>CM066331.1:115846986-117219486 GCA_033807585.1 Hydrophis major
ATGGTTCAGCGACAGTTGCTTTATGTGGTAGAAATACGTTATAAAAGTTGATAAGGCCTAGGAACGCCTCGAGATCGGCCTTGTTCCAAGGTCTGGGAGCGTTTTTTATTGCTCTCAATTTACTGTCGGTAGGGTGAATACCCTGACTTTCAATTAGATACCCTAAAAACTCGACACGATCTGTACACAGTTTACACTTATTCTTTTTCACTTTAAGACCGGCATCTTGGAATTTCTGTAGAACTAGTTTTAAACGATCCCGTAAGATTTTTTTGCAGCAATTAATACATCGTCAAAGTAGGGGACTACGCCTTTAATCCCTTGTAGTAGCCTCTCCAGAAGGCTCTGAAAAATTCCCGGGGCTACACTGACTCCGAATTGGAGCCGGGTACATTTAAAGGCACCTCGGTGCGTCACAATCGTTTGTGCCTGTGCCATCTTTTCATCAACAGGTAGTTGCTGATATGCCTGAGCTAAGTCTAGTTTAGCGAAGACTTTTCCGCCCCCCAGGGAATGGAGGAGGTGCTGCACCACCAGCACCGGATATGCATTTTGCTGTAGGGCGTGGTTCAGGGTGGCCCGATAGTCCCCACAAATTCGAATTGAACCATCCGGCTTAATTGGTGTTACGATTGGGGTCTCCCAGGGAGAGTGATAGGTTGGCTCTAGCACCCCCTGAGCTGTTAATTTATCGAGCTGTTCGACGATTTTCGGCTTTAAGGCAAACGGAACTCGACGGGGCTTAAGGCGAATGGGAGCGATCTTTGGATTAAGGCTGAATGATATTGGGGTCCCCTTGTACTCGCCTAATTTTTCTGCGAAGACGTCCCTGAATTCATGGACGAGGTCCTCCTCCCAGTCACTGCCGCTGACTTGGTTTATGCCTGCCACTTCAATGCCAAGTGGCGCGAACCATTGGAGGCCTAGCAGGCTAGGCCGTTCTTTGTCGATCACAGTTAGCGGTAAGTACGTTGTGCGATTCTTGAATGAGACCCGGACTCGGTTGGATCCTACGACAGGGATTCGATTCCCTTGATAGTCCTTAAGAATAAGTCTTTGGGAACGGAGGTCTTGGCGCTGGATAGTGGGGATGAGTTGCTTGAGGGTCTTCCAGGAAACCATCGAGAGAGACAATCCCGAGTCGACTTCCATTTGACAAGGCTGATTTTCGATGGCTACTGTAATTCGGGTTTTCTTGGCATCCAAGGCAGAGGCGTGACCGATAATGATCGTCTGGTGAGCCTCTTCTCGCTTCATGGGGCGATTCAAAACTCGGTTTCTGTAGGAGTGGTTTACTGGTTCTCGTCTTACAGGACAGTTTCCTGTCGATTGGCGATAGTTAGCCCCTTTTGAGGCCTGGCTGGGTCCTTGGAAGCTTCGGCAGACCTGTCCGATGTGGCCTCTCTTCCTGCACTCATGGCAGAGCACGTCGTGGAATTTGCATTCGGACCTGGCATGGTTGGCTCCACAGCCGGCGCATGGGTGTAGGGACTTCAGGTAGGAGTCCCGGTCAGACCGCAGTCGATGGACCTCTTCTTCGTCGCTGTCTGATGACGAAGAGAGGTCCTTGTGGTGGGCCGTTGATAGCTTTCCCTCTGACTTGGGTAAAATGTCGCCTGTCGGTTGGTGTACCGGAGTGCAGTTGCGGCATAATTGGGCAGCCGACTTCCTGGTTGCTTCTGCTGCAGTAGCATCAGCGATGGCATCGGCAAGGCTGATGTTGCCTTTCGCCATCAGCTTGCTCTGCACGCCTGGTGCATCTAATCCCAGAACTATTCGATCTCTCAACGCCTCTTCCAAATCAGCGAATCCACAGAGGCCTCCCAGATTTCGGAGGTCTGCTATGAAGTCAGTGACGCTTTCTCCTTTTCGCTGGTTTCTTTGATAGAACTCGTGCTGTCTCACAAGCGTGGGCACGGTCGGTGCGTAATGAGCTCTTAGTAGGGGTTCGAAGACGTCCCAGTCCATCGCCTTTACTTCTGCAGGTTTGGCTATTGCTTTAGCCATCTTAAATACGGTTGGTCCGCAATGCGTTCGGAATACCGCCCATTTCTTCCCGGTTGTGGCATCCTTTAAATTGTTAGTTTCCAAAAACATTTGGAAACAATCCATGTAGGACTCACAGTCCTCTTGCACTGGGTCGAACAGAGCGGGTGGTACGATGACACCGGACATGGTTCCGTTGTGTAGCGTTGTCAGTCACGTGCTCGGTGTTTCTTCTTAGTTCAGTCAGCTCCGACGTCTCCACATTCCACCCTCGTCGCCAGTGTTACGTTTGGAGCATGAGCAAGAAAGAATGGAGACGAGCCTGTGGAATGGTGAACTTCAACTCTTTATTTACATGGTGTGACAGCTCAAACTGGATGGCCGCTATAGCCTTCCTTATATAGGCAACCCAATAACTATTTAACCAATAACAATCCAGGAGCGCTAGCTCCGTTAACCAATACGAATGCCCCGTTAATGGCCAATCAGATTCCCCTGAACGGGCCATTCCGATCCTGCCATTAACAGCCAATCAGAAGTGTAGGGCCAGAACCCTGCACTTGACTCCAAGTTCAAGATAACTTTATTAAACCTTTATGCATTCACAACACACAAGATAAATGCTGCAGATGCCAAAGGAGCTTTTGATCTTTAGATGTACTGTATGTGATGGGCTGGTTGTCTACAGGAGACCCCAAGGGCTCTCCCTGAAGCTCAGTGGCACTCAAATGGTGCAAAAGGGAACACAGAGACTGGAGGGGGGGAGTGGAGGCTGCCTCTCCCTCCCAGGGGCCTCTCCATTTAGATGCCCTATTCATTTGCGTCACTGGCTTCTGGTGCTTCCCTCCACAAACTTCCTCCAGGCCAGACAGAATGATGTGGGATGTTTATGTAAGACAAGAGAGGAAGTCACTCCAACCCTAGCTTGCAGATGACAACTGTGGAAAAGGGGGCAAGACACTCATGCATCTAAACCATGTGTGAATATCTTTATCCATTCATGAAATCAAGTGGGCCTGAAGCTCACCCCAAGAGATGGACATTTCTTCACTGCGTGCATCAGGCCTTCTCCTCCAGGCCTTCTCCCTTCCCGACCTTGCTCTTCTCTCAGGAAGAAGGCGAATTCCAAGACCTTCTCTGGGCCCGATTGAGGGGAAGTGACACCAGAGCCTTTCTGGAGGCAGCCCCTCCTGCCATCTTCTAGGACGGGGGTCTCCAACCTTAGCAATTTTAAGACTTGTGGACATCAACTCCCAGAGTTCCACTCAGTCAATCTCATTGTACACATGTTGAACTCTGACAATAAAGGTAATAATTAATGTGGGAAGGAGAGTTGTGGCTCCATCAGTTGAGGGCCACAATTTCTCAGGGACTTTCTGTAGGCACATCTAACTTGGACCTGGGAACGTCTATTAATTTCTACCCCTGGCCCCTGGGGCACCTGTCTAATATACAGAATGGAGAAGAAGGTCACACAGGCTGGCATTTGAGGAACGAACAGCTGCTGTTGTCAGCTTCCTTGCATTTGTTACCTCAAGTGACCATTTTAGGTGAGCTAACACTGGGAAGCAGGACTGGAAACCGCACTCTGACACATCATTCTCTAAACCTGAGTTTCCAGCTGGCACAGAAAATGTGAAGAAAAACAAGTCAACCGTTGCAATGTAACTATATATATTTTTGATGGACTTTCCTAGTTCTGTACATGAAGATAGAGACACGGAGACAAAAGGAGGTCATCAAGCTATTTTTTCATGCTTGCGTGTTCTACTAGAACTTAAGTTGTTGCACTAAGCATTTTTAACATCTCAGTTTTTCCTGCCCTGCATTATTTTCTGAAAACTCTCCACTTTGGCTTGTAGGTTGCACTGGGTGTCCATCACAGAGACACACATTAAATTGGTTGGTGTGATCTGCGTACCAGCACAACAGTGAAAGCGCTTGTCTGAAGTGCTTTGGAAGATCCCGTTGTGTTCTCCGGAGTGCCCTTTTTTTTCCTCCCCAAATGCACCTTTTTCAAAAATAAACATTTTATTTGTCCGCAGGAGAAATCATGTGGTTAGATATACAATAGTTAATTACAACAGTCCAAGCTAGCAGTTTTATTCTTCACTTCAGGATACAATCCCACAGCAAAGAAGTCATGAAATATAATGTAACTATTAAAGTTGACATTTTAAAAATTCCCTTACAATTGTTGGGGGTTCTTTTTCCACTTGAGGGGAGCTGCTTGTTCAATTTTACAGCCGTGATTTGCACTTAAGACAACCACTTCATTTAATGAGAAAAATATTTGTATTATTATAGTACATTTACAGAAATGTACTCCCTTCTGGAGTTATAGGATTATATTGAATATCCTAGTACATAATAAATGGACAATCTCCCCTGCGTCCCATCTAAGCAATTCCTTCCACACACTATCTTACAACTTTACCAGTTTCAGCAATATCCAGATGCATAATTACTATTTTACCAATGATATCTGAATGCAATTTTTGGCAGGAGATAAAATATCGTACAACAATAATGTTAATCATGCCTTGGAAGCCATATCTGGAATAATTAAAAAGCTACTTTGCTGCTTCCAAGTTTAGCCACGCAATAAATCTGTATGCAAAGATCACCTTGCTTTACATAGAGGAAACCTGCTTTATTGGCGTCCCTGACTGATAGTATCCCAGGGCCCTTTAATGGAGCTGAGGGATGTGATCTCCTTTCTGAATCCAGCTGGGGTTGCATCTGCAGAAGTGAATAGGGCTAAGGCAAAGAATGATGGGGTCTTTCGCAGCCTGTGAATAATTGGAGGGGAGGTCTCAGCAGGCACTGGAAACTCACCAAGAGTTTGGCACCAAGAGCCAAAGACTAAGGAACAGGGAAGACCATTGTGAATATTTGGTTCAGGAATCAGTTTGAGGGCAATTGGATCAACTCCAAATTAACCTGAGATTTTGACCTGAAGCAAAGATTCAGTTCCGTTTCAGGTGCCTCCAAATCAATTCGATACAGATTAATTCTGATACTCCTGTTGTGGACAAATATGTTTGCATCCAAACTGGACCAAATCACATTTGACTAATTTAGCTCCTTCAAACTGAATGACTGAACAAACCGAACTGATCTTCTGAATTCAACTAATTATTCTGATTGAATTGAATGAACAGCCCCAATGAACTGGGTGATGTAAATGGACTTACACCTGCCAATTTCTTTCAACCACAAAAATATTTTGTTGTGGAAAATGGCAATTGGTCTTTTACAAAAAGAAAAAAAAATCAAAACTTAAGACAGTGAAAAAAAACCATTTGCTTCTTGTCTTTCTCTAGTCAAGGGTAGTCCTACGTGGGTGAAGTGACAAAGAAAAACAGCCATTTCCAAAGTTGTCTTTGTGGGGGCAAAATTTCTTGTCTGAACCCAAACAAGCGGAACTAAGGAAGCCCCTGGAGGATCCAACTGTATTTCCATTTCATATTGGGAGCTTTCCATTCTGAGAGACAAAATATGCATCCAAACCATGTGTGAATATCTTTATCCATTCATGAAATCAAGTGGGCCTGAAGCTCACCCCAAGAGATAGACATCTCTTCACTGCATGCATCGGGCCTTCTCCTCCAGGCCTCCTCCCTTCCCGACCTTGCTCTTCTCTCAGGAAGAAGGCGAATTCCAAGACCTTCTCCGGACCCGACTGAGGGGAAGTGACACCAGAGCCTTTCTGGAGGCAGCCCCTCCTGCCACCTTCTAGGACGGGGGTCTCCAATCTTAGCAACTTTTAAGACATCAACTCCCAGAGTTCCTCAGCCAGCGAAGTTCTAGGAAACCTGGTCCTCCCCTCTCCTTTGCGAGATGAGTCTTTCTTGCCACTCAGAAGCCAATTGCCTTTTATGCTGCAAGGTTTTAGGCCCAAACCCATCGTGCTGAACACAAATTCTGTTTAGACTATGCATTTATTTTTTTTTGAACACTTTAATGGAATCTTACTAGGACACACAAAATAGAAGGGCGCAATACTTTTTAAAGTACACAATATTTATTTTTACAGGTCCTACATAATGTTTCTGAACAGATTTACAGCAGTGCCGCTGACCTAAGTGCTGGGTGTCACTATATTTTCCTGTGTTGCTGTTAATCGGCATGATAAAGTGCCTGTAGAAAAATCGAGGGGCATTATATATTCAGCTGGAAATTATATTGCACTGAAGTTGGTGTCGGATCCAGAATCCATTAAAAAAGAAAAAACACCCTACAAGAAGCAGGTAATTGGCAAGAAAAATGAATCCTCAGCATTTGGCTGCTCTTCAAAAAGCAAGTGCCTGCTTCTCCTTCAGAAGTTTAGATGGGCATAAATATTTCACTTTAATTCTTTAGCATTCATTGACTGTTGAATCGCACTTATGATTCATGATGATAGATGCTTCTTATAGCTGGGGCAGTATTATTTTTAATCATAGCGGCTGCAAAAAAAATCCATTCAAATCAATTGCAATTTGCAGTTTATTAGTTTTGTTGGGTTACTGTACAATGCTTAATGCAACACATTATTTCAGGACAGAGGTCTTTAAATAATAGTTTTAATATCTTGCCTCATTTGTAGGAAACACTCTTTGTAATTAAACCCTATTTTTTCTACTTTTGCATAGTCTCCCATTTCCGTGCAATTGCTGAAGCAAGCATGAATTTTAAGTATCTTTTCAGAAATTGCTTTGGACTCACTCATATAATTGTGATGGATGGGTTGAATTTCTTCTATAAATGACTTGGATTCAGCTGATTCCAAAAGACGCAGAATGATTAATATTTGCAAACCATTCTGTTCTGTACCTTCATTTGCATTCTTGAAACCCCGTGTTTTGATTGGTCAAAGCGCGGGGTGATCTGATTGGTTTAGCGAGCCGCGCTGATTGGCCCGCTGAGAATCTCCCGCGATTGGCAGATACAAATCGCGGGATATTCAAAGTGGTGTCATTGGCCGCGGCCGCCGCAGCTTGAGAATAAAAAGCCGCAAGTTTTCCCTTGGAGCCAGATCGGATAAATAAAGAGCTGAAACCACAGTCACTGCCTCCTGGTCTCCTTGCTGAACGGACACGACACTGGCGACGAAGGTGGGATCCCAAGGCTGAACCCCATCGAGCACGTGTCCGCTGGAAGCAAGACCGATGAGATGGCCAGCATCGCTCCGCCCGCGCCCTTCAACCCCGCTAGCGAGGACTGGGAATCCTACATGGACAGATTCCTCATGTTCCTCGAATGCAGCAACATGAAGGACGCCACGGGGCCAAAAAAATGAGCCGTTTTCCTGACACACTGCGGGCCTGCAGTGTTCAAGATGGCGAAAGCCCTCGTGAAACCCGCCAACGTCAAAGCGATGGACTGGGACGACCTCGAGCCATTGCTCCACAACCACTACACCCCCACCATGCCCACCTTCCTCAGGCGGCACGACTTCTACCGGCGTGACCAGAGACCGGGCGAAAGCATCAGCGACTTTGTTGCCGAGTTGCGGAACCTAGGAGGCATGTGCGGATTCTCTGACATGGACAAGGCCCTACGGGACCGAGTCGTGCTCGGACTTCGGGATCCAGTCCTCCAGAGCTGACTGATGGCCAAAGGCGACATCGCCTTCGCCGACGCCATTGCTGAAGCCACCGCAGCTGAGGCTACCCGGAAGTCGGCGAACCACATGCGGAGATTGGACGCCAGGGACTGCACCGCAACCACTGACTCAGGACGGGCGACCGAAGCCCAACCGGAAGCAAGTCACCACGAGACCACCACCCATCATGGTGAATTCCACTCCGCCTCCGACACCTCGGACGAGGAGGAGGAAATCCATCGGCTCCAGGCGGGATATGACCAGCGCAATTGGTGGGGTTGTAAGTCGGGGACCGCATGTGCCGGTTGTGGAGGCGACCACCCGAGATCGGAGTGCCATTTCTTCAACGCAGTCTGCCGGCATTGCGAACAAAAAGGGCCACATCGCCCGCGTCTGCCGACTAAAGAAAGCCTACAGCCCCAGACGGCAGGACCACAGTGAGCGGAGACGGGACAGTACACTCCCCAGAGCCAGAGATCACCCAGCCGACAGCCGATGGGACTGGAGCGGGCGAACCTGATGAGGTGGAGAGACCCGGCGGAAGGAGGAAACCCACCAGACGGTCATCATTGGCCACGCATCAACCACCGACGCCCGGAAAGTCTACATGGAGGTAGTCATCGAAGGCAAGCCATGCAGGATGGAGGTGGATTCTGGGTCCTACCTCTCCATGGTCGCCTGGCAAGAAATCAAACGCTTGGTGCCTACCATCCACAAGAAGGGACTGGAGAACCAGAGACTAATCATCAAAGACTACCAGGGAAACCGCATCCCGGTAGTCGGAACCGGACAATTCGAAGTAACATTTAAGGGCCGCACAGCAAAGCTTCCCCTAACAATCGTGGACCGAGACCGGCCCAGCCTTTTGGGACTGCAATGGTTCGCGCCGCTTGGCATCGAAGTCATGGGCATCAACCACATCGCCGAGACCGATTGGGAGCAGCAACTGGCATAGGACTTCCAGGAAGTGTTCAACGGTACCCTAGGCAAGTACCGAGAGCCCCCTATCTCCTTCAGCCTAGACCCTAACATTCCCCCGAGACGCCTAAAACCACGGCAGGTACCTTTTGCACTCTGGCCAAAAATTGACAAGCAAATTGACAAGCTCGTCAAGCAAGGGGTCCTACAACCAATTGATCATGCCCAGTGGGAGACCCCAATAGTCACCCCAGTCAAGCCCGATGGGCCGGTGAGAATCTGCGGGGACTATAAGGCCCCCTTAAATTGCACCTTGCAACAAAGCGCCTACCCCGTCCCAGTAGTGCAGCACCTTCTACACTCACTGGGGGGAGGCAAGGTTTTTGCAAAGCTCGACCTGGCCCAAGCATACCAACAGCTGCCGGTCGACGCAGAAACCGCGGAGATGCAAACCATAGTCACCCACCGGGGAGCTTTCTGATGTAACCGACTCCATTTTGGAGTCAGCGTGGCACCTGGAATTTTCCAGAGCCTCATGGAGAGACTCTTGCAGGGCATCAAGGGGGTGGTGCCCTACTTCGACGATGTGCTGGTATCGGCAACCAACCAGCGAGAACTAGAGGGTCGGCTAAGGGAGGTGTTAACCAAATTCAAGGAAACCGGGCTAAAAGTGAAGAGGGAAAAGTGCCAACTTTACACAGAGCGGGTCGAGTTCCTGGGATACCTCCTAGATCGGCACGGCATCCACCCCCCCGAAACTAAAATCAGAGCCATTAAGGAGGCTCCCACACCCAGGACTAAAACAGAACTGCAGGCATTTCTGGGACTGCTTAATTTTTACAATGTGTTCCTGCCCCAGAAGGCGACCGCGGCGGAGCCTTTGCATAGGCTCTTGGACAAGGCGGCTTCCTGGACTTGGGGAAAACACGAGGAAGCTGCCTTCAGGAGAACCAAGGACCTGCTCACCTCGGATGCCGTCCTCATCCAATACAATGAGACCCTACCACTCGCCATCACATGCAATGCCTCACCCTTTGCCGTTGGCGCCGTCCTCAGCCACACAATCCCGGATGGAAGAGAAGCGCCCATCGCCTTCTTCTCCAGGACACTCACCAAACCGAAGCGGAACTATAGCCAGCTGGACAAGGAGGCCCTAGCCATCATCACAGCAGTGAAGAGGTTCCACGAGTACCTCTATGGCCGCACCTTCACAATCATCACGGACCACAAGCCGTTGCTGGGCATCCTGGCAGGAAACCGGGCCACCCCGAACATTTTATCTCCCAGGATGACAAGGTGGTCCGAATTCCTTGCAGCCTACAACTACTGGCTCACACACCGACTCGGTAAGACTATTACACATGCAGACGCTTTGAGCCGCTCACCACTACCCGACTTAGACACCGACCCAGCACCCACAACGAGCACCCTCAGCATAGAGACTCTGCCCGATCTACCCATAACCGCGTCAGACATTGCCCGAGAAACCAATAAAGACAAACTTCTGGCGCAGGTGTTACATTGGGTAGAGAAAGGGTGGCCGGAAAAGGACAACGACGAAGCATTCAAAACATTCCGGAACTGGCAAACGGAACTTTCGCTGCAAAAAGGGTGTGTACTGTGTGGGGATAGGGTGGTTATCCCGGAAAAACTGCAAGGGAAGGTATTGGGGTTGTTACACGAGGGGCACCCAGGCATAGTTAGAATGAAAGCCCTGGCCAGAAGTTACGCTTGGTGGCCAGGGATGAATAAGCAAATCGAGGCCTGGGTGGCAAGGTGTCAACATTGCCAAGAAACCAGACCGAGCCCTCCCGCGGCACCGATCCTGGAATGGGAAACCCCCAGGGGACCCTGGTCTAGGGTCCACATAGACTTTGCCGGGCCCACCAAGGGACATACATTCCTAGTAACCGTAGATGCTTACTCCAACTGGCTGGAGGGAAGCAACATGAAATCCACCACCACAGAGGCCATAACCAAGGAACTTTGCAAACTATTCACAACCCACGGCCTCCTGGATGTCATCGTGTCAGACAACGGGCCCCAATTCACCTCGCTGGAATTTGAAAAATTCCTAGCGGAATGGGGCATACAACACACACTGACAGCTCCAGCGCATCCGGCGGTGAACAGAAGGGCGGAACGGATGGTTCAATTCACGAAAAAAACCATCCAGAAAATCAAACACGGGGAAATCCAAGACAAAATAAATAAAATGCTTTTTATCCAACATATAACCCCGAACACAACAACGAACAAAAGCCCGGCAGAGCTACTGATGGGGAGGAAAATAAGGTCCCCACTCGACAGACTGCACCCCACATACAACCCGGAAAAACCCCCAAACTCCTCCAGCAAGCACCGGTCTTTTGCGCCAGGTGATGCCGTCTACGCAAAAAACCTAACCGGAGACCCACTATGAGTACCAGCAACCATTACCCAACTGACAGGTCCCCACTCGTACCGGCTACAAAAAACCAACGGACGAGCGTGGAAACGCCACATCGATCAAATAAGATCGAGAACGGCCACAAGAAACACAACTGACACGCAACCAGACACAGAAAATCCTCTTAACACAAGCCAAGAGGGGAGGGAATACCCCGGGAACCAAAACCCAGAAGAAAACCAACCATACTCCCAGCAAGCAGCCAGCTCGAAGCCTCAGTAGGGAGAAGCAGCCAGGCCAGCTCGACCAGCCCAGAAAGACCAGGCGGGAGCAGCGAGAACCGCAGCTCAACCAGCCCGGGTAGACCGGGAGGGAGCTGCGACAAGCGGCCCGGCAAGGCCTACCAGGCGGTTCCATTGACGAGGCCGAGAGACACAGAGAACCCGACCGAACCGGCCGGGAGCCAACCAACAACTGACCTGCACAGGTCCAGGAGGCAAGTGCGGAGCCCCACCTACTTACGGGACTACATTACGTAGGACCAAACCAAGAGGGGAGGGGTGTTCTGTACCTTCATTTGCATTCTTGAAACCCCGCGTTTTGATTGGTCAAAGCGCGGGGTGATCTGATTGGTTTAGCGAGCCGCGCTGATTGGCCCGCTGAGAATCTCCCGCGATTGGCGGATACGAATCGTGGGAGATTCAAAGTGGTGCCATTGGCCGCGGCTGCCGCGGCTTAAGAATAAAAAGCCGCAAGTTTTCCCTTGGAGCCAGATCGGTTCCGAGGGCCGAATAAAGAGCTGAAACCACAGTCACTGCCTCCTGGTCTCCTTGCCGAATGGACACGACACATTCTGCAACATACACAGACTGCCAGCCATTCCTATTCCTGTTTTATACACTGGAAAAGGAAGCTGAGGATTTCTTTCCTTTCTTCCCCCCCCCCCCCCCGTTTCTTTCTTTCTTTCTTTCTTTCTTTCCTTCCTTCCCTCCTTGAATTTAGAGGATGGAGGTACATGTCATTATTTCTTAATTTAAAGTATTCTTCTTCTGTTTTTCTAAAAACATTTCTTTTTAATCCCACATTTATTTATTATACTGCTGCCCATCTTAAGGGAGTCCAGGTGGCTCATAACAATAGACTAAGGTTTGCACTAAAGTTCACACTAATGACCTTTAAAACAGGGGTCGCCAACCTTTTGGACCTCAGGGACCACCAAACTCATAATTTTAAATCCCGTGGACCAGAGATCCTGGGAGAATCCCAAAAAAAGTCTGCACGAAAATTCCCCACCCCATTTTCCTACCGATCGATCATTCTTTATTTGGGATCACAAGATACCGTCTCCAGCTCCGTTCTCAGGGGTAGGGGAGACAGAGAGAGAGAGAGAGAGACTTTTGGCTTCATGCAAGAAAAGCAGCAGAAGCAGCAGAAGTCTTTCTTTCTCTCCCTCAAACTCCGCCAGAAATGAGTCTTTGCCGGCGCAGCCTCTTGGAGCAGGAGGCTTTGCAGGGTCCCGAAGACTCATTTCTGGCAGAGTTTGGGGGAGAGAAAGAAAGACATTTGCTGCTTTCCTTGCATGCAGCCAAAAGCAACAGAAGAAAGAAGCGGAGTTTCCCCTCACTACCTCATGTTGTTCGCAATGCAAGTTCCCACAGGCCACGTGGGCAGCACAGCCTTGTGTTCCCGTGCAGCCTGGATTAATTGCTTTGGGAGTGACATTTCTCTGCAGACCACCAACATTTTCTCACGTACCACCAGTTGGTCCCCGGCCCACTGATTGGCGATCACTGCTTTAAAAGATCTCCTCAAGTTAAGCAAGAGAGCAGAAACCAACTAAAGCCTATAAAATAAAGTAGAAGAGAATGAAACTGTTTGTGGAAGGAGAAATGCTGGGGTTCACTCTAAAGATTTTAAATATCATGCAAGGTGAGTTGGTAATTTTCTACGGATTGTCCTGGATTTGCAATGTTGATGAAATCTCCATTATTTTTCCCAAATTTAGCTCCTGCCCAGATCTGAGCTGGAGAGTTGGGAGACCAAATGTTCTCCCTCAGCCATCAGTTCTCCTTCAAATTATGGAAAGTTTCCATGAAATTCTCCTGGGTGGCACCAAGTGGGGCCTTCTCCCTCTACTCTCCTCCTTCAAGTGGTTCCCCAAGGCCTCGGCTTAGGGAACGCTTCCATTGGAGTCTTTCCCAATTGCAAAGGCAGAGAGAAGGAGGAGAAGCAAGAGGTGCCACTGCAGCAATGGTGGCCAGCACAAAATGCCACCAAGGAGTCTGAGAATCTGACAGAAAAACAAAAACTTTCCCAGGCTCTTGGTCTCTGCAGTTCAACCTGGAATCCACACTGTATATCGGACATTAACACAATTGAGCCAGTGGTGGGATTCAAAATTTTTTTACTGCCAGTTCTGTGGGCATTGCATGGCTTGCTGGGCGTGGCTTGGTGAACGTGGCAAGGGAAGGATATACTGCAAAATCCCATTCCCTCTCCACCCCACTAACCTGCTTTCCAGCTCTGTTCTCCTGTGCAGGGCAAAAAAAGAAGACCAGCTGATCAACCGGGATTCGGGAAGCAGAGAATAGAAGTGGGGGGGCAGGGCCAGTCAGAGGTGGGATTTGAAAGTTCTCCGAACAACTCAAAATTTCTGCTACCTGTTCTCCAGAACTGGTCAGAACCTGCTGAATACCACCTCTGAATTGAGCAGGTTCAGAGGTATTTCTCGAGAGAAGTTCTCCACTCCTCCACTCACAACAGAAGTCCCTATACCTCTAGGCTTGAAATTTTGGGCCAGGACAATCTGGAATTGTGCCGCCTGCAGTCCGATCTAAGCATAAAATTGTCTGCTATAACATCTTGCCTGCCAATGACTTCTTCAGCTTCAATCACAGTAACACATGGGCAAACAACTGCTCCAAACTCAAGGTAAACTCAATTGCAGAAAATATGACTTCAGCAACAGAGTGGTCAACACCTGGAATGCTGTACCCATTTTACAGCCTCAGCCCCTCACAGCTTCAACCTCAAACTGTCTACTGTGGGCCTCTCCCCATTCCTAAGAGGTCCTTAAAGGGGGCGTGCATAAGCGCACCAGCATGCCTACCGTCCCTGTCTTACTGTCCCCATTTATTTATATTTACTTCCTTTGTTCTTATTTATGTTCATACCTATATTGGTTATCATGTACATGTTTGACAAACTAACAAACATATAAATAAATAAAAATACTGCCCTCCTCCCCAATAAGGTGCATAAATATCTCCCGTAGGCTTGCTTGGTAACATAAGAGAAAAGTGTTGGATCTGCACCACCCAATTCTCTGGCTAAAATGCAAAAGGACAAGACGGATCTTCAAGGAAGAGGCAGAGCGGGAGAGGAACTTAACCTGCTAAGCAAGAAGCTCCTGCTAATATTTTAATCATTTACAGTGTGGAGCTTGAATCATATTATTGATCTGAGAAAGTTGCCTCTTTTTCAAGCTTGCTATTAAAAACTCATTAGAATGATGCCACATAGATCCAGTGAGAATCAACACATCTTGCTGTAAAACTAATGATATATTCCATTATAGGAGATAGGCTACAAAATGCTGCTATCGAATTACACTCACAAAGTAGAAAATGAGCTAGAAAAATATCCCTCTAGGAAATAACTCGTCATGACTGAGCAGTTTCCTGTTTATATTTTAGATCAATCATTTCACTCGAGTCTGATGTAGAAGGCTGCATGGGAAAACCACGGAATTTCTCATTCTCAGCCGAGACGGCAGAAGAACCTTTTTTAAAATGACTAACACTTCTCAAGAAATGGGTAGGTTTGCATTATGTGGCCTAATGGCCTGGAAAGATTACAATAGCAGAGATATTTTCTTCTAGATGAGTCCAGTTGGGTTACCGTCGCTGCAGTATTAGCTTTGCTAGAATCCCATCTGATCAGTCAGCTCAGCATCAGTTCCAACTACGGGTTTCTCTCGACAGTTTCAAAGAGCTCCCTGAAAAACAGGCAAGGATGCCTTGGAGGGCCTGAACTGAAAACAATGGCTGGGCCCTACAGTGGCTTCTGTCAAGGCAGAGATGGCAGTGGGAAGCCTCTTTCTCAGTTTGATCTCCAGTTTTGGAGCCAGGTCAGGCATGAGAACCGTTTTTGAAGAAAGTGCTTATTGTCAGCCAATTTCACACTCATTTCAAGAACATTCCTGCGAAAGGGGCCCTACAAAGCTCCAGAGAGATGGAACTGGTGAGCAGTGGAAATAGACATCAGCCTTAATAGAAGATGAGCAACAAGAAAAATAATGTTGACTTGGTCAATCCACCTACATATATATTGGGTCTCCCATCCGATTCCTTCTGGGCAAACATTGTGCTGACAATATTTCCAAATCTTTCCGTGCAAATCCTTCCTGACAAAACTTTAATAAGTTCAAAAATATCTATGGGATATCTCAATTAGCCTGTCTTCTTGGCCCAGAGATGAATTGAATCTCATGGCAAGAATGCACTAAATCAGATCCAAGCCAGATGCCTGTTTCAAAAGGAGGAACACGTGTTGTTTGGTACAAGTGATTTCAATCAACACCTGATCAAAACAATTGCTTCCATCTTTAAAATGAAGCCCTTTTCCCCCCCTTGAGACAAATCTGTTGTGCTCCTTTATGAACTATCTGCTCCATTTACAATCCATCAAAAGATATTTTAATAACAGCATGACAGCACTTTCAGTCAGGCAAATGGGGCTGTTTTCGCAGTAATTGCATTTTTGCAACCCAGTTGTTTGCTTGCTTTCCATTTATTTTATTTTATTTCAATCAGTCTTATGGATTCCTTGAACCGAGAATTGATTCTAAAACTGAACTTCCCAATGAATTTATTCCAAACTCCATGTTTAATGCCTTGGAAACTTTTGTGCTTTGCAAAGCAGGATATCTCCTGCCCCTGAACATAGCACCAGCTGATGCTTCTGAATGCTCTCCAATGTCTCATCCTTGGCAAGCTTCCTCCAGCTGCTGGGGTCCCAGAAAGCTTCTGCAAACATGGAAAGAGGCTTCTGCAATATGCCCCTGGCCAGGACCCATCTGGCTGCAGGGAAGCTGCAAAGCCACAGAAATTAAAGTTCTCCACATCCACTCAAATCAAAGCTGTCTCACTTACTCAGACCTCATCTGCTCACTTTCTCAAGAGATGTGTAGGATAAAGATATGGGGGCCTTGCTTGTTTTCTACCATTCTTGCCTTTTATTTTTAGATCTTCCTCTTAAAAAGTGTTTATAAGAGGGTCGTGAGGACTCTAATTTTTCAACTTTCCATTTCCAAACATTAGGCGTGCTCAAAAGCTGTGACATGCCTTGGGGATTATAAAGATATTTTGGTTACTTTAATATGATTTAGATGCGCTTGGTAAATAACTGCATACATATCATAGTTTTTCAGACCAGCAATTCCCCAGCGAACAATTCACGCTGGTAATTCCCCAGTTACCATCAAAGAAGAACATTACTGTGTGCAGTGGAACTGGGTAGAAGATATCTTTTATCATTTCAGTCTAGAGAAAGCCTCAGAAACAGGAAAAACTGCTCAAGTGATGGCAGATCATCTGGTCTATTTCACAAAGAAGAAAGGTATTTGTTCTGTCCTTAATTTGAATACTTGAAATCCCCGCGCTTTGATTGGCTAAAGCGCGGGGATTTCTGATTGGCCAGGCGAGCCGCGCTTATTGGTCCGATTGAAGTCTCCCGCGATTGGTTCGCTCCAAGAGCGGGAGACTTGAATTGCTGCCATTGGCCGCGGCCGCCGCAGCGAAAAGGATAAAAGCCGCGGGCTTTTTCCTTTTCGCCGGTTCGGTTCACAACTATTCAATAAAGAGCTTGAGAATTAGTCACCGACTCCTGGCTTCTTTTGCGGACACGACACTGGCGACGAGGATGGGATCCCGACCCTGAACCGAACCCCGTGTCCAACAAGAGCCAGTTTCAGCACGGAGATGGCGAAAATCGCACCGCCCGCCCCCTTCAACCCCGCCACCGAGGACTGGGAATCGTTTTCAGACCGTTTCCGCATGTACCTCGAGTGCACCGGAATGAAGGACGCCCCGGGCCCGCTAAAACGCGCCGTCTTCCTCACACATTGTGGAACCGAGGTCTTCCAGATGGCCAAGGCATTGGCCAAGCCGGCAGACGCAACCGCCATGGACTGGGACGTCCTCGAACCTATCCTGCGGCGCCATTACGCCCCCGAGGTCCCCATCCTAATCCGGCGCAATGAGTTTTACCACCGAGATCAGAAACCAGGCGAAAAACTGAGCGATTTCATCGCCGAGTTGCGGCGCCTAGGAGGACTCTGCGAGTTTGAAGGTCTGAACAGCCTCCTCAGAGACCGATTCGTACTCGGCCTATGGGACTCTACCCTCCAGAGCCGGCTTATGGCCAAAGGCGACATCAGCCTAGCAGACGCCCTTACCGCAGCCGCAGCAGCAGAAGCAACCCGCACTTCCGCTGACAGCATGCGAAAATCAGACGCGAAGGGCGGAAACAACAACCCGGCAAGGTCGGCCGACCCGAAAAACGAATCAACCGCACACTACAGAGAATTCCAGTCTACGTCCAGCACGTCAGAAGACGAGGAGGACATACATCGCGTGCAGACGGGCCGCGGCGACCAGCGGAACCGAAGAAGCGGAACCGACCAACTGTGCCGGGTGCGGCGGCGACCACCCCAGATCAGAATGCCGATTTTTTGACTCTATCTGTAGGCATTGTGACAGACGGGGACACATCGCTCGAGTTTGCCGCCAAAAGAAGACCCGCAGCCCGCCCAGATGGGAACATCACGACCGAAAGAAGGAAAGTCCCCCACCCAGGACCAGAGATCGCCAATCGGACGGTCGGTGGGACCGAATCCAACGATCTTCAAGAGGCGGAGACAGTCGGCGAAAGGAAGATACCCACCAGACGGTGACCATTGGCCACGCCATCTCCGACGGCGCCAGAAAGGTACACGTAGAAGTGCATATAGAAGGCCAACCATGCAAGATGGAGGTGGACTCCGGGTCCTACCTCTCCATGATTGCATGGCACGAGATTAAACGGCTAGTGCCCACCCTCCATAAGAGGAACATTAATGCCCAAAAAATCATTATAAAAGACTACCAGGGAAACCGCGTCCCGGTAGTGGGCACCAAGAACTTTAATGTAACTTACAAAGGCTGCACCGAACAACTCCCACTCACAATCGTTGATCGCGACCGCCGAAGCCTGCTGGGCCTACAATGGTTCGCCCCGCTTGACATCGCGCTGACAGGAGTCAACCACGTCGTCGACGATGGCTGGGAACAGCGGCTAACCCAGGAGTTCCGGGAGGTCTTCGACGGAAGCCTGGGCAAGTACCAGGGGCCCCTTATCTCATTCGACCTAGACCCTAGGGTTTCCCCCAAGCGGCTAAAACCTAGGAGGGTACCATTCGCCCTAAAACCTAAAATTGACGAGCAGCTCGACAAGCTCGTCAAACAGGGGGTGTTGCAGCCGATAGACCATGCCCGATGGGAGACCCCTATAGTGACCCCAGTCAAACCAGACGGGTCCGTGAGAATTTGTGGGGACTATAAGGCCACCCTGAATGGCGCGTTGCAACAAAGCGCCTACCCCGTCCCAATCGTGCAACACCTACTGCACTCACTGGGAGGGGGCAAGGTCTTTGCCAAGCTCGATCTAGCCCAGGCATATCAGCAGTTACCGGTCGACGAAAAAACAGCGGAAGCCCAGACCATCGTTACCCATCGGGGGGCATTCAAATGTAACCGGCTCCAGTTCGGAGTCAGCGTGGCACCAGGCATCTTTCAGAGCCTGATGGAACGTTTACTACAGGGCATCAAGGGGGTGGTGCCCTATTTTGATGACGTTTTAGAGGCGGCGCCAAACGAAGCCGAATTAGAAAACCGACTCAGGGAGGTCTTAACAAAATTTAAAATAACGAGACTCAAAGTAAAACGAGAAAAATGCCAACTATGCACAGAGCGAGTGGAATTTTTGGGCTACCTTCTAGACCGGCATGGCATTCACCCTACAATTAAAAAAGTGAAAGCCATCAAAGAAGCCCCCGCCCCAAAGTCTAAAACGGAACTACAGGCTTTCCTAGGCTTGCTGAATTTTTATAATGTTTTCCTACCCCAAAAGGCTACGGCGGCGGAGCCTCTGCATAGGCTCCTGGATAAGGCGGCGATTTGGACTTGGGGGAGACGAGAGCAAGCCGCCTTTCAAAAAACCAAAGACCTCCTCACCTCCGATGCCGTCCTGATTCAATTCAGCGAAACCTTGCCCTTGGTTGTCACTTGCGACGCATCACCTTTCGGCGTCGGCGCTGTCCTCAGCCATACTCTCCCCGACAAAAGAGAAGCACCCATCGCTTTCTTTTCCAGGACTCTAACTAAACCGGAGCGGAACTATAGCCAGCTGGACAAAGAAGCTTTGGCTATAGTTGCCGCCGTTAAGCGATTCCACGAATACCTTTATGGCCGCCCGTTTACCATTGTGACAGATCACAAACCGTTGCTGGGCATCCTCGCTGGAAACCGAACCACCCCGAACATTTTATCACCCCGGATGACAAGGTGGTCCGAGTTCCTGGCAGCCTACAGCTACGAACTATTGCACAAGCCAGGTAAGAAAATTTCGCACGCGGACGCTTTAAGCCGCTCGCCTTTACCAGACTCTGATCCTGACCCAGCACCAACGACAAACACCCTTAGCATCGAAAACTTGCCCAACCTACCCATTACCGCGTCAGACATTGCCAGGGAAACTATCAAGGACAGGCGTCTGGCGCGAATTTTACATTGGGTGGAAAAAGGCTGGCCTGAAAAGGACAGTGACGAATCCGTTAAGATATTCAGGAACCGCCAGACTGAACTTTCACTACTCAAGGGATGTATTTTGTGGGGTGACAGGGTGGTCATCCTGGACAGATTGCAAGGCAGGGTCTTAGAGATGCTGCACGAAGGGCATCCTGGCATCGTCAGAACTAAAGCCCTGCCCAGGAGTTACGCTTGGTGGCCAGGGATGGACAAACAGATAGAGGCATGGGTAGCCAAATGCCAACGATGCCAGGAGACCAGACCCAGCCCACCCGCAGCACCCATCCTGGACTGGGAAACACCAAGGGGACCCTGGTCCAGAATCCATTTAGACTTTGCCGGTCCCACGAATGGACATACCTTTCTGATCACAGTTGATGCTTACTCTAACTGGTTAGAGGTAAGCGACATGAAATCCACTACCACGGAGGCCTTTATTAAAGAACTTTGCAAACTCTTTTCCACACACGGCCTCCCAGACGTCGTCGTCTCAGACAACGGGCCCCAGTTTACTTCCCTCGACTTTGAGAGGTTCCTGGCGGAGAGGGGCATCCGCCATGCATTAACAGCACCGGCGCATCTGGCGGCGAACGGAAGGGCGGAACGGATGGTCCAATTTACCAAAAAAACCATCCGGAAAATGGACCACGGGGAGATCAACGACAAAATCAATAAACTCCTCTTTATACAACACATCACCCCGAACACCACTACCAACAAAAGCCCAGCCGAGTTGTTAATGGGCAGGAAGCTGAGGTCCCCGCTCGACAGGTTACATCCAACATATAACCCAGAGCGACCCCCAGACTCCAGTACAAAATACCGGACCTTCGCCCCCGGTGACTTAGTGTACGCAAAAAATCTGACGGGGGACCCCCTATGGATCCCAGCCGTCATCACTCAAATCACAGGTCCATGGTCGTACCGGCTCCAAACCACCGATGGGCGAGCCTGGAAACGACACATAGACCAGCTCAGGTCACGAACTGCAACAGACCTCAACCCCCAAAACACAAACCAAGGGGGGAGGGAATACCCGAATAAACAAACGCAAGAAAAAATAAACCAGCAGTACTTACCGGAACGCAGCCATCGCGAGTCCCCACCGGAGAAGAACCAACCAGCCAGCTCTACCGACTCGGAGAAGCCAAGCGGGAGCGGCGAAACCTGTAGCTCAACCAACCCGGAAGGCCCAGGTGGGAGCCACGGAGAAGGAACCGGCCCAATCATCCAGCCGGTTCGCACAGAAGAGGGAGCAGCCAAGAACATGACCGCTCCGGCCGAAATCCAGCCTGCAACTGAGTTGCGCAGGTCAAGTAGGACTAGACGGAGCCCCGCCTACCTACGTGACTACGCAACGTGATGGACTATACCAAGAGGGGAGGGGTGTTCTGTCCTTAATTTGAATACTTGAAATCCCCGCGCTTTGATTGGCTAAAGCGCGGGGATTTCTGATTGGCCAGGCGAGCCGCGCTTATTGGTCCGATTGAAGTCTCCCGCGATTGGCTCGCTCCAAGAGCGGGAGACTTGAATTGCTGCCATTGGCCGCGGCCGCCGCAGCAAAAAGGATAAAAGCCGCGGGCTTTTTCCTTTTCGCCGGTTCGGTTCACAACTATTCAATAAAGAGCTTGAGAATTAGTCACCGACTCCTGGCTTCTTTTGCGGACACGACAGTATTGACAAAAGCTTGAAGGCCTTTAAAGAGGAGATTCTACAAATGTTAATACTGTCTGTGAAGGTGGTGCCATGCACTGGGTAGAGCTCACGCCAGAGCATCCACTCTGCTGGAGCTGATTGACTGGTCAGGAGGTGTCTATGAGCCACCTTTGACTGCAAACTGACTGCAGTGGAAATAAGGAAATTCACTGATGAACCAATGCAAGTGGAACAGATTGCCTTCAGAAGTTGTGGGTGCTTCATCACTGGAGGTTTTTAAGTAGAGACTGGATAATCACTTCTCTGAAATGGCATAGGGTCTCCTGCTTGGGCAGGGGGCTGGACTAGAAGACCTCCAAGGTCCCTTCCAGCTCTATTCTGATTGATTGAAGTACCACAGTGGCCCTGCCACTGATCAATAGAGAGATGTGTGAAACAGGTCACAGAGGCAGCAAGCAGAGGGTAGACACCTGAGAAAGGTCATATCAGAGGCCAAGAAGCAAGTCGGCAGCTGATGTCAAAGAACGAATCAAAGCAAGACTTGATGAAACTTGCTTAAATGGTCTTGTAACTCAGATAATTACTTTCTGGTGTTAGTTTATGAATGCATGGATTATTTTTATTTTTTTTTGCTTGGCTAGATAAGATTCATGCATAAAAAAAACCCTTTAATTTATGTAGTACAGGTTGTAATTTTGACAAGATAAAGTTAACAGTATTTGCAGGGTATATGATCAGTCGCAGATTTACCATTTCAAGCTAAACATGCAGTTGCAAAAATAACAGCAGATTTGAATTCTTGGTGTAAAAGCACATATTTTTAGAAGCCCCTCACTAAAAAATATTGCAAAAATTAATTTTCACCCCATTAAATGACACACCTGTTCCAATCCAAAGAGTCTATGAAAAGTTTCCCTGGGTTGCAGTTTCCTTCGCCTTCTTCCTTTGGCCCTCCTGTCCTACCTCTCTTCTAGGTGTTTTTTGCATTAAATCCAAAGCTCAACTTGGAGGGTGGGGTCTCCTCTTCCTCTACAAGGCTCAGGCTTCTCAGACCCTCTAACAGCCCCTCCACAAGCCCAATTTCAAACCTCCGCCCCTTTTGCTGTCTGGGTGCTGAGGGCACTGCCTGGCAGAATCAACTGCAGCATTTTGCTCAGTTGTTAGATGCTAAAGCCAAAGCCTTGCAAATGTTTACAAAAATATGAATTTCCTGCAACACTTTACAGCGGATGGCGGCATCGGGGCCGTTATTTCCTCCTCTGCTAAATAGGCATCTATTATTGTCAATTAAAGAGGCTATTTTAAGCTAGAGACACAGTCTGCTGTGAGACGGAAGAAAAATGGGGAGAATTAAATGGGATTGCTGGGGAGTTTTCTAACATGCTCAGCATTCCTTCTGCAGCTCCCGAACATGGCCCATTCTTCTGGGAGGCTTTCGGCAAAGCTGTTACTGGTTTATTTATTTCACTTTGACTTGATTTCTGGTCCTCATCCACACAGCTAACCACCAGCAATATTGCCTATCAAAGGCCGCCCTCCCTCAAAGTCATAGAGCAGGGGTCTCCAACCTTGGCTCCTGGAAGCCTGGCGGACTTCTGGGAGTTGAAGTCCGCCAGGCTTCCAGGAGCCAAGGTTGGAGACCCCTGTCATAGAGGATTACCCACCCATCAATTCAACCTAATGCAGTATCAAAGCCGTACAAAAAAGAAGACACACAAGAAGCAGGTGTCCCCGAAAGTCCAAGCCTACCATCACCCCCTGCCCTCCTTCTGTGTAAGCGAGTTGACCAGCGGTCGCAAATGCTGATATCAGGGTCCCGTCAGGTGTATAGATGGGATCTGGAGTTTCGTGGGGAGAAGATGGCCTTTCAGATAACCTGCTCTGGATCCAGGTAGGACCTTAAAGGTTGTTACACCGGTAGCATCCTACCACTGCTATCAGATAACTTTTAGATCTATTGATCTCTGAAGCTTCATCAAAATACGTTTTTGATATTTCCGTAAAAGATCGATGTATGATACGAATCATAACTGTTAAGCAGAACCCTTAAAAGAAATGCTTTTTCAGAGTTAAATATTTGTGGTTTGATAATCCTAGGTGGTTTTTGACTGATTGAATCATCAAAACATAAGTCAATGGGAATGCTTAGGAATGTGAGGAGGAGGAGAAGCTCTCATTAAGTGTGTTTTGACTTTTAGAGCAGCAAATCTCTCCTCTCTTGTCTAATTGAGGAAATGGGGTTCAGGGAAAGCCAGCAGTGCAGAATTCAGCCTGATGCTCTTTTGTCTACTACTGGCCTATGCTGGGAGAGGGTGATTTTGGGGGGAGCGGGGGAGCGTAGGGGGCCCCCTTGAGTTTGAAACTGCCTTGTTCATCCTCAGATGAGAAAGAGGCTTCCTGGTGTCACATAATATTGAATTTAGAAGACCGTGACATGAACTGGATAGACTACGAAGAAGATGAGGACTGTAGACTGTCTTCTTCAGGAAGGCAAACGTGTCTGAAGGGCTTGGTCGCTTGGGTCATATTCTCTTCCTAATGTTCTTAGGTTGTTTCTCTCTCTGGATCAGGGGTCTCCAACCCTGGCAATTTTAAGCTGGCTGGGGAATCCTGGGAGTTGAAGTCCACCAGGCTTAAAGTTGTCAAGGTGGGATATCTCTGCGCTAGATGACCCCCTTCCACCCTCGAGGAGGAGGAACAAAAGGGAGTTTGGGAGGAGAAACCTCTGGGAGTTGAAGTCCTCTAGGCTTAAAGTGCAAAAGGTGGGAGAGCCCTGCCTTTAAAGCAGGGGTGTCCAACCTTGGCAACTTTAAGACTTGTGGACTTCAACTCCCAGAATTCCTCAGCCAGCTGGCTAAGGAATTCTGGGAGTTGAAGTCCACAAGTCTTAAAGTTGCCAAGGTTGGACACCCCTGCTTTAAAGGGAGCCAACCACCGTCCCACGCAGCTCTGGGAGCACTTGAGGGTATCAGGAGGTACCCACCAACTCTGTGAGCTGCCACGTTTTGCACCAGGCTGGAGCTTCTGAGGGCTTCCCAATCGGGACGCCTTGCACACGGAGGTGGCAGGGCCAACAAACGGAAGGGGGGGGGCGTTTGCAAAAGAGGTTCGGGACCCTTAAGGAGAGAGAGAGAGATGGGAGATCTGGCCCGGCTTCTGCCCTCCCTACCCGCCAGGGATACTAAAAGAGCCCCGGGCCCCGGACACTTATCCACCCACCTCTCGCTTGGCCCAAGTCCGCCTGTCCGGCCTGCAAGGGGCAGGCCAGGCGGACCCGGCGCCGGCGCGAGGGCGGCTGTCCCGCGGCGGTTGCCTGGCAACCGAGCGGCGACATGGCGACCAGGGCAGCGGCGGCGGCGGACCGAGAGCGGGGAAGCGTCGTGTCAATGCCGCAGGTAGGAGCCCCGCTTCCCGGGCAGCCTCCGGGTGAGGGGACGGCGCCGCAAGGTCCCCGGGGCTGGAAGGCAGCCGGCCAGTACCTCCGCTCTCCTCGCCCGGGGAGGTTCCCGCAGGCCTCCCACCAAAGCGCCGGGTTGGGTTGGGTTGGGGGGGGGTGTTGCTGGCGGGGCCGCCGTTTGGTCCCCGAGTGGAGTTTGGGGTCGAGTTCCCGGGGACTCGATGAGAGCATCGAGGGTCCTGCGGGGGGACCTTCTCGGGGGACAGAGCGCTTCTCCCTGGAATCTCTCCAAGGGCTGGGAGGAGGAGGAGGAGGAAGGGCTGGATTCGCCACTTGGGGGTGAGGGCAGGAGAAATGGCAGCCGCTGCACAAGGGATCCGGGTCTGGTTGGACTTGAGCAGCAGCCTTGCAGTGTGGCAACGATAGGCTCCTGCGAGCCTGGCATTGTGGAGTAGCCTAAAAGGGCATCTAGTCCCCTGCCCCCCCTCCCACTTCATGGATTCTGTGGCCTTTTGGAGGGCAGTCGGTCTGGTCTTCCTGTGGCTGCCCTGGGCCAGGTGGGCTGCCCACAGATTTGGGTGGGAGAGGAGGGATGGAGGGATGAATTGGTTGATTGATAAATAAATCAGGAAACAAACACAAACAAACAAATACATTCCTGCTGCAAAACCACATCCCTGTCTTGATTCTCATATATTGAGAGGCATGGATAGAATTTTCCTAAAAGTGACCAAAAAATGATACCAAAACTACAATAACGGAATGCTTGCCTTTTTTGTAATTTGGGGCCTTTTTGTCATTTTTTTCCACGTACCCCTTTCCATCCCCATTTGCTGATTGCAGGAGGAACAACAGCTTTTGCTAAAGGTCTGTCCAAGGCCTGCAGAGTGTGTTTCAAATTTGCTCAAGGGCCAGTGGTGACCTAGCAAAAATAAGAATTGCTGCTTTGCTGCATTGAAAATTGTCTTTAAAAAAAACAAAACCATTTGTAAATGCAAGGCCTATTAATTCTGCTCTTATCTGTCTGTTCCTGCTCCTGTTGTAAATCAACTAAATTGGTGTGGACAGTTGCCATTGTTTTTCTTTATGCACTAATTTTTTTAAAAAACTTTTTGCGGTTGAATGTACTGCTTATGTGTGGGTTCTATTGTTCTGTAATTCATTGTTTTGCTCTGTAGTATGATGACAAAATTAATAGAGATGAAGAAGAAATGGCTTGGAAATTTCTATCGCTTGCTGAGGTCAGCATTATGTTGGAACAGGATATCGCAGGAGTTGAGAAGTAAGTTTGATTGGGACATCGACAGAGCTTGCCCTTGCCATCCTCTGTCAAGACAGCAGGCAGTTGGTTTGCAGAGGGAGGGTGTCTGTGTGTGAGGGGAACCCTGTGACTTGGGCTCTTGGGGGGGAGTGTTCTTCCCTTTTAAAGAGAAATGGAGCTTCTGTGGGTGTCATTCTTCACTCCAGGGACAAAGTCACATTCCTCAACATGCCACAGATTGTGGCCCTCCCCAGCGGTTTCCAAGTCAGTCTAAGAGGCCCAGGTTGTGGTTGGGGGTCTTGAGAGGAGACCATCATGTGATCCCATCTAAATCGGGGTCTCCAACCTTGGCAGCTTTAAGCCTGGAGGACTTCAACTCCCAGAATTCTGAGAGTTGAAGTCAAGGTTGCCAAGGCTGGAGAGCCCTGATCTAAACGATGCTCAGGTAGAGCAGTGCAAATAAGGCCTCTTTTATTTGCACCGTCTAATCTTCCAAATATTTTCTTGGTCAGTTAACTCATAATAAAATGTGAATCAGTTTTAATCTTAAATCCAGTGAAACAAATTTTACATTTTTAAGGCTTGCGACCATTTATCAGATGCTCAAGTTCTCTAATCCATAAGCTGTGAATGTCATTAGTATCGTTTTTTTAAAAAATATCATTTACAAATACAGTGCAGATTTAGTTTTAGACATTGACTCTGCCTAGCTGTGGTATTAACATATTTTCCAAAAATGTCACATTCCTACTTGTATGTAAGTCAGATAATCAATGTGGGGAGATATGGTCCTCCAGAAGCAACTTAAACTTAAATGGTAAAGTTTCTGACACTGGTTTTGGTCCAAGATTTTGGAGACCCATCGATTTCTGCTCATTCCTGGGTTTGCCAAATTTGCCCCATTGAAAGTAAATGGGCACAATTATACAGACAGGTGTACTTTTGTGTTCTGATATTTTTCAACTACAGGAGTTTGGAAGAGTTTCTGAATCTGAAGCATCGATTGACATCTTTGACAGAAGCTGCGTTACTGGATTATTATGTCTCTGGATTTTGGTGGGCCAAAGGATTAGAGTTCTCATCTGTGCAGATTGGAGGATTCCTGACTCTTCTCAATTTATTGCTGGATAATCTGGAGAGTAAGTTCAGCTGCGTCCTGTGAGTGTACCCATTCTCCACTGGATTACTGTATATAAGAATATTAGGGGCCGTTATTTGGGAATGTCCCTGGCCCCCACAAAATTGTGATTTTACCCTGAATTCACTAGTTGCTGTTATTGAAAGGATAATATGGTTATTTATTCCTTGCATTTATATACCATTTTCTATGCCAAAACACTTCAAAGCTGTTTATGGCAACAAACTCTAGAAATAGATTGTGGCTCTCGGGCTCCATGTGATTTTTCCCTGTCATGGGGGTGCATGGTAGAAGTTCCCACCTGCCTCCCCTTTTTGTATTTGTAACAATGGGAGTGGTCTGCGACCACACTAAATAAATAAATAGGCCTGTCCTCAAAGCCAGCTTCCACCAGTGCCCCCTCCTGGGAAATGAGGGGTTTAAAAAGGAGCCTTTTGAGTCCTCAGAAGTTGCTCACATCTACACCAAGTAATGACTTAATATCGGGACCTGGTCACAAATATGGTTTGATTAGACCTGGTATTCCACAACATGGACCCCATTAATTTGGATTTGCAAACCACAGTTAGTGCTGCCCTTAATTTGCTCTTGTAGCTTAAATTATCTTGCCACAAAAATACCAGAAGAAGAGAGACGGCTATAACCAGGTTGCTACTGAGATATTTCAGACTCAAACAGATACAGATTCTTAACAGAGAGCCAAGCAGCTTCTGAAGCCATGGAACACCCTCCCTGGACACCCTCGCCTGCCCAGGAGAGCAATACCTACCCATCAGCAAGTTCTCTGTTTGCACTCATGCTTGGCAAATGCCAGGCCTGTTGATTTCTCTCCTGGGATTCGAGCAAAAACAAAGCCAGAATTGCAGGACGAGAATCAGCCAAGCCTTTCGACAAAGGCAGCTTGGCATCGCTTGATGGGGAAAACAATCTTTCTCCTAGAAGAAAGAGTTGTCTAACCTATGAAGAAATTTGTGAGAAGGGACTTTGGTACTTGAACTGAAAAGCATTTCAGGGTTTATTTGGAGTGTTTATCTTTTGCAGAAAAGCCCATCTGGAACCATGGATGGAAAATTTGGTGTGTGTTTTTCAAAAAGGGCTATATTACAGTCTACGTTAGCTATATTTCAAAAGTGACATTTATATAACTTTGTTGATATAGGAATCTCAGCCTTATCTGCAATGTAATGGAAAGTGTCAGAGCATCTGCAACAGCCAGCAGGGAAAGGGGGTTGTGGCTCTATCGTGTTGCATCTTCTAATCTATCTGACCAACCAGGAGGGATTAAAATATCTTTTGTAGATGCTGAAACGCTGAAGATTCAAAGAAGATCACTGTGTGCCCATTAGAGGAAAGAACTTGGAGCATCTCTGGTTGTGCGCATCTGCTTTCTATCCTGAGAATTTACTTTAAAATTGATTTACTAAAACATCATCTTACATCGCCATTGTATATATCCATGTAAACTGAATGGACAAATCCAAACAATTAAAAATTGGCTTCTCGACTCTTGGCTGAGGTCAGGCTGCTTGCGTTAGATCTAACATCTCCCGACCTACTTGGAGGTGGTCCAGGGCAGGCCAGCCCCCTTCACCCCACAGCCTGTATGGACGATAACTTTCCGATGGGCGCAGGAGGAAAGAGGCTTCTTTCAGGCCCTTTGCTACCAAAGCCTGCCTGCCTGGCCCTCCAACTGGGCCACCATAACAGATTGACTATCGTGAGAACATTTGGCCTCCAGAGCATCCACCTGTGGAGATACCAAGGACTGAGAAGTTCTATGAAATTCTCTGGAAGGATGTGCAGTCAAAGATTAAATGTCCTCTGTGTAGACTTGTCCCCATCGTAGAATCTTAGGAGTTGGAAAAGGTCTTGGAAGTTCTCCAGTCCATCCCCCTCCCTAGTGCAAGGACACTCAGATCAACCCAGACAAATGGTGGTTCAATGGAAACTGTTTTGAATCCAGTAACATTTTGACTTCTAGGGCCCTGCATGGTTTCAGTGGAACTCTCATGCTGAGTCCACAAGGGAGGAAATGCAGAGCTTAGCAGACCGGCAGTTAGTTCAGAGGCAGGGCAAGTCTTACACCCCTTGGCTAGCACAGCCTCTCCAGGTTTCTCCAGAAAATAACCCTCTCCTGGTTCCAGCTTTGCCCAGATCTGCTCCTCCTTTTCTCAGGAGCTGATTTCCTCCTTGGAGCCTCAGTCGGGAAAAACACAGACTGGGGGTAATCATAGGAATGTCCCAGCTGTTATGATTGTTACTATCTCAGGAAGCCTTGGTCAGAACACCAGCATGCTTGGGAGCATTTCCCAGATGAGCCATATCACTTTATGTGTGTGTTATGTGTGCAAAGCCTTTTCTTCAATATGTGTGTGCTGCTTAGACAGCATATAGTTAGTTTAGGAATGAGAGCTACCCCCTTAAGGGAATGCTTCATGGGAAATGTAGTTAATACCTCATGGAAGACGTAGTTCATGTCACATGGTCACATCTGTAATCCTGATTGGTCACTAACTTGATCTTTGGTTGGGCTGGGGGAGTTTTGGGGGCATTCTTACCTGGACCCAGCATCAAACGGGAGATTTCCTTTGCTATAACACTAATGGGATGAAGATAACCATCTTTTCACACTATTGAGGCAACTATTGAGGCAAAGATTGGACATTAGATGAATCTCAGCGTAAGTGTTACGTTTTCACATGATCCAGACGTATGGAAGGCAATGCCTGAGTGGAGGCTTATCTTCGGAGTGGGTTTGCTGGAATCAGGAGAACTCTTTGCGTAGGCAGCCACATTGAACCACAGATGCTCACTCATCTTTCCCTTTGCGTTGCAGCCTATCACATGAGCCTGGAAGAGAACATCCAGGAACTAGCCAGCGCCATGGCTGGCATCGGGCTGAACAATTCAGAGATAAGTGGCGGGTTTGAATTCTTCACCATCGATCAAGCCAAAGCCATCATCAATTATGTGAAGAGCAGGTAGGGCTTCCTCATCCTTCAGCACTGTTAGGGGGAGGTGGCCATTCAGTACTTGCTGGGCTGTGAAGTTGGTGAAGGGTCCCTTGGGTTGTTTTCATGAATAGTCAGGTTTGGGTTCAGACTGTTGGTGCTGCTTTGAACCCTCAAGGAATTAACACTAACAAAAGAAAAATGGATGATTGGTTGCTAAGTTGATGGCATTAATTCTCGTAATATGAAACTTAGATAGCCTTCGCTGGGCAATGGATTAATTGAACAAGTGATTAAATGTTCATATGCCTTACTCTAACATTTCTCATGCAAACATGACACCTTCTAGCAAGATATTTTGAGGGAGCCCGTTTGGGTTTATACTGTGAAACCAATGCCTTTAATGTTTGCCTAGAGAAGGAACGTCCCCTTTTGTTTCTCCTCCTGGGGGGGGGGGTGTCAACTGGCTGGGGAATTCTGGGAGTTGAAGTCCACCAGGCTTAAAGTTGCCAAGGTAGGAGAGCCCTGCCTTTAAAGGATGCCACAGCACCTTGAATCTCACCTGGAAGCTAACCACAGTCTCACGCAGCTCTGGGAGCACTTGACTGCATCAGGAATGAGTGTACACTTGAGCAGTGGCCCCCAACCTTTTTTGTGCTGCGGCCCGGTACCGGCATCACAAAATCATCTGCGGCCCGGTACCGGCATCAGCACGTATGGCAAGGTGAGCCGAGCGACCAGCCAGCCAGCCGTCCCCCGCTTCTCCCTGCCACCTTCAACTCCTCCTTTGTACCTGTGTCGATGGGCTTTGCGACGGCTTCGGGACGTCATGCGTACTGAAAGAATCCTCGCACCTTAGTTTTGTTCAAAGCCCCCCCCCCCTAATGAAACTAAGGCGTGAGGATTCTTTCAGCACACAAACACCGCTTTCTACCCGGAAAAGCTCACCAGAAGCAATTTTTCATCAAAACAAGATGGCAGCGCCCAGCAAACCAGCGGCTCGGTAGAAATTGTTCCACAGACCGGTACCAGTCTGGGGACCAGTGGTTGGGGACCCCTGCACTTGAGTGTATCAGGTAGGACCTGAAAGCAGGGGTCTCCAATTTTGCAACTTTAAGTCTGGAGGACTACAGCTCCCAGAAGTCCTCCAGGTTTAAAGCTGCCAAGGTTGGAGAGCCCTGAGCCAGATGGCCCAAGTTGAATGCTTCCTGGAAGACCCCAGCAGAATTGAAAGGCCCTTCCTTGCCCTTTGCCTTTGACAAGTGGAGATGTTTTTTGGCTTTTAAATAGAAGAAGACAGAAGCCCAGATCTCTGGAATTTTCAGCCCATTTTCAGAGCAGAAGCCAATTTCAGAAAATGAAATGAAGAAGAATCTGCTTCCCAACCTTTAGGAGCTTTGAAAATGGAGAGGGCATTTCAGCTTGCTTGGCTTCTTCTTCCGCTCTTAGAGCACATCTTTGCTTTCGCAGAAATAGCCGGATTCCTCAAAAGGGAGATTTCTTCATCTGTTTCCAGTGATGGAGTTGGGGGGGGGTTCCCCCCAAGAATATTCAGAATTTCTTCCTCCCTTTAATTTTGGTGGATATTTTTTTTTTCTTTTGCAAGGACAAGAGAGAGAAATGCCCTGTTTCCAGGACAGGGGATGGCAGGTGATTGGTGACTATCCCTCTCCTCTCCCCCTTCCCCCCACCTGGTTCCCATTGTATCAGCTGCACCAACCCCGACATCAGCTTCTTTGACGACATATTTCCTACAGGAAACAATCAAAGGAGGAATGTCCATCTGTATTAATCGCTTTCAGATGCTTCCATGGCTGTCGTGAAAAGGCCTGCCTTGTTTCGTTCACATCTGTAATGCTTTGTCATGTTATGCCAAAAGTCTCTCCCTCAATAGCAGCCAGAATCCATGTCAAGTGGATTCCATGTCTGACAAACAAGGAAAATCTGTTCAGACCAGGAGAAACCCAAGTGTTGCTCAAGCTGTTCTGATCTAGGCTTCCCCAGCAGCACGGAGCTAACTTCTTGTCCCGATAAACCCCTTTTATTTAGTTTACAGTGAATTCCTCTCCAGCAAAGTCCCGGTCAACAATCTTTCAAGATATTTCACAATTACCGACCTTTATCAGGCTTGGAGAGTTTCTAGGACGATATCTTTCAGATGCCACACTGTAGCAGACAATACTTGATAAGAACGCAGGAACAGATCTTCACCCAAATGAACTAATTGTCTCCTGCAAAACTCTACTCCCCTTCCGCTCCTCTTTTATTCCCTGTGGGAGGGGCCATTCACCTGTGGCTTTACTCCCAAGTTGACCCTTGTTCCTTAGCTGTTCCCTTCTCCTAGCTGCTCTGTGCATGCACACACTGGGAACAGGTTCCAGCTGTTCTTCTTCCTCACTGATGTCCAACTCTGAAGACAGCTGTTAACTATCAGACGGCCCTGGCCCCATCTCTGCCTTGGATGCAGAGCACTCATTAGAGCCTTTCCCAGACTCCAGGACTGGCCCAGGTTCCTCCCCTACGTTCTCACTGTCCGAATCTGCTGCCAGCTCTGCTGGCCACTGGCGAGCCACAACACAAGCCATCTTGTTTCTTAGCTGGGCAATGAATCTGGGTTTAGAGGGAAGAAGGACAGTCATCAGTTAGCATTCTTTCCCCTCTCCCCTTGCAGAAAGCCCAGATCCCAAGGCCACCCTGATGGGATCAACCCAGATCCATCAGGGCCAGCAGAACCCGACTGACAAAGGGAAGTCGACTTCTGACGTCTTGGTGCCTTGCAAATGGCCCTGCTCCCTTCAGAGTGCTTACCATTTCTCACTGCAATGCATTTACGCTTCTTCCTTCCCTCCAAGGTGATGGGGCGTCTTGCTTTCCTCCACCACAACAGCTTTGTAAAGCAGATCAGAAATCACAGCTGTACAACTTTGTGGCAAGTTTAGTTCTGCATTTTGTGGGAATTATTACCTCACTGCAGGATTTTATAACAGTGAACAAGAGAAAAAAAACGGGTTTTGGATTATGAAATTTAGCTAGAGCTTTAGGGTCTTAGGTAGTGTGGTTAAATAACCTCCTTAGAAGCAACGTGAGTCCTGGATGCTCTTAAAAAATTATCGTCCATTTTCTTGTCTTTCAGTTTATTCCAACATTATACACTGTACAAATATCTTTTCCACAGTCCCAGGGAAGAACTTGTGATTGGAGATGAGGTAAGTAATTCGTGGGACTGGAAATGATTAAGTGGGATGTTTTAATGCATATTTTCTGGCATCTGTTTTCTATAGCTCAAAGCAACTTTATGTCAAAAATATTCAAGGGTTAAAAGCACAAAATAGTAGATAAAAGAATAAAATGGAATATAGTAATGCCTGTGTCCTTTGGAATTTGAAATTAAGAAGAATAAATGGTGCTATTGTTGCTGGCTGTAGTGTTAAGAATATATTTGCTGACAGTATTTGTGAAAGCAACACACACACACACCGGTCGCTAGGTCTTGTTACCGTAGCTAAGGAGGAATGGGGCTAAGCAGTGTCCAACCCAAGGAACAAGGAAGGAGGTGCTCAGAGCATTGCCAAAGGGCGTTCCTCTCGAAGGGAGCTGATGAGACCTTCCTAGCTTGAAGGCTCCTTGGTGCTCTCTGACCTTGGCTGGCTTTTTTTTTTTTTTTTTTGGCAGACGTTTCATCACCCAACTAGATAACATCATCAGAGCTTTGCACGAGGAGAACGCAGCAGGCATTTTGCAAACCATTGCTTTACTTCTGCTTCTCTCCAACCACCTGCTCTTTACTGAATTTTTAATTTGAAGTTTTATTTTGGTCTTTTTAGGAAATCTGTTGCCTGCATTAGCCCAGTGGATTGTTCACATGGGCTGGGATTCTAGCCATAATATGGATCTCATTTCTGTGTAACTCTACACAAAAATTGTGCTGCGTTACAACGATATAACAAATGTCCTTAACTCAGCTGTGCGAAACTTTGCAATCAACTGGTTTAATCTGTTTATCCTTTTTATGGGGTTGTAGTTTATGTATTCGGGGAGCTGAAGTGGAATTCAAGAATTCAGCAGAACTGAATACAGCAACATACCAGACCCAGGAATGACTCTGATCTGTCTCGCTTAATCAATAGCTGCAGAGAAGCTTTCATTATTATCAGCCATGTTGGCAGGGGAAGGAGGGGGTCCTAATTTATTTTAGTGACGGTGATGCATTGTCTGCCTTTTATAGAGCTGGGGGGACATTTAGAAATGCGATTTTGAGGGTGATGCGGTCCTTCAGTTCTTTGAGGAAGCAAGGCAAAAGTGTTTGGACCTATTCTTGCTTTGAAACAAGTCTTAATAACATGGCCTGGCTGGCAAATATAGTTTTATCCCTCTGGGCTTCCATCAGCAGGATGGAATAATCGGTGTTTTATGACCCAACTGCCTGGATATGTGTTCGGTGACCCAGCTGTGGGACCCCTGGTTCAGCCCCTGCCGGAGGAATTTATGGGCCTCGCTAAACTTGCCAGAGCGTTATACTCTGTGTTTGGACATGGTGTTGACTCTCTCTCTCTCTCTCTCACACACACACACACACATGTATTATTAAATGTGCTCTGCCATAAAATTTATAGTCATCCAATATCATCTGCTGGAGTTCAGTTTGCAAAAGAGAAACTATTTATATTAACTTAATGCTCTCCTCAGTGTTCACATACTTGGGCTGCTTCCAAATTTGGCTTCGTTTCCTTTGGACAGAGCAACTCATTTGTGATGGGGGGAGGGGGCTCCCCCCCCCTTCCTACGCAGCACCGAGGGGGCAGAATTGTTAAAGGAAAAGCTCATTTTAAAATTATGGAATTTGGTTTTCATGTGAGAATTTTGCTGCTGGTATCGCCACCACCACCAAATGTTGCTTTCAGCAAGTTTCCTTCCTTTCTGGCTTGTGCATAATTTCAATTCAGTTTTTCAAATGTCTGTTAGTAGAGTTGCACTTTGTTGAGTTAAATAATCTCATTTTCGGAGCCAATTTTTAGAGTTTGGAAGAATTATCTGCTTACAAAACAGGTCTTTTGGTTTTCTTTCTTTTTCCTTTTTAGAGAAACATAATAATATTAGTAGCAGAACCTGCAAACAGAAATATAAATGTTGAATTCTTTTTCCCCAATGTCTTACGAATGCTAATTCAAGCAACATGGTTTCAATTAACAGTGTTAAAAGTTCACCTACAGTTTAACATTAAAAAAAAATGAAATAAAAGAGAAACATGCTTTGGATTTTGCTCCTTAGGCAAAATATCTCCAGAAAACTTGACAGGATTGCTCAAAAGTCCTTTTCTTGAACCCTCTGTTGAAAAAAGAATTATTCAGATGTTGATAAACGGTCAAGTTTCTGTTTTCTTGTTGTGTCATAATTATTTGAGCTGACTTTGATCATGACACCATGATAAATGCCAAACACTGAGGATGTAACCCAGAAAAGGAAACAGTTGTTTTTCTGCATCAATTGCTACTCTCACTGTGATCCATAAGCAGAAAGGGAACTAGCCAAACCAGGTCATAAGTAGTTCACACAGAGATGCAACAGGCAACCTCTCCCAAAGGCAGATGAATTTGCTTCATCAGATCTGACAGCTTTAAGCCAAGAAGGCCGGTCCAGTCAGTGAGGAGATGAAGATGATGGGATCCTGAGGCTATAGGCCTAAGAGCTTTGTGAACGCTTGGCAGGAAGTGAGACTGGAGCAGTCATGGAGGACAGCTAAAGGAGATATCAAGAATCTGGTCAAGTCATTCTGGCCCTCAAGTCCAAAAATCCCCATTCAAATGCTGCTCTTCTTCCTGAAGATGAAATACAATGTAATCACAAATATCTAGACTAGAATAGAGCTGGAAGGGATCGTGGAGGTCTGCTTGTCCAGCCCCCTGCTCAACCTCCAGTGATGGAGCCAGTGGTGGGATTTAAAAAAATGTACTACCGATTCTGTGGGCGTGGCTTGGTGGGCGTGGTGTGGCTAGGTTTGTGTGGCTTGGTGAGCGTGGCAGGGGAAGGATACTGTAAAATCCCCATTCCCTTCCCAGCCCACTAACCTGCTTTCCAGCTTGGTTCTCCTGAGCAGGGCAACAAAAGGAGATCTAGCCTGGGATCAGCTGGGACTCAATGGGAGGCAGAGAATAGATGGAGGAGGGGCCAGTCAGAGGGAATATTCTGAACTGCTCAAAATTTCCACTACCGGTTCTCCAGAACTGGTCAGAACTTGCTGAGTACCACTCTGAATGGAGCACCCACAATTTCTGAAGGCCAGCAGTTCCACTGGTTAATTGTCCTCACTGTTAGGAAGTTGCTCCTTAATTCTGGGTTGCTTCTCTCTTTGATCAGTTTCCAGCCATGATTTCTTGTCCTGCCCTCTGATGCTTTGGATATTAATTTGACCCCTTCTTCTTTATGGCAGCCCCTCCAATAGTAAAATACTTCTATCATGTTGCCCTTAATTTTTCTTTTCTTTAGAGTAGCCAGATCTAAAATCGGCAGCCGTCCTTCGTGTGGTTTAGTCTCCAGGCCTTTGATCATCTTAGTTGCTCTTCTCTGAACTTTTTCCAAAGTCTCAACATCTTTTTTGTAGCATGGCCATCAAAATATTTCCCAGTTATTTTATGGGGTCCTTGAGTAGTAATGGAATCAATCTGGCATCCTCTGAAGAAACACTCTGATTGGCCACCTGGCCCAGTCTCTGAGTTGAAACAAAATGAGATGAAGAATTAAAATTAAAACCCAAGAAGTGATTGCATCACAGCAGAGGGAAGAAAGCAAAATGTGGGCACCAATCTTGGTATTTCCAAGAGAAACTAGTCAATATCAGGGCAACCTGAATCTCGGCTGCAATCACAGAGGAAGGAGAAGTTGGACTCTTCTGAAGTGGTTTCAAGAGCCAGTTGACAGAGTACCAAGTGAATGAGAGGAGCCTGGAAAGGAAACTGTTTGGAAAATGAAACGGCTGACCCATTAAGAGCGTTCGGCTAAGAAAATCCAGTGTTGGTGATAAATATAATCACTGTCCAATTGCCTAAGAATAAGATGGCCCTGTGAATAAGTAGCCCTGGACAGATCACACTGAAATCAGACTGATCATTGGCTCTCAAGCAATGATAGAGACCCTCTACTTAGTCAAGCAATAGATGTCTGAAGGCCGCCTTTCGCTCAGATCACAAACACTTTCTGGTAAAAATAGATTGAAACAGCAAAAAGGAAAATCACTCAATCAGCAAGTTCTGACCTTTACACAATTCACAGTGATAAGGCAGAGGTGAAATGGGTTGGAGCTGTTAAACGGGATCCCTGGAGAATTGTGGGCTGCAACGTCACAACATCACGTTGAATAAGAGGGAGCAAAGGGAAGCATTGCCGGATGCAGATGGGTAAAAGGCACCAAGGGGAAGGCAAACTTCCTGAGTAAACACTGATTCCCCAGAACTAGAAGGGAGCAGGAGTCCTCCCTAAATAAGTCACACAAAGAAACAGAGGTGAACAATCAAATGGGAAGGACAAGGAGGGGGGGGGTTGAAATAATCTACCATATTCATGGGCCCCTGAGGAGAGGTGTGGTGGCCTACAGGTGGAGCTCTCACCTCACAATCAGGAGGCTGTGAGTTTGATCCCAGGTAGAGGCAGATATTTCTCTCCCTGAGCACACTATGAATATATCTGCTGAAAAAACTCCACATTGACAACAAGAAGGGCATCCGGTCAGTAAGCACTCAGCTCCATTCAGTTGCTCCACCCCACAAGGGATTATAGGGTCGTTAAAAGAGGATAATGATGGTGAAGATTCATGGGCTTCTGAGCACCACAAAAGACGAAGAATGCAAAAATACAAAGAAAGCAAATATCTGAAGATTTAAGGGAAAGAAGGTGTGAACACGTGGAAGGTCGAAAGTGATGATACCTACAAATATTAGATCACTGGTCTAGAACCAGACATTCTGGAAAGTGGAGGTTCCTGGGAAATATTGCTGAAAACATCACTACAAGAGTTGACAAAGTAACAGGTGTACCAGTTAGACTATGGCTGTTGCTGGTGCATTTAAAGTGGTAAATGAAGTTGATAAGACAGTACTTATAAACAGTGGCTAACAGACTGCAAGAGATCAATTTGTATTGATTGGCTTATAAGCATCAAAGGGCCCTGCTTAAAGGGGGCTCCAGCTGAAACCGTTGCTCCTATCAGACCTGCTAAAAAGGTGGGACTCCGCAGCCCATGGATGGAGAACTTGCCAGGTGTGCAAGCTGAGTTCAGAGGAGCTTCACTCCGTGAACCCTCTTGGCAGAAAATGGGAGAGACAAGAGTGCTCCCCAAAGACAGCTGGTTCTCCTTTATTGATTACACAAGACCTTTGGCTACAACAAACTGTGCATCGCTCTTAAAAGCAGGGACTTTTAATTGACCACTCATCTCCCTCTTGAAGAATTTGTGGGATGACAGGAAGGAAGAGTTTACACAGAAAACGAAGAAACCAAAATAGTTCAGAACTGGGAAAGGAGTGATCCAAGGCCATACGCTGGCCCTTTATTTATTTTCTCCTTTTTTCCAGAATATATTGAGAAATGCTGAGTTGGAAGACTATGCTGGGCTTCAGTTCTGGGCCTTCCCTTAGCTTCTGGGATCCTGAGCTGCTCCCTGTGGTGAAAACAGCCAGTCTTCTTGGGCTGTGAGTTCCACCTTGCCAACTTCATCCCCTTCTGAAGCCCCCAGAGCTAACAAAATTACATTGTGTGCAAAATAGTGCAAACATAAGCTAGGTGATATTGTGTTTGTGCAGATCATTTGCAATCCACTGAATACTTACCTGCAAGAACATGCATTAAATTTGGAGGGAGCTGCTAAATAGAGCAGGGGTCGTCAACCTTTTGGACCTCAGGGACCACCAAACTCATAATTTTACATCCCAGGGACCATTAACTGGTTCTGTGGGTGTGGCCTAATTTGTGGGTGTGGCTTGGTGGTCATGTGACTGGCTGGGCACGGCTTGTATGTAAATATTATAAATATTTATATAAGTATTGAATTTTTCATTAAAAAAGAGCAACTTTTACCCAAAATCAGGCATAACAGAGAGATTGAGTTGCTCACAGAATCATTCAGTGATCTATCTATCTGCCATCGGCTAGCTCAGTCTCTCAAATTTGCTTTCCGTGAGTCTGCACTGAATTTGCTTACAAGCAAATCTTCAATCCTAAGGGAGGTTCAGCTGTGCTGAGCCAAAGATCTAAAGACTAGCTAGAAAGCAAGAAATCCAACCATTTCCTGCTTCCTAGCTAATCTAAATCTCCTGGCACAGCAGAACAGCTGATGGTCGGAAAAAGGAAAAATAGCAATTTAGCAGGCAAGTTTAATGGGTAAGGAGTGAGTGGGTGGGGAGGGTTCCTGTGGGCCATGAGGGCCACGCAGCCTTGTGTTTCTGCGCAGCCTGGATTAATTGCTTTGTGGGGGTGCTCCGGGGGTGAGATTTCTCTGCAGCCCCCCAAAATTTTGTCACGGCCCACCAGTTGGCGACCGCTGAAATAGAGGTATTGCTTGCTGCTTGTGCGTATTCATTTTATAATTGTTATTAAAGGTTTTCAGATACTATAAGATAAGCATGAAATTTTATAGAGTGAGGTGAAAGAAGAAGAAAAGACTGAAGAAAAGGAAAAAGATCTTTGCAGCAATAACCAACAAATTCATGATCTTTCCTCCCACTTTAAAGTTGCAACACGCCCACATATTCAGTCCTTTAAAATCAACGAATCCATAAATCAAAATTCATTTTTTTTCCATTCTCAGAAAAAAAAAAAAAAGTCCATAGGAGATTTCCATGGTTGTGTGAAATTGTACTTCACCACCGTGGGGGACTTGCTTGATGACCATAAATGGAGCTGACATCAGAAGTGTGACCCAGTCATCTGATGTTTCACTTAACAATTGTATCACTGACAGTGAAGTTGCCAGGCCAAAATGCAGTCATTATGTGAGGACTTTAGTCAATTGAAATTAGTCTAGCAGCAAATAGTGTACCAAATGTGAAAATACTTATACCCATGATGGCAAACCTATGGCACGCGTGCCACAGATGGCATGCAGAGCCATTTGTGTGGGCACATGAAGCCCCAGCCAAACTTACCTGCACTGCACATGAGTGCACCTCCCGGCTGAATTTTGGCCTGTTTGAGGCCATTTTCGCACTCCCGAGGCTCGAGGGAAACCTCTGCAGCCTCGGGAGGCTGAAAAATGGGCCTTCCAGAAATACCGGAAGTGCTTGTTTTCAGCCTCTGGAGGGCCGCTGGAGCTCAGGGGAGGCCATTTTTGCCCTCCTTTGGAGGCTGAAAAATAGGTCCCTTTCATCACTAAACGGGCCCATTTTTCGGCCTCCAAAGGCTGCAGAGGCTTCTCTTGTGCTCCCGGGAGGGCAAAAACGACCACAAATGGGCCGAAAATCAGCTGCGAGGTGCGCTCATGCGCAGTGCAGGTCAGGGGGTTGTTGCGCGTGCATGTGCAGAGGGGGTGTGGCGCATTGCATTGTGGGTGCTGGCACACAGGCTTTCAGCACACCACAGTAAAAAGGTTCACTATCACTGACCTATACGATGGTGGGATTCTGTCGGTTCGGACTGGTTTGGACAAAGCGGTAGCTCCGACAATCAGTTGCACCCACCCTATCCTGTCCTTATTTCCTGCTTTGGAGCTCATCTCAATTGCGCGGCACAACTGATTTACCTCTGCCCCCTCGCTCTTCTACTTGGAAGGTAAACAGCTGAGCTTCTAAATGCCCCATTTTCAGTGCTGTGCGCAGGCATCCCACTCCCAATATGTGCTCACCAAGCCAGCTGTTACACCGGGAGCATCCCACCACTACTGTCAAATAACGTTCAGATCTATAGATCTCTGAAGCTTGATCAAAATACCTTTTTTATATTTCCATAAAAGATCAATATATGATACGAACCATAACTGTCAAGCAGAACCCTTAAAAGAAATGCTTTCTCAGAGTTAAATATTTGTGGTTTGCTAATCCGAGGTGGTTTTGACTGGTTGGGTCATCAAAACATAAGTCAATGGCCTTTCATGTGTTTTAGTCTCCATGCCTTTAATCATCTTAGTTGCTTACTCTATTTTGCACTTTTTCCAAAGTCTCAACAACTTTTTTGTAATGGAGTGACCAAAACTGTATACAAGTATTCCAGGTGTGGCCTTCTTAAGGATTTATAAAACGGTACTAATACTTCAAGTTATTTTGATTCTGTGCCTCTGTTTATATAACCTAGGATTGTATTAGCTTTTTTGGCTGCTGCCACAGTCTCCTTGGGTTTTTTTTTTTAAGTTAAATATTCATAAAACTAGAAAATAAGGTGTAGAGGCTACTTTGTTCTGCAAAAATTGCCTAACTGGAGGGCCCTTGAGTGCCCTCTTGTGGGGGTCTCAGAAAGTTCTGTATGGTGTCTGAAGGTTTCCAGGTAGGTCACCAGCCCCAACACACCTGCTGTGCCTGAGGGGGGTGCACCTTTGCGTGGTAAGGGGGCTGTATGTATAATGTTTAGAAATACGTCCTTTGGAAATCAAAAGGAGATCAAGATACAACTTTTCTTTAAAAGCCATTTCTTCAAACAGTATTGTCTTTTGCGTCCTTACTCCCAAATCTGACTCTCCTAAAATTAGACAATCTGCTTGCTTTCAAAGAAGCCGAGAATAAATTTAATTGAGCAGTGGGAATAGTAAGGGGACAATTTGGCCTTATCTCCGCATTTCCTACTAACCTAATTCCAGGCATCAAAATTCCACAGAGAAGACATTTGAATAGTATGACTATTGTTATTCAGGATAGGATAGGATAGGATAGGATAGGATAGGATAGGATAGGATAGGATAGGATAGGATAGGATAGGATAGAACTCTTTATCGGCCAAGTGTGATTAGATACAAGGAATTTGTCTCTGGTACATAAGCTCTCAATGTACATACAAGCAGCAAGTGATAAATTATCATAATCATAAAATACAATAATCATAAATCATAAGTTCCAATGCTAAGTGATAGTCAGGCTATTAAATAAAAGCATCAACATAAGATACAAACAAGAAAGTTGTAGTCATCTCTATGATTTGGGAAAAATATTTAAACAGGTACATAATAAAGTAGGTAAATCTTTTAAAATTAATAAAATGAAGCTTTGGTATATTACACTTTGGGGCAACAGTGGCAAAATGATCACGGACAGACATAGAGACAGCTGAAGCATTTGTGAGTTCTATCTGCTATACGTATTCCATTGGCTTTTCACAAGTGGCGAGAGGTTGCTTCTTCTCAACCAGCTTAGCGTTGAGTCCTCTTCTGTAGGTAAAGCTAAGTAATACAGAGATTCAGGTCAGGGAAGGAAATGGGGTTCTGTTTTATCAATGTCATGCTTTAAATCCAAAGCATGAACTAAATTGTGACAGTATATGTCATTTATTTAAGCTCTCTAATAAAACTTTCACATGAATCATCACTCTTATTTATTTGTTTCTCGTTATTATATGCTGTCAAAATTACAAAATCTTTCAGAAGTTCTTAGTGCCAAGTCATAAAAAAACCAATAAAGACCATAAAAGTGTTGTAAAAGCAAGCAACACATCTTCAAAACATTTAAAGCAGCTGTAAGTTAAAAAATGTTTCTGGGCGTCTCTCCCTGTTTCTGCTACACAGCCAGTTGGCAGAAAGGAGAAGAGTCTCCGTACCAGAAAGTCACCCTTTCTTCAGAAAACTGCTTGCCTTTTTCTGTCCGTGATGCTGCAGCCATGATCCCTGTGGACATCTGGCTCTTGAATGAATGGCTCACGAGCCACCAACTCTGAGCCGGGAATTGGCCAGTCCAACACACCTGTCCCCAGGTCCCAAAGTTCTTGCTCATCTCAGTGTATGTCACAAAATGAAGAATTACTCCATGTAAGAGGGTATATAATCTGTTCTTTTCTATAAAGATAATGAGAGGAAAGAGATGGAGGATACATGTTATAAATATAGACTTGATCCATACACATCCAACTTGACAGGTCTCTTGCTTTATAAGACTATTAATGTTTCCATTCATGGCCTGCTTTACTCTCAAGTTCTTCCTTGCAAACCTCTCATTCCACAAAAGATGCCTGTCAGTTTTATGTCAATTTCACCCAATTTGATCACTAGATGGAGACAAAGCAGCCTCCCTTTATGCACTAGAATATTTAGAGATGCCAATCAGAGGCACAGCTGCTCTGCTAACTCCTGTCCTTTAGGCCATTTGTCAAAATCATTGGTAGTTTCTTCACTCAGGACATTTTGATGGAGATTGTGTGTGACTAGAGTAGTTTTATTTTGCATAACGGTAACGTTATGGGACTGGGGATTTTTAAGGTAAAGGAGATCCAAAGAACATATAATAAACATTGCTTGCCTGGCTCTCGTTTAAAGATCTACATGGGGGCAGGGTGGAAAGGTGGAGTAAATTGTCACTTGTCCTATTTTTATGAAGCTTCATCAAGCTTAAAAGGTGGGAGAATGTCAGGTGCAAATAACCAGGAACAAGAATTAAGTTCAAAGCACAGAAGTATTGCTACTTGGACACAAGAATCTAATCACCTGAGGGTAAATTTTAAATTGGCACTAGATAAGAATCAGCAGAATTCAAGAGGGGCTGGACTTTGGTCTCTTATGGCAATGCAATGACTCCAAACTGATGACACCTTTAACTCCACCTTTCCAGCTCAGCCAGTTCATCTCTGACAGAGAAGAAGGAAACAAAACATATGCTTCTTAAAATTATCCATGTTTAATTGGTAACCTTTGTTGAAGAGTCTTGAATTCGAACACAGGTTGAAATCCACCTGCCATCAACATTCCCCTAGGAGCCAAGGATGGTTGCCAAAGCTGAGTTGCGGGTCAAGGCTTGTCACTTTCCATAGCTTAGAGCAGAGGTCTCCAAACTTGGCAACTTTAAGACTTGCGGACCTTGAATTCTGGGAGTTGAAGTCCACAAGTCTTAAAGTTACCACGTTTGGGGACCTCTGGCTTAGAGGTTTGGTGGTATCCTAGGCTCAGTTTCTCCCTCCAGGACTCTGTGCAGGATGGGAATTAGTTGCAGGAGAAGTTGGGTAATATAAATGCTGTCTGATTGCCATGTTGCATCAAAGAAAATAAACTTCCAGGTTAGTTAGCTATCGCAGCTTTGTCATCTTGCTCATTCAGAACAAACAAATTCTAAAACTTATCCTATGTGTGGAGATAATTTGACCCATTGGCCACCATTGGCCATGCTTTGCACCAGGCTGATTCTTGGAATGATTTTATTAGATTTTATTGAACTTGTTTAAAATGGAACATGCACTGATTAGATTCACAATATGTTGCATCAGAACCTCAGATTCCTGGAGAAAGTCATTCAGGACATTCATTTCAGGTCTGATATGGCTATAAGGCTTCCAAGCACCTTGCTAACATTCATGTAAGATGAAAGAAAAACCTCCCCCCTTTTCAGGAATGTGTAATCTTCATTTTGTTTATCCCCCAGTAATAACCTCACGCTTCGGGTTTGACTGGAAGGAATGTACTTACTAGATACAACCGTTTGTTTATCAGAGGAGTGGATTTATGGCAGAATAGCAGGGATATGACATGGGGGACTATGGCTCTGCCATTGCTGTTTTGTGAACAGCTGCACCAGAGAGGTCATTTTCTGGCTTCACTTTTCTTGCATACTTTTTATTTCTTGCACTGAAGTGGACAGCAGGGAGAGCATTCAGGAAGGAACAACTGTAGAAAGTGAGAACAGCCATATTTCCTGGGCTGGCAATAACAGTGGAGAATAGGATGGAGTTTTCAGGATGTAGCTCCAGACAGGTACACCTCACAAAGGTTGTGCCTGGCCCTGCCTGTCTCCTAGGACAGCGGTCGCCAACTGGTGGGCCGTGACAAAATTTTGGTGAGCTGCAGAGAAATCTCAGCCCCAGAGCACCCCCACAAAGCAATTAATCCAGGCTGTGCAGAAACACAAGGCTGCCCCGCCCACATGAACACTTCCCACCCACTCACTCCTTACCCATTAAACTTGCCTGCTAAATTGCTATTTTTCCTTTTTCCCACCATCATCTGTTCTGCTGTGCCAGGAGATTTAGATTAGCTAGGAAGCAGGAAATGGTTGGATTTCTTGCTTTCTAGCTAGTCTTTAGATCTTTGGCTTAGCACAGCCGAACCTCCCTTAGAACTGAAGGTTTGCTTGCAAGCAAATTCAGTGCAGACTCAGGGCAAGCAAATTTGAGAGACTGAGCTAGCCGATGGCAGATAGATTGATCACTGAATGATTCTGTGAGCAACTCAATCTCTCTGCTATGCCTGATTTTGGGTAAAAGTTGCTCTTTTTTAATGAAAAATTCAATACTTATATAAATATTTATAATATTTACATACAAGCCGTGCCCAGCCAGTCACATGACCACCAAGCCACACCCACAAATTAGGCCACACCCAAGGCACTCAAGGGCCCTCCAGTTAGGCAATTTTTGCAGAACAAAGTAGCCTCTACACCTTATTTTCTAGTTTTATGAATATTTAACTTAAAAAAAAAAACCCAAGGAGACTGTGGCAGCAGCCAAAAAAGCTAATACAATCCTAGGTTATATAAACAGAGGCACAGAATCAAAATAACTTGAAGTATTAGTACCGTTTTATAAATCCTTAAGAAGGCCACACCTGGAATACTTGTATACAGTTTTGGTCACTCCATTACAAAAAAGTTGTTGAGACTTTGGAAAAAGTGCAAAATAGAGTAAGCAACTAAGATGATTAAAGGCATGGAGACTAAAACACATGAAAGGCCATTGACTTATGTTTTGATGACCCAACCAGTCAAAACCACCTCGGATTAGCAAACCACAAATATTTAACTCTGAGAAAGCATTTCTTTTAAGGGTTCTGCTTGACAGTTATGGTTCGTATCATATATTGATCTTTTATGGAAATATAAAAAAGGTATTTTGATCAAGCTTCAGAGATCTATAGATCTGAACGTTATTTGACAGTAGTGGTGGGATGCTCCCGGTGTAACAGCTGGCTTGGTGAGCACATATTGGGAGTGGGATGCCTGCGCACAGCACTGAAAATGGGGCATTTAGAAGCTCAGCTGTTTACCTTCCAAGTAGAAGAGCGAGGGGGCAGAGGTAAATCAGTTGTGCCGCGCAATTGAGATGAGCTCCAAAGCAGGAAATAAGGACAGGATAGGGTGGGTGCAACTGATTGTCGGAGCTACCGCTTTGTCCAAACCAATCCGAACCGACAGAATCCCACCATCGTATAGGTCAGTGATAGTGAACCTTTTTACTGTGGTGTGCTGAAAGCCTGTGTGCCAGCACCCACAATGCAATGCGCCACACCCCCTCTGCACATGCACGCGCAACAACCCCCTGACCTGCACTGCGCATGAGCGCACCTCGCAGCTGATTTTCGGCCCATTTGTGGTCGTTTTTGCCCTCCCGGGAGCACAAGAGAAGCCTCTGCAGCCTTTGGAGGCCGAAAAATGGGCCCGTTTAGTGATGAAAGGGACCTATTTTTCAGCCTCCAAAGGAGGGCAAAAATGGCCTCCCCTGAGCTCCAGCGGCCCTCCAGAGGCTGAAAACAAGCACTTCCGGTATTTCTGGAAGGCCCATTTTTCAGCCTCCCGAGGCTGCAGAGGTTTCCCTCGAGCCTCGGGAGTGCGAAAATGGCCTCAAACAGGCCAAAATTCAGCCGGGAGGTGCACTCATGTGCAGTGCAGGTAAGTTTGGCTGGGGCTTCATGTGCCCACACAAATGGCTCTGCATGCCATCTGTGGCACGCGTGCCATAGGTTTGCCATCATGGGTATAAGTATTTTCACATTTGGTACACTATTTGCTGCTAGACTAATTTCAATTGACTAAAGTCCTCACATAATGACTGCATTTTGGCCTGGCAACTTCACTGTCAGTGATACAATTGTTAAGTGAAACATCAGATGACTGGGTCACACTTCTGATGTCAGCTCCATTTATGGTCATCAAGCAAGTCCCCCACGGTGGTGAAGTACAATTTCACACAACCATGGAAATCTCCTATGGACTTTTTTTTTTTTTTCTGAGAATGGAAAAAAAATGAATTTTGATTTATGGATTCGTTGATTTTAAAGGACTGAATATGTGGGCGTGTTGCAACTTTAAAGTGGGAGGAAAGATCATGAATTTGTTGGTTATTGCTGCAAAGATCTTTTTCCTTTTCTTCAGTCTTTTCTTCTTCTTTCACCTCACTCTATAAAATTTCATGCTTATCTTATAGTATCTGAAAACCTTTAATAACAATTATAAAATGAATACGCACAAGCAGCAAGCAATACCTCTATTTCAGCGGTCGCCAACTGGTGGGCCGTGACAAAATTTTGGGGGGCTGCAGAGAAATCTCACCCCCGGAGCACCCCCACAAAGCAATTAATCCAGGCTGCGCAGAAACACAAGGCTGCGTGGCCCTCATGGCCCACAGGAACCCTCCCCACCCACTCACTCCTTACCCATTAAACTTGCCTGCTAAATTGCTATTTTTCCTTTTTCCGACCATCAGCTGTTCTGCTGTGCCAGGAGATTTAGATTAGCTAGGAAGCAGGAAATGGTTGGATTTCTTGCTTTCTAGCTAGTCTTTAGATCTTTGGCTCAGCACAGCTGAACCTCCCTTAGGATTGAAGATTTGCTTGTAAGCAAATTCAGTGCAGACTCACGGAAAGCAAATTTGAGAGACTGAGCTAGCCGATGGCAGATAGATAGATCACTGAATGATTCTGTGAGCAGCTCAATCTCTCTGCTTTGCCTGATTTTGGGTAAAAGTTGCTCTTTTTTAATGAAAAATTCAATATTTATATAAATATTTATAATATTTACATACAAGCCGTGCCCAGCCAGTCACATGACCACCAAGCCACACCCACAAATTAGGCCACACCCACAGAACCAGTTAATGGTCCCTGGGATGTAAAATTATGAGTTTGGTGGTCCCTGAGGTCCAAAAGGTTGACGACCCCTGTCCTAGGAGATGTTGTCACCTAAAATGCCTTGGGAAGAGCCCAGAAGAGTAGATGATGGCTCCAATGGAAATTTGGAGATAGTTGAAAGTAAAGTGGAAAACTGCTTAACTGGAGGGTTAAGCACTTTTAGGAAGCTTCATGGTCTGCAGCTTCATCAAACTCGGCCAGGCATGGTCCTCCCAGGAAAGTCCCGAGTTCCTCTTTCCCCTCACGAGTGTCCACAGGATTCATTAATTTTGGTCAGAGAGATGTGATGGAAGCTGTGCTTGTTTTCTAGGCCTGAACTTCAGTCATTACTGCCTGGTTCCATCTTGACTTTTTTTTTACCATACCCCGTGAAGACCCTTGGATTGTTCTCCATGACTTCGTGGGAACTAAGTGGGCACATAACGTCTTTCGGATTTTAAAGGACATTAGAGTGAAGAGTACTAAAACCCTTACCAGAAAAAAGGGGGGGGGGTTTCTTATGACTGGATGTGTTCAGTGAGTCTTCAAGGGAAGGAAGATCTGAGAATTGCAAAGTACAAAAATGTTTCCATTAGGACCATTCAGATCCTTCGGATTTTATCTCTGGATAAAAGCTGGAAACATCTAAAATTTCAGTCTCTCCCCATTGATCGCAGGAGATGGAAGTGCACATTAATAACTTAATTTTAGCAATTCAAACGTGAAAAATTGAAGTCTCTCAAATCACCACTATCAGTTTTCTGATAAAATGAATTTTGTATTTCCCCGTTTTGATTAAAGTGGGCTATGGCGTGAGTTTTATTTTTAACTTGGTGTTAATTAGAAATATGGAAATAGGCTGAGATTCATTGCTCTTCACAGGCAAGGAATATTCACAACCAATTTCTTCACACAATTACATCTATTTTGGAATGTTGTTGTTTTTTTTAAATACACAGAATTACATATTCCCTCATTTGCTGGTTTCTGTAACTGGGTTGGATTGATATAAAGTCAGTAATTGAATATGCAGCCTGAAGAAGGACAGTTGTTTTAACAGAAAGTGAGACGCTGTGCAGAAAAGGCCGAAGCACTTCGCCTGCCGTCTCTGCTGCCACACAGCATCCTATTACAGCCTTTACATCTTTTTGTTAAGCACATGCTTAGCTAAAAGCATAATATTTATAAAATAAACTCTTAACATACAGTTTCTATAATTTTGAAGAATTGATGTCCTACTTCTAGTTTTAAGATTCTCAAGTTTATTTTCCTATACCGGTTTCTTTGAACTAAAGAGCTAGAACTGCTTCGTGCTTATGCTGGAAAGGAATTGCCTTTGGGCACCTTAGATGATGTTGGTGAGGACTCAGAAGACCAGAACAAACTTTGGAAGGTCAGCCTCTGTGTTTCCCATCCTGGGCCCCTTCCAGATGTGGTGGGGCTGCATCTTATAGGATTCCCATCAGAGGCCAGACCGACTGGGCAGGAATGGTGGCAGCTGACCAAGCTGCTTGACATCTTTAATGCTGGTCGAGACGTGGTCCTTGGAGGATCCAGATGCAGCTGATATGCCTGTTGAAAGAATGGTGACAAATCTGTCAGAGACAGTATCAGAGCAGAGGTGGGGCTGTTAGTATGACCCAATCTGGAGTGAGCATTGAGAGGGGAAGCTAAGACCGTCCTTCTGTGGAAGAGGAAGAAAAGAAAAAGAAAGAGGAGGAGGAAGGAGAAGAAGAAGGAGAAGGAGAAGAAGAAGAAGAAACAACAACAATGCAGAAAGGAAGCAGCCAGGGGAAGAACATTCCAAAGCTATTTAATATCTTAAATCTCAGAGAAAGTACTGTCACACTGATGGTGTTTTTAATGGTGGTAATCAATATGGAGGGAGGAAATATAAACCGTAGCAAACATGTTTTAAAATTGTATGCTGATACTCACTAATAGAGATGTTTGCACTTTCAGTGATTCTTTGTACTTTGGAAACAAGATGCTACCAGCAGATGCAAAAAAAAATTGGATTGGGAATACAATCCCATAATCAAAATACAGGCAATAAATGATTTTATTGTAGGCATATGTGTGATAACATTAAAATTCCTTTGTACTGATCATAGCATGAAGGAGATCAGGAAAAAAAAATCAATGATGTTTTATGTATCGGTAATTTTAAAAATGGAGGAGCAACAGAACGTGGGTACATAGAAATAATTCCTAAACGTATCTGTGTGGCCAGAAGCTATTTTCAAGCTTTCATTCTGTTTTGAAAAAGTTTCTAGCCCTCATTGTTTTGAAACCAAGCAATGAAACACAAGGGTGTCTTATCTAGAACAGGGCTTTCAAACTCAAGGCCTGCGGCCCGGATCTGGCCTGCAGGGTGCTTAAAACTGGCCCATGGGGCAACCCTGGAAACAACGAAAGACCGGTTCACGGTGCCTCTGCCAGCGAAAACGGAGCTTGAGAGACCGCAATGGCCTCCTGCAACACTCTGCCAGTGAAAACAGAGCTCGGGAGGGCCAAGCGGAGCTCCGTTTTCACTGGCAGAGGGTTGCAGGAGGCCATTGTGGCCTCTCGAGTTCCATTTTTGCTGGCAGAGGACTTGGGCCACCACAGGCGCCTCCGACACAAGTGATGTCAAGCTGGCCACGCCTACCCCATCCACGCCCACCCATCCCCCAAGGTCAAACAGAACCCTGATGCGGTCCTCAATGAAATTGAATTTGACACCCCTGAGCTAGCAGGCCAAGAATTGGCCAGGATATTCCATCTGGACTTTCTGGGTGGGAGGGAAACTTGGACCTGAACGGAAGAGGCAGCAAAGAGAATACAACGCTTGCTATCTGCAGACCAGGAACAGATTTTAATGTTACAATAAATATCTCCTTGATAACTCATGAGTCACATCACTGCACTGTATTATTCATCCTATGAACGAGCCCAGACGTGACTGGATACTCTTTTACTCCCCCCAAACAGAAATGTGTAAGTTAGCACATAGCGCTTGCAAATAATTGAGCAAGCTTGGCAAAAGTTATCCTCATCCAGACTAAATGACTTGGTTTATATTCTCGCTTCTTAGAAATCAGTGGCTTTTTCAATAACCATTTAAGCTTTTGACTGCTTTTTCCGAAACTTAAAGGCACAAAGCACGTAAAAAAAAGCAAGTATATTGCAAAAATATAGCAGAAAGATTGGTTTAGCGATGCTTTCTCTCTCTTTCCTTTCCAATCGTTTCCCAACCACTAACCTAAATATTTGTACTTTGCCCTGAGCATCAAGAGTTACTGCAAGTATTTATTTGACTCATTTCATCTGCTGCTTTTGATTCATTTCATGAGCTCTTTTTTCTAGAAATCATGTTCTGGGCAGTTTGCTCGTTTGTGTGCTGTTCCGAGCAGGCTCCAGGATGGCCCCCATCCTCTGCAAATAACACAATCTCCCTGGAAGATGGGAGATGTTGCAATTTCATTACGACTACACGGGGATTCTAAATAAAATAAATGCGTAAAAGGCTGTATAATAAATTTAATAAAATTAATGCACAAAAGGAATTCCAAATCGGACAGAGAATTAAAATACAAGTAGAGTTAATTTAGCATTGAACAAAGAAAGAAAGAAAAACAATAAGAATACTTGGCTAGACTGATTTTCCTATTTCTGCCCAAAGCATCAGACTTCCAAAACAACAGGTTCTCTGCCTCATTCTTCTGGATTTCCCCTGGATTTTAGGGGGAGCTTCTACTATGATTAAATGCTGGTGAAACACTCACCTTAACATACAGACTTCTGCTGGAGCGATGCCTCCAGTTTCCAAAGGATCCGATTTTTCTGCATCTTTGCTTGATTGACATTGGGCCTTTCTGAGAACCCAAGCTGCAAGGGTTTCCTTTTTACCCTGCGGGCTGATCACTGATCCTCTCTCAGGTGCTTGCAAGTGTGGCTGAAGGCAAGGCAGGACAAATGCCAAAAGAGGTGTAGCTGTTGAGGGTGAGGAAAAAGCAAGAAACCCCCTGATTCCTCAGAGAAGCTCTTCTGAAGCCCCTGGGATGAGCTTCCACCCCTGGGGGAAATCCCAATGGATAGGAAACCCTATGGCTGTCCACCAATGGTAAGATTCTACCAGTTCGGAGATCACGCACTTTGTGCATGTACATGCAGCTGTCCAACACGAGCTGAGGCTCTGCCGTGCCAATCAGCTGAAAGGATAAAGAAGAGAAAAGCACAGGGTTAGGTTGGAGGGCCGATCCTGAGCTTTTCTCTTCTTTCCTCGTCAGACCATTTTTTGCTACCGGTTCAACCTAACCAGGCCGAACTGGTAGCATTTCACCACTGCTGTTCCCAAAGCTTCTCCTGTGGGTGTAAGGTGTAGAATTTGGGATTCGGGGTGGCCAGTGACTTAAAGATTCTCAAACCCAAGAAGCAGAGAGATGTATGAAATTGCTCTGCTAATACTGAAGTGTGTCACTTGGGCAGGGGAGAGGAGAAGACTTCAACTCCCAGGATTCTGCAACCAGCCCTGCCCGAACCCAGAGGTCTCCAAACTTGGCAACTTTAAGACCTGTGGACTTCAACTCCCAGAATTCTCCAGCCAGCATAACCTGTTGGTTCTTCAAACATGGCAGTCCACCCATCTTAAACGTGCTGAGATTGAGAAGTGGTTTAGGCCAGAGGTCTCCAAACTTGGCAACTTTAAGACCTGTGGACTTCAACTCCCAGAATTCTCCAGCCAGCATAACCTGTTGGTTCTTCAAACATGGCAACTGGGTGAGTTGAAGTCCACCCATCTTAAACTTGCTGAGATTGAGAAGTGGTTTAGGCCAGAGGTCTCCAAACTTGGCAACTTTAAGACTTGTGGACTTCAACTCCTAGAGTTCTGCTGGCTGAGGAACTCTGGGAGTTGAAGTCCACAAGTCTTAAAGTTGCCAAGATTGGAAACCCCCTGGTTTTAGGCTAGTATCTGCCATGGAAATTGCTGAAAGGGTTTTCTGGAGCTGTGTGGCAGCTTCTTCGTTGCTGCTGTTGAAACCGAAGAGGAGTTTTGCAGAATCAAGCGATCCGGCATTGGTTCTGTTGAAATGTGATGGGTGACAAATGGCCAAGGGAGGGTGGGGGCAAAGCATTCAGCAGATGTGGTGGGTGGGTGCCTGTAGTCTCAGCCATGAAATAAATTAGCAGGATGGATTTCCTGAGAATGTTATATGTGAGCTTCGTTCCCTGAAAGCCCCTCCCATGCTGAACAAACAATAAATTTCTCTTCTGCGCGGAGGGGGAAAGAGTAACTTTTGAAATAAAAGCAGGATTGTAATGCTGACCTTGTCTCCTCGGTTTTAAATAGTTTTCACGATATAATCAATGGTAATGGTATACATGAGGTTTTGTTTAAAGGAAATACAACACCTTAATTGTACTGCTTAAAGAGAAGCATTGCATCAGAAAGATTCATTTAAATACGTTTGACTCGAGGCTCTCTTCACCATTCATTCATGCTGATTTTCTCTTGGACTTGTTAGGAATGCAGAGTATAAAAAGAAATCAGCCTTGCTGGATCATAACATTCTGTCCCTAAAGCTCACTTTTATTCAGAAATCTTAGCTGCCAACAAAAGGCTTCCTTTTCATTGTAATTTGCAACTACAAGTGCATTTGAAACCTGGCTGAATGTTGCAGAGATTTCACACAACATGCTTGTTTCTGTGATTAAATAGTTGTTTGAATGAGGAGTTGACGGAGACTGACCAACGCCAGGAAAATTCTGTGCACAGAATCACCGCAACCCTTTTTTTAAAAAATAATTTATTTCATTTACAACTAAATTTACAGTTACAAATTTCATTTACAAATAAATTTACAATTTATTTCATTTACAATACATATTCAATTCATCTTTAATTTAATGGTGTGTCATCTGGTTACAAATGCCTTGTGCCATAACAATTAACTTTTACAACCATATTCATTATTTTAATATTAATTCTCTATTCTTATCATATTAGTATATAAATTATTTCTATCACTGTAACATTTCTCTTCTTTACATATCCAATTCTATTAACATATTTTCTGTATTTCAATGGTCTAATAATTATTCCTAGCTTTCATATTGTTGGAAGAATTATCCTTCTGGGTTCAGTTCCAAATGGGGAAAAAGACACTGGAAACATGGTGGCTGCTTGGAAAGATGGTTTAATGGTGGACAGGACCACATGGCTTGGAGCTCCAAAGAAGGAAGGGTCAAATGCTTCAAGATGAAGGAAAGGAAGGAAGGGCCGATGTCCTGAGTGTGCCTGGGTTTTATACCCTCTGTTGGGATTTGAATTTGAGCTTGTGTTCTGATTGGTTGCCAGAGTCCCATGGGGCCATGCAGGGGCACCTCTGTAGGCTGTCCTGAGTCCCAGGTTTGGTTGAGCCTTGCTGGGTGATGATGTAATGAAAAGGCTTTGGGCAATTCCTATAGCTTTACCTGGAGTAGATCTTTGTTATGTAAAATAGGCTGGCCTAGGCCAGAGTAATTGCCCATTAGCAAAGGTGGGGGGGGGCCTTGTGGAGGGCCTCCAGGGGAGCCTTTGGGCACTGGGCAACCTCGGATGAGGCTTCTGCCCTTCCCTTCCTACACATTGGCAGTTCAGGGTACAAGTATCCCCCAACCTATGACCACAGTGGGACATTAAGCATGGCGGTGGTTGAGTCTATTTTGCCATGTGGGGGATGAGTGAATTGGGTTTCACCCTCTGACAAAACAGTTGTTACCAGACCTGGAGAGCAGATCTGCGAAGGACGTCCGGGAGACTTCCAGCACTTGGGAGAGTAACAAAAGAGATGGCCTGAGCCTTTGACTTCTTTTCTTGAAAAAGCCATGGGCAAGTTGTGTGCATTAGTTGCATTGCTGTGCTGTAACCTCTCTTGTCGTTCCCCCCTCCCCCCAATTTATTCCTCCCTTAATAGAAAGTAGTAGAACTAGTCAAACCTGCAAAGACCCCTTTTCCTGCCCCCTTGGAAGAAGGCTTAGCCAGCGACATCTATTCCAAGTTCCTAACTCAGACTCCAGGGGAGGAAGAGGAGGAGGAGGAGGAGGAGGAGGCAACCAAGGTAAGTGGAGCTCTCTGGAAGAAAGCCAAATGCCATCTTGCCATCGCCAAACTCCTTCATTCCTCGGCTTGCGTTCCCAGGGGACAGTTTTCGTGGCCTTAACTGAGAGGCTGCCCTGATCTGCTCCTTCCCCAATGAAGCTTGGAGGCCTCTGAGCAACCAAAAGAGGACCTGGCCCCAGCCTGGGCATCTTCTCAGCCCCAAAGGAAAGCCCCACCACTTTGTGGCTTTCCCTGCATCCCTTCACTCACATTCACACATGCATTTTCTCTCTCTCTCTTTCTCTCTTTCTCTCTGTCTCTCTCTCTGTGGTCTCTGTCTCTCTCTGTCTCTCTTTCTTTCTCTGTGTGTGTGTGTGTGTATGTCTGTCTCTCTGTGTCTGTGTGTGTGTCTCTCTCTGTGTCTGTGTTTGTGTGTCTGTCTCTCTGTCTTTGTCTCTTTGTCTCTGTCTTTGTCTCTCTCTGTCTCTGTGTCTCTCTCTCTCTGTGTCTGTCTGTGTGTGTTTGTGTGTCTGTCTCTCTGTCTGTCTCTTTGTCTCTCTTTCTCTGTGTGTGTGTCTCTCTTTCTCTGTGTGTGTGTCTCTCTTTCTTTGTCTCTCTGTCTCTGTCTCTGTGTGTGTCTCTGTCTCTCTTTGTCTCTCTGTCTTTCTCTTTGTCTGTGTGTGTGTGTGTGTGTCTCTGTCTCCCTGTGTCTCTGTCTCTGTGTCTCTGTCTCTGTGTGTGTTTGTTGTCTGTCTCTATGTCTTTGTCTCTGTCTCTCTCTGTGTCTCTGTCTCTCTTTGTCTCTGTCTCTCTCTTTGTCTGTGTGTGTGTCTCTGTGTGTGTGTCTTTGTCTCTCTGTCTGTCTGTCTCTCTCTCTGTGTGTCTTACTCTCTCTTTGTCTCTCTGTCTCTGTGTGTCTCTGTCTCTCTTTGTCTCTCTGTCTCCCTCTCTGTGTGTGTGTGTCTGCCTATTTGTCTCTGTCTCTCTCTCTCTGTCTCTGTGTATGTGTGTGTCCCTGTCTCTCTGTCTCTCTCTGTGTCTCTGTCTCTGTCTCTGTCCCTCTCTCTGTGTCTCTCTCTCTGTGTGTGTCTCTCTCTCCCTCCCTCCCTGTCTCTGTCTCTCTCCGTCTGTCCCTCCCTCTGTCTCTGTGTCTCTCCCTCCCTCCCCGTCTCTTGTCTGTCTGTCTCTCCCTCCCTCCCTCCGTCTGTCTGTCTGTCTCTCTCTGTCTCTCTCATTTTTCCTGCTTGTGCCGAAGACTAGACAAAGGTAGAGAATTTCCTGCCATGAGTGACAGGAGGAAACCTGCGAAGAAAACTGGGCATCTTGGTGGGAATGGATGGGGGTCTTCAGCTTCCCCTTTCTGTGGCCAGAGGGGGGCTGGCATAAGTGACTCCATCTGCTCTAGCAGGCCATTTGCCCTTGTGATGGGGGAGGGTCGCTTGGTGAGCATTTTCCTGTCCTCTTTTAGGAACCCGAACGCGTTCTTGCAGAAGCACCAGCTGAAGAACAAGGGACCGTGGACCCTTTGATGGGCTACACCATCAGGGACGTCCGCTTGCTCCTGGGCCAGCTCACCAACGAACTCCTCAGCAACATTCAGGTACGGCTGGAGGAAGCAGGTGGACTTAATTCTGCTTTCATGCTGGGTGCCACAGCGGGATGTCTTTGCCAGGATGAACTGAGCATGGTTGACCACAGCACAACCGGTGGGCTGCTCTTCCCAGACGTGAGTCTGGTTCCCCCAGAGAGAGGATTGAAGAATGCCTGGGCAATGGCGTCAACACAGAAGCCCATGCTGTATGCCGCTGAGACAACGAAGGAGCCCTTTGCGGAGAATTCCTCCGCCTGAGCCAGCGCATCCCTTTAAGGGACAACCCCAATGGGAAGGGGCAGTAGGTGGGATACAGCAGGGGGTCTCCCCTGCCTTCCGCCTGCATCTGCATGCCCTCTTAGGCCGGGGTCCTGGCCTAGGGACTCCCTGCAAGTAAGCAGTCAACGCAAAGATCATTTCCATTCAATTAACGGTTCGTTTTTGCAGAGTTTGGCTGTTCTGATACGTCTTGTGGATTATATCTGGAAATCAATGTGGAATAACCTGTTAACAGCCCCGTGAAAATATTACTTCTGGCAGGGAAAGAATGCCAGTTTAGTCCCCTTTTACTCTGCCTTTTATTGCAAATTGAGCTGTTTAACAGTAAAAATAAATGAAAAGAAAAACAAAACAAGCAAAACTTAGTGCTCAGAGCCTTTCCCACTTGGGAGAGCTGAAATATTTAAGAGTGATTAAATGGGGGCATTAAAGAATCCTGGGAAAGTTTACATTCTGTGCAAGGGTCGTGGCTGCTTTTGCTAACCTGCCACTACAGCCGGGCAAATGCCTTCCTCGCAGTTTTCTCATATTTTCCATTTGTAAATTCCATTTAACCTATTCCCACAGAAGTTCAAGAATATTTGTTAAGCTTACAGTGCAATTTGTGGGTTTGTGCACATTCCTCCAAAAGAAACATTATTTTGTTTGTAATTTTCCTTAATGGACATGCTTTTTGCAGTTTTCCTCCATATGTTCCTTTGGATTAAGCAGCTGCGTAACTCCTTGCAGGGAAGAACGGCTTCCAGAAGGCAGCCAGATAGTGGGGAATTGGAGAGCCCCCTTTCTGAGGCCAGGAGCCACCTTCTCCCCATCCCAGGTGCCCTCTCTGCCTGTGCAGGAAACCCTGAGCATTTTTAAGTCACAAAGCTCCAGAAGCATCACAGTGAAATTAAACTCTGCGTTCTGATGCTTCTTCTTTTTTAAAAGAACTTTATTAAAGATTAAAAAGAACACTATGTACAATACATAGAATACAACTTTATGTTGCAGACAAAATCTATATATACAAATATGTAATAAATAAACATACAAATACACGTATGTTTTTAATCAACTAAGATGGTGTGATTTTTTTTATTGATAACAATTTTACTACTGTTCATTTCCTATTTTGGTAAATCTTCTTAGATTAACCACTCCATTCATCAAATCCTTATCTTTTAATTTCCTGGGTTTTTTTCTATTTAATCCACTTATGCCATTTATCCCAAGCTTGTAATATATCTTGAGTCTTCCTTATCCCTAAGTTTTTGTATGAGGAAGCCCATTTCAGCGCAGTCAAGTTTGATACCGATACTTCTTTCTGGGATGTTTACTAGCATTTAAGCTTTCGTTAAAAGAGTCCGGCACTTAGCTCACTTTTTCCCCTGGAATTTCATTTTCACTTCCAGTTGGGTCTTCAGAATGCAATTGGGGTTTACCCCCCACAAAAGCCCCCAGGAAGCCGGCTTGTGTTCTGCAAGCACAGGTTGAGTTGTTCAAACACCAGGAAGCCAGGAGTCATTTGCTGTCCTGTAGTTCAAAGAGAGCTAAACCCTGCTCTGGTTTGGGGCAAAGGGAGCTTGGATGTCCGCAGAAGGAGAGAATTTATGGGATGCTGCCACCCTGTCCCACTGAAACTGCAGGGTTTTTTAGCCTTGCCATTTTTCCAATCTGTGGACTAACACTGTACAGTCTGTAGTGTGTTTTGGATGTGATGCATACAAGATAAAAAGAGACAGAAGATTATAGAGTTGCCAAAATCTCTTCTTCATAGACTGAGATCTACGAGAAGCTCCAAATGCAAGAAGACACCTATTCAATGAGAATAGAGAAGCTGAAGAAAGCCTGAAGCTGTCAGAGCAGTGGAGCAAAGGTAGGATCTTGCACAGAGCAATTCATTGAGTTTTATTGGTAAGGGAAGCATAATTTAGGCAGGACCCACCGACTGGGAATCGATGTATTTCTCCCTCTAGAGCTGGACTGGATAGCAAAACCTTGAAGGCTAGAAACCAGTGAGTCCTCCTTTAAAACAATCCCTAATTCCCACACGTCTTTTCTAAGCTGAGCCACATCAGATCTGCGAAACTTCTCCTGTGTAGGTTGCTGGAAGATATTTGGAGGACTCAAGTATATACTTCTATTTTGTAGCAACAATAAGCAAACTTGTCTTTGGTTGCTAAAGATTTGTCTCCTTTCTATGAATTCTTCTGCTCTTCTCAAACTACCCAAACCTGAGGTGACTCCCCAAACCTCTGCATGGAGAAAGGAGCAGAAGACAGGAGATGTTCTCTAGAGATGGGGTCATAAGTGCCTCTACTGGTTCCCTGTCCCAAATGGAAAGAGTAGATGCAAGTATAGACCAGCTCTGGAGATGGGGTTGAAAAGAGAGACTGAGTTTCCGTAAGGTGGCCTGGCTTATTGATGGGCAAGTAGCCTGAGATGGGTTCAACTTCACAAAGAGGAGGAAAATGAGTTTGGCAAAGCATGGCCTTTGACCAAATTCTTTCAGAGTGGAGGGGTGACTTACAGAAGGAAGTACAGAGGGAGCCCTATTAAACCAGTCAGTGAAAAATCTAATGAAAGTACGTTGGCTCATAAATTTCATCATCTTCCCTGTTTGGGATTGTAATCCAAGTGGAGGAGGAGGAGGAGGAGGAGAAACAACCACTGTATTCTTTTAAAGTGTCCATTCTTGCTCAGAATTAATTTGACAGTGCTCTGGAGAGCATCCAGATTAAAGTAGACCTGGCAATGAATAAAAGCAATTCTGTGGCTGATGACTGCTGTTACTCATCAAACCAAGCAGAAGACACGCAACATTCTTTATTTACAAAACGGAAATAAAGTGTAGGGCCATGGTATGGAAAAATCTATTTTGGTACAGTATTTGTAGAATGAGTCTTCAGAAAGAAATTCCATGATATCCAAATCATTTGGATATTTCTTTTCCTCATTCTCCAAGCGCATCCACACTTCCCATGACAATGTTCTTCCTAAACTCCTGGGGGAGTTTAGATTGTTCCATATAGGGTTTGAGTGTCCGTATTTGAACATCAAAAAGAATTGCTGGTATGAGAATAATTGTTTGAATAAATTGGATCACAAAGAGGAAAGGGGCACACCGAGCAAAAGCTAATTTTCAAAACATCTAGAATAATTAAAAAATAATATGCACCACATTTTGTTAACTCAGGAAAATAAAATGGTCACATAAAGCACAATGTGAAGAGGCAACTGACCATCAGGGCCTGTCAATCTATTTTACATTAGCATGCCTAATCAATAACCCTTTCATTTAAATCTTCCTTGATTTTGCTGATTGTCTGACCGCAAAATCTCATAATCTCAGATGCTGTAAAAAAGGCCTCTCTGGGTGATGTAAACAGGGTTGACCTGGAGCTTGACTGGGGCAAAGCTTCTTCTGATGTCTGCATTGCAGAAGGTCTCAAGAACTTGCCTAACCTGCCGAGATTGACCAATTATCAGCGTGTCCAATTTGATTCCAGAGCCTCTCCAACCTGGGAAGGAGCTTAGAGAATGACATTCTGCATTGGTAATCTTCTGGAGGTTTTTCTCACCATTTCTTTTATAGTTCTTTTGTAGGAAAAGCATCTGCGATGAAGGGAAATTTTGCAAGGCCTTTTGAAGCCCATCAGCTCATCGCCCTGCAAGTCAACAGAGGAGAAGAAACTTTTCAAAGCAAGTAGCAGACCTGCTTTTTTTCCCCCCTGCCTCATTTTGCCATTTGACTGAGTACAATAAAGAAGTGTTGTTCAGTTGGAAGTCATGAATCTGGCCTCTTTCACTATGGCTCCCTTACTTTCTTCTCTCTTGCTTACCTCGGCTTCTTTGAGAGAAATTAAGATATTATTGTGGGTTCGGAAAGAAAGAGATTGACAACATTGCAGAGTCGTTTATGTTTCTCTTGTAATATAATCAAGCTTCATGGGGGTGATAGAAGTTGGGCCACATAGCTCAAAGTACCGAGTTCTACTCCCAGCTGGCCTTCAGCTCTCATTGAGTCCCATATGCTGGCCTTCTTCATTCTGAGAGTATCTGGCGAGGCTTCCATGGTGACATCCCCATTCCATTGGGGGATTATTTCCCCAAGAACCTGATGCCCGGAAGGTTAGGTCCATCCCCCCTGTGAAACTCTTGTAAAAGTTTCAGTTGTGGGCACATTTTTAAAAAGTCTGTGTCCATGCATATTTATTTCTTATGTATTTTAACTTCTTATGCTGCCTGAATAATTTATAATATTTGTGATGACCCAGGGCATGGCACAAAGGCAATAAGTAAGAAAAATCCCTTTAATACCTCCAACTTTGCCCCTAATGTCCAGTTACCTTCGGCTGGAGAAAAAAACTCTCCCAAAAACAGTCTTTAAGTGGAAGAAATTCAGTCCAAAAACAAAGTACATATAAACTGTAAATAAAAATCCACACAAACCACGCTGCAGCAATTAACTGGATAGGGCAGGAAAAGAAATTGCAGACTTCAAAGGCCAACAAAACACATAAAAGTTGGGAAGACACCAGGAACCCAGATAAGCCTCGATGATACCAGATAATTCACAATTTGCTCCCAACAACTTTGCTGTGTGCAGCTTCCCTTTTGAAACACTATGTTCCCAGCTGTACCTAATGAAGGGAATCAGGGCCCTTTCCTCCCCCGTAAGCAACGCAATCCATATTGCTCCCTTCTCCATTGCATGCCCTAGGATGAAGAGGGGGTGGGCCTGGATCTTCCTCTGAATTCCCTCCGCCTTGCTCTACCTCTCCCCTGCTGTGCCCAGCCGGCCTTTGCCCTTCCCCAGTTTCTTCCACAGCCAATGGAGCCACACTCCCACTCCCTGTCAGCTGCTCAGCCTCCCCCAGATTCCAACAGGGGCATGACACTATTTCTCTTTATGTTACAACCCTGGGAACATAACAATTGATTGGCTGGGGCAGACCAAAGGACATCCTGGCCAACTGTCTCCACTAGCAAGTGATAGGCTGAGTTCTCACACAGAGATTATTGAGAGGTGTGTTGAATTTATAGGTGGAGGCTCTGTTTAGCAATTATGATCCTCATAGATTGAGATCGTTACCTAGGTTAGTAAGGCAAATAACACTTGACGTTGGGGTGATATACAGTAACTACAAGACAAGCATCTTTTATACTTCTAAAAGCTTATCTGTGTTTGTAGTTATATCCAAATGTTTCAGTCCTGCCTTATAATCCTCTCTTTTGTTCTGCTTGTTGGATATCAGCTCCAAATGTTCCACTCTGTGTTTTGGTTAGATTCATGATCTTCCCTGGAGCATAATATTTAAGTCAAGCTTTATCAGGCTATTTAAGAGAGAAGAATTTGGTCCCTTGATTGTGTTCCAGGGAAATGTTTTAAATCCCTTCTGCTGCCAGACACATGATGTGGATCATATTAACCATTTTTCCCAAGCCTCGACCCTCCACCCCCCCCCTCACCATAATAAACTAATTTGCACAAGGGTGGTGGGGAATTTGGCAGTTGTCTGCAGAGGGAGGGTCTCTCATAAATTTGGAACAAATACCAGGCAGAATATTTCTTCATGTCAGGGCTCTCCAACCTTAGCAACTTTAAGACTTGTGGACTTCAACTTCCAGAATTCTGGGAGTTGAAGTCCACAAGTCTTAAATTTCCCAAGGTTGGAAAGCCCTGCTGCACGTAATCCAGTCCAAGCAGGGCTGTTGGCACTGCTGCCATTTTGACAATTCAACTGAACATTTTCAAAAAGAAACCCAGGGGAGAGCCAGAAAATGATGAGCTGGTCAGCTGAATGCCTGTTCCAGGCAGATTGATAGAAATGATGATCAAGGGAGCCAGAAAATTAGCATGGCTTTCTCAAAAGATAATCCTGCCTGTCTGGAGGGTTTGGGGTTGTGTGTTTGTTTGTTTGTTTGTCTGTGAGTACCAATGGTACTCAATGTTGGGGGTGCCCACCTGACTCTTGAATGTCTAATTTTTCTTTTAAACAATCTTACAGTTGTGAGGAAAGGGGTCTGTCATTTTAATGGTTGCTAATTGGTTAGAAAAAGAGAAATCAGTGGGAATAAATGTGCAATTTTCTGCTTGGAGGGATTACTGCCTTTAAACTTGTTCATAGTGATCTCAACTTGGGATAAGAAATGAACTGACCAAATTTGGAGATGATGCAAACTATTCAGTGACCAGCCATGAAGAAGCATCTCTTAAGATGAGTCAATGCTCAGCCAGATGGCAAATGTGCTTCAATAGATGTAAAATGATGGGCTTTTTGGGACAGAAAAGCCTATCTTCACATATAGCCTGGTGGGAGCTGGGTAGTCCGTAATTAACCAAATATTGTTGGGTCCTGCTAGGAAGCCAATAGTGGTGCTATCAGGCTGTTTCCTTTCCCAGCTGTGACAAATTCTAGAGAACATTTGGAAAGATATTGAAAATAAAGCTTCCAGTTCTGTAATGCCACATCCTTCTGTGAAATATTGTGTACAGTTCTAGTCATCATGCATGAAAAGGGAACATAATAACAATTTAGGGGGAAATGTGGAAAAAGACTATCAAAATTATCATCACTTCTTTCATACCAGAAACATTGACAATGCGGGACTCTGTACCTTGGATGAAGGGAGACCGGGCAGGGGTATAGTCAAGCTCTGTAAAATCACGGAGACATTTTTTCTCCCATACTCCACTGAGGATCAGGGTTCATTTGTTTGGCCAATCCTGGTCTCCATCAAGAGAGAGGGAGTCTTTTGCCTCTTATCTCAGCCTTTGAAAGTTGGTTTTGATATTGGATAGCCGACGTGAGTCAGCCCAGATGTTAATGGGCTCTTCCTGGTTTTCAGTTTGTGCTGAATAGATTAAACCTGCATCATATCTACATCAGGTACAGAAATTTTGGATAAGTTCATAGCCTGTTTAGAGCCAGGAGATTCCTCCTCTATGCCAACGGTGGGAAGAGGGACATCTCATCCCCTGACAAACTTCTGGACTCGCCGTTTCTAAGAGAAGGCACTTTTTTTCCTTGCAAGAAGCTCCAAGAGCCTCTGGCTTTGGCAGATCCAGGGGCAGGTGGAGAGAATGACTTCATGGAGTGGCCTGAAACAGGGACTAAAGAAGGCCAGGGATATCTCCACATACATACACACACACACACACACACACACACACACACAACCTATCTCTCTCCTCCTCCTTGCGTATGTCTACTGCAATGGGGAGCAGGGAGTCACTCCAGGGCTCTCTGCTGAACCAAAACAGGTTTTGGAGCCCAAGCGCTTCTTGAGTGCTGATGAAGTGTAGACACTGAGTTTGATTGCTCAGTGCTTTTGAAGAATCCAGAAAAGGTTTCCATTGGTGTAAATATCTCCTGGATTACTCCATTGATATCTTCCCCCTTGGGGAATCCAACTGGAAACTCTGTCACTCTACCACTTATTTACTTCTTGGAACACATTCAGTCAGGGTTTTTTTCCCCCTGAATATGAGACGGGTTATTCGAAATACTGTATTAATAATTGGCCTTTGAGCCTGGATTGATTTATTTGGGAGTGTAATCAATTTACAAAAGCTTTAAACTGATGCTTAAGAGAGAGAGAAAGAGAGAGATTGTCTGTGCGTGCTTCCGTTCAACTTGTTCTTTTAAGAAGGCATTAGGAACAGTGTCTTTCAATGCCAGGCATGATGGTTACTCCCGATGGGTTTTAGCCAAACTTTTCTCACCAGGACGAAATGCAAGAGACCTCTCCCAGCAACTGAAGCCCCAGCCATTAAAGAGTGAAAGGCAGAGGGGGAGGAAGCTAAATACATCTATCAATAGGATCCCAGTGTTTCTGCAATACTGTCAAGATTGTCCTGGAAGATCTCTGACACATAGAGTGTAGATGATTTACCACGACCCGTTACTTATCTCAGATGCTTCTGGTTAGACTTTTATTGCACAAACCCACCACCCACCTACTTTCTGTGTTGCATTTTTAATTCCATGCATTGTATTTTTCTACCTGCAGTTTCCCACTGTTTTATAGCAATAGCATTTAGATTTATATACCACCTCACAGTGCTTTCCAGCCCTCTCTAAGCGGTTTACAGAGTCAGCCTCTGGCCCCCAACAATCTGGGTCCTCATTTTACTAACCATGGAAGGATGGAAGGCTGAGTCCACCTTGAGCCTGGTGGGATTCGAACTGCCAAATTTCAGGCAGCTGGCAGTCAGCAGAAGTGTCCCGCAGTACTGCACTCTAACCATTGCACCACCAGGGCTCATTATCCCTACATCTTAGTTCTTGTCAGAGAGACAAGAATGAAGGTCAGAAGGAAACATTTGGAGTGAAGAGTTAAGAATATTGTCCTGGGTCTTGCCTAAGCTTTACTTGTCCCATCCCGTCCCAGGCCCCCCAATGCATTCGCCAGGAGACAAAGGTCCAACTTACGGGGTCCTGCAGCTTCCCAGTGATAGAGCTGCACCCACAGAGACTCAGGCGGTCTCCGCCCAGGCCTGACCGTATCCCTTCGGGTGTCCTTCAGGCTCCAGAGTCAGAAAGGGAGCCACACCCCTCTTTCCCCCTTCGCTTCAGGGGGTTCCTGGGTGCAGCTGGCCGCCCGCCTGCCTCCAGAGAAAACAGCAGGCTCTTCCTTTGAGTTGAGCTTGTTAGGTCAGGTTTGAAGAAGAGCAGATTCCACTCGTACTTTGATGGCACGGATATTCTCCGCACTTTATTCCTATCGACAAGCATACTTCGAGTTTGTTTTCAGATGTGATGCCAAGAAGGCTTTGTCGTGTTTAAAGTATAGTTTAGTTCTGGCAGTTGTGTGATGCCTTCATGTTTTTTGTAAATCCAGCCTCTCATTGGCTCCCCTCTTGCTATTGTTACAGATCACACAATGGCCTTTATTTCGTTTGAATGCTGGGATCTTGTAAAGAAACCATTCCACAGGTGAAAAGTCGAAGAGAGCTTTATACCAATCTTTTAACAAACCTCAGACTCCTCTTTTGAACGTTGCCGGTTGAATTGAGAGAAGGAACAGCCCAGATGGATTCGGTGAAAGGCTGGTGGGTTGTTGTTTTTTTCCCCTTTCTTGCTGAAAATATCCATCCTCCACCCTTCTCCAAGCTCTGGGCATTGAGGACTTTCACAAAAGGGACTGAGGTGAGAAAAGGCAGCTTAGTTTTAAAGATGAAAGCGAGAGTTTTTTTTTTTTAATCATTTTTATGGTGTTTTTTTAATGTAAAGCATTTGTTTCCTGTCTTACAGTAAGTAGGTGATCAGTGATTCTGAAACCCTGAGTGTTTCAAGCAGACACAGGTTCACAAGATCTTCTTGGCCTTCCCTTCCTTTGACCAGTACAATAACCTGGGTAGGGGAGCGACCCTGGTCTACGGGGTCTACCAAGATCTGAATTGACCTGGGCTGGTTGACAGATATAATACAAAACTACAGTGCCGATGCAGCTGAGGAGCCTTAACTCGGCGGCCTGTTTCCTGGAGTTCAGCAAGCTCTGTCCAAATTTGTGGTTCATCAGAAAACAAAATGGAAGCCTGGCCAAAATGGCGGCCCTTGGCCAAGGTGAAGGGGACCGAGGAAGAATAGGAGCTCCAATTCTTTTCACCAGATTTATTGAAAGAAGCAAATGCCTCAGAAGCTGGATTGTTTTTACCTCAGGATCCCAATTTAGCTCTTGTAGCGGAGACATTTTCTTTGGGGGGGAACCCTAGTCAATGTCAGGAGGATGTTCTCTTACCTGTTCAGTGAGGAACAGCGTTGCCAGATTCAAAATGTAAAATTATCGTACCCGAGACTCAAAATTATCGTTTTTTTGAGAAAATTATCGTACATATAGCAAACTCTATATCTCACAGGAAGTACCAACTGTAGGCATATATCCATGTGGAAAATGTCCGAACTGAAGGCATGAAGCCACAAGATACGATCCCGCAAAACTTACGATCAGCAATAAACTATCTCAATGGGCCTGACGCGCGCGACGACTAGCTGACTCGACTCGTACTCGTACTTGTACGTAGCTCGTGAGCGAGCGTGTATCACGTATGCACAAACTACACGCGCGTACGCACACACACGTGATCTAGACTCATGAAGTTGCATGAACCCACGAAAAGTACAGTATGGTAAAATACTAGCTCTTAAGGTAAAATACTAGCTCTTAAATTTCCAAACTGTAAAATTATCGTACATTTGACCTTTTTGGGAATTATTGATCGTACATCATACAGAGGGCCAAATTATTGTACAAATATGATAATTATCGTATGTCTGGCAACACTGGTGAGGAATAATGTCCAGGGGCAGAGGGTTTTTTTTTTTTTTCCCAGGCTTTGACACCCCGTGACCCGCCCTGAAGATCCTCTTTGGGTCAGTTGGTCTTGGGCCCAAGATACCTCAGGTTGAAGGAAAGGGGTTTGCCAAGCCCATCACCTCTCAGAATCACCCGAATCAAATCTTTTCCACGGTGATTTGAGGGTACCTGAACTGATCTGAAGTCTCTGTGGCTCATTTTTTTTAAAAAAGAAAAGAAAAGAAACAGAAACAGAAACAAAATGCTTACAGGAAAAGCTACGAGCCCCCCCCCCCCCCCCCGAATAGTAAGAAAAAATGCAAGACCCCAGCAATGTTACATGTGTAAACAGGATAAAAAAAACAACTTTGTCTCTAAATAGTCCGACATAAGTTGTTTCAGATGTTTAATTAAATATCCACAAAAATGCTGGATTGGAATAAATCTTTTCTAAAAAGGAGGCAGGTTTATTTAGCTAAGTGGGGATGGGTAGATCCTTTTTTTTTTTTTTACTGTAGAGTTATTTTTATTATTACTTTAACCAACAACAACAACAAAGCAAGTAATAACATCATGTACCAGATGTTTAGATCTTGGTGAAGATATTGCTGGCAATTGTTGCCAGCTGTTATTCCCTAATCTACGTCTGCATCCTTTATTTTTCAGCCCTAAGACTGAAGATGGTTTGGCAAGAAAAGGGCCCGAGATGATGTTGGGAGCGACTGGGATGGGGCAGGTCCTCGGTGGCGGGTGGGGCTGGACGGGTTTGTCCACAGATGTGTTTTGCCAATCCTCTGCTTGCAGGGAGAACACTTGGGTGCCCCACTCTTCAGTTCTTGCTCTGCTGGTTCAGAAAAAAAAAAAAAAGAGGCTTTCAAGCTTTCCCGTCTTTTTCCGATTTCATCGGGTCTTTGCTCCTAATTTATGATGCATGGGGAACTGAGGAGGGAATGCTTGAAATCTCTCTCTTTTTTTTCCACCCATCTTACAATGGCAAAAATCATCTGGAAAAGACAAAGGAGCCAATTAGTGGATTCATAGAGAAAATGATCAGTTTTCCCTGCAGAAGGTTAATGGTGAACTAGTAGAACCTCAATACCTCCAAATAGCAGGGGTCACAGATGAAATCAGTTTTCCCTTTGGGGCCACCAAGGGCTCATGCTCTGCCCTCCCTGTTTAGAGGTAAAACTTGAAAAATTAGAATATCATGCAAAAGTTCATTTATTTCAGTAATGCAACTTAAAAGATGAACCTAATATCTGAGATACTCATTACATGCAAAGCAAGATAGTTCAAGCCGGGATTTGTCATAATTGTGATGATTATGGCTTACAGCTCATAAAAACCCCACATCCACAATCTCAGAAAATTAGAATATTACATGCAATCGATAAAACAAGGATTGTACATAGAACAGTATTGGATCTCTGAAAAGTAAAAGCATGCATATGTATTCAGTACTTGGTTTGGGCCCCTTTTGCAGCAATGACTGCCTCAATGTGACGTGGCATGGAAACTATCAGCCTGTGGCACTGCTGAGGTAATATGGAAGACCAGGATCCTTCAGTAGCGGCCTTCAGCTCTTCTGCATTGTTCGGTCTCATGTCTCTCGTCTTTCTCTTGGCAATGCCCCATAGATTCTCTGTGGGGTTCAGGTCAGGCTAGTTTGCTGGCCAATCAAGCACAGTAATCCCACGGTCATTGAACCAGGTTTTGGTGCTTTTGGCAGTGTGGGCAGGTGCCAAGTCCTGCTGGAAAATGAAGTCAGCCTCCCCATAAAGCTTGTCTGCGGAAGGAAGCATGAAGTGCTCCAAAATCTCCTGGTAGATGGCTGTTTTGACCCTGGACTTAATGAAGCATAGTGGACCAACACCAGCGGATGACATGGCTCCCCAAATCAACACAGACTGTGGAAACTTCACACTGGACTTCAAGCATCTTGCAGTGTGTGCCTCTCCATTCTTCCTCCAGACTCTGGATCCATGGTTTCCAAATGAGATGCAAAAGTTGCTCTCATTAGAAAAGAGAACTTTGGACCACTGAGCAACAGACCCAATTCTGTTTTTCTTTAGCCCAAGTAAGACGCTTCTGACGTTGTTCAGGAGCAGCTTGACAAGAGGAATATGACATTTGAAGCCCATGTCCAGGATCCGTCTGTGTGTGGTGTCTCTTGATGCACTGACTCCAGCCTCAGTGAAAGTCCCCAACACTTTTGAATGGCCTTTTCCTGACCATCCTCTCCAGGCTGCTGTCATCCCTGCTGCTTGTGCACCTTTTTCTTCCACACTTTTCCCTTCCACATAACTTTCTATTAATGTGCTGTGATACAGCACTTTGGGAACATCCAACTTCTTTTGCAATTACCTTTTGAGGCTTTCCCTCCTTATGGAGGGTGTCAGTGATGGTTTTCTGCACAACTGTCAGGTCAGCAGTCTTTCCCATGATTGTGATTCCTACTGAACGAGGCTGAGAGACCATTTATAGGCTCAGGAACCCTTTGTGTGTTATGGCTTCATTAGCTGATTAGAGTGGGACACTTTGAGCCTAGAATATTGAACCTTTTCACAATATTCTAATTTTCTGAGATTGTGGATTTGGGCTTTTCATGAGCTGTAAGCCGTAATCATCTCAATTATGACAAATCACGGCTGGAACTGACTTGCTATGCATGTAATGAGTCTACCTCATATATTAGGTTCACCTTTTAAGATGCATGACTGAAATAAATGAACTTTTGCACAATATTCTAATTTTTCGAGTCTCGCCTGTATAACCCAACTGGTTGTGCTGAGGTCTACAGCCCCATCCTGGAGGAGCACAATGGCCAGTTCCCTCGAGGGGCCCCAGATCCCAGGGCAGGTGGAACCCCTTCAGCCATAACCTGGGAGGGGGAGTTGAGGGTTTGGCTGGCTGTCTTGGACAAGCCCCTCCCCCTTTGCAAATGGCTAATGCCAGAGAAGTCAACCACTGCTCCGTCTCCTGGTTTCGCATCTCTTGTCCAGCCTTTCTGCCTCCCTCCTGAGACAATTTAAGAAAACTAACCCGGATGCCTGTTGGTAGGTGCAAAAGCACATGTGGACAAGGTCTTCCTGCGACAATCTGCTCCATTTTTGGCCGGGGCTTATATTTTCTTACGAACATTTCAGGAAGCCTTGATTAGCAGGCTAACTTTGTGCAAGGTGAACCGTTGTGCACATCATCCGGTCACTAGAAAAGAGACTTCTTTGGTTGCATTTGCGGGGCAAAGCGCTTAGGAGGCACTTCTTCCAGCCTGTTTTGCCAGCCCCTTCAGGGACTTCTGGGAAAAGCTTGGTTTCTTGGTCGTTCAAGACCCTACAGGCATCTTAGGGATGGCTGTGTCCACCAGGAGTTCTGGGGTTTGCACTACTGCTTCTTGGAGAGGCCCGTGATTAGGGAAGGTTGCAATGTTCAGAAGGGGCAGCAGAAAGTTGGAAATCTTCAGCTTCTGCAAGACGATAGAACTCAGTTCATATGTCCTGCCTGGACAATCTTCCTTTGGCTCAGAGGCCTCCAAACTTGTCAACTTTAAGACTTGTGGAGTTTAACTCCCAGAATTCTATGCTCACTGGAGAATTCTGGGAGTTGAAGCCCACAAGTCTTAAAGTTGACAAGTTTGGGGACCTCTGCTTTGGCTGACCACCACCCCACCCCCGAGATCCAAGGAAGGAAATTCAGTCTTGCATTAAAGGGCTGCATCTGGTGTTGCTATGCCACATAACAATAACCCAATCTAACCAGCAAAACAAGGGTTTGGCCATATTTTACCATTTTATGCTTGTTATATTAATTCATAGAGGAGGCGGAACTTTAAAAAAAACAGGCCAGTGTTTTCTAAAATGCAGCCTGATCATTCATATAAATTAATTGAATCAATTAAAATGAAGAGTGTGTGGCACCTGCCTTCTAGAATGAGGTTACCCCTAGATCTGTGCAACTCTTGCCCTGATGACAGTCTAAAAAGACCTGGCTATTTACCCAGACCCATGGCTTAGGGTAAAAGGGACTCCTCTGTATGTGATATTTGTGATTCTATTGTTGTTAGGTTGCCATCTGGTGATCATTTTTTGGTTATTTTTGTATTTGTTATGGTTAATATGTATTTTCTGTTTTTCTGTTATTTATGGTTGTGAGCCACCTAGAATCAGATCAGGGGTCTCCAAACTTGGCAACTTTAATTTACACCTTTAATTTTATTTACTGAAGTCCACAAGTCTTACAGTTGCCAAGTTTGGAGACGTCTGAGTTAGAGTCAGGTAGCATCCAAATTAACTAAATTTTTAAAAACTTAATGCGCAAACACAAGCTAATTAAGTTCACCTTGATTAATCTGTTGATCCTCAGTGAAAGGAACTTGCTTGGTGGGGTACCAAATTTGAATTGTAAAACTCCAAGCAGCCACTAGATGGCAGCAAAGACTTGGAGTTTTTCTATATCACTTTGCTGCCCCTCCAGAGAGGATGTGGTTGCTGCCCTGATGTGGTGTCTCAATTATTCCCTGATAATTGTGCTGTCATCCTATATACACTTTGGACCGAAGAGTGTTTACTTCTAGACCAGCTCAACTTGCTTCCTTCTGTGAACGTTGCCAGATAATGGAAAGCAAACCTCTTGCTTCACTTGATTAAGTGTAAATTAAGAATATGCTGTTTGTAATACTTAATAAGTAGCTTGTGTAACTGTTCTGAAAGAGGAGGGGAGATTATGTAAGGTCAAAAGAATATTAAAGTTTCATTTTGGAAGAAAATATAGCAACTACCAAGGCTGATTAGTCATGAAATCCACTGTATGTATGATCAAGAGCCATCAATACCTTTTCTTTTAATGACTAATCTAACAAGAAAGACATCAAAGATCTCTTTTAAATATGCGCACACACACAAACACACACACAGCCTGAGTAAACTGAAATATTTGGCTAAGCCAGTAAGCATTAAATAAAACAAGTTTTTGAAATTGCACTTTTTGTTTTGTTCTAAAGTTCACAAAGGTTAGCACTACACTTTATTATATTAACTGCTTGGTTTTTAATGCATTCCTAAATTGCCATGTAATCCAAAACCTTGTTGTCAGTTGCTTGCTATTGGAAAGTCCCTTGAAATGGGCAGGATGATTATAGAGCAGCCTCCAGAACAAAACATGTTTGTATGAATGCAAAAATATAGTTCTAATCTACTCTATCTCCTGCTACCCTTGCCAGAAGAAGAATAAGAAAAAACCTGGGATCCAAGTTATTTTTCCAAGTTTAATCCTTTCCTCCCCTCGAAGCCCAGCCCCCTCTCCCTCCTCCTCTTCCTCTTCCTCCCCCCTCAGATACTCCTGACAAAGGGTTTCATTGCAGGCCTTTTAAAAATGCCCAAGACACAAGACAACTTGGTGTAAAACTCTGTTGTTTTCCTTCGTGTGGGGACTTGGCTGTAAATTGCTAAGCCAAAGTTAGCTACAGAGATTTCATTGTCGTATGTACTTACATCATCTTAATGAGATTTTATTTTACTTTGTCCAAGTCCTATTAATGGAAATGTGTTCTTGATTTCAAACAGGCCACTTTTTTATGCAAAACAGGATTCGGCTCTAATAACAGCCTGCGCTTCTCTAAGCCCTTGCCATAATGGATTGATACCCTGTGTGTGTGTGTGTGTGTGTGTTGTGTGTTTTACAAGACTATCAAAGAACACTATAAGCAGATTTCTCTTTTTCTTTGCAGAATAATTGCTTGGGTTGGGTTACATTATGATCTCTAAATGAATAGTATTGCTTAGAACAAACACTTCTATCTTTTATCTTCCCCTGGCATACAGGGCTTAAGCTTTTTTTTGAAAAACACCAAAGCTACTTTTCCAGATAAGTCATTAAAATGTTTCCAAAGTATTTTAACTGCCAGATTAACTAAATCTGGAAAACAAAGAAAGATTGCTTACATTCTTGCAGCAGAAAGCTTGCCAATGTGTAATAACAAGCAACAAATTAATTTCTTTTGCAACTGCAGCTCAGCGGTACAAGATCTGGTGAGAGAGAGAGAGAGATCCTTCCCAAAGGACCTGGGGATGGAAGAGAGAGAGGGGATCTTTCTTAGCAAGGCTGCTCTCTCAGCTCATCCTCCTCCTGGGATTCCTTCGGACAGGACACCTGGGAACCACAAACCCTGCCCATCTCCCCTCCATGCCAGGTGCATTGTGCCAGGAGGTGGGGGAGATTTGGTGACCCTCTCCGGACATGGCAGATCCATAAGGAGGTTCTGTAGGATTTCCCAGAATGCTTTGCACTGAACCAGGGATCCTGGCCCAAACAAAGCCAGCCTGGGCAGCAGCAAACACAGGATTGCGTCTACTTCCCCCAGTAAAAAATTCCGCTCTGGTGCAGTCAATTAGGGGTCGCCATGACCTTCTGGCATTTTTTTTCCCTTAAATCTAGGAAGCCTCTTCCCCCCCCCCCTCTCTAATTCTGCCTCCCCACAGAGTCTAATATAATCTGCTTCGGGTCAAAGATTGTTTATGTCAGCAGTGTTCAAGCTACATAATTCTAAAATGCGTTAATAAACTTATCAACTGGAAAATATTGCAAACATTTCATTTCCTTTGATACAGACTGAGGGCCTCCCCTCCCCTGCCCTCCCCTCCCAGCCTGTATTTCAATGCAAATTCCTGCTTCGATGAATCACCCTCATATTTGCTTTAACTTTCCTGTGGTTCTACAAACAGACTTTATATGGCTGGACTTCAAAGATGGTTGAAATAAAGGTTGGAAATGTGATAGCCATCGTCTATTATTAGGCACTAAATGCTAAGCCACTTTGCATTTGAAGCCTTAAAACATGAATAATCTTTTTTAAAATGTATGTTTGGAGCATTTTCACCCCCATCTGCATTTATCACAGAGGACTGTTTAGAACACTAATACTTTCTATAAACCACAATTGGCTTTGATTTCCCCCTCCCCATCCCTAGTATTTTTTTAAAAAAACTTGTAGCATTATAACAGGCTTCTCATATGCCAAACCAAAATACTCTACGTGATGCTTCTCACAACCTAAAATTAATGTGTTACTGAGATGTTGACCCAGAGGCGTTTCTGGGAGGGAGGGGGCACAATGACAGATAAGATCTAAATTTTGAGAAGGAAGTCAGAGGGGGACCCTGGGGAATGTTACAGTCCACAATCAACATTAAATGGTTAGAAGAAGAAAAAAATAAGCTGCATGTGAGCTTGAAAGAATTTATTAGTTTCATCCCAGAGTTGCATACATGGCAGGAATGTTAATTGTAAAAATCTGCAAAGTAGCATTTCTGGTAAACAGACGAGCTGTATGAAACAAAAGACCACGTTTGGCCCCCAACCTCCATCCGTTATTCTATTGGGTTCTGCATTTCTTGTGTGTTTGGAAACCTTTCGGCTATCAAAGGGTTTGGATATTAGCAGCAGCGCTTTATAAATTTAGGAACGCGTTTGATGCAGTCCTCCAGGTATGCAGTTTATCCCTGCTAACATTTTGTTCTTAGGTTTGCTAAAAGTTCCTGAAATTCTCTGAGGCTGCCTGGTACACCTTGAGCAAAAATGGAGGCCGGGAGGAGAGGGCTGAATATATGCCCATATTAGAGTCAACAGGGTTGTTTTTTAAAATCCCCTCTCCCTTTCTGTTGGCAACTCTAAAAAGACCATAGAAATGTTTTATGAGTTGACCCAAAGGTTTCCAAACCCAGAACCTGAATCTTGACAGGGCTTATTATTCCCTTCGCCTCCATGGGTGCCTGCTAGGAGCCACCTGGTCCTTCATGTTCCACCTCAAAAGCTGCTTCCTTGTGACCACCTCTCAGGACTGGGCAGAAGGGAAATCCCAGTTGCGGCAAAAAACGGATTACTCCGAAGCACAAAGGATCAGCTAAAATGGAGGAGCGTATTTGATCTTCATAAGATAATTTGCAGGGATGGGATTCAGTTCAGGTGAACTGGTTGTTACGACCATTCGTTGGCTCCGCCCACCTGCCCCTGTGCTAGTCTGTCCTATATTTCCGTGTTTTGCAGCCCAGGTGATTTGTGCGGCACAGCAGGTTGCCACACCTCAGCTGTTATACTCACTGGGGCTGTAGCAGAAGGTACGTTTTAGAGCTGAAAATGGGCGCTTTTCAAATGCTGAGTACGCTCGCTGAACTGGTGGTTACTCCGGTTGAATCCCACCACTGGTCCTTTGTGTTTGTGCAGATTCTCCTGTCAATCCTTTCTTGGTGGAAATCAACCCAGGAGTGCCAAAGTTCTCCCCACCCACCCCCCATGTGCAGAAAAGACACATTCGGGGGGAGGGGTGTCTTCCTCGCAGGTCTTGCCCTGACCTGGTGAGCCACCCACGGCCTCTTCCACTGCTGAGGTGAAGAAACCCACCTGGGTCACCTCTGGACTGGGGTGCTTGGACAAGGCCCCAGCTCCTCCCCCAGTAGTGCCACCACTGAGTTGGGGGCTTTAAACAGAGTTTGGAGAGGTTGGGCTTAAGGGGAAGAGGGCATAGGCAGAGGCATCGCAGGGGGCAGCTCCGAGCATTTGCACATTTGAGGGACAGTAGCAGCTGCTGCGGATCCGAGTTCCAATTGCGCCAAGTCCTCTGTTCAGTTTCAGATCTACTTCCAACCCTTCATGTTATGGCACAGAAATATGTGTGAACAATAACATCAGTATATGCAGTGGTCCTGATAAATTATTTTTACTTCACGTGAACTGAAGTCAGATATTGCCTTGTTTCAAAGTGGGGTTTCCTCTAGGCGTCACTTTGGCCTTTTCTGCTTCCCAAGCCGAGCAACATGGGCAGCCCCCTCCCCCGATTTCACAGGGTTGTGGGATCATTTCCTCTCCACCCAGATTTCTGTCCAGGAGAGGCCACTTAATGGCTTCCTTGTTGAAAGGTGGCCTGTCTTTCGTGCACAGGGACCCACCCAGGTGCCAACGCAGCCCTCTCCTTCTGGCCTCCATTTTTGCTCAAGGTGTAACAGGTGGCATCACAAAATTGCTTGCAGACGCAGCTCGGAAGGGCATTAACGCTCCTGAGCGGGGAGAGCAGAGCTCAGAATTGAAATGGTTCACTCAGAGGCAGGCTGCGCTGAAGAACATAATAGTATCTGGGCAACAAGTACTAGTAACTAATTTGCCAAGCCCGGGTCTTATATAACCTTAATTCACTCTATAAATTAGGTTAGTCAAAGGAAGTGTAAACATCAAACAACATTCCCGAGCGAGCCATTAAACATTAACTTTTTGCAGATTTTTCTTTTTTTAAAAAAAAAATCTGTCTTGCACAATGTCATGTGAGGAACAGAATATTGTTAAGAGTAATTGATGCAACAAGAATAGTGAAAGGAAAAGAAAAGAAGAAAATAATAGACTAGAAAAGAAAAGGTGTGTGCCAGCCAGACTTAGCTTATTCACAAAGATAATAGCAATATATAATGTTACTATTTCTATTTCTATACCTTCCTAGCAGGAGGAATTATATTAGTACTGTAAATGGGATCAGTTAAAACCTTCAAAAGAGAAACTGTTGAATTCCTCTCTGTGAACAGATGGATATTTTCAGAGAACTAACATGAGAAATTGTTACGGTAGGTTAAGCCCTAATGGCAGAACAACCACAACAACATCTGACCTCTGGACTGTGCAGTTTAGGAGAAGCTCTACTCATCATCCTAACTATTGACTGGCATTTCTCTGTAGGGTTGATTTGAACACGTGTGTGCAAGGCGTGATTTACTGAAGAGACCATGTGCTTCCCTCTTCCATCTCCATTACACCCAGATCCTCCCAGCAATTGCAACCACCCAACAATGGGTATGACCTGCTGAGCTAAGGAAAAGAGGAGCTTGCTCTAACCATTAGCCAGCTGCTCTCCTTTCATACTTGCTGCATGAAAACACAGGATCATTCCAGACACAGCCAGGCCTTGGGGGACTTCTAGAACATCAAGAGAGAGGGAGCTAACCTATTTTGGGGTCGGGTAAATGCAGTGCAGCCAGTGCTGAGAACATCTAACTTCAGCTGGAGCTGCTTCTCTGACACAATCATAAAGTCTTACATCAACTTGAAAATATGGAGGTCAAGGGCTGCCCTATCTGGGCTGCAGTATTCAGGACAGCCAGAGGCTGGAAGCAAAGAGGCACAGAAAATTGGGCTTCTCGTTGTCATCAAAACTTTTTTGGTGCATACATGGCAGTCCTGGCACTAGAGGTGGTATTCTGCCGGTTCTGACCAGTTCTAGAGAACGGGTAGCGGAAATTTTGAGTAGTTCGGAGAACCGGCAAATCCCACTTCTGACTGGCCTCATCAACCCCCCGTCAGCCCCATCTCTTCTCTGCCTCCCATTGAGTTCCAGCTGATCGCCTGGGTCCTCTTTGGTTGCCCTGCGCAGGAGAACGGAGCTGGAAAGCAGGTTAGTGGGGTGGGGAGGGAAGGGGGATTTTGCAGTAACCTTCCCCTGCCACGCCCACTAAGCCACGTCCACAGAACTGCTTGGCACAGGCCCTCTTTGCCGAGAGAGCTTGTCTTGCCAATCGGCTGATAGAAAGCAACAGCCACCACAACAAAAGGTTGCCTTCCACACACTTTGCAATGTTGTTTCTGCCTGAGCCCAGCTCCTCTGGCTGAACAACCACTGCACTCACCTTTTGTGTTTCAGGTAATTGAACTTTCAACATCAATTAGCAGAGACGTAAATAATGTATCTGTGGAATGAAACAGTAATTATATATACGTGCAAACATGAAAGCTACTGTTTCTCCGGGAACAGCAGTGAGCCTTAGTTTTATGAAATGAGTTTTGTGGGCCAGGAGCTAAAGGCAAAATTCCCTGCACTTTTCAGACCTTTTAATGGCATCCTCAGATGCACTGACTCACCTTTCCCAAGCACTGCAAGGATTCCAGTTGAAGTTCATAATTCAATTCAGTAGAAGGTGGTGGTGTTGTTGTTGTTGTTTTCCAATTCCCAGCCTTGCCAAGAATTCTGGGAGCCTTAAGTGGTCCTCCTTCAAGATCCAGCCAAGGCTGACCCTGCTTAGCTTCTGAGATAAGTCAAGGCTGACCAAGGGGCTGCCAGTGGCCAGGACAAAGTCTGGGGCTCTATGCTCCAGTATGGAGAAATCCATTTTAAAAAATCAGATCATAGTTTGGGCTATACTTGCCCATTGGTTTTACAAGCCTAATTCTTTATCAGTTTAAGTGACTATCACATACACTCATGCACACAGTCTAAAATAAAGGGCATAATTGCATAAAATGTGCATGTACTGGTTTATTCATACATGCAAAATTGGACTTAATTTGAATAATTTCCATGGAAATTGTAGCCATTGCATTCTAGTGGAGATAACTGTGGCTTGACTTATTGATGGGCCTCCAAGCCACGTTGGGCTTCCCCTCCTCCTTTTATTTTTTATCTTTGCACAAGACATGGACAGCCCAACCCCTTAAATAATGTCAAATAATGTCAAATATCTTTCTCTGAATGCAGGTCTGCACAAAGGGAGGCAGAAGGCTGTGATTTCTGCCGATTATGCAAGTGTGTTCTTTATTCTTGCTTTTGCAGAGCAAGTCTACACAAGTTCATGCAGAAATTGGGTTTGTGGGATTTATTCCAAGTATGCAAAACTATAGGAAGAGGCTATACAGCTCCATTAGGGTATAGTGTCCTTTTCTTGGAAAATGAACCTCCAGGTATGGTCTGTAGAGAGAGGGGAGCTGTTTTAGAGCTGTTGTCCTTACTTGGTGCGGTTGTTGGGCTTCCAGGGTTAATTAACTTGGCAGAAACGGCCCATAATCCTGCTGAATATGTCAGTCTGACAGGAATTGCGCTGATTAAATTTAAGCGAGGTAACCACTCATTAAAAATGGAAATATCAAAGAAATTTAAGGGTGAGATGAGACTTCCAAAGTTAATGAAAATTGTCTCCTTGACTCACCGTTTATCTTTCTCTAAATATAAGAGACTATTAGAATCCTTCCCTCCTAATATGCATTTATTTTATTCACTTCTACTTCATCATCTTAGAGCCTCTCAAGGGAACACAAATATTTAGAAGCAGTTTTATGAATTTATTAGAAGCCACGGAATCTGTTCAAGTGTATGCTCTGAAGTAGGATGAAGAAGAAGAAGAAAAAACTCTGAATTTCTCATTTCCTTTTTGGCATCTGGAGAGAGAGAAAAACTATGCAAGAACCACAATTGAGAAAGGAGATTGGGCAATTTTGCAATGGAGGGCAAGAATTGTCTGTCTTGGCTTTTTGGCCAGAATTGGCCAGGACCAGAGTCACAAGTAGAAAATGGGTAATTATGAATAAAGGAACACAAAGCAAGATTTAGTTTTTCTTGACTTCCTACTGTCATTGCGGGGAGCCTGGAATGACTTCCAATTGTCCTTCTTGCTCTCTGAGATGCCAATTCACACGATTCTTTGGAGCATGTTTTCATTTGAAATATTGCTTTATTTCGATTCCTGTTGTCAGCTTTATTATAGTTTTAGTTATGTGCTGTTTTGCTCCATTTTTTACTGATTTGCATTGTCATCTTTGTTCTGCATCCACATAAGTGGGATCAGTGGGTGGCCAAAGAAACCAACCTAATAAACGCGTGCATATCTGAACCTCCTTAATCTTTAAGGCTGAGAAGTCCACCCACGTGAAGAGAACTGGAAGGAAGAGATCAACCTCTGAAGTGTTCTACGGTGTGATAGAACCAATTTTGTTGGAACCAATTTGACCTCAGTTGATCCAGGAAGCACCTGGATGAGGATAATTTGGAAAGTCTAGGGCTGGAACTAAGAGAGAAATCCCCCCCCCCAAAATAAGGTCACAGCAAACAACATTTCTTAAATGTGTCCATGAAAACTAGTCAGAGTTTTTGCAGCATGAATTCAGCTCCAGAAAAATAAACACAGATGGCTGATGCTTCATTTAATATCTTTATAAACACAACAAGTAGATTTTACAAACCAGTTGTAGATTTCTCCAACATGGAGCAAACACAGACAGAAACAGGTTGCAAGTAACTCTCAGCAGAGCGGAACAGAGAGAACTCCCAGTTTCACTTTAGTTGAGCAGGCAAGCAAGAGGAAAGAAGCAGTTTCATTTTCAATAGATAGACTCAGAGCTTCACAGAGCTGCAGAGTTGCAGAGCTTAATACAGAGCTGTTCTGTCCTTCATTAACATACTCGAGATCCCCGCGCTTTGATTGGCCAAAGCGCGGGGCTCTCCGATTGGTCAGGCGAGCCGCGCCGATTGGCTCGCTAGGAATCTCCCGCGATTGGTCCGTTCAAATCGCGGGAGATTCAAAGCGATGCCATTGGCTGCGGCCGCCGCGGTGAAAGAAATAAAAGCCGCGGGCTTTTTTCCTTTCGCCAGTTCGGTTCCAGCAGATCAATAAAGAGCTTTGCACTAAGTCACCGACTCCTGGCATCATTTCGCGGACGCAACACTGGCGACGAGGGTGGGATCCAGACCCTGAACCGAACCACGTGTCCGACGGAAGCCAGACGAAGCACCGAGATGGCGAAAATCGCACCACCCGCCCCCTTCAACCCCGCCACCGAGGACTGGGAATCGTTCTCCGACCGATTCCGCATGTACCTCGAGTGCACCGGCATGAAGGACGCCTCGGGCCCACTGAAACGCGCCGTCTTCCTCACCCACTGCGGGACCGAGGTCTTCCAGATGGCCAAAGCGTTGGCCAAGCCCGCCGATGCCACCACCATGGACTGGGACGTCCTCGAACCCATCCTTCGGTGACACTACGCCCCAGAGGTACCCATCCTGATCCGGCGCAACGAGTTCTACCGGCGGGACCAGAGATCGGGTGAGAGCTTCAGCGACTTCATCGCCGAGCTGCGGCGCCGAGGGGGGCTCTGCGAATTTGATAACCTAAACAAAGCTCTGAGAGACCGAATCATGCTCGGTCTGTGGGACCTCGCCCTCCAGAGCCGGCTGATGGCTAAGGGCGACATCAGCCTAGCAGACACCCTCACCGCAGCCGCTGCCACAGAAGCAACCCGAACTTCCGCCGATAGCATGCGCAGACCGGACACGAAGGACTGCGGCGGAAACAACAACCCGGCGAGGTCGACCGACCCAAAAACCGAGACGACAACACACCAGGGCGATTTCCACTCGGCATCCAGCACGTCCGATGACGAGGAGGACATACATCGACTCCAGACAGGGCGCGACCAACGGAACCGGAGAGGTCGTAAGTCAAGGACCAACTGTGCCGGTTGCGGCGGCGACCACCCCAGGTCGGAATGCCGGTTTTTCGATTCAATCTGCCGGCATTGCGACAAAAAGGGGCACATCGCCCGGGTTTGCCGCCTGAAGAAAAACCGCAGTCCGGCTCGATGGGACCACAGCGACCGGAGGAGGGAGAGCACTCCACCCCCGGGGAGCATTCAAATGCAACCGACTCCAATTCAGAGTCAGCGTGGCACCGGGCATATTCCAGAGCCTAATGGAGAGGCTATTGCAAGGTATCAAGGGGGTGGTACCTTACTTCGACGACGTTCTAGTGTCGGCAGCCAACCAAGCTGAACTAGAAGGTCGACTAAGGGAGGTCCTAACTAAATTTAAAGAGACGGGACTAAAAGTAAAGAGGGAAAAATGCCAGCTTTGCACAGAACGAGTGGAATTCCTGGGCTACCTCCTAGACCGGCACGGCATTCACCCCACAAGCAAAAAAATCAAGGCCATCAAAGAAGCCCCCACCCCTAAATCAAAGACTGAACTACAAGCATTCTTGGGGTTAATTAAATTTTTGCAATGTTTTCCTACCCCAAAAGGCAACGGCGGCGGAGCCCTTGCATAGGCTCCTGGACAAGGCGGCGACCTGGACTTGGGGGAAACGGGAGCAAGCCGCCTTCCAAAGAACGAAGGACCTCCTCACCTCCGACGCCGTCCTCATACAATTCAACGAGACCCTACCTCTGGCCGTCACATGCGACGCATCACCCTTTGGCGTCGGCGCTGTCCTCAGCCATACCCTTCCCGACAGAAAAGAAGTGCCCATCGCGTTCTTTTCAAGGACCCTCACCAAACCGGAGCGGAACTATAGCCAACTGGACAAAGAGGCTCTGGCTATAGTTGCCGCCATAAAACGATTCCACGAATACCTCTACGGCCGGACTTTCACCATCATAACGGACCACAAGCTGCTGCTGGGAATCCTTGCAGGGAACCGGGCCACCCCGAACATTCTGTCTCCCCGAATGACAAGGTGGTCCGAGTTCCTGGCAGCCTACAACTACGAACTCATACACAGACCAGGTAAGACGATCTCCCACGCAGACGCCTTAAGCCGCTCGCCGCTACCGGAACCCGACACCGACCCAGCACCCACAACGACCACCCTCAGCATAGAGACTCCACCCAACCTGCCCATAACCGCGTCAGACATTGCCCGAGAGACTAATAAAGACAAACGTCTGACGCGGGTGTTGCATTGGGTGGAGAAAGGGTGGCCAGAAAGGGACAACGACGAGTCGGTCAAAACGTTCCGAAACCGCCAAACGGAGCTCTCGTTGTTAAAAGGGTGCATACTATGGGGGGACAGGGTGGTCATTCCGGAAAAGCTACAGGGGAAGGTTTTGGAAATGCTACACGAGGGGCACCCTGGCATCGTGAGGACTAAAGCCCTGGCCAGAAGTTACGCTTGGTGGCCAGGGATGGACAAACAAATAGAGGCCTGGGTAGCTAGGTGCCAACGATGCCAGGAAACAAGGCCCAGCCCACCCACAGCACCCGTCCTAGAGTGGGAAACCCCAAGGGGACCTTGGTCTAGAATCCATATAGACTTCGCCGGGCCCACAAAAGGACACACCTTCCTCATAACAGTTGACGCTTACTCCAACTGGCTGGAGGTAAGCAACATGAAGACGACAACCACGGAGGCCGTGACCAAAGAACTCTGCAAACTCTTTGCAACACACGGCCTCCCAGACGTCGTCGTCTCCGACAACGGGCCCCAGTTTACTTCGCTGGAATTCGAAAAATTCCTAGCGGAAAGGGGCATCCGCCACGCACTGACAGCACCGGCGCACCCGGCGGCGAACGGTAGGGCGGAACGGATGGTCCAATTCACTAAAAAGACCATCCGGAAAATAGACCACAGGGAGATCCAAGAGAAAATCAACAGACTACTCTTCACCCAACACATAACCCCGAATACCACAACCAACAAAAGCCCAGCCGAACTACTAATGGGTAGAAAACTAAGGTCCCCACTCGACAGGTTACACCCTACGTATAACCCGGAGAGGCCCCCAGACTCAAGCACCAAACACCGAACTTTTGCACCCAGGGACCCCGTATATGCAAAAAACCTGACGGGAGACCCTCTATGGATCCCAGCCGTCATCACCCAAGCAACAGGCCCACACTCGTACTGGCTACAAACAGCAGACGGACGAGCGTGGAAACGCCACATCGACCAACTTAGGTCAAGAACCGCAAACCAACAAACCGCCGACGCACAAACAAACGAACCCAACCCCCGTAACACAAGCCAAGGGGGGAGGGAATACCCAGGGGACCGAATCCAAAGAAAAAGAAACCAGCAATACTCACCGGAACGCAGCCATCACAACCCCTCGCCAGAAAGGAACAGCCAAGCCAGCTCAACCGACCCGGAAAGACCGAGCGGGAGCGGTGAAACCCGTAGCTCAACCAACCCGGAAGGCCCAGGAGGGAGCTACGGAAAAAGGACCGACCCGATCGACCAGCCGGTTCCCACAACAGCAGCAGGAGCAACGGAGATCCCGACCGAACCGGCCGGGATCCAGCCTACAACTGAGTTGCGCAGGTCAAGTAGGACCAGACGGAGCCCCGCCTACCTATGTGACTACGCAACGTAAGGACTGAACCAAGAGGGGAGGGGTGTTCTGTCCTTCATTAACATACTCGAGATCCCCACGCTTTGATTGGCCAAAGCGCGGGGCTCTCCGATTGGTCAGGCGAGCCGCGCCGATTGGCTCGCTAGGAATCTCCTGCGATTGGTCCGTTCAAACCGTGGGAGATTCAAAGTGATGCCATTGGCCGCGGCCGCGGCGGCGAAAGGAATAAAAGCCGCGGGCTTTTTTCCTTTCGCCAGTTTGGTTCCAGCAGATCAATAAAGAGCTTTGCACTAAGTCACTGACTCCTGGCATCATTTCGCGGACGCAACAAGAGCTATGCCTAGGCGACTTCTAGTTTCAGTTTCCAGCCTAGGTTAATTCTAGTTTCAGTTTCCAAACAGTCCTCATTGGCTGATTTAGTTGCTATGCCTATTCATTGGCTGACCTTGTTACCAAGCTCTATTCCAGTTCATGAATATATTCTGACAAAAACATTGGGAGATGAGTAGGAACTGACAGGATAGAATACATTTAATATTTTTCTTAGTGACTTAAGGCAGTCACTAAGAAAAATATTAAACATATTCCATCCTGCCAGTTCCCACTCATCTGATAATTTTCATGGATGCTGCCTGTGTAGATCTCAGCAATCTACCATAATCTATGAAGCCTTCAGCCTGATCAACAGGGAAATTCTTTTGTCCATTAGCATGTTCAAGCATATCCTTATTTTTAATTAAATGAAACTTTCATCATTTTGATGAAGAATCATTAGAAATTCAAATTTACCAAATACATTCATAGACAGCACTTAGAAAAACTCACCATGTAAGATGCTCATTATATTTGCATATTTTAAATAGCAGACTGGAATTTAAAAGGGCCAATACTTATTCCTTTAAAAATTGGAGAAGCAACAACTGAGATTTTACAGATGTTCTTTCAGTTCCACTCAGAAAGAAAAGCGATTTGAGATTTGTGATATTCACTGTCCAAAAAAGAAAGATCATTTATAGTTTGGAGATCTTTGTGGTAAGAAAATCCTTTCTATATCCAGCAGCGAATGCCAATAAAATAACTGAGCCATTAACAGTAACAGAACAGCCTAAAAATGACACAGAATATCAAAACCTGGTCAGGCAGTAGTTTTTTCTTCATTAACCAACTAACAATGGACATAACTATGGATCAAATTATTTCCAACAAATATTGATAGACTGAATAGTCAAAACTCTATGTTTTGAAATTTTAAAAAACACATATGTCTTAAAGAGATCCTTTAAAAAAAAGGCTAGAATATAAATGTCTCAAGGAAAAATGTATGACTATGGACAAATGAAAAAAAAATGGAGGAGTCATATTATATATTAGACATGTACCATGCAACCCAACAAGACAGACACAGACTTCAGAGAGTAATTAGGACTGCAGAAAAAAAAACCAAACTACCAACCTGCCTTCCATTGAGGACCTGTATCCTGCACAAGTCAAAAAGTGGGCTGTGAAAATATTTACAGATCCCTCACATCCCAGACATAAACTGTTTCAACTCCTGCCCTCAAAACAACGCTATAGAGCACTGCAGACCAGAACAACTAGACACAAGGACAGTTTTTTCCCCAAATGCCATCACTCTGCTAAACAAATAATTCCCTCAACACTGTCCAACTATTTATTAAGTCTGCACTACTATTACTATTAATCTTCTCATTACTCCTTATCACCCATCCCCTCCCACTTGTGACTGTATGAATGTAACTTTGTTGCTTGTATCTTTACAATATCCTTTTATATTGACTGTTTTATGATATGATTTGGTTGCTTATTGTACCCTGTGACTATTATTAAGTGTTGGACCTTATGATTCTTGACAAATGTTTTCTTTTATGCACACTGAGAGCATTTGCACAAAGACAAATTCCTTGTGTGTCCTGTCACACTTGGCCAATAAAGAATTCTATTCTGTTCTTCTCTGTTCTGTTCTATTCCAACTTGGTAAAACAATTCAAGATGGAAAAGTATATTTAATGTATTAATACTGAGATCATACTATTAGAATTTCAAACTGGACATCACCATTGTGTAGAAAAAGCTCTCAGTAAATGGGAGACCTTCCTACTTTTATGGTGTTAATGAAAATGCCCTTGTAGATGGATACACAGCCACACAAACCTGCTGCCCAACAAAGAGTCGTTGACAAAGATACATAGAGTAAATTCAGATTGACTTTGAGGGTCTTCATGGACGTATCCAGGTTGTTTTCTTGGCAGCAAGCCAGCCATCGTCTTGGGGACAGGAGAGGATTTCCCAATGCAGCTTATAAACTGGAGCTTTCCTGCTGTCTCTTATCCAGTTCTAATTAGGATCAGCTCAGCTTAGTTTTTCAAGATCAGCCCGACTCAGCTGGGCATTTCAAACATTTTATATTTGTCCTAATATCACGTTTATTTATTTTTTATTCTCACTATGAGCTCTTTTATATAAAAACGAAATATTCTTCTGGCGTGGATAAGCCTTGCCACCCTCACTGTATTTGAATTCTTGGCCTCCCCTGCCAGTGGGGGGGGGGGATTCAAAAATTTTTATTACTGGTTCTGTGTGTTTAGCTTGGTGGGCATGACAGGGAAAGGATACTGTAAAATCTCTCTTCCCTCCCCACCCCACTAACCTGATTTCCAGCTCTGTTCTCCTGGGCAGGGCAACCAAAGGAGACCCAGATGATCAGCTGGGACTCAATAGGAGGCAGAGAAGAGATGGGTTGGCGGGGCCAGTCAGAGGTGGGATTGGCCGGTTCTCCCAACTACCAAAATTTCTGCTACCGGTTCTCTAGAACCGGTCAAAACCGGCTGAATATCCACCTCTTCCCCCTGTGCAGTTAAAGTGCCTTGTGCTTTCTCCTGCCAAAAGTACCAGGGAGTCTATAAGTCTCTTGCCACTTCCTTCTCTCCCTCTCTCCCTCCCTCCTTCTCTCATCTTCCTGTTGCCCAAGTCAGCAGGTTTATCACAAGGAACAACTGGAACGGAGTTTATTTATGTGAAATAAACGTGAAACAGGGCCCTGCAGATTGTTTGGAAAAATGAAGTGACCTTTGGATGTTGCTAAGAGGTGTCCATCCTTCCTCACAGCTCTGAATAAAAGCTTTGTGTTGTCTCGTGTTTCTATTTCTGTAACACTTATCGCTAAGTGTTGTATCTTATGATTCTTGATGAATGGTTTTGTTTTCTTTTTAATGTACACTGAGACCATATGCACAAAAGACAAATTCCTTTCCAATCACACTTGGCCAATAAAGAATTCTATTCTATTCTATTTCTGTTTCTGTAAAATAGATTTCATTAGTCTTTATTTGGTCTTTTAAAGAAAATAATAAGATAAAAGGAATATTTTTTTCAGCAAAGGAAGTTAGCACATTTTTCCGAGGACAGCTAGACAAAGAACAGACAGGTCCAAGTTCCGGTGAGGTTCCCACTGCGAAATAATTATCTGGAGGCAAAAGGTCCCTCCATGCCCCAGCATATAACTTTGATATACTGTTGTTGCTCTCTAGCCCCATCTAGTGGCTGGAAGGACAAATACCAAGTATATTGTTTAAAACTGACCCCACCCATTTACTCATCAGCTAGCACTCTCAAACAAGTGCACCCTGGGAAGCCAGGCTCCATTGCCTTTAACATTTGGAGAAGATAGAAGCACAAAGAAGAATCCCCACACACAGAGAGAGCATTGCTGGTGAGATTTAAATTGGCTGTATTTATTCATTGTTACGTTCAGCAGTAACTCAATACTGTCTGTCTTGTATTGGGTTCTCATTGCATGTATCCCTATTTTCCCCAGTTTTACCATATCCTGTTCTTTCAAGAAAACATTCAGTTCTATGCATATGGTCTGTTGTGTTGGAGGATAGGTGGAGTTAACTGCATGTCGAGCTGCATAGAAACTAACATGTAGTGAGGACAGAACCAGAGGCAGGATTCAAAAATCCCAGCAACTGGATCACTGCCCAGTTGCTGGGTGGGCGTGGCTATGGTGGGCGTGGCCTACCAGGACTTCCAGTTTGGCTGTTTTTTTTTTTGCCTTCCCAAGGATCCAGAGGCTTCCCTTGGGCCTCTGGGAGGGCAAAAATGGATTCCCCTGGGCTCTGGAGGTCTTCCAGAAGCCAAAAACAGGCCCATTTAGCGACTTCTGGTGCTTCCAGTTTGGCTGTTTTTCACCTTCGCAAGGGTCCAGAGGCTTCCCTTGGGCTTCTGGGAGGCCGGAAACAGCCTCCCCCGGACTCTGGGGGTTCTCTGGAAGCTGGAAAGGCCCATTTCTGGACTTCTGGAAGACCCATTCCCCCCCCACAGCCTCCACACTGACCCTGCCCTTACCTGCATTGAAAATGGGCCATAGGGAGACTCCTGGGAGGGGTGGAGTGGGCGAGGACAGCCGGTACCAGTTCAGCAAACCAGATGCAAATGTAACATCCAGTTTGCCCAAACCAGGTCCGAACCGGTAGAATCCCATCCCTGGACAGAAGATTCCCTTCTCCTTCATTCCAACGAGAAAGAATTCTCAACCACATTTGCAATGAAGAAGTTTATAAGCATGAAGCATAATTTTACACAATCAGCCTCTTCATCCTCTTTTTTTGTCCTGGCATCTTGGAAGACCAACTGCTTTTGAGGACCAGTCCGCCCCACTCTCACTTCCATCCCCGTCCCCATTGCATAGAAAAGGACCTCCGGCCACGGGGAAACCAAAAGGACGTGGGTCAAAGTTTTAGGCTGTCTGCAGGTTTGGTTCAACAAAGGGAAAAGTGCAAATACAGCAGTCCTAAGAAAAGATTGGAGGGAAACATTTTGCACTGGGAACTTGAATCAGACCTGGAGTAGTGTCTTGCTGCAAGGGTCCACAATGTTTGGGATGATGCAAAGATGCATGGCTGCACTAAGAAATTCCATCTGGCAGTTGTAAAGCCACCTCTGAAAACTGTGGAGGGCCCCTATCAGAGCGTCATCTGACAGGTCCCACTGCTGGGTGGAAGCCCAGATGGCAGAGGCCTTAAGCAGGTCCAGTTTTCCATATGTTGGCATCACAGCAGAAAGATGCCACTGGCAGGTCCATCAAACCAAGACAACTAGAGAGCAATTGGCCTCCTTGTGCCAGGACTGAAAGCTGGCCAAGTGACTATCCACACACCTTTTTGGATTTGAAGGTTTCGTGCCAGCTGCCACGTGCCAGCCACTACTCCCTTCCATTTAACTGCTCTCCTCTCTCCTAAATGTTTGTAACCGTAGATGCTTTTCAGCCTAAGCCATGAGGCTTATTTGACTTAATAAATTAATGCTGCTTGGGGAACAGCAGGAGATTCAGAGGTTTCAGAAAGGCCCAATTGCTTTAGGGGTTTATTAAACTGCTGCATTTTCTCTTTCTCTTCTGAAAATAGCATTTTATTAGAAGCTTAACTCCGGAATGTTCAAAAGGAAAGCACGGAACCATTACAACATTATCTAAATTTCTTTCACCCTCCCTCTCCTTCCCCCCAGGTGTTCATACCCAGAACCACAACCAGGCTCTGCAGGATAAAAACCAACTTATGATTAAATTGGAATTTAAATCCCTGTGTTGTTGTTTTCCCAGGTAGCACAGAGAGAGAAGGACGTGATGTTGCCAGAGGAACCGTGAATCATATATTCTTGCAAATTGCCCATTATGTGTAATAATGTCTCTGCATTTTGAAATGGAGATGCATTCTCAGCTGAGCAGGAGAGACAGCAGGTGCAAAGATCCTCTTTCTTGGGGCCACAGCACTTCTCAGCCCTAAAAGTGAGGGGTGCTGCTATTGACTGCAGACGGAAGTCTCATTGATCTCTTAGGGCCCCAATCAGTATGGCCCAGTGGCAAGGCACAGAGTCCTTGGGCTGCAGAGTGGACAGCCAAAGGGAGAGCGGCTTAAAGGTAGGATTCAAAGGGGAGGTACTAGAGAAACCAGGACATCCATTTTCATAAAAGATCTGGCATTGAGTGGCGTGTTTGCCAATGATCCCACTCCAATTAGTGTAGGGAAAGAAAAGGGCTGCAAACGGTTCTCTCCAAGGCTCAAAATGGCAAATGCCAATCCAGGCGAATGAGGCCAAAGTGGTGCCCACTGGCACAAAGACCCCCCTCCTTCATTGAGGTGGCAGTGATCACCAGGTCTTTGAAGGCCGGGCTGCTGTCAGAAGCTTCCAAGCTTGTGATTCTAAGCAAAGGGCCTCTCCTAAGATCAAGGTTGCGATGAGCGCCCTGGGGATGCTATGAATGAGGGTCTTCTCAATGTCCCCAGAGAAGGAGGCCTTAGGGACGGAAAAGCTGCTGTTAGAGCTTGGCTTGGGTTCAAACTCAGCGCAGGGCCTTTCAGGACCAAGAGCAAGAAGCCCTTTTAAGTGGTGGGATTTCCTGCCATCTGTTGGGCTTATGAAGATCACCAACTCAAGTGGTTTTAAAAGGGCCCGAATACCCTGGCGATGAATCTGACTGGCTCTTTGCCCTTAAGAGGCAGGCATGGCCCTCCTGTGGCTGTGGGTGAGCTCTCCTGATGCTCCTCCTTGGATGAGGTGTAAGCCAGGATCCTAAACCTGAGGTCCCCTGCTGGCCTTATCCAAAATCTATTCTCCAGGGGGAGTGATAGAAGCGTGCAGAGCTGAGGGGCTGCTCGTGGAGCCAGGCTCTGGTCTCCAACTTTCAGGAGTGTCAAAGAGGATCATTTCAGGGCTCTCTGGAAATGGCTCTTTGATGGGTCCTCCCAGCTCTCTGGCAGTCTCTCATGCAACCAAGAAGTGGAGGGAGGAGGGCAGAAACCTGAGCTTCTGAGAAACGAGCTTCAGAAATGAGCTTCCGAGGAGCCAGGCTTGGAATGGTCCCTGCCCAACCAGTCACTGGGCAGGGAAAGGGGAAGGGGCTGCTGCACGATCACTTTTCCAACCAGGCATTCAGATGAGGGTCAGGTTGGGAAAAGGGGAGGCACTTAGGCATTATATTCTGGGCTCAGAACTCCCCTTGACTACTAGGTGGCAGCAAAGAGATACACTTTATTTATTGATCTATTTACTCAATGTATAAGCCGCCCGTGTTGCCAGTAAAGCGACTCTGGGCTCTTTGTTCCTCTCTGCAGTTTTGCAGCCTGACTAGCCCCCTGGAAGATTCCTAGCAAGAGGGGATGTGAGTGGGGAAAAGGCCAGAAACCTTTGATCTCCCCCAGTTTCGATAGTGCTGGAATTCTTGAAAAGTGAAGTGCAGGTTTTTCTCAGAAGGGGAACCTTCTTGCTGACCAGGAACGTCACCTTCATCCCCTCCTGTGGTGGCCACCACTCCAAGGGCCTCACACATGTCACACCCAAATCGCAGACACAGAAGATTTAACCACAGAGCTTCTGAGGGGTGTCTTTTTGCTACAACAGCCCCCCCCCCCCCACTTCCCATTTGGGATTTAACCCAAACCCAGGCTTGGAGCTTCATTTTTTTTAAAAAAAGGAATATAATGTTAATTGCTTATCTGTGATTATTTTGCAGCCAGGGAGATTCAGGAGTTCACTGGTGCTAGGATTTCCTTGGTTTGGATATTTATTTTTATTTTATTTTTTTGCAAAAACAAAGTGGCAAAGAAAAATCCATTTATATCAGACGCTCAACAGCAGCAACAACAAAACTGGGGAAGGAGAGAGCACATGCTTGTGGTCCTTCCAATGTCCCAGAAATCATCTTCTCCAGAAGGCCAGACAAGAGACAACAGAAAAGGCAGGGCAAGAAACAATGGATGGAAACTAATCAAGGAGAGAAGCCACCTAAACTTCCTAATAGTGAGGACAATTCACCCGTGGAACAAGGTGGCCTTCAGACATTGTGGGAGCTCCATCACTGGAGGCTTTGAAGAAGAGACTGGACAGTCACTTATATGAGGGTGGTGTCAGGTCGCCTGCTTGATCAGAGGGCTGGACTAGAAGACCTCCAAGGTCCCTTCCAGTTCTATTCTGATTGGTTGATGATGGATTCTCAGCCCCTGCAGCCGAGGGTGAGGACCAGGAGAGCTGGAATGACCAAACTGCCCAGCTCAGAGAGCCTCCAGGGAGGATTCCTGCTTCAGCCCCGAGATTTCTGGAGCTCACTTTCCCAACAGGTGGGACAGACGTTTTCCATCCCCGCCAGGTATAAAACTCCTTCTGAGCCTCAGTCAGGCTGAACCCATTCAGAGATGCTGCTTCTCCTCTGGACACGGAAAACTCGGCACCTGCTAGGTCAGGAGGGCGGAACTCGGCCGGTGGGAAGGAGCCCCTGATCGTAGCAGAGCCAAGCAGGCACGAGGCAAAAGCCAGGGACTTCCCGACAAAGACAGCAAGAAGGTGGGGTGGGCCTTCCCACCTGTCTCCAGAAGACGCCTTTCCTAGGTACCTTCTCTCCTACACCGTAACAGAGGAGCCTCCCCATCTGCCACGGGTCGGAGGGGCCCGAGGCCGCCGGGGTGCTACCCCTCGCCAGGGACGCAGCCTCGGGACCTTTGGGCAGGGTGAAGCTGGCCGGTCTGCTTCCCCTGGCTCCGGGGCGTCTCGGAGGGAGCGAGGAGAAATCCTTCCCAGCCGCGCTGGCTTCAGTGCTGCCCCGCGGCGAGAGGCCGAGAGCTCCCCGTCCATTCGCCCGCGCCCTCCCGCTCTGTCCCCGTCCCGGGGGAGGCGACACTCAGCAATGCTGCAGGTGGCCCCGAGGGGTGCAGGTGCCAGCCGCCCTTGCAAAACGCCCCCGCTGAGCGGGAGCCCCCTGGACCCAGGAACGATGCCGGTCCCAAACGGGCACGCCGGGACCCTCCAGCCCAACCGCTCCGCAAAAGGGGCTCTCGCACTTAGGGATGCGAGGCGCCAGGGTCCCGTGGCTTGGAGCGGCTTCCTCTCAGCCTTCGGCCCGGCTTCAAGGACCTGGGCAGGATGGGGTAACGGCAGCGTCGGCGGCAGCCCCCAGGCACGTAAGGCTGAAAAGGGGCCCCGATCCGCAGGCGGAAAGAGCCAGGATCCGATGGGCCGCCGCCCGCCGAAACCTCTTCGTGATTCGGATGCTCCCGTGTCCCGATCCGGCCCCCTCTACGGGGTCAGAAGAGGCTTCCCGCCAGTCCTGGCCCCACCGCGGCTCCGGACGTCCTCTGGGACGCGCAGCGCGACAGAAGCGCAAGGGACAGCGCGGGTCTGCGCGGCGATCCTGAGCTCTGCGCCCGGACCGATCCCGGCGCCGCGCCGCTTCTTCCAGCCACGGCGAGGAAGGCAGGAAGGGGCGTGAGGCGAGGCGAGGCGCGGCATAGAGGCTCTTGGTCCCTTCTCCAGACCGGGCGGCCCGGAGACGGCCTTCCTGCGCCGGATACTCGCCGGTTTGAGCGCCTCGACACCTTCGCGCGGCGGAGCCACTTTGCAGCCGGCCTGAGGGGGGTTGGGCTGGTCAGGTCCACGCGAGTTCTTGCCCTGCCGGCGTGGAGTGCAGGCGCGGTCGGTCCCGTCCCTGCTCCTTCTCCAACTCCTCTCCGCGCGGGGAATCTCGCCTGCCTCGTTGGCCGCGACGTCCGGCGGTTCTTGTAGGCGCAACTCGGCCGGAGTTATTCCGCAGCCCTGAGGAGGGGGAGGGGGCTGCCAGCCCCAAATCTCTCCGCACGCGCGCGCACGCACGCACGCATCCCCCCCCCGCCGCGAGCCCCGCGGCCGAGGGAGGCTTGCGCGTGGAGCCCGGCCGCCTCAGAAGGGAAGGGACGAGGCGTCTGTCAGGCACCTCTTCGCTGGACCACGAGCGGTGCTGAAATCCGGCCGGGTCAGCGATAGCTGCACCCCCGAAGCCTGCCCAAAGTCACGACGATCCCCCGGGTGCAATGCGACCAACCTCTCCGTAGCCTCCCTCCCGCGCGAGGTGAAGCTCGCCTCGGATTCAGGGCTCTCCAACCTTGGCCGCTTTAAGCCTGGCGGACTTCAACTCCCAGAATTCCCCAGCCAGGAGAGCCCTGCTCTAATGGAAGCCGGGGCCGTTTAGGGGAAGGGGTCGTGGAGCGCAGGCGGTGGCATGAAACGCTCCCCAGCTCCACTGGCAGAAAGAGGCCTGATTTCGGAGGGGGGCTTTCCCGTCACTGTCTGGTTGGGGGGTGACTGAAGGGGGCCTCGAATGGCCCTTCTTTTCCTCACTCGCAGGCCGAAATCAAGCAGGCGACGAAGCGCGCGGCTTCCAAGGAGCTTCCCGTCCGCAGAGAGCAACCGGCTTCTCTTCATTGGAACTTGCTCTGCGCGGGTTTTTTGTTTTGAAGGGGGGTTGTTTACAGGTGCGCGCAGCGGCGAAATTCAACGGGGGCGGAGCGCCAGGGCTTGGAAGTTGGAGGAGTCCGGGGCTGAGGGACCGGGCAGCTTATTCCGAATTTGCCCGCGCAACTGCTGGGATTCCGAGCAAACAAGAGGACGCGGGGAGGGGAGGGGAGCCCTCCCACGTGATTCCCTCGCTGCGGTCCGCCAATGAAGGCACCTGCTGCGAGCCCAGCCCAGTCGGGGCCCCGGGATCTTGGCGGGGAAACGGCAGCGCCCCTCAGCTTTCAGAGCGTCCCGAGGAAGCGTTGAGGGGCGCTTCGCTCCGGAGCGTCTTTCAAAGGAAAAGCTTGAGCTCCTTGGGGGGGGGGCTGGCTCACACCAAGGCCCGCTGAGGAAAATGTTCCAGATCCCCGAATTTTCTAGAAACCCGGGCCAAGGACTGAGGAGACCCCAGATCAGGGAAGGAGAGGAGGGGGACTTCGGGAACTTTTGCACGGCACCCGGCTAAACTCCTTCGGAGGCTGCTGGAAATCAAGGGATAGAAATTAAGCACAGCAGAGTCGCGAGAGGCCGAACGTGGCTTTTCCGAAGCAAATCCCTCAGAAAGTTGCCCTTTACTGGAGGCCAAGCTTGGGCCGCCTTTCGAAGAGCGGGAATTCGGCCGTCCAAAACCCTGAAACCTCCCGTCGGGGCAGCGGATTTAGTCTCCGACCGGAGCTCAAGGCCGCGAGCGGGGAGGACGGAAGGCGGCTAAAGCGGCCTCTTTCGCCTTTGCCTCCCGCGTCGGGACCGTCTGGCCCGCCAAATGAGCGGCAGAGTTTCCGGCAGCCTCTGGCGAAGCCGCCCCCGCTTGCTCTCCCCGCCGCGCCCCGGGAGAAAGGGCGCCGATGCGGGGATGGGCTGGGGGTCCGGGAGGGAAAAGGCTGAAATCCCCCGTCCCGGCGATTTATTCCGGCGGTCACGTGGCTCCAGTTTTTATTCTACCGCCATCCTGTTCCAGCTGGATGCGGCGACTTCGGGGTAAAACGTTGCGAAAGCGCCTTTCGACATCCTGTAATTCGATCGTGGCTCGGATTACAACTGTCATCTACTGTACAGACATTTATTTCCCTGAACGAAGACATCGCGGCGATGTATTTCTCTCCCCCGCCCCGACCCCCGCCTTGTACGGGGGCGGGGAAGGCGATCGACTACGAGAGCTCTGGGCTACTAACGCAACTGCACCATTTTCTGAAGCGGCGTCTTCCAGGGGCTGCGGGGGAGGGGGGGGGCATCGCGGCTCCTAAATTTCTGCTCAATGCCTGGGTCTGCAGCGGGTCCGCAAGAGCGAGAACAGCCCCGCCTGCCTCCCGCTCGGCTTGAATGTCGGGGGGCCATTGAACGGGCCTCCCAATAGATCCACCTCACCCACCCAGCCCCACACGTACATCCCCTCTGCGCTTTCCGCACCGCTTAGATGTATAAACACATTCGCGGCGGCGGCGGCGGCGTGTCCCTGCCGGAAATGCGCATTGTATACACGTAACTGTGTGTACGTGTGTGGCCAAGCCTTCCAGGGGCAAAGAAGGGGGGGCGGGGAAGCCCCCACGCGCCGCGCAGTGCCCCAATATTGATTGATTATTCGATCCGCTCCTCGAGATCGCTGGCAAGATCCCGTGGTCGCTGCGCTTCCGCTTATGAGCTGTGTGTGTGTGTGAGTGCGCGCAAAAGCAAACAAATGCATTAATATTTATATGTTTATTTAATCGATTCCCCCCCCCGTCTCCCTCCCCGCCTTTAGATGGAAATATTAGCGCCAGGCGGCTAATCTAAGCGACCAAATTCCGCCGAGGGAGGGAGGGAGGGGGGGCGCGGAATATGGCACCAAGGAAACGTAATTTAACTATCAAACCCATCTACATGTCTAATAAAAGCAAATCTGCTACAGAGAATTAGAAAGAAGAACAGCGCCTCCGACTCCCGGCAGGAAATGTTCTTTATATTAGAGATATACAAGCAGGTCCTGTCAGATGAAGACTTCACCAGACCGCCTTTCGGCTCGGCAAAATGGAGCGGCGGTTTGGTTCGGCACTCGGGGGCCTGGCGGGCAGCTCGGAGGAGTCGGGCAGCGTAAGATTTTAAGGAAGAAGCCCGAGCCCGATTCCGCTTCGACCCGCTCTCCTCCTCGCAGTGCCGGGATCGCGCCTTGAACCGCAGCGCCGGGGCAGGCGGACGGCAGCCGGCGAGGAGGGCCCGGATTGCGCCCCGGCTGGGCAATGGGGAGGCGGCGAGAGGCGCCGCGGGGCGTTGCTGGCTGTCCGAGGCGGGCCCGGGCCGGGGGATTCGGCTTTTCGATCGAGGCTGGCCGGCGGCGGCGGGGAGACATCGCTTTTCCCTGCCAGGACCTGATGCGATCCATTCAAGCCAACAAGTTTGGAGAATGTTGAGTTCAATCAATTCAGAGCGTCGAGATGGAGCCCAATTCAGTCCAGGTATTCGGTCCTCCTCCGCCCCTCCTGGCGGCGCCCCGCGCCCCGCGCCCCCCGCGCCCGACCCCCGACCCCCAAACTTTCCGGGAACTTTCCCCGGGAGCTGCCACCCCCCTGGCTGGTCTCCCCGACCGAGGACAGGATGGGGGTGCCTCGGTTGGATCCCTGCCCGCCGGACAGAGGGCAGCCCGCAGCCCCCGCCCCGCCTGGCCCCGAGTCGCCTCTCCCGAGACCCGACCCGATCCGATCCCGCGGCCGGGGGAAGGGAGGGCAGGCGGGGGAGGGCGCGTGTTTTGGAGATGGCTCTGCGGGGGCTGATGCTTCTCTCCCTCTTCCCCCTCCCTTCCGCCTCCCCCCTCCCCCCCTGCAGTGGGTCGGCTCGCCGTGCGGCTTGCACGGACCGTACATTTTCTACAAGGCGTTTCAGCTCCACCTGGACGGCCGAGCGCGGATCCTCTCCCTCGGCGATTTTTTCTTTGTGCGGTGCCGGGCCGAAGACCCCATTTGCATAGCGGAGCTGCAGCTGCTCTGGGAGGAGCGGACCTCCCGGCAACTTTTATCCAGCTCCAAACTTTATTTCCTGCCGGAGGACACGCCGCAGGGCCGAAGGAGCGACCACGGCGAGGTGGGACCGCCGCGTCTTCCCGGGGGGCGGGGGGGGGAAGCGGAGCGGGAGTTGGGGGCGGCGGGGTGGTGGTGGTGCGGGGAGCAGTGTGTCTTGTCAGCCTGCCAACCGGCAGGGAAAAGGGCTTCGGCCGGGATGGTGTGCATCGCCCCCCTCGCCGTGCAGAGTTCCGGAAAGCGCGGCCAGGAGACGGGGCTCCCTGCGGCCGGGTTCCCGGGAAGGCTGCGGCAGGCTGGCCCGCCTGTCAGCGGGAGCGCGACGGTTTTTGGCGCAAGCAGGTCTGGGCTCTGCCTTGCTGAAGGTGCCCTGGACTTCCCGACACCTTCCTCCCGCCCCCGGCCCGCTTCGGGCTACTCGTCACAGGCGCGCCGCTTCCCTTCGTCTCGGGGTGCGGGGGGGGGAGGGAGGCATCGGGAGCCCGCCCCCCCCGGGCCCACAGCGGAGTTCCGTCTTCACCTGGGGCGCCTGGAACGTGTGGAGAGAGGCTCTGGCGGCGGCGGCCTTTGGCTCTAGCTCTTTCCCATCCGCGGCGGGATGGAAGGCGGAAATTACGAAACGCAGGCCGGGCAGCGCGAGCGAAAGCGCCTGGGTTGCGGCCGGCCGGCAGGACCGAGTGCGGGATGACAGGTACCGGAAGGGAGCTCTCGTCGGCTGCCAGGCCCCGGCCGGCCCGGGCACGAGCGGTGGCAGCAGCAGCAGTAGCCCTTGAGCCGCCACGCGACCGGCGCCCCAAAACGGGAGGAGGAGGCGGCGGCGGCGGCTGCACGTGAGAATGCGCCCGCTGCAGCCCGGGGAGTCTCTCTCGGGGCGGCAGGCGGCGCCTTTCCCGGGGCGGCTGGGTCCGAGGAGCGGGGCGCTGGGCTCCCGCGAGCTCCGGCCGAGATGCGGGGCTTCCTTGGCAAGACAAGCGCAACGGGCAGCGACGGGAGGCGAGAGCTGGGCAGAAAGGCAGCCTCCCCTTCGGCGTCTCCGTTCTTGAGCTCCGGTAACGGGCGAGCGGGCGGCAGGAAGAAGCCGTTCGGTCTTCCCTTGTCGGGCAAGCCAAGCCGGGGACCGGCGCTTCGAGTGCCCTTCTCTGCTCCACGGAAGGGGCCGTGTAGGGCCCTCCGGACAGCCCGGGAGGCCCCGGCCCGGGCCCCCGGGCCCCTGGCAGCCGTCTCCCGGGACCAGGTGGCTTTAGGAAGTGGTTCCTTCCCCTTGGAAACGCAGGCGCTTCGGGCACCAGGCCCAAAGGGGGCACCGCAAAGCTCAGCATATGGCCTTCGTTTGTACCATATGTACAAAGGAAGAGATTGATCAGGGTTTAGGGCCCCAGGGAGCCTTAATCCACCACTGTAAGGAAAGGGGGGGGGGAAGAAAAGGGGTTGCTTTTTTTGTCTCCCCCAGGAAGCCCTGGAGAGAGAAAGATGCTCCGGAGGGAACCAGGGCATCGGGGCCTGAATCCCTTCATGTACATAGAGTCACCTGCATGTAGGAAGGTGTGTCAGATTCCAGGGGTTGGCTTTTCCCCTCCCCTTGAAAGAGGACAGCCTCCCAAGCCAGCCCCCCCCCCTCTTTCTTTGGTGTTCGGAGGGTGCAGACGACCTGGGGGACCCTTGGGGGGGGGGAACGGTGGCCGCCTTCTCCCTCTGAGGGATCAGACAATGGAGCCCTGCAAGTGATGAGCTGAAATTTTAGATACATAGATAGATATAGATGAAATTCCTTGTAATGAATATTTATAACCCAGTCAAGCCTTGTTTTAATGAAAGGATGGGAAGTAGGCCACAAATCATTTTAATATGCCTTAATGATCATCTCACGTTATACAGTGTGAACATGGCTGAAAATGAATCCAACATTATTGGCTGGGATGTTCTGCATGCAAGGTCTCCTCTGCGTTCCCCACAGGCCCAGAGGGAGAGCAGCCCACTTGCTTGTAGGGATTCGCTGGTGTCTTTGGCTGGGAACTTCAACTGATGTGTCTGAACACCTCTCTGTTCTGGAGAGGTGGTGGCCACAACTTTGCCCCAATGCTCGGCAGCAGAGTGCTCTCCTGGCAGCCCCTTTCAGCCCTCTGGAAAAGAGGCCAGAGAGAGCAAAGGGGCCAAAAGAGGCATCCTTACTCCCCTTGAAGAAGCCTCCATGGAGACTCTCCACTATCTAGATCCTCTTCTATAGAACAGGAATAGGAATGGCATGGCATAGAGTAGAGTAGAATAGAATATGGAAGGGAATAGAATATGGAAGGGAATAGAATATGGAAGGGAATAGAATAGAATAGAATAGAATAGAATAGAATAGAATAGAATAGAATATGGAAGGGAATAGAATAAAATAGAATAGAATAGAATTCTTTTTATTGGCCAAGTGTGATTGGACACACAAGTTAATTGTCTTGGTGAAAATGCTCTCAGTGTACATAAAAGAAAATATACATTTGTCAAGAGTCAAGAATCATAAGGTACAACACTTAATAATAGTCACAGGGTACAATAAGCAATCAAATCATACTATAAAACAGTTGTAAGGATACAAGCGACAAAGTTACAGTCCTACAGTCATAAGTGAGAGGGGATGGGTGATCAGGAGTGATGAGAAGATTAATTATTAGTGCAGACTTTGTAATAGTTGAGGGAATTATTTGTTTAGCAGAGTGATGGCATTCGGGAAAAAACTGTCCTTGTGTCTAGTTGTTCTGGTGTGCAGGGCCCTATAGTGTCGTTTTGAGAGTAGGAGTTGAAACAGTTTATGTCCGGGATGTGAGAGGTCTGTAAGTATTTTCACAGCCCTCTTTTTGACTCCTGCAGGATACAGGTCCTCGATTGAAGGCAGGTGGGTATCAGTTGTTTTTTCTGCAGTCCTAATTATCCTCTGAAGTCTGTGTCTGTCTTATTGGGTTATAGAAGCCAAAATGATTTTATCATCTTTGGGTTTATATTGTTTGGGAAGAAAGATCCCATTGAGAAAAAGTGCAGGGCCAAAAAAGCAGTGCAGCTTCTTTCTCAGTACAATGAGGCAGTTATTTTGTATAACTTAACCATAGTGATAATTCTTTTATGTAAATGACATTAACAGCTATTTCCGAAGCAGAAAGATGGAGCCATTTTAAGTGGAGAAGCTCCCTGCAACCATTTCTAAGCCTCTGGGCATGAAAATTATTCTGGGGATAATTCATAGAGAAAAAAATAACAGACAGGGCTTGGAACAAGAGTAGTGTAATAAAAAGGAATGATATGCTGAGCTAGTGCATAAAATATGGCTGAAATCCCTGCCCAGCTTCCGTTTCCTAAGGTGGATGATAAATCTATAAAGTCAGGGCCTTTGGGGGGGGGGCGTCAAAGGTCAGTAGGGTGTTTGTGTTGAGCACACCGATGCTTGCAGCATGTCTGTGTGTGGGTCACAGGTAGCCAGAGATTTAATGGGGGCTTCTCGTAGGCATCTCTGTGGGTCTGGAAAGGGATATTGAAGTGATACCTTGGAACGTCAGGCTGGGATTTCTTCCAAGCCAAACAAGCGGTAGAACCCAGGCCTCCAATTTTTGAGTGATGGCAACCTCATTGGTAGCCAGTGAAGGACTGACCCAGCATGCCTCCCTGCCCCAGGAAGGGCCCCACAGGAGTTGTCCATGGGACCTCAATGGGTGTGAAGCGACCCATGCAGTCAGTTTGTTAGATCAGCTCCTGGCTTTCAAAATGTCCCAAGAAACAGGGTTCCCTCCTGGAGCTTCACCCCTGATTACTCGGGTGCAGCTTCACTCCTTGAGGCAGTTGGTTTCTAGAGGGCTATGCAGAGCCCTTCAGAGGAAGGTCCTTTGGCTGCATCTTCCAGAGAGGTCGGAATTGCACCCCTGTGGGTTGACTCACTCTGGGGCCAGGCTCCTGCCTGTTTGCATGAACGTTTGGGCTGAGCTGGAGAGGCTTTGTCAAAGGCTGCAGCATAACAGACTCACATTGGAGCATGGGAGCCACGTGCCAGCAATAAACAAGCCTTCGAGAGGTGTTTTCCAGTAGAAATGTCTGGAGCTGCATGAAGTTGGGGGGAAAAAGCCTGGGCACAATAGCTTTCAGCAAAAAAGCAAGAAATGGGAAATATGGACTTGGAAATGTTTAAACTCTCCATCTTGGAGGCCTCTGGTTTTACAATGAAGTCAGGACTTCTCGGGGTCATAAAAAAGGGGCCTGAAGCTGCAGGTTGCAAAAGTGACTAGGTGGACCAGCAGTTTGTAGCTGCAAAGGATAGGTTTCATAGTAAAAGCAGAATTTGTAGCTGGAAGATCTACCCAAGATTGGTTGAAGCTACTGCTATCATTAGTCCAGTCTGCTGGACTTTGCACTGACAGGGCCACTTGGCACCTCTCCAGCCTTGGTCTGAGGCTTTAGATGGGCAGCCCTGTGACCATGGGCCAGCCACACAACCAAAGGGGGGGAGGACTGTGATTATGTTCCACCTAACCTAGAGGATGGTCAGATGCTGCTCCCTAAAGAGTAGAAGCTCTGCCCTCCCTTCACAGATGACTAGGAAAAATGGGACTGTGTGCTTTGAGCCCAGAGTTCCAGCCAGTCTCTTCCCTGCTTGTGAAGTGGTAGCGATGGGGCCTGCGTGGAGAGGGACATGTATGGGACATGTGATCCAGGAAGCAGGCAGCGATTGGCCTCCCAATCCCGTGAAAGAAGTGCCTGCTTTTTTATCTTTACGAATTGGGTGCTAGGAGTTGTGGAGAGCTCTACAAAGCTCAGAGCTTTCTCGAAGCCTGGCTTGTGGCAGTTGTTCCACATTTTAATTGTGTTATTTTGGCCTGTTAGTCTTGAGCTAGTTTTGTCTTGGAGTTGTTCAATGAGTCTGTCCAGCAGGTTGTGCAAATCTTTAAACAGGCAACGGTTGCCCTAAACTTCCTTGCCACCTGCCAGTGGTGGTCTGGCCCAGGCCAGGCTGTGTAGCAGAGACTGAATTCAGAATTTCTGGGCTCAAGTTGTGTCTGTGCTTGAGGGCATTCTGGGTAGACTCAGCTCCCTCCATTCCACCTTCAATCTTCTTATCAGCAACCACAGGCTATTCTATGGGGAGAAGCAAGTGAGGCTCTTCAAACACTCAGAAACACAGACATACAGGTAGTCCTTGATTTACAATGGTTCATTTAGTAACCGTTCAAAGTTGCAACGGCACTGAAAATGTGACTTACATCTGTTTTTCAAAGTTACAATCTTTGTATCATCCCCATGATTGTGTGATCAAATTTCAGAGGCTTGGCAACTGCTTCACACTTACGACCATTGCTGTGTCCTAGGGCCATGCGTTTACTTTTTGCAACCATTTGACAAGCAAAGTCAGTGGGGAAACCAGATTCATTTAGCAACTGTGTTTCTAACTTAACAACTCCAGTGATTCACTTAACAACAGTGACAAGGAAGGTTGTAAAGTGGGGGCAAAGCTCAATGTCTCACTTAACAACAGAAATTTTGAGCTCAGTTGTGGTCGTACAGCAAGGACTACTGTACGTCCCCGCAGTGTTTTTGTAATTTAGCGTATAATGAAGCTAAGCTGGGGCCAAAGCAGATCTGCTGTATTGGTCCGATTGAGATGAAGCCGTGCAGGGAACGACTCTGTGGAACGGCTGCTGAGCAAACTTGAGATGCTGATGCATACAAATGGCGGACTTTCATGCTCGGCTGTGTTGCTTATGGGACTCTAATAGCGGAGAGTTCTGCTGACCTTCTGCCCACTATAAGCCATCTAAGCCAGGAGTCTCCAATCTTGGCCACTTTAAACCTGGTGGACTTCTGGGAGTTGGAGTCCTCCAGGCTTAAAGTGGCCAAGGTTGGAGACCCCTGATCTAAGCCACGGCTTTCATTTACTCCTTTAAAACCACACTTTTGTAATGAAGGTTGAGAAGGTGTGTGGCATGTCTTCCATAAATCTCAGTGGAGTCCTGTGGATCTGGATGTCCAAAATTCTTTTGTTGGAGAAAGGCAGTTGTTCCAACATGCCCAACAGCCAGACTCTGGTAGGGGAAAATTCCTCACACTGACAACCTTCTTGATTTGGTGACTTTGGAGCATTAAATTCTTGCCTTGGTGAATAAAAGCCTCTGAACATTTGCACCTCAAACCTATCAAAGATCCTGAGCAAGATGGAAAGTGTTTTTTTAAAGATGTTTTAATTGAATGTTTTAAATAAGCATAGGGGCAAATTAATTTAGGGTATGCTTTACTTTCAGTTGCTTAGTTACACTGCAGCATATTCCTAAGCACAAGTGAAATAAATTGGCTCTCCTTTTTGTAGCCTTAATCATATTTACTGAATTGCCTTTGGAGCAAAAGTACCCAGGCTTGTTCAGGGCTTCTCATGGGTGTGTGCCAAATGCTGAGGAGGGAGAGATATTGGTCTTGCTGGCACTTGGGGTCTTCTACATAGGCTGCTATTTGAAGGGAGCTACCAACACTACTTAAAGATGGTTCTCCGAGGCAGGGTTCGCCAACCTTTTGGACCTCAGGAACCACTAAACTCATAATTTTAAATCCTGCGCACCAGAGACCCTGGGAAAATCCCAGAAAAAGTCTGCAGGAAAATTCCCCACCCTATTTTTCCTACTGATCGATCATTCTTTACTTGGGATCGCAGGATACCGTCTCCAGCTCCATTCTCAGGGGGAGGGAGAGAGAAAGAGAGAGAGACTTTTGGCTTCATGCAAGGAAAGCAGCAGAAGTCTTTCTTTCTCTCCCGCAAACTCTGCCAGAAATGAATCTTTGTGAGACTTGTCATGCTGGTGCAGCCTCTTGGAGCAGGAGGCCTTGCAGGGTCCCAAAGACTCATTTCTGGCGGAGTTTGGGGGAGAGAAAGAAAGACTTTGGCTGCTTTCCTTGAGTGTAGCCAAAAGCAGAAGAAGAAAGAAGCGGAGAGAAGCAGCCCGGTGGCCAGGCCAGGTGTGTGGGGTGAGTGGGGCAAGTTCCCCCCCTCTGCCCTTTCCTCCCTCCCCTCACTACCTTGCGTTGTTTGCAATGCAGGTGACACAAGCCTTGTGTTCTCGCGGGCCATGTGGGCTGCACAGCCTTGTGTTCCCGCGCAGCCTGGATTAATTGCTTTTGGGGGGGACATTTCTCTGCTCCAAGGCATTGCAACTTCCCAAGATTCAATTTTTTTAACTACCGGTTCTGTGGGCCTGGCTTGGTGGGCATGGCAGGGGAAGGATATACTGCAAAAGCTCCATTCCCTCCTCACCCGACTAACCTGCTTTCCAGTTCCGTTCTCCTGGGCAGGGCAACCAAAGAAGACCCAGCCGATCAGCTGGGATTCAGTGAGAGGTGGAGAAGAGATGGGGGCTGGGCCAGTCAGAGGTGGGATTTGCCGGTTCTCCGAACTACTCAAAATTTCTGCTACCGGTTCTCCAGACCTGGTCAGAACCTGCTGAACCCCCCCCCCTCTGCACAGGCCCCAAAGAGCGACTCACACACGTTTTCTTCACCTTCCGGTTGGTTTTATGGCCTCCCCAGCCAGCTTGCACCCTCTGGGTCCAATTGGGCATTTCTGATCTCTAATGCAGGCCTTTTGAGATTGGGTCCTGTGAGAACTTGATGGTGATCCATGAAAGCTGAAAGGCGCAAGAAAAAAGTTAAAACAAGCAGAGCCAATTCTCTACCTTTGCGTCCTGATCAAGGGGTTAGGAAGAAGTTCCAGGTGAGCAGTCAGCTTTTGGTGGCCTTCATCTACTGACAGGGATGTTAGATTTGCAGAATTGGATGCAAAGGGGGCTGATTTTGCATGGGAGTTTGTGTGCCGGTGTGCACATGGAACCCAGTGTTACGTATAAATCTGGCTAGAGGATTCTGGGAGTTGAAATCCACTCATCCCCAGGTTGAGAAACACTGCAGTAAATAGTACTGGGTTCCTATAAATATCCCTGAGATTATATGCATGTGATTCTGTACAAAAATGTCACTAACTTTTGGACTCGTTAGCTTAATCCACTAACATGTCCACTGAATAATCATTGGGGATAGTTTTATTCCCTAAGGACAAATCTAAATTAGTGATCTAATTATTTGGGGGTATTTTGGTTTCTTTTTTCAAAATTATTTGGATATTACTGTGCCTTTTTCATAAAACCAATCCATTTGCCTGTTAGAGTGACAGAGTTTAAATCTTGGGTTTCTTCTGCACATTTTAATGTTAATGGTGAATAATGTCCTGATTGATTGTGATATCAGACAATGGAAGATTATGGCAAAGACCCAGCCACACAAGCTCAATCGAATTATGTCAAAACTGCCCCATTGTTCTGTTGTACTGAGAAACAAGTAAATTATTTACAGATATTTGCTAATTAAAGCACATATTGTTTTTCCCAGCACAATGGGACACAGTGGAAACAAAAGCCAAAAAAAGAAATCCGCATGCATAATTTCACTGGTCGAATGCAGAGGGCAACACTTCTTGCTAAGGAAAAATATGGACTGTCATCTGCCCAGAAAGGGCTCTTCTCGGAGTAAGGAGAGCAGGCAGAGAGAGCAGCCTGCTGAGAGTCCAAGGCACTGGACCTCCAGGATTCCCCAGGCTTCAGGGGCACCTTGTTGTTCGTCTCGGTCACCCAGTATATGCTGGTGAAATGGTGTTGAGAAGCATTTGGAGATTTGACCTCACCGTCCCGAAAGGCAGATGCCGTAACAGCCCCTTGAAGGCAAGTAGAGCAGAGAGCTCAGGCAGCTCATCCTAGAAGTCTTCCTAGGTGAAGCTGGGCTTCTGCTGACTGAAGGACATCCAGACTGACCACGGGGGATGGGCGACAGCTCTGCAGCAGGATTGGGGCTAGTCGGGGGGAGAGGGAAGGGAGCGAAGGCCCTCCCCTTCCCATCAAGCTTGAGGAGGTTGTCCTGTAGCAGACCCAACGCATCCACAACTCTTGCATAGTATTGTTGGCCCTCAGGTCTGTTCCCCTCTCCCCTTGCAAAGGGAGCTTGTGCTGATTTGAGATGAACCAGGAGCCCTAGATTCTCTCCCAGGGAAGGGGCAGCATAGCCCAAATTGGCTAAGTCCTTCAATTTCAGAGTCACATCACTGGGATACAGGACGGATCATTGGGAAGCAGAGTTTAAGAGTGTGCAGGGCTCTTCCAGTAGAATCAGGGTTGAGATAGGGGGCGGAAATCCACCTGTGTTGGTGCTAAACTGTCCGTGCCTGTGGATAACATCATGTTGTTGAATGCCTGGATCTAGCCTGTTCAGTCAGGCTTCATATTCCAGCAGTAGAATGAAATTAGACTCCGAGCAATAGATGTGTCAAGTGTGTTGAACACTGAAAGTGCTGTACAAATGCTGGTGACAATTATCTGAAACCATGTAAGTTGCACAGTCATATTCCACAGATGGGGGAACCTGCTGTCTGTCTTCCAGAACGCCATATGTGCCATTTCTGTGCAAAAACTACAAATGGCAATTCTTTATATCTCAGAAACAATTGTCAGTTAATTAAGCCTCCAATTTACATGTGTTCAGGTTCTGTAATCATAGCGTTCTTGTATGTCTGTGTGGTTTTTACTGCCAAACTTCTGTTGGCGGAATTTGAGATCGTCCCTCCTGCTAGAAAAGCTGCCACTCATCTGGGATGAGAGATGGGCCTTTGAGGAACAATCCGAATGTTCAGGCAAAATGCCCTTTTCAAAATGGAAGCGTTGGCTGAACTCAGAAACTGAAAGATTTGGAAACTCAGCGTTGCCTTTGATCTCTCCCTGGGATTTGCCTTCTCGATGCTCTTGCGAGTGGCCAAGGAGGACACCTGAAGATGGGAAGCGGTCCAAGCTTTGCTTTTTCACTGGTTTTAGTAGATCTGAGAATGGGGATAATTTTTCTCTGGAGGTGGTAAAAGTCTTCTCCTAAAGATTACTCCCTAGAAAAAGGAAGCCCTGAGGGTTACCATCAGCTCCCTTGAAGGAATCCTCCAGCTGTGTCAAATAGATGCAGACAAGGAAGTCTCCCATTGGTTAAGAGCTTTTCATAAAGCTGAACTCGATTTTGGGGAAGTTTTCAAGAGGGTTGCACCTCTTCTTTCCTCCTGAAGAATACTGCCTCAATGCACCTCTTCTCTTGGATATGGCCAACAGGTAGTCTTCTGGCATGTAACTTGGGCAATGCTTTGCCACAATTTTGGGTGAATGATTAGGAGGAAATGAGGAGCTGTCATGATCCTGACGTTAGCTGATCCTGAAGGATCCTGGAATATGACCAAGAGATGAGTTTTGAGAGTGGGGATCAACTTAACGGATTAATAGAGTTGGAAGGGAACTTGTAGGTTCTCTAGTCCAACCTCCCACCCAAGCAGGAGGCCCTACACCATTTCTAATACATGGCAGTCCAATCTCTTCTTGGAAGCCTCAAGTGATGAAGCTCCAACAAATTCTGAAGGCAAATTCTGTTCCATTGGTTGATTGTTCTCACTGTTAGAAAATTTCTCCTTATTTCTAGGTTGAATCTCTCCTTGATCAGTTTCCATCCGTTATTCCTTGTTCGGCCTTCAGGTGCTTTGGAAAACAGCTTGACCCCCTTCTTCCTCTCTGTGGCAGCCCCTCAAATATTGAAAGATGCTATTGTGTCTCCCCTGGTTCTTCTCTTCACTTACAATTTGTTTGACACAAGTGGTTGCATGGCACAAAAGGCTGAGCACGTGTAAATAACTAAATATTTAATCTGAGTTCATTGTTGTTGCTATTTTAAACATATACAGTGAAGGGCTCAGCCTGGGATGTATGCATTAAGAAAAAGCTGGAGACATCAGTGGACTACAACACATTCTTTTAATTTCCTAAAGAACTGGGTAAATGAGCTGTAGCCAAGTTCCTGTTTGTGTTTTCCTCATTCTTTAAATCTCAGTCCTGTTTTGATTGTTCCTGTGTTTAAAGGAAGCTGTGGAAGAGACAGAGTTGCCAGCTTTTCTTCTGAACAGATTGCTATTCTGAGTTCTTAATTCTAGGGTACAAGCAGGCAAAATTCTCCAGGGAGAATTAGGAAAAAAATCTGGAGCCATGGAGGGCGATCCTGAACTCAGTACACTTCAGGATGGAGCATGGGCAGCCCCGGATAGCAAATTTCTCATTGAACAACATAAACATTTTGGGATCAATTGTGGTCATAAATTGTGGGCTACCTGTGCAGCATTTCAGATTGATGGGTTTTATGCATAAAATGTAAATGGAGAGGTGTGTCACAGAAATGCCATGGCTGGGAGGGAAGAGAGGCTGGGAAGGAGGGCCAAAGAAGGCTGAGTTGTCATTCTACCCCCCCCTTCCCCCCTCCGCCCTCCCCCCCCCCCCCCGACTCATGTGAGGGCCTAAAAAGGCATCCAAGCATTTGGCCTGTGAGGGAAAACGTGAAGAGAAATGAGAGAAACAACTTTCAGGACTTGCAATTTCACTTAGGAATCATTCTAAGTAGCCCACAGGAAGCATGTTTTGTGCATATTTAAATAGTTTATTTAAAGTAGCATGTGAATGTAAAATAATCCAAGGCGGAGGAAACGAACCAGAGCAGCCTCGTCTTGGGCCTGCTTGAAAGCCACGGCTCCCATTAATCACGCCTCCCAAGACTCACACTGGGGCTAACAGTCACTAAAACGTGTCCAAACAAATCAGCTACACAACTTACGATGTGGAATCGGCTTGCTCAAAGCAGGCCACGGTTTATTATCTACGCTCAAGAGGTCCTCCTCAAGTAAAGATTACACGACAAGCTGTGCTGAAGGGGAAACAGATAGGCAAGCTGGCAGCCAGAACTTCTCAAGCGCCAAACTAGCACTTTGCTTCAGACGGCTGAGATGTGGATCTGAAATCTGAATTCTCACTTAACTTTCAGAGTGGGACAACTGGTCCAGACCCAGCAGCAGTTTTGATATTTTGATTTTATATTTAACTTGTGTTTCCCCCCACACACCACCTCAGTACAAATGTAGATATAAATAATTGCCATTGCTTGAATCAGTTGTCAAAACAGGTGCTGTCTGAAACCCAAACATCATTTCATGCAGAAATTCATTTTTATCACAGGAGTTCCCCCTAACAGTGGCAATTTTAATTTCCCCCATCTTAACATATGCTTCTTAATTCAATGCCCTATCATAATAGCTTTAACCAACGTGCAATTCATATATTACAATAACTGGCTCTATACCCGTGCTTCATATGAAACTATGTGGTCAGGTTTAGTTTTTCGAGAGTAAAATAAGGGGGCAGGGGGAATTGTGCCTCTGCCTACCAGCATCAGTTGATACTCATCTGGCTAGGGTCCTGTCAGTGTGTGAGAGCGGAGGGCTGTTTGGAAAGTGAAATAGTATCTGCTATGTGAGCAAGAAGGAGACAGCAAGGAGCCTGGCCGTGGCTTAGCTCAACTGTTCTGTGCAAAAGCTGTTTGGTGCTGTGAAACTGAAACTCCTCTCCTTTGCTTGTATTTTGGATTTAAAGAGATTTCTTTTCAGTGGGGAGGGGGAGTATAACTCCTTAGCATCAGAGCGTGTTAATAATAATATAGGAAATACTCTAAATGCTCTGATGGGTCATTTTGAAAAATCATTTCTTAGTGAGCACCTAGAAGCCAAGAGGAACACGTGTCAAATTTCAAGTTTGTAGGCTTTACGGTTCTGGAGATTTTGTGATGATGCATGAGTGCTTTTTCGCTTTTATATATATAGAAGATACTCAAGCATTTTACATTTTTCTCAGTCTTAAAACAAGTTTTCTCCATCTGATGGAGAGTAGGTTATATCTCCCTTTGGGGCTGTCAAAGGTTCCTTCGATCACTTGTCCCAGCAGAACCTCTAAAGAGGCAGGCATTCTTCTCACTGTATACTACACAACCAGGGCAAAATCTGGCCTCAGGGCGATAATCTTCTGGGCTCTTCCTGATAAGCAACAAGAATTCCCCCGCCCATAAGTTTTGACTCCAAGCCCAAGATTAGTTGAGTAGCAAAGACAACCAGCAAGAGGATGAGATGTTTTTAAGGAGAAGATCTGCAAAATAGGAGCCTCTCTGGTGCAGTACAGCAAGCTACTTCTGCAGCCAGCTGCCTACAATTTGGCAGTTCAAATCCCACCACGCTCAAGGTTGACTCAGCCTTCCATCCTTCGAAGGTGGGTAAAATGAGGAGCCAGATTGTTGGGGGCAAGAGGCTGGCTGTGTAAACCACTTAGAGAGGGTTGTAAAGCACTCTGAAGCAGGATATAAATCTAAGTGCTATTGCTATTGTTATTTCACTTCTTGCCCTTAGGCGAGAAGAGACCATGCCACAGGAGGTCCAGTTCAATGGGTGTTGAGTCAAGAAATTCACCAAGAGATGCAGGATGTCCATTTAATGCTTGCTCATTATGGCTAAATAGAAGAGATTGTTTACTGGTTCTTCATTTGCAACAGAGTGAAATCTCTCTCAACTTTCAATACAAGATTAGTAGCTGTCCAGCAAGCAGCTCAGCATGTTTTCCTTGGACAATTCTTATTTGAAGAATTGCCTGCTTTGTTTTTTCCTCTTTTTTTTTGGGGGGGGGGGGAGACACAGCAGCGCTTTCGTCCTCTGCACTGACTTGCTGGAGCTGAAACTAAATTACTTTGAGCTGTCTCTTTATGTTTGTTTTAATGACTCCTGAGGATGTTTATTTATTTTTTTAAATTTATTAATTCAATTTCAGTCTGCCCAACTGTCAATGACTCTGGATGGATTACAATAAAAAATAGGGGAGGGGAGGAAATCCCCAACAAATACCAAAGAACAGAGCCAACCAGAAGGCTAACTCGGCATGACAAGAAGCCAAACCAAAACCTTCAGGGCTTCTTAGCCATCCTGACACTCATCAACTCCATCCCAGAACTGCCCGGGTTCATTGACTGGCACAGTGGCCTCTCTACTGACCCCTGCCCTGAACTTTGCCTGAAGGGCTAAATAAAGTCTCTAGACAATCCATTTTCTCCAGCCCGCTTCTTCCCAAAGGTTGAAGACTAGATGGAAGTAGGTAGAATAATTGGGATTTAGAGGAATTTTATTTCCCAACATTCAAACAGAGGCACATGGTTTCACTCCATATAAAATTAAATGTGGGGTGGGGGGTCCTAGATGATCAGTTTGTAAGTCTGTGGAACCCAAATTAAAATCCTTGAGAGGGATCCGTTGTGGTTCTCCTGCCTTAGTTGCAATTATCCCATTGACTTTTAGGGCTTGTGTTAAAGCTCAGTCATATATGTTTCTTCCTAAAAGCTCTGATTCTCAGAACCAAACAGATTATGTGAATGGGGAATCCCAACATGATTGCACAATACACCTGGAAAATTTCAGTGGCAAAATCTGGGGTTTTGTGTGACTTTGGGAATATTAATAATGGCATGAAGGATGAATTTGTCCCAACAGGAAGGGCAGACATTAGAGCCAATGTTCTTTAATGCACCTCTGGTTCCTCTTTTGTGGCTGCATTGTCAATTCCAAGAAGGCACACATTCTGTTGTAAATGTATAAATGTTACAAGTGCAACTGAGATTCAGGGAATGACTCCTCCTGTCCTCCACTGTTGGAGTGAACCTGAGCTCCTGGGAAGAATGGTGTAAATTGCTTCAAATTTAGATTGGAGGTTGGCTTTGATGCCTCAGTTGATGTATTGCGGTTGTTTTTAAGCTTTGCTTTCATGTTGGTGTGCCTTTTATGCCTTCCAAGGGGGATTATTGTTTGCCACCAGGGTGGTGAGTGGCCACATAAATTCTCTAAGTAGATCAATGGCTTTTCTCCTTTTAGGAGGGTCTCCCAATACCCAGGTGGCAGTGGAACCGAGGTTGTCACGGTGTTGTGTGTGGGAAGAGGGATTGGTACAGGATATCTGATTCACTCCACACAGCCACTGTGTGAAGATGAAATGGAATCAGACTGAGGATCCTTCTTGCAGCTCCTTGGAGGAAGGAAAGTGTGAAGTGAAATGGGCCCTCTGGAAGTAGTGGCCCAGCAACAGGAATGTAGCTGGACAGTGGTGTTCTTGTGAGAGAGAATGTGCTGTCCCAGCCAGTCTATGGGAATTGGATAGTCACTTAGGAATTATGAGCTGTCCCCTTAAGGGAATGCATCATGGTAAATGTAGTTAAAGGTATCCTGGGAAATGTAGTTCACGTCACGTGGCCACATCTGTAATCCCGATTGGTCACCGTTTTGACCCTCAAGGGGTTGGGGGCAGTTTTCCTCACTTTTGCCTGAATTCCCTAACTCATGGCAGGTGCTTTCTATCGCTACGAGATGGGTTAGGAGATAACCATCTTTTACTTTTCTGTGTTCTTTACAGAGGTAGATAAACTGAACAAAACATCCATAACAAAGTACTTTTACTGGTTCTTCAGGTATCCTCATAACTCACATTTGTGATGAAGTTCTTCTTTAATGACCAATCCTTTGCATATCTGTCTTGTAAGTAAAAGCTCGGGAGCCTGTTTTCTCTTGCAAAACTCTCAGGCCACAGGCGCCACCAACACGAGTGATGTCAAGCTGCCCCCCCTGCCCCCCCCAACGTCAAACGCAACCCTGATGCGGCCTTCGAGTTTGACAAAATGGGGAGGGGGGAGATAGATGTGTATTAGTAAGTCCATATTGTAGGTAAACCCATTGGCACATATTTAGCAAAATATAAACTATTGGCGTTTACCTGAAGTAGAAGAAAAATTAGATGGCCTTGGGCTGTGGTGGTTCATTTGCTTAATGCGGAGGGATGTCTAAAAGCCCTTTCTTTCCCATCTTCACACAGAGGCTGGACCAAGCTGGGCAGCAAACAGATCATCTCTGCGGGGATTTCAGAGTTGTGTCCCTTAAACGTCCCTCCCTGCTGCAGCTGGTGGTCAAGGCGTTGCTTCTGGTCTCTCCTGGGACAGCTCTGGGTCTCCTTGGAATAGGCTCTTGCAGAGTGTATTAAGAGAGAGAAAAAGGGAGGAGAGTGCAAGTTGTTACATTATCAGCAGGAAAGTGTATTTCTCGTAACTGATGATAATTAGCACCATAATCTTCAGTCCAAATAGACAATTAGGCAAAATAATTATGTCTCTGCAAGATGTCTGTATAACGTTAGTAACTTAGTATGTTTTAGCAACCTAAATTATTCTGTTCTTCTATTATGATAGGTTGACTATGTGTTTTCCCCAAGAATTTAATTAATCTCCCCATTCTAAGAATCGATTAAAACTTGGGAGGCTTCCATACTCATATTTTTTAACATGTATAGACAAGACTGAGAGGTTGTGATCTGGTCATGCATGAGCAGGTCTGATACTCATAAACAATTATGGCTATTATATACTCATACAAAACAGCCACTCAGCTTCCAGCTCTTTTCAAAGTGTAGTCACAATTGCACTTTTCAAAAAGAGAGAGAGAGACACACACACACACCCCATCAAAATCTCTGTTTACTCTCTGCCACTCCTGCAGCTTCCTTTGGACCTGCCTCCCAAAATTGTGTGCAGACTTTGCCCACCAAAGGGGGTCTCCTCTTGATCTCACAGAAGCTTTTCTGTCACCTCCTGGTTCAGGATTATGCAAATGGAAAAGTCAGAGTTTCTAAAGCAGGGGTCTCCAACCATGGCAACTTTAAGTCTTGTGGAGTTGAAGTCCACAAGACTTAAAGTTGCCATGGTTGGAGACCCCTGCTCTAGAGGCAAAGGTGGGTATTTAGCAGGTTCTGACCAGTTCTGGAGAAACGGTAGGGGAAATTTTGAGTAGTTCGGAGAACCAGCAAATCCCGCCTCTGACTGGCCCCGCCCCCATCTATTCTCCGCCTCCCAAGTCCCAGTTGATTGGCTGAGTCTTCTTTGGTTGCCCTGCACAGGAGAACAGAGCTGGAAATCAGGTCAGTGGGGTGGGGTGGGGGGGAAATGGGGTTTTTACAGTATCCTTCCCCTGCTACGCCCACCAAGCCATGCCACACCATGCCCACTGAACAGGTAGTAAAAAAAAATAGAATACCACCATTGTCTAGACTAGAGGGCATCAGCCCATCGAAAGCAGCGATACTCACACAGCCCAATGTTTACCATCTCAGCACTGATTTCTGAAGCATACATTTTTCAAGTTCAGGTGCTGACCGTCATGTATTAATCAAAATAAGTTCACAATCTTAAGCCTGGAGATGGTAAAGGTTCTTTACAGTGGCCTTGAGTAGAGAGAAATTGAGTAGATAGAAATTAGGAATAGAGAATTGTAATTGGAACTGAAGGAACATCGTTTGTTCAAAAGGAAGTGAAGTGGTAAAAACGGGGAAGAAGCTGCACTGTACCCACTTCTGCTCAGAAATTTGGGAATAAAATCTGGTAGTGCAGCAAAGAGCACCTGAGTTAGAAAATTGGGGTAGGGGACCCTATCAAATCGATGCAATTGTTCGGGCCTGTAATTGCCTGCCCGTTGCAATAGAGGCGAGTGGTGCTTCTTAGAAGCAATTTGCAGCTCTTTCAAAGTTGCAATGATGGAGACATTCATTAGAGAGATATGGGACCCCCCCAAAAAAGTGCAGAGAAAAGCAACCAAGATGATTAGGGGACTGGAGGCTAAAACAGATGAAGAACAGTTATAGGAATGGAATATGTCTAGTTGAATGAAAAAAAGGACTAGGGAGGACATGATAGCAGTCTTCCAATATCTCAGGGGTTGCCACAAAGAAGAGCGGGGGGTCAAAGCACCTGAAGGCAGGACAAAAAGCAATGAATGGAAACTAATCAAGAGGAGAAGCAACCTAAAAGGAGAAATTTCCTGACAGAACATTTAACCAGTGGAACAGTTTCCCTTCAGAAATGGTGGATGCTCCAACACTGTAGATTTTAAAGAAGAGATTGGACAATCGTTTGTCTGAAATGGTATAGGGCAATGGTGGCTAACTTTTTGGGGCTCCGTGCGCACGTGTGCCAGCACCTCTGCCCATGTGCATGCAATCCTTTCCCCCCTTACCTGTACTGCGCCTCAGCTGATTTTTGGCTGGTTTAAGGCCTTTTTTGGCCTCCCAGAGGCTTGAAAAAAGCCTCTGCAGGCTTTGCAGATGAATAATAGGCCCATTTTGTCACTTCCGGTATTACAAGAAGTGATGAAATGGGCCTATTATTCGATCTGCAAAGCCTGCAGAGGCTTTTTTTCGAGCCTCTTAGAGGCCGAAAAAGGCCTCAAACCAGCTGAAAAATCAGCTGTGAGTCGCACACATGTGCAGTGAAGCAAGTTTGCCTGCAGCTCACATGTCGGCACAAATGGCTCTGCGTGTCAGCTGTGGCATGCATGCCATAGGTTCACCATCACGGGTATAGGGTTTCCTGCCTGAGCAGGGGCTTGGACTAGAAGATCTCTAAGACCCCCTTCCAACTCTGTTATTCTATTATTCTGTCAAAAACTCTGCTGGGATTGTCCTAGTTGACTCCTTTCTCCAAGAGAGGCGGAAAAATGAACTCAGTAGAGAAGACTGAGGAATGGAAATATCCGGGACAATTGGAGAAGGCTGAGTATAGTGGAGTGTCTACCTTGGATTTCAAAAAGGGGTTTTTAAAGTTGAGGCAACAAAGGGAGGGTTCTGTGGCAGAAAAAAACTCAAGCTAGAACAAGTTAATGTGCCGTGCAACAATTCACTTTGTCTCAGGGAAGAGATGAAGCATTTACGTAGGAGATCACAAGAAGGACGGTAGAAACCCTGAAAATTTATACCATGGAAGAGCATAGGCAAGCAGGTAGTCTGGAGCCTCAGAAATGGTTTCAGAAAATAAAAGCTCAGAATGAGAAAGGTTGGCCAAAGATACTTCAACAGGTTTGTTCAAAATAGAAAGGAAAGATTCTGCATGGCAGCCATTAAATGGACACGGCAGCAACCAGAATTCTGAAAGGGATAGAAAGGAGCCAAAGAACGGAGAAACGGGGAGGCCACTTCTAACCTGAAGAAAGTTGGAATCAGGGATTGGGGGAGGTATCCAAGTGGAGCCAGACCACCTGGGTGCTTCCATTTGGATTCCTCTGCTGGGGAGGAGGTTGGACTGGATGATCTCTAGGGCCCCTTCCAGTTCTAGGAGGGTCATTGCTAGGAATGGGTACATCCTTTCAGGGTCTCAGTGGTGCCAACGCAGGAGGAAGAGAAAGCAGCACATCAGGGTTCCTGCGTATGGTACCTGGATCTAAAATGGGAAGAGTCTGCATAGTTGGGCCTTTCTGTGCACCAAATTATGCAACCTAGCTGCCACAGGGTTAATGCCAGATTCAGGGGCCAGATTCAGCTGGAGTACAAGGATTTTCCAGCCCTGTGGAGGCCAGGAATGCAAATACCAGAAAATGCTAAGCATACATTTCAATTCTCCCATCAGAGGTGCTTTAGTTGAATTGTGTGTATTAATATTATTAATATTGTCACATGTCATTTTGCTGCAGAGACCTTTTGTTCTGGTCCTGTACATTGATGGAAATGATGATAATTATAACAAGGTTAGATTATGATGATTACCACTGTGTTATAGGCACACTGCTGTAACCTATGACATTTTATAGTTATTGTTTAATAATAGCACCATAGTAAGTTCCTCCAGGTGTCATATAAACTAAACACTCCATTTGTAACACTACAAGCAATTGCATGAAAGAGTCAAGAGAGTGGTTTGGCCACCCAAAACATCCTCAGCTTCACATTGGAGCTATGCCTCCTTTGGGCTAAATCAAATCGCAAGACACAGCAAAGTTCACACACACTTTCCATCAATGGAACAAGGGATTCTAATCCAACAAGGAGTTTCCACTTGGGGAGAGAGGCAGCAGAGTCAAAGGAGAATGGGATAAGATCTGTTTTCATTTGAATCAGATTTTAGCAGCCAAATAGATCTGATGGCCATATGAGTCCAGAGTTCATTTGCTTGTGGGATGGAATCGTTGGTTTCTGGCAGTATGGAATGTAAAGTCTTTCTGCAGGTGCCTTACATGGCTTGGCCTCTGGGCATCAACCCTGGATCCTCAATAACAGGATTATTCGTTCTTGATGGAGTCATGAATTGTGGTAGTCTTTTAGTTGTTCAATGGTCAACTTCCGTTCACTTGGGATCAGGGGTGCGATTCAACCAGTGTAACAACCGGTTCAGTGAGCGCGCCAAATGTGTGCTTCTCGTGCGTGCAGAGTGTTTGCTATTGACCTTCTCCAGCAATCCCTGTGTGTTAAACAGCTGACGCACGGCAATCTCTGTGCTGCGCAGATCAGCCAAGCTTGAAAAACAGGATATAAAGCACAGCTCAGAGCCTGGGCAGCCCCAACAGCTGATCATCGGAGCAAACTGAACCGGTTCTCTCCCAGCTGATCCTTGGAGCTACTAGTTTGGCCGAACCATGCCAAACTGATAGAATCCCACTTCTGCTTGGAATGCCAACAAAAGGTTAGCCATGGCTGTTTCTGAAAAAAAGGAGGTGAGCCTCTGGCAATGGAAGTGCCATTGCATTTGCCCCTTTAGACACAGTCCTGTATTGCCTGGTCTGGTGCCCAGATCCTTCTGAAAACGGGAACCTTGGCCTGGCTGAGCCTTGGGGAAGAACGCATCAGGCTAAGAGTCAGGGTCTCTGGGAAGATCACATTTGCATAAGGCTCTTTTAAAAATGCCAGGCAAGATTTATGGAGGGTTGACACATTACATGGCTTTCAGCATTTTTCCTGCTAGGATCTGTTGGACACCAAGCGCCATGATTCCCTGACAAAATGGCCATAGAGAATTAAGTTGCATTTGCTTGCATCAGGTATGAAGCCGTGTATCCTGGCCTTCGGTATCGAAATTCCCATACGTTCAGAATATGGGAGTTGAGGTCTAAGGTACCTGGAAGACATTGAATGGGGTATTTAAAAATCGCTGCAATCTTCTGAAATTGCTGAACCTGGAAATATTTGGGCATTCCTGCTTGGTATTCTCATGAAATGTTGGTTCTCTTGTCCTTTAAAAGTAATAGCAATTTCACTTCCAGGGGTCTGGAAGGGTCCTTTTTGCAAGGAGGCTGGTTGGGCCTGGGAGGCTGCCACCCAGTCTGCTCCTGGCAATGGAGTAAAGCAAAGTTCAGTCAACTGATTCGATTAAATAGGTGTTCCATAAAGCAGGAGTCTCCCACCTTGGCCACTTTAAGCCTGGCGGACTTCAACTCCCAGAGCTTTGCTGGCTGGGGAATTCTGGGAGTTGAAGTCCTCCAGGCTTAAAGGACCCTGCAACCATCATAAATACAAACCGAAGCATCCTAATTTTGATCATGTGACCATGGCGATGCTGCAACAGTTGTAAATGTGAAAAATAGCTATAGGTCACTTTTTTCAGTGGTGTTGTAACTTTGGTCACTAAATGAACTGTTGCAAGTAAAGGACTACCTGTAATTTAACAAAACTTGGGGAAAAGGGAGGAATTAAAACTAATTGCCTGAAAATGTGCAGGAAATCAGAGCATTGCCAATTATCCTTTTTTGCAGAAGACTTGCATAATTTTTGTAATATTTCTTGGGTGATTATGTCAAATGTTTCATGTAACTTTTAGAACAAAAGTCAATATTTGTGTATTAGGCAAGGAAATTGTATCATAAACAGGAATTTTCTAGTGACTCAGAGTTCCAGGAACCCCATTTATAATTAGATCATTTGTGCAAATGAGAACAAGTTAGAACAATTACTCATCATGCTATGCATTTTTACCTCTGCAGATTAATTGCATTTTCAAAAGTGGGGGCCTTGTCAATCTCTGGCAATGCGGAGGTTGGAACACATAAACACATCTCTGGTTTCTAATTATTTAGAAGTAAATTCTGTTTCAACTGGTATTCCTGTGTAAAATGTTGATTTAAATAACATTAAAAATCATAACATGTGCAATGTGATGTGAACAAGAAAGTCTAATGAAGGACGTCTCTCTGCATTTCCTCAGAAGGGCAAATGCTCCTGTGACATCTCCATGGGTTATTTGTTTCTGTGCTGGCTATAAAGGCAAAGAAAGAAAAAAAGAATCCTTCAAGCCAAGCTCAAATCCTTGAGAATTGTGGAATTGTCCTCTTTGGGGATGAGATATAGACTTCTCAGTCTAGCCTACTGGAAATCCTGGCCTTTTCTTGTGATCTGAGCCTGCTGAGTGTATTTTAGCATCAGCTGCAAAGTTCTCAGTGCCAAGTGCTGCAGCCAAGTCACCCTTTTAGAAAGAAGGGTTGTCTTTCCACGGGGTTTTGGCTCCCCCTTGTGCTGGTGCCCTGGGGGCTGGGTGGGAGAGCAGCTGGAGACCCAGAAGTGGTTCCTGCTCAGGACCCAAAAGGTGTCCTGATTTGGGAAGTGAGCTCCATGGATAGTGGTGGAGCAGAGCAAAAGAGCAACTCCTTTGGATCTGCTGCCACACGAGGCTCCTTCTTACCATTTTTAGAATTTTAGAACCAATCCAAACATTTGAACAGTTGATACTCCTTACTTTGGAACGGCTTTGAATGAAAGTGGGGTGTTTTTTTTTAAATGGGAAGGGTTAGGGAAAAAGCGAAGGAGTGGGAAAACACAATGTTTTGGGTGGTTGGAAATTATGGGAGATAGTCATGCTGCACCCCACTCCACCCCGCCCCGGGAGGCCTGCATGGGTGGGGGGGGGAGAAGCACCAGAGGAGAGCCCCCAAAAGGATGGCCCCCTCAGCCCATATCCCTGCTGGCTCCTCCCTGTAGCAACGGGAAGGAAAGAAGCCCCTTGCAAAACCTGTGGAACTTCTGGGAAGAAGGGCATTTGTCTTCCCGGCTGGCCCAGAGTCCTCAGGCTGCTTTTCAGGCAGTGCTGTGCAGGGACAGGTGGGAGATCGTAAGATTTTCTCCACGTCATTCGGTGAGAAAAGCCTGTGGTAATTTGGTGACGATACAAGTCAGGGGCCAACCTGACCTTTCCCCTTTCGGGTCTTCCAGGATGAAGTCATTGCTGCTTCAGAAAAAGTAACTGTGAAGCTTGAGGACTTGGCCCAATGGGCCCGGACGGATATCTCCAAGTGGAAACGTGGTCTCCAGGATGAAGCCTTCACACCTCTGGAACTGAGGAAAGATGGGCAAAGGGAAGCCCTAAGCAGGTTCCGGCAATCCACACACAACAGTGGCCTCAATTTCAAGGATATTTTGAAGGAAAAGGCTGACTTGGGTGAGTGCTCCTTTGGTTCTTGTGTGAGATGGCTTCTGTGGTTATTGAGGGGACCAATTTTCTTGGGCTTTTCTTGACTGAAGGGAGGCAGGATGTGTGGCAGAGACTCGGGGAATCTGATAAAGACTCCAAAGGTGACTGTAAAATGAAGGAACATTCAAGTGTCTGTTGGGCTGCAGAAGTTGAAGCGTATTGAAAGTTCACTGGAGGGCAAGGAGGGCAAGTATGAATGATATTGAAGCAGAGTCGATGCATGAGAGTCGATGCAAACTGCCAGAATTTAGAAGGAAGGCCAAGGCTGCCTCTGCTGCCCCTCCCTATGCGTCTTGTGTAAGATGGTCAAGAGAGGGATTGGGCACCCTTACTCATTTCAGTTGGGTTTGGTGATGAATTGGGTGTTTTGCTTCTTTCTTTGTAAAGCCTGGAGCTTAATACGGTTGCTTTCTCTCCCTGGTCGTTTCATTGCCCATTGGGTGAACCCATGAAAGATTCCCTTCCTAGGTCTGGAAGATACAAGACTGGCTCAGCCTCTCCTCCCCTCTCCTCTGGCCTCTTCTGCGCCTCACCAACCTGCCTCTGCCATCTAAGCTGGGGAGAGTTCAATCTCACTCAGATCAAAACACTCTTAGAGGCCTGGATGTTAAACATTGACCACTCTTGTGTTAGTTAGAAGGTGACGAGGATCACATCCCCAGCTGCCCCTGTTCAAGCTTTCCACGTTTTAGTTATATATCTACAAGCTGTTAGGCTTCTCAGAGACAGAGCTTTTTTAAAGACTATCTTCTGATTTGTAAGCTTCTAATAAACTGCATACATATACTCGTGTACCTAATCAGAAACTAACAAGTTTACCCAGAAACCAAAATAATTAAAATAAATCTTCAGAGATGTCCTTACAAAATCTCATTTTTATATGTTTTGCCCAAGAATTTGAGTGGCACAATCAATACATAATCCAAAGGGTTTAAGGAAATCATGTTATCTGGCAGGGCCATGTAAGGGGGTCAGGGAAATCCTTTATCCCATCGGATTGTATCAGTTGAAGTGTCTCCAACAGACATGATGTCTTCCTTTCAGAAAAGTGTAATTTTATGCTCTGCTTGGGAAATCCCAAAATGCAGGGGACTCTGCAAGTTTCTAAGCTCTGTGTAGAAGCCCCATGAAAGTTCAGGCCTTGACTTATCATGGTTTCTTCATTCAAAGCTTCAGGGAACCAGAAGATGACCTCCTTATTTTTTGGAGGTACATAATATGGACATAATTTTTCATCTTTGTTTCATTGCTGGTGGGTCTTGGGACTTTTTGGACTTTCTATCTCATCCTTAAGTGGACAGAAGTAGATTTTTTTCTTTCTGGGAAAGACTCACTGCCTGGCAGGGTTGGGGTTTTATTTCAATCAGAAGGTGGGGTTCCAACGGAAGAAGGCGGAGCCTCCTTGCTGACAGACCATAGATCGCGACTCTTTGCGGCTATGGTCTGTGCTCTTTCGTTGGAGAGCCCCAATCATTACGATGAGGGGCTGAAGCTGCCTTGGAGGGGCGGCGGAGTAAGGGGAAGCCGCAAGCCAGGGTGAGGGGAGCCGCATCTCCCCTCCTGGGCTTGATCTTCCCCCCCCCCAGACGACTGCAGCGGTGGTTTAAAATGGCCACCCCGAAGAGGAGGACTCAGCTGGATTAAGATTTATGCAGGAGGGAAGGAAGAGGTGGATAACATCTGAACTGGGACAATTGGGTGATGCAACTAAACAAAAGTACCCCGGGATTAAGGTACCATGGAATTTTTAAGAAAAGAAATATGAGCAGTGAAATTACAAAGGGACAGGAAAAAAAATAAGAAAATATTTCTGACAGCTAAGCGGGGCTTCGAACTGAGAAAGGAAGAAGCCGGAACTAAAGATTTAACTAAATTGGACTAAAATATTTTGGCAATAAAGAGGCATAAAATAAAGCTGGACTTAAGGTTGTCAAAAAAAAATAATAATAATAAAGTTTACAAATTGGAGACTGGACTATGTTGGAATATTGAGGTTCGAAAAACCCTAAATAAAAAAATAGGGGAAAAAGTTGAAGACTTTGTATAATGGAGAGTGCCACCTTTTGACAAAAAGGGAAAGCATCCTGTTTTTGAATGAAGTTGTGTGGATATAACATTAAAGAAATATTGAAACAAAGTAAGAATTTTAGAAAGTGAAAGAAGAACCAGAATAAAGAAAAAAGCAAGGAAAGACTGACTGTGGGATTGATTGATGTTTTTGGTATAGACCCTGGACTGGAACAATTGAGAACTTTAGAAAATTGAAAGAAGAAAGAAGGAAAGTAAAAGTGGTTTTTTTGTGGACTTTAACGATCAAAAAATATAAGATCATGTAATGATGATATCTCTTTGGGAATTAAAAATGGAACTTAAAAATATGAGAGAATTACTACAGGAAAGAGGCGAATCACTTTGCTCTGTGTTAGAAAAAATGGAAATGGGGATTGAAGAACAAGAAGAAAGAGCTTCAGAGGAGGAGGAGTCGATTCAAGGAGAAGACATTTTGAATACACAATTAACACAAAGAACACTACAAAGAAGTGGGGAAAGAAGGAAGGTTAAAAGTTGAGATTTAAGAAAGCAATCAAAAGGGGGAATACCTGTGAAGTCGGGAAAGGCAGAAAGACCCAGCAGAAAAGGGGAAAGGAAGATATCAAGAAAGAGAGGGATATAAACTGGAAGGAGAAAAGATATGGGGAAAAGAGGGGGAGGAGAAGCAGTAAGAAACAGGTGCATGAAATAAAGAAACACAGAAATAGTAAAATGATGAAAAGAAATTGTTTTTTCAGAGATAATGGTTGATGAATTAAAAAGGGGATTCTGCAGGGTGACAAGGGGTAATAAGAATATTTCTGCAATTAAAAATATTTAGAAAATAGGGTAATATAGATGTTGATAACTCTTATTAAAAATTAAGGGGGGAAATATGCTGCGGAATCCAAATGAAACAATGTAATGATTATTATTGTAACTTCTTAAAAATAATGGTTTATTGAGAATTAAGACGAGGGAATAAAAGTATATTTTAACCATTGAGGTGTCACACTCAAAGCAGTAAAAGGGGGGAAACCTATACTTTTTTTTTTCTTTAGTGTTAAAATTTGTATTAATCTAGAATTTATAAAAAGAATGTGTAATGGAAAGGGAATATGACAGACTATAAGTCATATAGACTATTAAAAGCAAGGAGAGACATTGGCAACCTATTATTATTATTATTATTATTATTATTAGGCAAACACATATTGTTTATCTTTATTTTTAAAATAAATATTAAAGGATTATATTTGAAATAATTGAAATGAAACAAAAAGATGTTTCAATTGAGATTAATGAAAGAGGCCAGAATTAATGTGTTTGTTTCTCTCCTTCTGAAAATTTGGAATGGAAAAGGTAATAATAGAATTAAGTATACATATATGAATGTATAATTGCTGTCATATTTGTATATAAAGGTGATGACCCGGAAATATGTTGTCCACTAATATGAGATTTTTGTTTTTATGTGAAAAACTGAATAAAATTTGTTAAAAAAAAAAGAGAAGGTGGGGTTCCCAAGATGGTGGAAGATTGGGAAAGAGTTCTGATGTGTGGCAGAGTTTTTACTTCTTTATCTCATTTATTTTTTTAAAAAAAAATCTTTTCTTTATAAATATGGTTTGGTTATTAGTCTTTTTAAAAAGTCCTGATGAGTACTTTTAAAAGTTTCTGATTTGACTGTGGATAAATTAGCAGAGATTGTTTATTCAGATTTTTCACAACCATTATTTGCCAAAGACTAATGTAATCCTAAACTTTTCCTTGGGAAAACAGACCAGTAGTCTTTGCACAACCCTTTGAGAAGGAATCCAAGTTGGCAAATTGCTAGTGTGCAAGCAGAGTCCAACTTGGCTCGTTTTGCACAAGCAGGACAGTGGGCCAGATGTGTAACTTGTAGTTATTTCTAAGCCCAGGATGATTGTGAATTATTCTTTACACATCTCGTTGTGTCGCGTGATGCAAGTATAATTCTTGCTTGTTTGGGATTGTAAAGTTTATGGGTCAGTGTGTCGATTTTGTGTGTTAGCCAAGGAAACAACTTTGTTTTGTTATCCCAGGATTAGGGTATAATGTAGTGTGTGAGCCAGCAATAGTATCTGAGGCCAAAATGACAGAGAAAAGCTTTCCCCAGAATCCCCATAATAAAACTGTTCACTCCAGAATATTTGACAACATGAAACTGACTAAATAGATCAGCCCAGCTGGAGGCCAGGTTATAAAAATGCTCTAGGTAACAAACCCTTAGAGAAAACCACAAGGGCTTCTTTCGTATCTCCCTCTGTTGCTGGCCTAGCTGTGCAACTCGTGCTGGGGTCATCCTGGCCAATGAAAACAGTGTTTGAAGGATGCTGGGATCAAGGAATTGGGCTGGCCGTGGAAAGAGAAAGGAACTGGATGGGTCAACTTCTGGTTTAGACATTGAGCCTGTTTTATCCGGTCCAGTAGATCGGAGAAAGTTTTTACAGAAGTAAGATTAAAGAAATAAACTCCAAAGCTCCAAAGGAAGCTGAAGGTATCTGTTCTATTGAGATGGTTGGGTGCCAACGAAAAGCTGATGTGATGAAATCGGTCAAGTTCCTAGGAATTCTAATGTTATTCACTGGCTAAAACAAACGGGGATCGGATGCCGAAGCCCCTTTGCTCTTTGCAGCTCTTGCTGAGAAGCTCATCAGAAGCAGAGCAGGGGACAGTTGAGGGCCTCGGTGGGTCTCCGTTCCACTCTTGGAGGAAAGTCCCAATTCCAAAAGGCTCCTAGTCAGCAGGAGAGCAGTAGTTGCAACCGTCACTTGATTTATATCAGGAATGCTGTTTCTTTTAGACATTTATCAAAATAACAGAAGTTCAGCCTTACCGTATAGATAATACTAGAACTGGTTGTGGAATGTGTTATTCACATTAAGCATGCAAATCTGTTTTTCAACATAAATCAAATGAGATTAAATCATTTATTTGATCCTTCTCTGCCACCTCTTTTTCCTCCTTCAGATTTATCATAGTTTTAGAGCAAGTTGACTTGCACACCCAATATTTGATAAATCAGCATAGTTGAATGAGGGTTTGTTTATTCTACAGGCTTTGAGCAACCATTGCAGGCTTTGAGCAAGCCCATTGCAGGCGGGAGAATGCCTATCTTCATTCATTGGACTACCTATTTTTCAAGAAAAGAAATCAAATTATTTTATATAACACTGCTTCTTACAGAATTCCTTTCAATGAAGTATGAAAGCTGTTTTTAGGTTTTATTTGCCCCATAAGATGTCATTATAGTTTCACTCTGGTTGAATTGAGTTGGTGTTTAAGCAGGAAAATATGTCTCTACAGGCTGATTTTTTTTTTCTTATTGAAACCCTTTGAGGCATACTGTAGAAAGTGTCTTAGAATAAGATTATTAAAACAGCATTCTCATGTTTGCAGTGAGTTTACTGTCAATTCCTCAGCCACTAACTCTTGAGGACAGGCAGTTATAAACGGCTTCATCAGCAAATGTGCCATTGGAAAAAGATGAAGAGAGTGGACAGTCAAGAAGTGGGCTTGCATGGACGTGGGCAGAAGGAAGGAAGGTCTTGTCTTTAGTAGATGGGACTCCATTTATTGGGGTTGCTGCCCCACTTCCTTTCTTATCGGAGTGCTCTGCACCTGACTTTGCACCTCAACCTTCCTTGAGAAGAGAACGAGTTTTTGCAGCATGTTAAGACATAAACAGTTGTTATATAAACTGCCCACAATTCCAAATCTTGCTTCTTTCCCCTGGGTTATGACGTGGCATGAATCTAGCAACACCATATCTCTGGGCTTGGATTTATGCCAGGCCAGCGGCTAAGTTGATGGCTGAGTCCGGCTGTAAGTAATGAATGCATGAAGTTTTCTGTGGAAGCTGCAACTTCTTGTTTTCCTGAGGTTTTCCTGGACACTTTTCATAAACCGCCACCAGAGCTGGCTGGACAGCCCATCTATGGTTTGCAGAGTGGAAAGAAATGAGGAAACTGACTTAGTGACAGAGCAGACAACTTGTGACCCCTCAAACAGGGTGAAATTCAGAGGTTGGTATTCAACAGGTTCTGACGAGTTCTGAAGAACCGGTAGCGGAAATTTTGAGTAGTTCAGAGAACCGGCAAATGCCACCTCTGACTGGCCCCACCCACATCTATTCTCTGCCTCCTGAGTCCCAGCTGATTGGCTGGGTCTTCTTTGGTTGCCCTGCCCAGGAGAACGGAGCTGGAAAGCAGGTTAGTGGGGTGGGGAGGGAATGGGATTTTGCAGTATATTCTTCCCCTGCCACACCCACCAAGCCACGCCCACCAAGCCACGCCCACAGAACCAGTAGTAAAAAAAATTGGAATCCCACCATTGGTGAAATTCCACTCCATGGCAGCCAGTCCTGTCAGTGGTGAGGGCAGGAGGCCAGCCAACAACCTTTGAAGGGCATATCTTGGTTAGTGTCCTGTCACACAAACCAGCTTTGCTCCCTCCCTTGCTTTTTCGGACCTTCCATAATTTATTTGCCAATTTGTGCTTGCTGAATTTTATGTTGTGGGAAAATCAATGAAATAGGGGAAGAGGTTGCTTAAGTTCCCATACTGAATTATGGTTTGTTTTTCCTGTTCAATCAGACTGTGAGGATTACAGGGGTGGTTAGGCCCACTTCACTTAGTTAGAAACACACTCTGTGTGTGTGTGTGTATGTGTGTGTCTGTGTGTGTGTGTCTGTGTGTGAAGGATGGAGAAGTTTGGTGTGGGGTAGGGTGTGTCATGCTTTGAACTGCACACAAGGTTCAGAAAGTAAATATTTTTTATCTTGTCTTTTATTCAGCATGATAAGAGCAAGATACATTTTTTTAACAAACTTTATTCAGTTTCTCACATTAAAAACAAAAATCTCTTTTTAGTGGACAACATGTTTCCGGGTCATCACCTTTACATACAAATATGACAGAAATTATACATTGATATATGCAAACTTAATTCTATTATTACCTTTTCCATTCCAAATTTTCAGTAAGGAGAGAAACAACACATTAATTCTGGCCTCTTTCATTAATCTCAATTGAAACATCTTTTTGTTTCATTTCAACTATATAAATCCTATATAAATTTCAAATATAATCCTATAATATTTATTTTAAAAATATAAACAATATGTATTTGCCTAATAATAATAATGATGATGATAATGATAATAATGATAATAATAAAAAAGTTACCAATGTCTCTCCTTGCTTTTAATAGTCTATATTAACTTATTAATTTAGTTGGTTCTTTAGTCTGTCATATTCCCTTTCCATTACACATTCTTTTTATAAATTCTACATTAATACATATTTTAACACCAAAAAAAAAAAGTATAGGTTTCCCCCCTTTTACTGTTTTGAGTGTAACACCTCAATGATTAAAATATATCTTTATTCCCTCATCTTGATTCCCAATAAACCATTATTTTTAAGAAGTTACAATAATAATCATTACATCTTTTCACTTGGATTCCGCAGCATATTTCCTCCCCTTGATTTTTAATAAGAGTTATCAGTATCTATATTACCCTATTTTCTAAATATTTTTGATTGCAGAAATATTCTTATTACCCCAAGATACATTTTTTGTAGATGATGAAAATTTGGAATTAGTTTGACCCTCACAAATTACAACATACATGATCTGTGATCATAAATAATTGATTTGTGGCATAGGTTGTTTCACAGTTTCTTTCATTAAAATGTGAAATATGAATTAAATACGAATGCTTGGAGCAATACTATCGTTGGTGAAGTCATCTGGAAAAAATTGGACGTGCTAGTGGTGTTATTTCCTGTCCCCACCGCTTGAGTAACCAATTTAAGCTGATTTTTTTAAGAAATGAGTGGTCGGTATATCTTGTATGTGAGTTGACAATTCCTAGACAAAACGGAAACAAAAGGAACATAGCCAAGGAATATGTTGCTGATAGTCTAATCTGTCTGTTGTGTGTTGGTCTTCCAAGGATATGAGTAAAAATCTCAAGCTAGAGTAGTTTCACTAGTTTTAACTCTTTTTTAATGTGTATCTTTTTTTTTATGTGAGATGTTGCACTTGTTTAATTACTTAATTGGTTAGAAGCAGAGCTGTTAAATCGATCTAATAGTTAAATTCCATAGTTTAACAAGCTGGATGCCCTTTTTTTTAAAATCACAGACGGTTTCTTTAATTACACTTTTAACATTCTAGGTAAATGATACTTGCATGAGTTTGTTTTATATTTTGGTGGCCATGGCATGGATCTGCAGTAATCCAGTCATCATTTTTAGCCAGTATGTACGTGCAGTTATTGTTGTGTGTGGAGGTGATCTATATATGGCTATGGAGGGTCTCCAATGGAGTCATAAAGCTATCCAGATTGATGCTTTCTTCTAGTTGGATGCTCTTTCTCCAGCCAAAAGTCACCTTCATTTGAGTCTAAGCGTGCTACAATCTGAGACTCTCATAAAGTCCTGGATTGTGTGAAGAGCTATACTCACGTTCAAGAAAGTGCAAGTTTGCACTGTACAAAGGTAACATCCTCCTCTTTCCTACAAAAATGAAATATCCTAGGAAATATTTAAAGAGGCAGAATATTATATTTCCCTAAAGGAGAAACGTGCTCTTGGAGGTCAGCCCCCACCTCAGCAGGACTAGATCAGCCTATCTACAAGACAAAAGACCTTCAGCTTCAGGATGATGGGATTAGCCCTCACTCAAGATCCAAACCAGGATAAAGCCATTAAGAAAAGATAGGAATGGCCCAACAGCCTTTCAGAACATGTTACATTGCATCACCCAGCAAGCTTCAACCAAGCCTGGGACTCAGCCTACAAAGTTAGCTGTGACCCCCTACAACAATCAATAGAATACATATTCTTGCACCGGAACAGGAAGCTCACGTTCAAAGTCCAAGAGGCTTGTGGTCAGCTGCCCCATGTGCTTGATGGTTCTGCTTCTAAACCATCTTTCCAATCAGCCTCCATGTTTCCAGTGTCTTTCTCCCCGCTTGGAACTGAACCAGATGGGTATTTCTCCTGACACCTTCAATTATTAAAACTTGTGGATTTCTAAAATCATCCTGTTGTCTGGGTGGGCACTGGCTCAGGGACTCCATCCAGCCCAACTCTCAGTGTTCCCCTTTCCCGTGAGCATATTTGTGTCAGATTAGGAGCCAGAAATACTGACATTTATTTTTCTTCCTGTTGTCTCTAGGACTTAACACTGATTATTTCATTTCTACTTTATCACATTTCTTTGTCAGCCTAAATGTTTGTGGTTTAATTCAATACTCTGATTTTCTGCTCAGCTGAATGTCTCCCATGGAGTCCAGCAATTTCTCTGAATGAGTCATGGGCAACTCATCCATTTTAAAATCACTTTTTCTCCTCCTCCCTTTTAGTACCAATTCCCAAAGCCTTTGTTGTTGTTGTTGTTGTTGTTGTTGTTGTTGTTGTTGTTGTTGTTGTTATTCTGATTAAAATCCACCTAGGTCTTGGGAGCCTTTCATCTGTTGTTTTGGAAAGTGCCAAGTAAAAAAGAGGACTAATGATAATAGTAATAATTATTATTCCTTTCATTTGTAAGCTGCATGCATTCATTGTTTTGACTGAAGTGGCATAAAACCATTAGTAATAAAATAAATGAATGCTTGTTTCTGTTATGCATGGAATCTTATCTAGGTTTTTGTGGCTCTATTTTAAACTTTTTCCTGTTTCTCCTGTATATTTCTTTTGGTCTCATTCTGGTGCTAAAGAGCTGACCGCTGCAAGCCCATTCACACACGCACACACACACGTCCATGGGACCTGGGGTTCCCCTTGTCCAGATGTGTCAGAATGGCATCTCCAGGGAATTGTCCAGGGCACCTGAATAGGGCAAAATCCACTGTTTTGTACTTTGGGGGTTCGGGGAAAAAATGGCAATAACAATTGTGTTAACTTGCCATATCAGTAGTTGCAGAACTTCTTAGAAGTTTTATGAATGGTTGTTTTTTCTCTTGTGGTCCTAGTCTTTTCAAAATCGGGTATTTGAGACTTGCTGAGTCTCTGCTGTTGAGCCATTTATTTATTTGTTTATTTTTTGTATGCTTTCTGCTCCATGAAATGTTGAGAACTTCTAGATCCTGCGAAAATAGGACTGGTTTGTTGTGGAGAGAGCAACTTTAAGACTTGTGGCTGGCTGAGGCATTCTGGGAGTTGAAGTCCACAAGTCTTAAAGTTGCCAAGGTTGGAGACCCCTGGTCTACACCACAACCAGAAAAATCATATTCAAACATGGGCCGAATCTGCAGGGACAAATATTTCTGAAAATCCCCTCCACCAGTTTTTGAAGGGGTTCCATCCAAAGACCCTCCCTCCTGTGCAAGGAGACCCTGGAAGGAGCTCATGGCCAAGGGGCAGGAAGCCTTCACTGTGCTGGCTTTTCCTACTTTTCAAATTTTATTTCCTCTTCTTTTCTTTGGGTTTCTGTTCCTTCCCAGCTGTAGCTGAAACCACTGAGGGGGCTCACTGTCAGTCTTGTTTGACCACTTGCTCTTTGAAACCCCTTATTCAGTTGTTTTAATGAATCCTTGGATGATTCAAGTAAAGTTTACTTTTCTCCAGGGTTGTCGTATTTCAATAGCTTAACACTTTTGGCAGTTTCAGTATATTTCAACCTGCTGAAAATCCTGTTCTGGATGGGCCAAAGAGACCTGCTTATCTTACTCACTTGACCCCTGTCATCAACTGGTCTAGCAGGGGTGAAGGGGAGAGCATTGACTGCCCCATTTAATTCATCAAGCAGAACATGTGGGCTTCCAGTGCATCTCTTCTTCTCCGTTTGCCTTCTTCGCTGCCTTCCTTTCTGGAAATAAAATAAAAGCACAAAATTAAGACAATGTCACTTGGACCTCTGGTCAAATTCCAGAAACGAGTCTGCATTCTTGTACAATAAAATGGCCCTTTAAGATTTTCTCTTCTGGAAGCAAAGTCTACGTTGACTTTTTTCCAAATTATTCTACTTTGCAGGTTACAGGATATGAATGAACCATGTATAGCATCATTTCATTGTTATCATCGTAAATCATGACTTAAAATCCTTATTATACTACTTGAACCCAAGATTAAACAATGACAACAACAACAACAACAACCACAACAACACTATAAGAAAACTGTCAAAGGCTCAGTCCATAACAACAGGATCTACTAGAGATAGACATGAGCTAGTTGACCAAACCCTTTCTTCCTCGGCATTTCATGGGCATTTTGTGGGCAATCAAAGGCTTCAAAATGGAATGCTGAGGCAGAGAGAATATGACAAAGCCATGAGTGTGGCACCATCTGCAGAAATGGAGGGCTCTGGGTCTTAGATTGGACCTCTACAGAACTCTATATGCATTAGTAGTTGGGTAGAGAGGGCTTCATAAGAGCAAAACAGAAATGCCAATTATGATTGGTATTTCAATTTAAGCAAAGAAAAGGTATGCATAATTAATCAATTTGTATTTTTCCAATGCTTTAAGAAATGAGTCATCACTTGATTATTTGTGTTATAGCAACTTTGCATTTATTATTTAAAACCATTCAATGAGCTTTACATTTGTATTAAACTGTAATGGGGAAAGACCTTGGGAGTTGGGGCAAAGACATACTGACTAGGGAATAACTCCGCAATCAACAGAAAGTCCAGACTGCAGCTATATAACGGATGAAGCAAGAGGTTCAGAAGGAATCCTCTTCAAATATCAGGTTGTAAAGATTATATTTTCAGACTTGCAAGATTCTGTTAATGGCGATATACAATAGACTAGAATTATTTTATCTGGTTGTTTTTCCTGTCTGGACTACCTGGTAAGGCTGACAATATCTTCCAGAGACATTTAACTTTAAAAGGTACATGCATGCTTACATGCGCATATGTGAGTGCATATACACCAAAAATACACTGAACCCCTCTGCTGATTCAAGAAATGTAAAAAGAAACCTGAACAAGTTATTTTGACTTCTATCAATTGGGATTCTCTCTCAGTCCTAGTAATTGCTGTACCACAGCTGCCTTTCCTCATAATTCCGGGTTGCGTCCTTTGAAATGGACTCCCTTGCCAGACAGAATTTCCTTTTCTCTTGTAGTGTGTTGCACAACATGATTAGTTTCTCATTTCTCACCTGAAGTTTTTAAAATCTCTATAAGTTCACAAAATATCTGTATTTTGTTTTACACACACACATACACACACGTACACACATATGGTGCATTTGGCTAAGTATAATTTGAAGAAAGACTTTTCTCTGCTACATTGTGTTTCTGTATATTATTTTCATGACTATATACATTTTTGTACCCATAATTTTCTAATTGTATTGAACATTTCATTAGAATAAATACTTCAATTTTGATTCACAAATGCAAATTTTAAAATGGAGATTTAGATTCATTTGCATTTTACATGTGAAATTAAATAATTCATCTGCTTCTTTATGGTGAGTCTCCAGGAGCTTCTCTGTAGCAAAGGGACAAGAGTTGAATAGGTACATTGGAGAAGAGAAAAAACTTTGGGTTAGAACAATATAATCCCTTCCTTCCTTCCTTCTGCTACCCACTCATGCAATTCTCATGCAATGAGCAAATAAGCAATATATGCACTACACAGCTTGTCCTACTTCCTTTCATGGTTTCTGCTCTCATGTAAATTTGGCCCCTATCCTAGGCTAGCAGAGTGCTGGATTAACCACTTTTGCAAGCTGACAGAATGTGATGTCCTAGTTGGTGCAACAATAGGGATTATGTTCCTGTATATCTGTACATTTTGATTTATCAGTGAGTTTCATTTATGTCATTGTGTAAACCTTGCCTTATGGAGATTTCCAGTAGTAAATAGTCTTGTTATGATCTCTGTCACTGATAAATTGCTGCACCCAAGAGTGGAATTTTCAGACTTCTTATCTGAGCTATTAGCAATATAATTTCAGTTGCGGTCTCATTCTCCTGCACCTTGGAAGCAAGGCCTTTTGGAGTGAAACAGAAACTAACATGGGAAAGAAAGCCACTCGCTAGGTTGGATGAATATCAGTTTCTCCTCTTGAACATCTATTGATAGTTTTAACATCTATTATTGTTTGGCTATTGCTCGCTTGGAGGCAGTTGAGATTCAGAGCATGAGATGAGGCTGGAGGAGCACGTCTGCACCTGCTGGAAGAGGATCGTCCTTGTTCCGGTGGCCACCTTCATGGGACTGTCCTCAACTTCCCAGACAAGGGGATAGAGATATAGGATTGAAACAGGGCACTGTGCATTTGGCTGGGAGCCTACATATAAATGGATTCATTAAGAGGACAGTAGCATAAAATCTCTGATGAAGGATCCCCAGGAACGTAGCCTGTCTTGGAACCAAGGGCCAATTTCTCAGCAGAACCACAATACATGAAGATCTTAATATTGATCTGTATCCCAAAGGTGCTTTTTCAGAAGGCAAGTGGACTTGGTTTTTCCTTGAAGATGTTTTGCTTCTCATCCAAGAAGCTTCTTCAGTTCTTGGATGAGAAGCAAAATGTCTTTGAGGAAAAAAAAAGTCCAGTTGCCTTTTGAAAAAGCACCTTTGGGGCAACCATGACCTGGATGACTATGGAGAATCCCCATCGACTTTTATCTGTAGCTGGAGATACAGCTGTCACTTTATTGTAAAGTGTATGAGCTTGGAGGGTTAGTGCAGATTTATTTATTTTATTAAATTTATACGCTCACTTATCTCAAGTACAGGTCATGACCCTGGGCCGTTAACAATAACTGAAACCAGAATAACAACAGCATAACAAAGTTATAAATAATATAACTAGCAGTCGAGCAAAACAACCCACAACAATACTAATAATCAGTTGCAACAGTTAATGCAATCAAGAGCTTCAGCTTCAGTTGCTGTACTATCTTTCATACTCTATTATGGAAAAAGAGAACAGGAAAAACCTGAATTTTCCAGTCATTATTTTCCTTCAAGTACCAATTAACATGTCTGAAATAAAAACATGTTTTGGAATTTTTACAGAAAAGGGATTGTAGGAGGAGAGCCGTATTAGCCTACGGAAGCCAAAATTGGGGGGATCTTGAACACTAGCAGATTTTATTTTCGTGAATGACAGCTCATTTCATCAGATGTGTGCATTTGCAGAAAAGCAGTAGGCTTTTTCAACTACTAGGGTGTTTTTGTAGAGCTCTTTGTCAAGAACAGGTCGATGCACATAGGAAAAGGGGGGTTAGTGATACGCTGAAGTCTTGAGCTAGGTCTGAGGTGTGCATGATACGGATGAAATTAATACAAGGCAGTTGTGCGCAGGAAAAGGAAGAAGGACTTGAGAGGTAGAAGGGAATAGGAAGTGGTCATCCGAGGGTGAAACAGCAGAAATGATGATTCCCCAAAGCAAGAGGACCAGCAGTAAGACGATGCCACATGTTCCAAGATGCTCAGCATCCCTACAGTAGCCCTGATCTGCCTGGGCCATGACGTTCGGGCTCTGGAGCAAAAGGAACGTGGGATGCTTCTGGGGGAGGGGGCAGAGCCCCTCTTCTGCACAAGACTGCAGAGTCATCTTCGATAAGGACCTCACAGGGGACTGAGGACTGCAGATGGTGAGGTGGTGCGAGAGACCTCAGGCTCTTATCTGAGCACCCTTTTCTCCTGGCATCCACACAGCTGCTGTGGCTAAACTGAAGGAGCAGGGGAAGCTGTTGGTTTAACCCCTTCCTTTCAACAGCAGACCATTGGCATACCAAGAAGTGTTTTTTCTATCCCATTAAGACTTGCGTAAGGGTTGTGTGGAAGGATTTGCATGGTGTCGCTAGCACATTCCGATTATCCCGGGTTGGATCTGCTAGTCCCGATACCTCTAGGAACCTGATAACCATTTAAACTCACCAGAACCCCTTGGGGGATCTCAGATGGCATTATTCTTGGACCCTAAAGGCACATTAAAGTGGTCTCTTGCCCCTTGCCTGCTGATAGGCCAGCATATACACACACACACACACATACACACACACACACACGTGTGTAGAAAGGTGTCCAGGCCTGTTAATTTGCCAAATACCTTTCCTTGTGCTGAATTGATTCAGCTTTTAAAAGGGGGATTTAGAGTGGGGACCAATCTTGGTCTGGTGCCCTGAAGATCACCAATTGTGTCTGGTGTTATTAGAAGGACTCTAGTCATTTGTTTGTTCAAACCCAGGGACTATAAATACTTCAACGCGAGCATAGTTTCGTATTTATACTAGCATCTGGCCTAGGGAACCGAATCCTCCATTCTTTAAATAGCTTCGCTCAAATGCTTAAATACTTTGGGAGCAGAACATTGCCCTGCAGCCATACACCTTGTTTACATATTCAGAGAACAAGGCAGGAAGAAAACTGGATCTTTCTCCAGAATGTGGAGAGGAGGGCAGAGGTTTTTAAATTAAAAAAAGGAAAACTGGTTCAGCTGAGAGGAATGTTTTGAATTTCACTTTTATTTATTCCATTTATGACTGAGGACTGCAGATGGTATTTCATTGCAATGAATGCTTTGTTTCAGGGAAAGAGGAAACTCTTTCAATAAATAAAGAGCAGAAATGCAAACTATCAGGTGCTTTCCCTTGGCCAATGGGGGCGTGGAGGAAGAGGAGGAAATGCACTTTGCCATTCATTCAGAGGAAGAAGCAGCAAGGCTGCATCAAGGAAGCCTTAACATAATGCAGTAAATGGATAAACACGACCCTCTTTCGCCAACAATACAGCCTCCCCCAAGAGGAAGTCCCAGCATGTTTTATAGGCATGAAATGAAATTAAGCCCCTCCCCCCAAATTAAGGCCTATATTAAAACATGCGAAATGGGGGGGAATGGGGGGGGCTTGCCGTTAGGAAGTACTTTTGTTGCACACCCGGATATGGTGCTGCCTGCGTTGACCCCAATACGAAGTGCCCCACCAACGCCGAGGTCAACATCCAAGCCGTCACCGCCCGCCCAAAGATGCAAGGGGGGGGGGAATTAAGTCACCCCAAAAAAGATGGACTAGCCATTTTTTCGGGGCTCAAAAAAAAAAAAAAAAAAAAGACCCAGCCTTATTATATGAGAAACACAGTAGAAATGGGCCCTGTGGCTAATGATTACCTGTTTCAGTCACAAAGAACAAAGTACCCCTTTCTTTACTTTTGTTTTTTTTTAAATGCACCTTCTTCTAATACTGATAGTTTTCAGTTTGGCATCCCCAACCTGTTCAGAAATGCTAAATCAAGACTTTTTCCCAGCTGAATCAGCTCTTTCCATCCTCCCCTTGAAGCTGTGATCTGGTGCTGATGCACGCAATGTTAAACTCCACGGTTAACAGACCCAGTTGTTTGGTGAATTTTTTTTAGTTAAACGGTTAACTCATTAACTTAATTATGAGGTACTTTTAATTTTAAATTACGATCAAATTTTAATCAGAATTGCCCTTGATCTAAAACAGAGGTATCGTGGCTGGAGAATTCTGGGAGTTGAAGTCCACAAGTCTTAAATTTGCCAAGTTTGGGGACCCTTGATCTAAAAGGTGTTTGTATCAGGGTCCCAACTAACACAATCCCAAATGAAAAAACTCTGAAGCATGAGGTCTCCTTAAAGAACATTTTATTAGGTCATGTCATATTGGCACAGTGCTGATGAAAACCAGATCTAAAGTTCCCGGTGGTTTTTCCCCCTAATTAAAAGCAAAAGTTTGTCACTTCCCCTGAAGCATCAGTCGCAAGGCCCAATCAGCACACAGTCCAGGCGTGGGGTGGCCTCAGTCTCCACCTCCCAACCATCTGCATACATGACCTTGGTTCAGATGTTGTTTTGGTTATAGCACCCCAGCTATCTCTACACTCCCTCATCTCCAGTCTGTGTCAGCCCTGAAGCTTTGAAGATAGGAAAACCCCCAGTAGAATAGGAAGATGGCCACAGTCTAGCCAGCTTCAGGGCTGACAACTTGTTGACAGCATAAGCTCTAGAAGGCCCCAATGGTGGGCAAGGAGTTGTGGTTGAAGATCAAGGGTCTGTACAAACAGGTGGTCCAGGGGCATTGCACAGAAAAATGAATTAGCTCAAGGACCTCACCGAGGATGGGCCTAAGATGAAACATGGTAGGAAAGATTCAGAACTAAAATAAATGTGCCCCGTTGGCAACATGGTCAAATAGTAGAGTGATAAATTGCAATTATTAATAAAAATACAGGCATACAATTGCTCAAGTTGTTGTTTTTCTATTTTACGGCTCCTGCTGTCTCTATCTCGTATTCTGCTGACATTTAGATCTGAGGTGTCTCTTGCCTGATTGTGCTTTCTGACCCTCATCTTTGGTTGTCAGTTGAGCTAATAGTTTTCCTATTAACATGTCATCATTTTAATTTTTCTAACAAGTTTAAATTAATCAAATATGAAAGGGTTTTAATGGAAACATTTTCCAAAGGGAGGAAAGAACTTCTTCCCATTATCATTTTCCCATCCTGAGATATTTTCAGAAGTTACATTGTTAGTTCAGTATGATAAGGACTTCTGACAATAAGCAATGGGACAGCCTTGGCCACTCAACAGACCTTCCAGTAAGGGAGGCAAACTTTGTTATTTCATGATTCCAGCATTCCCTATTCAGGGACAGTAGTGGAGGAACAAAAGGTCACCTAGCCCCCACTTCTGCATTAGCCATCCTTCAGTGGGGTTGCCCTGCCGCTTCTTAAAATTCCCCAGAGGTGGAGGAGCTACAACCTCCGCAGACAGGATGCACCACTGCTGTACCAGTCTTACTGCCGCTGCAGATCTTTGGATACTTTTCCAATGTAGAGGAGGCAGAAATCTCCACAGATCAAATTCTGGAAATAGCCAGAGCAAAAGTAGCTTGTCTTTCAGTCACAGATTCCACTGCATCTGGACATTTTTGAACTGTAGATCTCGAACTTAAGTTGAGTCAAGCCAAGAACCAAAGAAAGGTCCGAAGCATTAAATAGGAATAGGGAGTCAGTGGTAGTCTTTGTCTTTGCTGCCATAAGTATCCCTGGGCCAGTCAAAGCTTTTGGAGAGTCAGCCCTGCGGCTGGTTTCTCTCCAAGTCCAATTCTTGCTCCGAAATGATTAGGAGATCAGTGCATGTGGTTTTCTGCCTGTCCTGTCCTGTACAAATATTGTACAAATACTGTACAAATACTGTACAAATACTGTACAAATGCTGTACAAATACTGTACAAAGGCAGATAGATAAACTCCACAAAGCATCTATACAAAGTTTCTTTTACTGGTTCATCAGGCATCCTTATCAACTCACAGTTATGACAAGGTTCTTCTTAATGACCAATCCTTTGCATATCTGTCTTTATGGTGTAGAAAGATAATAAGGTCTCAACCCCATGATGATTGAAGCAGCTGCATGGTAATAGATTCAGGCAAGAGTGAAGAAATCTCCCCCGACCCACCAATCTGGATGACAGATGTGACCACATGACATGGACTACATTTCCCAGGATACCTTAACTACATTTACCATGATGCATTCCCTTAAGGGGACAGCTCACAATTCCTAACTAACTATCCCAAATCCCATTAACTCTAAACTGTCTGGACAGCACACGTGGGTCATAACACACCTTAGCTTCCTGGGCCAAGACTTTCGGTTTCATTTATCTGAAACGCTTGTTTCAGTGCCCTTTCCCAGGGCAGCTCTGCCTTCTTCCGAGGGAGGCAAGGAGAACCAATTCTTGCAAACCAATTTATCCTGCCTTCTTCCTAGGAAAAGAGGACGATTAATTTGCCTTGGAAATATGGCCGCTGGAAAGAACAGCTACAGCCCTAGAACTCCCTTGTGACTCCAAGCAGGCATGTCTACATACTTGATCTGGGGGTAGATAGAGTAACTGTGCCAAATATTTAAAAATATCAAATATTTAAAATATTTAATCTAGGCAGCTGGAGTTTGGGGGATTGGTTATATACAGTGCATTGTTCCAAGTATCTGACTGGGGAAGAAATTATTTAGAAAGCATTTTTTTTTTGTCCTTTATATCACTTAGCCTGATAAGACTTGGAGAAGCTGGTTGTTTGCAGACCTGTATTTTCATAAATAATATCCACTATGGAGCCCAGACTACAAAGAGCCAGATTCTTCATCTTTGGCATGCAATGCCTTTGTAAGAAGCCCTTGGAAGAATTTCATAGAGCAGATCTGTCTGTCAAGTTGCAAAGCATCGTCCTGTATAACTTAAGATTTCTCTAAAGGAAGCATTTCCTGACATCGGGAGAATTATGCTCTTTGCCCAGTTTACTTATTGGCTTGAGAATGACCAAACCCAGGGGTCTCCTCTGTCACAGGGCGCAGCTTTATGCCAGGTCAGAAAGTAGCACTATTTGGACTGGAGACACCCTGCCCACTCCCACTGCTTCTTGGCAAGAGACCCTGTCAAATTGAAGGCAAAGGCACAGTTTGTTTGTTTTTATTTATTTATTCATCACATTTCTACACTGCCCACCCTATCCCACCTAAGCAATTCTTAATGTTTCTGCCCTCCGTTTGGTTTCAAGGGCTCAGGTACAGAGCTTTGGGGTGACCCCATCAGAGCAAAGTTGTTGCAGAACCCAAGAGGTCATTGTCCTTCCCTTCTTAAGCCTGGGAACTAATTCTCTCAGTGTCAAGGTGAAGGTCAGGCTTTCTAGCTTTATAAATAATATTTAGTGAGTAGAGGATAACAGGATCAGAGTTGGTTTTGTAAATCTGTCCACTGAATTGGCTCCTCTAACAGGCTGAATAATCATCATGATTAAATGTTTCTGTAGGAGGGAGATCGCCCTATAGGTAGGGTCCCTATGGGTTTGGCTCAGGAGGGGGCTGCTGGGGGTTCACAGGGGTTCGGGAGAGCCTCTAGAGAAGATTTTGTGCAGTTTGGAGTACCCTCCCCTGCCCACACCTCCTAGGACTCCCCACGCAGCCCGTTTTGGACGCAGGTAAGTGTAGCGTGCAGGCAGAGGCTTGAGGGGGGTGAAAAACGGGCCTCCCGGAAATTCCGGGAGGCCGGAAATGGGCCCGTTTCTGGCTTCCGGAGAGCCTCGGGAGCTCGGGGAGGACAAAAACAACCCCTCCCTGCCATGGTGCAGGAAGCCGACTAGGCCACGTCCACCCAGTAACGGGTAGAGAACCCTTTGCTAAAATTTTTGAGGCCCACCCCTGGTTTGGCTAGACAGGTGGAGGGCCTGGTGTATTGCCCAGCAGGGGACACCATCTCTGCAGGGAAGCAAAGGTGTTTTGGGGCAACCACCTGGAAGGATGGGATGTCCGTGGACGTAGAATTATCTTCCGCTTATTCCTACTGCTGCTTCTCCCACAAAGGGGGGGAAAAAAGACTCAATTGGGTCACTTTAAATGCCCTAATTCCCCAAACTTTATTTCAGGAAAGAGAGAAAAAATGCTGAACTAGCCCACTCTAGAAAAAGGAAATTTTAGTGTAGATTAAATTTATGCCTCATAAATAGAGGGATTATTGTGTCTGCTTCAGATGTAATTTCATGCCTAAGAATTTACATTGTAGGAAAACAGGTCTGGATTACATTAGGCAGGGCCTGCTCTACTGTCAGCTTAATTAAATGGAAACTGTGGCAAGGGGAGGGAATGGCTTTATGGAAGAAGCCCCTGCTCTTCTGCAGGTGGAGGAGAGAGAAACAGGAGAGCTCTTCCAAGGATCGCCTCCTTCAAAAGTTATGCAGAAGCCAAAGCGGTGGTTCACCCTTGTTGGCATGGTCTTGGGGATTTCAAGCTGAGGGTGCTCATTTAATCTACAGAATGGTCTGACTCCCAAGTTTTGTACATCTTGACCTCTGACAAGGAGGTTATTACAAAATAAAGGTGTCTATCGCATCCGTCGCGGGAAAGGAGACTCGGAGCCAGTGACTCAGTTTCAGCACTTTATTTGGTCCCGAGATCAGCTCGGGCTCCAAAGGAAAAACAGCAACTTTTATTCTTTGGCCGCGGCGGCCGCGGCCAATGGCACCATTTTAAATCTCCCACGATGAGTTTCCACCAATCGCGGGGGATTCACGGCGGGCCAATCAGTGCGGCTCGCTCAACCAATCAGATCGCTGTGCGCTTGAACAATCGCTACGCGGCGTTTACAAGTATGTTAATGACCGTACAGAACACCCCTCCCCTCTTGGTATGGTCCTGTGTAACGTAGTCCCATAAGTAGGTGGGGCTTCGTACTTGCCTACTTGACCTGCGCAGGTTAGTTGGTGCTTGGCTCCCGGCCAGTTCGGTCGGGTTCTGTGTTGCTCTCTGCCTTGTTGATGGAACCGCCTAGAAGGTTTCGCCGGGCCTTTCGTCACAGCTCCCTCCCGGTCTACCCGGGCTGGTTGAGCTGCGGTTGTTGCCGCTCCCGCCTGGTCTTTCTGGGCTGGTTGAGCTGGCCTGGCTGCTTCTCCCTGGTGAGGCTTCGAGCTGGCTGCTTGTTGGTGAGTATTGCTGGTTTCTTTCTGTTGGTGATTGGTTCCCGGGGTCTTCCCTCCCCTCTTGGTTTGTGTTATGTGGGTTCCCTTCTCTCTCTGGGTGTCTGTCTGTGTCTGTTTGCATGTCGGTTGTGTTTCCCATGGTTGTTCTCAATCTTAATTGATCAATATGTCGTTTCCATGCTCATCCGTCGGTTGTTTGCAGCCAGTACGAGCGGGGACCTGTCACTTGGGTTATGGCTGCTGGCACCCAAAGTGGATCCGCGGTAAGGTTCTTCGCATAGACTGCGTTGCCTGGTGTAAATGTTCGGTGTTTGCTTGAGGAGTTTGGGGGTTTTTCTGGGTTGTATGTGGGGTGCAGCCTGTTGAGTGGGGACCTTAATTTTCTCCCCATTAATAGTTCTGCCAGGCTTTTGTTGGTTGTCGTGTTCGGGGTTATGTGTTGTATAAAATGCATTTTGTTTATTTTTTCTTGGATTTCCCCGTGTTCAATTTTTTGGATTGTTTTTTTTGTAAATTGAACCATTCGTTCCGCCCTCCCATTCGCCGCCGGATGTGCTGGCGCTGTCAGTGTGTGCCATATTCCCCGTTCCGCTAGGAATTTTTTGAATTCCAGCGAGGTAAATTGGGGCCCGTTGTCCAACACGATGACATCTGGGAGGCCGTGGGTTGCGAACAGCTTGCTGAGTTCCTTGGTCACGGCCTCCATGGTGGTGTTTTTCATGTTGCTTACCTCCAACCAATTGGAGTAAGCATCTACCGTGATAAGGAATATGTGTCCCTTAGTGGGCCCGGCAAAATCTATGTGAATTCTGGACCATGGTCCCCTGGGGTTTTCCCATTCCAGGATTGGTGCGGCGGGAGGGCTCAGCCTGGTTTCTTGGCAACATCTGCATGCTGCCTCCCAAGTCTCGATCTGTTTGTCCATCACTGGCCACCAGGCATAACTCCTGGCCAGGGCTTTTGTTCTAACTATGCCCGGGTGCCCCTCGTGTGATAACTCCAATACCTTCCCTTGTAATTTTTCCAGAATAACAACTCTATCCCCCCAAAGTACACAACCTTTTAGTAACGACAGTTCTGTTTGCTGATTCCGAAATGTTCTGAATGATTCGTCATCGTCTTTTTCCGGCCACCCTTTCTCTACCCAATGTAACACCCGCACCAGATGCTTGTCTTTATTAGTTTCGCGGGCAATGTCTGATGCGGTTATGGGTAGATCAGGCAGAGTCTCTATGCTAAGGGTGGCCGTAGTGGGTACTGGGTCGGTGTCTAGGTCCGGTAGCGGCGTGCGGCTCAGGGCGTCTGCGTGGGTGATCATCTTATCGGGTCGGTGTGTGAGCCGGTAGCTGTAGGCAGCAAGGAATTCGGACCACCTTGTCATTCTAGGAGATAGAATGTTCGGGGTGGCCCTGTTCCCTGCAAGGATTCCCAGCAGCGGCTTGTGGTCAGTGATGATGGTGAACGTATGGCCATAGAGGTACTCGTGGAACCTCTTCACTGTGGCGACGATAGCCAGGGCCTCTTTGTCCAGCTGACTGTAGATTCTCTCCGGTTTGGTGAGGGTCCTTGAAAAGAAGGTGATGGGTGCTTCTTTTCCGTTGGGGAGAGTGTGGCTGAGGATGGCACTGACGCCGAAAGGTGATGCGTCGCATGTGACGGCTAGTGGTAGGGTCTCGTTGTATTGGATGAGGACGGCATCCGAGGTGAGCAGGTCTTTGGTTTTGTTGAAGGCGGCTTCCTCGCGTTTCCCCCAAGTCCACGTGGCCGCCTTGTCCAAAAGCCTATGCAAAGGCTCCACCGCGGTCGCCTTTTGGGGCAGGAACACATTATAAAAATTAAGCAGTCCTAGAAATGCCTGTAGTTCCATTTTATTCTTCGGCGTGGGGGCTTCTTTAATGGCTCTGATTTTTTTTCGGTCAGGTGGATGCCGTGCCGGTCTAGGAGGTATCCTAGGAACTCGACCCACTCTGTGTGCAGCTGGCATTTTTCTTTTTTCACTTTTAGCCCGGCCTCCTTGAATTTGGTTAGTACCTCCCTTAGACGACCCTCTAGTTCTTGTTGGTTGGCTGCTGACACCAGTACGTCATCGAAGTAGGGCACCACCCCCTTAATTCCTTGCAAGAGTCTCTCCATGAGATTCTGGAAAATTCCCAGAGCCACGCTGACTCCAAACTGGAGTCTCTTACAGTGAAACGCTCCCCGGTGGGTTACTACGGTCTGTGCCTCTGCGGTTTCTGCGTCGACCGGCAGCTGTTGATAGGCTTGTGCCAGGTCGAACTTCACAAAAACCTTGCCTCCTCCCAGTGAGTGTAGGAGGTGCTGCACTACTGGAACGGGGTAGGCGCTTTGTTGTAAGGTGCAATTTAGGGTGGCCTTATAGTCCCCGCAGATTATCACCAACCCATCGGGCTTGACTGGGGTGACTATGGGGGTCTCCCACCGGGCGTGATCGATTGGCTCTAGGACCCCTTGTTTGATGACATTTGCTCATCGATCTTGGGCCGGAGTGCAAAAGGTACCCGCCGTGGTTTTAGGCGTATCGGGGGAACGCTGGAGTCTAGGCTGAAAGAAATAGGGGGCCCTCGGTACTTGCCTAGGGTGCCGTCAAACACTTCCTGGAAGTTCCTTGCGAGTTGCTCTTCCCAGTCGGCATCTGCAACGTGATCGACGCCTGTAATTTCGATCTCGAGTGGTGTGAACCACTGTTGTCCCAAAAGGCTGGAGCGGTCTTGGTCCACGATCGTCAGGGGAAGCCTTGCTGTGCGCCCTTTGAAGGTTACTTCAAAATGTCCTGTTCCGACTACCGGGATGCGATTCCCCTGGTCGTCTTTAAGGATTAATTTCTGGGTTTCCAGTCCCCTTTCGTGGATCGTGGGCACCAAACGCTTGATTTCCCGCCATGCAACCATGGAGAGGTAGGACCCGGAGTCCACCTCCATCTTGCATAGTTCGCCCTCGATGCCCACTTCCACGTATACCTTTTGGGCATCTGCGCTGGATGAGTGGCCGATGACGACTATGGTGGGTTTCCTCTCTCTGTCGGTTCTCGCCGTTCCGTCGGCCCCATCAGTCTTGGTTCCAGCGATTTTCAGCTTGGCGGTCTCTGGGCCTGGGGGGGGTGCCGTCTCGTCTCCGGTTGCTGTGATTTCGCTGTCGGGGGCTGTAGGCTGTAGGCAGACTCAGGTGATGCGGCCTCTTTTATCGCAGTGTCGGCAGATCGCATCGAAAAACCGGCACTCCGATCGAAGGTGGTTACCTCCACACCCGGTACATTGGGGTCCTGACTTACGACTCTGCTGGTCGCGCCGGTCTCGTCCCGTCTGGAGTCAATGGATGTCCTCTTCCTCGTCCGTGGTATTGGAGGCGGAGCTGAAGTTGCCATGGTGGGCGGTGGTCTCTCGGTGGCTTGCTTCGGGGCATGCCTCGGTCACCATGCCTGTCTCGGTGGTCGCAGTGCGGTGTCCGGTGTCCGGTCTCCGCATTTGAGCCACTGATTTCTGGGTTGCTTCGGCTGCGGTGGCCTCGGAGAGGGCGTTGGCGAGGGCAATGTCGCCTTTTGCCATCAGTCGGCTTTGCAGGACTGGGTCTCTGAGCCCGAGGATGACACGATCTCGCAGAGCCTCGTCCATGTCCGTGAACCCGCACATGCCCCCTAGGCTCCGTAGATCAGCCACAAATTCGCTGATGCTCTCACCCGATCTCTGGTCCCACCGGTAGAAATCGTGCCGCCTGATGAGGGTGGACATGGCGGGGGCATAGTGGCTTCAGAGCAACGGCTCGAGATCGGCCCAGTCCATCGCCTTCACATCCTCGGGTTTTGCGAGAGCTTTTGCCATCTTGAACACTGCAGGCCCACAGTGTGTTAAAAAGACGGCTCTTTTCTCTGCCCGGTTGCATCCTTTGAGTTGCTACTTTCAAGGAACATTAGGAATCGGTCTGTGTACGATTCCCAATCCTCGGTAGCAAGGTTAAAAGGTATGGGCGGTGCGATGCTGGCCATCTTGTCTGTCTCGCTTCCTCGGGACACGTGCTTGATGGGGATTAGTCTTGAGATCCCACCTTCATCGCCAGTGTCGTGTCCGTCGCGGGAAAGGAGACTTGGAGCCAGTGACTCAGTTTCAGCTCTTTATTTGGTCCCGAGATCGGCTCGGGCTCCAAAGGAAAAACAGCAGCTTTTATTCTTTGGCTGTGGCGGCCGCGACCAATGGCACTGCTTTGAATCTCCTGCGATTAGTTTCCACCAATCGCGGGGGATTCGCGGCGGGCCAATCAGTGCGGCTCGCTCGACCAATCAGATCGCCGTGCACTTGACCAATCGCTACGCAGCATTTATAAGTGTGTTAATGACCATACAGGACAGTGTCCCCCTCAAAAGAACATTGATCCTCCCAAGAATGGCCTTTTCCTTCATGGTCCAGGCGGAATGTAGCCTTTTCTCATTGCACATTTTGTTGTCAAGCTCATGAAGATGAACCAAGTCCCTTGTCCTGTAATCAAGAAGGGTGATTTTTCTGTTAACCAAATTTGCCCCCCCCCCCCCCATTTCTTTGACTTATGGTATTTGAGAGAAGCCTTCACCAGAGAAAGGCAAAGGAAGGAAGAGAGGAGAGCCTCTGGGGGTTTTTTTGGCCTCCCCTCCCTTTTTGTTTTATTGTTACAACATTTTGTGCTTTTACATTCTGCAGCATTTCTCCACCTGAGTGAAGGATGGGGATCGACCGTACTTTCAGATCTCACTCTTTGCTGCCTGTGATTCAAAAGAGGGACAGAAAGTGAATGCCTCTGTCTTTTAATAGCAGCCATTTTTATATAACCCTAAATTACATCAAGCAATTTTATGCTCTAGTCTTGTTTACAGAACTGATGTGTGTGTGAGAGAGAGAGAGGGAGAGAGGGAGGGAAAATGCTTTCAGCAAAACTTAAGAACTTGGGGGGTGACCCAAAAAACAAGCATTTGGGCTGCCCCAGTTCCATTTCCTTAAACTGAAACAAATTGATTCTGCTCATATGTACCACTCATTGTTCATTACATAGATACATTTCTGTGTATTAGCCAGTGAATGCAATATTGTGAATTTGGAAGTCGAATAACCAAGAGCGAAAGTGGTGTGTGCCTAGCCAAAATGGAACGTGCACTTTTATTTTATTTTATTATTTTTTTAAAAAAAGCCTGTCCCCTCCAACCAGGATTCCCTTGTCAAAGCTGCACTGCAAGCCAGACCAATGAAGTGAGATTGTGGGGCTCTGCCACTCCACCAAAGGGTCTGGTCAACCTGATGGGATTTGGCCGTCCTGAGGACAAGGGCACGGCTGCCCCTGTGCAACAGCCCTATTTTGTTGCTGGCTGCTATCAGTTCTGGGCATCTAGAAGGGCTGCCTCCCTTCTTTCCAGCCAGTGGAAGGTCTGGTTCCCCCTTCTGTCATTGCGTGCTTCTCTTCCACGCTGCATGGAGCAACCTCACTCTAATGTTTTGGGTAGCAGCTTCATCTGCAGTTCTTGACCCCAAGGCCACAACAGCAATAGACTTGCAAGGTGTCTGGTCTGAAGCAAAGCTAGGGAATTTGCCTGAAGGTGTGCTTACTCTCACCTTCCACTGATTGTTTCGGGCCAGGAGCCATCTTTGTCCCAGCTTGACCCCAGGACTATGCTCCAAAATGTAGGTGAGCTCAGGTAAAAACTGGCCCAGTTTCAGTTAGGCATTGATTGATGGATTGAATTTACTTCTTATTAATTCTTACTTTGCTTCTTATCTCCCTGTGACTTTAATAGTTTTCCTTTTCTGTCCTCTTAAAAATTGCTGCTGGGTGGCAGATCTTTGAATGAGCTCTTAAGTCCAAGGTGGAATTGGGCTCTACAGTGTTGAATACAAGTTTATCAGGGAGCAGGTCCAGCTGAGTTAGAATAAAATAGAATAGAATATAGAATAGAGTAGGATAGGATAAGATAGTATAGGATAGAATTCTTTATTGGTCAAGTGTGATTGGACACACAAAAAATTTGTCTTGGTGCATATGGTCTCAGTGTTTTTATAGAATTAAATAGAATTTCTCTTGGAGAGCTAAACAGCAAGCTGGGTCAATTACCTGTTCACATTCTCTCCAATCCTAGAGAACTCTTGAGCGGCTCATACAACATAAAATACAGATAGAGAACCATACAGCCCTAGAATGAAATATTGAAGAACTCCCCTCCCCCTCCATGGCAAGCCACTGGGGGTCCACAAGCTCATCCCTTTGAGAGACAGAGATTCAAGGCCCAAGGAGGTGCGGTGAGACTTGTCCTTTGGACAGGGGGGAGGATATGGGGGCTCACCCATCCCTGATAAGGACAGGGACTGCAACTGGAAGGATGACAAGAAGGGATAGACGTGTCGTGGAATAACTTGGGCGTACCCAAGAAGTCTGGCAGAGTCGTCATTTGCATTGGGTTTGGAGGTTGACTTTCTCTTTGTCAGAGATCTCCTCCAGTGGCAGCAGGATTCTGTCACTTTTCCCTTTTAGCCCTTCTTTGCATTAGGACCAAAGCTTTAAAACAAAGGTCTTTTAAACCAAGGGTCTTCAAACTTGGCAAGTTTAAGGCTTATGGACTTCAACTCCCAGAATTTCTGAGCTAACATGACTGGAAGAGGAATTCTGGGAGTTGGAGTCCACAAGTCTTCAAGCTGTCAAATTGGAAGACCCCTGTTTTAAACTGCAGAAGTCAGGGATGTTTCTGCACTCCCGCATTATTTCTGCTTCTCATCTTGGCCTGAAGAAGGTGGCCTTCACCCCATTTCCTCTTTCATGGTCTCCAATAGTCCTTGCACGAAAGACATATGGTGTCTCTACCTGAGCAAAAATCTGAAAATGCCACATGTCAAGGTAAATATATTTGTGGGGAGGGGGAATGAATTTCTGGCTGGTGAAGGTGATTTTCTCCATCCACAGGCCTCTCCTGTCCAAGCATTCTCAAAGATGGAGGGTGAGATTCCCGAACAACGCACAAGTCTAAAATCCTTCTGAGAATTTTTTTTAATTGCAGAAGTTGGAAAAGCCTGCTCAGAAGAGAACATGGTTGGTCACGTTTGGACACTGGACAGTTGGACATAAACTAAGATGATGGAGAAATTTCAGGGTTGTGCCAGAAACTTTCTTGTATGACATGACAGTCTTTCCACGGTGAAAAAAATCCCTTCAAGCCACCCTCTAGCAGATCCCAAACTTGACTTCTGAAAGCACATTGGAGATGAGACAGAAACACACACACTGTGATTCTCTATCTTTTTCTTGAACAGCAGGATTCTTTTTGATTCCTGGCCTTAAAGTATCCCCCCCCCCCCAAGTATTAAATGCTTTACCAAGAAAGGAGAAACAAGTTCTTAGCCAATAAAATGATTGAGTTTCTGGACAGTGAGGTGAGGTAGTTTGTTCATCTAGCTTATTTTAATTGTTGTATTGTTTTTTCAACAGCAGCACTTTATATACTGAGCTCTAAACTTCAAAGCTGAAGAATGTGAAAACAGGACATGATCAAGATATTATTTCTGACTTGGTCCATTAATTTTAAAGAAGCTGAATTAATACAGATCCTTTCTGCCACCATATTCTGTTCCCAAATTGGTTCGCTTCTGCTCAAAATAAGATACAGACTTGAATGGATAATTAAGGAGAAAAGATAAGCATGATAATGAATCAAGCGGAACCTGTCAAAATACCCGTTCCATCTCATGAGATACGGTATACAGTAAATATACAGTATGTTGTGAACTAATAAAGGCATTTAATAAAGTTTTAACAACCTTAAGTAAAAAGAGGGTTCTAATCCTGCACTTCTGATTGGCCGATAATAGCGACATCGGATTGGTCCATTCTGGTGAATCTGATTGGCTGTTAACGGGCCAATTCTCATTGGTTCAAGGGTTTAACACTTCCATGTTTTCATTGGCTAATAGGACAGCAGCCAACCCTATAAAAGGGCTGCTGCTGCCCTGGTTGATTGCTCTGTTCAGTATGCTTAATAAAGAGTTGAAGTTCACTGTTCACTGCCTCGTCTCCGTTCCTTGCACCCATGCACAGAACTTAACACTGGCGACGAAGGTGGGATGCGGAGATATCTGAGCTGATTGAACATTCACAGAGCACCAAACAGAGCACATGGCTGAAGGCACATCGACAACGGAAAATATGTCCGGCGGCGCCATACCACCCGCTCCTTTTGACCTGGCACAAGAAGACTGGGACTCGTACATGGACCGGTTCCAGATGTTTCTGGAGACCAACTTGAAAGACGCAACTATGGGGAAAAAGCGAGCAGTGTTCTTGACCCATTGTGGGCCTGCCGTCTTTAAGATGGCCAAGGCACCAGCGAAACCGGCTGAGGTGAAAACCATGGACTGGGACGTCCTCGCGCCCCTTCTACGGGCCCACGATGCACCCGCCGTACCAACACTTGTCCGAAGACATGAGTTTTATCAGAGGGACCAACGGAAAGGAGAGAGCATCGCAGATTTCATCGCGTACCTCCGGAACCTGGGAGGCCTCTGTGGGTTTGCAGACCTCCAAGAAGCTCTGAGAGACCGAATAGTTCTGGGATTAGATGAACAGACGGCGCAGAGCAAGATCATGGCCAAAGGGGACATCGATCTTGCCGATGTCATCAAAGACGCTACTGCAGCAGAAGCAACCAGGAAGTCGGCCGCCCGAATGTGCCACACCAACGCACCGCTCCGTCAACTCGCCAACGATACCTCACCTCGCCTAGAGAGGCACACAACAGCGGCCCACCATGAGGACCTCGAATCTCCATCAGAAAGTGAGGAGGAGGAGGTCAACCGGCTCTGGTCCGAACGCGACCAACGCAACCCGTGGAACCGAAGACTACCGCACCAATACGTGGGTTGTGGGGCAAACCACCCGCGATCAAATTGCAAATTCCTCGATGCGCTCTGCCATTCCTGTGGGAATAGAGGCCACATCGGAAAGGTCTGTAGAAGTAAGCGAGAATCCAGCCGAATTCGGAGAGAAAACAACTACTGCCAGACCACAGGGAATCGTCCTGCGAGTCGGGAACACTTGAACCACCAATGGAACAACCACTCCTACAGAAATAAAACACTTGCCACTTCAACGAGATGGGAAGAGGCACACCAAACCATTACCATCGGTCACGCTTCATCGTTAGATGCAAAGAAGATCCGAGTGAGGGTCGCCATCGAGAACCAACCTTGCGTGATGGAAGTCAACTCAGGTTCGTCCCTCTTGATGGTTTCCTGGAAGACCCTTAAACAGTTAATCCCTGCTGTCCGGCGTCAAGACCTCAGAGCCCAAAGAATTATACTCAAAGATTACCAGGGGGAACCGAATTCCGGTCGTTGGATCCAGCCAAGTCCAAGTATCATTCAAAAATCGTACTGCATCGTTACCACTGACCGTTGTCGATCGCGACCGGCCTAGTTTGTTAGGCCTTTAATGGTTCGCCCCACTCGGGATCGAGGTAGCCAGCATTCACCAAACCAGAAGCGGCGACTGGGAGAAGGCCCTCGTCCAGGAATTCCAAGACATCTTTGCAGACAAACTAGGCGAGTACAAGAGGACCCCGATATCATTTAACCTTAACCCTGAAGTAGCCCCCATCCGCCTTAAGCCTCGTCAGGTACCTTTTGCCCTAAAACCAAAGATTGACGAGCAGCTCGATAAATTAAAAGCCCAGGGTGTTTTAGAACCAACTGACCACGCCCGTTGGGAAACCCCAATCATAACACCCATCAAACCGGATGGATCGTTAAGGATTTGTGGGGACTACCGGGCCACCCTCAATCACGCCCTTCAACAGAACGCTTACCTGGTGCCGGTGGTTCAACACCTTCTCCATTCCCTGGGGGGCAGAAAAGTCTTCGCTAAATTGGATTTAGCGCAGGCGTACCAACAACTGCCTGTAGATAAAAAAACCGCGGAAGCGCAAACGATCGTTACGCACCGAGGCGCCTTTAAATGCAACCGACTCCAATTTGGAGTGAGTGTGGCCCCAGGGATTTTTCAAAGTCTGATGGAGAGACTTTTACAAGGGATCAAGGGGGTCGTGCCATATTTTGACGATGTTTTAATTGCGGCCCCGAATAGAGAAGTACTAGAGAGGCGTCTTAGATTGGTTCTCCAGAAATTTAAAGACTCCGGCCTAAAGATTAAAAAAAATAAATGTCAACTGTGTACAGAGAAAGTAGAGTTCCTGGGGTACCTAATCGATAAGCAAGGCATTCACCCCACTAATAGCAAACTAAGAGCAATCAAAAACGCCCCAAGACCCAAGAATAGGACAGATCTCCAAGCTTTCCTGGAGCTCATTAACTTTTACAACATCTTCTTGCCCCAGACAGCGACCGTAGCTGAGCCCCTACATAGACTTCTCGACAAAAAAGCCACCTGGGTCTGGGGACACCGAGAGGAGCACGCATTCCGACAAGTGAAAAACTTACTAACCTCCGATGCTGTTTTAATGCAGTATAACGAGACTTTGTCTTTAACCATTACGTGTGACGCGTCACCATTTGGAGTAGGAGCCATTTTAAGTCATGTGTTACCAAATGATAAAGAGGCCCCTATTGCCTATTTTTCAAGGACCTTATCGAGAGCTGAACGCAACTATAGCCAAATTGACAAAGAGGCTCTTGCTGTTGTATCTGCTGTGAAACGATTTCATGAATATGTGTATGGACGAGCTTTTACTATTATTACTGATCACAAGCCTTTGCTGGGGATTATAGCCAACCCCCTATATACTGTCACCTGGAATGACTCGTTGGTCGGAGTTCTTAGCTGCGTACTATTATAAATTACAACACCGCCCGGGGAAAGCCAATCCCCATGCTGATGCATTGAGCCGTGCCCCACTTCTGGAAACCATCGATGACCCAGCTCCAACCCTCACGACACTCCAGATTGAAACCCTACATTCACCGCCTCTAACAGCCAGAGACATTGCTATCAAAACGAAACGAGATCCTGTCCTGTCGTGAGTTCTCAGCTGGGTCGAACGAGGATGGCCAGTAGAACAAACCCCTGACGACTTCACCCCTTTCAGAAACCGGCAAACAGAACTTTTCGCGCAGAAGGGCTGCATCCAATGGGGAGACAGAGTCGTCATCTCAGAGCGGTTACAACGAGCAGTATTGAAAACATTGCATGACGGTCACCCCGGCATCGTGCGTATGAAAGCACTTGCACGAAGCTACGCGTGGTGGCATCGATAAGCAGATCGAAGCCTGGGTGAAGACTTGTCTTAAGTGCCAAGAAGTCAGCAGTGCCCCACCTAGAGCAACTCCAACGGAGTGGGAAACCCCCCGGGGGCTGTGGTCCCGCATGCACATTGACTTTGCGGGACCTACTAAGGGACATACATTCCTCCTAACAGTGGATGCCTAATCCAACTGGCTCGAAATCCACAAGATGAAGACTACTACAACCAATTCAGTCCTCCGCAAATTAAATAAACTATTCGCAACACATGGACTGCCAGACATTTTAGTCTCCGATAACGGACCGCAGTTCACGGCCCTGGTGTTTGAACAATACTTAGCGGACCGGGGCATCCGCCATGTGCTAACCTCGCCGGTGCACCCTGCGGCCAATGGAAGGGCCGAGCGCATGGTCCAATTTCTTAAAAAAACTCTCCACAAGAGGGACCATGGGGACATTGACGACAAACTGAACAGAATACTCCTACTCCAACACATCACCCTGCACAGCATAACCAACAAAATGCCAGCTGAACTGTTAATGGGACGCAGGCTTCGCTCCCACCTCGACCATCTCCACCCGGCCTACACGCCAGAGAAACCCTGTGGATCTAGCGGAAAGTGCCGCAAATTCAATGAAGGTGACTTAGTCTTCACTAAAAATCTTTCCGGCGAACCGTTGTGGATCGAAGCAACCGTAACTCAAACCACCAGGCCCAGATCGTACCGCGTACAAACGAGGGACAGGAAAATATGGAAACGCCATATAGATCAGCTTCGTTCTAGGTTGCAACCCAGTTCCCATGAATCCTGTGACCCTCAAACTGAGGGGGGAGGGGATGTCGAGGGAACCGAATTTGAGATGCTGGATGACGAAATCGAAGGAAGTCAGCAGCCCGGCGCGTCACCTGAAGAAGAATCAGGGATGGGGGTTGCCTCACCACAGAGAAATACCCCAACAGAGGCAAGCCCGCAGAGACCGGAGTACAACAACGACAGAATCAGCGGCGCCGAATCGTCCTGTGAGGATATGGAACCGCTTGTAGCAGAGAAATCAAAAAACGTTCCACCGAAACCGGACTACAGACAGGAACCGGTAGGACAGCGCAAATCTAATAGACAGTTGAAACAACCTGCATATCTATGGGATTACGTCACCGCGCCCCCCCAAACGGAACCTAGGGGGAAGGGGTGTTATGAACTAATAAAGGCGTTTAATAAAGTTTTAACAACCTTAAGTAAAAAGCAGGGTTCTAATCCTGCACTTCTGATTGGCCGATAATAGCGACATCGGATTGGTCCCTTCTGGGAAGTCTGATTGGCTGTTAACGGGCCAATTCTCATTGGTTCAAGGGTTTAACACTTCCATGTTTTCATTGGCTAATAGGACAGCAACCAACCCTATAAAAGGGCTGCTGCTGCCCTAGTTGATTGCTCTGTTCAGGATGCTTAATAAAGAGTTGAAGTTCACTGTTCACTGCCTCGTCTCCCTTCCTTGCACCCATGCACAGAACTTAACACAGTACATTTAAATCTTTCATATTAAAATAAGAGGAGCTCTTGAGGGTTGGATCTGAATGGTGGAGTAATTATTTCCTCCAAAACTCAGATTCCCCAAATATTTGTACCATGTTCTGTATTTTTGACTGGATCTGTTCTTGAGATTGTTTCACAATTATCAATGAAGATATAATTTTAAAATATAAAGTATTTTTCCATAGATTTACTGACTTCAGTAGAGAACCACTGAGAAGGAACTAGGATTTTATTCCAAAGTATATCCCCTGACGGTTCCCATTTATTAAGCCTTACAATTTTTGAAACTGCTTTTTCTGGTATATCACCTAATAAAAAGATTTTCAGCCTCAACACACGGTAGGCTAAACCATTAGCGACTGTGCATACATTACCCCCCCACACACACACAGTTTATTATTATGCCTACAGAATAAACCGATGACAACCGCCAGATTGTTGCTCGGCTGTCTGTATCATGAACATTCATTTTGATGGTTATCTGTTTATTAAACGTTTCTGATGAATTTCTGGAAAAGAAACAGCAGCACTATTGCTCTGCACACACAAGCCCTGACCTTCTTTGGAAAAAAAAAATTGCTTCTTTCTGATAACATGCTACAAAACATTTCTTTGTGCCTCTGTGAGTGTATTTCAATTTCATGAGCCAGCCACTTCAATGTTTCACATAAGCATGATGAGGAATGACTGCTAAAAATAGGAACTCTGACGCCAGTTGGATATTGTGCTCTTCCTTAATGCATTGTTTGGAAAAGAGTTTATTTAGGATAAATGTTGACCAGTCTTCCATCTTCCAGGACTTTTTTTAAAATAAAACTCTTTTTTTTCTTTCTTCCTTTCCTTCTTCTTTTAATCCTCTCTGGTTGGCTAAAATTAAAAGTGCAGCTTTCAGATTTTTCTCCTAAAATAAATTTCAGGCGTCCTCATTTATAGTCAGACTGCCCTGATTATTTGCAGACCGACTGGAAATTTACATGCGCTTTTCTCCATTATAAAACACTGAACTGTTCATATCATTAGTTCCCTCGTGACTGCAGGCTGGGAGGGAGCCAAGGGCAGTCTATACCTGTCGCTGTAAATCGTGAGTTGACATAGCAGAAAGAGGGTTTGTAACTTTAAAAGTGTAAACAGTTTGGAAAACGAAGTAATTTTAGCTTGTGATTGATTGCCTTGTGCTGCTACTTTAAATTAGCTGAGGGGCTCTGATGAAAATCTATGCTTATTATACTTTCCCCCCACCCCAATTTTATAATAATGGCCTAATAGCCAGGGAGAAGCAGGCATTTGAGCAATGTATGCTTCTCTTAGGGCGACCTTTGGGGAAAAGAATAGTTTTATTGTGTGCCCATTATGTTGCCTGAAACAACATTCTGCAGTTATTAAATTGACTTGTTCTGTATATAAATAATAGGCTAGGAATTCAAAACAGATGCATTGGACTGCATCATGTTATTGACTCAAAGCACAGCATCCTTTCCTCCTGATCCACAGTGGAACTGCCCAGTGTTGGGTTTGATATCCTGTCATTTCGATCTGGGGAGCAGAGTGGCAGCTTCGCCCAACGGTTCCCAGCCAAGGGGGTTTCTGCACCTTCATAGGAAGAGTGGGCAGTGCCTAGAGTCCATTGTCTGAGCCCCTGTGATTTCTCTAGGCAATACCAACTGTAATTTAATGGGGCAGTTTGCTCTTTCTAAAACTGAGTCTTGTGGCATGTCAGACTTTGCTACTTTTAATGCATCGCAGTCAAATCCGCACAAGCATGTCCGGAGAAAGGAGTGTGTATGAATATATGTGGAGAGAGGGGCCACATTCACATTCACACACAGACATAGAGCCATCTTGATGTGGGATAGGCAAAGGGGAAAAGAGAGGTGAATTTAGAATCAGAATTGTCTACACATGACAGCCGTTATCAAAAGAGGACATTCTTGATCTGTTAACTTTGGAGCACTGGGCAGAATTCCAAGGAGCCCTTTTGTTATGTGATGTTGATCATCTTCATATATTTTTCTTTTTTTACTGGGGAGATTTTAATGATTTGGACATTGATCTGTGGGAAATGTATCCCATGCTCATACGCATAAGATAAGATAAGATATAAGATAATCTTGATTGTCATTTTTTATTGGAGCACATTGGCCCAGATTAAAAATAAAACACTCTCTCCCTCTGTGTGTGTGTGTCTGCAATCACTGTCCATTTTAAATACATAGCAGAAAGAGAAACCTTGAGAGTTCACAAGGTTCAGGCTATAACTGTGTCTGAATATTTCGGACACTATGAAGCCCCCTTCCAGAAGGTAGCAAAGGAAACAGGTTGTGAAGAAGATGTGTAGCATCGCAGACAATCCTGCAGACCCTGCTCCAGCATCGTTTATGTGCTATGTCCTCAGTGCTGGGATTCAATTTTTTTACTACTGGTTCTGTAGGCGTGGCTTGGTGGGCGTGGCAGGGTAAGGATATACTGCAAAATCCCATTCCCTCCCCACCCCACTAACCTGCTTTCCAGCTCCGTTCTCCTGTGCAGGGCAACCAATGAAGACCCAGCCAATCATCTGGGACTCAGTGGGAGGCAGAGAAGAGATAGGGGCTGGGCCAGTCAGAGGTGGGATTTTTGAACTACTCAAAATTTCCGCTACCTGTTCTCCAGAACCGGTCAGAACCTGCTGAATCCCCCCCTCTGTATGTCCTGGATAGCAGGAAGTGAAGTGAATTACCCATCATGTTTTCTGCATCCAGGTTCCTCCTTGGTGAAGCATTTGGGTGCTGCCATCAGGCCTGATGGTTACTGCTGTTGAGATATCTGATCTAAATGCTGCATAGCTTTCCCTTCCCCTCTTCTACACAGTATGACAAATAAAGATTCGCATCAGTTGGGCAAATGCTCTTAGTTAAGATTTGCTCCTTCTTTCAGAGGGTGTGAGACCAGGGCAATAATGAGAAACAGCCAGAAAGCTAGCTAGTCTTTAGAAAGTTTAGATCTTCAGCTCTGCGAAACCTCCCTTAGGACTGAAATTTTGCTTGCAAGCAAATTCAGTGCAGATTCACGGCAAGCAAATTTGAGAGACTGAGCTAGCCGATGGCAGATAGATAGATCACTGAATGATTCTGTGAGCAACTCAATCTGCCTGCTTTGCCTGATTTTTGGGTAAAAGTTGCTCTTTTTTTTAAATAAAAAATTCAATATTTACATGCATGGTGTGTTGTAAGTTAATTTTGTGAGTTTGCTTGCTAGCAAATTTTATGTGACAGATTGAGCTAGCCAATGGCAGATAGATAGCTTTCTGAATGAATCTGTGATTCTGTGAGCAATTCAATCTGCCTGCCTACTTTGCCTGATTTTGGGTAAAAGTTGCTCTTTTTTAATAAAAAATTCAATATTTATATAAATATTTATAATATTTTCATACAAGCTATGCCCAGCCAGTCACATGACCACCAAGCCACACCCACAAATTAGGCCATGCCCACAGAACCGGTTAGTGGTCCCTGGGATCAAAAATTATGAGCTTGGTGGTCCTGAGGTCCAAATGGTTGGCGACCCCTGGTTTAAACAACCATAGTGGATATTTTCTCTTTATTCCGGAAATAATTAATGCTGTCCCTACTCAGCATTGGTGGAAAAGTCACCAGCCTGGCCTGGTCTGAACTATTAAGTATTCAGGCTTTGCCTAGAATGTTTTAGGCTCTGAATCTTACTGACATTCTGGATTATAGTATTACAGTAGGGAAATTATGTCTTATTTCATGAATGCGTGAGAATTCATGGGTAAGGCATTCTAAGGCCAGGAAATTAAGCAGCATCTCTTGAAGGAGTAATGAACACCTATCAAAATAAGCACAGGTTTGTACTTAGTGCCAACTCAAAGAAGGAATGATAGCTGCACTTTCAAGACAGATGGTTCTTCTTGGGCAGTTTCCGGAAGGGCCTCCAGATCTAGATCTTCAGACTGAGTGTGGAATTGCTGCTGCTTTTCTGCTGCAGAGGAGACACCGGGAACAAGGAATTTATTTATTTATTTGTTTATTTAGTCAAACGCTTGCAATATAATAATAATAAGAATAAACCTAAATATAAATACATGAAATAGGAACTAATAATTGAGGACAATAGGACAGGGATGGTAGGCACAATTGTGTGCTTAGGAATGGAGTGAGGTCAATAGAGGTGAGTTTGAGGATAAAGGAGATTTGGGGGTTTGAGCAGGTGACAACAGAGGCAGGTAGTGAGTTTTTGACATTGACCACTCTGTTGCTGAAGTCGTACTTCCTGCAATCAAGCTTGGAGTGGTTTACATTAGTTTATATCTGCTGTGTGCTCTTACATTGTTGTGGTTAAAGCTGAAATATGCATTAAGTGGTAAGACTTTTTTACTCCTTCCACATTTCACCATTGGGTCCCAGTCTTTGTGGAATCCCATCTTAGAAGATGCTGCCTCCAAATTAATCAGGGCCTCTGGTCAGGAAAAAGGGCCTTCTGTCCTAGCGACTTATTTGTCCCTAAAGCATCCAGGAATCCTTGCTCAAGGCCAGCCTCATGTGACTCACTGCACCAGCCTTCTCTCACCTGGGCCTTCCACAAGCGTTGGGCTCATCCCGGCCTGAAGCTCTTGAGGTGGCCTCCCAACTCCGTCCTTCATGGAAGTTCTGTGTTCTGGTGAGGTCTGAGACGGGGACCAGGGACCTTCAGTTTAAAAGAAAAAGGCTGCTGTTCTGTCCCTAATTAGCATTCTTGAGATCCCCGCGCTTTGATTGGCCAAAGCGCGGGGCACTCTGATTGGTCAGGTGAGCCGCGCCGATTGGCTCGCTAAGAATCTCCCGCGATTGGTCCATTCGAATCGCAGGAGATTCAAAGCGGTGCCATTGGCCGCGGCCGCCGCGGCTGAAAGAATAAAAGCCGCGAACCTTTTGCGAAGAGCCAGTTCGGTTCCTACTTTAATAAAAGAGCATGATTTGAAGTCACCGACTCCTGGCATCATTTCGCGGACACAACAGCTGCTAAGAAACAGTAGCTTTGGCTGGTACTTCCCCTCCCCACAGGAAATAAAAAGGGAAACCCATTTAAAAAAGACATTATTCTCCAATGTGAGATTAAAGTGCACTGAAATTAACAGGACTAAAAACAAATTCAGAAGAATTTCTGATTCTGTTCTGAGGAGCTTTTCCCATCTCCCGACATGCGATCGAAAGGCTCCTCTGGGATGGGGAATGAGTTTCGTCCATCAGTGCCCATCTTGGTCTGTTGGGTCCTTGTTGCAATCTCAGCCTCTCTGTGGCCCCTGTGGGGCTCATGGGTGTTTGGAAACTTGATGGGAGGGCTTCAGGGGCCCTTGGGGGTCTCAGAATACCATTCATTTATATTCCTTCGGACAGAAATGAGGGAGGAGTGCATATTTTAGTATTAATAATTTACAATTAAATCAGATCAATAATTCACACTGATCAAATTTTGTTTTCATTCTGCTCTGCCCAATTTCAGAGAATGGCTTCTGGCACATAAATCAAAGGCTGAGTGCATCTCTTGAAGTAAAAAAAAGGAATGTACATTCCTTGATTACTGAGGCTGGATAGGACTGGCCCTTCTTTAAGCAGAATGTAGACTTCCGAAAAGTCTGCACAGAGGAAGAGCGGAGTCTTTAGTCCAACCCAGCCTAGGTGCAAAATTGGAAAGGAAGAGACGTATCAGAAGGGCTCGCCTGGTACCCTTTTGGGATGCCAAGCCAGACCAGTTGCCAGCCAGGAAGAGTAAAAAGGTCAATTAGAATAGGGAGGCAGGCTTGGAGGTCGAACAGCACAGACTGGACTTGCTGTGGGGTCGGTGGCGGAGGAAAACCGATTAGGACCTTCAGCTGATGCGTGGGAACAAGATACCACCAGCCTGTAATTATCCCTTGAAGAGAAAAGAGCTATTTGGTAAGTGAGTAGATGAAGTTTATCTGTAAAAAGTGTTTTCATCAGAGATTATCTTTTTCTTGCTGGCTTTCATCTCATCTCCTTCTCTCCCTAATGATTCTTTTGTAGGCCTCCAAAACAGTTATTAAAATGTTGCAGAACAAATAAGGTAATGCTGGAGCTTATTAAAAATTGGTTCTTTTGTTCCTATCTGGCAGCTGACAAATTGCCTTGTGCTGCATCTTACCTACTCTATTGTGCCAGGTTAGCCCAGAAAATGGCTGCAAATAAATTGTTATTGAATGCTGTTGAAAATTAAGCCCAACACTTTTCTTCGTTAAGGCTCCCATTCAAGCCTTTCTTTGCCTGCCTCTCTCGGTGTGTTGTTTTACACTTGTCTCTTGCATTATATTGGGCACACAAGGAAATATTAACAAGAAAAGAAACGCCGGGGCAACCTGTGCCCAGACTCTATTATCCGGCTGTCAAATGCCCACATGAGAGCGAGCTCTAATTTTGATTCATATTGACGGTGCTTTCCCTAACAATCACTGCGGAGGGCTGTTGCTGGAACGTGAGGCCTCCAAAATAGTCTCTTTACAGCTTTCTCAAAATCGAGGGTTGCTAAACAGAATGAGAAGGTTTATTGTTGTAGGGAGAAGGTTGGCCAAAGGAGTTCTTTTGCATAGGCATTGAGATAAGGCTGCTAGCACACTATTGGCTTTAAACAATATATATTTCAAGCGTGCAAACACACTCACCCCACTTCTTTAACATGTAAGCTATACAAAGTATACATTGCAAGAATTAACAAGGCTGTTATTTCATTAAGGGTTATGGAAAAGGCATAAATGTCAAGAGCATTTTAAGCATTTAAATCCTCACCTGGTGCCATGACAAAGGAGCCCAACAACAGTGACCAAGTTCTGCTGAATTTCTCAGCTAATAACGAACAGACTGTTGCATGAAACTGAGATCCAGCATCCAGGTCATAAATGCAAGCAGGTTGCCAAGTGCCCATATTGTTGTGGGGATGCAACAGGTCTAAGTGTGAATGTAGGTTGTAACTCACATTTTTGAAGGCTGTCCTGATTTCAAACTCTCAGTAAATGAATGGTCGTAACTTAGTTGAGAGCTACTTTTAGACCTGCTGAGGATAAATACATTTTTCTTATTCAAATGACATTCATGGGGTATTAAAAATAAGCCAGCAATTTTAGCCATTTTAAATATGTTCAGGCACTATTGAATTAATTCCCCTTCATAATCTTTTTTGTTTTCTCTTTTAAAGAAATATCAAGGGTCTTTCTTTTCTTCTGATTTTATATAGGAAACTATATTAAATTGCTCTAAACATTATACTGCAACCTGTATAAAATTGCTCTAAGAACACTTGTAAAACATTTGAAATATATATTGTGTTTCATTTCTACTTTTTCTTTTAAAACAAACTATAATTCCATAAGGAACAGTATTCAATGATTGAATTACAGTTACAGAATTGCAGAATTACAATTACAGAAAGAATCCGCCTTTTGCTTACTTCCCTCTGTGTTCCCTAACTTTTTGATGGACAGATTGGATGCTTTGTTTATGAAATAGATTCATTTTTCTGTATTTTTTAACAATAGGAATAAGGTTCTTCAAGTTTGGGGAATCCCAAATTATTTTCTGGATACATTTTATCATTAAAAAAAGAATAACCCCGGAGTATGCGTACAACATGAATTAATGCAAAATATTCTAGATTCTGGAAAGTTAACACCTCCTTATCTCCTGGACCAAAGGAACCACTGTATGCTCAAAGGTCTCATGTTTTCCATTTAGTGATGGTACTTCTCTGGGTCAGTGAGTGGAAACCATCACCCCCATCAGGTGGGCATGGGGGTCGACCCAGAATGTTCTCCTGGGTCCCAGCCGACTGGGGGCTCTGGAGGAAACGCTTGTGTGGAGAGGGAGGCAGGGATTTTGAAAACTAAAAGTTAGCCAGGACTGCATCATGGAGGGAGGTTTTGCCAGGTCTTTACCAAGCCAGATTTTGAGGTGGTTAGGACATCGAAACTGGTGGATCAAAATATAAGAGGAAGACCTCGTCTGTTCTCCCCCCCCCCCCAGTGGCAAACAGGGATCAGCAAGTCCATCACCTGCTCTACTTGAACAGGAGAACAAACATCTCCTCAGCAGAAAGGAGCTCTATGGTCCAGCTGGATGCGAAGAAAAGATGGCCACAAGAAGTGCTGGACTGCCTGCCCTTGTTTCAGTACGCTTAAATATCCTTCTGAAATTGGCACAACGGACAGGATATCAAAAATAAGCCTCTCTCTGATCAGCAGGAGCCGTTTCTCCATGAGGGACATTTCTCTTTGATTGCCGGGACTTTCAAACATTGAGGTGTTCCATGAAAGACGGGAGAAAATTTCCCTTTAAAGTTCCGTCAACAAAGCAGACTCCCATTGTGTGGATAATTCATAAAAATTTGTTCAAACGTCAACAAAACAAAAAACTAGAGATTCGCCTATTTGATTTGCACTTCCTTAATGTGGTAAGGCAGCCATTAATATTTAAAAAGTGTTGCCATTAATTAGATACTGAAACTGTGCAAGAGCAAGAGGGGGGAGCAGAGAAAGGAAACGGTTGGAGTCATCGATACAAAAGGCTCCCTTGCCTGATTTGGAGACCACAAGGTGACCCTTCGGTGGTCAGTGAACATCCTGGAGACAACTTGACCAGGAGGTGGTGTGGAGAAGGAGAGGGAGCAGCGAGTTCCACCCTTCAGCCCACTGAGGAGGAATGTGTGGTGCCTGGGGACAATTGTATTTCTGAGTCCCCCTTCCAGCTCTGAGTTTGGCCTCAGGGTCAAGCAAAATTGTTCTCTGAGTAACGTGGAGGAACAACAACAAAATTGGACATACGGGTTGGCCTTTTTTGTAACTTTTGCGTGCAGAGTGAACGTAAGGTGACTCATTAAATCCACTTCTTCAAGAGTTTTACATAAGGAGAAGTGTTTATAAACCATATTTGCTGCTAGAACTATTTCCATTAGCAGCCACTCTTCATTGCACACTATGAATTTACAGTTGGTGCCAATTGATTTATTGATACATGTTTAAGCACCTTCACATGCATATTTCTTTCGTTGCACGGGTTGTGTGGTCCCTGTAATCTTGGGTGCTAATGAGGGTTTTGTGCCCTGAAATGCTGCTTCTCATTTGGCCCTTCTGGCTCAAGGGTCCCTGGTTATTCCTTGGGACATTTCTCTGAGCGCATATTGAACCCAGTTTCTCTAGCCATCTTTACAAATCAAATTCTGAGCTGCTAACAGTGCCAGATTCTTCAGCCTTTCCCAAGTTTCCCATGGAACTGTCTGCTACTTTGCTGTGAGGAGGGGGAACAAAAGGAGCCATGGACCACAAGGAAAACTGCACTCCCACACCCCATTCCAGCATATTGCCAAGGTCCCCCTCCCTCCAAGGCAGAAAGCGGCTCACCTGTGGATCACTGATGCCCCCAGCCAGACCTAACATGCCAGCAGGCACCAGACTTGCTCATTCGTCCTTCCTTTGCCATTAAGAGATCTCAGATTTTGGCCTCAGTTTCACAGCAACCAGTTGGTGCTCATCCATCAGGCTTTGCTGAGAGCCAATTGGGAGCCAGAGGGAGCAGGAAAGGGGACAGGGATACAGCCGCTATGATTATGTTACTGTAGTCACTGTGGCAACATCACAATTCTGCTACTGCAATAAGCAATGGCTTGTAAACAGGTAGCATCAACCAGAGTCAAAGGCAGTTCCAATGGGATGCCTAAAGTGGCTGGTGAGACAAGGAAAGGGTGGATGATGGGAAGTTGAGTGAGATGTGTTGGTATTGGAAGGAAAGGAAGACAGAGCTCCATGGGAGTGATTGTGCATCAGATTGAGACAACTAGATGATTGTCCAAGGACAAAATGTGGAAGAAGGAAGCTCCAGATGAGAGCCGGTCAATCTAAGGGAGTTTGATCTTGTTTCTCCTATCAAAAGAAACATATTTGAGTGTTTTCATTAGTCTTTATAGACTCACTTTTTCAATATTTCATTGGCCATTCACAGCCCACTTCTGTTGATTTCTGTGTAAATAATTATCAAATCTTCAAGGGTGTGGCTTTGGGAGGTAATTTAAGAACTTGTGATTTTCAAAATAACCACAGCAGTGCAATAGCAACACAAAAGTGATAATGCTGTGTTTTGTTTTGCTTTGCAGTTACAAAATAATGGAAATAGTCATTCCTTTGCATGTTACATAGTCTCTTTCTATTTCCCTTCTGTTTTAGCCTGTCTTTCTCTTCTTCCTTTATATTTTCCTTGTCACTTTCCTACAAAAAGAAACAGGTGTTTTCTTTTGGATATGTTCCATTTGTCTTGATTTGTTTAACCATCAACAATAGTTGGCGCAGAAGGAGAAAGATACAGCTATCCCCTTGTCCAGGTGTTTAGCAACATGTTTAGCCACACGTGTTTATTTCTCTCCTGAATACATGCATTTGTGCTAATTTAACTGCTGAGTAGAATAAATATGCAAAACTAAAACCAGAGGAGTGATAAAGTTGATGCAGTTTTAGAATGTTAAGCATTGGTAACCAATTCACTTAGATTTAGACACATTTTATTTCTACAAATGTCATACTGTATAATGTCGTGTAATTAGAACAGGAAATCATTGAGTAAGTGAGGAATGAATAAGAGTACTTAGGCTGAAAGGAAAATTACCTTCTGAGAAATTATATTCACACTCCACACCTCCATTCTTGCTTCACACGATAATGTTGGTAGTGATAGAAACTGATGCAAATTTTCTTATCTGTAGTACATTGTTCTGCTAGGTTCTTCACAAGCTTACATCACACACACACATCTTTTTTAAAAATTCATTTTTCAAAAAATGAATGCACAGAATTTACAAAGTGCCTAATTAGAAGCTGGAATTGTGTCTTGCAGCAGAACGACGACGACATAGAAACACCAATGTAATTATTGGTACCTCTGAAAGCTGGAGGCATGCCAAGTATTGGAAGCTGTTCTAGTTTGGTTGCTAGCATGTGATCAGGCTGGAGCAAAGTTTAGAAAAATACATAGTAAAACATCAAAAGATTATACCGTACAAACCTCCTCTAGAACTGAGCTGCCTTAGATCAATCTGAGATTGGATGTACAGCAGAACTAATTAATATTAAGCCGAAGTGGCTAAGTAAACAGCATGTCTGTCTTTAAAGTGGTGGAGTTAACAGGTGATGCCCCACCAGCAGGCAGAAGAGATTCCCAGAAGCACAAATGCAGGGCAAGGTGCCCTCATGAGTTCTCTCCTTCCATCCATTTCTTTCCAAGATGTCTCATAAGAGTCTCTTGCAGGCCAGCCTGGAAACGTTTGAGAGCTTCTATATGCAACCTCAGTAGGCAGCTGTCACCAGCCCTCCTAAGCCCTTCCGTATGATTTTTGGTGCAGTGAACGAAATGCCAGAAATGAAAACAATAAATACACACCCAGAACCCCACAAGCATGATAAGAAAGCAAGAACACGCCTGTCTTTTCTCCTCAGAAAAGGGGAGATGACGTTTCAAAAATAGCTCTTCTAAGACAGATTTGGAATCAGTTAAACAAAAAATTGCTTCTCCTGGCATTTGGACTAATGCGATTAAGAGAACGAAAGAGTAAAATTCCTGGCAGATTTCTGCAGCTGGGTAATTAGGTACAGGAAGGGACATGCCTAGTTTTCCATCCAGCTCTACAAAATCCCGATGCAAAGATTATTTTTGTGTGTGTGTTTTTGAAAAGGGGAAAAGCTCAGGGATGTTAAAACTGGATTTGGTGGTTAGCCATAATCATTGGAGTGTGGTGTTTCTGAAGCCCAGCAGGACAAGCTCCTTTTTGTGTGTTTCTGTGTTCAGTTGAAAGGCTTTTTGATCTTGAAAGTCAGTTTGAGTCTTAATGGTGAGGGTTGGACTTTGACCTGAAAATTCAATTTCTGCTTCCAGGGGCGACTAGTGTAAAACCATTGTTTTCTCATGGTGATCGAAATCGAGAAAAGGTAGTTGTCCACATAGCCAGGGTGCCAAGCACCCGAGAGGGAACCACCGAAAGTTTTCCTTCAGAAGTTATTTGGACTAGAAAGAAAAATACAAAGAGCTCAATGCATCTGCTCTTTAAAATGGTCCCATGAAAAAGTTACTCGTCAGCTGCAGTTCCAGGGCTTGTCCAGCATGGAGAGGTTTTGGCTCTGCCCTGTCCCGATGTCCTTCATGGTTCCAGGCCCATCTGCAACTGATAGTCCATCGCCAAGTGACCATGCCCTAGAAGACATGGCAGGATGATGGCAGGGCTCCTGTCTAAGACCAGCTGCCCAGCCAAACGAGCGGAGCGGGGAGGAAAGGGGCCATCGAATGATGGAACCCCAGAGAGAAGGAGCTGACAATTGACTGGGCCTCTCTCTTTCCACAGAGAAAATGAGAATTGGAGAATTGTGCTCCTGCTCAAAGCAGATTATCATCAAATATTTCATTCTGGCACTGCTATAATTTTAACATATAACCATAGTAACATTTACTAAGTTCTACTGAAAGAAATCAAAGGTTTTTCTCCTCCCCGTTTCAGTGAGGAGAGATAGGGAGACCTTTGATTATTATTTTTTTCTGGCATTGGTGTGGTGGAAATAATATATTTGTTCCAGGAATCATTTGTTTGTCTTTGCTTAAACAAATGGAAATGCTTTTTTTCCTTTCCCCTCTTTGTCTTTTGGTTGGACATTTTTTAAAAGGTGTGAGGGGAGTTAATTCCATGCAGCTCTCTTATGAAATCATATTGCTTTTTTATTTTTATTTTCATTATTGCTTTCACAGCTTTGAGTTAAAATCTAGTAAATGTAAAGAGTAAATGTAAAGAGTAGAAGTTCAGGGTAAAAAAAATAGAACTTTAGTGATGAGTTGGCTTTAAAAAATCCCTTTAAAACAATCCTGAATAATATTACAATCATTTTTGTTAAGTTCTGCGCATGGGTGCAAGGAACGGAGACGAAGCAGTGAACAGTGAACTTCAACTCTTTATTAATCATGCTGAACAGAGCAAAAAAACCTAGGGTAGGTTGCTGACCTATTAGTCAATGAGAAACATGGAAGTGTTAAACTCTTGAACCAATGAGAGTGGCTCGTTAACAGCCAATCAGATTCCCCAGAAAGGACCAATCCGATATCGCTATTATCGGCCAATCAGAAGTGCAGGATTAGAACCCTGCTTTTTCTTAAGGTTTGTTAAAACTTTATTGAAGTGCCTTTATTAGTTCATAACAATTTTAATAATGCGCTTTAATATTAATATACTGTACTGTTTATAAAATGGTTAAAGACTGGAGAAAGGGAGGGGGAGATATCTTGTCAAAAACAAACCAACAATCTCAAATAACACCAAAACACTGATACGCAATCCTGAACAGGATTTGTACCTCATCTGCTAGGACTATCTGTATAAATGGGGCATAGCATCCTCCCCTCGGTGTGGCTGAGGGGTCTGATGTTAAACTGTGTAGATCACATCATGACTTCTGTAAGCTGAGGACATATACCAATCCAGTATCTGATTTTTTAAAAAATGTAAACAATGATATGCTTCAGTGGTTAGATGGCCTAGACCAGGGGTGAGCAATTAATTTCTGTCAGGGGCCACATGGAAAATCAGATCTGCGTTCGAGGGCCGAACCAATTTTATAAAAGGCCATTATAAAGGGCCCACTATAAAATGCAGCAAATTATATATAAGAATCATTTACCTGTTCAGTGGGAGAAATCCAGTCTGTCTTGGGCTTGAACAAGTGCACTGAAATCTGGCAGAATATCTGAGGTGGCTATGCAAAGAACAGCTGAGAGGTGGTCATCAGTGATAGAGGATCTGTGTCTGGATTTGTTGAACTTCATCACTGAGAATGTCTGTTCACATATGTAGGTAGATCCAAAGAGGACTAGAATTTTCAGAGCATGTCTCCTCATGTGTGGAAAGTTCTCCTCTTTGAGCAATGAGTAAAACTCAAGCAGTGGGACAGACCTAAAGTGCGCTGCCAGAAGTGTGTCAGACTCCAAGTCAATGAGTTGCATCTGAACATCGCTGGGTGCATTATCCACATTGCAGCTGAAGGGAGAAGAAACCATGTCCATTTCACTCTCAAGTGTTTTGAAGTCTTGAAATCGCCTTGAAAACTCAACATGCAGTGCTTCTAACATGGATGAGTATCTGTGGAGGTGATCAGCTGATGGTTTGGCTTCCTTCAGTGTTGGCATGTGAGTAAGAATATTGTTCCCCATTTGGCTTGAGAGAAGCTGCAACTTTCTCATGAAAGCCTTCACTGCGCTGTACATTTCATGCACAAAAAGGCCCTTGCATTGCAGTTTGACATTCAGGTCATTCATCAAAGAAGTCACGTCTACAGCAAAACTAAGGTCTGCCAGCCAGTCTGTATCTGAAAGCTGAGGGATGTCATTTCCCTTGTTCTCACAGAACTGCCAGATCTCCTCTCTCAGGTCCCAGAAAACTTTCAGGACTTTTCCCAGGCTCAGCCACCTGACATTTGTGTGGTAGCTGATGTCATGATGTTCAGACTCATTTTCCTCCAATAGTGCAACAAACTGTGATTCAGTGCTCTTGCTCTGATGAAGTTAACGGTTTTAGTTACAACATCAGCAACATGGTTCATTTTTAATACTGACCTACACAGCACTTCCTGATGTATGATATACAATGCAAAAATGTCAATTTCTGCTCAGGGTTAATTTCAGTAACTTTATCCTGCATTCTCTTCAAAAGTCCAACATTTCTTCCCGTCAGATTTGGACAACCATCTGTTGTCACACCTACAAGTTTGTCCCATTTCAGTCCCAACTTGTCTAAACATGCATTTACTTCCATTAGGAAATCACTCCCTGTTGTTGTCCCTTTCATTGACTGCATGGCTGCCAGTTCCTCCGTTATTTTGAAGTCTGCAGTGATCCCACGTAAGAAGATGAGTAGCTGGGCAGTGTCTCGTACATCGCAGCTCTCATCCAGAGCCAGGGTAAAAAAGGAAAATGTAACTGCTCTGTTCTTCAGCTGAAACTCCAAATTTCCTGCAATGTCCTCAACCCTTCTAGTCACAGTACACCGGGACAGAGGGATGTTCTCAAATGCACCCTTTTTCTCTGGACATATTAGCTCAGCAGAGTCCACCAAACACTCTTTAACAAACTCTCCGTCAGAAAACGGTTTACTTCGTTTAGCTATTTTATGAGATATGACATAACTTGCTTTGGTAGCTGTATCTCTGGATGTGCTAAGTTTTGTAAAAAGTGTTCGTTGAGTTTGCAGCTTGGATAGCATAATCTCTGACTCCTTTGCTCACTCTTGGTCAGACAAGTTCCTATATTTATCCGCATGTTTGGTCACATAGTGGCGATTCAGATTATAATCTTTAAACACAGCGACAACTGTACCACAAACTAAGCAAACGGCTTTGCCTTTGACTTCTGTAAATAAATATTTAGCAGTCCGTGCCTTGTTGAAAACACGGCATTCAGAATCAACTTTCCTTTTTTTAATGTGAGCCGACATTTCTGGGGGAACTTAGTGGGTGAAACCCCTCCTAAAGAATATTAACCCCTCAGATCCAATCCCAGGTTCCCAGGTAACCTTCGTGCAAGGGGCGCTGCTTGGGGAACGAGAGAGAATGAGCCAGCGAGGAGAAGGAGGAGAGGCAGGCGCGAAGCGAGGCGAGGCGCACCGGAAAGAGGCGCTTCGTGGCCTACTAATACTGAATCTAAACTTGATTGAATTCCTCACTTTCTGCTGAGCCCACATAAATGATTTTCCATTCCAAATCTACATTGGAGAAAAAAGACTTTTAAATAAAACGTTCAAATTTTTGGTCTTCCAAACCACCATCTCTTTGAACTTGAAAACAAAAAACCCTAATACTTAGTTTCGATCAAATCAAGCTTGTACCAAATCCTGAAGTCAGTGGCTAAGTGGAAAATTAGTTGGGTAGGGAGGGTAATTGAAGTTTCAATTTCGAATTACAGCAAGCAATTCTCCAACACCATTTCCTCCGCTCAAGGGGGAAGAGAGAAGGCAAGGAAAGGAGCTCTTTGCCCGCCAGTTAAGTCTCAGTTTTCAAGGCTTGAATTGACTCGATGATTTTATTTCGCTACTGAGATTAGCAAAAACTGGAATTGCTCCCGAGCTGGCAAGGTCCGATCACCGAAGCGCTCTTCCAAAAGAGCAACTTCTGGAAGCAAAGTAACACCGCGGCTTTCCACGCTTTCCAATCGCGAGTCCCAGGAGAGAACAAACAGCAAACCGCTCTCAGAGGCATCCAAGCCCACCTAAAGCTAGGCCGCTGGTGGTGGAGTCTTGCCCTGCCTTGGTGCCACGTTTCCCGCCTCAGTGGTCCTGCTCGGCCGGCACTTTAAAAGCCTGCTCCCAGCACCCGAGCAACTTCCCAGCAACTTTCAGCTTCTTTTTAACTCGCGGGCGCTCGCGTCTGGCCCCGAGCCACGCGACGGAGGGAAGGCTGGAGCGCCGCCGGGTCGCCTCCTCCAAGCAGCCCGCCCACCCGCTGGGCTTCCCTCCGCCGTGTGGTTCGGGACCAGGCGCGAGCGCCCGCGAGTTAAAAGGAAGCCAAAAGGGCTTCCAGGCTTAAACTTTGCACAGTGCGGTGGAGGGGAAACCCGGAGTGCCACCAGGTCGCCTCCTCCAAGCAGTGCGCCCACCCGCCCACTGGGCGGAACCCTTCCCTTTCTTCGGCAGGAAGACGCTCCCGCCTGCAAACTTTGCCTTTGCAAAGTTTAAGCCTGGAAGCCCTTTCGGCTTCCTTTTAACTCGCGAGCGCTCACACCTGGCCCTGAGCCGCACGGTGGAGGGAAGCCCAGCAGGTGGGCGGGCTGCTTGGAGGAGGTGACCCAGCGGCACTCCAGGCGGCTCGGGGCCAGGTGCGAGCGCCCGCGAGTTAAAAGGAAGCTGAAAGGGCTTCCAGGCTTAAACTTTGCACAGTGTGGTGGAGAGGAAACCCGGAGCGCCGCTGGGTCGCCTCCTCCAAGCAGTGCGCCCACCCACCCGCCGGGTGGAACCCTTCCCTTTCCTTGGCGGGAAGACGCTCCCACCTGCAAACTTTGCCCGTGCAAAGTTTAAGCCTGGAAGTCCTTTCGGCTTCCTTTTAACTCGCGGGCACTCGTGCCTGGCCCCAAGCCGCGTGGCGGAGGGAAGCCTAGCGGGTGGGCGGGCTGCTTGAAGGAGGCGACCCGGCGGTGCTCCGGGCTTCCCTCCGCCACGCGGCTTGGGGCCAGGCGCAAGCGCCCGCGAGTTAAAAGGAAGCCAAAAGGGCTTCCAGGTTTAAACTTTGTACAGTGTGGCAGAGGGGAAACCCGGAGCCGGGTCGCCTCCTCCAAGCAGCCTGCCCACCCATCCGCCGGGCGGAACCCTTCCCTTTCCTCGGCGGGAAGACACTCCCGCCTGCAAACTTTGCCTTTGCAAAGTTTAAGCCTGGAAGCCCCAGAAAAAAATGGGGGATCGACGGGGACTTACCTTCGGAGAGGTCGCACTCGAAGGTGATTTCAAACTCTCAGCCGAGGCCTTTGCAACGTTCTTTTCTTTCCTACTCCAAGAGTGCTCCGCACTGTTTTGCAGCTTTGGGGTCCACGCGGTGCAGGGCAATATGCCACGCCCAGCAATTTTTTTTCAGGGCCGGGCCGGATTGGACAGACCAATGGGCTGGATGTGGCCCACGGGCCGTAGTTTGCCCACCCCTGAGTACAATATGCCATATGCTAAATGAATAAACTGACACACATAAATGCATCTTGAGTACCTCCTGGTATATTGGGGAGATGTGGCCTTAAATCTATGATTGAAGACAGCAGGTCTTATGCAAAGATTTGGTTACAACATTATGATTAAAAGGACCATAAACCCATCCCGCAAAAGTGGTCTTTAGGAACCTGCAACGGATGGGCAGGACAGGCAGTGAAGCTGAAAAGGTTTCAAGAGGAGCCTTTCACATTTCTGAGAAAAGAGGGCTGACCGGAAATTCTTCCCAAGCTCATATCTGAGATGATTCATGGCACTGAAAGCGAGGAGTTCAGTCAAGGCAAGTGGCCCGTGGGCTCTTAAGAGCTTCTGCAGGTAGGAAAGAGGTGCCAGCTACCACCCTGTTTGCTTCATGCTGCATCCATGGCTGCCTTGTATACACCCACCAAAGCCATTGCTGGCTTTGCTGTTCCTTGGTATCTTATAGAAAGAGAAACAGAGGAGTCTGGGCCACACGCACAAGCCAAACAAGCCATACGTACCATGGCCTCATTCAGCTTGTTATGAGGGTCAGGGCAGGACTCAGCAACACCTTTCCCTAAACAGTTTCTGCTCACAGGATGGGGGAAATCTTCATACTCACAGTTCTGGTAATCGGTGTTTTTAAAATGCTGGATGTTTTTTTCAGATTGGTTGGAGTTTAGCCACATATAAAAGATTTAATTTGTGTACAAGAATTCTACAGAAATTCAGACTTGGCTTTCTTTGGGGTTTTGCCAGCATGGCGAGTTCAGATTAATAATTAAATTACCATTTTTATTCAAGTGTAATATTATAATTTCATATCCACATTCAAGGACCCTATTATTAAGAGGTTGCTTATGCATTATTTATCTGTTCTATTTATCATTAAAAAGAGAGGCTTACAACAATCCCCCCCAAAATAAACAATTAAAATGGTCTTAGTAAGCAGTAGAATATAACTATTCAATCAAAATTTCAAAAACGGTAAAATTAATTAGTCACCAAATGCTGAAAGTACTGAAAATTTTATTGCAAAGTAGCTGATGGTTGGATGGTGGGTGGGTGGTTGGCTGGGTTGGTTCTCTCTCTGGGGAGTCAGTAACGGTCTGCTCTCTTTCTTTCTTAGGTGAGGAGGAAGAAAATATCAATGTGCTGATCCTCAGCTACCCCCAGTACTGCCGCTATCGCTCTATGCGGAAACGAATCCAGGGCAAGCCATCTTCAGTGCAAGCAGACCAGTTCGTCTTAGCCCTGGGAGGTGTTGCAGCCATCAGTCAAAGGTCCCAAATCCTCTACTGTCGAGACACATTTGAGCACCCCACACTTGTCGAAAATGAGAGTGTATGTGATGAATTTGGTAAGTCCCTTCACCTTTCCTTTTGTCTCAGGTTAAAAGGGTTTTCTGAAATAGCTCCCCATTTTGGAAGTGCAATTTAATCACAATGGCTGAGTGTTCACCTGGTGAAAAGTGATACTTTACTGAGAAGCCAAAGAAGTGCCCAGAACTGTTAAGTCCTTATAGTTTGGCCTCTGCATCACCGGCAAATCGCTCTTCGATAAGCAGCATGCTTGTTGGAGGATGGAGATGACATTGAAGAGAGCTTTGAAGGCAACGTGGTGTATTTTGTTATTAGGCACAACTGCTCTAGGCCTCATTCTTCCAGGTTTGCTTATACCTTGGGGTTTGCTGCAACTCCTTTATTCTTCCATTGTGTATCAGCGGAGAGATGCTGAGATGTTTTCTAGCTCAAGATGGCTCTGGCTTATTATCAGAATGTCAATCCTTGGTTGTAGAGCTCTTGAGTGATATGCTGTAGCCATTAAGCTGCTTGCTCTGAAGGAGAGTCATGAGCTCCAGTGTCAGGTGTGTTCATGGCCATGGCAGAGTGAATGCATCGGTTGTGGTGCTCAGTTCTAGCAGAGACCCCATTGTTAATATGGGATGAGTGTTCGCTTCATCAGGTTCTACAGTTTGCAACCCCCAAATATGTGGTGTAGAGTTTAGCTGGGCTGCACAAGGAGATATTTGCAGAGCATGTTTGTGAGAATGAAGCATCTCCCTATACAACATTAGAGCAGCAACATCCTTTGTGAGATTCGCCTGGCTGCTTGGAAGGTTATCCCCAGCGGTCTCCAAGTATGTTCAGAAACGGGAGGTCTGCAGGTACTGGGCACCATGAACACAGGAAGAGCCCTTGGAGCACCTGGATGCACCTGGATGCAGGTGCTAAGGATGTAGCTTTCGCATTTCCAAGAGAGGCCCTTCACCTCCTTTGTGAAGGCCCTCTTTGGCACACTTTGCACAACCAGCCCTTACAGACTTGTCCTTGTGAGTAGAAACACTTTTGGGAGGTTGACAGAAATGGTGGAGAGGCTTCTCTCCCTTGTCTTTCAGAGTTCTGTCTCTGGACCCTGCACAGGTTTAATTATTGGGATAGGCTATTTTTCTGAGTTCTCTTACCTGTGTTGCGTAAATCAGTATTTATTTACCATGTCACTTTACAAATTAGATCACATTCATAAATCTTTATAAGGTGAACTGTTTTTATATGTTGGTGAAGACAAGGAGGAAATATATTTCTTATTCTGCTACCCGCTGCCCTGCTACTCATTTGAAAAGAACGGGTTTTCCATGGCTCAGGATAAACAATGATTTTAAAAGGAGAATGTTTTGGAAGAAAGTGAGAAAATAAATATGAAATCCCCCACCACGATCAATTCAGACTCAGAAGGAAAACTGTTCAGTCAGTTATGGGAGCTACAGAGCTCCGATACCTTCATGCAAGGAAGTCAGTCTTGGCTTTGGTAGAGAGGAAGAGCTCAGGGCTGAATTGGTTGGGGGGATCCTTGGTGCTCTCTGAACTTGGTGGTTTTCTTGCAAACATCTCATGACCCAACTAGGGAACCTGATCAGTAAATGTGGGGTTTGCTGCCTGCTTATCTTGACTTAGATGGTCCCCACAATCCAAAAGCTGTCAGTCCAAAAGTTATAAATCACAGCACAAAACCTATGATTTAATGATAAATTAATTTAATCAAAATAAAATACCATTTTGATAATTGCTCCTATGCATGTAGTAACTTCCCCATACAACACATTAAAAATTACAGTTTGGTAATAGCTTTTAGGCAGATTTCAGTTGAGATGGAGGGACCAGATTCCTGCAGAAGGTCGTTCCCCAAAGACAAGAGAGAATGCCCTATTCCTTCATAATCAGGAACCCAGAACAAGGCTGTGATGGAGGAGCTCTGGTACCAGGGACGAATTGCATAATGGAAAGATGGGCAGAAAGTGCTCTACCTGGCCTCTATTTTCTCCCCTGCTTAATGCTGGCTTCCTAAGACAGAATATCTCTCCCAAATAATTGCCAACCCATACTTGGAATCCTCCAGAAAAAAACCCATCGTGACCCATCTGTTCTGAAGATGTTTTTCCTCGTGTCATTTGGAATTTGAAAAAGGGACAGTCGAGGCTCGGCTGCCAAGTCATCCACCTTCTTAAACCACCCACAAGGGTTGGCTGTGCTTTGGCGGTGGGGAGGATTTGCACTGGCATAACTGGTATCAAATACACAATTCACTGGTAGTTGGTTGACCTGTTTATTGGCTGATCATGCAAACTCTGTCTCTCAGTTAGCTCACTTACTTGGGGATTTTGTAAATAGGCAATGTCTTTTTTTTCTTTTTTTTTGAGGTTACAGTACAAAGACACATATAGGGATCGTGTTCAATTCCCACTTCCAGAGCTATGGCAGAAAGTCAGAAATATTTAGGTAGTATCAAACTATATATGCAACCAACTAGCATACATTATTCAATATTAATAGGATCACAATCATTCCTTCTACATCTGATAATCACCATGAATAATGGTTCCAGAGAGCCAAACTCTTTTCTATCTTGCAGTGTTGGTCCCCAACTATTACTGCTTAATTAACTGCTTTGTGCAAAAATGATACCAAGGCAGGTCTGCAGGCCTCAGGGTAGTCACTGAGTTGGTGAGTTTTCAGTTAGGTTTTGCAAGGGCAGAGTTGTATCCAGAGAACTATTTCAGCCAGGGCTTTTTTCCATGCTGTGACTCTTTGCCGTCTCTGTCAAGGAAATAAAAATGCAAGAGATACCCAATCTGAGGATGAGAGAGATTAGACCTGTGTGTGCTTTGGTATCGTTTAAACCAGCCTGGTATTTTTCACACTCCCGGTGAGTTTGAAAAAAAGTTGCAGTGGCATTAAGGGGCCAAATTATAAAGTCCAATGCGATTTGGAAACTTCCTTCCAGATTCAACTGGGAGTCTAGAATGAAGTGTGTCTTTGCACATGCAGCTGCCTTTAGGGGACATGTGAAGGATAAAATTATTTGTGAAATCAGCACAGCCCTGGTGTCTAGTCAAGGTGGCATCTGGATTTGCTCTGAAACCAAGGACCACTTTGTGGGCAGAAGCCGCCATTGACCTAAGCTGCACTTCCGCTATCCTAGACTGCAGGGGCTGAGGAGTACATGAGAGAGAAGTGGCAGGTCGCCCCCTCCTCTATAATCCCATCTACTATGATATAACCAGCATGCATTGTGTTAGTTTACATTAATTCCATATAGATGATGGTCACATGTGCAAAATCGTGGCAGCTAAATATAAACCTAAGAATGGTGATATAAGAGAGAAGTTATGTGCTTTGAGAGTCCTGCTGCTCTCCAGTCAAATGTGCAAAGAAAAAAGCAATTTACAGGGGTGCAAGTGATGTTTCTGTCACATTTTTTTAAAAAGAGCTTCAATGCTTTTTCAGAGCAATAATAATGATAATGTCATGCCCCTGTCGGAATCTGATTCCAAGGAGGAGGCTGAGCAGCTGACAAGGAGTGGGAGTGTGGCTCTGTTGGCTGTGGAAGAAACTGGGGAAGGGCACAGTCTGGCTGGGCAGAGCAGGGGAGAGGTAGAGCAAGGCAAAGGGAATTCAGAGGAAGACTCAGGCCCATCCCCTCCATCCTAGGGCACGCAGGGAGGAACGGAGAAGGGAGCAACATGAGTTGTGTGGCTTATGAGGGAGGAAAGGGCCCTGATTCCCTTAATTAGCTGCAGCTGGGAACACAGTGCTTAAAAAGGGAGTTTGTGCACAGCAACTGGTTGGAAGCAAATTGTGAGTTATCTTTTATTGTCGTGGCTTATCTGTGTTCCTGGCGTCTTCCCAACTGTGTGTGTGTGTTTGAAGTCTGCAATTCCTTATCCTGCCCTGTCCATTTAATTGCTGCAGCGTGGTTTGTGCGGATTTTTATTTACAATTTATTGTACAATTTGTTTTCAGACTAAATTTCCTCCACTTAATGACTGTTCTCGGGAGAGACAAACTTGATTTCATTGAGGGCCACATCACGGTTGTGTTTGACCTCAGCGGCTGGGGTGGACAGGGTGGGCACGGCCAGCTCGATGTCACTCATGTCAGGGGCACATGTAGTGGCCCAAGCACTCTGCCAGCGAAAACATACAGCCTTGTGCAATTCTCTGCCAGCAAAAAGGGAGCTTGGGAGGGCTGCATTTTCGCTGGTAGAGGCACCGTAGGCCAGTCCTCCACTATTTCCAGCACAGTCCCACAGGCCACATCTGCCCTCTCCCCCCGCCCGGACCTTGAGTTTGACATCCCTGGTCTATGCCATCTTTATGACTTTGGGCAGCCAGACAATATTCAGTAGGCTCTTTTGGAGAAGCAAAAGCATATCAAGAAGAGATGCTCGCAGAGAGAGTGATTTGACAGGAAAGGAATGCAACATCAGTCAAGATCCAGATTTAAAAAATTAAAACTACATATTATTATAATATTTCTATTTAAAGCATCCTGCTCTGTGATGCAGAAATCTGTCAGCACTAACATACTACTAGGTAAAACGTCAATGTGGGCCTCTAATTCCTGAAGCCTGCATTTAATGATTAACGTATGGCACCACTTTATCTTCTGCAGACTCTGAATAGTAGATACTGTATTACTCAGTATTAGGGTGGGTGGGGGAACTGTTTTAACCAAGAATAAAAATCTTTATAGGACATATCCACTTAATGTATTTGTTAGAAAGTCTCAGCCAAAATAAATGATGTTTCCATGAAGCTTTTGTTTTTGTTTTCCTTTTCTCTTTGTCATTAGACATTTTAACAAGAGCAGTGTTCTCTTCTAAACTGGGGAAGAGCAGGGCCTTCTTAAATATGGCAGGGGATTTTGGTTGCTTTCTTTTAAAAAAGCAACCAAAGCCCTGAGCCGTAATCCTCCACAGCATTATTACCATTAATCTAATGTAATCATTGGTCTTATATGGGCAATATTGATATTGCAATGAGTGTAAAAGCAACTTTTCTCTTTGTGGCTGCTCCTCAAAGAAATAGGCATTCAGGACATGCAAATATGTCAAGTCACAACTGGGAGGAGCAGGTCTGCTCTTCATCCTGCTTGTTCAAGCACACTCAGCAGCTCTATGATTGCCACCACACACCTTGTCTTCACAGTGGCAGCCCAGGGAATGAGACTTTCTCCCCTGCAGATGGGCCAGCATGCAATCAATTTCCACCATGAAGGGCCTTCTCACCATCATTCAGCGCAAACCCACCCAGCCACAATCTCCTGCAATTGTGCCTTATGGGGAAGATTAGGCACCGTCCTCCTTTTCTTCAACCAGAGGCTTCTGCTGTATTTCCAAATAACACCAGGCGACTCGCACAGAATTCGGCTTGAATTTATAATTGTTCCGTACTAGCAGGCTTGAAAGCCTGCGTTCCTATTGGTCTGGAAAAGCCGGGCCATGATTGGACGATATGGGACTCTCTGATTGGCTCATATAGAGCTTGCTGCGATTGGCTAATACCAAGCACGGCAAGCTCAAAAACCTGTCATTGGCTGCCTAGCCATGGCCAGCTCTATAAAAAGAGCAGCCACGGCTAGGGTTTTTGTCTCAGTATCTGATTGCTAATAAAGAGCTGTTTGTTCACTACTTCGACTCTCGTCTCTCCTTGGGACCCACTGCCCAGACTTAACACTGGTGACGAGAATGGGATACTGAGACAACAAGGCTGACTAGCACGTGACAGACAGCGCAAAGACTACCAGCGAAATGGCCAGCAATGCCGTGCCACCCATACCATTCAATCTGGCCAGCGAGGACTGGGAGTCCTACATTGATCACTTCCAAATGTTCTTGGAATCGAACAACCTGAAAGACACCAGCAGCAGCAAGAAGCGAGCGGTCTTTTTGACACACTGTGGACCCGCCGTTTTTAAAATGGCCAAGGCGCTTGCGAAGCCTGATGATGTCAACACAATGGATTGGGACAACCTAGCTCTCATCCTCTGAAATCACTACGCTCCAGCTGTACCAACCCTGATCAGAAGGCATGACTTTTACCAGCGTGATCAGCGCGAAGGTGAGAGCATCGGTGAGTTCATAGCCGACCTAAGAGACCTAGGGGGCTTGTGCGGATTCACTAACCTAGACGAAGCCATGCGAGACCGGGTTGTCCTCGGCCTAAAAGATCCAGCACTCCAAAGCAGATTGATGGCCAAGGGTGATACATCCTTCGCCGACACCATAACCGAAGCCACCACAGCCGAAGCTACACGTAAGTCAGCGGCGTGAATGCGGCATTCGAATGGAACCGATCGCAAATCCACCAGCAAACCAGTCACGACACCGGAGAAACTTGCGGCCTCCACCCACCATGGCGACATCGAATCCCCCTCTGACAGCGAAGAGGAAGAAGTCCACAGGCTACAGTCAGAGCGCGAGCGGCGAGACCGGCGATGTCGCAAGTCGGGGTACCAATGCGCCAGCTGCGGAGGAGATCACCCACGTTCTGAATGTAAGTTCACGCTTCACCAATCGACGCACAAAAAATCCGTGTTGAGGTCGGTATTGAAAACCAACCATGCACCATGGAGGTAGATTCTAGCTCCTACCTCTCTATGGTCTCCTGGCGGACCATTAAGCGCATAATACCCAGCATATGCCGACAAGAACTGAGTGACCAGAAATTGATTTTGAAAGATTATCAAGGGAACCGCATCCCAGTAGCAGGCGTAGGACATTTCAAAATCTCATACAAAGACCGTACCAACGTCTTACCGCTCACAATCGTCGATAAAGACTGCCCCAGCCTACTTGGTTTGCAGTGGTTCGCACCATTGGGGATTGAGATGGCAGGCATCAACCACACAGAGGATAAAGACTGGGAAGCAATGCTCATTCAGGACTTCCAAGAAGTCTTCAGCAACACCCTAGGCAAGTACAAGGGGTCCCCAATATCCTTTAATCTTAGCCCTGATATCGCTCCCATCCGCCTCAAACCGCGCTGAGTGCCTTTTGCACTCAAGCCTAAAATAGACGAACAATTAGACAAATTAATAGCGCAAGGCGTATTAGAACCCATTGATCATGCCTGCTGGGAAACACCAATTGTCACCCACATCAAATCTGATGGCTCCCTGAGAATTTGTGGTGACTACAAGGCCATTCTCAACCATGCATTATAGCAGAGTGCCTGTCCGGTGCCAGTCGTCCAACATCTCCTACACTCACTGGAGGGCAGCAGAATCTTTGCAAAGCTTGACCTGGCTCAGGCTTATCAACAACTGCTGGTCAATGCTGAAACTGCCGAGGCTCAAACAATCGTAACACATCGAGGAGCCTTTAAATGCAACCGACTCCAGTTTGGAGTCAGCGTCGCACCTGGGGTTTTCCAAAGCCTAATGGAAAGACTGCTACAAGGAATTAAAGGAGTCGTACCCTATTTCGACAACATCTTAGTAGCAGCCCCCTACAAGCGAGAATTGGAAAAGAGACTGAGAGCAGTGCTACAAAAATTTAAAGACTCTGGCCTCAAGGTAAAGAAAGAAAAGTGCCAGTTATGTACTAAAAGGGTTGAATTCCTCGGATACCTCGACAAACAAGGAATTCACCCTACCAACAAGAAATTAAGGGCCATCAAAGAAGCCCCCAGGCCGAAAAGCAAATTGGACCTCCAAGCATTCCTTGGACTCATTAATTTCTATAATATTTTCCTACCCCAGAAAGCCACTGTTGCGGAGCTTTCGCATAGACTCCTGGATAAAAAGGCACCTTGGATTTGGGGACGGCGAGAGGAACGCGCATTTCAACAGATAAAAGAGCTTCTGACTTCTGACGCAGTCCTCATGCAATACGAGACTTTACCACTGACTGTTACTTGTGACGCTTCACCCTTTGGCATGGGAGCAATCCTAAGCCACACACTGCCAAATGGAACAGAGGCTCCCGTTGCATTTTTCTCAAGAACCCTCTCCAAACCAGAGCGGAACTACAGTCAGCTGGATAAAGAAGCCCTCGCCATTGTCTCCGCAGTCAAAAGATTCCACGAGTACATTTATGGTAGGACATTTTTGATTACCGACCATAAACCCCTACTCGGCATTCTGGCTGGTAACAAACCCACTCCACACATTCTGTCACCTAGAATGACAAGATGGTCTGAATTTCTTGCCACTTATAATTATCAATTAATACATCGACCTGGCAAATCTATCTCGCATGCCGATGCTTTAAGCCAATCCCCCCTGCCAGACATGCAAGATGACCCAGCACCCACATTATCAATTTTGCAAATTGAAATTGCAGCCATGTCACCATTGACCGCGCAAGCCATTGCCCGCGAAACACGACGCAACAGACGATTGGCACGAGTTCTCAGCTGGGTAGAAAGGGGTTGGCCAGAAAACGAGACAAACGAACTCTTTAAACCATTTAAAAACCGGCAAACTGAACTCTTTTCTCAAAGAGGATGTATCCTGTGGGGAGACCGGGTAGTCATACCAGAAACACTGCAAAAAACAGTTTTAAACATGCTGCATGATGGGCACCCAGGCATCGTACATATGAAAGCCCTGACCAGGAGCTATGCTTGGTGGCCAGGCATGGACAAGCAAATTGAAACCTGGGTCGCCACCTGTAACAGATGCCAAGAGATTAACTCAGCTCCCCCAAAAACCCCACCGTTAGAATGGGAGACCCCCAGAGGCCCATGGTCACGCATCCATATTGACTTCGCTGGGCCAACAAAAGGGCATACCTTCTTGATTACCGTTGATGCTTACTCCAATTGGCTCGAAGTAAGCAAAATGAAAACCACCACCACAGAAGCCATCATTAAAAAGTTAAACAAACTCTTTGCCACGCACGGTCTACCTGATGTCTAAGTATCAGACAACGGACCTCAGTTTACCGCATTAGCATTCGAGCAATATTTGGCAGACCGTGGCATCCGACAAGCATTGACATCGCCCATTCAAACGGCAGCAAATGGTAGGGCTGAATGCATGGTTCAATTCACAAAAAAGACCATTCAAAGAATTGAACATGGCGACATCCACGAGAAAATCACCAAAATGCTTCTGATCCAACATCATGCCCAACACCACGACCAACAAGAGCCCAGCTGAGCTACTCATGGGCAGAAGACTCCGGTCAACCCTAGATCGCCTGCACCCTGCTTGCACACCAGAGAAACCCCCGGGATCTTCTAGTAAAAACCACGCCTTCAAGGTAGGAGACACTGTTTTTGCCAAAAACTTTACTGGGGACCCACTATGGCTTCCTGCGAAAATAAGCCAGATCACCAGCCCTCGCTCTTACTGACTCGAGACCACTGATGGGAGGTCTTGGAAACTTCACATTGACCAGCTAAGATCCTGGCTGGCCATTTCTCCCCTCACAAACTCTACCCAAGAAACCAGAGGCGGGGGAGAAACCTCAAACCCTGAACAAGAACCGGTTTCTGCACAAGCAGAACACCCCCCCCCCCATACTAGTTAAACAGAAATCAAACATTTAACCAACAAGACTTACCAGCTGACAGGGAACCATGGCAGATGGGTACTTCGCCTGGAAGCAGCAGCCAGACAAGCTCTACCAGCCCAGAGAATCCGGGCGAGAGCAGCAGAGCAAACGACTCAACCGACCCGGATGCACCAGGTGGGAGTCGCAGCTATAGGCCCGGCTCATCCTTCCAGGCGGTTCCTTCGAGAAGCTTGGGAGCAACGCGGAGCCCGTCCGAACCTGACCATGACCAAAGACATTGTGAGCTGCGCAAGTCAAGTAGACGGGTCTGAAGACCCGCCTACTTGCATGACTACGTTTCCCCGCCCCTTGGATGGAACCAAGAGGGGAGGGGTGTTCCGTACTAGCAGGCTTGAAAGCCTGCATTCCTATTGGTCCGGAAAAGCCAGGCCATGATTGGACGATATGAGACTCTCTGATTGGCTCATATAGAGCTTGCCGCGATTGGCTAATACCAAGCGCGGCAAGCTCAAAAACCTGTCATTGGCTGCCTAGCCATGGCCAGCTCTATAAAAAGAGCAGCCACAGCTAGGGTTTTTGTCTCAGTATCTGATTGCTAATAAAGAGCTGTTTGTTCACTACCACGAGTCTCGTCTCTCCTTGGGACCCACTGCCCAGACTTAACAATAGTGACATGTTTTTCGTGTGTCTGTCTGTCTGTCTGTCTGTCTGTCTGTCTAGGATTGACTGTTCCACTTCTATAGATCTTTGTGGCCTGGTTTGCTCATTATGCAAATGATTTGTTTATGCTAATTATGAGTCATTTCCTTTAAGTACCACCTCTAGCTAGCATGTAAAGTGAAGCCTCTGTTGAGCTGAGCTGGATTCTTGGTGAGCACATACTCACTTCCATGCGGTTATCTTGGGAAAATGACCAAATGGGTTTATTGCTGCCTTTTTGGATTTTAACCCCCCTGATGCTTCCAAGGATCTTCTGACAACAAGTAATACCATAGACCTGACCCTGTGTAGCCTTTTGGGATTAGGCCAAGGCACCGTTGGTCTGCCTGTACCTCTTCCTACATGACTGGCTGCTGAAAAAAATGAATGAAATGAGGAAAGAAATATTAATTTTCTCCTTAAATATGTTTTGCAAAATTGCACGTCCACCGATGTTCCACCGATGTTAATAAAAACCATTTCCTTTCCACCTGGACATATCCATAAGTAGCAGGGAAGTCTAGAGTCATCACTGGAGTATATATGAACTTTCAGCCTATCCATCTTTCTGCCCAAATCTTTACTGGACAAGAGTTTCACAGGTTTCAGTGGTAAGGCAGAAACAAACATCTAAATCCTAGGCTGAAATGTGGCTCCCCCCAAATATCAATAGAGGCCCCAGAGCCCCTGAAGAAGTTGCTAGTATCCAAAGCACACAGTAAAGCCAGTGCATTTTAACATTTATTTCTCGTCTTTACAATATGGTTTCTATGTGGATGGATTCTGAGCCTCTTGAGGTATACAGTGATTTCACTGCAGTGTCTGACCAGTCTAAAAAAGATTTCAGAAACCATGGTTAGAGTGCCCTAATTAAATATAGCAATTCCTTTTTTTTTTTTTAGAAAAATAAATAAAGCAAATGGCACTGAGATCTGTTGTTAGTGAACAGTAACCATTATGTTATTTCCATTTAGATACATGTAAAATAAAAGTGCTTTCCCATCATTTAGCATAAATCTGAAATGTTTGAAAATGAGAAATCTGGAAATGTTTTGAATTCTTGCTCAAACCTTTCTTGTTTTTTTTTAAATAAGAATGGAGAAATAAGCTATTAATGGTCTCCAGATGTTGCTTGTAATGGCTGATTTTCAGTTGTAAAATAATACCTATTTAAAATAACACCAACAGTGATACAACGTTCAGTTCTAGCATCCCCTAGAATAATGTTTGAAAAAAAATCATTTTGAACAGAGGAACTTCTATGGCTTGCAGAATTTCTTGTGTTAAATTATTTCTTCCTGCTAAATATTTAGCTTAAATTGCTTCCCGCTTTTCATAATCTCAGAAAGAATATTAGCACATTTTGTCTTTCCTTGTACGCGTAATATAGTTGCATTCACTAAACATAAAAAGTCCCAGATAATAAGGTCAAAGTCTGCTTCCCTCCTGCAATGCTGCTATAATTTAATCCATATTCATGTTGTTGTCCTAAACTGACACTATTCAGACTGATGGTTGGACAGATTCCCTCTGTAAGATTTCTAGTGCAAATAAAAACTCATAATTATTTCTTTTTGTCTTTATATGTTGCTGTTTTATCTGATTAAGAAGCTTTGAAAATTAGGGAAAAATATTCCTCCTGGCCAAACTTTGTATACTGTTGGCTGGTCTCTCAGGATGTTCACACATTAATGAAGTTTCAGTGGCCGTTTGAATGAGCAGGGAGGCTAGGAGCTGGAAGAGGCAGTCTCTGTCCATCACGTGACTCAGTCCAGGTTGTCCTTTGTGTCTAGCCAGGACCACTGGCAGAAAAGAGCAGCCATTGTTGCTTCCTGGCCAAGGCCTCCTTAGCAGTGAATTGGCCATACGTAAAGACACTGTGGTTCCAGATCCATCATCCCATACCCTTTGGAGTTGCAGGTTGGAGGTTTTGCCCTGTGACTCCAACCTGCAACTCCAGGATGCTCCAAACTCTAACCATGATCACTTGTAAGTGATCATAGTTAAGGAAATAATGGCTGAGGAGGGAGAAGGATGGGAATGGAGAGAATGCATTCTGAAAGGTGATTCTGTAGAAGAGCTTCCCACCAAATGGATGTTGCAAATATTAAATATTCATCTTAACAATATGAATGCAACATTACTATAAAACTTGCTTCCTTGTACCACTGCGTGTAATGAACATTGATCAGAACTGACAAGGCTTAACTCTGCATCTTGTGATAAGGTCCTTTCATGGCTTGAGTTCAGCATACGGTGTAAGTGCAGCTTTTCCCCTCCCTGCCACCTAAATAATACCACACAGGAAAAAATGCGGACGTCCAATTCTCCGAGGCTGTTTTTTTCGCCCCGCAACCACAGAACCTGCCTGCTATCTCCTATGCAAAATACTGGCTGTGGTTTCCTAGCTCCCAGCTTCATGGCCCAGGGACAGTTGGGGAGGGGGAACTGAACAAACCTCAGTTTACCCAGGGTTATCGTACCAGACGATACATAAAAACAACACACAACCAAAACATTGTTTCTTGGGAAAACCATTCTGCTGCTTCAAAGGCATGATGGAATGAAGTTGCTTTAGGTCAGGAGGGTGGATCTGCATGGACCTCAGGGAGAGAGAGGGGGTTCTGTGAGGGAGGTGAGCAGGTAACAATTTTTTTATTTATATATAAAGTGTCATGCCCCTGTTGAATCGGATTCCGAGGGAGAGGTGGAATAGCTGACAGGGAGTGGGAGTGTGGCACTGGTGGCTGTGGAGGAAACAGGGGAAGGGCACAGGCCGGCTGGGCATTCAGAGGAAGACCCAGGCCCACCCCCTCTGCATCCCAGGGCAAGAAGGGAGGAACGGATAAGGGAGCAACGTGGGTTATGGGAGAGAAAAAGGCCCCGATTCCTTTAATTTGCTGCAGCTGGGAAAACAGGATAAAGAAGGTGTTTGCGCACAGCTCCTTGCTGGAAGCAAAGCATGCATTATCTTTGTTTGTGATGTCTTATCTGGGTTCTGGCCTCCTCCCAACTTGTGTTTCGTTATCTTTTGGAAGTCTGCAATTCCTTATCCTGCCCTGTCTCTTTAATTGCTGCAGCATGGTTTGTGTTTATTTTTATTTATAATTTATATGTACTTTGGGTTCGGACTGAATTTCTTCCCTTTAAAAACTGTTCTTGGGAGAGTTTTTTCTCCAGCCGATGAAAACTGGACATTGGGGGCCAAGTTGGAGGAATTAAAGGGACTTTACCTATTTTTGTGACTTTGTTGCTTTTGTGCCTCACCCCTTTGTGTCATCACATAAAGAGAGGGGGAAGAGAGGGAGAGAGGGAAGGAAAGGCCCTTTGGTTTGGTCTTTTGAAATAAAAGTCTCAAAGAGAAGTCTCAGAGACCCCACCTTAAGGAATTCATGGATAATTTATGGAGTGCTAGAATTTGAATTTGGGCTTGTCAGTTTCCCAAGATCCTGCGTATTAGCTCCTTCCGTTCTTGGCAATAAACCTGACAAATGAGACTTTTTGTGAATCTGTTTTCTGGGCTGTACAGGTAGTCCTCAACTTACAACCACAACTGAGCCCAAAATTTCCATTGTTAAGTGAGTTTTTTTTCCCCCATTTTACAACCTTTCTTGACACAAGTATTACTTGTTAACTGTATTACTTGTTAAGTGAATCACTTTAGTTGATAAGTGAATCTGGCTTCCCCATTGACTTTGCTGGTCCAGAAAGTTGCAAAACAAGGATCTCGTGACCTTGGGGCACAGCAATGGCCATAAGTACGAACCGGTTGCCAAGCGTCTGGATTTTAATCACGTGATCTCAGGGCTGCTTGCAAAGGTTGTAACTGTAAAACAAACAGCCATAAGTCACATTTTTCAGGGCCTGAAAATTTTTGAGGCTGACACATGGTAAGTTTGAACAGTCACTCAATGAACTAGTATAAGCCGAGGAAAAGTGCAAGAAACTTGGTCTGGGAGGATTTGCTGGCTGGACAGTTGGGCAGACGGTAGCTTTTCTGCAGGGCGTCTTCATCAGTGGTGGGATTCAAAATTTTTACTACCAGTTCTATGGGTGTGACGTGGCAACACTTGGTGGGCATGACAAGGGAAGGATATACTGCAAAATCCCATTCCCTCCCCACCCCCCTAACCTGCTTTCCAGCTCTGTTCTCCTGGGCAGGGCAACCAAAGGAGACTCAGCCAATCAGCTGGGACTCAATGGGAGGCAGAGAAGAGATGGGGGCGGAGCCAGTCAGAGGTGGTATATGCCGGTTCTCCGAGCTACTCAAAATTTCCACTACCGGTTCTCCAGAACTGGTCAGAACCTGTGGAATCCCACCTCTAAATCTTCACCAAGGCTGGGGTGGTCATCGATCAGAAGTCCACTAAGCGAGGGACTGGCTTCCAAGGTCTATTCCATGATAGTTTAACTCTGTGAATCCATGTCAAGCAGAGCTCTCTATAGTTGGGAAAAAAAAAAAACTGAATTAGCAACTATATTTAGTATCTTCCACTGACGCCTTTTCAGTAATTGGGGTTCTAGTGAACCAAATTCCATGCAGAGAGGAGTGATTTTAAGCCATTTAAGCTATTAATTAATGTATGCTCTCTTTAGACAAACATCTTGGTTCACACATTATTATCCCCACATTCTGTCCTCTGCTTGGACCACCATGGATGCCTTTTGTGTTTCCTGCTTGGAAGCTTCCTGCATTGTGTGTTCAGAAGTGTTTTCATCAATCACACTATCAAATTTACATTGTTACATTCCCTGAGGTCTGGAAGATCAGTAATTATTATGAACAGAAGAGAACCTTTAAAAAAATAATCTATCATGTAGGTGCCAACATTCCTGAAAGTAACACAATGAACAAAGGAATAAGTGATCTATGTCAGAATATGGACTCATTCTTCAGAATAAACCTGCTTTAAACCGCAGCGAGAAAGACAACAATGTAATATTTTCCAGTGACTGTTTATCATGAATTACGTCAGCTTTCATTTAAATGTGTTTATTCTCTTTAATGCTTCTTGGTGCATAATTTGCAATGTGTGACAGCTGGGGGTGTGTGTGTGATGAAATAACAACTCGCAGGCCCCCTGCAGGAATAAAAAACAGGGCACAGGGTTGAGTTCGCTTCCTTCTCCCCCGTTAATTATTGCATAACTCCTTCCTTTTCTTTTTCTTTTTTTTTTTTTTCTTTAAGATAAAGCGGCGCAAAACATTGTGGAGGTATTTATGGCTAAATCTACTCTTACACAGCTCTGTTTTGCTCCTGGCTAGTTCTTAGCTAAAGCAGTCATTTGTGGTAATTTTGCTTTGAGAGATATTATGTCAGGGCTCGTTTAAGAGTATGATTATGTTTCACATGATCCGCGGTTACATGTCAGCACTTGAAGTTTCTCCCACTGAAATCCAGAACAATTTTAGCTAATGCACCTTTGCAAGGAGGCTATTGTGGGCATACCTGAAATCACTGGAGCGGAGGGGAGGAGCCGGGAGCATTTTCCAGCCAAAACTCAACCAGCAGAAGGAAAGGAGAGCGACTGTCGTAAGGCTTAATGGGAGCAGGTCTGCAGACTTTCTTCTCAGGGCTTAGGATCATGATGGGCGAACTGATTGCACGTGTGCCGGAAGTGGCACACAGAGCCATCTTTCCGGGCACGCCAGCCATCATCGCCCGTTGCTCTTCTGGGTTCCAGCTCACACAAGGGCTCTGGTCAACTAGTCTTCGCATGCAGGAGCGCCAGAAACCGGAAGAGCAGCTCCCCCGTTGTGTATGCACAGGCCAGGAAGCTGAGCTTCCGGTTTCCAATGCACCAGCTGGTGTTCATGTGCGCGTGGGTGCTAGAAACCAGAAGACCAGGTGGCCAGTGTGCAGAAACCGGACTCTCAGCTTCCCAGCATGCGCATGCACAGCAGGGGAGCTGCTCTTCCGGTTTCCGGCGCTCCCACACGCACAGGCTCCCGTTTTGGCACTTGATGTTGAAAAGGTTCACCAACACTGGCTTGGGAACTGATTTACTGGATCTAGGGAATCTAGTTGAGTAGTGGGAGCTATTCTGTGCAATCCTGGGGTGTGAGACATGAAATCCTTGGCTCCACAAATTCCCCTCCGCGGTGAACTTCTGAGCTGGCCCTCAGCCACTCCAACTCTTCTCCTTGCAATAGTTACAATTACTAATACTGACTGACCTGGAGAGCTCAGGCTGTTCCTGTCCTCTCTGGTTCCAGTGGATAATTCTTTGAGGATTTCAAAGCGAATTGTTACTGATCCTCCAGCCATCAAACAGAGGATGCAAAGGTTTGTCAATTGCTCTTATGTTGTCTTGCTAATCTTTCCACTGTTTGGAAAACAAACCCCTTACAATACAAGCATGCATCCAAATCTTATATATTACTTAAGAAAGCTGTCATTGGAGGTGGGACATTCAGATTCTTAAAAAGTGGATTCACTGCTCTTGTGAATTGAACGCTTTTGCCATTTCAGCACAGAGGCATCAGTGAAATTGGTGGGTGTTGGTTTTTTGCCAGCAAGGTAAAAATAGGTGAAAAGGGTAGCTAGGCCAGGAGTGACCTAGTCTGTGGAACAGGAGAAGCGGTTGGACTTCTTCCTTGCCTTCTTCTGACCTGGATCCTCGCTTCCCCAGCTGGAAAGCAGATCCCTCACCTTCCAGGTCTCCTCGGCTTCAATACGGGAGCAGGAGCAGCCCAGGATCCCTTCATATGCCTGTCCCCTTCATTCCAAATGCTCAGCATATTTTCCAGTGCATGCAGTATTTCTTTGAAGAAGAAAGGAAACACGCAGGGTGTGCCAGAAAATGGAACAAAGAACAAAAACACAGCTAGTGACTCACTATGAACATAGTTTAATTTTTCTCAACACGCAATTAGTTAATTACTCTTAGCCAAATTAATTTGCATTTCTCTTTTTTAACCTTCTCTTTGTCAAGAACAATATCAAGGCAACAAAGGTTTGATTTCTCGCTTTCAAGCTAAATCTTATTTCTTTGCAACTGCCAAATCTAGGAGGGGCTGCAGCAAAGGGGGCATTTTGATCTGGGTGAAGAAGTGAAGAAAATGCATCTCTTCCTGGGACCAAGGGCCACAAATTTCAGCCTTACACTAGGATTTCTAATTTTAACACGAGTGAGGTGGGATGTGTAGCACACATACAAATGTTATTTGGATGAAATGCAACAAGGGAAATGTGATTATTATGGAACTTTAATAAACATGTAGGGATCTTATAGATTTTTCTAAAGGAGACACTTTACCCAAATGCCTTGCAAATGAATCTGCAAACCACATTTAGAATTGTTCCAGATCTTTAATTAAAGGCATTTCACAACCCATTGCAAGTGAAAAGATTATAGAATGTAGCAACACTTCTTCTGGGTTAATGAACAAATATCCAGTATTTATAAAGCAGATAAAGATGGATGGGGTTTTGTAGAAGGCTTTTTAATAATGGTTCAGGCAGGTTGTAGATTGGGCCAAAGTTCAGTTTGGAGAAAGCATCCATTTGGAAAGCTTCCGGCCTCGATCGGGGCTGGCATGGGGCCACCTTAGATATCCCAGGGGAGCTATCTGGACATCCCGGGGCAGCAGGGTTGTTTCATGGGGGAGATCTCCAGCTCCCCCCCCCCCCATGGGAGCAATATTTCCACCCATATTGTAGGTGGTGGAGATGTTGAGACCTTGTCATCACCCCTTCCTCCTCCTGCACTGGGAAGGAAGGGGAAAATTTCCATAGGCAGCAGGAGGGGGGAAATTGTGCAGCACTAACCATTGTGCTGCTCTGCTCCCAACTGCGACTTTGAAGGCTTGCTCTCAACTGCTTGTGAAAAATTACTACAAGATTAGAGGAGCTTTATTTTAACAGCTTTGATTCCTTGTGCTAATATCAAACATTGGAGGAGCTGAACAATTAAAAAGGGGGAAGAGGAAGGTCCTGATTGATTCATTAGATGGGATGTGGGGTTCTCTCCCCCCGCCCAGTATAAAGCTGAAGACAGATAGTAAGAAAGGTATCGTTGCAAAAAAAAAAAACCCAAAAAGATTCAGCAAAATGTGGTCTTGCTTCAAAACCCTGTGGGAGCAAGTTTAAAACACTTATGTTTAAAACACTTTCAACTTCCTTAATAACTTTTATCTTTCTTTTAAGTCCTGGAGGTGGTTGCAAAAGAAAGCTAGGTTCAAATCTAATTGAACCCTGTAGACGCTTACATAGTTATTTGAAATAGTTTTTCACTACAGATGTTACGCCATTTTAGAACCTTAGACTAAATAACGTCAGTTCTTGTTTGCTTTCTTAGTATGTTATTCATTTATTGGGAAATTCAAAATGTAAAACATCTGGAAGGAGGCTTCATGCTTGCAAAGCTGTCTTTGAAATGTGTATATTTCAGACTTTCTCTTTAATGGCTGTTTAGAAGGAGGGAACAGGCTTGTGGGCTGCAGTTTGTAATGTTCTGCAAATGTCCTCCAGCAAGGCTAAAAATGACAGAGCATCAAACTGGAAAAGATTGGGATGGCGTATAAGTTCATTAAACCCTTTGCTTAACAGTCAAAGTAGATTTTGGAGTCAAAAACTGTGACTTTTGTAAACACTCCACAGCAATTTTACTCAATGGATGCCCTCCAGATGTGCGGAGCATCCATCAGCTCAGCCAACACATCTGGAAGATCCAGAAAAAGATGGCACACAACTGTGAATGAAGAAGATTTCTGAAGAAATTATTGGGTGTCTGTGGCAGTCCTCTGATAACATCTGCATCAAAATAGAAGAATTAATCTATTTTATCGCCAGTGTGTGAAGTTACAGTCACAGACAACTATATCTATTGGAAGCGCTTGGTGTATTAATGTTTTAATGGCCTCACAATTTCATTTCCACAGTTATATGCATTTGATGACCATGCCTTTAAGGAATCAACACACTCAGCAGAAAATTGGGACAATGGGGAGGTGACACACTACAGAAGAGAAAAAACAGAAAACAGAAGAGAAAAAATTGATAACAAACAGTTTTAATTTCCCTTTTTATATTGCAATAATATTCCCTGAATGGTTATGTTTCCTATCTTTCAATTACGCCTCTTAAACATACCCGCTAGAAAAGAGGATGTGCCTCAAAACACAGCATGTCCCCGTCCCCCCCGATTTATGGGATGCAGGCAGATTTAGTGCACAAAAGCAGGAGAACATTTGAGGCAGAAGTGGGAGCTGGTCATATTTGTGGTTCTCTGGCCAGACTGACCAGGAGTGTACTCACAGTTGGCAAGGAACAGAATGTGTGCCCAGACTTTGAACAGGCTGATAAACTAGGCTACTGTTTCCATCTGTAAAAAAAAACATTATTATATGTTTGTGTGAGAGAAATTATTGTGTATGTCAGGCAAAACCCTAGAGCCGTGATGGCGAGCCTATGGCACGCATGCAGGAAGTGGCACGCAGAGCCATTATTGCCGGCATGCGAGGCCTAGCCCAGAGCAGGTGTTCTGCACATGTGTGCGGGGCCACCTGCCCAACAGCTGATTGTCAGGTATCTGGTGCACATGTGCGGGCGGAGGCAGGAGACACACATGCATGTGTGGCCTGCGGGGGGGGGATTGTACACGCATGCACAGGGAGCGTGGCGGGGGGGCTGCATGCATTGTCTTCTAGGTGCTCGCGTGCGAGAGCAATTTTCAGCACAGGAGCCCCAAAAGATTAGCCACCCCGTCCTAGAGCAAGTAAGTGACTTGTGTGCCTTGATTGAATGGCTACTAAAGACAAGAAACTGAACAGGTAAACATTAAATAGGTAGTGAAAATAGGTGGACAGGACAAATTGTGAACAAACCATTTAGAAAATATCATTCCTCCTACCCATCCCTGATTTGTTTACGTATATTTTGGTTTCTTTCTTTCCATTTCTTACAAAGCCGGATCGGTCAACTTCTCAGAAATCGTAACGGAGGAGTAAAAGCATTGTCTGAATCTGGATGGTCCTCTCCAGTTGAGAGATATCTGCTCAGTGTTTGTTTGTTCGGGGGTTTTTTATACAGTTCAGTCCATATAATTATTTCAAACAACGTGCACTGCTGCACAATGTTTGCTTTTGCTATACTAGGTCCAAAAACGGAAGAAGGATTCTTATTTCCATGGGATGTCATTATTTAACCCAATGTAGACTTCAGAGGAAGGAGCCCTGTAGTCAGAGGGATGCTCAGCTCAGCAGTTTCCTACCACTGGGAAGATAAATACAAAACCTGTACCCAACAACCTTGAGACTGTTAAAATGATTTTTAATAGTGATAATCATGATAACAACAATAGTAATAATTGTATATCTCTGTTGGATTCTTCTACTACCAACTTTCCCCGATTTGCCTCTGCATTCTCTGCAATGCCAACAAATAGGCATTGACATATTTGCCATTAGTCAATTGCAGAAGGCTACTTTACTTGGAACGGCTTCCATCCTGCAACGATATCTGTAACACCGTCAAACATCCAGATTTGCCTATCGCAGGTCTTTGGTAAGGACTCGATAGGTCCAAACCCAATCTGAATATCTGGCTGACTGCTGTTATTATGATTATTATTATATTAATGAATGTGTGCCTAAAGACCTAGGCAAGCACTTAAAAACAATTGGTGCTGACAAGATCACCATTGGTCAGTTGCAGAAGGCCACCTTACTGGGATCTGCTCGCATAATCTGCCAATACATCACGCAGTCCTAAACACTTGGGAAGTGTTCGACTAGTGATTTGTGATACGAAACCCAGCATGGTTATCTCGTCTGCTGTGTATACCGTCATTTTTGTGTATAATAATAATAACAACAACAACAAAACAACAACAACAACAACAATAATAATAATAATACCAAAAGGCTGCCTAGATACATGGAAATTTTAAACATTAGACCTGAATATCCTAACTTTGTAAAAACAAAAACAAAAAAACCCCACCCGATTCAGAACTACCCTTATACTCATATACTCAGATGTATATATAACAGCTGTTAGGTCCTTGGTTAGGACTTGAAGATGATGATGATTATGATGATGATTTTGCAAAAAAACCCTGAAGATTAAATTGAAAAATTGAAGATTAAATCTATAATGGTAACAATAACAATTCCTTTGAAATATCAATAATAATTCTTGAAAATAAGCAAGTCAAGATCCTGTGGGATTTTCCGGTCCAAACAGACTGACATCTGGCCTACAACATGCCTGACATCACTTTTATGGAAAAGAAAAACATTCTGGTTCATTGATATTGCAATACCAGGTGATGCATGAATTGAAGAGAAACAGCTAGAAAAAATAACCAAATATCGTGATTTGCAAATTGAAGTTGAGCAATTACAGAGGAAGAAATCGATGGTTGTACCTATAGTAATAGGAGCTCTTGGAGCAGTGCTCGGAGGGCTGCCTAGATACATGGAAATGTTGAACTTATTAGACCCTGGACATCCTGAATTTGCAAAAAAAACACCCTACTCAGAATTGCCTATATACTGAGACGCTACTTTAACGGCTCTTAGGTCCTTGGTTAGGACTTGAACTGTTAAGTTTTTACCAGTCCCAGACGATGATGATGATGATGATGATGATAATAATAATAATAATTAATAATAATAATAATAATAATAACTAAGAGAAACTAAGTCATTAATGACTCATCAACTCATCAACTTGACTTAAAATTACAGAATTATACCATTAAACATATCAAGGGAAGTTTTTGAAGAGTGGACTCAAAAGTTATTTTTAATAGTGTCAACAAAGACATCAGCCACTATGGAGGGACTGTATTTAAAAGATATTATGGAAGAGGAACAAGTTCCACCTGAACAAGAGCAAAACTGAATTAAAAATCGATTTGAAAATGATAGGCTACAAGAATGACATGGAACATATGTTTTTTCACTAGCCATAATTTTTAAAAGCTGATGTTTAGTAATTAAAAGGGACATGCAAACAATAAAGCAACCTGGATAGTTTTCCTATGTTGGATTTACAAAAGAAGCTTGTTAAAGTTTTCTTTAAATCTCAAAAGGCAAAGAAAAGAAAATGAAAAGAAATCATTACAGCATTATTTGAATGGACTAAAGATTAAAATTGTTCGAAGTAAAAGGAAGGAATATAAAGTTGGTTCTGATCAAAATTAAATTAGATATATTATTAAATATGTATATAACAGCAGGATTTCTGTCATGATGCTAATGAGTTTGTTGTCATTTTGTCAGCTTCGAAAGACCCTCGACATTATTTGGTTGAAGTGATAGGTTCTTTTACTAAAGTTGAATGGCTGCAGTGAAAGAAAGGCTATATCTGAAGATTCCCATGCAAAAGGTTTCACTTTTCCCCTTTCCCTGGCCCTCACTTCTTGACCAGTTCATCAATGTCCAATGATATGTTGTTTTGGGAATGGCTTGGATGTTTGGCACCACTCGATGCAATTTTGCATTTTTTTCTCAGGCCAGGTGTCCTTGAAAACTAGTGCATTCCAGTCCTGGCAATTGGTTTCCATTAAGGTTGTCACCCGCTTCTCACCATTCTCTTTAGATTCCCATTCCCATCCCTACTCTCTCCATTCCATTGCGCCTTCCTTTCCCCTTGCATTTTATGACAGGATGCCAGCAAAATATAGAACCTGAAGATCTGGCATATTTGGACATAACCTTGATTGGCAGCAGGGGGCCTATGGCCACAGAAGCAAGGGGTGGGGCTGCCTGTTTGAAAGTGGCTTTTCTCGTTGAAGCAGGGATGGGAAATTTTCCCCCATCAGGGCTGTTCGGGGGAATTGGGCCACCCCTTCATTTGGTGGTCATCAAGTACAGAACATCAAGTAATATACAACCTGCCTCAGGAGTTTCTTCCACTGGTGCCTTCGGTTTACCCAGCTGCTTGCTCCCCCGAGATCCCTAAGTGTGTGGGGGATGCAAAAGGACCCGGCTGTAATGATCTCCTCTTTTCTGGATTCAGCATCCGGGATCAGGCAATATCTGCATGTACAGGAGCTGTGCAGTTCTGGTGTTTGGGCTGAAGTACCAGCCAGCTATTAATTTCAGTAGAATATTCAGCAGAAGAACCTCATTACAGAGACGGAGAAATATGCTTATTTTGCTATTTGGGGTGAGTTAAACTAGAAAATATGACTTGGCTAAAGTCACATTTGGCGAAAGAACATTGACTAATACAAGCTCAAAAATCAAGATGCACCACAGGAGCTTTAAGTAGGCCTTTCAGATTGCCTGCCTAGCTCAGGGTTGATTTACCTGGATTATTTTCTATGACAATCTTAATGAGCACATTGATTAAAATACGCCAGCAGCCAGTGAGCCAAAAAGGAGGTGGCAGGTGCCTCTGAACTTAGAAGCAGAAATGGCCAATGCGCAGAGTCCTGAGCATCAGCCAGGAGGTGGGATAGCTTAAGAGCCTACTGGGGTTTGTGGCTCAATTGTCTGGAGATTCCTCTATTTATCCCACCCGTATAAGATCACATTGAGCCTGCGGGATGTCCTGGAGCCATGAAGACCCTGATCTGAGAAGTTTCTGATACAGCAGCAGAATATCAGAGTGACAGAGTCCTTGGAGCCCAGCCACCTGCTCATTTCAGACAAATGGTTGTCCGGTCTCTTCTAACACTTCCAGTGTTAGAGCACCCACAACTTCTAGAGACATGTCGTTCCACTGATGAACAGCCCTAACCGTCAAGAAACTTCTCCTTAGTTCTAGGTTGCTTCTCTCCTTGATCAGTTTCTATCTGTTATTCTTCGACAGATGCCTCAGGTGCTTTGGAGAATAGCTTGACCCCCTCCTCTTTGTGGCAGTACCTTAGGCATTGGGAGAGCAAGGTGGTTGACCTGATGTTAGTTGACTGAGCAAAAGCTTCTGTCCAGCACTCAGAGACCCACCTTTTCTGGAAAACAGAAGGTCTGGGTGAGGTATTCCAGATCTCTTTGGTTCTGTATGCAGAGGTCTCCAACCTTGGCAACTTTAAGAGTTGTGGACTTCAACTCCCAGAATTCTTCTATCCAGAAGCTATGCTGGCTGGAGAATTCTGGGAGCTGAAGTCCACAAGTCTTAAAGTTGCCAAGGTTGGAGACCTCTGCTGTATTGAGCCTGATAGCAAGTGGACAAGGGCAAGTCTCTGGTTTAAGCCGCTCCTGCCCATTGAATGGCCTTTGTTTGAAGACCAAGGGCAATAGCCAGGATGAAGAACCATGAAGGCAGCCGAGAGGACTTGCCCTTCCACCTTCTTCTCACCCAATTGTCATGTCCTCAGACCAGAGACAAGCTCCTCAGCAGCTGCTTCAGGCAAATACAGTTGTGGCCCCTAGGAAAGCCTTCCTGGTGTTATGGCAGCCAATGGCTTGGCACCAGCAGCCCCTAGACCGAGCCCCACTGATCCTGCCTCCCTCGAGAAAGAGAATCCCAGCCATCTCAACAACCGCTGGGTGAAGGAGACGCTGTACTTCCAAGAGTGGGAGGTTTCTGGCATGAGCTCTCATCACAAACTGTGGGGAGTTCAGGCATTGATGGTTCCCTGGATCTAGATCCTGCATTTATTTCGAAAAGTTTGCATCTGTTTATGGAAGGCCCTGCTTGCTGTCTTGGTCATTTGTTCCTGAGCCTGGAATGCTGTGAAAGTCCAAAGGGAGGAATTGGCACTTTAGTGGTGGTGGGGGGATGACGCAGAGTGTTCAGTATCAGATGTGGGCTACGCTTATCCCTGTGAAGCAACATAATCGAGAATTCTTGCTGATTCCGTTACGGGGAGACAGGCATTTCTAAATGGGTTGAACTACTAAGTCACAAATGTCACTTGTGCAGCCTCATGATACAAACTAATGCAAGGTAACTGCATGTCAAGCAAAATGACACGCAGGATAATGAAGAGTAGAAGATTAAGAAAACATAAAATTCTTTGAATGAGTCATTGCACGAGATGAGGCTACTGACAATTTTGGGATTGATGTCTGAGTAATTTGTGACTCATTTCACCCCTTGACACAAACACACTGCACACCAACTCAAAGAGATGGCAATAAAGAACATGCCCAATTTTAGATATGACAGTAGCCTCCGCTTTTAAGAATTTCTCTCTCTCTCTCTCTCTCTGCTTTTTTCAAAAAGTGCTTAGACAATTAATGTCTTATGCATGTATTCAACAATAGTTGCCTAGCAACCATCAAGTTGCTGGCTTGCAGAGCCAAAGCGGCTGAGAGGACTGAACCACAGATGCCAGCTGTATCGGCAGGTGAGTCGAGGGAGCTTCATCAGATGGTTCCTGCAGGAGAAAGGAAGGCCTGCTGTAGGGTATTTTGGATCAAGCCCCTCCTCATTTGCAAGGAGAACCGGTGCTGCCTTTTAGAGCCCAGCCCCGAGAATTCATGCTTCTCACTTTTTATTGGGAAATGTGCCTGCCATCACATACAGTAGATTATTATTATCTCTCCGGAGAAGAGAAGAGGGAAGAGTCACTACCCCTCTGGATATGCAGGTCATCACCAGCACAAGTTTTAACTCAGCCATTGCTAAGTTCACGGATGGTTACCAACCAAGGTTAAGCTAGCAAAAGAGTGCAAATTACCCATTGCTTTAAAATATATTCTTTTGCTGTCTATGAAAATCATTTGTCTAATATTTACTTTTTTGCAGACGGGAGGGAGGAATGGAGGAAGGAAGGAAGGCAAGAAATATTTTGTGATGAGAAAAGTCACTTTCTCTATCTCCCTCCCTCCCTGGCCACCCATCCACCCATAAGACAGGCCCCTGAAGGACCAAAATAACTTCTCTACCTTTCTGTGTGGATGGACCAAATCGCTCAAAGTCATTCAGATTGTCTCGTCCAGCTGTTACATTTGGTCCAATTCAGCTTTAGTGCAAATCCTCCAAGAAGCAGCTACTGTTGAAACCACACTTTAAGACTTGCCACTGCCCTTAAGGTTAGTCGGTGTGCAGGCCACCATTTCTCAACCCAGCAACTTTAAGGTGTGTGACTTCAACACTCAATAGTTGGGGAACATTGGTGTAAACCATGGCATGTCATCGTGGCTGCTGCAGCAGATTTTATTGGAGAAAGAAAGAACCGGGCGGCTTCCGGATAGTCAATTTCCTGGAGTTAGACGTTGGGACTTTCAGTCTGAAAGTTACCCTGGGGCACTAAAAGTCTTGCCATCCCTTTGCCATTCCATCCTTGGGGGATGAAGCGGGAGAAAAGGCAGCTACCCATCATCCTGTGCCTCGGATAATGTCTGCTTGTGGAACATGCTCATCGTGACAAAGGCAGTGGAATGTCAGAGAGGCATAACCCGCATTTGGATCCAATACAATTGAAATGAGCATTCCTTCACCTAAATATCACTAACACTTTAAATGTTTGAGAAATTCGAAAAGCAATTTTTATTATAAATCTGTCGTGCCCCACTGGCTTTGTCTTGTCTCCCTGGGATTATCCTGCCTTCCGGTTGGGCAGTGCAATTCACTAGAATCAAAATCATGTTTCTGAAATGTAATCCTTTTCTTTCTTTTGTGAGTTCACAGAGATTTGCAACAAAATCAATTATTTAACTATTGCAAACACGCAGCCCGCTTTCAATCCAATTCCAGTGCTAAAGATTACATTCCAGAAATAGTTGCAAGAAACCTTAGTGGAACAGTAATACAAAGAAATTAAAATGTTTTTTTTAAAGAATTCTTTAAAAAAGATAGCAGCTTACCAGACATCTTTCTAAGACAAAGTTTCTTTTGCCAGCAGAGAAGTGAGCTGGCCCTCCTTGGAGATATTTCCAGAACCAAGCCTCCAAATAGGAAGAAAAAACCCTTTTTAAAAATGAATTTTGGGGCCATATATAATGAAGTCAACAGCAGGACTCAGTAAGGGTGAGAAGGCGAGACTCTGGCAGGCATGATTAATGATCATGAATAGGCTATTTTAAGAAAAATGTTCTCTTTAAGAAAAGATACTCTCATGTTATCGTAGGATGTTTGTTTTTTATTTTTTCACCGATTCATTAAGTTACATTTTTAATTTCCATACAATGCCTTTTGCCAAGAAGATAATCAAATGAAAATGTCTTCTGCAACCCCTTTATTTGCATGGCCGCGTAAAGACTGTGAAACAGTTTATTATTATAAAATTAGTGTGGCAAAGCACGGGACAAGCTGGGATTACAGCCAAATTAAACAGAAAATGAATCGCAGCAGAAGATTTCCAGCGCATGGCACTGAGAACGAGTCCTAGGATGGAGAATTGTCTGCTACTTTTTCAATCCCGTTGTTTCCAGTGTTCGTGCAGTTGCAGCCCAGCTATAACACAGGAACATAGTTAACTCAGGTTCTATAAACAAAGCGTGTCTGGGAGGGAGGCCCCAAAGAGCTCAGAAAAATGAAATCTAGTCCTGAACCCTGAATGCTTTTCAGGGAGAGATGGAGGGAGGGATGCCGGCAGTTCATTTTTATTCTTTTTTTAAAAATGACATTTTGAATCATTACCTATAAAAGCACTCTATGCCTGTTTTCATTGCAGAGTATTATTTTGCAATTAGGATAAAAGCATTATTTATAAAAGTTCTAAAATGTTATATGGCAGTACCTTTAAAGTTGCAGGTCAATCCCTTTTATAAAAGCACTGTATTGATTGGTGGAGGGGAGGGGGGAAATCGCTCCCTGAATTTTCTAACTTCCTACTTTACAGGCAAGGGATGGAAATGATGGCATTATAAACAAGCATGTAGCTCAGAATTCAGAGGGTATCTTGGGCCAAATGGTGACTTCATTGAATGCAGCTGAGCCAGTTCTGGGTCACTCACAGGTTGTGCTCATAAGGAACAATCCACATCACTGCCATTCATTTTCCTGATACGTGTGAACAGGTTGCGGCATAAGGGTCACCTAAACCAGGGGTCTTCAAACTTGGCAACTTTTAAGACTTGTGGACTTCAACTCCCAGAATTCTCCAGCCAGCTATGAGCCAGCTTTGAGAATTCTGGGAGTTGAAGTCCACAAGTCTTAAAGTTGCCAAGTTTGGGGGACCCTTGGCCTAAACTAAGAGAACCCTGTTTGCTAATTAGTTGCCGGCATTGCAAACCTACTTCAGTAAATGACAGAGATGACCTTCACGGTCTCTTCATTAAGAAGGAAGTACATGGATATTGAAAAAATACGGTTGTAAATACAGGTAGAATAATCAGCTGGGGCAATTGGTTCAAAGAAGAATTGGTGGCAGAGAAAACAAATGATGCAACTGCAGGGTAGAAACAGCAGGCAAGCATATCATGGGTAGCATTTTTAAAGAGCTTCTTGTTTCCTTTAAGCAAGTCATATTTCAGGGGTGCTGATGATGCCACAAGAAGAAGCGAATTGTGACTTGTGCCACGAAAGCTGCACTTTAAAACAGAAGTGGGAGGGGGATGATGTCATCCTTCCTTTGGTGTTAAGAGGCCATTTTGGGGGGGCAAAGGGCAACCAAAATCGGCCAGCTTCAAAACGAAGTCCAGCCAAAAGGAATGATTGGAAACTTTAGTGAAATGCTTTTGGAGTGTTCTTCCCCTCCTTCAGATGTGCTTTTACTGCTTCATTTAATGTCAGATTCGTTTATTTGCATTTTAAGTATGGGTCTTGACTCAGACAAAATCTCCTAGTCATCTTTTAATAAAGTTGTTTTGAAGAATTAGATAATTAAAATAAATGTATGTTTTCAGGCCGTTGAAATACTTTTAAAAATATACATGAGAAGTGGGGGAAGGTAGAAAAATTATGTGCTGCCAGGGGTTAATTCGGTCTTTGTGCGCGCTATTAAGTTGCAGAGACAAATTAGCTGCTTTTTCAGAAACAAAAACTGTATTTCTTGCCCATATTAGGGAATTTTACAGATCCCAATTCTCCCTTGAACCACACAATCATTTTGTGTCTGTGGCCATCCAGAGCTGCTTTGGGTTAAGAATGGATTTTCTGCAGGAAGTAAATGCAGCAATTTCTCTTGAAAAGTTTGAACTATGGCCTGTGAATGTAATAATAGGCACTCTTTGCGTAGTTTTTTTTAATGGATAAAAAGAAGCCAGGGTAAAATGACACAAGGGATGTTAAGGGACCGTCTATGTCCCCGGGGTACCTTTGCTCACATAAGCTGCACCCTCCTTCCTGGGAGAGTCATTAAGCCTTCCTACTTTGGGCCACAAGGAAGCCTTCGGAGGAACCACGTTCACCAGGCCTGTCCTTTCTCTCTGCCCTCTTTGGATCCAGTATCTTGTGAAAAAGATCCCACCAGCTTTTTCTGCTTGAAAATTTCCCATTTTCATAGAGGGGATGACAGTAATCTGCCTCAGAGGGGATCCTGGCAGGAACCTGGTGAGGTTGATCCTGGTGAGCAGCAGAACCCACCCGATCTTGGCACCAGATCTCTGTGGAGCATATGGATGGCTTCGTCTTTCTCATGACCAGATTATGACACAGCTCACCAAGGGCTTATTATGACACAACTCACCAAGGGCTCCACCATATTTTGTGTCCTGGGGAGGACGACTGAAGGGTTTCTTCCTCCCCTCATGCCATCATAATCAGGCGAAGCCCCCCATCATTGGTGCTTCCTTCCGCAGTTGATTGAGATGGGATTATAAGGACCTTTCCTTTCTTCTCTTTTGTTTTACAGCAAAAGTCTCCAAACTTGACAACTTTAAGACTTGTGGACTTCAACTTCCAGAATTCTCCAGCCAGCATAGCTTCTGGGAGTTGAAGTCCACAAGCCTAAAAGCTGCCAAGTTTGGGGCCCTGTGTTTTATTCATTCTTTTCATTCTGATAGCAATAATGAAAATGGGGCATACAAGGGTGGCTCCTCAACAGAATTTTCCAGAATGTTAACTGTCCCTGGAAAATCTGCCTGCAGGAGAGGATGGCAGAACTCCTCCACTGTAAAAAGGGCAGATGAGGGCTTCTCCTTGTCTCATAACCAACCCACAAACCCAGCATGTAACAGCATTGCCAAAAAGGCATTAAGAGTTCTAAATCTAATCTTATGAGGCTCCTCCACCGGAAATATTGAATTGCTAACTTAGAGCATACAAAACTTTTGCTAGACCCATACTCGAATACAGCTCATCAGTCTGGAATCCGCACTGTATATCAGACATTAATACAATTGAGCGAGTCCAGAAGTATTTCATGAGAAGAGTACTCCATTCCTCGGCTCGCAGCAGAATACCCTGGATCACCAAGCTTGAAATTTTGGGCTTGGGCAACCTTGAACTATGCCGCCTATGGTTAGACTTAAGTGTAGCGCACAAAATTATCCGCTACAATATCCTACCAGTCAATGACTACTTCAGCTTCAACCACAACAATACAAAAGAATACAACAGGTACAAACTCAATGTAAACCACTCCAAACTTGATTGCAGAAAGTATGACTTCGGCAACAGAGTGGTCAATGCCTGAAACTCACTACCTGACTCTGTTGTTACATCTTTTAAGCCCCACTTCTTTAACCTCAAACTATCCACTATTGACCTCACCCCATTCCTTTAGAGGTCTGTAAGGGGCGTGCATAAGCGCACCATCATGCCTACTGTCCCTGTCCTATTGTCTCCAATTATTGTACCTATTTCCTGTATTCGTACTCATGTTTATACTTATACCTATTGTCTTGTAAGCGACTGACAAATAAAAAGAAATAAATGTCAAGGAAACATGAGTTCAGTAGAGACTTGCTACCGTTCTGTGCACACCCTTTTCTTGAACTATTACCATTTGGCAGATGATACAGAATATTAAAAAGCAGCACAAATAGGCTGAAAAACAGCTTCTATCCCAGGGCAGTAGTTCTTTTGAATTCTGCTATTATAGTGCAGTGTTGGTGCGGTGTGTGTGTGGGGGTTTCGATTCAATGTGTGGAGGGTGAAGGATGTGTGTTTTGTGTTTATTTTCCTGGTCATGCTGTGCACTGAAGATGGTGTTTGATTTCGTTGTACGAGGTGCAAGGACGGAAACTAAAACAAGGAGGTGTTTTATCTCTGACAGTGGAAGCTGTGCTACTGTTTCCCCAGATTTCAAAATGGACCAGCTGAGGAAAACTTTAGTGCAGGGGTCTCCAACCTTGGCAACTTTAAGACTTGTGGACTTCAACTCCCAAAGTCTTAAAGTTGCCAAGGTTGGAAACCCCTGCTTTAGTGGGAGAATATATAGGAGAGTGAGTGAGTGTGTGTGTGTGTGTGTGTTTCAACACCGAGTGTGCCCTTTCCGATCCCTCTGCAAGAATGAATGGGACAGGAGTGTTGTGCAGTCCGTCTCCCTGAGTGGGCCGCTAGAGGGCGACCAGAGGTTTGCTTCGAAGAAACACATCTGGCTGCTTGAATAACATGTCGAAGGGTTTCAAACTCGGCAAAGAAGATTGATTTTCTTTGCCTCCTGTACATTATTTAATACACACGTGACGCGCAGCTCTTTGCTGACAGAGGACGGTCGTCCAGCTGGAGGAGAAATAGGCGAAAAGTGGGGAGAGGCAAGCGGCTTTTGCCCATATAAGGGGATTTCTCCGCCTCCCCCCCCCCGCTTCCTTCTGGGTTAGATAATGATCAAGTGACAGTCGGTCATGAGGCAATAATAACGCCGCTGCGACGCTTGCAATGGGCAAAACGGTGCGAGCCTTACAGTTAGATCAGGGGAAGAAATAATGGGGAAACAACAAGCCAGCCCCATAATGATGACATGTTGGCTTAATCTCTCCGGCTCCGTATAAATCAGTATTTGATTTCTCCCTCGCCCTTTCTGAAATATGGCTGGTATGCAAGGAGCCATTTTATTGCTTGGAGATGTTTTCCATGCTGACTCGGCATTTATAGGAAGGCTCCTATCCTCCCTCTGCGTGTGTGTGTGTGTGTGTTTCCCTGCGCGGGCATTTTTCCTTCCTCTGGGAAGGATGCTGCTGATGGGGGGGGTCACGGACCCCCAATTTGAGCCACACACACATGCACACACACACACACATACTCCTGCAAGGAAGGGTGCCTTGTCCAGTGCTGAGATTCAAACATTTTTTACAATCGGTTCTGTGGGCAAGGATTGGTGGGCTTGTGGCAGGGGAAGGATATATTGCAAAATCCCCCTTCCCTCCCCACCCCACTAACCTGCTTTCCAGCTCCGTTCTCCTGTGCAGGGCAACCAAAGAGGACCCAGCCCATCAGCTGGGACTCAATGGGAGGCAGAGAATAGATGGGGTTGGTGGGGCCAATCAGAGGTGGGATTTGCCGGTTCTCCAAACTACTCAAAATTTCTGCTACTGGTTCTCCAGAACTGGTCAGAACCAGCTGAAGACCACCTCTGATCTTGGTCTCTGAACTGTCTGCTTAATTTTGATCCTTGGAGATATTGATGTGAATGAGGAGATTCATGACCTCCATTTCACCACAAATGATAGTTAAATGGAAATATGTAGGATGATGGTCTGCCTTTTCACAAGAGAGTTTGGGCACGTAGCAGGCTTTGACCAGGCTGCTTTCCTGGCCATTATTTGCATGAATGTGCAAGAGGGTTGTGATGGGTGGCTGCTTTAAAAAAAAAATAGAAACAGGCACATTCACATTTCACAGTAAATTCTGACCCAAACCTTGTTCCAAGGAAACAAACACCAAACAGAAGGAACAGCAAAACCTTTTAATGATTCTTTATGAATTCCGTTCCTCCACGGTTAAAAGGCTTTTTCAAATTAATTGTCTCTGATAAGAATGAGCCTTGCCAAGGTGGTGCAAGGCTGCCAAGAATACTAGATAAAGTTACTAAGAAATATTTCAAACACAAAGAGTCTCCAAACACCAACCAAGATATTCCGAACGTCCACAAGGCTTGAGTGCAAAAACTTCTTTGCTTCCTGCAAAGAACTCCGGTTTCTCAGCTGGCTTTTATTCTCTTAAGGGAGGGGCCATCACCTTGCAGCCTTACTCCCAAGTCACCTGTGCTGCTGCAGCTCTGTGAGCAGCTCTGCGCGCCCCGGGCACAGGCTCCTCAGGGGCTTCTTCATCACTGCTGCCAGCCTCCACAATCTCTGAAGGCAGCACTCCACTCCCTGATGGTCCTGGCCCCATCCCTGCATCACACGCGGGCCCCTCATCTGAGTCCTCGCTCTCCAAGAGTCAGCCGTCTGCACTTGCTGCCAGCAAACCACAACAATTCTCCTACAGACCCCCCCAAAATGAATGACTTTACAGGGAGCCCAGGAATCCTATTCTGATGATTCAGCATTGGTCTGTAATGATAGAATGAGTGGATGTGCTGGTATTAGTAAAGACAGACTCTGAAACAAGGGAGCTTGTATGGCCCCATCAGGACGCATCTATTATTAGGAACACATTGGTTCATTTATGTGCAATTATGTGCAGTGTTAAGGGCTGTGGTGGAAATGGTTTGACCGCAGCAAAGACAGATGTAATTCCTTTTTGCTATAGTTGCTTCAGTCTGACTGGTAAAAGAGGAGAAAAACGGGAGAGAATAATAGGAGATAGGTACAGATACAGATAATCAGAGTTGGAAAGGACCTTGTAGGTCATCTAGTCCAACCCCCCACCAAAGCAGGAGACCCTACACCATTTCTGGCAAATGGCAGTCCAATCTCTTCTTGAAAGTCTCAAGTGATGATGCTCCCACAACTTCCCGAGGGCAACTTCTGTTCCATGGGTTGATTGTTCTCACTGTCAGAAAGTTTCTCCTTATTTCCAGGTTAAATCTCTCCTTGTTCAGTTTCCATCCATTATTCCTTGTCTGCCCTACAGGCGCTTTAGAAAATAGCTTGACCCCTTCCTCCTCCCTGTGGCAGCCCCTCATATATTGGATGATTGCTATCATGTCTCCCCTGGTCCTTCTCTTCACTAGACTAGCCAAGCCCAGTTCCTGCAACCGTTCGTTGTATGTTTTAGCCTCCAGTCCCCTAATCATCCTGGTTGCTTTTCTCTGTACTCTTTCAACATCTTTTTTATAATGTGGTGACCAAAACTGGATGCAGTACTCTAAGTATGGTCTTGCTAAGCTTTATAGAGTGGTATTAGTACTTCCCTTGATCTTGACTGTATCCCTCTGTTAATACAATTTAGGATTGCATTAGCTTTTTTGGTGGGGGCTGCACACTGCTTGCTCATATTTAGCTGGTTGTCCACTAAGACTCCAAGATCCCTCTCCCAGTTTCTGCTGTTGAGCCTGGTTTCACCCAGTTTATATGTTTACTTTTGGCTTTTCTTGCCTAAGTGGAGGACTTTACTTTTCTCTATACTGAATTTCATTTTATTAGATACGGCCCAGTGTTCTAGTCTGTCAAGATCCATCTGGATCTTGAGCCTATCTTCTTGGGTGTTAGCTATTCCTGCCAGCTTAGTATCATCTGCAAATTTGGTAAGTTCCCCTTCTATTCCCTCATCTAAGTAGTTAATAAAGATATTGAAGACTACTGGGCTAAGAATAACCTTGTAGCACCCCACTGCTTGCTTCCCTCCATGTAGACTTAGACCCATAAAGGACTACTCGTTGAGTATGGTTTGTCAGCCAATTGCAAGTCCATCTAGTGGTGGTGCTATCTCTTCCACTTTTTTTCTAGCTTACTAAGAAGTAGGTTGTGGTCTACTTTATTGAATGCCTTGCTGAAATCTAAATATATTATGTCCACAGTATTTTGCTGGTCTACTAAGTTAGTCACTGTGTTGAAGAATGAAGTAAGATTGGTTTGGCATCATCTGTTTTTAACAAACCTGTGCTGACTGCTAGTTATTACTTTACTTGTTTCTAGATGTTGACAGATCTGTTTTTTTATTATCTTTTCCAGTATCTTCCTGGGTATTGATGTTAGGCTGATTGGTCTATAGTTTCCTGGGTCTGTTTTTTTTCCCTTTTTTGAAGATGGGAACCACATCAGCTCTTTTCCAGTCCTCTGGTAGTTTCCCCGGTGCTCCGGGATTTTTGAAAGATATGTTGCAGTGGTTCTGAGATGACCTCTGCCAACTCCTTTATAACTCTGGGATGTAATCCATCAGGCCCCGGTGATTTGTTTTCATCAAGATCAGACAGATGTTCTCTTACTATTTTTTTTTTTGTTTATTTTAACTTTTATTTCTGGTCTTAGGTCATAGGTCATTGGTCTTTACAAGGTGAAGAGAGGGGATGCCTATATTCATTGATCCTAAAGAAGTTGAAGAATAGTAAAATTATTTACTACGTTGACATAGATACATGCATTAGAGCCGGAGTAGTGAAGGGGAAGGTTTTGGACTAGCTGTGGGAGAAGCAGGTTGCAACCCTCTCCTAGGACTGAAGTCAGCTGGGTGACTTTCAGTAGTTCCTCCCTGCTCACCCTAGAAGTTAAAAAAATAATAATATCAGATCACCATGATAGGAATAGCAATAGCACTTAGACTTATATACCACTTCACAGTGATTTACAGACCTCTCTAAGCGGTTTACAGAGTCAACCTATTGCCCTCCGAACACTCTGGGTCCTCATTTTACCCACCTCGGAAGGATGGAAGGTTGAGTCAACCTGGAGCCGGTGAGGATCAAACTCCTCGAGTGAGCAGTGGGTTAGCCTGCTATAACTGCATTTTAACCGCTGCGCAACTACAGCTCCATCATAAGATTCTGATCCTTCAGGGAAGAGGCCGTCTTTCTGCAGCGGATTGATCTGCCATGATTATTATGATGGTGACTGCAAAATAAAAAATGGAAAGGTGAAACACAGGATTACCGACTTCCAGGTTGTGGGATCCCTTGTAATCCTGCTCCTCTCCCAGGACATTCACTCTCCCAAACCCAACCTTAAGTGGGGTCCCTCAGAGGTCCCTGCAGGTGGCAACCTTTATCCTTCTCTGATCAGATACTATTGCTTCTTTAAAAGCTTTTTTTCAGTTTGCTTTTCTTTGGTACACTCTGGAGATAATCTGGCTGACCTGATGTCCGTGATTAAAAAACAAAACAAAACAACATTGGTGGAGTAACATTCATTCATTCATTCTTGGAAAAAGAGTTTAAGAAAATACAAAGTATTCTTCATCCTGAACTCTTCCACTGCAAATATCTTTAGCAAGAAGTGGGCCACTGTCAAATGTTTTTGTGTAAGAGTTTCACTATGAACACTATAAATACATGGAACTATAAATATTTTCTTATCAATGATTTATTTTTCTAGCCAAGGGAAGTGTTAGTCACTTAGGAGCAATAAGTAAACATACGCAGCCGTTTAGGGAATGGAAATGTTGCTTTAATGTCAGCCTGTCTTTTGCTAGTCAGTGAAATTCCACGGTCCTTGATGATTCATTGAGACACTTTTAATTATTCATCTGATAAGGTACAATTTAAAATCGCATTATGTCATACCCCGAGTATGAAGTTTCTAGGGAAGATATTTCCCTCCAAATTCCTCCAAAAAAAAATTGCACGTTAATGCCGTAGTACTTGTCTGCTCTTTAGAAAAGTGGCCTTCTTTTGCTGCTTAATTTGGGGTTTGTTTGCCTGAAATGAGACGTAAAGTGGGGCAGGTGTGTGTTTCCCTTCCAGACCAGACGAGCTCCATTGCTCCATTTAAGTTTTTAATTCTTTCCCCCAAATTTCTGCTAGGAACCATCTCTGCCTCATTCTGCTCAACAGGAATTTGTCCCCTTTTTGCAGATCCAGCCGGAAGTTTTAGTGCAATGAATCCAGAGTGCCCTTGGAGCCGAGGCCCTCTCTCTGGAGGGAAACAGTACCAAGGCTGTCCTCTCCTCTTCTTCTCCTCCCTTCTTTCCTTTTTGGTGTATCTTTGTGTGCTCAGGCCAGGAGGTCAGCATAGCAGACCCATCCTAATGCAACCCTGCAAAGGAGGGACTGTGAGCTGCAGCCAGAGTACACATCCCTCCCTCTGCTGCCCAGTCCTTCATTGGGCAGTGCAACGGGGAGCGCCAGGTGCAGCTCCAAGGGAAAAAGACAGACAGGCAACCAGAGAGACTTCCTGAGAGGGTTGTGCAGTGCTCAGCCATAGGCTGTAGCATCCAGCAATCCAAAGATAAATCAGGCAGATGTTTGCCGTCTGGGATGGTAACTATTCCTTCTATTGCCTTCCTTGCTCGCTCGCTCCCACGCTTGTGCTCTGCCTCTCTTGCGTGCCAGCCCCGTCTGATCCCTTGGACTTCCGGGCAGTAATAGTTCTGAAGCAGGAGCTCAGTGTGGCTGTTTGGAGGAAACAGGCGGGGAAGAAACTGGGGTGGCTGTCTTTCCACACTCCCAGGAAACTCTTGTTTCAGAGCATCAGGATCAAATTAGCACAGCTTTGCTTCAGAGAACTAATTAAAATGTACAATGTCCTAAAACCTCTTGTGTGACAAATGTAAGATTAGAAACAATTAAAAGCCACTCAAGAGGTTTGTAGTGTTTAGATTCCTGACATCGTTATAATCATCCCTAGAAGTAATGAAAACAATGGTTGCTCTCAAAGAAAGAGAGGCTCAAGTTATCAATCACCAATTAATGATTGTTTCTCCTGCTGAAGGTTGTTGGGATTTCAAGTCTGAAATTATAGGGCTTATTTTTCATAGCAAACAAAACAACTTCTTTCTTTTCCCCATTTTTCCTCCCTCATAATATAAAACATGAACTCGAAATGGTTTCATTTTCTGTAAATCTGGAGTTTCTGGCCACTGACAAGAAAGGACCTACATGAAACACTAATTTGGTAAAGGATGGTTTCATTTGAACGGTGGAGAATAAAGGAATCCCTCAATGACTGCCATCCTTTCCCTGCTTCACTGCCAGCAGACAGGACCCCCCTCTGATGCCCCGTCCCCCAAGGGCATAGCCAGAAGGGGAAGGTACACATAACCACCGAATGGCAAGTTTGTCAACAGAAGGACACGGGGGGGGGGGGCATATGACAGCAGTGTTCCCATACTTGACGCGTTGCCACAGAGACCGGAGGGTGGGGAGTCAACCTCTTCTCCAAAGCCCCAGAAGGCCAGACTAGAAACAATGGATGGAAACTAACCAAGGAGAGAAGCAATCTGGAATTAAGGAAAACTTCCTAACAGTGAGGAGAATTAATCAGTAGAAGAGCTTTGCCTTCAGAAGCTGTGGGGGCTCCATCCCTGGAGGTTTTAAAGACGAGATTGGACAGCCACTTGTCTGAAGTGGTATAAGGTCTCCTGATTCTTGTGCAGGGGGTTGGACTAGAAGACCTCCAAGGTCCCTTCCAACTCTGTGATTCTGTTCAGTGCATGCCCACAAGGAATGGCCACGTAATGCAAGCACTATCTGCTGCTTCCTCCTAGCTCTGCAAAAGGCACTTGGTGTTTTTTTTTTTTTAGTTCTTTCAAATGTAAACAGCACTAGATGAGCCAGGAGCGAATGTAATATAGGTCACTTCTCGCTAACAACTCCATCCAAGCACCATTGTGCCAAAATAACAGCAATGCAGACGGGCTTCGTATGATGGCTGTGATGCTGTGAAGGCCCTCCAAGTCACGGGCGGGAGAGGAGGGGGGGGACGGGGTGGAGAATGGCCACAGGGACATGTGACCTAGAAACAGCCCAACTTTGGAGAGTTCTTGAGGGAAGATCTGTCACTTCCCGCAGCTTGTGGAGCACATTAACTTTATTACTCCCGTGTAAGGAATTGGGCTGAACTGCTGCCTGTTTGCTTTCAGCTCCCAACCTCAAAGGACGACCACGGAAGAAAAAGTCCTGCAACCCGCAGAGAAGAGATTCGTTCAGTGGCAATAAAGATTCTCAGAATAACTGTGAAGGCAAAAGTGTGGCCAAGGTAAGGAGCTTCGGCATCTTTCCCAAATTTCCTTTCCGGATGAGTTTTGCTCTCCTTTTTCAGGGGGAAGGAAAGGGAACTGGGGCTGCTCCCCAAAGGGCCACCCCTGCAGAGTCAAGCCAGTCCGACTGGAGAGTAGGTGGGGCAAGGTCTCCATAACTCCATCATGGAGTAGCAAACCTGAGGAAGATGGTGGGGAGATTCCTTCCCGGCGTTGCAAGGCGTTGCAAAGTTTTTCCTGGGCAAAAGCTCCAGGAGCCTAGCTACAATTTTTTAAAAGTTGTTGGAATGTGCTTCTAATTTCATTTGCTGTATGCTTCTCCAGTCTGAGAAGAAGAAAACAAAACACCTCTTTTTTATGGCAACTTGGAAACAAGGGCAGGAAACTTTTACACAGACCTGTCCGGCATTTAAGCTTGCCTTGAAGGGTGGTTGGAATTGCTGGTGGGGAGGGAGAGTACTTGTGAACAAAGGGTGAGACTGGTTCAGTCCTTGGGCCAGTTGCAAGAGCAGTCGTGGAAACTCAAAACGAGACTGTGAGATCATCTCAAAAGAATATGTGGCCGGAGTACGTCACCCTCCCAGTTCATGAAACCCGTGGAAGGTCTCCCCTGTTCCCGCTGCAGGCCGCAGCTTCCTCAGCCCACGAGTTTGGGAGTTTTCCACGCAAACAGATCCACTCCACTCAGGAGACTGTTGTTTCAGAAGTTCCTAGCTGAAGTGCCATTTTCAGAAGTTCCTAGCTGAAGTGCCATTTTCAGAAGTTCCTAGCTGAAGTGCCATTTTCAGAAGTTCCTAGCTGGAGCTTCAAGGAACGGCAACACCCCTAAAGATTCTTCCCAAGTTCTTCAACATGCTGGATTATCTCAATCTTTAGGAATCTTTAAATGTAATAGTGCACTATAAGGTGGAGCAAAGGCCTTCCGAAGATGAGAGGCTTGTGTTTTTCCCACCCATTGAAAAATGGGAAATGGTGAGTTCTCCGCAATAGGAGGTAGGACGCTTGGACAAACTGCTTCTTGCAGTTTCCCCCCTACTCCAAAAAAAACCCCACCCCACTCCTTTTGAGAGCCAAATGATGGGCCCAGCTCTGTACTTACAGGTGGTGGCCTTTGAGAGACAAATTCTGTATCCTGCACGAGTCAAAAAGAGGGCTGTGAAAATATTTACAGACCCCTCACATCCTGGACATAAACTGTTTCAACTCCTACCCTCAAAACAAGGCTATAGAGCCCTGCACACCAGAACAACTAGACACAAGAACAGTTTTTTCCCAAAAGCCATTGCTCTGCTAAACAAATAATTCCCTCAACACTGTCCAACTATTTACTACGTCTGCACTACTATTACTATTAATCTTCTCATCACTCCTTTCACCCATCTCCTCCAACTGTAACCTTGCTGCGCGTATCCTAACGATTTCTATTGACTGTTTCCTAGTATGATTTGATTTCTTGTTGTGCCCTATGACTATCATTAAGTGTTGTACCTGATGATTCTAGACTCTTGACAAATGCATCTTTTCTTTTTATGCACACTGAGATCTTATGCATCAAAAGACAAATTCCTTGTGTGTCCAGTCACACTTGGCCAATAAAAGAATTCTAATTCTGATTCCCATTTGATTTTCTTTTTTTTAGCTGAACTGAGGCTCCAAAAAAATCAGGTGACAGTACAGGTAGTCCTCAACTTACAACAGTTCACTTACTGACCATTCCAAGTTACAACGGCACTGAAAAAAGCGATTTATGACCATTTTTCAAACTTGTGATCCTTGCAGTATCGCTGTTCCCCAGGATCACGTGATTTACATTCAGATGCTTGACAACTGACTCACATTTATGACGGTTGCAGTCTCCCAGGGTTACATGATTCCCCCCTTTGCGACCTTCTGACAAGCAAAGTCACTGGTGCGGGAAAACCAGATTCACTTAGCAACCAGGTTACTAATTTACTTAACAAGAAAAGTCGTAAAATGGGAGAAAACTCCCTTAACACATTTCTCACTTAGCAACATACATTTTGGGTTTAATTGTGGTCATAAGTTGAGGATTACCTGTATTACATTTTTCTGGGTCATTTAAATTATTATTTTTGCAGCTTCATATTTCATGTATGCTGACAACAGTATTCACTCTAACCTTGAACTACACGAGACTTACTAATTTTGAATTTACAGTTTAGTTGGATGGTCTGTTACGTGCATAAGAACTATTAGTCTCTCAATAAGATCGACAGGCATCCTGACGGTTCGGAGATACGGGGGGTGAGTGTGATGGTTGAGGTCTGAACTCCATGAAAAGTGTGGGACCCCCTCCTCCTGCTCCAGTTGGCCTTCCTTCGTGGCCCACTTTGCGTGGACCGTGGCCTGCCTTCCCCACTTCAACTCACCGTGCGTTTGGCTGTAAACAATGCATCCCCCTAGACCAGTGATGGCGAACCTTTTCATTGTGGCGTGCTTGTGCTGGCCCCCACCATGCAATACACTCCCGCGCCCCCTGCACATGTGCATGCAATACCCCATCCCACCTTCTTACCTGCACTGCGCATGCACGCACCTCCCAGCTGATCTTTGGCCGTTCGAAGCCGTTTTCGCCCTCCCGGCGGCTCAAGAGAAGCTTCTGCAGCCTCAGGAGGCTGAAATCAGGCCCAGTATTTCTAGGAGGCCTGTTTTTCGGCCTCCTGGAACACTGTCTTATTGCACCATGTGTACCCATAGCACAAGCGCCGGCCCCACAAGTCTATCCTACTATGTTGACATGAAATTATTTTCCGTTCAGGAGTCTGACAGCCCGCGGGTAGAAACTGTTCTTCAGCCTATTCATGCGGCTGGCTGTGCTTCTCAATCTCCTACCCGATGATAGGAGAGTGCAGAAGGGCTGACCAGGTTGTGAGTTGTCCCTGAGTATTTTCCTCACTCTTTCTTCTAAGGCAGCGAACCCTCGCAATTGAGTTCTAGGCCTGCATGCTCCCCCATTCTGATTTAATGTCCGCACGAAGCCATGGGGACCATCAACATCGATTAGGCATCGTCAGTAATCGGAGGATGCTGAGCTTTAGACCTCAACCCAGTGCTGCCACAAGTGACAGTTGTAGTTGGGAGAGCCAGTTATGATCCTTCCTGGACCAGAAGATTTTACTCGCAGTAACTCATCTCTTGGACATCTGCCACTTGGATGATGGCAATGTCTTCTTCATTGTGTCTGCTGTTGCCCCCATTTGGAAGCCACACGAGGTCCAGAATGTAATAGCTGTGTTTCCTGTTTGTAACCCTTCTGCTTTGATTGCTACTTAGCTTGTGGATGTAATTCATGATAGTTGCCTTCAAAATTCTGCTTAGCCACCTGCTCCCAGTTATATCTGCCTGTTCAGGAAAGATAAGGAGTGGCTCTCCCTACATTGCTTCTCTCAGGGGCCAAGAATCTGCATGGCCGATGCTACCAGAGGCCCATTCTCTGCAACTGGCTACAACCCTCCTAGGGTTGAGGAAACCATGGAAACGTGGCTGTTTCAATAGGCCTCAATAATGGCTACATGATGAGGTTGTCATCTCTTGCCATTGCTATAGATTATGTTGGTCATTATTATTTAATCCGAGTTATAGACACCAGCTACATAATCCGTTTACAGTTGGCAGCAATTAAAGCAACATGTAAGTCCAATAAATAAACAACGTAACTGTGAGGCTTCTGTATTGCTAACCTGCTCCCACTCTTCTAAGAATTCATTTTGCTCACACAACCAAACAAAAAGGCTCTTGATGTCTGAGACCCATACTCGGTTGCAGGAGGAGCTGCAATACAAAACACCCAAGCAGTACGATGACAATAACATGACTGAACATTCTAAAAGGAGGAAAGGAAGGCTAAATTTATTTATTTTTCTAAGGAAAATGACTCCCCAGGATTTCATCAAGGAATTTGAAACTCTTCTTCTTTTTCATCTGTCCAAAAAAAAAAAAAAATCTAATTAAGATGTTAATTAATAGCATATATCAATCTCATTCTGAAAGGATGGATATCAGTTTGTTGTTCCCATATGCAATTTGGCAATGCCTCCTTCCTTTGTTCCCCCCTCCTGCCCACATCAATGCCTTGCTAAATTCAAACAGGCCCTCCATGCATTGTTCTGCTTTGTCCTGGTCTTTGATTAAGAGAAACAATCTATTCATTTTGGCTCTTAATTTTCTCTCTCAGTACAGGGGTGATATGATTTCACATTCAAGAGATGCAGTTGATGTGCACAAATAATTTCACACTCAGTGAAATTGAGAACCGGAGTTTCCCCTGAAGTAATATAAGCCCCAAGAGACTCCCCAACTTTTAAAGACCCTCTGCTTGTACAGGCACATCAAAAAAAAATTCCTTCAGCACAAATGCTGGAAATGTCCTCTTAAAAGACCCATAAACAAATCCATTTTCCAATGCAGCTTTTAAACTATATTTTGAGCCCACAATAAAATAGATGATCTCTCACCAAATTTTAACAGAACTAATTCATGCTTCACCGCAAGACATTTATATCAGATATTTTATTTATGGAAACACCACTTTGGTCATGAACATATGAAGAAAATGTTCCTGCTAAGTTATGCAGTCTTCAAAGGTCTCTTTTATATAGGAGTGTGTGTGTTATTTTTCTTATACTGAATCCAGATCATGTACTTCCTCCCTGTCTTTTAATATCAATCACAGGGCCTTTTAATATCAATAATCACCTAAAATGGTCATTTATTTAAGACTGCACTACATAATAAAGGCTTGGAAGTTTCTCATATAAAAGAATTCATGGTATCCTGACATTTACTCTTCTTTTTTTCTTTCTTTTCTTCCTTCCTTCCTTCCTCCCTCCCCTCCCTCCCTTCCCTCCCTCCCTCCCTTCCCTCCCTCCCTCCCTCTTTCTTTCTTTCTTTCTTTCTTTCTTTCTTTCTTTCTTTCTTTCTTTCTTTCTTTCTTTCTTTCTTTCTTTCTTTCTTTCTTTCTTTTTTCTCATAATTCCACAAATACGTTGCAAATCTAAATAAACTCAGGGCCTTGTATCTCAGTCACATGGGGGGGAGAACCTTTACTTTTCAGCATTGTTGTCCTTAGAAAGTGGAGGAGACTCTCGAGGCCGGTAATGGCCATTTGATCCATTGAGACTCCAGGATCTGTTCTCAACTTGGTCACCATGAAGGATCTGGCCCAACACCAAATGCACCCGTTTCTTAGTAGCAAACAGGAGAAGTTTAGATCCCACGTCCTCAGGATGCAGGAGAAGACCTCATTCTTGATTATCCCCCTGATATTTTTTTTTTCTCAAGGCTGGTGGGCTTATTGCCAGCACCACCTTAATGTTTATGCTCCAGGAATATGAGTGGTCTTCCTGGATGTCCATTATTTAAGGGTCTGCTGCTCTCCCCAACCACCATTCAAAGAAGTGCCCCAGGAGAGTGACGGGCCTGAAAGCTACCCATGAAAAAAACCCGAGACTGCTTAGCGGCGCCTTTGCATGTTCCCATGGAGCTCTTGCCAGGGTTGAACCTAGGGTGAACTGTTAATAAAACTCCCACAGAGGGACATTCCTCTACTCCATCTTTGGGGGAAAGAGGCAGGTCATTGTGGCCCCTTTAAAGCAGGGCAGCAGTGGCTTTGAACCTCCAGGGCCTCATGTTCCAGGGGACAGGCAACACAACAGAAAAGGTCCTATCAGGTGGTTTTAGGGTTAAAGGCCTCAACAGTGCCTATGCGTTCCGTGTAGCCACTTCTGGCTGGGCAGGTCCAGGACATTTTCTACCTGACAAAGCACTAAAGGTCTCAGAAGGCCAGGACCAACAGAAAGTATCTCCTGCAGGATCTCTTCTCCAGGTGTCCTGCCTTCTCTTGCCCATTGAAATTCCTCACTGGGTAAAAAGAGCTTCCTTTCTGCCTGTCCAAAGGATGGAATTGGGAAATGCTCCCTCAGCTGAAAGGGGACTGGGACCATGATGGCGAACCTATGGCACACAGAGCCATTTGTGCCGGCACACGGGTTGCATGCGTGCACATCACAACTGAGTTTTGGCCAGTTTGAGGCCCTTTTTGGTCTCCCAGAGATTTGAGGAAGGCTTCTGCAGGCTTTGCAGGCCGAAAACTAGGCCCATTTCATCACTTCCCGTTTTTTCCTAAAATACCGGAAGTGACAACGGGCCTAGCTTTTGGCCTGCAGAAGCCTTCCTCAAGCCTCTGGGAGGCTGAAAAAGGCCTCAAACTGGCTGAAAATCAGCTGTGAGGCACAGTGCAGATAAGGGGGTGGCTAGGTGGGTGGGGATTGTGCACGAATGTGTAGGCTGGTATGGAGGGGGCACTCATTGCCTTCTGGGTGCTGGCATGTAAGTGCGAGCATGGAAGCGCGTGCACAATTTTTGGCACAGAAGCTCAAAAAGGTTAGCCACCACTGGACTAGGAGGACAAAAGGCTGTGAGAGGCGAGCATGTGTACATTGCTGGGAAGAGATCAATCCCCCAAATGAAGGCAGCTCCTCGCCACAAAAGTTCACCCAGAAATCCGTGTCTTGGTCATATTAAAATGAGGTAAAAGAGTGGATTGTCTCCCCCACAGCACAGCCACCTGGCCACCAAGCAGATACTTTCCCCATCATACCTTGCAGACGGTGGAAGGAGGCAAAGAGCAATGCTCCGAGGAAAGTTTCAGTGTGAAGACACAACGACACAATTCAGCCTTCTGAATTGAAAGAGGAGCTATCATGCCCCTGTCAGAATCTGAATCCGAAGAGGAAAAGAACAGCAGATAGGGAGTGGGAGTGTGGCTCCTTGGCTGTGGAGGAAACTGGGGAAGGGCAAAGTCCAGCTGGGCAGAACAGGGGAGAGGTAGAGCAAGGGAGGGGGCGTTCAGAGGAAGACCCAGGCTCACCCCTCTTAATCCTAGGGCATGCAGGGAGGAACAGAGAAGAGAGCAACATGGGTTGCATGGCTTATGGGGGAAGAAAGGGCCCTGATTCCCTGAATTAGCCATACCTGGGAATGAGAGTTTAAAAGAGATGCAAGCCGAGTGCGGTGTCTGCTGGGAACAAACATGAGTTTATCTTGTGTTGACTATAGTTATCTGCGTTCCTGGCATCCTCCCAACCGAGTTGAATTACTGCCATTCCTTCATGTCTGGAATTCCTTCTCTTCCCCTGCTGGACTAATTATCTCATCTTGCTTTGATTGGACTTATAGCTTTTGTTGATTACATTTTGGACTTGATTCTCTGCAGTCAAAGGCTGTTCCTGGGAGAGTTTTTCTCCAGCCAGAAGGTAACCAGGACATTGGGGGCAAAGTTGGAGCTAATAAAGGGACTCCGACTGATTATCTGACAGGGTTGCCTTTGTGCCACGGCTCTTTGGGTCATCACAGGAGCTGTGATGGGTTAGAGGGGAATGAAAACTGACTCAAGCAGTTTTCAAGGTTTAATCTGCTGTCTCTTCTTTTCTTCCAGGTAAAATGTGAGTCTAGATTGCCTTTGTCCAAAACCAAAAATAATAACAGCAACTGTAAAAAGGGCTCAAATGAGGATAAATCCAAGATTTCTGTTGGTGAGCAATGCAGAGCAGGTGAACAGACCTTCCTGGTGGCCCTTTATAAATATATGAAAGAAAGAAAAACGCCCATTGAACGAATCCCCTACCTGGGTTTTAAGCAGAGTGAGTAGTATTTTCATTGCATTTTTTGTGTGACATTAATGTGCTTGACTTGGTAAGAAGGGACAATTTTAAAGGTGACCCTAATTTTAATTATTTTAATTTTGTATTCTATTTTATAATCCAAGTCATGTTGATATCCCGAGAGGTATTTAGGCATACCAAAGGTCTGCAGAGCTTTTGGTTTTTCCCAATTACTTTGAGCAACCAATTTGGGGAATGTCATGAAAAAAGCCACTCCCTGACCTTCTGCAGGCAATCTGTGTCCAGTTTATACTAAGTGGGCATCCTGGGACTCGTAGGAATCCAGTTATTGGCCCTTGATTGGTTCCTAGATTGATTCCTTTTTCATCCCCTATTCCATCAGGCCCTCCAGATCAACTCGTCCCTAAAATTTAGTCTGTAATCCTGTCACACTCTCTTGGGGAAAAGTCCCTTTTTTCTAGCAAGACTTATTCTGCAAATTAGCTGGATGAGACTGCATCATTATGTTTTTGAAATGCATAGCCAAGCTAGAAATAGCTGTAAGATGCTTCTGTTATTTTCCTCTTTAAAAAACAGTGCAGGAGAAAAAAAATATTTTAAATCAGTTGGTACTCATAGTAGTTGCTTGAGTTAAAATAACATTTACTTGCATCCTACCCAGTTTTCACCTGGAAGGAGTGGGGTTCGGGGGTGGTACAAAACTAAGGAAGGCATTTCAACAAGACCAGGAAATTTGTAAAGTAAATTCCAGATGTGAAAATCTACATTTACTGTATCTGATTCTAACAGCAAAGAACTGTTTCAATGGAGGACTTGTCACTTTTTAAAAACAATCATTAAATTCTGTGTAAGTATCCCATACAATGGATGGAATGATGTCATAAAGGATGTGTTTTGAATCATCAATAAGTTTTATAAATTATTTTAAAGGGCGAGGTTCTTATTTGGAAATACTAGGTATAATCTGAACTTCTTTTCCTGTTATGTTGATGCAGAATGTCAAACTGGTATGCTTTACATAACTATTTACATACCTAATAGCAATTGACACTGATTGCAACAGGCCTCCAGCAGCCATTAGAAGCTTACATAACTCCAAAATGATTACAATGTTTGCTTGAAAAACTAACTGCTTGAAATAGAAGCAGAATTAATGTGCTATGAGCAGCTTTGTTGCATTATGCATTGGATTCCTATTAAATTAAGGCCCGAGTAAGCTTAGAAAGCGCTGCTTTGCTTAGAAATGGACTGTTGGTGTTCAGTTGCTCAGTGCTGGGGCACAATCGCCCTGGATGTACGCCATCGCTTTTCAACAAGACTGAAGCCAGGCTTCCAAGTCCCCAACCCGCAGATATTGGGCTTTCCAGTTCCACCAAATGGGCAAATCCCTGTTCTGGTTGAACCTGATGGGGAGTGTAGTCCAGGAGACTGGCCAGGGGCATTTCAGGGAGGGTTCCAGAGGAGGGAGAAAGTGCTTGAAGGGGAGCCAAATTATCTTCTGATGACTAGGACGGTTGTTGATTTTGCTGTTTTCCAATCTGGACATGGGAAAACAACCTGCTGAATCAGGAGAATCTGTTTAGACAAAGAAACTCCTCTGGTGGTAAATAATTGTAGTGTTACAATGCTACCAGTCTCAGTAATGTGTTCTGCTGACCGGAGAACACCCATTTTTAGGTAATATTCATTTGCAGCCTAAAGAAAAAGCTCTTTCATGGAATGGTATATAATTCACTTGCCAGAGAGAAACCGGCAACCTATGTTTATCCCATTGTTTAAAGCGTGAGTGACCAGGGGGTTTGCAAACAGGAACCTTTTTTAAAATACATTTGTAACTTAAATAAAAGTATATCAAACATGCCTTTAAAATAGGGCCTACGTGGAATTATACAGTAATCACACACCAAAGGATCCTTCTTTCTGCCTTTGATTCAGACCTCTGATTACTTGCAAAGGGAAAGTGAATCTAGATAACAGAATAACAAAGTTGGAAGGGATCTTGGAGGTCTTGTAGCCTAACCCCTGCTCAAGCAGGAAACTCCATACCATTTCAGACAGATGGCTGTCCGATCTGTTCTTTAAAAATCTCCAGTGTTGGAATTCCCACAACTTCTGGAGACAACTCGTTCCACTGATTAATTAGATTTAATAGATCCTGCAGAAAGACTGGGTTTGCATGTTTTCTTAGACATTTAAAAGGTGATCAGTTTTGGCATTTCCACAATGGCCCAGATTGTAGATCGTGGTGAATTCCAAAACAATGAATAACAATTGGCATTTAGATGCTGAAGGGCACCTATTCAGTGTAACCCCAAACTCACAACTGTCTAAACCAGGGGTGTCCAACCTTGGCAACTTGAAGACTTGTGGACTTCAATTCCCAGAATTCTCCAGCCAGCTAGTTGAAATCCACAAGTCTTAAAGTTGCCAAGTTTGGAGACCCCTGTCTTCACATGGATTCAGCTTCAGCTTTTAGAAATTATTTTCATGGCTTCAATATCTAAAAAAGGTGGGCATTGAAAAGTGTTCATTTTTCTCAAGAGATATTCCAAATTTGAAGGAAAACACCATATTTGTCCCAGCTGTCCTTCCACCCACCCGCCCACCCCCATATACACAAGAATTCCTCTTGGGCTTTTGAAGTTGGCTGCGTTGAGGCCAAGCACAAGATATGCTTTTGGCTTTTTTGAAACATTGGACAGTTGAATGGGCTGGCTCAGTCCTTTTGCCTGAGAGAGGCCTGGCTCTTGTGAAAGCTTAAGAAGTGTCCCTGTAAGTGAAGATCAGTGACCATTCACATGAAGAAAGAGCTGTTTGTCCCATTGCTATGAGGCACTTAAGATTCAGCCAGGATTAGAGCAGGGGTCCCCAAACTGGGCAACTTTAAGACTTGTGGACTTCAATTCCCAGAATTCTGGGAGCTGAAGTCCACAAGCCTTAAAAGGGCCAAGTTGGGAGACCTCTGGGTTAGAGAGAGGGGGAGCAGCCAGGATCACCAAGCTCAAGGGATTGGCATGAGCATCCTTTGCCAGGGCTCCCTCCAGTATTTCCCCAAGGGGTAGCTTGGCAACGCTCCAGCCAAGTGCTGGACACAAGAAAATAGGCCCAGAAATACATCCACCTCTGCCATTCTCCAGATCATTAATGCCTCAACTATAATTGGAAAGAAAGGAAGGGAAGCCTTTGCACTCTTAGTTACTTTAGGGCAGCTCTCTACAGGAAACGTGTACCCAGAGCTGAGCTGAGCCGAGCCAAAAAGTCTAGAAATTTAGGGCCTAAGCTGAGAGCATTCCCCACTCCCCCTAAGCATCCATACCCTTAGCTTAAAGCAACCTTCCACCATACCCAATCTTGGGGAGATTTGCACCCTGCTCTGGCATCTAGTAGCTCTGGAGGGAATTAGAGGGAAGGCAGAGCCCCCTGGAAGAGTTGCCTTCCCCTAGAACAGGGGTCTCCAACCTTGGTAACTTTATAACTTGTGGACTTCAGTTTCCAGAATTCCTCAGCCAGGATGCTCTGGCTGAGGAATTCTGGGAGTTGAAGTCCACAAGTCATACAGTTGCCAAGGTTGGAGATCCCTGCCTAGAAGATCTCACCAGGGTCACCTGTCCCTTACCTGCCCCAGGTGCAGTGCCGGCAGGAGGAGCACATGGGATGCTGGTGGAGGAGCCTTCTGGATCCTAGCCAAAGCTCTTACTCTCGCTTTGTCTCTGCATTTACAATTACGACTTACTCTCTTAGTTAGGCCACTTTAAGGAAATGCTCTGTTCTTAATTAATCAATGCCTTCGATTTAGGAGCATGTACAACAAAGCCTCCTTTGTTTAATGGAGGAAGTACTGATTATGTCTTATCCTGGAGGAAGTAATTGTTTTCTAATACCTGTATGGATCTAAGTAGAAGGTTCCCCTTGTGGTTTTTAAAAGAGGGGCATTTATGCAAAGGGCAGAGTTTACACTTTTGAATTATGTAAATGTGTTTCACAGACTGCTTCTCTGTTTTTGTCTAAATGTGTGGATGTGATTATTGTTTTTCTTGCTTCATTGTCAAAGAAAGATTGTTACATTTATATTTCTTGGAAAGACGGTTAATGCAATGCTTATCTCAATGCTTATTGTCCCTCTAACAGTTAACCTTTGGACTATGTTTCAAGCTGCTCAAAAACTGGGAGGATATGAAACAGTAAGTGTTGAAGTAACTTCACAGAGAGGAAAAATTGTGCACTCTTAATTTTCTCATGTTTTTGCCATGTGTGCATTAAGTATGTTTTTTTTAAAAAATCCACAGTTCAGCAGAAAACACTTTGAATTTATGGGGTTCTCTTTTGGAAACAGTCTGAATTAATTCCAGGCTTGGCAAAACTGTAAACTTGTAGTTAAAAAAAAAAGAAAACCAAAAAAACCCAACTCTGAGTGGAAAACATACGTAACTCTTCCTTGTCAAGGAAATTGTTTAGGTCTGTAATTTTTTCCTATGTTAAGAGAGGGATATTCTTGTAAAACTAGCCAAGATTGCGTGAGAGAACATTTGCCTTGGCATAGTCCCTGACATCTGCTCTTGTCAAATGTGGGAAATGTATTAAATACTTTAAAAAGCAATCAGCCATGTCCATTACAGTGTAGTGTACTGCAGTGTCTGTTCTTGTTTTGAATGGTAACAGCCTTTTGCAGAAGAGGGTCAGGCCATATAAACAGGAAGTTATCTAAAGTTTAAAATTAGTGGGGAGGGAACACAATGCACTAATCCTTTTTATCAACTAACAGTATCTGACACGGATTTTATTTTTAGCTCTTGAGGAAAATTGACGATTGTGGATTTTACAGCATATGTCCCAAACCAACAAATATTGGAGTCACAAACTGTGATTAAGATCTTAAAAGGAGAAGAAAGAACTGGCTGATATGAGGGAGGGAGGGAGGGAGGGAGAAAGAGAGAGATGGCATCTGTAACAAGATCCAGTTGACATAAAAGGTTTATCACTGGAAATGTTTTCACTGCCTCAGATTAATTGGAGCCTTCTTTAGGCAGCTGGATTCCAAACAGACTCACCTGGGTGTATGGAAAACTCTAGTTTCTGAACTGTTTGTTTAGAAAGCATACAGCTTGGCTGCCCTTATGTTACAGTGAAACAATAGATAAAACCTGAAACATATTTAAGCAAAACAGCAAATCATCCTAGAACTAGTAAGAAAAAGTGTATTGTTTCATTTTAATAACTATGATGCTAATGGACGTTGAGATGCTTTTGTTATTACAGGAAATAATGAATGCATACAAGCAGGTTTTTTAGCTCGCCCTCTAATTGACATTTGTTCCTTTTGTTTCAGTCTTCTTGCGTGGCTAAATCTGTTCTTATTTATTCAAGATTAATCTCCATTAAATTTAGGAGGTCATGCTTTGAAGGAAAATTGCAAGTTTAATATGGTTACTGCCATACTTAAAATATGAAATGAAAACACCGTAATTAACACTCTGTTCCAAAGCATGAGGCAAGAAGCTTGACTTTCTCTGGGGGATGGTGCCTGAGTTACCCATGGCCAGCTTAAAAATTGGTGTTCCTTTGAATTAACAAATCAAACAGATTCCCATCACCCTATCCCCAAAGGGTTCTGGGTCACAGAGACAGGAATGGATTCCCAAACAAGGTGCCAAAATGGAAATTGGAAATTAATCAGGGAGGATTCTAAACATAGCAGGCATATTGTGTGCTTGAACACAATAGCTTGGATTTTCTGGCTCTATTTAGCACAAACTGACAATATTTGAAGTTGCTTTGAGCCTATGAGCATTTGGATGCAGGAAGCAACATTTCCCCCCTCAACTAGTAAAAGTGGTTAAAAAAAAACCCTATCTATTTTGCAACAGACATTAAATCCCAAATTAAGCCAGTAGAATCAGAGGAACTCTCCTGATTTTGGTCTCTTTGTCCTCCATTCAGTTTAGCACAGGGGTCTCCAACTTTGGCAACTCTAAGACTTGTGGACTTCAACTCCCAGAGTTCCTCAGCCAGTTCCTCTGGGAGTTGAAGTCCACCAGTCTTAAAGTTGCCAAGGTTGGAGACTCCTGGTTTATCAGATTCTCAATTTGTTATAATTTTAAGGAACTCCATTCCTTTATAGAGTCTTCAGTGCTCCATCCATTTCTTAGGAGAAAATTTGGGAAGACTCTCCTATTCCGGAAAGCTTTTCATACTTGGTTTTAGGGTTGATCTGATTTTCATAAGCATCTATTTTAATGCTGCAATCGCACATACTTTATTTGCTGGAGGAAAGAAAAGAAAAGCTTTCATTTAGAAAAGGAAACCATTTGCTGGACCTGCTTTCCCTGGGCTTTCCCTGTTTCCCTTCAAGCGCACTTTGGGCCAGGGCTTTATTGTCAGCAAGGAATGCCGATGATGTCCCAGGCTGGTTGTTACGGGACCAGCTGTCTTTCAGGGAGGGAGAGACTTTCTCACAGGAGTGAATATACCCGTTGAAAATGCATCCCATTGATGGTTAAAAGCTTCCCCAAGTGCTAGAGGTACATACAAGAAGAAAACCTGAGCCGTGGAGCTAGAGGTACAAAAGAAGAAGCTTAACAGCTCCCAGAAAATATCGCTGAGGACACGACTGCAGGAATTGATGAAGTAGCAGCCAAATTGATTGGCATCTCCTTCCTCCTTGAGGTTGGTGCAGAAGAGGCAGCAAAGCCACAAAGGCCCAGAAAAGACCCATTGATGTTGGCCCATTTATGACTGTGAAAGGGGGCTCCCCAAATGCAGAGCACAAGATGTTGCCATTCAGACTTCCTCAGCAGCTGGACATAAAACTGCCAGAAACACCGAAAAGGCATTCGTGACTGAAATCGCAGTGCTGGCCTTACGGAACAGACAAGGGCGCTTCAAAAAGATGTTGACTTTTGCTTTGTTGCTTCTACAAAGGGCGTTGGCTGATGTCTGTCCCACCAGCAGATTGGGTCTTCTCCTTTGAAAACTATGATGATGATGATGAAGAAGAAGAAGAAGAAGAAGAAGAAGAAGAAGAAGAAGAAGAAGAAGAAGAAGAAGAAGAAGAAGAAGAAGAAGAAGAAGAAGAAGAAGAAGAAGAAGAAGAAGAAGAAGAAGAAGAAGAAGAAGAATAGTGGGAAAGGTTTATGGAGCAACTGAATGGTTCAAGGTTGGGGAAGGAATGTGCAAGATCTTATACCAATGCTTTAACTTAAACAAATCACAAGAATCGTTGAGTTAGACAAAGCAGAAATTCAGATGAAAACTGCTGATGAAACCAGGAAGGCTGAAAATGAGAAAGATTTGGGAATCTTTTGTTGAAAGTGAAAGGAGAGAATGCAAAATCCCGTCTGCTGCTCAACATCTTAAAAAAATCAAAATTCAAACGATTATGTTAACAGGAAATGCCAGCCCAAAGCAAATAGGGAGAGAAGAAGTTGAATAGTAACAGACTTTATTTACCCTCCTAGGATAAAGTTTGCAGAGGGATGGCAGCTAGAGCCATGCAACAAAGAGACATTTGCTACTTGGGAGAGAGAATAGGGGAAATTGACACATAATGTTAAACTGCTGAGATATCACAGGGACAACCACAGTATGTATTGTCAAACCCATGCCTGCTCAGTTGTGACATATGGCTTTGAAAAATAGACCATCAGAAAGGCTAAGCAAAAAAAAAAGAATGCTTTTGAATTTTGGTACCGGAGAAAATTGTTGACAGAATCTTGGACAGCCTGAAGAACCAATCAATCATTCAACTCCAGATGAAGTCACATGGGGGTCCTCTCTAAAAGCACTAAGAAGGAGGCTAAAACGGAGGTATTTTAGGTACATAATGCAAAGTCCTTGGAACAGGCTCTGATGCTTGGTGGAATTGTAGGCAATGAAAAACAGGTGGACAGAAGGCAATTTGGCCAGGTGCCATCACAGATAATGGCCCAAGCAGAACCTTCCAATCCTGGTGAAAGGATGCTTGTTGGATCATGAAGTCTTAGAAGCAACTGAACAATAAGAAGGCAATAATACTTAAGAGAGAAAAAATAGGAAAGGCACAGTGGCTTTGAATTATGTGCATTTCAGAAACAGAATGTAAAAAAGTTGTGACAGCCTGTTTTGCAAATAGAAATAACTATGAAGTAGTACCTGCACCTTTAATTAAAGCTAAGTACTGTGTTTATATAGTCACAATGGAAATTGTCAGATATTATGTTATATACTACATATACCCACCAGCCGAAGACAAATTTGTGAGGTGTTCCAAAATGCCACGAGTTGATGCAGATGTATATTTAAACTAGGACATTTCTGTGTTGGGAATTAATTGTATATTTATTTTCAATTAATTCAATTTTGTACAAGAAAAGAACTATCTGATAGGAGAGTTTCATTTGCAAGGGATTTAAGTGAAAATCTCGTGTTCCAAATGTCCCCGTTTGAAGGTGGATGGAACCTTCTCTAAAATAGGGAATACATTTTCTAGCAAGGATCATTTTAACGAAGGGTATTCAATCTAAAGACAAAAATGCAAACAGCCAGGGTTCGACATGCAGCCTTAGTTATCAAGTGACTGACTTCAGAGACGTGGAATCCCTATTATCTCACATTGTCCATGATTTGGGGGTAAACGTGCAAGACCTGGCACCTCAGAAATGATTTTTTTTTTCCTCCAATATCACGTGAGATGATTGTCTGCGATGTTCTGCCTGAGGACGGCATTGCCCACAAGCCATGGCTCATTTGCTGCATGCCAAAGTGAGCGCAAACCTCCTTCTCCTACAGGAATTGGATGCTGGGCAGCACCCACCGTTCCATCCCTCAAGGAAACAGCTCCCTGCAGGAATGGGGAGAAAGCAAAACGGATCCACAGAATGAATGGGGAACCCGCTTCTCTGAAGCTGGCACCAGGCTCTGAAAAAGCAGCCTCATCACTGTCCCCTCTTTTCAAGGAAAAGCCCCTGCCCCAGAGGAAGAAAGAGACATCCATCCCCTACACAGCCTTTCATGTTGGTGTGCAAGGCCACCAACGTCTCTGGAGGCACCAATCCTTCCCTCCTTCACAGTCAGAGTTCAGTGGGCACAGAAGAGCAGCTGCAAAGCCCAGAGGCCTGGTCCTAGTCCTGCCAAAATATCCGATAGGCAAGTTTAGTGAGTCTTCATCCCCACCAGGCAAGGCTAGAAAGAAAAGATACAGGGGAATATATAGTTTGCCCACATATAAGCCAGTTCTACCAAACCTCAAGTATTTCAGGTTACAGTTGAACAGAGGCATTTTGATTTAATCTCCATCCGAAAGAGGTAGTGATTATGGCTAACGAGAAGACAAAGATAACATTGTTTATCTGAAATTATAGTATTACCAAGTGACACGTGTTTTCCTTCTGATGCTTGCTTTTTGCAAAGAAGGCATTTTATTTTTATGCAGAACAGGAAATGCACCATTTGTTCTGTAGAGTACTAATTAATTCTCCCATTCATCTCCTTTTTAGATTAAAATTATAACCCTTCCCCCACCCAACCACCTCTGCTGCCAATTTGAAAACTTTGGGCATTGATTTCCTTTGGTTCTGACATCTGATCAGCAGCACCAGCCCCTTTTAAGCATCCACAATCTTTGCTCCCCAAAGCTGGAAACCCCACTGTAGTCTGCAAAATAGAACTGAATTTCTGTCCGTTCGTCCGTCCGTCCCCCATCATTTTCCCTTCCTTTTCTACTCTCCCTCTTTTGTCACACGTGCGGCCTCATATCAAGCTTTTTTCCCCCTCCTGTCCTATTTTAAAGTCATTTGGACTGTATAAAATAATGAAGACCCCGTTCAGTTCTTTTGCCACGTCTTCCATCTGTTTCTCTGTTAATCCTATTTCCTGTACAAAGGTCAGGCACATAAAAGTCATAGCTTGCAATTTAACATGTTATCAAACGTTTGTTTTCTTTTATTTAGCCCATTCTAGGACATAGTCCAGATATTAATCTTAGAGAGTGTTTAGATTTCATTACCATTTGATCTGTATATTTCACTAGCCCAGATGAGTGAAAATAAACAGCTTGTATCAAGTTACACAAATTGCATTTCTGGATGGATTTACTGGAGAATGTGATGGATTGAGGCTTCCATTGTAGTTCCTTTTCACTAACTCGATGAAATAATTCTGCAATCATTATTTATGCTGAGTTTGGGATTCATATTTATAATTTACCAAGAGATTTCTCTGAAAGCGGTTAATGCTCTCAGTGATTGAATTCTTTCTCTCACCCCCCACCCCCAACCCAAGAAATGGCATACACAAAATAGTCAGACTGCTTACTAAGGAGACAGAAACAAAATGCAATTCCAGGAAAGAAAAAATAGAGGCAGTTGAAATAAATGTGCAAGGTGTTGTATGCAGTAGGAATCCATGTTAGCTTATTCTGCACTGGCTTCATGGCTTGTGCTTCCTGCTGCCCCATAGCTCTCACATCTACATTTGTTGCTGCACACACACACACACACACACACACACAAAATCTGTGAAGATGCAAAATTAAATTTTCCATTGCCACTTTTGCAGATCACAGCCCGTCGACAATGGAAACATATTTATGACGAATTAGGTGGGAACCCCGGGAGCACCAGTGCAGCCACTTGTACACGCAGACATTATGAAAGGTAAGAGAGCAGCCCAGGAAATGCTTGTCTAATAAATAAGGACAATTTAGTTGGGGAGCCTTCAAGGGCTTTCGCACTGAATTGGCTGGAGGGGCCTGGAAGGCTCTTTCCTCAAGTCCCTGCAAGGGCTTCCACGCCCGTGTTAATCCTTTGGTGGGCCTTGATTTCCACCCGTGTTTGTTTTTTCAGTCAGAAAGCAAAAGGCTGGCTTCTGGTTTCTTTCATTTCTCCAGAGCTTTTATTAGCCCAAAGCTCCAACAATTAAGCAACAGGGCACCAATGGGGGGATATTTTAAAGATCTGATTGGCTCTGGGTTGCCTTTTTTAAAAAAATATATATATGCAGATATTTGTAAATGCAGCAACAGTGAGCTTGTTTGTTCCACTTGGGAGAGGGCGAGATTGCGTGCATTGAGATTGATGGGACCGTTGCATATTCCTTATTCTTTTTTTCCTTCTGTAGCTATCAGCCATTTATCTTTTGAAATGTGAAAGACTTGCAGTTTTATCAGCATTGATTTTATACCCTGAGTTAATAATACTTTCCAAAGCTGGGTATCCAACATACATCAGACAACATGATACGGCCGTGCTGCTTTCTTAAAAGAATTTTAAAAAAATAAAAAATAAAATATGGCCATAAATAAAACATGCTCGCTTTGAAGCTCTTGAAAGCACAATGTGATCTCATGCTCCAAATCACTAACCAGTTGCTGGAGGGGCCGAGGCAGCTTGTGCTGAGCTCTGCACATGGGACACTGGCCAGGCGGCAGGGCCTCTCCCCAAGTCTTGATCTGTTGGCCACACAGGCGCAAGAGAGGTGCTAGTCCTCATCAAGGGCCGTTGTGTCACATTCTGGTAGAAACCTGGTCTGCTTGAGAAATAAAGAACTGGAAAAGGGGGCTGCCCAGTGTTCTGTACCTTCATTAGCATTCTTGAAACCCTGCGCTTTGATTGGCCAAAGCGCGGGGCGATCTGATTGGTTCAGCGAGCTGCGCTGATTGGCCCGCTAAGAACCTCCTGCGATTGGTGGATACGAATTGTGGGAGATTCAAAGTGGTACCATTGGCCACGGCCGCCGCGGCTTGAGAATAAAAAGCCGCTGTTTTCTCCCTTGGATCCAGATCGGTTCCGGGGACCAATAAAGAGCTGAAACCTAGTCACCGCCTCCTGGTCTCTTTACCGACGGACACGACACTGGCGACGAAGGTGGGATCCCGATTCTGAACCCCAGCAAGCACGTGTCCGACGGAAGCAAGACCGACGAGATGGCCAGCATCGCTCCGCCCGCACCCTTCAACCCCGCTAGCGAGGACTGGGAATCCTACAGGGACAGATCCGCATGTTCCTCGAATGCAGCGACATGAAGGATGCAACCGGGCCAAAGAAACGAGCCATCTTCCTGACACACTGCGGGGCTGCAGTGTTCAAGATGGCGAAAGCCCTAGCGAAACCCACTGACGTCACCGGGATGGACTGGGATGACCTCGAACCTTTACTCCGAAAACACTACGCTCCCACCGTGCCCACCCTCATCAGACGGCACGAGTTTTATCGGTGGGACCAGGGGTCGGGTGAAAGCCTCAGCGACTTTGTTGCGGAGCTGTGGAGCCTAGGAGGACTATGCGGGTTCTCCGACATGGACGAGGCCCTACGGGACCGAGTCGTGCTCGGGCTTCGGGACCCAGTCCTACAGAGTCGGCTGATGGCCAAAGGCGACATCGCCCTCGCCGATGCCATCGCTGAAGCCACTGCAGCCGAGGCCACCTGGCAGTCAGCAAACCGCATGCGGAGACCGGGCACCGGGGACCGCACCACGAACAACAATCCTGGACGGGTGACCGAGGCCCAACTGGAAGCAAGTCACCGCAAAACTACCACCCACCATGGCGAATTCCACTCCACCTCCGACACTTCGGACGAGGAGGAAGAAATCCACCGGCTCCAGGCAGGACGCAACCAGCGTAGTCGGCGGGGTCGTAAGTCAGGGACCGCGTGTGCCGGTTGTGGAGGCGACCACCCTAGATCCGAGTGCCGGTTCTTCGATGCAGTCTGCCGGCACTGTGACAAAAAGGGTCACATCGCCCGCGTATCCCGACTGAAGAAAGCCTACAGCCCCAGACGATGGAACCACAGCGAGTGGAGACGGGACAGCACACCCCCCCGAACCAGAGATCGCCCAGCCGACAGCCGTTGGGACCAGAGCGGACGAGCCCGACGAGGTGGTGAGACCCGGCAGAAGGAGGAAAAACACCAGACGGTCATCGGCCACGCATCAACCACCGACGCCCAAAAATTCTACGTGGAGGTAGGCATCGAAGGCGAGCCATGCAAGATGGAGGTGGACTCCGGGTCCTACCTCTCCATGGTCGCCTGGCAAGAAATCAAATGTTTGGTGCCTACCATCCAAAAGAAGGGACTGGAGAACCAGAGACTAATCATTAAAGACTACCAGGGAAACCTCATCCCGGTAGTCGGAACCGGACAATTCAGAGTAACATTTAAGGGACGCACTGCAAAGCTTCCCCTAACAATCATGGACCGAGACCGACCCAGCCTTTTGGGAGTTCAATGGTTCGCACCGCTCTGCATCGAAGTCACGGGCATCAACCACATCGCCGAGACCGACTGGGAGCAACAACTGGCATGGGACTTCCAAGAAGTGTTCGACGGCACCTAGGCAAGTACCGAGGGCCCCCTATCTCCTTCAGCCTAGACCCAAACATTCCCCCGAGACGCCTAAAACCAAGGCGGGTACCTTTCGCACTTAGGCAAAAAATTGACGAGCAAATTGACAAGCTCGTCAAGCAAGGGGTCCTACAACCAATAGATCATGCCCGGTGGGAGACCCCAATAGTCACCCCAGTCAAGCCTGATGGGCCAGTGAGAATCTGCGGGGACTATAAGGCCACCCTAAACTGCGCCTTGCAACAAAGCGCCTACCTCGTCCCAGTAGTGCAGCATCTTCTACACTCACTGGGGGGAGGCAAGGTTTTTGCGAAACTCGACCTGGCCCAAGCATACCAGCAGCTGCCGGTCGACGAAGAAACCGCGGAGGCGCAAACCAAAGTCACCTACCGGGGAGCTTTCCGATGTAACCGACTCCAGTTTGGAGTCAGCGTGGTGCCTGGAATTTTCCAGAGCCTCATGGAGAGACTCTTACAAGGCATCAAGGGGGTGGTGCCCTATTTCGACGATGTACTGGTATCGGAGGAAGCCGCCTTCAAGAAAACCAAGGATCTGCTCACTTCAGATGCCGTCCTCATCCAATACAACGAGACCCTACCACTAGCTGTCACATGCGACGCATCACCTTTCGGCGTCAGCGCCATCCTCAGCCACACTCTTCCCGATGGAAAAGAAGCACCCATCACCTTTTCAAGGACCCTCACCAAACCGGAGAGAAACTACAGTCAGCTGGACAAAGAGGCCCTGGCTATCGTCGCCGCAGTGAAGAGGTTTCACGAGTACCTCTACGGCCGGACGTTCACCATTATCACCAACCACAAGCCGCTGCTGGGAATCCTCGCAGGGAACAGGGCCAACCCGAACATTCTATCTCCTAGAATGACAAGTTGGTCCAAATTCCTTGCCGCCTGCAACTACCGGCTCACACACCGACCCGCTAAGACAATCATACATGCAGACGCTTTGAGCCACTCACCGCTACCCGAGATAGACACCGACCCAGCATCCACAATAACCACCCTCAGCATAGAGACTCTGCCCAATCTACCCATAACCGCGTCAGACATTGCCTGAGAAACTAATCAAGACAAACGTCTGGCAAGGGTGTTACATTGGGTAGAGAAAGGGTGGCCGGAAAAGGACAACGACGAGACATTCAGAACATTCCGGAACTGGCAAACAGAACTCTCGCTACAAAAAGGGTGTGTACTGTGGGGGGATAGGGTGGTCATTCCGGAAAAACTGCAAGGGAAGGCACTGGAATTGTTACACAAGGGGCACCCGGGCATAGTTAGAACAAAAGCCCTGGCCAGAAGTTACGCTTGGTGGCCAGGGATGGACAAACAAATCGAGGCTTGGGTAGCAAGATGTCAACGCTGCCAAGAAACCAGACCAAGCCCACTCACGGCACCAATCCTGGAATGGGAAACCCCCAGGGGACCTTAGTCCAGGATCCACATAGATTTCGCCGGGCCCACAAAAGGACACACTTTCTTAATAACCGTAGATGCTTACTCCAACTGGTTGGAGGTAAGCAACATGAAAACCACCACCACAGAGGCCATGACCAAGGAACTTTGCAAACTCTTCGTGACACATGGCCTCTCAGACGTCATCGTGTCGGACAACGGGCCCCAATTCACCTCGCTAGAATTTGAAAAATTCCTAGCGGAACGGGGCATATGACACGCACTGACAGCCCCGGCGCATCCGGCGGCAAACGGAAGGGCGGAACGGATGGTTCAATTCACGAAAAAAACCATCCAGAAAATAGACCACGGGGAGATCCAAGAGAAAATAAATAAAATGCTTTTTATACAGCACATAACCCTGAACACTACAACAAATAAAAGCCCGGCAGAGCTACTAATGGGGAGGAAAATAAGATCCCCACTCGATAGACTGCACCCCACATACAACCCAGAGAAACCCCCAAACTCCTCCAGCAAGTACCGATCCTTTGCACCAGGCGACGCTGTCTATGCAAAGAACCTAACCGGAGACCCACTATGGGTACCAGCAATCATAACCCAACTGACAGGTCCACGCTCGTACCAGCTATAAACAACCGACGGACGAGCATGGAAACGCCACATCGATCAATTAAGATCGAGGACAGCCACAAGAGACACAACCGAGACGCAACCAGACATAACCAACCCCCTTAACACAAACCAAGAGGGGAGGGAATACCCCGGAAACCAAATCCCAGAAGAAAGGAACCAGCCATACTCACCAGCAAGCAGCCAGCTCGGAACCTCACCAGGAAGAAGCAGCCAGGCCAGCTCAACCAGCCCGGAAAGACCAAGCGGGAGCGGCGAAAACCGCAGCTCGACCAGCCCAGGTAGACCGGGAGGGAGCTGCAAAGAGCGGCCCAGCAAGACATACCAGGTGGTTCCACCAACGAGTCCGAGAGACACAGAGAACCCGACCGAACCGGCCGGGAACCAACCCACGACTGACCTGCGCAGGTCCAGTAGGCAAATACGGAGCCCCGCCTACCTACGGGACTACGTTACGTAGGACCAAACCAAGAGGGGAGGGGTGTTCTGTACCTTCATTAGCATTCTTGAAACCCCGTGCTTTGATTGGCCAAAGCGCGGGGCGATCTGATTGGTTTAGCGAGTCGCGCTGATTGGCCCGCTAAGAACCTCCCATGATTGGTGGATACGAATCGCGGGAGATTCAAAGCGGTGCCATTGGCCGCGGCCGCTGCGGCTTGAGAATAAAAAGCCGCTGTTTTCTCCCTTGGATCCAGATCGGCTCCGGGGACCAATAAAGAGCTGAAACCTAGTCACCGCCTCCTGGTCTCTTTACCGACGGACACAACACCCAGCACTAACAGCGCTAAGGAAGGGAGGCCAGGTTGTCTCTTGGTGTCCTTTGGGTTTGGGGGATTTTGGGCCCTTCCTATCTGAAGCCAGCCTTGGACTGTCACCTCCAGGGGGAAATTAGAGTCCATTCTTTTATGAGTTTTTCCTCCCGGCTGACTTCACGCAATGAGTAAAGGAACAGAGGCCTCCATCCCATACAAGGTTCTAAACATCGGAACTGATTAGTCAATAATTATTTGAAACTCATGCCCTGCCCCTCTGCCCAGCTAAGCAGGGCTGGCTCCAGTGAGGAGCTGGACAAAGACGCCCCAGGATGGCCTTGTGAAGCCCAGGGAGGAGAGGGGTCAGGAAAGCTGTTGCGGAAAGAAGGGACAAAGCACCCTGTCCTCTTGCGGGGAAACCCTTCCCAGATGCTACCACATCTTTGTGAGAAGCCAGGTGCGACTTGGCATCTTCTTAATGCTCTGAATTGCAAGGGAGCAGACCCTGATCTGCAGGTGGGTTCAGTCCCAAGGCTGAAGAACATCAGCTTCCTGTCCAAAGTTATGAAAAAGGAGGAGGAATCATGGCCTGTCCAGCCTGGGGCTCCCCCTCCGTCGCTTGTTCTCTCCAAGCCCGCCTCCTCTTGGTTCCCCTTCTGCTATCTTTAATCCTCAAATTATGAACACACACACAAACACACACAGAGCCTGTATTGTGGAGGCAGCCTCTGCTTTGCCCCCAGACAGGCAGAAGAAGATGGTTTTTGGAACACTTTGTTGGCGTATTCCTGTTGTGGCTGGTGGCGGCTGTGAGTTTCCGAAGTGTTGTTCTGGACAGGCATCAGGACCTTTTGCGGGCCTTCTTAAGGAGTACAAGTGCAGGCCGTTCAGCGGACCTTTCTGTGAAATCCTTTACGGTGCACAAATGCAGAATCATCGCCGCAGCTCCAGCTGCTGTTGGTTGTCTTCAGTCAGTGCAAACCCTTCACCAAAAGGTCTTTGCCAGCCCAGTTTGGCTTCCAGCCTCCGTCTCTGTCAGGTTTCAGCATCAGTACCAGCTCTTGCCTGTGGTGACCTAGTGCTCTACGTAGATGCTTAGATTACAGGTGATGTCCTAGTATTATTAGGTAGAAAATGCGCCCCCCCCCAGGGAGGAGACGTTGCTGTGGTCCACACACACAAAGTGCACAAGGCACTACGCTGATTGTGCAGCTTTATTTCTCCGCTGGGATCGCCTAAGGCAGGGATCTGCAACCTTAAACACTCAAAGAACCATTTGGACCCGTTTCCCACAGAACAGAAAACACCGGGAGCCAAGAATTTAACAACCGGTGGGACTGGGTGGGTGTGGCTAACTCTGCGTCACTCACTCTCCCCCAGTCACCTCCTGCTCTGGAATATGGAGCGAGTTCATGATTCCTCCAATCAGTCAATCAATTTCTATAGCTACCATACTCATCCATTAAACCTAATATAGGCCTGATTTGATTTGTCCTTGCTGTGGTGTGTGTGTATATATGCAGAAGAATCCCAAAGGATTTGCTCTTGAGTAAATGCACCTCTTTGCACTGAAGGGGGCTTGGGCAGGACTGCATGTGATTTGACACTGGTCCATTCATCCTTTCCCCGCATCTCCACCCTCTAGGATGAAAAATGGGAAGGATGTTCAGAAATGCTGAAGGAAAGAAACAAGTGGAGCTGAACTTTTTAGATATTTAATGGGGCTCACTCTGCCTTTCTCATTTGTCCATGAAATCTCACACCATATTTGGTTTAAGTGCATATCATTTATTAGCATCTCATGGCAAACTTAATAAATGAAATCAATAAGTATCAATAGCATTGACAAAACCACCTTACACGCTCACATCCTGTGATGACAGCTTTAAGGCCACCAAACATCTCCCTCTTGCCTCTCCCAGGTCCTTGGGGAAGAATTCAAGGGTTGGACAGAAATTCCACGTCCAGTCTGGACATCTGGATGACTGGGTGACCAACCATAATAATAATAGCAGCAGATGCTAGATGCTGTCACACACCAGCTCTCAAATCCTGTCAAACAGCAGTTCATCACAGTGAAACAAAAATATTACATATTGTTGCACACCAGTTATCAGTCTTGTCAAATCCTAAGCGCCATTGCATGCCAACTTATGAAAACTGTCAAATGCCATCTGTCAAATCTGAAATACTGATATTGATGTTTAAAATCAAGTGTGTTGATTTGCAGACCTTAGACCTCAATTGCTTGATGCCTGTTGGAATTCTGAGGGAAATTTCAAGTCACGTTCATGATATAAACCTAAAACCCAAGACAAGGGAAAGGTTGGTGTTTCATTTCTCCTCTCCATCAGGACTTACTAGGGTTGGCCAGGCCAAGCTATCCCGCACAGGTGCCTCTCTCTGTATTCCTGGAAGGACCAAGGTCCAGGTTTTTTGTGTAGGTTTCTCCAATTTGTGACTGTAAGGTTTGGTCTGTGCACGAACTCTGCCTGGAGATGTACCCCGTGTGCTAAACCACAAATTCATCCACCGTGATTTGTTGAATCAGTCCTATTGGGCTGAGTCACAGAACATACTAAAGGAAAAATATCTCAATGGTATTATGATTTAGGGACTGCAGGATGCAAGCCCAGCCTCAGTTTGCTTGCATATCTTTTAGTGGCTTGTAAATTCCTTCTCTTGTCTGAATATTTCTATTCTTAAGGCCTTTCTTTGCACTATGGCAAATTTATTTTTGGCCACATAATCCCATTGCATAATGCTACCATCCCACCTGGTAGCTCCTCTCTGCTAGCATTCTGTGGATCTGGGGCACTCAGAAACGTTACTCACTCGGGGAAGATGATTTCCTTTAGCTGTTTCTTGGAATAAGCCTCAGGGCTGGTTAGCAATGTTCATAGTGAAAACATCCTAAACCTTTGGACTGGAATCTGTGAACAGGAGGGAGAACTTGGTGCTCCCTGCACAGCCAAATAGCTGGTCTTTTCTTCACTGCTTCAGCTGATTTTGTGGCCTAAAGATTTTCCTTTTAGCAGGAGGCTCCTTCGCCTGCACAACAGCCGGGGATTGCTTAGGACACAGGTCGGAGGCCTGTCCTCTTCCAGTGTCCAGCATTCTTCTCACCCTGGGAGAAGGGAAGGGTTTGGGCACCGTGAACTCCTGGGGAATAAAAAATTTAGAATAAAAAATTTATTATGTAATTTTAGAATCTTTTAAACAGAATCCCAAGAAAGATTTATATGTAGTATTTTTAAGTTAGGTAATGAGTTATAGATGTAACTCCAATTGTTGTACAGGAGAAGTATAGTAAAAGAAAAAAGATGAATGGATGTTTGGAAATAGAACAGACAAAGAATGTTGTTGAAAATGGTAATAATGGAAGGATATATATGCTTTTCTTTTGATTTTGTATATTGATAAAAGGCAATAAAATTTTAATTGATAAATAATTTGGATGGAAAAGAGAAGTAGGGACAAGATATGAAGTTAATATTATATGAAATATTAATATTATAATCTTGAAATGTTATGTTTTATTGGTCTATCATTATTATTTTTTTTTAGAAAAGAATTTATAAGCTGTTATGCCTTGATTTTGTGTGCATTGTTTTTAGAAAACTGATAAAAATGGTTTTTATATACATATATAAAAAAAAAATGATAATAAGATATGGAAGGAGATTTAGGTTGAATATGATGTTTGAATTTGTGTCTGTGTAAAGAGTTTTAACCCGGGAACAGACAACCTTCAGAAAAGATCTTTTAGTTTTGTCTATGTTTTATGTTTTGTGTTTGTATGTTTGTGTATTATGCTTATGATAAAACTAACAAAATTTGTTTTTTATTAAAAAAAAAAAAAGGAAAAAAGAATCAATAAAACCTTGGAGGAATGTTAGATGAGAATAATTTAAACAAGCCAGAAAGAAAAGAATATGATGACTATAAAATGGATAAATATGGAAGAGAAATGAAATTGAATAGGAGTAAAGAGAAATAATGAGAAATTTGATGAAAGATATTTGTGTGTCCATATGGGGATGGGATAAATTGGAATTATGCTGTATAAAAATATTGTTTTGTTTGACTTGTAAGGACTTACAATATTAAGAGGTTTTATGTGTTTATGTATTTACTGGTTAATGATGTGTTGTTTTATCTTTAAAATTAATAAAAATTTGTTTCAAAAAAAAAAAAAAGAAATAACTCTGGAATAGGAAGTTGAAGAATTCCTTGGAAGAAAGCGGTGGCAACTGTTGTGAATGTATAAAGTTTTAATAAAGCGTGAGCTTGGAGTAAAGTGCAGGGTTCTGGCCCTGCACTTCTGATTGGCCCTTAACAGAGAGTTCCTATTGGTTATGAGAGCTAGCGCTCCTCGTTGGTTATTGGTTAATAGTTACGGGGTTTGCCTATATAAGGCGGGTTAAAACTGCTATAGAAGTCAGAAGTCACTATGTAAATAAAGAGCTGAAGTTCACCGTTCAGAGGCTTGTCTCCATTCTTTCTCGCCCATGCTCCAAACATAACACTGGCGACGAGGGTGGGATGTGGAGACATCTGAACCAACGAAACTTTGAAGAACACCGAGCACGTGACAGACGATGCTACACAACGGAACCATGTCCGGCGTCGTATCACCCGCTTCGTTCGATCCAGTACAGGAGGACTGGGATTCCTACATGGATCGCTTCCAAATGTTCTTAGAAACCAACAACTTAAAGGACGCCACACCAGGAAAGAAACGGGCGGTGTTCCTAACGCATTGCGGTCCAACCGTATTTAAGATGGCTAAAGCACTAGCAAAACCCTGAGAAGTGAAGGCTATGGATTGGGACGACCTCGAACCTCTCCTATGAGATCACTACGCACCGACCGTGCTTACGCTCGTGAGACGGCACAAGTTTTATCAGAGGAGCCAGCGAAAGGGAGAAAGCGTGGCCGACTTCATAGCAGACCTCCGAAATTTGGGAGGCCTCTGCGGATTCGCTGATTTAGAAGAAGCACTAAGAGATCGCATAGTTCTGGGACTAGATGCACCAGGCGTTCAAAGCAAGCTGATGGCGAAAGGCGACATCAGCCTTGCTGACGCCATCGCCGATGCTACTACAGCAGAAGCAACCAGGAAGTCGGCTGCACAACTATGCCGAAACCGCGCTCCAGTACCACCACCGACAAGCGACATCTTACCCAGGTCAGAAGGGCAGCTTGCAACGACGCACCACGAGGACCTCTCTTCGTTGTCAGATAGCGACGAAGAAGGGGTCCATCGACTGCGGTCCGACTGGGACCACCACCCGAAGCCTTTACGCCCTTGCGCTGGCTGTGGGGCCAACCATGCCAGGTCCGAATGCAAATTCCGCGATGCTCTGCCATGAGTGCAGGAAGCGAGGCCACATTGGACGGGTCTGCCAAAGCTTACCAGGACCCGGCCAGGTCTCAAAAGGGACTAACTATTGCCAATCGACAGGAAACCGTCCTGTACGGTGAGAGCCAGTGAACCACTCCTACAGAAATTGAGTTTTGCAGAGAGAAGAGGCTCACCATACTATCATTATCGGTCACGCCTCAGCTTTAGACACCAAGAAAATACAAGTCACAGTAGCCATCGAGAACCAGCCTTGCCAATGTAAGTCGACTCGGGATCGTCCCTCTTGATGGTGTCCTGGAAGACCCTTAAGCAACTCATCCCCACGATTCAATGCCAAGATCTCCGCTCCCAAAGACTCATCCTCAAGGACTACCAAGGGAATCGAATCCCCGTCGTTGTTCCTGCCGAGTCCAAGTCTCCTTCAATAAGCACACAGCGTACTTACCACTAACTGTCATCGATAGAGACAGGCCTAGCCTACTAGGCCTCCAATGGTTCGCGCCATTCAGCATTGAAATGGCTGGCATAAACCGAGTCAGTGGAAGTGACTGGGAGGGAGACCTCATCCATGAGTTCAAGGACGTCTTCGCGGACAGCTTAGGCGAGTATAAGGGGACCCCGATTTCGTTCGGTCTAGACCCAAAGATAGCTCCCATCCGACTTAAGCCCCGTCGAGTTCCATTTGCCTTAAAGTCGAAAATCGACGAACAACTCGAAAAAATGATAGCTCAGGGGGTGTTAGAGCCCATCAATCACTCCCCCTGGGAAACCCCAATCGTAAGACCCATTAAGCCAGACAGGTCGATCCGAATTTGTGGGGACTACCGGGCCACTTTGAACCATGCCCTACAGAATGCAGAATGCATATCCAGTGCCGGTGGTGCAGCATCTCCTCCACTCCCTGGGGGGCGGGAAAGTCTTCGCTGAATTAGACTTAGCTCAGGCATATCAGCAACTACCTGTTGATGAAAAGATGGCACAGGCACAAACGATTGTGATGCACCGAGGTGCCTTTAAATGTACCCGGCTTCAATTCGGAGTTAGTGTAGCCCCGGGGATTTTTCAGAGCCTTATGGAGAGGTTATTACAAGGGATGAAGGGCATGGTCCCCTATTTTGACGATGTATTAATTGCGGCCCCTACAAAAAATATCTTACAGGACCGGTTAAAATTAGTCCTAAAAAAATTCCAAGAGGCTGGTCTTAAAGTAAAAGAAAACAAATGTAAATTGTGTACTGACAGTGTTGAGTTTTTAGGGTACCTAATTGATAGCCAGGGTATTCACCCTACTGAAAGTAAACTAAGGGCTATAAAAAATGCTCCCAGGCCACGAAACAAGGCCGATCTCCAGGCGTTCCTAGGCCTCATCAACTTTTATAATATATTTTTACCGCATAAAGCAACGGTCGCTGAACCGTTACACCGGTTGTTAGATAAGAAAGCAAATTGGTTATGGGGTCACCGAGAAGAACAGGCGTTCCGCAATGTGAAAAAACTGCTCACTTCTGACTCTGTACTCATGCAGTACAACGAGACTTTGCCATTAAATATAATGTGATGCTTCGCCTTTCGGAGTGGGCGCCATTTTGAGCCATGTACTGCCTAATGGGAACGAAGCCCCTGTTGCATATTTTTCAAAGACACTTTCAAAAACTGAGCGAAATTATGGACAAATCGATAAAGAAGCCCTTGCAATTGTGTCAACCGTTAAAAGATTCCACGAGTATGTGTATGGCCGGGCTTTTACTATCATGACTGACCACAAACCATTATTGGGGACAATAGCCGGAGATAAGCCAACTCCCTACATATTATCCCCTAGGATGACTCGATGGTCAGAATTCTTAGCTGCTTATAACTATCGGCTGCAATACCACCCGGGGAAAGCCATTCCCCACGCCAACACATTGAGCCGAGCACCGCTTCCAGAAACTCTCGATGATCCTGCACCAACGGTAACCACGTTGCAAATTGAGGCACTCAACTCGCCGCCATTAGCTGCCCGAGATATCGCGAGAGAAACCAAATGTGACCCCACCTTAGCGCGAGTCCTAAGCTGGGTAGAACGCGGATGGCCATTGGACCAATTATCAGATGACTTCACACCATTCAAGACTCGACAAACCGAGTTGTTCTCCCAAAAAGGCTGTGTCATCTGGGGCGATAGAGTCGTTATCCCAGAACGACTCCAGAAAGCGCTTCTGAGAACCTTGCACGATGGCCACCCCGGCATTGTGCGAATGAAATCCCTTGCGCGAAGCTACGCATGGTGGCCGGGCATTGACAAGCAAATTGAACATTGGGTTAAAGCTTGTCCAAAATGCCAGGAAGTGAGCAACGCCCCACCTAAAGCCATTCCTACTGAATGGGAGACACCACGCGGACCCTGGTCCCGAATTCACTTGGACTTCGCGGGACCGACCAAAGGCCACACCTTTCTACTAACCGTCGACGCCTATTCAAATTGGCTCGAGATTCATTGCATGATGACTACAACCTCCAAGGTGGTTATCAAAACCTTGGAAAGACTATTTGCAACCCACAGACTACCAGACGTCCTGGTATCTGATAACAGGCCCCAATTTACAGCACTGTCATTCAAGCAGTACCTCCCTGACCGCAGCATTCGACATGCGCTCACCTCACCTGTGCACCCTTCGACCAATGGCAAAGCAGAACGCATGGTACAATTTGTGAAGAAAACCTTACAGAAGGTAGACTACGACAACATTGACGACAAGATCAATCGAATCCTTTTTTTACAACACATCACACCGCATAGCGTCACCAACAAAACTCCCGCCGAACTGCTAATGGGACAAAAACTCCGCTCCCACCTCGACCGGTTACACCCAGCTTACGAACCAGAAAAACCACTAGGATCCAGCGGTCGCTGTCGCACCTTCCAGGTAGGAGATTTGGTATACGCTAAAAACCTGTCGGGCGACCCATTGTGGGTGGAGGCGACAGTAGTTCGTGTAACCGGCCCAAGATCCTACCTTGTACAATGCCTTGACGATAGACTATGGAAACGCCATATCGATCAATTACAATCGCGGCTTCCGGCGGGCAGTCCTGAACTCCCCTATGACCAGACTGAGGGGGGGGGAGGTACGGAAGAAGATGAATTCCAAGGAGAAGAAAACCCATTCGAAGGGAACGACGGTATAATAGAGACTCAGGAAGTGGAACCAGAGAGGGAAACAGTTGCACCTCAGGGAATTACAGAGAACATGGGCAACGACGGGGAAATGAACTCTGAACCAGAAACAGCCCCACTGCCAAACAACGATCTACCTCAGCGTGATTGCAGCCAAATGACACAGCGAAAATCAAAGAGACTAATAAAACAACCGTCCTACCTAAAGGACTATGTAACTGCACCCTGCAAACAGAAGCCAGGGGGAAGGGGTGTTGTGAATGTATAAAGTTTTAATAAAGCGTGAGCTTGGAGTAAAGTGCAGGGTTCTGGCCCTGCACTTCTGATTGGCCCTTAACAGAGAGTTCCTATTGGTTATGAGAGCTAGCGCTCCTCGTTGGTTATTGGTTAATAGTTACGGGGTTTGCCTATATAAGGCGGGTTAAAACTGCTATAGAAGTCAGAAGTCACTATGTAAATAAAGAGCTGAAGTTCACCGTTCAGAGGCTTGTCTCCATTCTTTCTCGCCCATGCTCCAAACATAACAGCAACCCTTTCCACATTCTGGCTGAGAAAAAGATCAGGGTGAATGCTAAAGACACACACACACACACACACAGCATCCTGCATGGCTCAGAGGAAAGGGCACTTTGTTGCTTGAAGCAAATTTGCCCAGTTTTGACGAGGCTTCCTCCTAAGGAATTCAGCATTTGAATGCAGCCTTGCAGATTCATGAAACACTTTATATCAGGGGTCTCCCACCTTGGCAACTTTAAGCCTGGCGGAAGTCCGCCAGGCTTAAAGTTGCCAAGGTGGGAGATCCTTGCTTTATATGGTTTAGCAATCATGCATAAAATTGGGAATGAGGAAGGAATAATATAAATGCTGGAAGGAGTAGCCCCCTGCAGAAAATGGAGCTTCTTCTCTTTTGCCTCTTTGTGGGTGCAGATCCCTCTGGCTACTCCATCCTTCTCACCAGCCTCTCAGCAGAACAGAAATGGGGTCAGGATTTGTATTTATCTCTTGATGCCCATGCCGAGGGCTGGTAGGTCTTCTTTTTTTTCCTAAAGAAACGTTTTAAGAACTCGGAATTTGAACGTGGTTTTCTGACATCCCAGCACCAACCATGGGCAGAGTTTAAAAGCTATCATGCGAAGTACCTGGAGGCCAAACAAGGAATAATGGATGGAAACTGAACAGGGACAGATTTAACCTGGAAATAAGGAGAAACTTTCTGACAGTGAGAACCGTCAACCCATGGAACAGAAGTTGCCCTCGGAAGTTGTGGGAGCTTCATCACCTGAGACTTTCAAGGAGAGATTGGACTGCCATTTGTCAGAAATGGTGTAGGGTCTCCTGCTTAGGCGGGGGGTTGGACTAGATCATGGGTCGCCAACCTTTTGGACCTCAGGGACCACCAAACTCAGAATTTTAAATCCTGCAGACTGGGAAAATCCCCCAAAAAGTCTGCAGAAAAATTCCCCACCTCGTTTTCCTACCAATTGATCATTCTTTATTTGGGATCGCAGGATACCATCTCCAGCTCTGTTCTCAGGGAGAGAGAGAGAGAGAGAGAGACTTTTGGCTTCATGCAAGGAAAGCAGCAGAAGCAGCAACAGTTTTTCTTTCTCTCCCCAAACTCTTGCCAGAAATGAGACTTTGTGAGACTTGTCATGCTGGCGCAGCCTCTTGGAGCAGGAGGCCTTGCAGAGTCCCAAAGACTCATTTCTGGCAGAGATTGGAGGAGAGAAAGAAAGACTTTTGCTGCTTTCTTTGCATGCAGCCAAAAGCAGAAGAAGAAAGAAGCAGAAAGAAGAAGCCCGGTGGCCAGATAAGGCACATGGGGCAAGTTCCCCCCCTCCGCCCTTTCCACCCTCTCCTCACTATCTCGTGTTGTTCGCAATGCAAGTGTCACAAGCCTTGTGTTCCCATGGGCCATGTGGGCGGTCCAGCCTTGTGTTCCCGCGCAGCCTGGATTAATTGCTTTCTCTGCGGACCACCAGTGGCCCCCGGCCTACTGATAGATGACCATTGGACTAGCTGACCTGCAAGGTCCCTTCCAATTCTGATTATCTGTTATCATCGAATATTCAACAGAAAAGCCCTATAATACTCTACTGAGTGAAGGCATCTCCAGCCTTCTTGCAGTGGTGCCCTTAGGTAACTAAAAGCAGGCCAATAAAAGCCTATTGACTAAACACAGATCTGCCCAAGTCTCCAGTTCTACTGGGTTGGTCTTTGACACCAGCTGAGAGAGAGAAGGAGGCTGTCTCCAGGAAAATCCAGCCATTCCTGGATTGTGCTGAAGTCCTCCAGCAAGTGAGCAAGAACGGGAGGATCAATTTTTTGCCGTGGTGTTTTGTCCCACTTGGATAAATAACAAGAAGCTTTCTAACTCCCATTGCTGTCCCCAGGGCTTTATCATTAAGCTTAAACAACGGCACCGTCAAGCCTGTCACTGAATAAACATCTTTTCAATTATGTGAGCAATGGATGCTTTAACAAAAGAACAATTGAACAGTCTGAAAGTAGGTTTCTCTCCTCCCCTCACCAATAAGCACAAAAAGAAAATTAAAATTAAATCTCTAGTGGTGGAAGAATGCAATTATTTAAAGCAGACCCTTAAGTCTGTATTCCAAGAATCTTCCCGTCAGTTTACAGCAATACCCACTAGTCTCTGAGAAAGGGATGATGATCTCCCATCCAAGCCCTGAACAGCTAAGCAAGATCATGCTTAACTTCCAGCTCAGACCAGGTCAGCCACTTGCTACCTGCTGCTGAAATCAATATCTCTAAAAGCCTTAGATTTGGGAAGATGAACAGCCGACTGAAAATGATCAAACATCGGTATCTCCCAATTGATTCTGTTTTGTAAGATCAAAACAAGTTTTGTTCTATCTGTTGCTGTTGAATATCTGCAAGACGTTCCTTTTTGGAAGGCTTTAGAGGAAGCAGATGGCTAATAATGAACACCTACATTTCTTTGCTTTTTTAATCCTATTTTTAAGGGTTTGGATCATTTCCACGGGGAGAATTAACGATTTATTATTTATGTCCATACAGCTATCTCTGTCTCTTAGAAATAATTACCTCCAAAGGCAGTTGAAATTCTGCCTTATCATGTTTCCATTTGTCATAATGAATTCTAGTGTTTGTCTTTTTTTCCTTGATGCAAGAGGCTACAGGGACTGGTTATCATGACGGAGGTCTTAGCAGGTGGCTGAAGTTTAGATGTCAGACTTGGGGCCACCGAGTGACCACCGCTGACAGACTCTTCCAGATCTGGAGTTGACACCCTGATTGATGACTCGGAAGCAAATCCGCTGCTTCTCCAGTCCTGATTGGCCTAGAAGGGCCGCAACCCACTCAAATAGTTGTCTTACCCAACCCTTGGAAGCCAGGATGGAGCTGAAGCTTGACCACTGACTCAGAGGCCTTCGTGGTCATACTTCATTCTACTATTAAATTGCCTTTGGCGTGAACTGCAGGTTCTCCGGGCACAATTCCAATCTTGGTGCCTTGCCAAAGAGCATTAAAAATGGTGCCTGGATGTTGTTGTACTTAATCTCATCCCAAGGATTCTGGCTGGCCAATGCTGGGGGGAGGGGAATGATGTGGACGATGACTATGGTTTCCATAAAGAGCTGCGTGGTGTGATTTCCTGAGAAAGAGCACAAGCCTCAATTGGGCTTGGAGCCATTCACATCCACACGCTCTCTTCAAGGGTTCCCTTTTCCCACGCGAGGAGAAACAATGTTGGCCAGAGAAGGACATGAGTGGGTCGGTGTGTGGTTTTATCTCTGCACCGTTTATGAAGTCCCAATAATGAAGACATGTTTGACATGCTGTGAAATCCATGTTTTTAATGGGAAGTTTCTGCCTTTGGTGGAGGTGAGGAAAAGCCCCAGAGAATTTGTAAACATAAAATGTTCTGTTGGCAGTGAAGAACACACACACACACACACACACAGAGAGACGTATTCCTGCAATTTCCCTGGTTTCGTCTGTTGGTCTGTCTTATTTAACTCATTGTAAAAAAGAAAGCTGAGGAGACAGTAAGAGAAAAAAGCTGCCCTCCTCCTTTTCCTCCCCTCCCCTCCCCTTTCTTTCCTTCCTTTCTTTTCCAAAAGCCTGGCAGCTAGCCAGATGACTTACATTACTGTAATAGATTTGATGACCTCTGACTTCCGCTGCAGAGGCGTATGCTGAATTTTTCATTATATCAGGGGATACTGAAAGCTAAAAACTTGGGTTGGGAAGCTGCATTATTTAAACCAACATTCAGTTACACAGATTTTATTTTCTTATTCCTTAAAGGGAGGGGGAAATAGTTGCAATTAAATGTCATCTATCACTGCATTAATAAGGATTAATGCAGTTCCAGTTTGTTCAATCAGCTTGTATGGATTTTTTTTTTTAAAGTTGCCATGATTGTTATTATTTTTTTGCAAAGGATAATCTTGCTTTTCATAGTCGTTGAATTTAATCAGCAGCTCAGCTGATAGCAAAGGCTTCCCTACTGTTTCTGCTGTGTACTGGAAAATGTTATTCTTTTATTATTGCAAGAGAAAAAAATTGCCCCGTGCTGTTCCAAAACCTGCTACCTATGGAAAAATTGTTTTTTAATGTGCGGCTGTTTACATTTTCTAGTTACGGCAATTATCCCTTAAATAATACATTTTATTAGCTTAAATGTAGGAACTGTACTTTATAATGCTGTTATGGGTAAAAACACACGCACCCAGATGGAACCTGGGTGTAAATATTGGGGTCTTTCTAACCGTTCTCCATGCTGGTAAATCTATGCTGGGGCCGAGTTTTAGCAGATTTTAGCGCCAAAATGCTGAACCAGGGAAATTTGGTTTCCTACCAAGTTTAAAGTTGGAAACCAAAAAATACATTATTTCAAATCACCCCAAATACTTCCCTACCCAAAAAGAACACAAAAATGAGACTCTTGCTCTGATCCATTCTTCTGTGGCGAGAACCCAACTGCCTTATTCCTACCTTGCCAAAATGGGAGTGTGAATCTGTGGGGAGAGAGAGGCCATGGAGCCATGCAGGGCAGCAGGGGGCTCTTCTTGGATCCAGGGGTGTTCCTGAAGCAGGTTGGAGAAGAGAGCCTTGTGGAGGGAGACATCACCAAGGCAAGCAGCCCAGGAGCCTTGAGGGAAAAGCCCCACCAGCCTCGGTCCACCTTCTTCAGCCTTCCCTGGGTCCACCATCAATTTTTGAGTGGGGGAGAATGCTATGGTTGTGAAGTGGGCCCTTTTATTTTGCACAGAGGTTGACGATGCCAAGTCTTCAGCGGAGTGACAAAAATTACATAGAAATTAATCAGGGTGCTAATATCAGGCCTGTTGCATTTGCCAAGCCGAGAGCTGCATTCTTCCTGTCTGGTACAATATTGACTTCCAGAGATACTCCCTCCCTCTGTCTGTCTGTCTGTGCATGCACCCACATGCTGGTGTTGTGATTTTACTAACAGAGCAGCTGGAGATTTGAGTCTTCCATCCACTGGATTATGCTTGTATTGTAACAGCATCTAATAATGACATGATAAGATCGCACATCCGGTGGTAACTGTGTTGGGCTGCGACAGAGAGAAAAAAAGAGATTAAAGAAAGGCAGGGGAGAGAGAGAGAGAGAAAAAAAACAGCCCTGGAAATCTCCGCATCAGGTTAGAGTTGTCATGGAGGGGCTCCGTGGTGTTTTCAGTTGTCAGTCAGGTATATTCATGCAGGTATATTCCTTCTCAGCGGAGCTTCCTCGCAAGTCTGGGTGCCGCAGGGCAACCCTCCTGCTTTCCCCATCGCTCCAATTCCCAGCTACCTGGCACCGGTCAGGCAAGGGGCGCTTAGCCTTTCTTTGGGTGGTAGGGAGGAGGAAATACTGCAGCTCATCCTTGGCGATGACCAGGCCACAAAGGAGGCTGCAGGCTTTCTGGGGCTGTGTTGGGGGCCAAATTGGAAAGTGCCGGGGGGGGGGGAGAAGGGTCTGTGAAGGGGTCATCCTGAATGGGGGGGGGGGGAGGCTGCAGTGGTTGGGGGTCCTGCTGATTTATCAGCCGAATATGCAGATTTCAAAGAGGCTGCACGTTCCCATAGCAACCCAAGTCAAACAATCTTTTCTGCAGCGCTAACACATCTTGCTGCAAAAAAAAAAAAAATGTGTTTTGACTAAATCTGATTCTTCAAATATTTAACATGTGGCAGAGAAGAGATAAATATGGCTCTGCAAGCAACCGAGCCGCCCTCCTTCGCTTCCTCTTCAGGAAAAGCTGGTGCTGGAACTAGAGGGCGGCTCCTCTATTTCCCCCCCCCATTCCTCCATCAGTCTTGTTTTACTACATAAACAGTAACTGTAACGTTACCACGGGAAGTATTTGGCAGCCTCTCTGCTATTTTGCTAAGCCTGCATAGAGGGAACGCATCCCGGTTCCAGCAGCTGCAACATGTTTAAACTCAGTTTGTAATGGGATCTGAAGAGGACTTTTCCCCTGGGCTGGGTCTTTGGAGGGGAGGGCAGAGGCTGTGCTCAAAAGCCGCCCCTCCTCCTCCTCCTCCTCCTCCCCCTTCCTCTCTTGGCCCTGCCAGAGCATGCTCAGCTAATGACTCCGGTTTCTAATAGAGCATGAAGTAGGTTTATATTTAACATCAATTATGCTGCACTTTATTAAAATGTGAAACGCTATCATTGTGAAGAAGCAAATCCCAGCTCTCTCTGCAGTTGGGACATCTAAATCTAAACCACGCGGTCTGGAGTGGATTCTGGAACAACCCAGAAAGCAAAAATTTGCATTTGAACAAAAGCATTTTTTTAAAAAAAAAACTTTGAATTCTTAGATTAAACTATAATTAAAGCAGCCTGATTTTGGAACAGATTAATGTTGTTTTTCAAGCCAAGTACATTTTTTTCCACAGATGCCTTAAAAACATGTTTTGTCATATAAAAGTTTCCATTTTATTCCCACCGTGAGTAATTCATTAATCACGTTGCATGCCTCATTAAAAAGAAAAAAAAAAACTTTAATCACAGATGCTGAAACTCAGATAGCCTTTCGTTAACGCGAAGGAAATCTTCCTTTTTAGATCAAGAGCCACACTGGGGAGGAACAAAAAAAAAAATAGCGCTGAGGGTTATTTTAATTTCTACATTAAAAAAGAATGGTACCATTCAGAAGGTAGGGATTTTAAAAAATAAATAAATATTTTGGGTTCCTATCCTCTTGTGCTTTCCCTTGAGTAAAGAGGGGTCTCTCACCTACCCCTTCATCCCTTCAGCCTTCCTCAGTTTTCTTGAACAGGTCTGCAAGCTTGGCCACTTTAAGCCCGGAGGACTTCAACTGTTGATGTCCTCCGGGCTTAAAGTGGCCAAGGTTGGAGAGCCCTGTTCTAGAACACAAATATCTTTTCTCTACCCCAATTTTTACAGGTGAGGTGGGGGTCCAGATTGGAGAAATCTCTTTATTTAGTGACCCAAAATGGCACTGTAAATAAAAGCTTCATTCAGTTGACTTAAAGGGTCAAAGTTCAGGAAAATAAGTCGCTTGTTTGCTAGCGTAAGGGCTGATTTGATCCAACTCAAAATCTCATTTTGATGTTGTTGGGTTTTTGTTTTTGTTTTTGAACCAGACCCCCAAATCTCTTCCCGGGATAAAACACTCTACTAACATAGTCAGACTTTCTTCTAGTGGGAGCAGCAGAATGGATACACCCAATGCACAGACACACCGGGGTGAATGCAATTTCCGAGTTTTTAAAACCATCCCATTTGCTAAGGATTCCCTTTAGAATTGCTTAATGCTTACCTAAAACTGTAGCCTACAGTGGCATTCAAGGAGTCCTTTAAAAAAGGAAGAATCTCTTTGAATCTCTTAGAAATCCAGGATAGGAAAAGCAAAGCAAGCAAACTATTCAAAGCAAAAACAAAATCCAGGTTCCCTTTGGAGCAGGACAAAGAGGTTAGGGTTCCACGAGGAGGACAGCCAGGGATTGGGGGGGGGGGGGCTGGGAATGGAACTGGCCTTGGCTACCCTAATGTTTAGTGGACAACCAGCTAAATAGGAGCCAGCCGTGTGCAGCAGCAGCCAAAAAGGCTAATGCAATCCTAAATCGCATTAACAAAGGGATACAATCGAGATCAAGTGAAGTACTAATGCCGCTCTATAAAGCCTTAGTAAGACCACACCTAGAGTACTGCATCCAGTTTTGGTGGTGACATTATAAAAAAAGGTGTTGAGACTCTAGAAAAAGTGCAGGGAAGAGCAACCAGGATGATGAGGGGACTGGAGACTAAAAGATATGAAGAACGGTTGCAGGAACTGGGCCTGGCTAGTCCAGTGAAGAGAAGGACCAGGGGAGACAGGATAGCGGTCTTCCAATATTTGAGGGGCTGCCCCAGGGAGGAAGAAGGGGCTCAAGCTATTTTCCAAAGCGCCTGTAGGCCAGACAAGGAATAATGGATGGAAACTGAACAGGGACAGATTTAACCTGGAAATAAGGAGAAACTTTCTGACAGGGAGAACAATCAACCCATGGAACAGAAGTTGCCCTCGGGAAGTTGTGGGAGCTTCATCACTTGAGACTTTCAAGGAGAGAAGAGATTGGACTGACATTTGTCAGAAATGGTGTAGGGCAGGGGTCTCCAACCTTGGCTCCTGGAAGCCTGGCGGACTTCAACTCCCAGAGTTCCACAGCCAGCAAAGCTGGCTGTGGAACTCTGGGAGTTGAAGTCCGCCAGGCTTCCAGGAGCCAAGGTTGGAGACCCCTGGTGTAGGGTCTCCTGCTTTGGTGGGGGTTGGATTAGATGACTTACAAGGTCCCTTCCAACTCTGATGATCTGTTATCTATTAATGCCACCTGGGGGATCCTCCTAATGCTTGTGGTGACCCCACCCTGGACCTCCAAGCTGGAAATCCTTCCCTGCCCAAAGCAGTTGCTTATTCCCAGCTGCCCCGAAGGAGCTCCTGGTGCTTTTCCATGATGTTTTCCCATTACCAGGAGAGGTTTCCTCGCTCCCAATGCCAATCATCTCCATAACTGACTGGTTGTTTGTTCTTCAGATTAATCCTGCCCTATGAAAGATACATTAAAGGGGAGGAAGACAAGCCATTGCCTCAGGTGAAGCCTCGAAAGCAAGAGATCGCTCAGGAGGTGGAGAATAAGATAAAATTGGCTGGCACAAAGCGCATCAAGCATGAACACATGAAGAGCAAGAAGGAGCGAGAGGAGGCACCAAAGCCCCAGGACCCAGCAGAGGTCTGTTCTGCCTGTTCCGGTTTCTCTGTCATTCTTTGATCCACTCCATTTGGATCCCCGGGGGCTCTCTTTGGCGGACGAGAGCTGACTGAAACGGGGCTCTCCAACTGTGGCAACTTTAAGACTTGTGGACTCAACTCCCAGAATTCCTCACCCAGCAGTATTCTGGGAATTGAAGTCCACAAGTCTTAAAGCTGCCACAGTGGGAGAGCCCTGGACAAACACCAAACCTCAGTCTTCCTGCCAGCCTCAAGTTCTCAACAGCCAAGGAAACTTAAAAGCAGCTGCAGAGGCACAAATCCAGGAGAAGATGGAGCTTTCTTTCCCACCTACTGTCCTTCTCCAAGGCGATTCCTTTCCTGCTGCTTTCTCTTCAGGCCTGAGGAAGAGAGGGAGAAGGACAGCAGCTTAGCTCCTTAGCCCAGCATGCCTCCTGCCCAAAGACTGCTGGGGAAGGAAGGTGGCTTTGCAGGATGGCCAGGCAGCTGCTTCCCAGATGAAGCACACCAATGGCCTCAGGTTCCCTCTCTGTGTAAATGGATTGACAGACAAAACAGAATGGGGAGATTTTTAGCAAAACGATCTGAAGGAAGGCATGCCACAAGGAAAGCCCAAGATAGCCCTGCCAGAAGGGGGAAGGGAGCTTTTTGTACCCCTCCTGGGGTACAAAATCCCAGCAACTGGGCACAGTTGGGTGTGGCCAACCAGAACTTCCAGGAGGGCTTTTTTTTCCCACCTTTCCCAGAGTCCAGAGGCTTCCCTCGGGCCTCTGGGAGGCGAAAACAGCCTCCTCTGGGCTCCAGGGGCCCTCCGGAACACAGAAACAGGCCCACTTCCAGACATCCGCTTCGGCTGTTTTTTGCCTTCCCCAGAGTCCTTTCCCAATCTCTTGGCCTGGTTTCCCTTCAGCTCTGCCCTTGGTCCATCCACTTCAAGCCACCCTAAGGGTGGTCCTTCTTTTTAGAAAGGGCTGCCTTGGATAGCCTTGAAAACTTAAATCTAAAAGATGAAAGGAATCCACTTGCCTGGGATGGGGTTCTCTCTCCCCGGCCTGCTCTGTGAACGCAGCAGCAGCAGTGACTGTTCCCTTAGTTCAGGGGTGTCAAACTCAAGGCTCAGGGGCAGATCCGGCCTGCGGGGTGCTTAGATCTGGCCGGTGGGCCCACCCTGGAAACAGCGAAAGAGCGGCTTGCGGTTCCTCTGCCAGCCAAAAGGGAGCTCAGAAGGGCCGTACACGGCCTCCCCTTGCTGGCAGAGGGCTGCAGGAGGCTGTCATAGCCAAAAACAGCCCGGGAGGGCCGTCATGACTGAAAACAGAGCTTTAATGAGTGACATTGAGATGACTATGCCCACCCACCTGGCCACACACACCCCAGCCCCCAAAGTCGAATGCAACTCTGATGCAGCCCTCAATGAAATCGAGTTTGACACCCCTGCCTTAATTGATGGGTGGGCCTTCCATGAAGGTTGCTGGGTCTTCATACATCACTGAAGGTGCAGATCAGGAACATAACTTTGCCTGCACCTTGTGCTGGGATAGAAGAGAGGGACTGAGTCCTAATTATTCCCCAAGTGGAAAAGTCTTGTGGAGGCCGCTAGAAAACCCTGCAGGCTTCAGCGCAAAGGCCAAGGGCTTTGTTTGCAGATAAGATGCTTGTCTTGGTGGTGTTTTCTCACAGTTTCCTCTCCAAATCTTTTACTAGGGTTCATCGGCCAAAGAGAAGAATCAGGAATGCTCATTGCAGAAAAGCTTATTGGACCTGACTGCGGCAGAAGCCATGAAACTCTCTGCCGAAGGGTCCCCTCCGGTGGCCCCCAGAGTGGCCGTCTTGGAAGAGGACGAACCTCTGGCCGACGCATCTCTGGTCTCCCCTGAAGCCATGACCAGAAGCCCACCTCTGGAGGAGCTGCAGGAGGAGCCCAAGCAGGAACTACGCGGGGTGTCGTGTTTTGCAGATGGCCTCGAGGAAGAGGCCCAGGCAATCCCCTTCAGCAGCTTCCCCAGCCTCCAGCTGCCCCTCCCAAGTCAGAACGAGATGGAAGACAATAAAATCCCAGAGATGGCGGACTACATTGCCAACTGCACGGTGAAAGTGGATCAGTTGGGCAGCGAGGACATCCACAGTGCCCTGAAGCAGAGCCCCAAAGTGATGGTGGTGCAGAACTTCGACATGTTCAAGGAGAAGGACCTCCCAAGTCCCTTCAATGGGGATCCCGGGTTTGGCTCCACCCCGTTACTCTACTCCAAGGGCAACCCAGGCATCATGTCCCCTCTGGCCAAAAAGAAGCTCCTCTCCCAGGTGAGTGGGGCAGCCCTCTCCTGTGGCAACTACCCGTATGGCTCCCCACCACCACTGATCAGCAAGAAGAAGTTCAGCAGCAAGGACGATCTCTTGTCCGGCAGGCCAGGACTGCTGTCTCCCAGGCACTTAATGGACAGTGCAGCAGTCAGCAGGCCATCGGTCATCCAACACGTGCAGAGTTTTAAACCCAAGACTGTGGAGGACAGGAGGCCTACTCACGATGCCTACCGACATGACTCCCTGCTCAAGAAACCAGACTCCGAATGTTGCGATTTTTCTAAGCAGCATTTGAGTGCCCTAGCAGAATCCTACGCGCTGAAGTCAGAAATCCAGGATATGAAGGAGCGCATGAATGAGAGGAGGGCCCTGCACCACTCGCATGTGCCTGGCTTCTTGGCAGACTTTTACGCCTCCCCTCCCCTCCACAGCCTCTATAGGCGTGCCGAGCACCTGGGGAGCCAGCCATGCTCCAAGTACTTCCCCCGAGATGTGTACGGGGAAAATGCTGCTGGGTTCCCTCCCCATAAGCTCCAGGACAGGCGACTACTCAGCTACCACCCGCCTTTGCACCAGCCGGAGAACAAGACCTCCCGGGAAACCCCCTTGGATGATCAGCCCACAGATCTGAGTCTTCCCAAAGGGGGGCACAAACAGACCACTAAAACCTTGGGAGCCCCTCTCTTACGGGGTTCACCCGGGGGTGTAGAGGAGGGCAAAAGTGTCACCCGGTTCCACTCCTTGACCGGCCAGACTCTAAGTGTGGATGGCAATCCAAAGGCTTGTCGGGTCTCCCCAATGACGGTCTCCGCCCCAAAGAAACAGGGGGAGCCCCTCCTGAGGCCCTGTAAGCTGCCAGCCCCAAGAAAGTTGGACGGGATGGTACACCCGGTCCTGAGCCACAAAGCCATGGCTCAGGGCATCGGGGCAGCTCGCCCTCTGAAGCGCAGCCTGGAGGACCTAGACAAAGGCCTTTTGGAGAAGAAGGTCCGAGCAGTCTCCCCCTTGCGCTTACCAAAGGAAGCCCCTTCCAAAGAACAGGACATGGAGGGCAGCAAGCCAGTGCATGGCCCACCCCCAGGCGGGGCGCTGGAGGGCCAAAAGTTCCCCCTCTCCAGCCCCATCTTCACAAGTTTGTACCCAGGGACCCTGTGCGGCGGCCTGGGCAGCCGCATGCCAGTGGCCAGCTACTCCCACCCCCTGCAGTACTTGAAAAACCAGGCCGCCCTCTCCCCTCTGCAACCCTTTGCGCTCCACTCCTTCATGGTGCATAGACAGTTCCTCACCTCCCCAGGCAGCTCTCAGCAGCTTTACAGGCACTTGGCGGCAGCCTCCCCTGTGGGCAGCTCCTACGGGGACCTTTTGCACAACAGCGTTTATCCTCTGGCGGCTCTGAACCCCCAGCCTGCTTTCCCCCCCTCCCAGCTCTCCTCTGTACACCCGAGCACAAAGTTGTAAATGCTCCTGAAAGACGGCATCCCGCAAATAACATTCCTTTATCCCGCAATCCCGTCTCGCAAACAAGTATATCGATATTTGTGATAACCAATCAGCGGTTTTGCTCCTCCCTGCTGAGCGCTTTGGGTCTGACTGAGACATGGCTACGGCTTAAGCTGGGCCTGAGGCCAGATTGCTGGCTTCCCCCGAGCCTCCTCGCTGGTGTGTCTCCTGCTGCACCAAGGGCTGCGGAGGGTTAGGGTTTCCTGGCAGCCGAGGCTGAGGTGTGCCTGGGCCCCAACTCAGAGGGAGGGCCCTCTCGACTTGACCCACCTCCACCCAGACCGCTGGGCAGCAGCCTTGAAACCTCCCAGATAAATCAGGAAGGCAGGAAATGCCCCCTGGGGAGGTTGCTTCTTTGGGTACCATTTCAGAGTTCAAATCAATGCAATGTATAGAAAAACTGTGTCAACGTTCATCTTAACACTATCAGAACAGAAAAAGGAAACACAAACTAGACTGTACATATCTGTTCCAGAAACAAGAACAACCCATGTCAAGTTCATTTGTATAATTTATGTAAGTTCTTATTTTCCGCGTACCATATGCTGTTTTTTAAAAGAAAGCAAAATTAAACAGCTCCTTTTTATTTGCCACATTTTTTTCCTTTTCCTTTTCCTTTTTGTTTTTGTTTTTTTAGTGCATGAAAGGAGGCTTTAGATATTAAGGGCTTTTTAAACTTTGCATTTGTCTCTCTCTCTCTCTGCCTTTCCTCCTCTGCTTATATTTTGAAGGCAGCTTTTGGGGGGAGGAGGTTACACCCACTTTCATGGGACAGAAGCCAACTATGATCAAAAAGTCCCAATTCCTGTCAGCCTGAGGTTGCTGGGTCCTGTGTCTCGATCCTTCGGAGCAGCTCCACCCGTGCAGCCGCCGCCTGCGGCTCTCCTGTCTCAAGGCCGGCTGTTGGTTACGAACTGCAGTGCCCAATCTTGCGTCCCCAGAGGAAGCCTCCCGTGCACCATCAGCAACGTTGGCATGCAGATGAGTTTCCACAGTGGTTGCAAAGCTCTGTGTTGAGAACTTCAGCCACAGCCATTAGACAAAGGGGAGAATCCTGCCACCCAAGGGCATCCCTTGAATATAGACCCTGGGTGATCTGGGCCTCTTCAAAGCAGAGTCAAGGAAGGGTTATCCAAGAGCTAGTCTAGCCATTAATTGCTTGAATTCTTGGTTGGTTGATCTGGGCCAGATTCCCCCCAAATGGCATTAAACCTTGGCTTTCTAGCAGTCATAACGGCTACAGGGTAATGTACAAAACTTCAGAGCTTTGGACCCTACAACTCCTTTCTTCCGCTGAGCCAGGCCAGGGAGCATCTCGGTCTTCCTCTCCCCGATTACAATGGTTTCCAGTGTCTGCACAAGTTGTGTGAGGCTTTGGCAAAGCCCCTCGTTTTATGGCCCACCTGTGAGTCGCCCTGGGTGTGTGGGCATCTGTGTGTGCGCCTCCATCCTATCTGCCCCTACTCCTCCTCCTGCGGAGCTCCCAGCTTGAAGGACAGCCACGTCCAACGGGGGTGGAGGTGGGAGACAGAGGGGGGGAGCTTGGATGGCTCCAACTGGGTCCAGCCTGTCTCACTGTGTGCCATTTCACCTGCGCTCTTCACGAATCGCCTCCATCCCATCTCAGTATTCCACTGTGATAAAACAGAATAAAAAGAATAAACCACACCCACACAAGAATGTATTTAAACATCTGTTTCAATTATATTTCTAACATACTTTCTCTCAAAGTACATAATTCTCAAGAAATTTTACCTTAAAAGGGGGTGGTTTTAGTCATGAACTGCATAAAAGAATAGCGCAGTGTGAAAACCAAAAAAAATAACTGCGCTCTGATCCAGGGGACACAGATCCGTATTAAAATTGCACGGAGCCAGTTCTTCCTCCCTCCCTCACCGAAAGAGCAACAGCCACCATCTCTGGGGCTCCTGGTGGGGGTTCAGGTTGTGATCAAAGAGGGAGGGGGGTTTGTGCCAGCCCTCCTGACTCTGGCAGCAGCAGAAGAGCACATCCTTCTCCGGACCACATCCAACTTCGCTCCAGCTGTTGCGGGAGGTTTCCCTTTAAGAGTGGGATCTCAAGGGATGGGGCAGAACTTGCCTTTCAGGCCGAGGAGCGCTCCCAGCTGGCCTTCTGTGGAACTGCAGGGGGGCCAGAAGAGACTCGACTCTCGCTTGTCTCCAGCCAGACCAGGCTGGCATCGCTTCTTCTGGGGAGCAGCTGAGCCCAGATTCGCAGCAGCAGCTCAGCCTCCAGGCAGGAGAGGGCAATCCGGCCCCTTCCGAGGGGCTGCTGGTGCTCTTTCCCCTGCTTGACCTTTGCCCTGTGCAGAAAGGCCGAGGTTGAAGGAAGCCCCCAGCAAGGCCAGGATCTGGGTCCAGGGCAGTAAATCACCCAACCCATGGGATCTAGTGGCAACTACTTAAAATGCAACTCGCCTCATGCCCAACATCCTATATTAAAACTGACTAATTCAAAGCCTGTCGTGATATAAATACCACGTCATAGTAGTTGTGCTTTTAAAGTTGTAGCAACGTAAAAGCACAACTACTATGACGTGGGAAAATACCCGAACTAAGCTGAATGCCATACATGTAAGTACCCGCGAAAACTTAAGAATATATATATATATATGTTTTCTGAGGTTCTCGCGGGTATTTGTATGTGGATCTTTGATTATTCGGGTTTTCTCCCGCGTAAGATTGGAAGTATCTAGGCAACGTTTCGATGAAGTCTCATTCATCATCTTCAGGCTTGGTCTTCAGCTCTGTGCTTCTCAGAGTGATGTGAGCTTGCAGCTGCTTTTTCCTTTCAACTGCTAGTGGGGGTGTGACTTGATTGGGTGGGGGCTTGGCTGTGTTCTGATTGGGTGGGGGGTGTTCTGATTGGTTGGGGGTTTGGCTGTGTTCTGATTGGTTGGGGGGTTGGCTGTGTTCTGATTGGCTGGAGGCGTGTTCTGTTCAGGTGGGGGACCAGAAGCCGCACTGCAGCTGCATCACTACCCACTTCAAACCCCTCTGAGCCATACATGAAGCAAACTGACCCCCCACCATGAAGATGCAACACGACCACGAACTCGAAGCCAAACAGCAAGATCACAGCTCACCAGCTCAAATCCCCCAGCAACTAAGACTAACCTGAGCACAACCAAGCCCCCACCTGAACAGAACACGCCTCCAGCCAATCAGAACACAGCCAACCCCCCACCCAATCAGAACACAGCCAAACCCCCAACCAATCAGAACACACCCCCACCCAATCAGAACACAGCCAAGCCCCCACCCAATCAAGTCACACCCCCACTAGCAGTTGAAAGGAAAAAGCAGCTGCAAGCTCACATCACTCTGAGAAGCACAGAGCTGAAGACACAAGACTGAAGATGATGAATGAGACTTCATCGAAACGTTGCCTAGATACTTCCAATCTTACGCAGGAGAAAACCCGATACTCTGCCGGGGGTGTGGGGAGGGGGGATGTTCCTATTGGCTGAATAGTGAATACAAAGACCACCCTCCCCCCCCCAATCAAAAGGCTTGCTCAGTGGCACACCACGAGCAATCGTACTCAAGGTGGGGAGGCAGGTGGCTGGCCAGGCTGGGGAATCAGGAGCTGCAGCTGGTTTTGGAATCGGGATAATTTTCAGAAAGGCTGGTTGAAACTTACTGCTTGGAGGCGTCTCCTGTCCTTGTTCTGTGTCCCTCCCCCCTGTTTTGCTGGTGGAAGGAGACCCATCAGCCACGACCATCTCCCCTTGCATCCCACAGCCTGTCTGACCTTTTGGGGGTGGGGGCAGCTGCCAAAGGGGCCTGCCTGCCATGGTCACCCTAACCCCTCACTGGGGATAGAGTTGGTTTTTGAAAGTTGGGCCGGGTAACCAATGGGCTGACTTGGCCCATCACCATCTCTCTTTCCCTGCATTATTTTGGAAACAATTCAAGACTGTTTTGAAAGCATCCTGGTGGAGAGTTATTTCCATCTTTGGTTCAGAAGAAAAATGCATTTATTTTTAGAAAACCTACGATACCTTGGCCATTTTGAGGGCAAACAGGAAGTAGTAATGGCATGATGGGCTCCCTTGTGGGGGAGCAGGAAGTCTGTCTTCTCTTCTTTGTTTTAAGATTCCATTTCTATTAAGTCTTAAATTTTCTACTGGCTGATAACCACTTTTGTGTCTTAAATGGGGCTTTGTTTGAGTTCAAGAGGCCTTGTGAGTGAATAAAATTGCACAAGTTTTTCTTTGCGCAATCAAGCCATTGTTATTAGTAGACGGGCAAAGGAATGAGCAAAATCTAATTGGCAGCAGAAAGAAAGAAATCTCTGGAGTGGACTTTGCTTCCCAGAAGTGTTGCAATTCAAATGCATTCTGCTTGGGATTTCAAGATTTTGAAAGCTGGTAAGATCAAAGACAAAGAAAAATGCTTTTCATATAACATCCTGCTAAAAACTAAAGGCATTTTATTGGGCGAGGCATTTTGCAGCTGGATGCTTATGATCATAATTAGAACAGTGAGCAGTTTGCCATTTGAATAAAGCTCCCAGTAAAATCGATACGTCTCCTGGCTTGTTGAACCACTGCATGAACAAAAGATCTCAGCTGGCACCCCTTGTTAAAGGAACATTCCTGCTCCGGGAGTCACCTCGCCCCACCCAAGAGCCACCTCTGCATCCAGCTGGGCAACAGGATTCCAAAGCAGCTCTAGAGATTTTGGGATGAGTGAGGGTATCCTGCTGCCCCTCCTCAGGGGAAGATCTGGCTATGTGGATGGCAATCCCTTCCCTGGCAGGGACTGTTACTGGGGTCTCCCATGCCTGCTTACTCCTCTTTGGCTCCAAGACTGGAGATGGCCAGAAGATGGATGAGGTTTGCCCCAGTGTGTGGGGACCAATTTCAAAAAGATGTGGAGGACACGTCTGCTCCGGGACATCTCACCTTTTCAAAGGAGCAGCTGTTTTTTCACCCCCATGTTTCCACGTGAGCTTGAAAAATACAGCATCTTTCTTGGGTTGACCCATTGAAGCAGCTGCATCTTTAATGTGCACCTTCAAAGCTCTGAGACGTTTGTAATTTTAAAGGCATGCACAATCTATTTCTTTTTAATCTTAAGCTGGTCAGCGCACATTGCAATAGGGACGGTCAAATTTGCCCCTTTTCATGATTTGTATCATTTAGAATGGGGGAAATGTGTCTCCAAAGTCAGGCCTGCAGAACTAAAGCATATCTTGAACAGCTAACTGTGTTTGCTGTAAATATATTTGATATTCTACATGTATTTCCTCCTCCCCGATATATTATAAATATGACCTAACAAAGGCAGCGTAATCTACAGGCTGTTCATGCCCTGTTTTAAGCATCCTTTTGTTTGTACATAGTGTACACACTTTTGTCATTTATGTTACTATAGGTTATATGCTTGATAAGGTAATTATCTGTAAATAGAAAAAAAAATGGCCCAATAATATCACAGAGTTCCTCATTTTTAAAAAATATATAAAAGGGTTATTGAGTAACTTTTCGCATTGATTAAATTTAACACTACGAGAAACAATTAAAACCTGAGCCAAGTATAAACACTCAATTTTTGTATGTTTTCCAAATTGTATGGTTTTGATACTGTATTATGTACCAATAGTTTCCCAAACACAAAGCAAGCAGAAGATATTTTAATATCTTTTTGATCTGCTGTAATATTTAATAAAAAATGTTACTATCTGTCTCTTTTTGTGTTTATACGTACATCAAATTTAATTTTCTTAGTTCTTTCAGAGAGAATTGCAGGTTGCTTCACTATGGCTTTTATTAACCTCTTAAAAGCAATTTATCTGGAAGCAGCATACCCACATACATGTACACACACATACACACACACAATCTGTAACACATAAAAGTAATGTAACTACGATTCAGGCACCAAAAATATCTCCAGATAGGCAGCTATGTCTTTGCAAACCAAAGAATGGGAGTGGATAGAGATGTCGTATTAAGATTTGTTTGGCTTAGTTGTTTTCAACTCCAAGAAGAGAGGAAAAAGAGAATTCTATAATTAAATACATTAGATAAATCTGTGGAGTATTTTGCACATTCTATGTATTTATTACTTTACACAGATTGTCTTGGACCACTCAGTAGTCTGCACAACTTTGCACATGCAAGTCCCAAAATCTTGTTCTGCGGCTCCTCTAAGTGATGGAGTGAGTCCACTGCAGAGCAATGAGCAGCCCTGGCTGGAAGGTGGAGTGAGGGGTGCAGGGAAATTTAGGTTTCCACTCACAGGAGGTTCGTCTCTCTGCCATTTGTGAAGGAGATGTGGAGAAGTTGCACACAGCACTACCCATGATGTCCTCTTCTAAGGGAGCAGCTGAAGAACGAAGGAGCATTATAAGTTGGTTCAGAAAGAGCACCAACAACAGCACTTGTGGGGCCTCTGGAAGGCCAGTGATGCTCAGCAGCTTTTGATGCCCTGTGCTTCGAGAGGCCCCTCCTAAATAATACAACGTTGCCTTGTAGAAGTGGAATGGAAACAGGGCAGAGCAGATTCCACAGTAACAGCAATAGCACTTAGACCTATAAACTGCTTCACAATGCTTTAGAGCCCTCTCTTGAGTGCTTCCAGCCTAGTGCCCCCAACAATCTGGGTCCTCTTTGATACTGACAAATGAAATAATTATCTCTTGTGATGAAAATAAAAGACAGACGACTGATGATGAAGAGGAACGTGACGGAAGTTAGGAAGAAGCCTTAGACCAAACACACGTGCCCTCTATTTCAAAAGAAAAGACAGAATACAATGGAATCACCTGGTCAAGTGATTGCAGATAATCTGGTGTATTTCCTGAAGAAGAAAGGCATTGCCAAAAGCTTGGAGGCCATTGGAGGAGATTCCACAAAGGTTCATACTGGCTGTTGAAGGTGGTGCCATGCAGTAGGTAGAGATCAAGCTTCACGGGAAATTGATATGGTTGATGTGTGTACTCCACAAGAATGAATTACCCCACGACACTTAGTCACAAAATTGGATGGGAAAATTTTGTCAACTATCAAATGGGCAAGTACAATTGACAACGTCTTAGATGCTGCAACAGAACTTGACATTGGTCCTTCATTCAAGAGTTTCAATTGATGAGCCTCTCATTTCACTGAGCAACAGGGTTGTGAAGAATCTATTGATCGTAGGTGGGTGTATATATAATCTTTATCTATCTCTCTCTCTCTCTCTCTTTATTATTGTTAAAGAATGATAGTGAATAATGCTATAAGATGATGTACGGCTGGTATTTAGCAATTGCAATAGCGTTTAGACTTATATAACCAGTTTACAATGATTTACAGCCCTCTCTGTAAAGCAATTTACAAAGTCAGCTTCTTGCCCCCAACAACCTGGGTCCTCATTTTTATCCACCTCGGGTGGAAGGCTAAGTTCAACCTTGAGCCTGGTGAGATTTGAACTGCCAAATTACAGGCAGCCAGCAGGCAGCAGAAGTAGCCTGCAGTACTGCATTCCAACCACCATGGCTCTTTAACACCAGATAAGTTATCTAGAATCTATAAAGGTATTTCAGATGAATGTTGGAAGTGTACAAGTAAAGTAAAAGTTTATCATTTATGGTGGACATGTGATAAAGCAAAGAAATTTTGGAGTAAGATTCATATTTTAATACAGGAAATTCTTAAAACAAACATAAAAAAACCCAGAAACTTTTCTTTTAGATTTAACGGGGAAAGACTTTGAGAAAAAAAAATGGAACTTTGATTTTGTTATCTATGTTGATAGCAGCAAGACTACTGTAGGCACAAAAATGGAAGGACGTTTCTATTCCTACCATGGACAGATGGCTACAGAAGCTGATGGAGTTGGCAGAAATGACTAAATTGACTGCTTTGATAAGAAAAGAATGATCACATGGAGACAGCTTCGGAACTTTGTCCTTGAGGTGGAAAAAAATGAAACTTTGATTTTGCATTTTAACAATTAGATTGATTTGTTTTTATAGAATTGGCTAGTTTATATTATTATGAAAAAGCAAAAAATTGTAGTTTAATATTATTTTACTTCAACAGGGTCAGAAGTCAACATTCCCCCCCCCCCAGCAAATCCTTACTTCTCTATTCTCCTTTCCCCTCATTGTTTTCCTATTTTCTTTTGTATTTTGTATCTTATTTTATAACCTAATAAAAATCTCTGAGAAAAAACGGGGAAAAAAGCTCATTCCCAGAATGTGAATAAAATTACCGCCCAAACAACTAGTAAAAACAATAAAATAAAACATGTGTTTGGCAAAGAAAGGAAAAAAGAATGATAGTGGAATACATCACATCATTTGTGTGAATTTTCCTATACATATATACTGTATATATTGCAGACATCTCATTAATGGGCCTGCAGAGATTTGCAGACTAAACCTCTGTGGGCATTAAAATTAGTGTCTCTCTCTCTGCTCTCGCTCTCCGTGGGAAGGTGGCGGTTCTGATGAAATTTGGTTGTGCAGAAGAATAGTTTGGATGCATTTTCTTCAATTTACAACAAATAAAGGTCCAAGCATTTGGCCACCACAAGATGGCACTGTGAACATTTTTTTTTTTTTAATTACCTTGAGCAACAAAAAAGACACACAGAATCACAGGCAACCGAAGAAACAGCCCATGCAGTTCAAACCACCTTTGGAAAACAAAGCCTTTCTTCCTTGGTGAAGCCCACTGCTCTTCTCAAAGCCTCGGAGAGCTGAAGCCGCAGTCCAGGCCTGGATTGAGAACCCATTTCCCAGCCCCTCCTTCAAAGAAGGATGAAAAGGCCTCTGGTTCTCTTTGGAAGAATCGTTATAGAAACACCTGGAGATGCAGCAAATGGAAACAACCATGACCTGAATGCCTGAGAATCTCCATAGACAGAAAAATAAGTTAAATTAAAATACAAGGTAACTGTGTTCATTAACAAGTTACAAAATCCATTTTGTGTGCCTCTCAGACGGGATAGTGGCCAAGATAGGTGGGGGACACTGTCGGGTGCTACCGTTGCTTAGCTTTTGGTACAGGCAGGGGTGGGATGCTGCCGGTATAACAACCAGTTCAGTTATCACTTGCTTTGCGCATGCACAGACATTTTGCGTGCACGTGAACGGCAATGCAAAAATCCTTGCCTGCTATGTTACTTCGGGGGAGTAACACAGCTGAGGAGCGGCAATCCGTTCTTCCATGCTGATCAACTGGGACGATAAAGGTTAGTGCAGCGTAGGGAAGGGCGGGCAGGCCCACATGATCATCGGAGTGAACAGGTTCGCTCCCAGCCGATCTTCGGACCGCCCAAACCAGTCTGAATTGGCAGAATCCCACCGCTGGATGCAGGCCATAACTGCTTTGTTCAGTGCCATCATAGTTTCTGTTAGGGATAACATTGTTTTACCCTAACTGGTTTAGGTAAAATAATAACTAAGTAATCATAGTTTGTATGTTAAAGTGTCTGCAACTTTAACTGTGGGATAGTAATTAAGGGAGTGGTTGTGAAAGCACTTTAAAAGAAGCAAGGCTGCAGCTTGCTCTCTCTCTGGCTTTGATGATCCCTGATTACTACAAGGACTCAAGACTGCATTGCTCGAACGGGAGAGAAAACAAAGGACTGACTTGTAAGTGAACTGACATAAGATATTCTAAACGGACTTTGCTAACTGAATATCCCTGAATGGACTGACTAAATGATACATGACGATTGGACTGTTATTTTGACTATGCTATGAACTCATAATGGAATAAACTATATTTTTGATAGCACAAGCGTATCTGTCATTTTTACTGTATGTTAATAAACATACAAGCTTAGCTCACTCATTTATCTGTGTGCCTATCTGACTAACGCTGCACATTCTGTTTAGCTTGTCTCCCTAACCCTGGTTGGGGAAACCAGGCTTAACACTGGTTATGGGCCCAGAGGCTGCAAAGTCAGTTTAACTAGGATAAAACAGATTTATGTAAAAGTGAGAGTTTGTGTTGTTATACATTACAGTAAACAGACAGCTGTGTTTTATTAATTATAGTTTTATATCCATATCAGAAAAACATGGCACAAGTCAATCTACAAAGTTTGTCCCTTATATCCAAGTTGGATGGAACAAACTATGTATCATGGTCTATAAAATGTAGTCTGCTTCTACGAAGAGAAGGTTTGTGGAACATAATTGAAAATCCACCAAATGTAGAAGAATGGGATGCAGAGGATGATGAAGATAAACTAAAGATAGAAGAATTTATGCATAAAAATCAACAAGCTATTTGCATTATTGCTTTAACCTTAACTGATCAACAGCTTGTTTATATCCATGGAGAGAAAACAGCTGTTGGGTGTTGGCAGAAGCTGAAGAGGATTTATGTTCGAGATAATGTTGGTGCTCACATAAATCTAACACGGAAACTTTTCAGTACACATCTCCAAACAAATGGTGATATGCTGAGTCATTTGAAAACTATGCAAAGCATTTTTCAAGAACTGCACGAGAAAGAGCTTATTTTCTCTGAACTACACCAAGTCTACATAATTCTGTCTTCCCTTGACGAAAGTTATGACAACTACGTAACTTCCCTTGAAATATTGCCAAAGGAAAGCCTAACTTTAACTGATATAACTGGCAGATTGATTGAAGAGGCCAGAAGAAGGCTTGAAAGAGACAAGTTAAGGAGGCAGCAACCTCAAAAAGAGGATAATGAATCTCCTACTGCATATGCAATTAAAAAGTGTTTTAATTGTGGAGGAAGAGGACATTTGGCAAGATTTTGTAAAAAAGTAAAGTACCAGAATGCTGGCCAGAATACAAAAAGTCATCAAAAGAAAAATAAAAATTTAGAGTTAGCCATGTATACTAACGGAGCTGTAAAAAATAATTTATGGGTGGTTGACAGTGGAGCATCTCATTGTATAACAAATGATAACAAAAATTTTATTAAAATGTCCAAGAGTACACAGCAGATATCGTTAGCCAATGGCTGGAAACTGAAAGCTACAGGTCAAGGTATAGCATATTGTTCTTTTATAAAAGAGAATGTAAAAATGTTATATGTACCACAACTTAAGTTTAATTTAATTTCAGTTAGAATTTTGGTTAAACTAGGATATGTAGTTACATTTAGGGGAGATAACTGCATAATTGAGAAAGAAGATAAAAAAATTACTGCATCTTTAAGAGGTGAATTATATGTGTTAAATGATGATGGTTTAAAAGTGGCTAACACAGTTTATGAAAATAAGAAACCTCATGATGAATGTATTCACTTGTTACATCGAAGGCTAGGGCATTTAAATTTTAAAATGCTTAAGAAAACTGTTGAATCATCTAAGGGAATAAGTTTGAAACCTTGTAATAAGTATTTGCAATGTAATATTTGCAATCAAAGTAAGAGCAGGGTCACACCGGCTAATAGAGTTGATGGATTTACTACCAAAGAACCTTTAGAAGTAGTATTTGCTGATTTAATAGGTCCGAAAAAACCAAGTGTAGGAGGAGCTCGTTACATACTAAGTATAATGGACCACTATTCTAGATATGGGTTTTGCTATTTAATGAAGAGCAAAACTGAAACGTATCAAAATCTCTTTAATTGGATAAAATTTGCTGAAAGGAAAACTAAAAAGAAATTAGTAACTCTTATAACAGATAATGGTACGGAATTTACAAATAATAAATTCCAGAACAGACTAAGAATGTTAGGTATTCAACATAAAATGTCTGCACCATATAGGCCACAACATAATGCCTTTATAGAGAGAAGAGGCCAAACATTACAATCAATGGCACCAACTATGATGTCTGATTCAGGATTACCTGACAATTTATGGGGAGAAGCAATAATGTGTGGTAATCATATATTAAATAATGTTGTTAATTCAACAACAGGTGAATTACCATTCACACTGTGGCATGGTACAAAACCTGATTTAAGTTACATGCACACATTTGGAGCACCAGCATGGGTGCATATCCCTACACAACTTAGACAAAAAGGACAACATAGAGCTAAAAGATTATATTTTGTAGGATATACATCTAATCATAGATCTTATAGATTCTGGGAACCAGGTACATCTAGAGTTTACACCAGTGCTAGTGCAAAATTCCTAGAACATGTAGGATGGAATAGATTAGAGCAAGATTTAAATAATGAAGTAATTATTGGACCCTACAAAAAAGCAGAAAGATCAGACTAGTTATAAGAAGATTCCAATTAAAGAAGAAGTCCACGAAGAGTAAGTAGGACCAGAACAAGAGAAAACAGTTGATCAGGAAGAGTTAGATAATCAAGAAGAGTTAATAAATGAAAGTCCATCTGTAAGTCCTGTAATACCTAGACGTACTACACGTGTAACTAGACCACCTGATAGGTATCAAGCAAGTATAGTTTGCCAAGTAACTAAAGTTCCAACTAGTGTAGATGAACTTAGGATGTATCCTGCTAAGGATCAGGAGAATTGGCAAAAGGCAATGGAAAAAGAACTAAATTCATTGAAGGTAATGAAAGTTTATAAAGATGCTAAATTACCTCCAGGAGAAAAATCCATTGGGTGCAAATGGATATTTAAAGTAAAAACTGGAAATGATGGGACTGTTGCCCATAAGGCTAGGTTAGTAGCTCAAGGATTTAATCAAACTGCATCTGATTACGATGAAGTTTTTGCACCAAGCCTTAAAGCAACATCTTTAAGAGCAGCATTAGTGTGGGCAGCTAAGAAAAACTATGTCATTAACCATTTAGATGTAGAAACTGCTTATCTACATGCACCATTGCAGCACACTATATATTTAAGAAAACCAGTAGGTATAAAAGACAATAAAGTAAATAGTAATGATTGTTGGAAACTCAAAAAGAGTCTTTACGGGTTGAAACAATCTGGGTTTGAGTGGAACCAATATATTGTGAAAGAGTTAAACAATATAGGTTTTAAATCTGGTTTAGCAGATCCATGTGTGTTTAAAAGAGAAAATAATGGAACGGTGTCATTATTGTTATTATTTACAGATGATATTGCTTTGATAACTAAGACTAATAATGAAGCTAATGAGATTATATCATTATTAGCCAAAAAGATAAAATTAAAGCATTTAGGTGAAATTAAAAAGTATCTAGGATTGACAATTAACAAAACAAAAAATGGTTTTAAGATATCTCAAGAAGATAAAATTTGCCAATTAATTAAAACGTTTAAAATGGAACTTTGTAAACCGGCAAAGACTCCAATGAGTCAGGAAGTTTGCCAAACTGATGATCAAAGTCCCAAATTTGATAAGTCAATATATTAATCTTTGATTGGCAGCTTATCATATATAAGCAATTGGTCAAGGCCAGATATAGCTTATAGTGTAAATCAGCTGGCACGTTTTAATTCGGATCCACAACAATGTCATTGGCAATCATTAAAGAGAATTTTAAGATATCTTAAAGGAACAATGAACCATGCATTGTATATAGAACCAAAGGGTGATTTGAGTCTTAGTGCCTATGCAGATGCAAGTTTTGCAACTGATATAAACACAAGAAAATCAACATCTGGGATGGCTATATTATTTGGTAAGACACTAATAGGGTGGAGGTCAATCAGACAACACCATATCAGCTTGTCCACGATGGAAGCGGAATTTTCATGTCTGTCATTATTATGCACTGACTTAATTTTGTACAAACAGTTATTATTAGACATGGGTATAACTGTTAAAGATTCCATTATTGTGTACAAGGACAACCAGGCAGCTATAAAGTTAGCTACTAGTATTGCTGTTAAAACTAGATCAAAACATACTGATTTAAGATACTTAAATGTTAGAGAATCTGTAAAGAATGGGCTAATTAAATTGGAATACTGCATGACAGAAGAAAACATTGCAGACCAATTTACAAAAGCTCAAGGAGTAATTAAGTTTCAAGAAAGTTGTAACAAATATGATTTAAAGATGTAAATAGTTATATTTATTATTATTTCCTAAAAGGGGAGAATGTTAGGGATAACATTGTTTTACCCTAACTGGTTTAGGTAAAATAATAACTAAGTAATCATAGTTTGTATGTTAAAGTGTCTGCAACTTTAACTGTGGGATAGTAATTAAGGGAGTGGTTGTGAAAGCACTTTAAAAGAAGCAAGGCTGCAGCTTGCTCTCTCTCTGGCTTTGATGATCCCTGATTACTACAAGGACTCAAGACTGCATTGCTCGAACGGGAGAGAAAACAAAGGACTGACTTGTAAGTGAACTGACATAGGATATTCTAAATGGACTTTGCTAACTGAATATCCCTGAATGGACTGACTAAATGATACGTGACTATTGGACTGTTATTTTGACTGTGCGATGAACTCATAATGGAATAAACTATATTTTTGATAGCACAAGCGTATCTGTCATTTTTACTGTATGTTAATAAACATACAAGCTTAGCTCACTCATTTATCTGTGTGCCTATCTGACTAACGCTGCACATTCTGTTTAGCTTGTCTCCCTAACCCTGGTTGGGGAAACCAGGCTTAACAGTTTCAATTGGTCACTGAACAAAAAATCACAAGCCAAGGACTACTTGTAAACATCCTTGTGAGTGGATCTCTAAGAAGAGTATTTTGACAGGTCCTGCCAACGTTAATCTGCAAATAAAATCTGTGTTTTGACTTTCTGGGGATACCCAGAAGTGATGCAAATATGACAGCATGTATGAAAAATAGCTAAAAGTCCAGTTGCTTACATAGTTACACAAATCCACCTTAATCCTTCTGCAGGTTCTCACAACAAAAGATTTCGAAAAGTGGCAGATCAGGATTAATTCACCTCCAATAGAAATGTTTGGTGCCTTTTCAAACAGCTTTTAACACCTTGTGGTTTTGGAACATATGCACTAGCAGAAACATTTGGCTTTCCTACGGTCAATTATTGTCATACTGCATTGTTTTATTTTAATGTACATGTCTACATTTAATTTATATCTGCATGTTGCAATGAAAATTCCTCATCCAGCTTGGGGGTTGAAGTCCATTCAGTCTCTGTTAAACACATTACTTTCTTGAGAACATTGCGTATTGTATAATTCCACGTACAAATGCATACAGTGGACTATTGCATAAAAATATGTATGAGTCTCAGATTGGGGCTATGCCTGCAACCAAAATGGCAGGAGGGCCTTTGCACAGTTTCATGATTATGATGTGTGCCAGTTGCATCTGTTCCTGGACTGGGAGGTTCTGCTTCTGGTCACCCATTTACCTGTTTACCTCCTAGATCAGGGGTGTCAAACTCGAGTTCATTGAGGGCCGCATCAGGGTTGTGTTTGATCTCGGAGGGCAGGGAGGCATGGCCAGTTCAATGTTACTTGTGTCAAGGGTGCCTGTGGTGGTCCAAGTGCTCTGCCAGTGAAAACGGGCTGTCCCGTAGCCCTGCCAAGCTCCATTTTAGGCTGTGATGGTTTCCTGCAACCCTCTGCCAGCGAAAACAGCACTGTGAGTCAGTCCTCCACTGTCAGTCTTCCAGGGCAGGCCCATGGGCCAGATCTAAGGACCCCCCAGGCCAGACCTGGCCCGTGGGCCTTGACTTTGACACCTCTGTCCTAGATGGACTACTATAATGCACTCTTCATGGAGCTGCCCTTTAAGAGTATTTGGAAGTTTCAGCTAGTGCAGAGTGTGGTGGTACAAACCGTTACGTCTTCCCACCCCTCAAATGACACATGTTTCAGCCTCTGTTCTGCGAACTGCATTGGTGGCCAATTTGCTTCTGGGTCCAGTTCAAAGGGTTGGCTTTGACCTTTAGAATAGAATAGAATAGAATAGAATAGAATAGAATAGAATAGAATAGAATAGAATAGAATAGAATAGAATAGAATAATTCTTTATTGGCCAAGTGTTGATTGAACACACAAGGAATTTGTCTTTGGTGCAAATACTCTCAGTGTACATAAAAGAAAAGATACATTCGTCAAGAGTCAAGAATCATCAGGTACAACACTTAATGATAGTCATAGGATTCAATAAACAATCCAATCATACTAGGAAACAGTCAATACAGATTGTAAGAATACAAGTGACAAAGTTGCAGTCCTACAGTCACAAGTGGGAGGGGATGGGTGATAAGGAGTGATGAGAAGATTAATAGTAATACTAGTGCAGACTTTGTAAATAGTTGGACAGTGATGAGGGAATTATTTGTTCAGTAGAGTGATGGTGTTCGGGGAAAAGCTGTCCTTGTGCCTAGTTGTTCTGGTCTGTAATGCTCTATGATGTCATTTTGACTGTGGTGGTCTAAACAGTTTATGTCCAGGATGTGAGGGGTTTGTAGATATTTTCACAGCCCTCTTTTTGACTCATGCAGGATACAGGTCTTCCATGGAAAGCAGGTTGGTAGTAATTGTTTTTTCTGCAGCCCTAATTACCCATTGAAGTCTGTGTCTGGTGCAGAGGACAGACTCAATCATTCCTCTGTAGAACTGGATCAGCAGCTCCTTGGGTAGTTTGAGCTTTTCGAGTTGGCGCAGAAAGAACATTCTTGGTTGTGCTTTTTTGATGACATTTTTCATGTTAGGTGTTAAGGCCCGCATAAGTTGCACTGGTCCTTAAATAGGTCACTAGGTGACTGTACCTGATTTTATATCCTTTTTTTGTAGCCATTGTTAAGTAAATTACTGATGTCATTGAGCAAATGCAGCAATTGTTAAGCAAATCCATTATCTGCAATGGGCTTTTTTTTTTTTTTACCAGAAACTGAGAATAAATGGTAGTTTCTGACAAAACAGTCATAAATCGTGGTCATGTGACCATAGGACAACACAAACAGCCATAAATGTGGGGTAGTTGCTGAGCACCCAAAATACGATCTCATGACTACCAGGGCTGGGAGGCAGACATTTGATTCTGAGGAAGTTCTTGAGGACTACCTGAATGAATCTCAACAGATAAAGTGTTTGCCTTTGGCAACTAAAAGCTCATTAGCCACTTCTTTCTAGCTCCTATTTTCAATTTCCCCTCCCACAACCACAGAGGCAACAACTTGTGTTTAGCAGATAGGTTCACTTCTTACTACAGTATAATTGGGAAGAGAGAAAGGGAGGGGAGGGAGGGAGGGAGACTCTTTTGTGTTTAATGGGGCAGCTAATATTTCCCACCAGGAAAGTCTCAGAAAAGGATCTTAAAAGGGAGAGCGGAGCTGGTATCGCAACGATACGACATGCGATCCCGGAGGTCTGAGATCGCTGCCAATATCTTTGCTCCTGGATGGTCCAAGTGCATCTAAACCGTCCCGGAGAGACAGTGAATGTAAAGAGTGCATCCTATTGATCCCAGGGATACTGCAAAGTCCCTGGTAGATCCAGGAGAAGCTCTTTTTGCCAACGGCAAAGAGGCAGCCATTAAATCTGCTGAAGTTGGGACAGCTCTGAAACGAAAGAGAACGGAAAGAGAGAGTGTGACAGTTTGGTGAGAACTTTTTCTTTATTTTAAGACTTGAAAGGACACCCTAAGGGAAAGAAAGAATCTGTAAAAGTTTTGACAGAAGTGATTAAGCGGCGATTTTAAACAGGAATGTCAAAGTAATATTTTTATTTTTATTTTCTCATTGCTGGATTTTCTACACATGATCTTATATTTTGAAACTGGACTGGTTTTTTTTCTCTTCTTTTTATCTATTCTGTACTCCTTTTTGACTTTATAATATTCTAAGCCAGAGACTCCCTTTTAGTTATTTTTTTTACATATCTTTTTCTTTTTTTAATTAATTCTTAATTATATTTTCCTTGGAAAAGGAGGGGAAAAGTAAAAGCTAAAGAAACTTTGTAACACTGCCAACTAGAGGCTTGGAAATATTCTATCTCTCTTTTGACCAGACAAAGCTGAGAAAGAACTGAGACTTCTTTTCAAGGACATTGCCTGTTTGATAAGATAGAAAGGAAGAGCATGGGAGAGTATTATTGCAAGTGTTCTTCTGGGTCTCTGTCAAGAGCTGGAGTCTGGTGTTGAAGTTTAGGAAAAGAAAAAGTGATAAGTCTTTGGAGAAAAGAGTTATAACAAGTGCCTTGGATAATTAAACAAAGTGCAGTGTGCTCTTTTTATTCTTTCTAAGCTGTGCTACCCCTCCTCATCAGTTTACTTTTTTTTTTGTAATAGCTATTTGGATTTTTGGCTCTTTGGAACTTGTCTTTATTCTTTTTTCTTGTCTTTGGAAGTTAAATTTCTACGCCTGCTTTTTATTTTAAAGGAAAAGCTTTAGTATTAATGTTTCCTTTCCTTTTCTTTTTAAGGGAGTAGCCTTTTTTTCTCTCTCTCTCTCTCTTCCTGGTATTTTTGTCTTTCCATCTACCTTCCATATTGGGTTTTTTTGGGAGGGTATTTTTATGCATCCTTTTATATCTGAGACCTTTTAATTGGATTAAGGTGTTGACGAACCTGAAGAATTTTTCTTTTCTTTTTTTAGTCTTTTTCTTCACTTTTTTTGCCTTTTTTAGGATTTTACAACTTTTTCTTTTTTGTGTGTGTTTATGGTGTGTTTATGGTCTTTCCCGTCATTTTTGAATTTTTACTGTCACCTAACCAATCGATTGGATTAAGGTATACAAGAACCTGAATAAATTTTTTCTTCTTTTTCTATTATTATTACTATTTGGCTTCTTTTTTCCTACAATTTTTATTTGGAACTGCAATTGGTTATTTCACAATTGGATTAAGGTTTAGAAGAACCTGAAGATTTTGAATTGCTCAAAATGAGTAGGATATTAACAGCTTCTGGTTCTTCAACTTCTACTTCTTCCTCTCCACCATCTGGAGGACAATGTTCAATACAGACAATGTTAAGGCAAGAAAAAGAACAAGAAAAAGTGACCCTGCAGATGATTATGCAAGGAATTCAAAATATTCAAACAAGATCAGAGAATATTGAAAAGAGAATAGAGAACATTGAACAAAGAATAGGGAAAACAGACGAAAAAGTGGAGAACATCCAACAAATGATGATGAAGTATGATGAGAGACTCCAAAAAATTGAAGAAGATAAACAGAGACAAGAAGATTGGAGACATTGATAACAGATTAACTGTGGTTGAACAAGATAAAAGTAGTATGCTGAGATGGGAGATGGACAGATCAGAATTTTAACTTAGATTCCAAAACATAGAGGAAGAAAAAGGACAAAATCTAACTGAGATAATGATAGAAATATTGGCTGAAGGTTTGGAAATAACTGAAGAGAAGATGATGGATGGAATAGATGAGGTTTATCGAGACTTCACAAGATAAGCGATGAGAAATAGCTTACCAAGAGAAGTTCACATCAGATTTACAAAGAAAGCTATTAAAACGCAAATATTGCAAGTGGCAAGAGAGAAAACATTGAAATAAAAAGATAAGGAGATTGTGGTCTTGAAACAAGTACCCAGAAGAGTGAGAGAGATGAGAAGAGAATACTGATTCTTGACCAAATTGCTACTTTAAAAAGAGGTGAATTATAGATGGCTGATTCCAGAAGGTTTAATGTTCACTTGGCAAGAACAGAGATATAGAATTGACTCAGTTGAGAAAGCTGAATCATTTTACACAGAATTTTTCAGAGGGGAGGAAGAGGCAGAAAAAGAAATTTCACTAATTGAATTCCAAGAGGACTCCCAAATGACGACTGAAAAAGAAGAAGGTGCAGAAGGTGGAAAGGAGGAAGCCAAAGAACAACGTGAACCAAGATCCACTAGAGCTGTCAAACCTAACTACAAAATATAACCATGGAAGAGAAAAAAATGATTACAATTAATATAAATGGACTTAACTGAGCTGTTAAAAGAAGGCAAACCTTTCATAAATTAGAGAAATTAAAATTTGATATAATCTGCCTACAAGAAGTACATATTAAAAAACAATATGAACAATTGTTGATACAGCCAAAATTAGGAAAAATATTTACTTCCTTGACACAATGTAAGAAAAGAGGAGTGGTTTTATATATTAAAGAGACCATCCCAGCGAAATTGATTTATACTGATGACGATGGAAGAATATTAATGGTGGAAATAATGGACAATAATATGAAAATACTCCTGATTGCAAATTATGCCCCGAATGACAATCAAGAAGAATTCTATAAAAAAATTGCATTGAAAATAATTGAACTGAACTATGTTAATATAGTTATGATGGGAGATTTTAATGGAATTGTAGACAATAAACTGGACTATACAGCACAGAAAAAAATAAAGCAAAATAGAAAGACTCTCCCTAAATCTTTTTTTTAAATGGTAGATGAAATAAACTTAAAAGATACATGGAGAGAAAGAAATGCTAAAACTAAACAATACACCTTCTACTCAAATAGACACTTATCATGGTCCAGAATAGCTATGATATGGATGTCAACAGAATTGTTAACTAATATTCAAGAAATAAATATTGAAACAAGTACTTGGGCAGATCACAATCCAATGACAATTAAATGGAAAGGACAAAGAAGAAGATCTAGATAATACTATTTTAAAGGAAAAAGACTTCACACAGTGGATGGAGAAAGAACTGGCCTTTTTCTTTAGAGAAAACAAAAAAAAAGATACATCAATCCAGAATGTATGGGATACAATGAAGGCCAGAGGCTTGATAATAGACTATACAAGGAAAAGAAATACCATGAAAAGATTAGCCTCTAAGGCATTAGAAGATGAGTATAAAGGACTTGAAAAAGAGCTACAGAAAATGCCACAGAAAAAGGACATTAAGTTAAAAATTGATATAATTAAACATAAAATGGGTCTAATAGAAAAAGAAGAATTAGCACAAAAAATTAGAGGTGCTAAACAGAACTACTTTGAAGATGCAAATAAACCAGGTAGATGGTTAGCATATAAATTGAGAAAGGAAAAAGAATCAAGGAAAATATTGCAATTAATAGATGACCAAGGCCAAGTTTGCTATGGTAGTAAAGAGAAGAAGGAAATAATTCGAGACTATTATGGGAAACTATACACACAAGAGAATATTGATGAGGAAAGAGTTAAACAGTATTTACAGAATGCTAATTTACCCCAAATACCTAAAGAGATTGAAACAATGTTAAAAAGCAATATAATGATGATGGAGTTAACTTAAGCACTTAAGAAGCAAAATAATGGAAAGGCACCAGGCCCAGATGGACTTCCGGCAGAATTTTACAAAACATTACAAGAATCATTGAACTTTCCATTGCTAGACGTTATGAATGAAGTTATGTTAAAGAAGAGGATACCTATATCATGGTCAGAAGCTTATATCACACTTGTTCCAAAAGAGGAGACCGGTCCATTACAAATCAAGAACTATAGACCTATTTCTCTACTAAACGCAGATTATAAAATCTTTGCTTCAATATTGGCAGAAAGACTTAAAAAATACTTAAATAATTTTATTCATCCTGATCAAAATGGATTTCTGCCAAAGAGGCAAATCAAAGACAATATGAGAGTAATCTTGGACACCTTGGAATACTGCAAGGCACATCCTGAAAAACAAATGGCTCTGATATTTCTAGATGCACAGAAGGTGTTTGATAATGTGAATTGGCGATTCACGTTATTACTGCTGGAACAGATGGGCTTTGCGAGAAAATTTATTCAAGCAATAGAAGCTATATATCATAAGCAGACGGCAAAGGTAATGATAGAGGGAGAACTGACAGATTCTATCGATATAAGAAAAGGAACAAGACAAGGGTGCCCACTATCACCTTTGTTGTTTGTGTTAACTTTGGAAGTGCTAAATAGAAATATTAGAGATGAAAAGAATATAAAAGGGATGAAAATTAAAAAGGAAGAATTTAAGTTGCAAGCATTTGTGGATGATCTGGTGATGATCAAAATTGATAGAAAAGATAGAGACATATGGAAAGGTGGCTGGTTTGAAAATAAATAAAGATAAGACAAAGATCTTGACAAAGAATATGCTATCAAGACAAAAAGAAGAACTGGCCGACCTATTGAAAATTCAGGTCACGAATAAGATCAAGTACTTGGGGATATACTTGACAGCAAGAAGCAGTACCCTAAAAGAGAATAATTATATCAAACTTAAACAGCAGATAGCGCTAGATTTGGCGAAATGGGAAAATTTACAACTGTCATTAATAGGGAGAATAAAAGAAAAGGATCTGAAAAAAACTTTCTTTTCCAAATGGATGGCAGTTCTGCGATTGTTCACTCATTGGCTAAAAGCACTTGAAAAACAAGAGCAGCCCCCTTTTTTTTTAACAGAACAAAGAGGCAGAAAAATGACTGCACTTTTGGCATCTATCCCAGCTTTCTAAAGGGGCTACAGAGCAGCTCTTTCATAATTTCTTTTTATAAAAACTTGCTTCCCATTTGCTAATGCTCATGGCTGCATGATGTGCTTCTGTCCTAGGTGGGCCCTTCCTCTCTCTGGGCGGAACACCGTTCCCTGAAAAGAGGATTTTGAAACTCCTAACCACTCACATGAAGACATGAGAGCTAAAGGGTGATATTGCCAGTGACTCTGTGTGTCTGTGTCCTTGACTTATGACCACAACAGGGACCAGAACATCTGCTGCTTAGTTAGGCAGTTGCTAAATGAGTCATGACTGATTTTATGACCTTCTTTACCATGTTTGTTAAGTGAATCACATGATTATTAGGGGAATCTAACTGTTGACTTTATTTATTTGTTTGGAAGCTGGCAGGGAAGGTCTCAAATGGAATGGAATGAACCCAGCCTTAAGAGTGGGGAGGTGCATTACCAACTACAAATGGAAGTGGGTCGGTTCTCATTTTTGCTGAAGGTCATTAATTTAGTGGCTCCAGAGAATCTGTTTTCATTCTTTCTATTCCTCTTTTTGAGGGAAGTGAGAGACAGAGCAAGCAGGACAGAAATTATGGGCAGAAACCCAGTGGTGGGATTCAAAATGGTTTTTTACCACTGGTTCGATGGGTGTGGCTTGGTGGATGTGCTTTCTTTGCGTGCACACACTGCATACATGCACACACCAAATAAGCACTTTGCACAGGCGCAGAGACGTTCCAACTCGCCTCCTGCAAGCCTGCACTCTCTCGGTCACTTCAGCAGCTGCCCTCCAGCCCTCTTCTGTGCAGCACAAAGCAACTGTGCTTCAAAAGCAGAGGATAAAGGTGAGTTTGGGAGCCCAGGTGCGCAGGTGGGCCCAACAGGAGAGCAGTGGAGAGAATTGGTTCAGTCTCCACTGCTCATCACTGCTACCGACTCAGCCGAACCAGGCCGAACCAGTAGGATACCACCACTGCAGAAACCGTCTCAACATGGAGCATTTACCACACTTGCAGACCCAGCGACCAAGAAACAATGCAATGAAAATCAATCCCACCTTGATGTGATGGATGGCTTTGGTGGTGTAATTGGACTCTCCCTAGGTAGGCACTGATGCATTACCCTGATAGTGTATGAAGGTGTTTGCTTAAATATAAAAGCAGGACAGGAGCTTTCTACTTGTTTCTATTTTAGGACACTTTGTTGAAAAATATTTCTAACCCACTTACTGATTTTAAAAGCCTTATTTGCATCCAACTGCTCACATAGTCCAAAGTGCTGCAATTGCACACAAGAAGGAGACATCTATGCACCTGGAAGAATCCCAGTCGGCCGATGTGGAGACAATATTTTGGGGGTGGAGGGGGGGACCCACTGCAAGAGAGCAGGGTACAAACTGAGGACATGGCCCTAAGGGCATCTCCATGAAAAGATCCCAAAATTGAAGAGCAGTTTCAGGTCACTTTTGCATCAGCTGAGCCAATATATCCAATATAATATCCAACATAGTACAGCGTAATTCAATATTCTGGGCTAGAACTGCAACCAAAGGAGGGCTGAATTTTTCCTTTTGCAGCCCTCCAGATTTGGTAGCTCCAGTGAGCTGGATCAGAGATCCTCCATAGAGGGCAGAACTGCCTTGCCCGACTTCTTGGATCCTCGACTTCAGCCTTGTTGGTGCTTCTTTGGAGAGGCCCTACAAGTGAGTAGCATGATATGGATGATATGGATGTGCTGTTTCCATTCTTCTGCGGGGGGCTGAGGAACACCATAGAGCCTCAGGCATTATTCACTACATCTATGTTTCTTAACTTTGGCAACTTAAAGCTGCAGCATTCTGAGAGTTGAAGTCCACACATATTTCAGTTGCCAAAGTTGAGAAACACATTGCTCTCTAGATAAACTGTGTTTAGAAGTGTAAAAAACACTTCTGCTATTAATCAGGTGGTCCAAAACTACTTTGCCATAACCAAAAAGTCCTTAGAGCTAGTGTGCTGTGACATTAGTATTTGTACACCGAGATGCTTGATTTCCATCCTGATTTTAAAAATAAATTTTAAAATACCTATAGAAATATCTTCTCCACTGCAACTCAACCACTGACAAATCTTGGACACTTGGTCCAATTCAGCAGCATGTCTGGAAAACGTACTGCAGTAAAGAGACGGATTATAATGGGTGCTTAATTCTTTAGAGGAAGAATTAATATTTACTTTATTTACCATAGGTGAGCAAAGAGGATGACCTTGATGGAAAGATGCAAGATCCTGTAGGAAGCTCCACCCCCCACTCCCCAGTTTAAAATATTATTTATTCTTAATATTTAAAAGAGGCAAACTAGAATATTTCCCCCTGTGGAAAGGGAACTTCACGAAGACAGTAGTGTCACAAAAACAGGAAAAGCCCAAGGGGAACATTAGGTCAGCCATAAAACAAACTTACATAGGAAAAGGAATCAAATAAAAAAGGTATTAAAGAATCCCTATAGACAAAAGCCTAAGTAATTAAGAAAACTAGACAAATAAGAAAAGGAAACAAAAAGATAATTTAGAAAACCCAAACACAGGACATACCAAATAAGCAAAACAAACAGACAAAAGACAGAAAATATAAATTACAAAAGGAACAGACAGGAGATTGCCACAGAACAAATATGAAAAACTATCTTAAAGCTAAAAGAGATTAGAGAAAACCAATAATACAATTTAGCCACCCCGCGGAGTTTGCCTTCCGCACCCCGCGGAGTTTGCCTTCTGGCGGGAATAAAGACAAACTCAAACAGAATTTGCAACATTAAGCACAAATACAAACATTCACATAAAATCAACTTACAAAGGGAGAAAAGGGTATAAAAAACCAGGGACTTACCATAAGAAGCTAGCTAGCCCAGGAACGCAGATTTATCGCTGTCCCCCGCCTTCCTGAAAAATAAAAAGATCCAGCTTTCAAGCAGTTGTCCATATCCTTGCGCCAGATATTTTCCCCAGCGGGAAAATCAAATCCTCGAAAGAAAGGCATTTTGACACCTTTCAACACCCCAAAGGAGAAATGGAGAAAAATCTTAACAAAAGCAGAAAGCAGTCCCCAGTCTTCCTGCCATTGGAAACCAATCTCAAGAAGAAGCCTGAAGAGGCTGGCCTTTAGGAATGCAGATTTTGCATCCATTCAGAAAGACTGGGCCAATCTATTCATAAACAAAATGCCTTAGCCACAGCTCCCACAGAAGGCTGGAGCTGATGGGACTAAAAAGTAGAAAAATAAAGACTCCTAAAATCTACATTCCCCCACCCAAATGCTAAGGACAGGAGGTCCTTTAGGACATAATAGGGTTTACTGCCATTAGAATAGCAAAAGATACAAGGCTCATTACATTGTACAACCTCTGGAGCATCTCAATCACAAAACCCCAGAACCCTATAAAGACCCGCCTTCTCACCCAGCCAATTGGTCAGCCATCCCAGAAACAAGCTGCTGTCATTGAAGTTTCTGGCATCCAAATAAACAGAGACTTCTTTTCCTTGTAGCCAGCCTCCATTTTATTCCAAGCATCCTTCTCCCGGCTTGGAACCAGACCGGATTTTTATTCCAACAATCCATTACCAAGGCAATCAGGAGATAAACAGTGCAAAAAAACAGATGAGGGGGAGGTGTAGAAAAACATCACACACACACATACACACACACACTTTCACAGGAGGGTGAAAGAGAAGCACATTCTGACTTGCAAGATTCCCTTACTGTAACTTGCATCGTCACGTTGTCGTCACTTTTCCCCCCTTCGCTAAACTGGGGTGGATTTGACACCCTTGCTGTAGTCAGCCTTAATAAAAGTCCTTTTAGGCACAGGCAGTATTTGTTTCTTGGCCTGGTCTAATTTGAAGGGCTGACATCATATTAATGAAGCTGAATGTATCTGTAGGTAACTTCAAGAGACTTTGACAAATGCCATTAACATTGCAGCCATCCCTGGGCTTGCAGGAATGGGGAGGCCCAGAAGGAATTCCATCCTTACAAAACTAAACTGGATCGTGGCCAACTGTAAGCCAGCATATGCTGTTAGAAGAACCCAGACATTCCCAATACAGAAGAAATACAGCCCAGAAACTGGCTCCGGCAAGTATCATAAATTGTTTCCCTGGGTAGTGAAGAGGAAGCCACTAGATGGCAGCAAAGGAACACAGGAACTCTTGTTTTTGCTGCTATTGGTTATCATTTGCATTCTTAGACTTAATGCTATTCTCAAATTTGGCAACTTTAATTTGTGTGAAGTCAACTCTCAAAATGCTGGCTGGGGAATTCTGGGAATAGAGGTCCACACATCTTAAAGTTGCCAAATTTGAAAAAAAACAAAAACGTATGCAGTCTTAATGCAACCTGCTAGCTCTATTTCCCAAAAGACTGTTCTGAGGAGCAGAATGTGGCCTGTAATATGTATGTGCAAGGCCAGAACATCTCCCTCGAACATTGCCAGTGGCTTTTTAATCCATTATTAAGGTACACATGAAGCCCATCTGAGAGATCTGCCTTGCAGCCCAGGGAGTTCCACCAGCCTCACTTCCCTCGAACGCCGATTCTGCAAAAACTCGGAGGGCATTAAACAAGGAATTTGCAAATTTTTGAGATTCATAAAATCCCAGTAGAACGAGTCCACACTGGGTTCGAATCTGAAGGTGGATTCTGAATCTCTCACTTTGTGCGTGGCATGTTGATTTGCATATTGAGTCCCTGCCGATATGTTGAGTACTACTCCCAGGTGGAAGAAAGACTGAGGTTGCATATTATGCTGACAACTGCTTTCCAAACATGGAGAGATCCATTTTAATTATTTTTGCCCACCCCTTTTATTATTATGCTTTTGAAAAAACTAATTGCAGTCTCTTTAAGGAGGTTTGATAATGACAAAATTCTTCCCTCCCAAAAGTTGTCATTTCCCCCCTTCCCCAGTAGAGGGCACAATGACATTGAAAGTATTTCAGAGTTAAAGCTCCCTCAGCTGAGAAAGGAAAAAAAAAAAAAAAACAGTATTGAAGCCTTTTCTATGGCAAGGAGAAGTTGAGCAGAGGAGCCACCAGGGGTGGCCTTGAAAGGCCCGCTTGCTTATGTTACTAGAGCTTGGAAGAAAAAATGATTGGAATTTTTACAAATGTAAAATTGACTTAATTTGGGAAAATTTGGAGCTTTCTTTAAGGAATGCAGTCTGTGCCTTAAACCTCTGTAAACCTAAGGAAATCCTTAGACATGGAGCCCTCCTTCAATGTTCAGACAAACAAAAAACCTCTCCAAACATCCCAGGTCTATACATTCTATGATGCTCTAAGTCAGAGCTGTCCAACCTTGGCAACTTTAAGCCTTGTGAACTTCAACTCCCAGCAAAGCTGGCTGAGGAACTCTGGGAGTTGAAGTCCACAAGCCTTAAAATTGCCAAGGTTGGAGACCCCTGCTCTAAGTAATGGGGGGGGGGGACTAGCAGAGTCAAAGAAGAACCACTGGTGAGTTAAGACTAGTTTTCACACTTATGATTGTTGCAGCATCCTCTGAAGTCATGTGATCAACATTTGGGCACTTGACAGCTGGCATGTATTTATGACCATTGCAATGCCCCAGGGTCACCATCTGTAACTTTCCCAGGGAGGTTTCGACAAGCAAAGTCAATTAGGAAAGCCAAATTCACTTGACCTTAAATAACAGAACATGCTGGTTTTGGAGGTTCTAAGCAGGGCAGCACGTGATTCACTGAACTGTGGCAAAACTGCTTAGCAACGGAAATTTTGGGCTCCGTTGTGGTTGTAATTTGAGTTGCAAGGGGATGTAGGTGGCCATATTCCCTAACTTAGGAGCAAGATAAGGCAAGGCCTCCTTGCACCAAACACTTTAACTTCTGATCAGGGAAGGTCTGGGCAGGTTCACTTCTTCCTACGAAGCTTCAAATATCCAGGTGACAAACAAGTCTTTCAAAATCAACACCACCACTGCAATTGTGCTGAAACACCTCACACACACCCAGCTGCAAAATCAAGGCACTTCGTTCACTACAGGCACAGGGTGTTCCTAGTACTGTGTACTACTGGATGTTAATAGCTGGGCAGCTGTATTTAGTCCCAGCGGAGGTTTTCAGGATAATCTCAGGGGCAGCACATTACAGGCATCAAGCCAGGACACAATGAAGGGCCAAAGTTCCTGGTCTGGCCCACTGAGGAACAGTTGAAGCTGGCAGGCTAGACATAACGGTGCAAATACACCACAGGTGGTTCTCGATTTACAACCAATCATTAGTTTGGTGATTGCTCAAAGATGCCTTGACCCTTGGAAAATGTGACTTCTTCTCTGACCTTGTACTTATGATCATCATAGCATTCTCCATAATCATGTGATTAAAATTTGGCACTTGGGAATCCGCACATATTTACTAAAGTCACAATGACCTGGGATCACACGATTGCCATTTGAAACTTCTAGACAAGATGGGTGGCACATAAATGTAACAAATAAATACAATTCCTAGCCAGCTTCCAAGAAATAAGGTAAATGAATTGAATTCTTTAATTGTCATTGTACATATATGCACAGTATACAAATAACAAAATTCACATAACACCCAGAGACCAGACTCAACATGCACACACATATAACAATCCCCAAACACATCCCCACCCACCAAAATTCCCTGCCCCATAAAACAAACAAGCATCCACACAACAGACCAAGTAATACTGTCCAACAGCTCACTGATGGTGGTCCTTAAGTTCATTGTTAAGTGCCATTAAAGCTCTGGGATAAAAACTATTCAAAAAATGTGTGGTCCAAGTTTTAATTGTTCTGCATCTTCTGTCAGAAAGCAACAGTTCACAAAGATTGCGATCAGGATGGGAAAAGTCTCTGAACATTGTGCAATTTCCTCAAACAGCGAAATGTGAAGATATCGTCCAGGGCTGGTAGCTGGAGCCCGATGATATTCTGGGCAGTTTTAATGATTCTCTGTAGAGCTATTTTGTCCGCTACAGAGCTGCTGCCATACCATATAAGAATGCCATATGTCAGGACACTCTCAATGGTGCTGCGGTAGTAGGACAGAAGTAGATGCTGAGATAGATTGATCTTCCTGAGCGTTCTCAGGAAGTACAGCTCTTCTGTGACTTCTTCACAAGCATGTTAGCATTCATGGGACATTCACTTAACAATTGCCAATGATTTGCTTAACAACCATGGCAAAAAAAAGTTGGTACATTAGCATGACTCATTTAATAACCGCCTTGCTTAGCAATAGAAATTTTACTCCCAAATGTGCTTGCAAGTCAAGGACTATTTGTACTGGATAATTGTTTCCAAGAGGCATTTCAGCCTTTTGTTTCCTCAGTTAAAAATATTTTCTGAGGACTTCCTCTGTCATCTGCCACTATTCTTAAACTTCCATAAGCCTGTCTTATTCTTTGGTGGATTCATTTGACAGGTCTCCCTTCTTCTGTGTGAATCTACACTGATTTTGTCAATAGAATGAAATCTGCCTTTCATTGATCTTTTTTTCTCTGTGTATTATTTATTCATTGTCCATTGTATACAGGTAGACTTCAACTTACAACAGTTCATTTAGTGACTGTCTGAAGTTACAACAGTACTGGAAAAATAGCAATAGCACTTAGACTTATATACTGCTTTATAGTGCTTTATAGTCCTCTCAAAGCAGTTTACAGAGTCAGACAATTGCCCCCAACAATCTGGGTCTTCATTTTACCCACCTTGGAAGGAGGGGAGGCTGAGTCAACCTTGAGCCTGGTGGGATTCAATGTGCCAAATTCCAGTGGGAGTAACTTACAGTACTACACTCAAACCACTGCACCACCAAGGCTCCATTAAGAGGCTCCATTATCCAAAAAGTGATTTATCGCCACGGTTCACACTTACAACAATTGGCCACATGTTCAAAATTCAAAATTCAGGCGCTTTGCAACTGACTCGTATTTATGATGCGTGCAGTGTCCTTGGACCATGCAATCACCTTTTGTGTCACTTAACAACTGTGTTACTAACTTAAAAACTGAGTGATTCTGCACTTAGCAACTGTGGCAAGAAAGGTTATAAAATGGGGCAAAATTCACTTAACAACTGTCTTGTTTTGCAACAGAAATTTTGGGCTCAATTGGGGTCAAAGTCGAGGACTACCCATCATCACTACTTGTCATCATGCAATGATAACAAAGCCTTTTCTTTATTGTCATCAATAGAAATCAGAAAAAGCTAACACCATCATTTTCTTCTTTTGAGTAGTATATGAATTATTAAGAGTTGGATAAACTGAAGGATGCAATTCTGTGAAAGCTTGGCAGAGTTTTCTGGTTGTTGCAGCTGTACTTTAGCCAGATGTTTTAACTCGGCCTCTCTTAGTTGCAAGATCTATCCCCCTCCCCTTAAAAATGTGCATGGGAGCCAGCCAGCCTCCTTTCCCTACTTTCATATGTTGTGCTAGCCATGTGTTTGCTAATTTATTTGTTCATTCATTCATTCATTTTCCTCTGGCTGTTTTTCTCAGCCTGCCAGTAGCGGTTTGCCATATCATCTCACTGGTGTTTGCATCTTTTGGCTGGAACATTTGTTTTCCTAACAGATAAAAGTAAATTGAACAGCTTAACTGATACCTGAGATGAACAGATTCCTTTTAATTTGGTCTGAGTGTTTCCAAAACAAAGCTATTATTTGTTCAGAAGGGAGATATTTCTGAACAGGGATGGGAGAGATGAAAGATAACAAAGCACAGCTTTGGAAAAATGGTTTATGAATCTGAGGGAACTAACATAATGTAAAAACTGCCATTTGTGAAGAAATACCTCTGGAAATTACCCAGTGATATTGTATTGTGTTATTAATTTGACCAATTTATATAGCTGCCCATCTCACAGAACAATATAATTCAGGGCAGCATATAGCAAGGTTAAAACAATAAATACACAAATATGTTAAAATATTAATCTGCCTGAATATGGCAAGAATAGAAGTTTAAACTTTTTTCCCACCAAAGGGCCCAAAACATGACTAACCTGGTAGGCCCACAACTAACCAACTTCTGCAAGTGAAAATAAACTCTAACGTGGCATGCAGAGCCATTTGTGCCAGCAGATGAGTCACGGGCAAACTTACCTCCCTGTGCATGCACGTGTCTCCCAGCTGATTTTCGGCCTTTTTCGGCCCTGAGGAAAGCCTTTGCAGGCCAAAAAAAATAGACCCATTTCATCACTTCCTGTATTTCCGGAAATACCGGAAGTAACGAAACGGGCTCATTTTTCGGCCTGCAAAGGCTACAGAAACTGTCCTCAAGCCTCTGGGAGGCTGAAAACAGCCTCAAACAGGCTGAAAATCAGCTGGGAAGCACAGAGCAGGTAAAGGGGGGGATTGCGTGTGCATGCACGGGGGCATGGGAGGGTGCACATTGCCTTCTGGGTTCTGGCATGTGAGTGAGCACGCGCAAGCATGCGCACAATTTTGGCACAAGAGCCCAAAAAAGGTGAGCCGCCACCACCTATGCCGACCAAAGACACGGGGACTATTAGGCTTCTGGGTTGGGTGGCAGCCAGTGATACAGGGAATATGCTGGTAAGAGCATCCCCTAGCAGTTAACACCTCACAACTCATGAAGAAACTGGAACTGAAAAGAGGTTGGATGCTTCTGTGAGACAAGTTGTCATTGTTTTAGTGCTTCTCCTGCATGGTATCAAGCTTCGTTTGTTTGTTGCACTTATGATGCTTGCTAGTTCCTACAGCAAAGTTATCAGTGCGTGATACAAATGTGTTTGTCAGCTATCTTGTTGCAAAGCCTCAGGGTGATTTGGGTGAAGTGCACCTTGCTGGTTTCCCTGCCCAAGGGACAGCTAGCATCCATTTTTCTCCCTGTATAATCTAACCCTTTATAATCTAACCCCACTGCATTGTATACACATGGCTCTCAAACCTTGCATGAAGGATTCAGGAAAGAATGAATCACGTTTTCAAAATTCTCCAGATTCAGATATTACTAAAAACCAGTGTCTGAATCTCAAACCTGCAATGCACATAAGGAGACCTAAGAATATTTCTGAGCTGGAAGAGTTTTGAGGGGGATTGCAGGGTGCAAACATTGGGAGTTGTTATTTCTCCTAAATCCAATATTGCAAAGTACTTACTTCAAGAATATTCAAAGTTCTGCACCTTTTTAAATAGTTTTTCCTATTTTTAATTATGCTACGCATAAATAGTAAGTATCCATACACATATGCAGAAAGAGGTTGTGTCATTTTATATCATGTAAAACAGGGGTGTCAAACTTGTTGCATCACATTGCCATCACATTGCTACCATGTGATGTATCATAACGGTTTTCCCTTCGCGGAGGTGGGGTGGGTGTGGCCTGTGCCAGAGGTGGGATTCAGCAGGTTCTGACCAGTTCTGGAGAACCGGTTGTGGAAATTTTGAGTAGTTTGGAGAATCGGCAAATCCCACCTCTGACCAGAGATTTGACAGTATCCTTCCCCTGCCACGCTCACCAAGCCATGCCCACAGAACTGTAGTAAAAAAAAAGTGCATCCCACCACTGTGTGGCATGACGCATCCATAAAGCAATGTGTTTCTCAGCCTTGCCACCTTTAAGCTGTGTGGACTTCAAGTCCCACAATTCCCCAGCCAGTTATGCAGTATGCTTGCTGGGGAATTCTGGGAATTGAAGTCCATACCAGTTTAAATTTGCCAAGGTTGAGAAACACCGATGGAAAGCTTCTCTCCTTTTAGGACAGTGTTTCCAGGGGTGGGATTCAGTGACTATGTTTTGCACGTGTATGTAAAAAAACCCTTTGCTGTCCCTCCCGGACAGCTGAAAAGCGCTGCGCACAGGTGCACTGCATTTGAAAAGCTTCTTCTTTCCTGCTTTTTCAACCTCATCTATGCCACGCAAAGCAGCTAAGGTTGAAAAAGCAGGAAATAAAGGACAGGTAAGAGCCTGGGCAAGTGGGTGGGCCAAACAACAGCAAACACAGAACTGGTTCAGTGTCTGCTGCTCTTCAGAGCTATTGGTTCTTTAGAAACGGGCAGAACAGGTAGCATCCCACCCCTGAGCGTTTCCCAAACTTGGCCACTTCAAATTGTGTGGACTTCAACTCCCAGAATTCCCCAGCCAGCCAGACAACTCGAAGTGGCCCAGCTTGGAAAACACGGACTTAGGGGTTCATTGAAATATAAAATTTGACCAAATGCCTAAACTTTGGCAGGCAACTCAACTTTTACACCTTTTTCTCTTTTGAAAATAAAGGAAAAATAAATGTTAGGACAGAAGAGACAATGGACGATTTAAGGGGCTGAAGATTTTCAGTAAGGCTGAAAATAAAGGAACTTCTTTAGATTTCACTGACTTTTTACAATTTAATGTGCATATACACAGAGGTACTAATTTCAGAAGAGAATAATGAAAATTATGTTTTTATTGTTATAACTGCAAGAAAGAAATATTCAAACTCCTGCCTTTGAGATGTCACTGGGTAACTCAAAAATTCAGAAGTATTTAAATACCACCTCATAACACAGGTTATCCATTACCAATTATGAAAATGTTGGTCTCTCAGCATTTACAATGCAGTTCTGTAATCCCTCACTCTGGGAAAAATAGGTTCAGTACAAAGGCTTTCTGGGTCGATACCAACCTTGAATGTGTCAAGAAAGCACTTGATAGCCAATGCCAATTTTTCTTTTTAAAATTTTTTTTTATATTGATTTTACAATTAAAACAAACCAACAACACATACATAAATGAGAAAAAAAGAAGAAAGAAGAAAAGAGAAAGAGAAAAATAGAAAACAATTAAAAACATTCTCATCTTCAACAGTTTGCAAGACCTCTTTTTTATCCTTATTTTATGCCACATACACACACCTAATCCTTACATATATCTGTATATCACTACCATGGATTTATCCTATCCTCTTTTGCCTTTTAGTGTAAAGTCTATCTTTGGTCTATCCATTTGTACCAGCAGTTCCAGCTGTTGTAGTATATTGAGGTGTCTATTTTTTAATGCCAAAGTTAATTTGTCCATTTCTGCACAACTTGAAATTTTTTGAATGATCATCTCCTCTGATGGAACATGAGGCTGCTTCCAACATTGTGCAAAAGCCAATCTGGCCACTGTCAAAATGTGTATTATTATATATTTCACTTTTTTTGATATTTGTTTATCAAAGATCCCTAACAGAAAGGACTCTGGTTTGAATTCGATCTGTTCTCTTGTCATTTCTTCCAGCCAATGCCAATTTTTCAATGCAAGTATTATTTATCTTCCTTCCTTGCACTGATCATCAGCTTTCCAACTATCCCTCCATTTTCCCAATAACATCAAAGAACAGTTGTAAAATAGCAAAGAAAAGGACTCAGTCTGTTTTCACTCAGTGTTGGTAGATAAGGACAAATAGGTCAGTACCCCTTTATTTATTTTTTTATTTATTTTTTTTCATTTTCTTATCTGGGAAGCATTCAACCTGTATAATTTTCCAACATAGTAGGATAATAATGACAGCAAGTTTCTCTTCTTACATTTTAGCTTGTCATACTGCTATTAAAAGCCAATGAACCCTGCCAAAGAAGTAGTATCCTTGTTTATCCACACTGTAGTTGTCTGAATTATGTGCCCTCAGCTGTTGATGGATGGGGTTTAGACTTCTCTCGGTTCCTATAAACTGTAGCCAGGTTTCACTTATGAACTAACATGATTTGTTAGTTCATTCCTTCATTCAGGCACTTTCTATAATAACCTCTGTGGTATAGATTGGCCAAATTCTGAACCTCACAATTTGGAAAAAGGGACAAATGCTAATAAATAATTCAAAGTTGGTACACAAGATGAAATGAATATTTAGTTTCTTCATATTATCTGTAGAAGTGGCATTGAATCTACTGTATGTGGTATAAATTAAGCCATTATAAAAATATACTTAATATTAATTTATATTATGTATTTAAACCCTATAATTAAATTAAATTTGTAATACAGGTAGTCCTAAACTTACAAAATTTGTTCAGTGACCGTTTGAATTCACAGCGGCAATGAAAAAGGTGACTTATGACCATGAGATCAAAATTCAGCCATTTGGCCAACAGGATGTATTTATTTATTTAGTGGCCTGGGGTCACATTGTCACCATTTGTGACCTCCCCAAACAGTTTCCAACATGCAGAGTCAATGGGGGCAATCAGATTCACTTAATTAACAACTACAGTGATTCACTTAACAACTGTAGCCAAAAAAAGGTCATAAAATTGAGGACCTCCCTCGTTAGCAACCAAAATTCTGGTCTGATAGTGTCCCAGGACTAGAAGAGATCCTATCTCCTATCTCCAAAAAGTGAGAAAAGGAAGATCCAAAAACACTACAAAACCACTCCAACATCAGTTCCTCTGGGAAGACTGCAAGGCAGAGCATAAAGAGGTCCATCTTTAACCATCCTGTACCAATCATGTAGAAATTACCAGAAGTCAGTAGAGATTTCTTATGGGAAAAAATATTATTACCCTTATCTCAATTTTGATCACATAACTTAATAAATTGTAAGAGCAATTTTGACTTAATCAAAGCATTTGACAAAGTACCCCATGACATGTTAATTAGCAATCTAATGACATGACAGTAAAGTGGATATACAGCTGACTCGAAAATTGTAATCAGAGAAGTTCCTCTCCAAACTGGAGAAAAGTGTGAAGTGGGTGCCAAAGAGTGATTAGTCTCATGCCCTTCCCTTGTCAATATTGTTACTAATGACTTGAAGAAGCAGAGGGTGTGCTTACTGAATTTACTCTTAATAGTAAAAGCAGTTTGAGTTTCCCTTTGTTCGATGGGCCGAAGTATGTTTGGAATGGTTGTTTGGATTTGTATATCAAGCAGAGGTTACTTCTGAAGGGTCCTTCCAACTCTATGATTTTATACTTCTGAAGGGTCCTTCCAACTCTATGATTCTATGACCACAGAATGTAGGAGTTGGAATAAACTATGAAGACCATTCAGCCCTATTTCTCTGCCCAGACTAGAAAACTGTAGCGGCATCCTTGACTCATCCATCCTGTAGTATTCCATCCATCCTGTATTGGCCCATCCATCCTGTATTCAGGAATTTAATAAAGGGGAATCCTTCCAAGATAGCATATTCCATCATTGAGTAACTGCTTCTCGTTGGGAAATGTTTCCTAGTGTCCACCTGCAATTAATCTCCTTGTAATTTAAAATCATCATTTTTATCTTCTGGAACAATTCTGCCCATTTGTGTATGACAAGGATGATAAATTCTTCTGATGTTGCAAGACAATCATACCTTTCCACAATTTTCTCCTCTCTAGGATATACGTCCAATATTTTCACCTCTTTCACAAGTGTTTTCTTATTAGATGTCCCATTTTGGTTGCTCTTCTCTGGAAATTTTCCACTTTATTAACAACCTTTTTAAAGTGGAGTACTGAGAACCAGATGAAATATTCTGTCTAACCAACAGAGAGGAGAGAATAGTCAATTTCTACAATCTACAGTGGTACGTAGACATTTAGGAACTTGAAACTGTAATTTCATTGAATAACTTATGTGAACATTTGATAAGCCTCTACATGATACAAAATTAAGTACTGCTGTCTACAAATTTGAATGCATGCTTCACATAAATAGTACAATTGTTTGGATTCAAAATGATAAAGCAGATATATTTGACTACCTTTCTAGTGTATAATTTACAATACCTCCATTGGGAGAAATTATAGTTTCCAAATCTTCCCTGTAGAGATTAAGAGACTTTCTCTACCTGCTTTTGGATTTTTTTCTAACACATACTGGCAGAACTATTCCAGTTCAAAGTGTTAAACTTCTTTACAATCATGGCATATTCCAGATCTCCCCATATATACTGTATATTTGCAATATTCAGTTCTGGGAACTAAGAAGGCTATCTTGATATCATTATCTTTCTAGTAAGCAATTTATAGTTGACTTGGAGATACATTTCAGCTGTATTAAAGTTGAAAAGAAATTGGGTAATTCAGTAAGACAGTGAAGGACTTGGAAGTTGCCTTCCCTCCTTAAGGCAATGTTACACACTAACTGAAAGGGTGCCCAAGTTTCTGCAGCTGCTGTGTCCACTGTTTTCTTATTTGAAGCTGTAAACAACTACACATAAATAGTAACAATTTGTTCAAATTTGTTGAAAGATGCAGTGTTTAACTCTGCTTTGTGTAGAAGTTGTGAAAAATTCTATTCTTTTAAGGATTCATGGAAACATACAATTTGATCCGGGGTGCCTGACCTTTTGGATACAGAGGCATGGCACAATGGGTATCAAAATGAGTTTAGGCTTCTAAAATTCTTATCATACAATTAATTCAGAAAACTTGTCAAGGTAAATTTAAAAATTTACCATGAAAAAATCCTGGTAGTGGACTTCTGGGTTGAGCCCTCCTCACCGACGGACCGTAGATCGCGACTGTCCACGGCTATGGTCCGTGCTCTTTCGTTGGAGAGCCCCGATCATTGCGATTAGGGGCTGAAGCTGCCTGGGGGGGGGGCAGTGGAGTAAGGGGAAGCCGCAAGCCAGGTTGAGGGGAGCCACATCTCCCCTCCTGGGCTTGGTTTTTTTTCTCCCGAAGACGACTGAAGCAGTGGTCTAAAATGGCTCAGCTGGACTAAGATTTGTGCAGGAGGGAAGAAAGAGGTGGATAACATCTGAACCGGGACAATTGGGTGACACAACTAAACAAAAGTACCCCAGGATTAAGGTAACATTGAATTTTTAAGAAAAGTGAGCGGCGAAAATACAAAGGGACAGGGAAAAAAATAAGAAAATATTTTTGACAGCTAAGCAGGGCTTCGAACCGGGAAAGGAAGAAGCCGGAACTAAAGATTTAATTAAATTGGACTAAAATATTTTGGCAATAAACAGGCATAAAATAAAGCTGGACTTAAGATTGTCAAAAAACAATAATAATAAAGTTTACAAATTGGAGACTGGATTGTGCTGGAATATTGAGGTTCGAAAAACCCTAAATAAAAAAATAGGGGGAAAAGGTGAAGACTTTGTATAACGGAGAGTGCCATCTTGTGACAAAAACTTGAGCTCAAACAAAAGGGAAAGCATCCTGTTTCTGAATGAACTTGTGTGGATATAACATTAAATAAATATTGAAACAAAGTAAGAATCTTAGAAAGTGAAAGCAGAACCAGAATAAAGAAAAAAGCAAGGAAAGACTGACTGTGGGATTGATTGATGTTTTTGGTATAGACCCTGGGTTGGAACAATTGAGAACTTTAGAAAACTTGAAGAAGAAAGAAGGAAAGTAAAAGTGTTTTGTGTGGACTTTAACGTTTATAAAATATAAGAGTGTGCAATGATGATATCTTTTCAGGAATTAAAAATGGAACTTAAAAATATGAGAGAATTACTACAGGAAAGAGGCAAATCACTTTGCTCTGTGTAAGAAAAAATGGAAATGGGGATTGAAGAACAAGAAGAACTTTAGATGAGGCGGAGAAGCCATCTTAAATAGACAATTAACACAAAGAACATTACAAAGACATGGGGAAAGAAGGTAGGCTAAAAAGTTGAGATTTAAGAAGGTAATCAAAAAGGGGAATACCTGTGAAATCAGGAGACATAGATGGATCCAGCAGAAAAGAGGAAAGGAAGATATCAAGAAAGAGAGGGATATAAACTGGAAGGAGAAAAGATATGGGGAAAAGAGGGGGAGGAGAAGCAGTAAGAAACAGGTGCATGAAATAAAGAAATACAGAAATAGTAAAATGATGAAAAGAAATCGTTTTTTCAGAGATAATGGTTGATGAATTAAAAAGGGGATTCTGCAGGGTGACCAGGGGTAACAAGAATATATCTGCAATTAAAAATATTTAGAAAATAGGGTAATATAGATTATTAAAAGAGGGATAGATACTGATAACTCTTATTAGATGAATATACATTTTTATTTTTTATTCTTAAAAGAAAAGTTAAGGTTTATTGAAGAAATTCTAATAATTGAAATGAATGTGAAGATGTTTAAAAATGAAGTCAATATCAGTGACCAGAAATTGAATAGTGAATTTTTTCCCTTTTACTTGTCTGAAATTAGAAATAAAATTAAGGGGGGAAAATATGCTGCGGAATCCAAATGATGTAATGATTATTATTGTAACTTCTTAAAAATAATGGTTTATTGGGAATCAAGATGAAGGAATAAAGGTATATTTTTACCACTGAGGTGTCACACTCAAAGCAGTAAAAGGGGGGAAACCTATACTTGTTTCTTTTTCTTTTGTGTCAAAACTTGTATTAATCTAGAATCTATAAAAAGAATGTGTGATGGAAAGGGAATATGACAGATTAAAGAACTACTTAAATTAATAAGTTAATTTAGACTATTAAAAGGGAGAGACATTGGTAACTTTATTATTATTATTAGGCAAACATATATTATTTATTTTTATTTTTAAAATAAATATTAAAGGATTATATTTGAAATAATTGAAATGAAACGAAAAGATGTTTTGATTGAGATTAAGAGACGAGGATTAATTTATTTGTTTCTCTCCTTATTGAAAACTTGGAATGGAAAAGGTAATAATAGAATTAAGTATGCATATATGAATATATAACTGTTGTCATATTTGTATGTAAATGTGATGACCCGGAAATATGTTCTCCACTAAAAAGAGCTTTTTGTTTTTTATGTGAAAAATTGAGTAAAATTTGTTTAAAAGAAAAAATCCTGTTGGTTAAAAGCATCCCTGAGATCCAGTTGGGTGGAGAAAATACTTTGTGGAATTTTGACACGAATGCATTCTGCACTATATAACAAGGGTTCCCAAACTTGGCAACTTTAAGACTTGTGGACTTCAACTCCCAGAATTCTCCAGCCATGTATGCCAAGTTTGGAGACCTCTGCTAGATAAGAAGCCAGGAAATGCAATGGGGAAAACATGGCTCCAGTCTAATCGAGAGACAGCTGCTGCTCTATTGAGTGTTTAGTGCTGGTCACTCTGATGCTTTTTGGAATCCCTGTAGCATCTGATCTGAAAGTGGATTTAAAAATGGCAAGCTGTAAGAGTGATATGAAAAAAGACATTGCATGGATATACAAATAAAATTGGCTGATGTCTTAATAATTAAAAGGGGTGTATACAAACGGAAAACCAAAAGAGCGACTTGGATAACTCTCTTATATTGGAATTTGGAAACCTATTCTGTGAACAGGGACAAAGGAAAAAAATGAAAATAAAATGCAGGGAATTATTTGAAGGGATTCAAGATTAAGATTGTTAAAAGAAAAAGAAAGGACGGTAAAGTAAGTTTGTATAATCAACATTAAAATAAGACTTAACCCTTAATGGACTTTTACTGATCAGGACTGAACCACAAGTTTTTAAGGATCTGTTCTATAGATAAGAGATGAGATATGGAACATAAGTGGTAGTTACATTCTAAGAGAAGTTGATAAGTTGTTAAAATTGTTTTTACTTATTGTGATGAGGGGGTAAGTCACTTCTTTATATAGTTAGTCCTTGATTTACAACTATAATGGAGCCTGCCCATTACGATCGTTAAGGCATGATAGTCATAAAGGGGGTCGGCCACATGACTGACCTGATTTTATGACCTTTGTTGTTAGGCGAATGCAGCAAAGCAAAAGCTTGCTATGAGAGCGGTTGAGCCAAACATAAGAAGTAACTACCAGTTTTCAGTAAAACCATTGTAAAATGCAGTCACATGACAGGAAGATACTGCCAAAGCTGTAAATGCAGCCTCTTTGCCAATGCACCTGAAATGCAGCCACACAGCCACAGAGAAATGTACAACTGTCGGAACTTCAGATCCAAGGCATAAATAGCCACCAGACAGATAGCTCCATAGGAACTGTTTAAATGATTATATATATTTCTTTACTTTTTGTTTGCTACATTGTTTTTTCTTTTTCCCTATATATTCTTTTTTCCCCCTTCACTATTTTTTCTTTCTATTCTTTTATCTTTCAGGTTTTGTTACTTACAAAAATAAGAGGAATTTCTTCAGCCACAACTAGTAACTGGTACCTTCTATGAAGATAGCAAAGCTACTTGAATTCAGCTTAATCTTCATTTATATACTGCTTGCTACCCTGGGCAGAATTGTAACAGGCATGTATTTGAAACCAGGGCATGTGGGAAAGATTCCAGTATTTTACTGGCAGATAACGCTGCATTTTGGACAATCAATCGTCTTTGCCCCTTAATACAAATATCTAAACATGTAGGGGTTTTTTTCCCATTGCTATGCATTTTCTACTCATAAATCTTGATTTTTGGCATTTTTGCTGATGAAGAACAGTTCTTTAATCTCCAGAGCTTTCCTCCTGAAAAGATTAACTTGCCATAGATTGAGAAATTACAACTGTGCCCAACAGATACTATTTAATCATAATCATGCTTTCTAGCTACATGATGATGTAAAAAGATTGAATTCAATGAGATGTTAAAGGCTGTGTTGACATGGTTGTTATTCATTGTTAAAGTGGAACAAATTTTTAGTATATCTATTTTTAGTATAGATTTGCAACTAATGTACCTCCATGATATTTTAAAACCCCTTATTTCATCTGTACGTTGCCTTTTTATCCCCCTTTCCTGTCTTGTTTTTATGTCTATTTACATATCTTCTTTAATGTCTAATGAAAACAAAAAAAGAGGCAAGTCAAGGAACTTAAAAGAAACTGCATTTCATGGGATGAATCAATCACTCCAAGCCAAAAAGAAGTTTAGGAAATGTTTTATTTTTTAATTTAAAATACTTACAGTTTTCCCTTCTGGCAGATATATAAGCTGGTTAAAATAATTCTGTAACTTGGCATAATTTACAATATAATTGCAATGTAACAAAACCAATTAGTCACCCAAGATTAAGCATACATGATATAAACAAAAACACATCCAAAATGAAAATATAGTTAAATCACTAATTACAGCTCTTCACATATTTTCTGGAAAAATCATCTTTATTGATATAGGAAGAGCAAATCTTATTAAGAAACTTTTAAGAGGAAGGGAATTGAAAAGGCCCAAAGATCTTGTTCTTTCTAATGTGCCTTCCCTTTGAGCCTTTATTTTATTATTCTATATTATGTATTCAAGAAGATCAAAGGCTTCCATAGTTCAGGATACTCACCTTAAAATCAGAACCCAGAAATACTTAGTTAATCCACAACACGGGTCTATGAAGAATGAAAATAATCTTTGGGCACTGAGAGCATGCAGGTTAAAATATTTAGTGGTGCACCTGTAAGCAACTAGAAGTACACAAGTTTCCTACCTCACAATTGAAGCCATACATCCTCTAATTTTCAGACACATCTTTTTCTCACAGCTCCTTAAAAAACCCACAACACATGCCATAATTAGCAGGAAAAATAACTCTAGCACTTCTGAATTCTTTCCCCAAGGGGAAAAGGGAAGTTCACAGCCTGCAGGCTGTTGGCAAAGACGTCACAGGACAGTTATTGCTGCTAAAGGCAAGAATAACAGCAATTTTGCAGCTCTCCTGTTACTACATCCTCTTAGCTCCAAGAATGTGGCCTGGGGTTGCACAACGGGCTAGGCTAAACTCCGGCCGACTAGTTTGCAGCCAGGTATTCGGTACAGACCTTGCCAAGGTGATTTTAATCGCCCAGGAAAACTTGACAACCAATAAACCGTGGTGAACAACTTTTGTTCTGCCCTGTTTTGATTCTCCTCCCCAGCAGCCGCCCGTGGACTGTAGAGCTTTAGAGCTAAAGAGAGGCCTTCTTCAGCCTCCCCTCTTGCTGATAAGAGGAAAGCCGCTTGCATTTCGGCGAGGGCCAGCCGTATGGCCTTCAACCGAAGGAAATACCCGAATCCAGCGGGCCAGAAGGCAGTCCAGCCACCGCGCCGCTCCGGTGCCTTCTCCTCGGCCCCTGGGCCCAGCCGCTGCTCCTCGCCACAACCGGGGCTGGATTTGCAACTACACCCCCCCGCTAAGCGGGACTCAGCCGGCGCCTTTCCCGCCGCCATGCCGGAAAGCGGAGGGGCAGCGCCGCGTTTGCAGGCACCAACCGCACCTGCTGGAAAGGCTCCCGCTCCCCCACCTCAGCTCCCTCCTGACCCCGACGGCCTAAAGGGCGAGCCAAGGCGCTGCTGCTCCGGGCTCAGCTGCAGGCGCCGGCGCCGGGTCCGAGCAGGAAAGCGGCGCTCTCGGCCCGACGGGGAGGCGCCTCCCCAGGCAGGAAAGCGCGCGGTGGCCGCCTCGGCCGGCCCGTCACGCAGGCGCAGCCTCCGCCCTCCGCCCGCCAAACGCGGCGCTTCAAGCGGGCCCTCAGGGAGGCGGCTTCGGTGGCGGCGGCGGCGGCTCCTTGGATGCTTGGCCGCGGAGATCTCGCGGTGCTGGCGGCCGGCCCGGGCTGTCTTCAGACGCCGCCTCCTTTTTGTGTCGGGGTCGGGACTGTGCGCAGTGGAGCGGGCGGGGAGGCGCGCCGGGGACAGCAGCAGCAGCGGCGGCGGAGGAGGAAGAGCCGGAGCCGCAGCGGCCGGAGGCGGGAAGGAGGAGCGCACTGGTCTGCCTTCGCCAGCGCCGCCGGAGCCTCGCCCAGTCCGATGTGCCTCCTCCTGCGGCGGTGGCGCTGCTGCTGCTGCTGAGCCAGCCGACCTGCCGGCCGAGCCTTGCCGTCTCCCGCAATCCGAACATGGCCACCCCGGCAACGTGCACTCGCTTCACCGACGAATACCAGCTCTACGAGGAGCTCGGCAAGTACGTCTCTCGCCCGGCCGCCCGGCCGCCTGCCTGCCTGCCTGCGCGGCGCAGCCCCAGCACCGCCGCGCCTTCCGGGGGCCCTGGAGCCGTCGCGGGTCGCCTTCGCCTCGGCCTCCCGGATCGGTTAGCTTCCCTGGGCTTGGCAGCGCCGCCCGCTCAGCCCCTGGACGCTGCGGTCTTGCCGCAACTCTCCTCCTCGGCTGCCGCTGCCCGCCCGCCGCCCCCGGAGTCGCTCAAGCGAGCTGCAACTTCTGCGGCCGACGGGGGCAGAAAAGGGCAGCGCCGAGGCAGCTGGAGGGCCCCCCGTCCCCGCGGAACCCGGGCCAGGGAGCTGCGGCACCGGCGCCCGCTCCGGGGACCTGGGGGCCGGGGAAGCCAATCACCTGTCTCGCTTCGGCTCCAACTTCGAGACTGCCACCCCCCACCCCCCGCCCAAGGGCTCCCTTCTGCATTACGGCAAGCGCCGTTGCTACGTTTCTCCTACCTCAAGATCGGCTCCCTGTGTGCCTCCCCCTCGCCCTGCGCCGCTTCTGCCTCTTCCCGCCTGTCTTTTTCTCCTCTGGGAAGGAACAGCGTCTGGGAAGGGAGGGGATTTAGGGATACCCCGGGGGCACCTCCTTCTTGCCTCGCTCTCTGCGCTTGGACCTTGGCGTGGTCTGCTTTAACTTGTGTGCAGGAATGGAAGCGGATGGAAAACGTCTTTATTAGGGCAAGGCGGGAACAGCTGGGTCCCGATCTAGAAAGGGTCCCTTAGATCAGGAGTCTCCAACCTGGGCAGCTTGAAGCCTGGCGGACTTCAACTCCCAGAATTCCCCAGCCAGCTGAGTTGAAGTCTGTCAGGCTTCAAGCTGCCCAGGTTGGAGAGCCCTGCCTTAGAAAGATGGACTTCACTCCCCATGGCTCCCAAGCAAAGTACTTTGGAATCCTTTGCCTTGCAAAGAACAAGTCCACTGCTGACTTTAAAAACTGAATTCTTGCCTGCAAATCGTAATTCGAACATAGTCTACCTTTCCCATATAGTGTCTGAGGGCCTCTCTTCTCTCCATTCACCCCCTAGCCCCATAGAAGGGGAATCAGATGCTATCTTCTGCCATCCACGCCAAACTGCAAGCCAACCTCCCCCCCCCCCAAGGGGAAGGGGATGGCGGGTGACATTTTCCTTGCTTTTTGGGCTGGCCCCTATTTCAGGGTACTGCCTCTTGCTTTCTGAGCACCAGACAAGATGGGGATCCCGTTTTTCCTCTCAGAGAAACGGAGGCTTCCAACCTGCTTTGTCCACACGATTACTACTTGTGAGGAGGCTGCTTTGAGGTGGCTGTGCTTGTCTGTCTTAGGGCTGGGGCTTCCCTTGCTAAATTTGGATTGACCATGTTATAAAAGGCCACTATGAAATACATATCGAAGCTCTTCCCATTAGAGTAACAGTATTTCACCTCTGCAGTTGGGCGCTAGAAAAGTTGGAAGAGGAGTAACCATTTGAGATTTCCCCATCCATTTGCTCTGCTGCTTTGGAAGGCTTAGTGCTGAGCTCTTCCAATGTGTTTGTGGGAGCCTCTGTTGAAGAAACTGAGTAATGGATTATAGTGAGCTCCTTTGGGGCTGTGTTCATGGTTAATCAAATTAGCAATAGTCACAGAACACACTGAACCGTAAAATAACCACATTATTTTAGTTCGTATAATCTATTGAGCCACAAACTACATTTCAGCTGTAATCCTGGTTTCTGTGTCCAAAGAGATAGTAGGAGGTCAGGCTGGAATCCAAGAGTAAATTAAGTTAACAAACCTCAAAACTTGTCACTTTTTTAAAAAAAAAACCCATGCTGGCTGTTTTCCAAATCATCAGAATCTCCTTCTCTTTTTCTAATATTTTTTCAGTTTTTAGTTCTATTACCAATTGAGCATATGGGTTCTTTAATTAACCTTGACAGATTTAATCCTTTGTTCTTGATTCAGTTTCACGGGATCAGTCTTTCCATATTTCTTCTAGGGGTGCTTTCTCAGTGGTACGGAGATGTGTGAAAAAAACCTCATCTCAAGAATTTGCTGCAAAGATCATCAATACCAAGAAGCTGTCAGCAAGAGGTGAGCATCCGAGCATTGGTTTTAATCAAATTCCTATACAGAATAATGTTGGAGAATTGCTTCTTAATTGACTCTTAATTGATACAGTGTAGCAAATGGTATCATTGATCTGCTTGGAATCGGTGTTTCTTTTGGCTTTGATTTTGGAATATGCTGCTGCCTCCAAGCTCATAGCTAGAATGGATTCATTTCTTATTAGATACTAAAGTCTGAAACATCCTGAACCAATGCTTAATAGTTAGCATCAAATTAACTACCTACTTAATAGCTCACTCAAACTATTAGGGAGTTAGTTGGTGTTATACTTTCAGAAGTATAGAATGCATTATGACTCTGTATTTGGACTGGTTCTTTTTAAACTCACAGGGGCTTAGTTCTACATAACTTTGCTTAGAGCTGCATTGAAATTGGCCCAAAAGATTACATCAGGCTTCTCCAATTCAGGTGTATTTTATTTCACATTTTGAAGCCTAGAAGAATGTTTGAATCAGAAAGAGAAGGGGATTGTTAGAGGAATTGTCTAGGACCCTTGTCCTGAAGCTGATGGTATTAGAAGTAATAATGTTTTTGCTTTTAGTGTTGCGATTTGATTTTGTGACTATTATTTATTATAGCGATGCATTATTCTGGTCTGGGAATTTGACATGTGAAAAATCTGTTGTGGAATTTATAAAGAACAAAACGAATCAATAATAAAGTCATGTTTTCTCTTCAGGGATGTTATTCTTTCAATGGACTTACACATTACTAACACACAACATTAACTACACATTACTTGAATACATGTGTAAAATGGTACTCGCATGATGCATAAAATGATGTATTCCTTGATGTTTATCTACTCCTCCAAGACCTCTGTTCATACTTGAAGAAGCCCATCATAGCATGCCACCATGCTTTTATACTGTTTTGAGTAGCTTGCAGTGGCATGAAATATGTAATAATCCAATTCAAGTACAAACGTTTATTTATTCAGTGCCTTCTATAGCAAATAATTTACTTATTCTGCATAATTAACCAGGATGTATTATGTTATTTTCTGTGAAGCCAGGATATTGATTTAATCCTAATCAATGTGATATTTTTTTACTCATTTTCCCATTATCTTGCCTGTTTTCAGGTTGCAATGCATCTCACTGATGGCATGCAGTACTTTAATCAAAGAGTTGTCTACATTGCAATATTGTTATTGTTTCTTCTTGTAATTCCTCCATGATATAATTGTATCTTCAGTTCAGCGTCTTCTTAATTTCCTCCCTTCTTCTTTTTAGCAACTTCGACAGTAACAGCCTCAGCCTGTTAGGCAACAACAGTCACTTTTCTTTGCTCTGACTTAAGAGCTCCCAACCAGGAAATTCCTTGTTTATAACGTATTTTTGCCATGAGTTTGAGGAAGAGGTGTCTACTCTTTCAACATGGGGAGAGTAAGGATCCACAAAGGCTTTTTCAGCCACTGTAGATGGTAGAAAATCAAAGACCTAAACAGGTACAGCGTTGGTAGAGAAAACTTTTCCCTTGCTTTCCTACTGCAAAATATAGATTATGGTTATTTTTATTTACCACATTTATGTCTATATTCCTGCAATCCCTGATTTCTTTTCATGGCAATCCTATTGTATAAGAAAGATGTCAGTTGTCCTAACAATTACCTTAATGTCTCAGTGGAAATTAGAATTTCCCGGTGTCACTTGTAAGTGTCGCATGTGTCCAGTCTTTGGTTTTTCAGTGCATTTTGGAAGAACTATAAAGTAATAATTAGGGCAACTAATACTGTGCTGCAGTTTTGGTTTCTCTGACATACCCTTGTCAGAGAGGTGTATCAGGTAGGAGAAAGAATAATGGGTTACAAAAAATAGTGCACCAAACTTCATTAAAAAGACTACCTAATTTTATTCAAATTCCTGACAAACTTATGCAGCGTTGGGAGAATAATTTCAAAGGAAAAATTGATTTATTTGCTTATCGGTTATGGTATAAGAGAAATGAGGTATGGATTGATTGATTGATGAAATTAATAGCAAAAATAAAACCATTGGACTAAAGGATCTGTCTGTAAAGAATGGAGAATTATTATTCACATATTGTAAGATGAAACAGTCAGATAACGAAGTCTGAGCTTCTACAAATTGGTAGTAGCATTCATTATTAAATGAGGGCAGTTGTGTTCTGGCAAAATCAATACAAATATTAGTGGTGCCAGGAATCATGGAGAGTTGTTTTTTCGTGATGATAGGAGATACTGCCTTATTGTTTTTGTAATAAGGCAGCTGTAATATGTGACATCTCAAAGCTATCCAGAGCTTAGGAGCAGTTATAAGGCAGAAAATATAAAGGAGTGATCGGTCTAAAATGACAACAGCATCCAAGTTGATTCCTGATTACAAGGATACCATAAAAGATGGAAGGAGAAGATTACTTTTTATCTCTTCCAGGAAAACTATGGGTCAGATCTCGCAACTGCACATCTGTAAGGAAAATCACATGAATTTCTATTGCTGTTGGTTCTGCTGTCATTTTCCTCTTGTTGGGCTCAGATTGCTGGTTGCTCTGTTGTGTGGGAAAATGTGTCTGAAGTTGGGCTTTGCTTTTGACCATATGTTGTGTGCAACAAGATTGCCATACAAATCTGTTCCTTGTGAATCACCACTATCTGGAGATGGCAAAATAAACCACAGTACACACACAGAGTGATTGTGCAGATTGTGATAAGGGTGTGAAAATTACAAAAAACAAAATCTGTCAGTTGTCATGATATCTAAATCATGGAATAAGAATTTAAGGGCCCAGACAACTATTGAGCTGCAATAAAACATGAGTTGCTATCACTAGCCAAGGAAGTAATACGTAGTTAGTTGATTTCGGGCTTGATTGTCTAAATGTCAGTGATAAATGATCATGCTTGTTCTAAAGATGGTGGATTAATTCATTTCAGCATTTTTGAGAACCGTGATGGGTGGAGTCCTGAGTATTACATATTGAATAAAATAACAAAGTAGGAAAATACATAAAGTCAGAAAATACCAAGAGGAACCCTTTTGGTCTCCATATATAAAGAACCTCTGCTGGAAAAAAGAATCTGGCAGAGGGTGTAGGATCAGATATAGCTCCGGGTGACCTAAGAGGTGTTTAGTTTCTCTGGTGCTTCAGAGCAGCAATGTGAGTCAAGACTATGACTAAATATTCGGCCCAGAAAGCACTGGAGCCACAGTAATGCCAGCTGCAAAGTGGCAGTGAGATCTCACACCCCATCTCTTTCTTTACAAATTCAGTCTGCTTGTAAGAAAAGCCTGTGGTGCAGTGTTTCCTCTAGCAAGTACTATTTGGCCCTGATCGTTACTGCTTCCTTTAAATACCAGCTTTTTTACTATTTTGGTACTCTCTGGAGTCACATGCTTTAGTATACGCTTACATCCTTTCCTTTAACGTGTGTTGGCCCTCTTATCTGCGACATAAAACTGGTTTAGAGTGGGGCAGCTTACATTTCTTGTACATACTTCTTTGGGAGCCAAGATTCTTGATGCTGACAGAGACATTGAAAACAGAAGTGAACGTTTGCTTCATTACCAGGGTGGCTGTTGTAATCGTCCTTTGTTTAGTGCCCTCGCTAGCTTGAGGTTAGTAGAAGCAAAGCTGAAGAACTGCAATCTATTCTAGTCAGGAAGGCGGTGAATTAGTGGAAAGCCTTGTCTCCTGCCCAGTGTTTCCTCTGCAGCCTTCTTTCCTTCCTGGTCTCTTGAATCCGTCTTACTCTGCCTGCAACACACGAGGTAGGCTCTTGACTTGGATGCAGATATTGCATTGTAAAGGTTTAACACATTGCTAAACCTTGTCGTGGATTTAGAATAGTAGCTGTCATGGCTGTGACTTTAGTCCAGAATTGATTTTGTAACTGGAAAAGAGGCATTGGATTTGTTTCTGGCAACACTTTAGGAGAGAAGCGCAGGCTATTAAACTGAAATGTTTGTCTGCTGTTATAGCTTTTCACTTCATGATATCTGTGCTGAAGTCACATGGGTTTCCTTTGCTCTCTTTGGGAGCCACCTCTTTCTGTAAAAAGTATTAATAGAATATTTTCAGAGTGGATAAAATAAAATATGCTGAATCCTTTTCCTCAAGCTTGTTTACCTAGCAAGGAACAGAGGCCATCCCTGGGCCACAGGCCACACCTGACCGCCCATCTGCCATGCCAAGATAATGTTCTGCTAAAATTGATGAGAAAATAGATGAAGTTAAATGGTATATTTTTCCCCTCCAAAATAATGCTACGAGGCCTTCGGGAGGGAAGGTGCCCTTCCCATTCCCAAATTTGGCTGAAACCAAGCTGCTGAAATTTCTGAACAGTGATGCAGTTTTTACCCATTTTGGGAGTGAGGAATAAGTGTGGCCTGCTCTTATCCCTCCAGCCAAGCTTCTGCTTCCTTTCCCATATTTAGGCCAGCAAAATAGGCAAAAAACCCCCACACACATTTGCCTCCTCCATTCTTGTTATATAACACTGATGATGTCTGGTGCCCAGCAGCATGTCAAGGTGCCCAGAAGAGGGCAAATAGGAAAAGAGTAAACTAGAACAGTTGAGCGAGAGGAACCATTTGAATTTCTGTAGGTAAAAAGAACTGGTTAAAAATAAAAAAGTGGAATCTGGCAGAGGATGTAATGGTTAGGTATTGCTATGGGTGACCTGAGAGGTGTTCAGTTTTTGCAGGGCTCTGGAGTAGCAGTGTAAGTCAAGACTCTGGCTAAATATAGGTAGTCGTGGATTAAACAACAACTGTATCTGTTTAATGACTGTTAGAAGTTACAGTGGCACTGAAAAAAGTGATTTATGACTATTTTTTTTTCACACTTAACAACTGTTGCAGCATCCATGGTCAAAATTTGGACACTTGGCAACTGACTCATATTTATGACTTTTGCGACCTTCTGACAAGCAAAATGTCAGCCTTCAAGACTCCTTTCTTTTCTCTCGCATCTTTCAGCTGCCATAGTAACGGGGGGGGGGGAGAGGGTGAAATAATTAGGCTTTGTGGGAGTGGGAAATGTGCTATAGAATGAACTGTATAACTTGGGGAAAAACTTTATTGTTTATGCTTATTTGCTTGCTTACTGCGCAACTGCAGCTCTTTATCAAACTAGGCCAAGGTCAACGGCCAGATGCCTGCATCACCACCTGAAGATGCTCCACATGACATTATACACATCTTTGATTGGATGGACCATTTGAACTATGGTGGGTGATTTATGACATTGCAATCACTTTGTATATGTGCTTTTCACATGTAAATCCTCAGATCTAGAATTCTTTTGATGCTATCACTTGATTTCCAGTAAAAGTTTCTTTTCTTCATAATAATGGAGTCTAAGAGTGTCTTTTTTGGATTTTGAATGGACCATCTGACATTATTCTATGGAGAAGTTAGATTCACTTAACAACCGTGTTACTAATTTAACAACTGTAGTGATTCACTCAATAGCTATGGCAAGAATGGTTATAAAATGGGGCAAAACTCACTGAACAACTATCTCACTTAACAACAGAAATTTGGGGCTCAAATGTGGTTGTAGGTTGAGGATTACCTCCATTGGCCAAGTGGTTGAGCACTTCTAGCTCCTCAGAGATGGTGTTGGAAGCAACGAGATGTTATTCCAGTTGAAAGTTAATGGCATCAAGAATGCTTTCATTCTTTTACTGGGTGTTCAAGCTGTTCCATTTTCTTTTTCTTTGTTTTGTTTCGGTTTTTTTGCTTTGGAAGAGAATCTCTTTTAATAGTGATTCTCAGCCTTAAGCCTGGAAGCACTACTTCCTTGCTTGGTCATGTTGAAATTAAGCATCCTGTTCTTCATGTAATTAAATATGGGCCATTGAGGGACTAATTTGCATTAAGGTTGTGACTTGCTGTAATGTTTATGTCTCACTAAACAGCCAAGAAAGTCCTTTCTCCCCTTTTCCCTTTCTCTGCAGCCAGTTACATTGGATAAGGGAGCCCCGGAGAAAATTGTGATGGAATGACGTGAATGACCCCATATCACCCAACCAAATAAATCTAATTTATTTATAGGATTTTTATCCTCCCTTCAAACAAAAACTTCCCAAGTGGCTTATGTATAATCAATGAAAAATGCATTGTTTGTTGCAAACTTACAAACAAAAGAGATAATCCAGAAAGGAAAAAGTATATGGACAAAGGTGAGATAATGACCTCTTTCCCCTCCCCCATTCTTGGGCTTAAAAAAGAGCTACTGTAGGTCCAGGAATGGCGCTGATACAGTTGGATCTTTTAGCAACTGCCTTACTTCCTCATTAGGGTCTAATTTGGCTTGATAAAATGACAGGTGTTCTTTCAGTTTACAGGACTGGGGAACATTTGTGGGATTGGAACTACTGATCATCCTTCTGAAGGAGATGGTGGAACTCATTCAGTGATATTGTGATATTAATGGAAGGGACATGGTAGGACCCAAAGTTGTTTTTGGACCCAAATTCCAAAAGAGAACTGGACTTTCTTGGTTTTTTTACTTTGAAAATGTTTCACTTCTCATACAATAAGCTTCAGAAGAAAAATGAAATGTTTTCAAAGAAAAAAACAAAGTCTAGTTGTCTTTTAGAAAATTGCCTTTGGGACACCCATGATTGGGTGATTGAGAGTCTCCATAGAGAGTTCGGAGTACCCTGGTAGTTTCTAAGCTTAGTTTTTGAGGATATGGATGAGAGAGGCAAAATGCTTGTATCAGGTCTTCACCCTGAAAAACCACCTCAAAACAGACCAGTATCAATACTGGCATCATGTTGCCCAAATTGGAGTGTGGTGAGTGTAATGTGGGTTGACCGGTCTTGTTTTGAAAACTATGTTTAAGTGAGGTATGGACTATTTCTGCTACCTAATCAAATTGCTTCCTCCCATGCTCCCTGAGAGGACTGCACTGTGAAGCTTTAGATTTCAGGCACAGTTACAAGGCAGTGTAGTCAGGAATGAAAATTAGAGTTAAAGTGTTGATTTGAAATTGGCTAAAGGAAAAAAAAACAAGTATGTGAAAGTGAGCAAAATGATTAAATACAGTAAGACCAAATAATATTTGAGTGCAGATGGGTAAAGGAGCTTCAGGAAATGGGTAACTGAGTAGAAGGAATCAAATTTAACTTGGAAAGTCAGCAGATGGTTTTTGAATCTCCAACTGGATTGTTTTGATTTAATGTACAAATTAGCTGTAGAGCTAACTATCACAAGTCTTTGTACTGAAAATAATTTGTGATTCATCTTCAAGTGTTGAAATTGATGCAGACATAATATTGGAATTTAAAAGGGCTGGATTGACAAGTAGTAGTCTGTTAAACTTTTTTGAATAACAAAACAAATATAGAACTAGCTGAGCAATGATATTCAAGTAATAATATTTGGTAATACACTTTTGTTAGACAGGTTTTCTTTTTCTCTTTTGCTTGTGTCCAATTCTTAGATGCTTCCTGGATAAGTCCCTGGAGTTTTCCTGGCAAGGTTTTTCAGAAGTGGTTTGCCATTGCCTCCTTCCTAGGGCTGAGAAAAAGAATCTGGCCCAAGATCACTGAGTTGGCTTTGTGCTTAAAGTGGGACTAGAACTCATGGCCTCCCGGTTTCTAATCCTGCGTCCTAAGCACTAAACCAAAGTGGCTCTCAAATTTCAGGTTTGGGATCACGTTTTAAACTTTTTTATACTGGATAATCTGTTAGTTTCCCAGAATTCCCAGTCAAGAAGCAAAGCTCTAGTAATATAAAATTACATAGGAATAACTCCCAAGTACAAAATTCCAAGCAATTTTCAGCGTGATCCACAGCTGTTCCAGATGTGCATCCCCCCCACAGGAAACTGCCATATTTGTTTGAAACAGCAATTCCCAACTTCAATTGTGTACTTCGCGGAAGCTGCTTTGAGTATAGCCCAGTGGGCTTGGGCTGTACCAGACAAAGAATAGTTTTTCAACTTGTGGAGAGAACATCTTGATTTTCCCAAACATAGCATAGCTAACACGAGGCATATTCAAGGCTTTTTCTTCATAAACTCATTTGGTAATGATTAGTCTGAAGGTATTTGTATTTAAAGTCCTGTTTCTCTCTGCTCCATTTTTGTGGTGGCTATCAATTGCTTAATAATATGTCCAGATGTCTTTTTCATGAAGGCATCATTGGAAATGGCCCATCATACTGTCACTTCCCAACTTTATACCACTAGCATGTACATTATTATAGCAGTAAAAAGTTGGCACCGAGAGTCTGAAATGGAAAGATGACAAATAAATAAATAAATCAAATCAACAAATAAATGCTCTATCTTACATATTGGCAAAAAAAATCAAAAAATAAAATACAAGCTAAATAGTCAAGACCTTGTTGATGATCCAAACTCTGTCAAGGACCTCGGAGTACTCATCTTAAATGATCTAAGTGCTAGAGCCCACTTTAACTACATAGCCAAAAAGGCATTAAGAGTTGTTAACCTAATCCTGCGTAGCTTTTTCTCCGGTAATATCACTCTACTAACTAGAGCATATAAAACATTTGCTAGATCAATACTTGAATACTCATCAGTCTGGAACCCGCATTACATATCTGATATTAATACAATTGAGAAAGTCCAGAAATATTTTACGAGAAGAATCCTCCACTCCTCTACTCGTAGCAGAATACCTTATGCCACCAGACTTGAAATTTTAGACCTAGACAACCTAGAACCACGCCGCCTTCTGTTCGATCTAAGTATAGTATATAAAATTATATATTACAATGTCCTACCTATCAATCAATACTTCAGCTTCAACCAAAACAATATACAAGAGCACTAAATAGATACAAACTAAAGATAAACCACACCAAACTTGACTGCAGGAAATACGACTTCAGCAACAGAGTGATCAATGTCTGGAATACTCTACCTGACTCTGTGGTTTCTTCCCCAAACCCCAAAATCTTCAACATTCGATTGTCTGCTGTTGACCTCACCCCTTTCCTAAGAGGTCTGTAGGGGGCATGCATAAGCGTACCAAAACGTGCCTACCGCCCCTGTTGTTTCTTTTTCTATTTCATATATTTATAACCATGTTTATACTTATACCTGTTATCTAATAATTGTTTGACAAAATAAATAAACAAATAAAAATAAATAAAATTGGTTGGGTTCAACTGATATATTCCTCCTTTAGTTTTTCATGAAAGCCTAACCATTTTTTTGTGGAATCCCAGAATATAATTTGGGGAAAAAAATCCCAATTCGCTTATCTGATAACTGAAATTGGGCTCAAATGTCTTCATTTGTGTAGAAATCTGGATATATCTGCAACATTAGCACACTTTCCTACATTGCCTAAATGTGATACCTTTCTGGACTAGCAACCATTAGAAAGCTAGTTATTTAATATCTGGTTAAATTTTTCCAGAAAACATTGAAATAGCAGGGACGTGTCTTGCCAATTAGAAAATGGTTGTCAGTGTTTGATAAAGTGAAAGAAAAATGCACAGTGAAAAAGGCCATAATTTGAGTATTAGACCCTTCTAATTGAAACCTTGTCTCATTTATAAATTCACTGATGCAGTTCGGATATGCATTAGAATTATGCAGCTAGTATCTTTTTCTATAGGGAAAAGAGCTTTCATTTCTGCGGATGAATTGCCTCATAATATACATAATGGATTTGTACAACTTCTATTTATATTAAATGGTTTTAAAATGGCATTGTTTTTAGAAATTCAGTTCAAATACATATATTATGTATAAATTTAAGCCCCAAAATACATAATATTCCCGAGAAATGGAAACAATAGAGAGTAGAATAGAATGAATGAGCTGAAAGGGACTTTGGAGATCTTCTAGTCCAGATCCCTGCTCAAGCAGGAGAACCTATACTATTTCAGATAGAGAACGTTGTACACTGTGGTGATTCCCCATTGTTAATTGTAGCAGCATATTTGTTATCTGATTTCAGAAAAAGTATATCATATGTGTTCTTATTCATACTAATGTGACTGTAGACCTTGTTTTCAGGAAATTTCTTGAAGGGAGTCTTGGATTGAGTTAAATCTGTGACTAAATTACATGAGGATTCACTCTAGCACAGAAGAGTCTCTTTCCATTCTTGTGAAAACTCTAATGCCATAACTGCTGCATTATATAAGGAATCCAAAATCTTGGGTGGATGCCGACCAGTGAACTGATGTATTTTGCAAAAATGGCTGACATTAAAGCCAGAAAATCAGCCTCTTTGAAGTATGCTTGGATTAAACATTCTTGCTCAGTACAAATCTGATGCACAGTGTGGACTTCCGGCCATGGGATCTGTAGGGAAAGCTGGCATGACCAGGAGTTCTGTAAGTTAACTTCTACATTTCTGGTGGCCTTTTTGGCTGAGGAGGACTGATGCCTTTCACATCGGTAACAATGCCCCTGCTAGACACCAGTTGAATTTAAATTCAACAATGTTCTTCTCAAGTGACACCCTGTACAATTGCATAGTAACTTTTGCTGCTAACAAAATGTATTCAAAGACTGAAGCTTTCATGAGCTTTGTCTGATGAGGCTGCCGCTTGCTATGTGCTTCCAGCGAAGTGAGCTTCAGCTCACAAAAACATATGTCTTTCAGCACACTTGTTATTCAGAAAAGATACTATCGGACTCCTGATGTTTTGTCCCTCCCGGAACAAATAGATTATCCTACTGAGAAATGTCTATTATTCCAACATCATTATACTCAGCAGTTGGTCTGCAATAGTTTCATGGAGTGAATGTTCGGGTCTTGCTTTTCTAAGTTTTTTTGCTATGGTGGTTTTTGAGCTGCAGCTAAATTTGGTCTGATCTGGATGTAGATCCAGTATTCGTCTTCTTTTTCCCCCAACTCTCATCAATAAATTTAATGCAAATAATTGTTTGCTTCTGTGGGATTTAATGGGAACATAATCCTAGGTGCTGAGGATGATGGGCATTCTTGAACCTGTAGTCACTTTTCTTGGTACTTCCAAGTTCCTTTCCTCCAGCTGACATGTTTAGATTCTTTCAGTAAAAACTGACAAGCTTTTAGATCATCTTTATTTCTGAGTAAACTCTACCCTCCCCTCAAGCATTCTTAGGAAATAAAAATAGAGGGGAGCTATGCCTCAGTGCTTTGTTTGGAAATGTGCCATTCCAAATTTTTTTTTTTTGTGACTGGCCATGCCAGTTACGGCAGACATTTTGTGGCTAGACTGATCTCCCATGGCAACCATGTTGTGAAGTGGCCACGCAAGTGCCTCTGAAGGATGTTAAGTTCTTGAGCCACACACGGGAGCCACACACTGCAGATTGCCTTGAGATGGAGGGAGGGAGTATGTGGAGAATACAACTACATTTTTGGACCTATAGAGTGTTATTTTGGTTTATAGTACATAATGAAAAACTGCCAGAAAATATTCCAAGACCACAAGATGACAAATGCCAAGCCCTTCTCTAATCATCACACCTTAGCCCCTATTCCATTTTTAGCATATTTAAGCAAATGAAAGCAACGACAGAATTGGTAGGGGTCTTAGAGGTCATCTAGTCCAGCCTCTTGGCAGTATTCGTTAAAACATTTCTGACAGACAATTGTCCAGCCTCCTTCTGAAAATAACAAAGGAGAATTCAAGACTTTATGTGGTAGCCTGTTCCATTGCCTGACAACTTAAAATGGTTTTTATTTACTTGATTTATATGGCTGCTCATCTTGCTTTTATGTAACTCTAAGCAGCTTACAGTAAAGCAAATAGCACAAAATAAATGATACAAAACAAGAGTAAAACAAGAATAGCAGCAAGGCACAATCTAAACTATCTTCCACACCGCAGGAGATGGGCTCTAACCGATGTCTGGGTCTCCAGCACAAAGTCAGGTTTTTAAGGCCTTATGGAAAGCCAACAGGGCCAGGACCGGTCCAACCTGAGGGGAAATGATGCTTTAAAGGGTGGGCGCTAAGGTAGACATGGCTCTCCCTCTGAGCCCTACCAGCCAACACTCTTTAGCTCCCAAAATATGCCCTTCCAGACAGATTGGATAGGATAGGTAGAAACAGTTGGAGAGAGAAGAACCTATAATTTACCTAGTATAAGCCATGAAAGGCTTTAAAGGTGACAACCAGCACCTTGAATTGCAGCTTGAAGCACACCAGAAGTCAGTGTAGCTCAAAACACAATGGTGTCATAAGAGCTGCGTAATTGGCACCAGTAACAAAGTGCCTGTGCTGTTGCATTTTGCATCAGTTGAAGCTTCCAAATATTCCCCAAGTACAGCACCACAGAAGGTGTATTGCAGCAGTCCAGACTGGAGGTCACAAGGACAGGAGTGACTGTGAGCAGTGCCCCCGCAACTGATGCACATTCCTAAACTCTGAAAAAACCCTCCTAGCCCTGGCTGCCACCTGTGTTTTGAGCAGGACCTGTGAGTTTAGACGGCCCCCAGGTTGCATATCCGATCTGTCTGGGGCAATACCATCCCATCCAGAACCAAAGATAGAAGAACCCAGAAGGTTAAAAAACCCAGAGCCCCTGAGTCTTCCTTGAGTTGTGAAAGGGCCTGTTGCATCCATCCAGGCTGTCACAGCTTCCAGGCACTTAGATGAAACCTTCATGGCATCATTCAGATATCATCACATATTGAATGTAGCTCACTCCAAACTGTTGGATGATCTCATCCAGTGGCTTCATGTAGATGTTAAATAGGTGGGGAGAGATTACCAAACCTTGAGGAACTCCATAAACGAGGGGTCCCTAGCTGGATCTCTCCCCTCTCTCAACATTGACTGGAACAAACTCTGGAGGAAGAAGGAGAACCAGCACAACATCATGCTGTCCACTCCCAACTCTTGAAGTAAGTCAAGAAGGCACCCAAATTGATGATACCAAAAGCTATTGAGAAATGAAGAAGAGGTGCTCCTGCCAGAGGTTATCCAAGAGTGCTAAGATCAGTGCTATCTTGGTCTCTGAACGGAGACTAAGATAATCCTTTTTTTCCAAAGTCCTCTGAAGTTGCAATGCAACCTAGGAAGGAAAAGTAATGATCAAAAATTATCTAAAATGATGTGGTCTAGTGATGGCCTCTTGAGGAGGGGATGAATCACTGCCTGCTTAATGGGTCTATGACAATTTGCCACGGTCAACTCACCATGACCAACTCACTGCAGGAAAACTCGCCATGGCCATTTCACAACAGGGCAACTCACTGCAGGACAAGAGTTACACTAATGTCAAAGAAATTGCGGAATAGAATCATTAAATAAAGGATGCAAAAGGAGGGATGGAACAAAATATGAATGGGAAAAATTAAAAATATTTTTATTTAAATATAATTATTAAATTGTCCTGCAGCAAGTTGGCCATGTTGAGTTGGCTGTGGCAAGTTGGCTGCAGCAAATTGCCTATGGAAAAATGTCCCATTCCCATGCTTAAGAGGCAGCAGAACTACCCCTTCTATTAAAGAGGAATTAACCATCCCCAGAACCTAACCACACATTTCTTCCCAGGAGGCCTCAATCCTAGCAAGGAGAATTAAAGTTAGGAGGTTTGTGATGTCTAACCTGGACCTCCTTTTAATTTGAGGCCACAGATCTTGTCCCCTGGGAAAGTTAGCTCACTCTTTTTCTGTTCCTTCTGATCAGTGGTGGGATTCAAAAATTCCCACCACTGTTTCTGTGGATGTGGCTTGGGGGGCGTGGCTGCAGGGGGGGGTCATGCAACTCACGCATATGCATGACTTGTGCACACACGTGCCAACCATGTGCTTGGCACATGCGTTAAAACAGTCAAAACTAAGCTACTGTGCCTCTCAGCTGTTTTGCACAGGAATCCACTCTGCTGTGCCAAACAGCTGAGAGGTTACCAAGGACCTAGGAGCAGGGGCAGGTGGGTGGGCCCAACTGCAGAGCGTTGGAGAGACTCGGAGTGAACTGGTTCTCTGCCAGCTGATCTTCAGCGCTACAGGTACACCAGAACCAGGCTGAACCGGGAGAATACCACCATTGCTTCTGATGCTTGAGGACTGCCATGGCATCTTTTCTATAGGCTAAACATACAGTACCTAGATCCTTTAACTATAGGACTTACTTCTTTGAGGACCAACCACCATGTATGGTTGGCAGAGTTCATGCCAAATGTAAGACTGACGGATTGCAAGTGATTTTATGCGGTTTCAATTAGTTGGTTTTTGGTGGGATTATAAGCAAACAATACAGCGTTAAAATATAACCAAATTATATACCAAAAGAAATTTATAGTGTTTACCAATTCACCTTCATTTATCCCAGGACCATCTCACTATTCACTACTTAGCTAGGTCTGCAGAAACGACCTACATAGCAAGAATGAAGGTGTAGATCTTGTTCCTGGTAGAAAGACATTCTAGAGGAGGAGTTCTGCCAAGGAGGCTCTCTTCCAGTTCCCCTCTTGCTCTGTGCAGGACCCATTGAGCAGATTCTCTTTTGAGTAAGCAGTCTTGCAGATAACAGGGGTCCAAAATGACATAGATTATATAATTAGTGCTATGAATTGCATCTGGAAACTGCAAATGGAGTGCTTTTCACAATACTGGTCTTCTGTGGTAAGTATCCCATTGCTGATGTTACTGCACAGGTTATTCCAGATTATGCTCAAGAACAATGTAGAGTGAATTACAGAACTCCAGAAAGTCTTGAGAGCGTGAATTGCCAGCCCCTCCAGTCCCAACCATACCTGCCATTCCTTTGGGCTACAGTTTTCTTATTACTATTCCAGCGGGAGATGAGAGTCCAGGAGGACCTCCATGTTGCTCAGCATCTCCTTTTGGGGGAGTAGAGCCTCATTGAGAATTAAAGTTGATGTTCTCCTGGTGTTCGCTGAGTTTTGAATTTGGCTCCATTTGGCCTCGGCTGTCTTAGTTCTCCCCAACTAGACCCTTGCAACCTCTAGACACAAAGGGTTTCATTGCATGTTCTGTTTGGTCTTGGGTGGCAATGTATAATTGAGCACCATCTGCACACTGAGGATAACTGTACCCCAAATGGGCATAGTTTTCCCCCAGAGCTTCATGTAAATGTCAAATAGTAGAGGATAGATTCGAGCCCTCTGGTATTTCATACTAAAGTGCCAAAGGGCTCACCTTCTTTCTTCATACAGACTGTCTGAGTCCGGAAGGGTGCTTTTCCCACTTTTCATGTCAGAGTGCACACAGTGTGACTAAGTGAGACAACCCAGGAGCAAATATAGCACATAGGTTTGTATTGTATTTGCATATAGTGGTTTTTGTTGAGGTATTAAGATTTAAGAGCTGACCAGCAGTAGTAATAGCTGCCAGATGCTGTAAGTTTGATGCAATGTTAGGCTGATGAAATGAAGATGATTCAGCATAGCATGGGTATTTCTCTTTAAGACTGGGAATTAAAGATCCCTTTAAGAGATGTTTATATAATGGCAGCCATTAGAGGGAGTATCCTCTTTCCTTGTGTCCGGTATTCATTGCAGAATTCTCCATGTAAGAGTTAAGAAGAAGTTGTGCTTTCTTGTAAGTTATTTTGCCTTCCACGTTTATTTCTCTATATAACTGTCTTGTAGATAAACCATTGTTAAATGTCTAAGTCTCTTTGTGCTGTGTTTTGCTCCTGGGTTGACTCATAATAGCAGTCACCCTACAAAAGCATATATACATACAAGTACTTTGATACAGATCTTGAATGAACAGCAATCAGTAATCAGCTACACCACGGAAGCACACATGGAAAGAGAGGTACGCCTTCATAAGGTCTCTAAGAGTCTTACTGCCTCTTAAAGTGGTAGCAGTCAAATAACCCTGGTGACTCATTGCTACCATTGCATCATAATTATAACATTACAGTATTACAGCATTACAATCTCACAGCAGCTGATCAGCTATTAAATCATCATTTCCCTGAGATTTCAACCCCATAGTAGGCAGCCTAAGAAGCAAAGAGGAGCATGGTTGCTCACCCTGGGTTGAGACCCAAGTGCTGCCATGGGATGGGGTGAGCTCCCATCTTTTGCTCCAGCTCCTGCTAACCTAGCAGTTTGAAAGCCTGCATTTCCAGTAGATAAATATCACTTGGTGGGCACACTAAAGGGGAAATGAAAAGAGCCCCCAACTGGATGTCTCTGGGGCAACAGTGATATTACTGGCTAATCCTTTCAACGTGGAAGCTCTTGGTGCTTCTGACATGAATGGGATGTTATACAAGTCCAGGAAAATGTCAGTAGTATCAGAAGCTACCAAATGCTCCAGGAAGATTCTTCCTATTCAAGTTCAATCATAGATTATCAACAACAGTTATCAGATATACCTGTATTGTGCATTTCAGATAGGCTGGATTTAAAGAATGTGCTGAATCTGGGTTAATAAAAATGTTACCTTTAGAAAGCAGGACTCAAAATTGGATTGTTTTGGAACCTTTTCAGAGTGATTGAAACACATCCCAAAAGTTTGAATCAGTTCATTTTGCATTTGAAACACGGGTGGGAATCTACCAGTTCGGGTGAACTGGATGTTAAAGTTACAACAGGATGTTAAAGTTCACCGAACCAGTATTTCAACCAATTGGCTGGCCCACCCCACCCCCACCCCTCCCAGGAGTCTTCACACAATGCAGATAATTGCAGGGTCTGTGTGGAGGGGGAAAATGGGCCTTCCAGAAATTCGGAAATGGGCCAGTTTCCGGCTTCCAGAGGGCCTCCAGAGCCTGGGGGAGGCTGTTTTCTCCTTAGAGCTGTTCGGATCGTCCAGAGAGTGGGTGGAGCTTCAGTCTCTGCTGTTGTAGGCTGAGCTTAATTTCTGAGGAACGCTCCACCTTCCATCACGTGGCTTGCCATCGCGTTCCCCAGTTTATGCTCAGCCCTCGTGCAGAGTAGGCAGTGTTTTGTATGTGCTCTTGGCCGTTTCAGGAAAATTCCAATTTGATTCATTTTTTTGCTTCAATTCAGGTTGTATATAACCCTTCATTGTGTTTTTCTCCCTTAACCCTGCGCAGTTGGTCCTTCTTATTTAGTAGAGTTCCCTGGGAGGTCCTCCCCCCAGGGGGTGCCAGGGGGTAGGCCAGCAAAATTTCAAGCTGCCCCCCCCACCCTTCCCTATTGCCTTTCTGCCGCTTTAGTTCGTTTAAAATGCTCCGTTTCGTTCCGTTTCCTCCCCCCCACCGAATTCCGTTTTTTATATCGTTTGAACATTTGCTAGTTTCTTTCTGTTTGTCCTTCCCCTGGGATCCTTGGATTGTCCCTGGGGATCCTCCTGGTCGCTGCAGAAGGGCCCTTGCAAGCCCTTGTAGTGGCGGCCGCCATTTTGAGTGACACCTCATGGCCGGGCGCTATTTTGTTTTACCTTATCTTTCCGATCTCGGCAGCGTGCCTATTTAAAACAGCAAGACCAGCAGGCCTGCTGAGGAAATAAAATTGTGCTGTTTCAGTTGGAGGCTTCTGTTCCCACCTCCTTTTGTTGGCTTTCCCCGCAGCCAGCCGTAGCGGCCTCGGTTTATTCCCACCACTCCCACCCGGTTCTGTCTGGGTCGGCAGTCTGGTTTAGGCCCGGCTTCGCCCTTAAGGCTCCTGTTGTTCTCTGATCATCCTGATCAGCCCTTCAAAATAATAATAATAATAATAATAATAATAATAATAATAATAATAATAATAGAGAGAGAGAGATCTTCAAAAGTTATTAAATCAGAAGACTTAAGAGACTCGAGTAGGCCTAAGCTTACCAAAAAAAAAAAAAAGAGAGAGAGAGAGAGAAGGGGGGGAAATCATTTATATATGGAGCAAAAATACAGAGAATAACAACAAGTGAGACACACAGATTAATTACAAGCAAATAATAAATGGGGGGGGGGGTGTAAAAGAAATTCCCAGGGCTCCCGGCCTTCATTGTAGGTCGACCCCTAGGCACGCCAACCACCTCAGATTTGATCCCCTTTCTTAACTACCTAAAATGGCAGAAAGCAATCCTTCAAAAGGTCCTTCCTTAAAGGCCAAAGCAAAGACCCACCACCTGCGCAGTCAGGCTAAGGAGCCCACCAAAGCTTCACAAAGGGACGCCTTAAGACGACACAAGGCACTAGAAAAGGAAATAGACAAACGCACTAGACAGACAGGCTCAGTGCCTCCAGCACCAGCCACTCCTTCCACCTCTGCTCTTCCCCCTCCTCCTGCAGCCTTTTCCTCCCTATCCAGGCACAGCTCGCCCTCTCAAGGACATCAGGCCCTGGGAACACCAGCCAGGCGAACTCCAGAGGCTACTTTCACACCCACGGCCGCTGGCCTGCGCCATGAGGAACCTCTCATTCAGGCGGTTCCAGAGCAGCTCAGAGCCTGGATGGAGATGGCTATCCAACAGGGAATTGCAGAAGGAATGCAGCAGATGGCCAGACCGGGGTTGCCTCTGCAGGCCACCGAATCTGTAAGATCATTCCCTCTCATGCCCCTCCAGGGGGAGGTTTCCCCTTCAGTCAGGGAAGACGAGGAGGGGGCGGAAGGGGACCTAGATTTGTGCAGGGAGGAGGAGGAGGAACAATTTGACCTGGGGTCCTTACAATACAATGAACCTCTTCCGGACTCAGATCCATCAGAGGCAGAAATGTCTGAGGACGAAGGTCTCACCCCGGACCAACCCGCTTTCGTAGGGCTCTTCAAGCCCCAGCTATTCAAATCCCTCGTCTACAAAGCCAGGAACATCTCGGGCCTAACTGCCCAGAGCCCCTCTGATCTCATCCCCTTGGTTCCGGAAGGGCTTGAGGACTCCATGTTTAGACAACCGGTGGTGGAGGCCGAGGTCATCCCAACCCCCCCCCCCCCATATTCCTGGACCTGGTGTCCAAGCAGCTGGCCTCCTCAGTTGCCCCCCCGGCCCCTTCGGCCCATGATAAAAGGTTCTTCAACCTTGACCTGGAGCTCTCCAACCTGCTGAGCACCCCGGAGGTTGATGAGCCCATCGTAGGCCTGACCTTTTCCTCCGCCCTCAGCGACCCTTTAGAGGCCCTCAGGCCAGAGGACAAGCGGTCGGAGCTGGCATTGCAGCGAGCTCAGCAGTCAGACGCATGGGTGATCAGGGCGGCTACGGCCGCTTCCTTCTTCATCAGATCATCCATTCGCTGGCTTTGCCAGCTTAAGCAACATGTCCCGACCTCCAATATCTGCGCCCATCAGCACATCGCCAAGAATACAGCCGCAGCTGAGTTCTCAGCAGACGCCACTTTTCACTCAGTAAAATTCTCCTCCCACGCCATTACCTCCCACGTCTCGGCCCGCTGCCTGCTCTGGCAAAGACACTGGCAGGCGGATTTCAAGAATAAGGTGAAACTAGCTTCCACCCCCCTAGCGGGAAATAAGCTGTTTGGACCTTCCCTGGATCCTCTCCTAGTCGAGGGAAGGAATAAAAAGAAATTCCTCCCTTCCCTCACCCGTAAGTCAGATCCCAGATCTCTGCAGCCCTTTCGGAGGGCTCCCTTTCATCCCTATCCCCAACCCCCCTTCCCTCCCAGGTACCAAAGGCCCCCCTCCTTTGGTTCGGGACAGCCCCAGGACAGGTCCGACCCCCTCGACAGACACAGGAGAGGCGGAAACTTCAAGAGGCCCTTTCGTGGCTCCGGCAGCAGGCCCTTCCGGCGCTCCAGATAGGCCACTGGACCTCATCCCCATTGGCGGGTGACTTAAAGCCTTCGCCAGTCGGTGGGACTCATCCACTTTGGATGCTTGGGTCAGGGATACCGTCAGGTTTGGCCTTGCCCTCGAGTTCCTCTCTACCCCCCCCCCCCCGATTTCTACATTACATGTCCCCTCTCCAAGAACCACACCAAACGCAACCTCATGGATTCGGCAATTCAGCACCTACTGGACATTCAGGCCATCTAGCCAGTTCCTCCATCCCAGAGGGGACAGGGCTTCTACTCACACTTATTCGTGGTGCCCAAATACTCGGGAGGATGGAGGGCTATTTTGGACTTAAGGCGGTTAAACCGCCACCTGGTATACCGCAGATTCAAAATGAACACGCTGCAATCCATCCTCTTGGGAATTCGGCAGGGAGACTGATTGTCATCCATCAACCTCTCCGAGACATATTTACATATCCCAATACGACCCTCCCACTCCAAGTTTCTGCGTTTCAGCTATAATAACCTACACTTCCAATACGTGGCCCTCCCATTCGGGTTAGCCTCTGCCCCCAGGACCTTTACCAAGGTCCTGGCTGCTCTGGCTGCCCACCTCAGATCTATCCCGGTGCGGCTCCACTGTTACCTGGATGATGTTCTCATCCTCTCCTCTTCCAGGGAACAGGCCATCAGGGACACCCATACTACCCTCACCTCCCTTCAGGAACACGGGTTCCTCATAAATTGGAAGAAAAGCCAACTGGCCCCTTCCACTAGGCTACCCCACCTGGGGACCATAATAGACACAGTCAAAGGGAGGGTGTTCATCTCTCCGGAAAGAATACTCAGCATCCAACAATCAATCAGGCTCATCAGACGACTTCGGAAGGTCTCTCTCCTCGAATTAACCAAGTTGTTAGGTAAGATGATCTCTTGTATTTCCGTTATTCCCTGGGCCTGTTTCCACTCTAGATCCCTCCAGTGGTTCCTGCTTCCGTACCAAAGAGCCGGATCAAGCAACTCAAGGCGCAAGGTCAAGGTCTCGCCAAGGGTTCTCACCTCCCTCCTCTGGTGGAGCAAGGCGTCGATCAACAAGGGCTGCCTCCTCAAGGAGCCCCCAAGACTCACCGTCACCACAGACGCCAGTCTGTCCAGATGGGGCGCCCACTTTCTTTCCCTTACAGCTCAGGGAAGATGGTCATCGACAGAGAGGCTGTGCAATATAAACTGGTTAGAGCTTCGCGCCATCCACCTGGCCCTCCGCAGCTTCCTTCTTCAGCTTCAGGGCCGCCACGTCCTCATTCTCACCGACAATATAACAGCAAAGGCTCATGTCAACAGGCAGGGGGGCACTCAGTCCTCAAGCCTAATGAGGGAGACCGAGCGCCTCTGTCGGTGGTGAGTCTCACCTCCTCTCACTCAGAGCAGACCACACTTCAGGCATCGACAACACCCAAGCAGATTGGTTGAGCAGGGCCACCATAGACCAGGCGGAGTGGCGCCTCCACCCAGCCCTGTTCAGGGAGGCGACAGCAATATTCGGCCTGCCAGTGGTAGACCTGTTTGCCTCCCCCCTCAATACCCAACTTCCACGGTTCATCTCCAGATTCCCGTCCCTAGGGGCGGAGAACCACAATGCCCTTTGATGCCCGTGGCCCTCGGGCCTTCTTTACACCTTCCCCCCTCTGGCACTGGTGCCCAGAGTACTACAAAAGGTCCTCCATGAGAGGGCGGAATTGCTTCTGGTAGCTCCTTATTGGCCCCGTCGCTCCTGATTTGCGGACCTCCGCAGCCTATCAGTAGCCCCACCCTGGAGGATCCCAGCAGACAGGATTTCTCTGTCTCAAGGCCCCCTTCTTCACCCAGACCCCCAATGGCTACAGCTAGCCATCTGGAGGTTGAGCAGGAACGTCTGAAGAGGGAGAATTTCTCCACTGAAGTCATTAATACCATCTTAGCAGCCAGGCGTCCCTCCACCAGAAGGATTTATGACGCCACTTGGAACACTTTCCGCAAATGGTGTGCCAATCTCCGCATTGACCCAACGAACCCATCTGTGGCCCAAATCCTCGACTTTCTCCAGGAGGGTCTCAGTAAGGGACTGTCCCCCAACACACTAAGGCGTCAGGTAGCAGCCCTATCCACCGTAATTTCCTGCGAGGGGGTCAGCTCACTCTCTCATCATCCCCGCATCCGTGCATTTCTGAAAGGGGCCTCAAACTTACGACCACCATCCCTTCACCGGTACCCAACATGGGATCTCAACAGAGTCCTGACTTCCCTCACTAAGCCACCCTTTGAACCCCTAAGAGAAGTCTCTCTCCAGTTCCTATCCTACAAAGTAGTGTTTCTGGTGGCGATTACATCAGCCTGAAGGATTTCAGAGATTGCTGCTCTGTCAGTCAGGAAAGACCTGTGCGTCTTCCATTCTGACCAGGTGGTCCTCCGACTTGACCCTTCATTTCTACCTAAAATTAACTCGGTTTTCCACAGGGCTCAAGAGCTTATCCTCCCCAATTTTTGCTCCAGGCCAACTCATGAAAGAGAGAGACTATGGCACACCTTAGATGTCAGACGGGCCTTGCAGATATATATTAAGCGTACTCAGACCTTCCGTAAATCCGAGGCCCTGTTTATTTCCTTTCAACCAAAGTCACAGGAGCTCAAGGTACCCTCAACCACAATAGGCCGTTGGATAAGGGCGGCCATTTCTAGGGCATACCAGGCCCAGGCCCTCCAAGTGCCCAGGGGTATCACCACTCACTCCACCAGGAGCGCGGCGACATCAGTTGCCTGGGCTACCTAGGCCCCTATACTCGACATTTGCCGGGCAGCAATGTGGGCCTCCCTGTCGCCTTTTATTAGGCACTACAGAATCGATAGGTATGCCGCTGCGGAGGCTTCTTTCAGTAGAAGGGTCCTTCAGAGGGTGCTCAGGGATCCCGAGGAGTCAACAGACCAGACGGTGTCCCTCCCGTAGGACAGGCCCCAGCTTTGGTATGTCCCACTCTCTGGACGGTCCGAACAGCTCTAAGGAGAATGGGCGTTGGTTCTTACCTGACATGCCATTTCTCTTGAGCTGAGAAGATCGTCCAGCCCCTCCCTTTTCCTTTCACCGTCTGGCGGGGTCTTGTTTCGGCCAATGCACTTTAAGTCTAGCAGGAGGACAGCACGAATGCCTGTTTTTCTCCTCTCATCTTCGCATAAACTGGGGAACGCGATGGCAAGCCACGTGATGGAAGGTGGAGCGTTCCTCAGAAATTAAGCTCAGTCTACAATTGCAGAGACTGAAGCTCCACCCACTCTCTGGACGATCATCTCAGCTCAAGAGAAATGGCGTGTCAGGTAAGAACCAATGCCCATTCGCTCTCCCAGAGGCCCAGGGGAGGCCTCTGGACCCTTGGGGGGGCAAAAATGGCTCCCCCCAGGCTCTAGAGGCACACCAGAAGCTGGAAACAGGAAGTTCCTGTAGGCTCCGTCCACCCTAGCCCCGCCCACACAGCAACTGGGCAGCGAACCGGTTGCTGGGATTTTGGAATCCCACCCCTGATTTGAAACCATTTTAAGATTGAGACATTTCAGATTTAAGGTGCTTGTAGTGGTTATTACTCAGTTGAGGAGCTTCTTCAACTACTTTGAGGAGAAGTGTTTTTACATTGCCATTTTTACCATCCTTGCTGTAGAAGAAAAATGAGAAGCCTCAGAAGTCTTAAAATATCCAGCCAAAAAGCTCAGAACTCTACATTTAGTGGCCTTGTTAGAAAATGTGGTGTACAGACAGAATTATATCAGCTTGATTTCCCTATGTGTCCTTTTGCCTTGTGTGACGCCAAAAGAGGACAATTAAGAGGGCTTGGAAATATTACTGACATCAGCTGCTGCTTAATTTGGATTTTCTCTTTAAGCTATCTGTGCATCCTGTCTATGTAATATGAACAAAAATACATTTATATTTTTAAATATGTTCAAAGCACCCACCATCTGTGAATCTTGTTTATAACAATCCTATAATGCAGGTTACATAAATTAAAAGGGAAGATTGAAGCTGAGAGAATATCTTACTTTAGGCCACTTAGTGGATTAGGGGCAGAAGAAAAATTATGAATTAAGGATTCTTTACCTTTTTTTGTTGTCAGACTGAAAACTTTTCTTCTTTCGTTGAGAGGCATAACCCATTTCTGCACACTGCCCAGATTATAAATAACTGAATTAGTTCATTTACACCAGTGTTTTTCAAACTTGGCAACTTTCAGATATGTGGATTCCAACTCCCAGAATTCCCCAGTTGACACGGTGCCTGGGAATTCTGGGAGTTGGAGTCCACACATATGAACGTTGCCATGTTTGAAGAACACTGATTTCCACGAACAAGTTACTTGTTAATTTCAAGAGTTGGTAAGAAGGTTGATTATGTTTTTCTGAACAGAAACTGTTAAGTGTGTTAAGCCTGGGTTCCCCAACCAGGGTTAGGGAGACAAGCTAAACAGAATGTGCAGCGTTAGTCAGATAGGCACACAGATAAATGAGTGAGCTAAGCTTGTATGTTTATTAACATACAGTAAAAATAACAGATACGCTTGTGCTATCAAAAATATAGTTTATTCCATTATGAGTTCATAGCATAGTCAAAATAACAGTCCAATCGTCATGTATCATTTAGTCAGTCCATTCAGGGATATTCAGTTAGCAAAGTCCGTGTAGAATATCCTATGTCAGTTCACTTACAAGTCAGTCCTTTGTTTTCTCTCCCGTTTGAGCAATGCCGTCTTGAGTCCTTGCAGTAATCAGGGATCATCAAAGCCAGAGAGAGAGCAAGCTGCAGCCTTGCTTCTTTTAAAGTGCTTTCACAACCACTCCCTTAATTACTATCCCACAGTTAAAGTTGCAGACACTTTAACATATAAACTATGATTACATATTATTATTTACCTAAACCAGTTAGGGTAAACAATGTTATCCCTAACATTCTCCCCTTTTAGGTTAAATAATAATATAAATATTTACATCTTTAAATCAAATTTGTTACAACTTTCTTTAAACTTAGTTACTCCTTGAGCTTTTGTAAATTGGTCTGCAATGTTTTCTTCCGTCATGCAGTATTCCAATTTAATTAGCCCATTCTTTACAGATTCTCCAACATTTAAGTATCTTAAATCAGTATGTTTTGATCTAGTTTTTACAGCAATACTAGTAGCTAATTTTATAGCTGCTTGGTTATCCTCGAAAACAATAATTGAATCTTTTACAGTTATACCCATGTCTAATAATAACTGTTTGTATAAAATCAAGTCAGTGCATAATAATGACAGACATGAAAATTCCGCTTCCATCGTGGACAAGCTGATATGCTGTTGTCTGATTGACCTCCACCCTATTAGTGTCTTACCAAATAATATAGCCATCCCAGATGTTGATTTTCTAGTGTTTATATCAGTTGCAAAACTTGCATCTGCATAGGCACTAAGACTCAAATCACCCTTTGGTTCTATATACAATGCATGGTTCATTGTTCCTTTAAGATATCTTAAAATTCTCTTCAATGATTGCCAATGACATTGATGTGGATCTGAATTAAAACGTGCCAGCTGATTTACACTATAAGCTATATCAGGCCTTGACCAATTGCTGATATATGATAAGCTACCAATCAAAGATTGATATATGGACTTATCAAATTTGGGACTTTGATCATCAGTTTGGCAAACTTCCTGACTCATTGGAGTCTTTGCCGGTTTACAAAGTTCCATTTTAAACGTTTTAATTAATTGGCAAATTTTATCTTCTTGAGATATCTTAAATCCATTTTTTGTTTTGTTAATTGTCAATCCTAGATATCTTTTAATTTTACCTAAATGCTTTAATTTTATCTTTTTGGCTAATAATGATATAATCTCATTAGCTTCATTATTAGTCTTAGTTATCAAAGCTATATCATCTGTAAATAATAACAATAATGACACCGTTCCATTATTTTCTCTTTTAAACACACATGGATCTGCTAAACCAGATTTAAAACCTATATTGTTTAACTCTTTCACAATATATTGGTTCCACTCAAACCCAGATTGTTTCAACCCGTAAAGACTCTTTTTGAGTTTCCAACAATCATTACTATTTACTTTATTGTCTTTTATACCTACTGGTTTTCTTAAATATATAGTGTGCTGCAATGGTGCATGTAGATAAGCAGTTTCTACATCGAAATGGTTAATGACATAGTTTTTCTTAGCTGCCCACACTAATGCTGCTCTTAAAGATGTTGCTTTAAGACTTGGTGCAAAAACTTCATCGTAATCAGATGCAGTTTGATTAAATCCTTGAGCTACCAACCTAGCTTTATGGGTAACAGTCCCATCATTTCCAGTTTTTACTTTAAATATCCATTTGCACCCAATGGATTTTTCTCCTGGAGGTAATTTAGTATCTTCATAAACTTTCATTACCTTTAATGAATTTAGTTCTTTTTCCATTGCCTTTTGCCATTTCTCCTGATTCTTAGCAGGATACATCCTAAGTTCATCTACACTAGTTGGAACTTTAGTTACTTGGCAAACTATACTTGCTTGATACCTATCAGGTGGTCTAGTTACACGTGTAGTACGTCTAGGTATTATAGGACTTACAGGTGGACTTTCATTTATTAACTCTTCTTGATTATCTAACTCTTCCTGATCAACTTTTTCCTCTTGTTCTGGTCCTATTTGCTCTTCATGGACTTCTTCTTTAATTGGACTCTTCTTATAACTAGTCTGATCTTTCTGCCTTTTGTAGGGTTCAATAATTACTTCATTATTTAAATCTTGCTCTAATCTATTCCATCCTACATGTTCTAGGAATTTAGCACTAGCACTGGTGTAAACTCTAGATGTACCTGGTTCCCAGAATCTATAAGATCTATGATTAGAAGTATATCCTACAAAATATAATCTTTTAGCTCTATGCTGTCCTTTGTGTCTAAGTTGTGTAGGGATATGCACCCATGCTGGTGCTCCAAATGTGTGCATGTAACTTAAATCAGGTTTTGTACCATGCCACAATGTGAATGGTAATTCACCTGTTGTTGAATTAACAACATTATTTAATATATGATTACCACACATTATTGCTTCTCCCCATAAATTGTCAGGTAATCCTGAATCAGACATTATAGTTCGTGCCATTGATTGTAATGTTTGGCCTCTTCTCTCTATAAAAGCATTATGTTGTGGCCTATATGGTGCAGACTTTTTATGTTGAATACCTAACATTCTTAGTCTGTTCTGGAATTTATTATTTGTAAATTCCGCACCATTATCTGTTATAAGAGTTACTAATTTCTTTTTAGTTTTCCTTTCAGCAAATTTAATCCAATTAAAAAGATTTTGATACGTTTCAGTTTTGCTTTTCATTAAATAGCAAAAACCCATATCTAGAATAGTGGTCCATTATACTTAGTATGTAACGAGCTCCTCCTACACTTGGTTTTTTTGGACCTATTAAATCTGCAAATACTACTTCTAAAGGCTCTTTAGTAGTAAATCCATCAACTCTATTAGCCGGTGTGACCCTGCTCTTACTTTGATTGCAAATATTACATTGCAAATACTTATTACAAGGTTTCAAACTTATTCCCTTAGATAATTCAACAGTTTTCTTAAGCATTTTAAAATTTAAATGCCCTAGCCTTCGATGTAACAAGTGAATACATTCATCATGAGGTTTCTTATTTTCATAAACTGTGTTAGCCACTTTTAAACCATCATCATTTAACACATATAATTCACCTCTTAAAGATGCAGTAATTTTTTTATCTTCTTTCTCAATTATGCAGTTATCTCCCCTAAATGTAACTACATATCCTAGTTTAACCAAAATTCTAACTGAAATTAAATTAAACTTAAGTTGTGGTACATATAACATTTTTACATTCTCTTTTATAAAAGAACAATATGCTATACCTTGACCTTTAGCTTTCAGTTTCCAGCCATTGGCTAACGATACCTGCTGTGTACTCTTGGACATTTTAATAAAATTTTTGTTATCATTAGTTATACAATGAGATGCTCCACTGTCAACCACCCATAAATTATTTTTTACAGCTTCGTTAATATACATGGCTAACTCTAAATTTTTATTTATCTTTTGATGACTTTTTGTATTCTGGCCAGCATTCTGGTACTTTGCTTTTTTACAAAATCTTGCCAAATGTCCTCTTCCTCCACAATTAAAACACTTTTTAATTGCATATGCAGTAGGAGATTCATTATCTTCTTTTTGAGGTTGCTGCCTCCTTAACTCATCTCTTTCAAGCCTTCTTCTGGCCTCTTCAATCAATCTGCCAGTTATGTCAGTTAAAGTTAGGCTTTCCTTTGGCAAAATTTCAAGGGAAGTTACGTAGTTATCATAACTTTCGTTAAGGGAAGATAGAATTATGTAGACTTGGTGTAGTTCAGAGAAAATAAGCTCTTTCTCGTGCAGTTCTTGAAAAATGCTTTGCATAGTTTTCAAATGACTAAGCATATCACCATTTGTTTGGAGATGTGTACTGAAAAGCTTCCGTGTTAGATTTATGTGAGCACCAACGTTATCTCGAACATAAATCCTCTTCAGCTTCTGCCAACACCCAACAGCCGTTTTCTCTCCGTGGATATAAACAAGCTGTTGATCAGTTAAGGTTAAAGCAATAATGCAAATAGCTTGTTGATTTTTATGCATAAATTCTTCTATCTTTATTCTATCTTCATCATCCTCTTGATCCCATTCTTCTACGTTTGGTGGATTTTCAATTATGTTCCACAAACCTTCTCTTCGTAGAAGCAGACTACATTTCATAGACCATGATACATAGTTTGTTCCATCCAACTTGGATATAAGGGACAAACTTTGTAGATTGACTTGTGCCATGTTTTCTTATATGGATATAAAACTATAATTAATAAAACACAGCTGTCTGTTTACTGTAATGTATAACAACACAAACTCTCACTTTTAACATAAATCTGTTTTATCCTAGTTAAACTGACTTTGCAGCCTCTGGGCCCATAACCAGTGTTAAGCCTGGGTTCCCCAACCAGGGTTAGGGAGACAAGCTAAACAGAATGTGCAGCGTTAGTCAGATAGGCACACAGATAAATGAGTGAGCTAAGCTTGTATGTTTATTAACATACAGTAAAAATAACAGATATGCTTGTGCTATCAAAAATATAGTTTATTCCATTATGAGTTCATAGCATAGTCAAAATAACAGTCCAATCGTCATGTATCATTTAGTCAGTCCATTCAGGGATATTCAGTTAGCAAAGTCCGTGTAGAATATCCTATGTCAGTTCACTTACAAGTCAGTCCTTTGTTTTCTCTCCCGTTCGAGCAATGCAGTCTTGAGTCCTTGCAGTAATCAGGGATCATCAAAGCCAGAGAGAGAGCAAGCTGCAGCCTTGCTTCTTTTAAAGTGCTTTCACAACCACTCCCTTAATTACTATCCCACAGTTAAAGTTGCAGACACTTTAACATATAAACTATGATTACATATTATTATTTACCTAAATCAGTTAGGGTAAACAATGTTATGCCTAACAAAGTCTGTCCTCTTTCTTCCATACTGGTTGTCTACTCACAGGTTAAGGGCTAGTGCATTTGGATGCAATTTGTATAGTTGTACTCAGATTCTTTTTATAGGTGCTTTGGCTAAGGCAGGAGGTGATGGTAGTTCTCCTGGGAACTCACAAATGCTTTGCTGGCAAAAGTTGATTAAATACTAGAGCGGAGGGGTATTGGAAATCATTCCATGATCCAGCTCATTCTGTTGTCCTTGGGAGGAGCGGGCTGCTGTATCGTGCGTGCTGCAACATCCAATACAGCTGGTTTGGAAAAACCTTAGCCTTGCCATGGCATCAGTCCCACATGAGGAGCACTTAAAGACAGTAGGCATTTTGCCACTGGGCAGTAGTGCATCTACAGCATTCTGGTCTACAGGAGTCCTGTTCCAAGCACAATCCCACTTCTCTCTCTCTCTTGAGAAGATGTATATACATGTGAATGTATACGCAAAGAAATTATTATTTATTTATTTGTATCCTGCCTTTATTACTTTACAAATAACTGAAGTTGGAGAACAATACATAAAACATCTTCAGCTCCTATTTTCCCCACAAAAACAACCCTGTGGTGTGGATTGACTGGACCAAAGTCAGCCAGCTGGCTTGCATGCCTAATGTGGGACTTGAACTCACAGTCTCTTGCTTTCTAGCCTCTTTCTGCTAATAGATTAAATTAATAGTTAACAACATTAATAGTTAATTTACTGCAGGAAGAATCTTTCCTCTGATTCTCAAGAGAAAATTCATACCTTCTATGCAGAAGTCAACGTAGTTCAACTTTACATTGTTTATAACTTCTTAGTTGTGCATATTTTATTAGCAGTAGAATTATCTCAATTCTCAGCTCAACTAAATATAATATGAAGCAGCGCAAGGCTGAAATGACAGTGTTCTGCTTGTTCGCAAAACCAGTTTAAACCAGCTGGGCATGCATTCCAATGAGGGAGAATATTTTTTTAGCAGCCGTGCATTCATAAGTCCTTGTAAAAAAGTTTTATTGTGAGTATGTATGAGAACGTCTATTCTTTGAGACGAGGATCACTTCTTTTGAAGCATAGAAGGAATGATCATGAAATAATCACTTGAAGAATTTTATCTTTACTGTTAGGAAAGGTTGTGGTTTGGCGTTCCCAGCAGGGAGTTTATGGTGTCTGAAGTCAAACTTTGAAAAGTAAAACAGATGAGCAAATAAAGTAATGAGCTCTTTGACAGTTGCACACCAGTCTCTACTGAAAAATCCAAATATGCATTTGCACTTGAATGTTGACTTATTATAATACACAACATCTGGCAGTTGTAGGCACTCTATGTTAACAATAACTTGGCACTCTCCTAGATATGATGTGTTGCAGCTACAGCTCACCTCTAACCCCAGCCAACATGGCTGCTGATCAGGCAGAGTGGGGTTCATGAAAGGGACGGCAGGTTTCAGACTTCAGGATCCAGAGATGGTAGATCCATTTGGGAGAAATCAGCGCAAGAATGAATTGGAATTGTATGTCACAGATTCCTCCTGTTTTATGTGGCTTAGTCTTTACCACAACAAATTGATTTGTGGTAATTCTTTATTTAAGTCTTATTAGATCTTTATATCGTAATTCCTTTTGCATTTTCCTGTTGTCATGATCATTTGTAAAGGTAAGCAGCCACCTCATGCTTAACAAATCTTTCTTGTCTCTCTGAAGAAGTTTTGCTAATGTGATATTTTCTGATCTTGGAATAGTTATTTATTAAACATCTTTCTATACCTTAGCAATCATAAGATTCTTGGCTTACATAGAAAAAATACAGATAAAAACATCAATTGGGCAAGATTAAAAAGAAAACCACCACAATAATATAACAGTAAAACCATAAAAATAGAAATAAAGACAAATATTGAATAAGGGGAATCTCTCCAAAACTCTCTGGTGTTTAGATTTGGTCTTCAGAAGAGAGGGCTGACTAATTATGCCTGGATTGTTATACTGTGGAACTGTCCTGGTTTCTCAGCTCAGCTAAACAGTTCATGAAACAGTACAAAGCAGTGTACATATTACTTCCCAGATGCACACACACACGTAGACACACACACAAAAACCACACACACATACATATATAAAGTGTATCCGGGAAGTAATATACATTGCTTTGTACTGTTCCATATACCGTATATACTCGAGTATAAGTCGACCCGAATATAAGCCGAGGCACCCAATTTTACCACAAAAAACTGGGAAACCTTATTGACTCGAGTATAAGTCGAGGGTGGGAAATGCAGCAGCTACTGGTAAATTTCAAAAATAAAAATAGATACTAATAAAATTACATTAATTGAGGCATCAGTAGATTAAATGTTTTTGAATATTTATTTCAAAGAAAAACAGATTAATCAATTTGGGAAACGATCTCACTATCATGAAAGGTTTAATTGATTCACTAACCCAAAAGAAGATGACGATGACAGTGAGAGTCAGGAGTCACTCTCTCCCTTGCAAGAAAAAAGCAAGAGCCGTTCTTATGATCTCTCTCTCTCTCTCTCTCCCCGGAATACAGTCAAGCCCTTTCCAGCACGCGCGATCTGTCGCCGCCGCTTTGCACCCTGCAAATGCAAAATCCCGGGGTTTTTGCATTTGCAAGGTGCAAAGCGGCGGAGGCGGATCCCGTGTGCTGGAAAGGGCTTGACTGTATTACGGGGAGAGAGAGAGAGATCATAAGAACGGCTCTTGCTTTTTTCTTGCAAGGGAGAGAGTGACTCCTGTCTCCCACTGTCATCGACATCTTCTTTTGGGTTAGTGAATCAATTAATTTGGGAAATGATCTCACTATTATGAAAGTCAGTGTTCTCTGCCAGTGGGGCATTTGGAAGAAAATGCCCTGCGGCATATCCACGCGCGTGTAAGGGGAATCAGAAATCCCCGCGTTCAATGCCTAGCACAGCAGAAGAGAAAACGCAGCTGTGAGCAAATACTAGGAAAACCTGATTGATCAGAAGGAAGGAGGCAAAAGAGGGAGGGGTGGTGGTGGACGGAGGTCCCACTGGTATTTGTGAAACACTTGGTCGGCAGCGCTTAAAGTCAATGTCCTCGCTCCCACCTACCCAAAGCCACAAAGTCCTCCAATTGCGCAGCCAAGAATCGCCCTCCCCTCGGGGCAGCAACGACGCCCGGTATTTCCCGAAATGAAGCTCCGCTGTGCAATGAAAGCGCCCTAGCTCTAGGCTCGCGGGTTCAGAAAACAATGCGAGGCGAGGTCGCTTCGGCTCCGCTCAGCTTCGTTTCCTAGCTGCTTTCAGTCTGCTCGGGAGGAGGGGGAGGAGGTGGTGGTGGCAACTTACGTTGTTTTCTGAGCTCTAGGCCACTACCTCCTCCCCCTCCTCCCGAGCGGACTGAAAGCAGCTAGGAAACGAAGCTCAGCAGAGCCGAAGCGACCTCGCCTCGCGTTGTTTTCTGAGCTCTAGGCTCCACTGAGCTTCGTTTCCTAGCTGCTTTCAGTCCGCTCGGGAGGAGGGGGAGGAGGTAGTGGCAGCAGCTTGCGTTGTTTTCTGAGCTCTAGGCCACCACCTCCTCCCCCTCCTCCTGAGCGGATTGAAAGCAGCTAGGAAACGAAGCTCAGCGGAGCCGAAGTGACCTCGCCTCGCGTTGTTTTCTGAGCTCTAGGCTCCGCTCAGTTTCGTTTCCTAGCTGCTTTCAGTTGTTTCAGTCGTTGCTGCCCCGTGAGGGGACGGCAATTCTGGGCTGCGCGATTGGAGGACTTCATCGCTTTGGGTGGGTGGGTGGATGGGAGCGAGGATGGACGGAGTCCATGAAGTGGGGCTTGCCTGCAGGAAAGCGGCTGCCCAACTCCGGAGCTCCATACCATTTTTTTTTTCAGAGGGGAATCTGACTCGAGTATAAGCCGAGGGCGGTTTTTTCAGCACAAAAAATGGGCTGAAAAACTCGGCTTATACTAGAGTATATACGGTATATATTACTTTCCAGATTCAAAGGGACACTAATATAGTTCACATATCATATCATCATACAGGAGGACAAAAAAGGGTTTTCTGATTTCCTGCAAGATCCTTCCAGGGAAAACTGATCAGGGGGGGAGGTTGGGGGGGGAAGGTGGAAAGACCTGCTTTTATGAGACATGCATTTTCAGAAGGTAGGATGGATGCAGATTTTTTTATTATCATTTTATTGTTCCATAAATTATCCTGGGTACTTTATTCTAAATTAATGAAAACAAGAATAAAATTTAATCAGCCAGCAGGTAAACCAATTGCTTTTTGCCTTTTTTCTTTTTACTGATGAAGCCAATTCAAGGAGCAGCAGATTGTACTGAGTTTTAGATGTTCTCTGAACTTGTTTTCTTGCAGACATTTCACTGCACAAGTAGGTAACATCTGAAGATAATTGGATAATGAAACTTCTGCAACCAATCAACCGAGTTCAGAAAACACCAATGACCACTAATAAAGCACTACTAAGTCTCAAATATTATTTTCTATTTGGGACTGTGTTGATGTGGTTGGCCCGATAGTTCCATTTTTGTGGCCTCTTAGGGATCTTCATCAACCTTTATGGCATCTCCAACCATGAGTAAAGAGCTAATTGCTTGTTGATATTCAGAGCGACTAAATGCAAGAACATGGAGATTATGAAAGTTTGGGGTTCACATAAAAAGTATCTGTGTATTTCTCTTTTCTGTAATCATCTAGTTCAGTGGTGGCTAACCTTTTGGGGCTCCTGTGTCAAAAATCACACTCACCTGCCAACACCCAGAATGCAATGCACGCCCCCCTCCCCACACCCCTTGCACATGCATGCCCAATCCCCAACCCCTTACCCTCACTGCACCACACAGCTTATTTTTTGGCTTGTTTGAGACCTTTTTCGGCCTCCCAGAGGCTTGGAAAAAGCTTCTACAAGGCTTTTCAGGGTGAATTATAGGCCTGTTTCATGACAGGAAGTGACGAAACGGGCCTAGTATTTGGCCTGCAAAGCCTGCAGCGGCTTTTTTCAAGTCTCTGGGAGACCAAAAAAGGCCTCAAACCAACCGAAAAAATCAGCTGTGAGGCGCACACATATGCAGTTAGGTAAATTTGCCTGAAGCTTGCATGCCAGCACAAATGGTTCTGCTTGGCACTTGTGGCACCCGTGCCATATGTTCGCCATCATGGATCTGGTTAATGTGGTATAGTATACATTGGGAAATGTATACATTGGGAAACCTTTACTCTCCTGTACATTATGAAGGGAGGCATGATAAAAAGGGCTCTGCCCCTCTTGTACTCCCCCCCCCACAATTTAGAATTGTGCAGTCTTTTAACACTACCTTTTATTTAAAATTATGATCACTTGGAGTTTCAGTATAGTATTGTGCATTCCTTGTTCTTATTCAAAATCTAGTTCTTAATTACAAGATTGTGCTGCTTCATTTAAATTACTATTGATAACATTCAAATAAGGAATTACTTATTGTCCATTTTTGTTTTGTTTTTAATTTAGGGTATGCCTGTTTCTGTAAATCAGAAATGGACTTAATTTATGTTTTTTTTATCCCTATTTGAAAATACAAGGTGAATATTTGAAACATTTCAATGAAAATGAAAGAGACAGTAATATAGAGAGATCTTAAAGTTCTTAGTTTACAGGTTATTCTGCATAAAGAGGCAGCATAGCTGAAATGGCAAGTTGTGTTTATGTACCTTTGTGATGGTGGAGTAAATGAGATCAGAACTGCTCCATTGGTTTCTAACAAGCTGCCCTGCTGGATCAGGACTAACTCTGTGGCCTTCTGGCTGGCTTCATGATGTGTCCACTTTAAGATGGTTCATCTGCAATGCAGCTGTTAGCTGAGGAATTCTGTAAATCAGGTCAGAGCCAGCCCAAGACCTGCCCTTGCTTGCATTGTGGCAGGGTCGCTGTTGCAGCAGGAGAGAAGGGAAGGGAAGGAGAGAGGGAACCTGCATAAAAGAGAAAGTATTTTCATGCCTTGCACAAGAGGCTCCTTAATCAAAGCCGTTCTCTTTATGCCCACATCTGTACCAGCTGTTCTGGCTGGAAGAAACTAGGCAGCTGTGGCCAGTAGTTCAGAAGCCATAAAAAGCCACTCCTAAAATGTCCCCCGTCTAATCTTGTGCTTTGCTTCTCAGTTGATGCCCTGATTTCTGGGGCATCTGTCTTGTGTACAGGTAGCCTCAGTTAATGATGGCGACTAGAATTGCTGTTACTAAATGACTGTCAGAACAAGAAGTCAGGAGCCAGGATAGAGTTCAAAAATACTACAAGTTTATTTCATACTACCTATACACAAGAATCTGAACTGCCAACACTCAAGTCAACAGACTTCACGGGGGACTGGACTTAGGTCTTTTATGGTGGGGCGTAGGACTCCAAACTGATGATGTGTTTGACCCCACCCTCAGGCTCGGTTTGCTCGGCTCCTGCAGGGACACAGTCAAAACTCATGACTCGTGTGATTGTGCTGCTTAGCAATGGCAATTCCAGCATCCCTTGTTTGTAGTTTATTCAATTAGTTTGCTGCCCATCTTACCATGAGGTGGCTTGTAATGTTAATAGATTGCTGTTGTTAAGTAAATCACTACAGTTGTTAAGCAATGATGTCACATGGTTGCCATTCACAATCCCCTGCCAAGTTCCCCATTTATTTTGCCTGCAGGGAGCTGGCAAAGAAGTCTCCAATAATGATTGTGTGGCTGTGGGAAACTGGGAATTCTGAGCACCACTCATAAATATCTCTTGTTCAGTGCAAGTTCGAATGGTCACTGAATGAATAGTTGTTAAGCAAGACCAACCTGCATTGCTAGGTTTTTGGCTATTTAATGTTCCAGGATGTGTCCATAAGTGAAGTGATGCTTGAGAACCTCTTTCATTCTGCTTAAGTCAAAAGGGCTTCTCGGGTTTCTCTTGAAAGTCTAGCAAGACAAATATAATGCAAAATGCAAGCATAAGAAATCATAACAACAACCTTACCAGTTATAAGAGAATGATGCCTTTGCAGTTGATTATAGGAGAGGAAATGTAAGCTTTGTTTCCTGTTTTTTTCTCTAGCTGGTCAGTATTCTAAAAGAACTTATGTGGGGAAGATGTTGGAAGACACTTCTGTATCAATGGCTTGAACGTCTTTCTGATTCAGAATTTGTATCTGGGTGATAACACAGTTATATGAAAATGCAAAGTTCAGAATCTTTTTAAAGTTGGTACCTACTTGCAGCCAAGAATACTGTTGAGAGCTGCCTTGTGATATAGTTGAGTCACTGGCCTTCACAACAGTATCACCATTATATTTGAAGGGGCCAATTCCCAGCAGGGTCTACACTCCTATTTTAGTTTTAAATTTGACTGCCTGGGTTTGTCAGTGTGCGGTAACATGGAGTCAAAGCCAAAGGTATAAAATTCTGCTTTGTAATGACGTGTCATCTCCATATGTAAAGTTTATTTTTTAAGAATACAAAGAGGGTAAGGAAATTATGGTTAGATGCCCTCTGGGTGAGGAGCTAAGTTATTCTAAACTGGCTTGGGCCATGTGTGCCAGCATCTGTTTGCTCTTGTAAGAGGCTACATTTAGGATGTGCTTCCTGGGCTATGCAGTAGTCCTCGACTTACAACCACAATTGAATCCAAAATTTCTGTTGCTAATCAAGACAGTTGTTAAATGAGTTTTGCCCCATTTATGACCATTCTTGCCATATTTGAGCAGCCCTGGTATGCAGTGGTTAGAATGCACTGTTGCAGAGGCAAACTCTGTCCACAGCCTGGAGCTCGATCCTGATGGGCTTGAGGTTGACTCAACCTTCCACCTTCCCAGATCAATAAAATGAGGACCCAGATTGTTGGGGGCAATAGACTCACATTTTAAACTGCCAGAAAGTGCTGTAAAAGCACTGCAAAGCGCTATATAAGTGTTATTGATATTGCTAAGTGCAATTGCTGTTGCTATTTGTTCAATGAATAACTGTAGTTGTTGAGTAAGTCTGGCTTCCCCATTAACTTTGCTTGTCAGACAGCCGAGAAGGGGGATCACATGACCCAGAACACTGCAACCAACATAAATATGGGCCAGTTGCCACGTGTCCAAATTTTGATCATGTGACTATGGGGATACTGCAATGGTCACAAGTGTGAAAAACGGTCATTAGCCAGTTTTTTCAGTGCTGTTGTAACTTTGAAGTTATCACTAAATGGATAGTTGTAAATTGAGGGCTACCTGTATGGTTCATAGCTGGCTATAATCAGGAGAATGTCACTGCCACAATGGGAAAGCCCCTAAAGCCGCGATGGTGAACCTAGGGCACGCATGCCTCAGGTGGCATGCAGAGCCATTTGTGCTGGCACGCAAGCTGCAGACAAATTTACCTCACTGCACATGCGTGCGCCTCACAGCTGATTTTTGGCCGTTTGAGGCCTTTTTCGGCCTTTTTCGGCCTCCCAGAGGCTGGAAAAAAAGCTTCTGCAGGTTTTGCAGGATGAATAATAGGCCCGTTTCGTCACTTCCTGTAAAGATCGGAAGTGACAAAATGGGCCTATTATTCATCCTGCAGAGGCCGAAAAAGGCCTCATGGTGGCTGAAAATCAGCTGTGAGGTGCAATGCAGGTAAGGGCGGCGGTGAGGGATTGCGCACGCATGAACAGAGGGCGGGGGCACACACGTTGCCTTCGGGGTGCTGGTGTGTGAGTGCGCAAGTACAAACGCTTACACAATTTTTGCCACAGGAGCCCCAAAAGGTTAGCCACCACTGCCCTAAATCATTGCTAATCCTTTAAAATGGTTGTACTGGAGGGATTCAGCTACCAAGCTTCTCAGAAGTATATTTCAAAAGAGTTAAACATTTTACAGTTAATGAGATCAAATTTGGTATTAGGTCAAAATGATTCTAATTGCTAAGACAAAATGAAGATTGAGAAAAGAAGTCTACTTCACATACCCATCCAGAATAGGCTAAATCTCTTGCAGTATTACTCAGGGGCCTTAATTTGAGCGCCTGGATTTTGGAGAGGATTGTAAAGCCAGTTTCCAGTCAGATTGTGATCTCGCATTAATTTTCTTTTTAGACTTGTTACTTGCTTGCTTTAGGGGGGGGGACAGGTCATTCTTCCCCCACTTCTCCCAAATAATCCATTTAGTGTTCTTTTCTGGGAATGAAAACCCAGACTGTGGATATGGCGAAGATAGAAGAAAATGATTTCTGGCTACAGTAAGTGAAATCTGTGTGCTTGAAGTTTTGATCTGGTTTTTGATTTCTTGGTTGATTTTAATCCCTGTGATGCAACAAAGTCCTTATATGTGTGTGTGAGGGGGTGGAATGCAGGTATGAGACTCTTCCCAGTGAGTTGAGATATTTTTTAACGTGCAAAGAATGAATGTGCTTAAATACTTGCAGGAAAAGGACCCACTCTCCTACTTTGGATCAAGTTGCCAGGGAGGCACTGGGGCCAGTTGTTGGGAATATGAGGAGTTGGTAATCCAGGGTCAGAAGTTCATCATACCTCTTCAAAATGATCATGCATCATGTCATTTATGATCAACAATCCTAAAGTCCATCGAAAATGGTTGTGTTGATGGAGCAGGAATGAATGTATTTGAGGTATTCAAAGCCTGTCACAAAACTTAGCAATCTGCGGTTTATAGTTCTTGGCAAAATCCTGATTGGCTTTCTAAATTGGACTTCAGCATGGAGAGGTTCCTTAATGCTATTTATCTTCCCCAGTCAATCATCCTTATTGGAGTAGGCATGCGTGACTGATTGGTATCAGTCCTATGCTAATATTTATAGGGAAGTTCTAACCCCTGGGAAATTTGTCCTGAATTTAGAAAAGTCTTTGCTTAATTTAAAGCAACCTTAGAATTGCGTGCTTGTTATTCTTTATGTTCTAGTCTAGTACTTTTGATTATTTCTTTGGAAGGATGGCTGAGGAATACCTGGGCATTCTGCTGAGGGAGGAAAGGTTGTGTTACCAATCGTTGCTTCATTTTTAGAACGTAAGAAGCCTCCTTCGTAGTCTTTATGCCAGAAAACTTTTTCTCTCTTCTATCAAGTGAAACCTGTGCTTCTCACACCTTTAACATAACTCTGCACCTTTATGGACTTTGTATGTTTGAGACTGTATACAATTTTCTCTTTCTTTTCTCTTTGACCCGATGTATTTTAGCCAAGATAAACCAGAAGCTTTCTGGAAAGATAATCCCTTCTGTCACCGAGGGTGTGTCTGTTTGAGTAGCTTTGCAAGCTACAAATATATTGTGGTGGAATTGTCTAGAACAAGAACAGTCAACTGACAACCTATTGGCCAGATTCAGCTCACAAAATCAGTTGCTGCTTCTCAGTGGCATTGCCACATTTTAATTACAGGATAACTGAATGAATCGGATGCATATTTAAGGAACAGCACTAGGCCTAGAATGTACATGGCTGCATTTAGGCAGAAATCTAGGCCAGCGGTGGCTAACCTTTTTCGGCTCTTGTGCCAAAAATTGTGCGTGTGTTTGCGCTCGCATGCTTGCATACCAGCACCCAGAAGGCAATGTGTGCTGCCCCCCCATGCCCCTGCGCATGTGTGCGTGACCCGCGCAGGTGTGCGTGATCCCCTGCATGCACCGTGCATCTCTGCGCAGGCGCACACAATCCCCTCACACTGCGGGTCTCCCGTGTACCCCTGCCCCCCACGCATATGTGCCAGATACCCGACAATCAGCTGTTGGGTGGCGGCTCATGCACAATGGGGTTCTTCCGGGTGATTTCTCACGTGCTGGCAGAAATGGCTCTGTGTGCCACTTCCAGCATGTGTGCCATAGGTTTGCCTAGGCACCAACCTGAAGGAAATGGTATATTAAGCTTTGGGCTGCATGTAAGGGAGTGATAAACCAAGACTATTTCATAAAGTTTCTGGATCCAATCTGGGTCAGTCACCCGAACCAGAGATTTTGCCTTCTGATCTGTTGGACTTGTGCTTGAACCCATGTGCAGGGAAGTTCTCTGAGAAAAGATGGGCTCCAGTACGAGTCTGAAAGCTTAGAAAACAAAACCTCTGGTCCCAGTGAACAGCCCAGATTGCATCCTGAAATATTATCCTGGGACATGTATATTTGCCTTCATTCATAAAGTTTCTGTTCATCTCAAGCGTTATAGGCTGCTAGTGATGGTCTGATCACATCAGAAGTACCCTGGTAAACTTCCATTGCTACCCTTTATAGCTTCTTGGAGTACAGCAATACTGATTATGTCTAGACTCTAGAGCAGGGGTGTCCAACCTTGGCAACTTTAAGACTTGTGGACTTTAACTCCCAGAATTCCTCAGCCAGCTGGCTCTAGAGCATATTTGAAGCCAAGGAAGGAATGCTTTTGCCCATGGGTAGTTTTCCTTGGGAAAATAGAAGTCCATTCTAAATTGCCTTTTTCAAGTAACCTGACTAGATCACTATTTCCCAACCTTGGCAACTTTAGGATAGCAAGACTGACTGGGGAATTCTGAAGATTGAAGTCCACTTGTCTTAAATTTGCCAAGATTGAGAAATACCAGATTACAGTAAGTGCACAGTTGGACACGGTATTTGTTTACACATTTTGGATAGCTATGAAAACCTTTTGACCAGAATATGTCAATTTTACTCCAAAAACAATGCTAATATTTTATGTTATTATAAAACCTCACTTTTGCTGAGTGGTTTCTCTTACTAACATCTGAAGAACAGATGAACCATGTACACAGTTTAAAATCAAATTGTCCGTTACCTCTTCTAGAGGGCTGATACATATGCTTGGAGCTAAATTATATTAAACTCAATAAGAGCCCTCCAATTTTTTTCTACTATTTTGAATTTTGCGAAATTGCTCATCTTCATTCAGATGCTTAATATTTTAAGTTAAGCTTTTGACATTGACTATGAAACTTCCTGTGGAAACATCCACCCAGCCTATCTGACAACCGCAGAACTATTTGCTGAGAAGAAAATAAGAGGGATTCTGTAGTTTCCTGTCTTTTGTTGATGACTGTAATGGAAACCTATCTACATTTTGGTCCACTGATGTGTGAGAGAAAATGTATAAGGAGACTAGATCTTTCCCATTCCAGAAATCTGGCTCTCAGCATCATAGTATTAATATGGCACAACCCTCCTTGAAGCATGCCACACCTCATATATGAATCCTAAGCTTTTAAGAGTACATGTTTGTAGGGGGGAATTTTTAGCTAAAAATACTCACTGACTAGAAAAGAAAGGATTTAGCTGATGGATCTTACCATGAAGAGGAAAATTAATACTTGTGTTGGTACAATTCCTTGTCCTTCCACTTTATGCCTTTTTATGCTCTTATATTCTATGATTATTCACCCATCTTTTCCAATTCATAGTAGAAAAATAAAAACCAGGCATTTTTACAAGAGCAAAAGCTGTTCTTTACCCTGTAATTTCTTCTCAGAGTGCCTAGAAGTATAGACGACTTTTGTGCAGTGGTTAAGGTGCTAGACTAGAAACTGGGAGACAGTGAATTCTAGTCCCACCTTAGGCACAAAGGAAGCTGGGTGACCTTGGGCCAATCACAGCCTCTTGTGCATGGGAAGCAGGCGGTGACAGATCACTTAAGAAAACTTGCCAAGAAAACTGCAGAGACTGTTCCAGGCATCCACCAGGAGTGACTCAAACATACGTAAAATTGTGCAGAATTGTAACTTGGGATCTTATACTACTTCCCCATTAGGAACAGAAAAAATGGTATGCTCAGAGCGTTTGTTTGACATCCAAATCAGTAGTCGTCATCCATTTATTAAAAGTCTAGAATACTCTAGAACAGGAATGGCCAACCTTGGCAACTTTTAAGACTTCTGGATATGGAATTCTGGAAATTGAAGTCCACAATCTTAAAGTTGCCAGGGTTGGACACCCTAGCTATAGAGATATTCTTTGCTTTCCTTGTTTTCAGTATGAGTATAAGCAGTTTTCAGTATAACTACAGAAGAAGAAGAGATCGGGATAGGAAAATGCCTTGTAATTTTGTATTAACTTGTCAGATAACTCTATTTCAAATGGAATAATAGAGGATAAGTTGCCACAAAGTTGGCTGAACATGCTACAGCATGACTATGTCTTTTGAGAAGCACTGCAGTAAAAAAAAAAAAAAAAAAAGGGATGATTTATTGCCTTCTTTGGGTCATTACTCAGTATTTGAACAGTTGGGGCATTATTATCTGCCCTAAATATAGTTCCTAATTTCTACTTAGTAGCTTGCTCTTCCATGTTGAACATTTTGAGGAGAAAAGTGCTGGACGTCCATTTGGATAGGATGTTGTTGTGACTGAAAGGATCGATCCTGCTGTGAGTTTTAACTCTGATGACCCTGAAGATGAAAGGGTAGAGCCTGCTGTGAATGTGGAGTCTGAATTATCAGAGGACACAGATGTGAGCCAGGAGGATGAGAGATTATCGGACAGACAATCCTCGCCAGAGCCTTCGAATTCACTCATGCCAGCAACTGATCCACAAAATGAGTCAGAGGCTTCTAATGGGGAAACTGACGGATCGTGGATTGATGCAAGAATCAGGAGAAAAATGAAATGCCAAGTTGAAGGGAGGCGTCAAGCCAGACATTGATTAGAGAGACTGACATGCCCATCCAGGTGATTTAAGGTGGATTGCTGATTCTCAAACTTTGCTTGGAAGCAAAGTGTTTGATGTATCGAAAGGATAAGTGTGGAGCGGCTTTTGTAATTTATGGACATTCTGAATTACCAGACAGATTCCGGGAAGTCTGCCAAGGACTGGAATATAACACTGTTAACCCTTTTTTAGTCTGGCTCTGTTTTGTTTGAATATTTTGAACTGTGGCACTCCTTGTTCTCACTTGTGAATATAGGTGAGACATAACATTTTTGCTTCCAAACCTAACAAACCATCTTCAAAACAAGATGGACCAAACCCAACTGCAGAGTTTGGTGGAGCAGCAACAGCAACAGATAAATCAACTACTTCAAATCAATGTGACTCTTCAAAATCAGGTGACATAACTGGTGAATCATATTTCCAGTTTGCAAAGCCTTGCTGCTGCTCCCTCAGCCCCTCCCTTGAGGAAAAGCCTGGTATCCGTGCCGCAGAAATTTTCAGGGCAAATGGACATGTTCCCGGCATTTATGGGTCAGTGTCAATTGTTTATATCTCTGAGGCCAGATTTCCCAAAGAATCAGGCTAAGGTAGGATTTATGATTAGTCTATTATCTGGGCAGGCTGCCAAATGGGCTACTCCCTTGTTAATTCAAGATAGCCCGTTGTTGGACAATTTTCAGGGTTTTCTACAACAGATGAGAGTTATGTTCGAAAACCCAATTAAAATACAATCTGTGGCTAGAAGGTTATGGGACATTTATCAGGGGAAACGTCCCCTGCAGGAATACATTGCAGAATTTTGTTTGCTGTGTATGGACTCTAATTGGAACGAACCCGCTCATATGGCTGCATTCCAGGAAGGCTTGTCTGATGCCATCAAGGATAAGCTAGTCCATGCAGAGCGGGCTTCAATGCTGGATGCATTGGTAATTCAGTGCTTACATATTGAAGCCCGTTTACAACAGTGCAGAAGTAAACGGCCTGTTGTGGAACCACCTTCATTTTCTCGTGCACAAACCATGCCACCGAGAGTTGTCCAAACCATGGTTAAGGCAGAGGAGCCGATGGAGTTAGGCGCACTCCGCCCTCGCTTAATGATGCGAGAACGTTTGAGAAGGTTCCAGGAAGGCTTGTGCCTTTATTGTGGGGGTCTGGGACATTTTGCAAATTCCTGCACTCGGAGAGGGACTCGCAGACCCGTGCCCAAAACCACTCCTGGCCCTTTGGGAAATGGAGTAGGCCCGACCTCGGGGAAACCCTAGGTCGGGCACGTCCTACACCCCCATCCCAAATTGCTGAAATAAATCCTGGCCCTCCTCAGCATTTACTTTTGGACATTCGTATCTTTTTGCAGTCCCAGAAAGAGGGAATTCCCGCCATTGCGCTGGTGGATTCAGGGGCTACAACCAGCTTTATGGACTGGGCTTTTGTCAAACATTTTGAAATTCCTTTGATTCCTGTGGATCCACCCATTAAGGTGGAAACAGTAGATGGGCGTAAACTCAAGTCTGGGCCCATTCGTTTCACCACCCAGCCAGTGTGTATGCTTATTGGGGATCATGAGGAGGCGATAAGTTTTTATGTCACCTCGCACCTCCATCTCCCTTTGGTTCTCGGAGTGTCCTGGCTGCGTTTGCACGATCCATTGGTAGCTTGGGCGCAGAACGCCATTTCTTTTCCAAGTCTCCAATGTGTGGACCACCTGAGACACATCTGCGCTGGCCAAGATATCGCCGCTCCTGCTGTTTCAATTCCTTCGGAGCTGTCGGACGTCTCCGATGTTTTCAGCAAACAGGAGGCAGATCAATTACCACCACATCGTGCTTATGATTCTCCCGTGGACCTGATACTGGATGCTCCATTGCCAAAGGGTCGGTTATACTCCATGTCAGAGCCTGAGTTGGTTGCGCTCCAAGAGTTTTTAGATAAAAACTTAGCTTGGGGATTTATTAGACCTTCGTCGTCCTCCCTTTCGGCTTCCATTCTTTTTGTTAAAAAGAAATCGGGAGAGCTTCGTCTATGCTGCGACTACCGACGGTTAAACGCCATCACCGTGAGGAATAGCTATCCCTTGCCGCTCATTCCGGAATTGATGGAGCGGTTGCGGGAGGCTACTATCTTCACTAAACTAGATCTGCGTGGGGCTTACAACCTGGTTCAGATGCGCAAGGGGGACAAGTGGAAGACGGCGTTTGGCACTTGTTATGGTCATTTCGAGTACACCCTCATACCATTTGGTCTGACCAACACTCCCGCTGTATTCCAGCATTTGATGAACGACATTTTCCGGGACATGCTGGATAGGTTTGTCGTGGTGTATCTGGACAACATTTTAATTTACTCTCGGTCCGGAGATCACCATCTCCAACAGGTTCAGTGTCTTCGGGAGCATAAACTCTATGCGAAACTAGAGAAGTGTTTCTTTTTTCAGTCATCGATAGAGTTTTTAGGACACATCATTTCTCCCGAGGGCATTGCTATGGGCCCTAAAAAAGTTGAGGCCTTGTGCAATTGGGAAGCCCCTCGTCGAGTCAAGGAAGTACAACGTCTTTTGGGATTCGCCAACTACTATAGGACCTTTATTCCGGACTTTGCTAAGTTAATGGATCCCATAACTCAGCTCCTCCGTAAGAAGGTCCCGTTTCTGTGGGGGCCCCCGCAACAACAGGCTTTTGAAATTTTAAAGAAAACGTTTGTGGCCGAGCCGATATTGAGGCATCCTGATCCAAATCGTCCATTTGTGGTCGAGACAGATGCCTCTAATGTCACTATCAGAGTGGTACTGTTACAAGCTCCGAAGGAGGGCGCGCCTCTTTTCCCATGCGCATACTATTCTAGCTTCTGAACGCAATTACACCATCTGGGAAAAGGAGTTGTTGGCTATTAAGGCTGCATTTGAGACCTGGAGACATCATTTAGAGGGGGCTCGGCACAAGGTAGAGGTTTGGACGGATCATCGCAACTTGGAACATTTGTCTACTGCTAAGAAGTTGAACCAATGCCAGATTCGGTGGTCGTTGTTTTTTGCAAGGTTCAATTTCTCCGTCACTTATGTTTCAAGTGGACAGAATCAGAGGGCAGACGCGTTGTCTCGGAAGCCCGAGTATATCGGTCCCGAGGATCCTCTTCCTCTACGAACGGTGTTACCACCGGAATCCTTGACCGTACTTCAAGATCCCATAGATTTGCGGGCTCGCATACGGGAGGTGCAGCGATTGGACGCATGGATGCAGCAGAGAAGGGGGGAAGTTGGACCCGATTCCCCATGGTCCTTTGAAGAGGGCTTGCTAAGACATCGGGATTTATTGTACGTACCTACCAGGACGCTTAGAGCCCTCATCATGATGCAATGTCATGACAACCCCGCTGCTGGTCATTTTGGTTTTTACAAAACTTTGCACTTGGTCACCCGGACTTTTTGGTGGCCTCGGGTTCACCACGATGTGTTTTCCTACGTCGCTTCTTGCGTACAATGTCGACAAGCGAAAGCGGCATCAGGTGCGCCTCCTGGACTTCTTCAACCACTGCCGACTCCGAGCAGACCATGGGGAGCGATCTCCATGGACTTTCTAACGCACTTGCCCCTTTCATCGGGTTATACGACGGTGCTCGTGGTGGTTGACATGCTCACTAAGATGGCTCATTTCATCCTGTGTAGGAGATTACCCTCGGCTCGTGTTACTGCCAGGCTTTTCATACAACACGTGTTCCATTTACATGGCTTACCGGACAGAGTTGTTTCAGATCGCAGTGTTCAGTTCACCGCTCAATTCTGGAAAAGTCTAATGAACGAACTTCGAGTACAAGTATGTTTAGCGTCGGCGCACCATCTGGAAACCGATGGCGGGACTGAGAAGGGAATTGGCATCCTCGCCCAATACCTCAGATGTTTTGTAAATCAATGACAAAACGACTGGGTGACCTATCTTCCATTGGCAGAGTTTGCCTTTAATAATTCTCGGCACACCTCCTTCCACATGACGCCTTTTTATGCAAATGTGGGTTACCATCCGAGGTTTTTCCCCCTGTCAATCACAGATTCTCCAGTTCCAGAGGCACAAGATTTTTTGTCAGAGTTATATGCAGTGCATCAATTAATTTCCAGACAATGGGAACGAGCGAAAGCAGATTATAAGCGTTTTGCAGATCATTCACGTCGAGCGATGACTCCATTGGCTGTGGGGGACAAGGTGTGGTTGTCAACGAAACATCTTCGGGTCGATCACCCGATTAGGAAATTGTATCATCGCTTTATTGGTCCCTTCCCTATCGAGGCAGTTATTAATCCTGTGGCTTATCGGCTCACTTTACCACGCTCCATGCGCATTCACCCTGTTTTTCATCGCTCCCTGTTAGTACCTGACACTCCATCGTGTACTCTCCGTTCTCCAGAAGATACAGGTTCTCCATCTAGGCTCAACACTGAACCTGTTACGGATACTATAGTGGTCGGAATTTATTATTCACGATGGCTGAAGGGACGATTCCAGTACTTCGTGGGAAGACTGGAAAATGAAACGGAGATTCGCTCTTGGCAGGATGTATCCAAGGTGCATGCCCCAGATCTTATTCGCATATATCATGCACAATTACCTTCAAAACCACATCTTGATTGTCAGACTCGGGGGAAGGGCCCTGCGGTGAGGGATGGTGTTGTGACTGAAAGGATCGATCCTGCTGTGAGTTTTGACTCTGATGACTGAAGATGAAAGGGTAGAGCCTGCTGTGAATGTGGAGCCTGAATTATCAGAGGACACAGATGTGAGCCAGGAGGATGAGAGATTATTGGACAGACAATCCTCGCCAGAGCCTTCGAATTCACTCATGCCAGCAACTGATCCACAAAATGAATCAGAGGCTTCTAATGGGGAAACTGACGGATCGTGGATTGATGCAAGAATCAGGAGAAAAATGAAATGCCAAGTTGAAAGGAGGCGTCAAGCCAGACATTGATTAGAGAGACTGACACGCCCATCCAGGTGATTTAAGGAGGATTGCTGATTCTCAAACTTTGCTTGGAAGCAAAGTGTTTGATGTATTGAAAGGATACGTGTGGAGCGGCTTTTGTAATTTATGGACATTCTGAATTACCAGACAGATACCGGGAAGTCTGCCAAGGACTGGAATATAATACTGTTAACCCTTTTTTAGTCTGGCTCTGTTTTGTTTGAATATTTTGAACTGTGGAACTCCTTGTTCTCACTTGTGAATATAGGTGAGACATAACAGGATGCGTGGTATGCTTTTGGTCCCAGATTATAGGGAAAGTCTGGGTTATAGCAGACCACAGAGTTGGTATTTTCAAAGCTACTATTTGTCCCTTACAACTAATCATATTAATTACAATAAGTTAGGGAAGGAGCAAAGTGAGCTGCATGTATCAGTTGTTGGATTCTATAACTGCATAATTAAACTGAGGCTGCATCAAGGAGATTCAGATAATAAATTTCTCAGAAGATACTTCTATTAAATCAGATGTGGCATTAGAGTTTAGCATGTCTGAATGTGCTTCCCTTCCTTCTTCCCTTCTTCATATGAATTGGAGAGGGGGGCTTTGAGGTGTTTACATAAACCATTTTCTTGGTCTTGAAAAGAGAAAGATGCTGCTGTGAGCAGTAGTAATAACGAGTCCCTCTAATCAAACTGAATTGAACTCCTAGTGACTACATGGGTAAATCTATGTAGTTTCCTTGGAAACAATTGGAATTGTTTGGCTATTGCTTTCTTTCAGGGCTTGCATTTATTTATTTACTGGTTTGTTTGCTTTTTTCTGGAAATCTTCCACCCAACTATTAACCCAATGCAACACTACAAGATTAGCTAGGGGCTATCACCTATGTAACCGAGAATGCATATCAATACATGCAAATTCACAGATTTATTCTACAGGAGGTCCAGAAAAATACAGACCAAATTAATTGTCATTGGTTGTCCAGTAGATTTAGGTAACCATTTAAGTAAAAATGGCCATGAGAATAGGAACAGGAACAGAACAGAACAGAAAATAGAATTCTTTCTTGGCCAAGGGTAATTGGACATACAAGGAATTTGTCTCCAGTCATAACCTCCCAGTGTACATGCAAGCAACGAGTGATAAATCATAATCATAAAATACAATCATAAAATACAATAATCATAAACCATAGCCAGATTCAAAGTTGTATCACCAGGTTGTAGAATATCAGGTTGTATTTGAATTATAGCCATTTATCCAATGACCATTCAAAATTATCATGACCATGGATGAATGGTAGTCATTCATGATCCCTGCAGTTATGACCATTGCAGCATCCCTGTGGTGATATGATCAGAATTGGTGTGCTTGGAAACTTGGCTGCATGTATGACAGCAAGGGTCTATCTCTATCTCCCCGCCATCCCCAATCTCTCCTTTTTGGCCCCCTGTGCTCCCCTGCCCATGATGCCCAACCGAGGCATGCCTTGTCTGCAGCAAAAGTGAGAAGACTGTGAGGGTCACTTGGGGCTGTGGAGTACAGGCAAGGGGAGCCTTGGAATGCAGGACAGCTAGGCCTTTGTGTGTTGCATTGCTGGTATGGGGGCAGCTGCAGCTTTGCAGCATGGTGCTGGGCATTAATGATGGGGCTTCCAAAGGCAGTTGCTGGTTTTTGCAGCTCTGCAACTTAAGGGCTTCTCACAGCTCTGCAAGGCAGGATGCAGGGTGGCCAAAAGAGCCGGTGGACAGTCAGTGGTTGGGAAAAGTTAAAGGCAAGTCAACCCCTTATCTTGGAAGAACCATTGTTCAGGTCTGGGAGGGAGCAAGGGGGAAATAGCTTGGATCCGAAAGGGTCAGATGGGTGGGATGATGGCTAACAACCGGTGGGATTTGGTTAAAGATGGCGATGGAGATTGCTGGGATTGCTATTGCTAAGCAATGCAGTCATGAGATGTTAAGTTTTACAACTGCATCACTTAGCAACAGAAACTCTGCTCCCTGTTGCCATTATAACCCAAGGATTTGAAGAAGCAGGAGGTGATGTGAGGAGACCCATTGGTGAAATTTGAGATGAAAGGGTAGCAGCAATGCCAGGGCAATTTGGCATATCTAGGAACATACAAGCAACCCATTCCCCCTCCCCCCCAAAAAAGGAGAGATATAGGAAGTAGTTCCTGGAAACAGGAGGCCAGTGAGAAGAAGTGACTCAGGTAACTTAGATCAAATCAAGATGGTCCAGGATCCTGAGGAGACAGGACTTTTTAGGCAGATGATAATATTGCAGTATAATTCTTGAGAAAATCTGGTGAACCAGAGTCCTCCATGAAACTTACTTTTTTTTGGTTAGTAGATGAAGAAGTAGAAATAGATGGCAGATAAAATGAACAGTTTGATGTGGGAACTTGGTTGGAAATTCTACAGAGAATTAGGAAGGAAAAGAGTAGGGATTCTTTCAGATCAACCAGCTCAACTTGATAGTTTTGTTGTGCTGAAATAGTTTTGTAACAGAGATTACCTGAATTTATTTATAGTTTACTTCCTACAATACTAGACAACACAGTATCAACAATAGAGACCTTCAAATTTCTAGGTTCTACCATATCAATTTCTAGGTTCTACCATGACCTAAAATGGACACCTAATATCAAAAACGCCATCAAAAAAGCACAACAAAGAACGTTCTTTCTGCGCCAACTCAGAAAGCTCAAACTGCCCAAGGAGCTGCTGATCCAGTTCTACAAGTGAATTATTGAGTCTGTCACCTGCACCTCTACAGCTGTCTGGTTTGGTTCTCAACCCAACAAGACAGACACAGACTTCAGAGGGTAATTAGGACTGCAGAAAAAAAAAATACTACTAAGCTGCCTTTAATCGAGGACCTGTATACTTGAATGAGTCAAAAGGAGAGCTGTGAAAATATTTACAGACCCCTCACATCCCAGACATAAACTGTTTCAACTCCTTCCATCAAAACGATACTATAAAGCACAACATACCAGAACAACTAGATACAAGAACAGATTTCCCCCGAAAGCCATCACTCTGCTAAACAAATAATTCCCTCAACGCTGTCTAACTATTTATTACGTCTTCTCATCACTCCTATCACCTATCCTTTCTCACTTGTGACTGTATGACTGTAACTTTGTCGCTTGTATCCTTACGATTTATACTGACTGTTTCCTAGTATGATGTGATTGCTTATTGTACCCTGTGACTGTTATTAAGTGTTGTACCTTATGATTCTCAATGAATGTATCTTTTCTTTTATGTGTACTGAGAGTATTTGAACCAAGACACACTTGTCCTATAAAGAATTCTATTTCTATTTGTATTCAATTTTGATTCAAATCAAGTAATTTGTATTGATATATTTGAATGTTGAATTCTCTCTCACGTGTTAGAAAAGCTACATTTCTATCTTTCTTTCTGAGGAAAGTGGTGGCAGCAACAAGTACAAAACAACAACAGCACAATAATGGTAATAATCATAATAAAAGTGTGGTCAATGTGGAAGAGAAGCAGGAGACAGCAACCAAATAATCTTGTTTTTAAAGGGTGCCGTAGCTAACTTGCTCTTAGGAAAACCTTGAGATCTGGTGTTAAGATTCTTGATGGGTTTCATTGTTGGACATGGATAGTCTTCCATTCTCCGTAGAACTGCTGCGAGCATCCAGAGAGTGGGAGGTGCTTCAGTCTTCACTTCTCACAGGCTGAGCTGAAATTGAGGAACGCCCTCCTCCTCCACGTGACTCCTCCATGCGTTCCTCCCAGTTTTAGCTCAGCCTTCGAGAAGCAGGCAGCTTTCTCTAGTTCCTTGGCCGTTTCAGGTGATCGTTGAAAGTTGGATCAGGTTTGATTCATTTTTTTCCTCTCCCTGCAAGGCTAGTGCGATCCCAAATTTAGTTGGTGGAGCGATTTCGCTCCCAGGAGGGAAGTAAGGGGTTGGAGCCCTTTGTCCCCCCCCACCCCTTCTAATCTATCCTCTGCCGTTCCAAGCGTGCTGGGCTCAGCCGCTTGGCCCTGCGCTGTATTTTAAAAGCGCAAATTGCGTCTTCCCCCCTAGAACGCCTCAGAGGAGGCAGCGCTTCCTCTCCCAGCTCTTTCCTTCTCTCTTTTGAAGTTGCGGTGGGCTGATGCGCTTCTGAGCTGTGCGTTCTGAGCCGGGCGGCCATTTTGGGCACGCCTCGTGGCCGGCGCCATTTTGTTTTCTTAACAAGTAAGGCCTTTTTCCTTTTAGTTTGAGAGTGAGCTGCGAGGTTTTTTTTGTAGGCCCTTAGCGGGACCGTCAGGCCGCGTGGAGCCTTTATTTTTACTGAGAGAGCACTGTGGTCCTGTGCCCTGCTGTCTCTCTTAGAGTTAATATTTTTGGCTTTCTTCCTTGCCCCGCAGCTAGTTCAGAAGTGCAGGCACATACTCTCCATGTTGTTGGGGGGCTGCCTATAGAGGCCTATCTCTTTTTTCTTATCTTGCCTTTCACAATTGCTTGGCCTCAGCGTTCATTTGGTCTATTTGGAATTAAGTTATTATTATTATTATTATTTGCTGTACCTTTTGGGGCTATTTGGTTTTCCTTACTTGAACCTGACCCCTTTTTTTGTATTTAATTGCTAGTGTATATATTCAGATTTTTAATTTAGCTGCTAGAATTGTTTTCTGTTTTTTTATTGCATAAGGTTTAAAAAAAAAGAGAGAGAGAGAGAAAGGAGATTTTTTTGAATAGATAATAGCTAATTCTAGAATAAAATTTATTTCAAAAAGGGGGACGTGACCCAATTTTAGGAAAACCGGTTTACGTTTGTAGGCCGAACTCCTAGGCGTGCCAACCGCCATTTTTCTTTCAATACCATGGCAGAGGCTAATCCTACTGGCTCTTCTCTGAAGGCCAAGTCTAAGACGCACTACCTTCGCAGAAGGGACAAGGATTCTTCCAGTGCTTCTCAAAGAGATGCCTTACGACATCATAAGGCCCTAGAAAGGGAATTTAGCAAGTGGGCTAAAGAGTCTCACTCTATAACATCTGCCTTTCCTTCTACCCCCCCCCCCCCCCGCCGAGCCAACCATCTTCCTCTAGGGCAGGGGTCTCCAACCTTGGCTCCTGGAAGCCTGGCGGACTTCAACTCCCAGAGTTCCACAGCCAGCAAAGCCAAGGTTGGAGACCCCTGCTCTAGGGGCAGTACTTCCACCCGAGGCTGGCAGCCCTCCCGTGTACCAGAGGCGACATTTACGCCAACTGCTGCAGGTCTACGCTCTGAGGATCCTGCTCCAATTATTGTACCTGAGAACATCAGAGAATGGATGCAGTCTGCCATCCGTCAAGGTATAGCTGAAGGAATGCAGCAGCTCGCTAGACCAGATTCCCGAGGGAGGACTCCCGAGGGAGGACTCCCGAGGCTGAGTCTTTACCCGGGAGATCTCCTTCTGCACCAGCGTCACAGCATGGTCAGGTACCTCCTCACATGGATGTTCCATTCCCAGAGGGGGAGGATACCCAAGAAGAAGAGGGAGTGGGCCTTGAACCGTTCGGAGAGTACGAAGGTTCTGACAGAGGTTCCTTACAGTATTCGGAACCCTTTCTGGAGGGGGACCTAATGGAGGGAGAAATGTCGGAAGATGAGGGTCTTTCTCCTGAACAACCGGCTGTTGTGGGTCTTTTTAAACCCCATTTATTTAAGTCTTTGCTATTTAAGGCAAAGAACATTTCAGGTCTGGCCTCTCAGCCTCCTTCTGAACCCCCTCCATCGAGTCCAGAAGGTCCTGGTGACCTTATGTTTAGACAGCCGACAGTGGCAGCAGACATTATTCCAGCCCCCCCAATCTTCTCAGATCTGGTAGCAAAGCAGTTGGCCTCGGTGGGTCCTTCTCCGGCTCCTTCTAGTCAGGACAAGAGGTTGTTTACCCTGGATTCGGATTTCTCAGCTATGTTAGATACCCCGGAAGTAGATGATCCAATTATAAGGCTTGCTTCTTCTTCCAATCCTACCGATGCACTAGAGGCACTGAAGCCGGAGGATAAGCGAGCGGAGATGGCGCTCCGGCGGGCTCACACCGCTGATGCCTGGGCTATCCGGTCGGCCATGGCCGCTTCCTTTTTCACCCGATTCTCCATCAGGTGGCTCAGACAGCTGAAGCAACACATTTCCCCAGCTGATACCAGAGCCCATCAAGATATTGCAAAGATCACGGCAGCGGTGGAATTTGCAGCCGACGCTACCTTTCATTCGGTTAAGTTCTCATCCCGAGCTATTTCTTCCCATGTTTCTGCCAGACGATTGCTTTGGCTTCGACACTGGCAGGCTGATATTAAAAATAAGTCTAAGTTGGCTTCAGCCCCCATAGTAAAAGGGAAATTATTCGGGCCCGCTCTGGAGCCATTACTCCTGGAGACCCGAAATAAGAAAACGTTTCTGCCTTCACTTTTTCGTAGGCAGGAAGCCAAGAGTTCCCAGTCCTTTCGGAGGGGCTCCTTTCGTCCCTCCTTCCAGTCATCATTCTCTCCTAGATTTCAGGGCTCTCCCTCATTCTGGCCGTCCTACCAGGACCGGGGCGACTCGGGAGACAGAGGCAAGAGAGGGGGCAGCTACAGAAGGCCCTTCAGGGGTTCCGGGAGTAGAGCGGCCCGCCGGCCCAGGTAGCGTTGCAGGTTTTCTTACTATAGGCGGCCGCCTCAGGCATTTTGCAGACAAGTGGGAGGAATCCACCTCTGATACTTGGGTTACAGATTCAGTGCGCTTTGGCTTGACCCTGCAGTTTCTCTCTCCTCCCCCCGAACATTTCAGGGTTTCACCCATTTCTAGGAATCCTACTAAATGGGCTCTTATGACTTCTGCCATCAAACATCTCTCTGATATTAGGGCTATTCAACCTGTACCCCTCTCCCAACAGGGAAGGGGTTTCTATTCACTTTTATTCTTGGTGCCTAAACATTCCGGGGGATGGAGACCCATTTTAGATCTTAAGAGGTTAAATCGTTTTATTGTATGCCATAAATTCAAAATGCAGACTCTGCAGTCGATTTTACAGGGCATCAGAGAAGGAGACTGGCTTACGTCAATTGACCTTTCCAAGGCTTATCTCCATATTCCCATTCATTCCTCGTATTCTAAATATCTCAGATTTTGTTATAATAATCAGCATTTCCAGTATGTAGCCCTCCCCTTTGGTCTAGCCTCAGCCCCGAGATCTTTCACTAAGGTGTTGGCGGCTATTGCAGCTCACCTTAGACAAATTCCCATCCGGATCCACTGTTACCTTGACGATATCCTGGTTGTATCCCCTTCCCGACATCAAGCCGAGAGCGATACTAGCGCTACCCTCTCGGTACTTCAGTCCCACGGGTTCTTAGTGAACTGGGAAAAGAGTCAGCTTACTCCCTCCACTAGTATATCTCATCTAGGGGCTGTGATTGACTCTGTTGAAGGAAGGGTCTTTCTCTCTCAGGAGAGACTTATTAGTATCCGCACCACTTTCAGAGATATCCGGCGGACCGGGAAAGCATCGTTGCTCAATTTATCCAAACTGCTAGGGAAGCTAGTTTCCTGTATTTCCATTATTCCATGGGCTCGCTTGCATTCCAGATCTTTGCAATGGTTCCTCCTGCCATATCAGCGTTCAGGAAGGAGCACATCAAGGTTTATAGTGAAGGTCCCGCCGAAAGTTCTCGCCTCCCTCCTGTGGTGGACGCGACCATCTGTCAACAGAGGTCAGCTATTCCAGGAACCTCAAAGGGTTGTTCTCACGACAGACGCAAGTCTTTCCGGATGGGGGGCCCATCTACAATCTCTCTCAGCACAGGGAGTTTGGACCCATTCGGAGCGAAGTCGGAGCATCAACTGGTTGGAGCTTCATGCAGTGTACCTGGCTCTGCGAACATTTCTTCATCGGGTAAGGGGGCGCCATGTCCTGGTCCTAACGGACAACACTACAACCAAGGCCCACATCAATCGGCAAGGGGGCACCCATTCCCTCCTTCTCATGAGAGAGGCCGAGTGACTGTGTCGATGGGCAGAAGCGCACCTCTTATCCATCAGAGCGGAGCACATTTCCGGGGCCTCCAACGTCCAAGCAGACTGGCTCAGCAGGGCAACACTGGATCAGGCAGAGTGGCGCCTGCACTCACATCTGTTCAGAGAAGCAGCAGCCAGGTTCGGTCAGCCCCTAGTAGACCTTTTTGCGTCTCCGCTCAACGCGCAAACACCGAGGTTCTTCTCCCGTTATCCCTCCAGCGGGCAGAGAATCACGATGCCTTGCGTTGCCCGTGGCCTCCCGGGCTACTGTACGCCTTCCCTCCGCTTCCATTAATCCCCAGGGTGATTCGAAAATTGATAGCCGAGAAAGCAGAGATCCTCATGGTGGCACCTTATTGGCCCAGGAGGCCATGGTTTGCGGACCTCCGCAATCTGTCAGTATCTCCACCATGGAGGATTCCGATGGATCAGATTTCGCTGTCGCAAGGCCCGCTGCTCCATCCAGAGCCACAGTGGCTACAGTTGGCCGTTTGGAGGTTGAGCAGGAAAGGATGATTGAGGAAGGCTTATCAGCACAGGTCATTAACACCATTTTGGCGGCTAGAAGACCTTCTACCACTCGCATTTATGATGCAACCTGGAAAAGTTTCTGTAACTGGTGCCACAAATCATTCATCGACCCACGCTCTCCTTCAGTTGCGCAGATCCTGGCCTTTTTACAAGATGGCCTAGATGGAGGTTTATCACCTAACACCTTAAGGAGGCAGGTAGCGGCGCTCTCAGCGGTGGTTGCTGGCGGTCCTTTCGGTCCCCTTTCCCACCATCCTCGAATCAAGGCTTTTCTTAAAGGGGCTTCTAATTTGCGCCCGTCAGTAGTGCATAGGTACCCGACATGGGACCTTAATAAAGTTCTCCTGGCCTTGACTAGATCTCCCTTTGAGCCTCTCAGGGAGGCGTCACTTCAATTTCTTACATTTAAAGCAGTTTTTCTGGTGGCTATTACTTCGGCTAGAAGGATATCTGAAATTGCAGCTCTATCCGTGAGAAAAGGTCTGTGCATTTTTCATTCAGATCGGGTGGTTCTGAGACCAGACCCAGCATTTATGCCGAAGATTAATTCACCGTTCCACAGGGCGCAGGAGTTGGTCCTGCCTAATTTTTGCCCGAAGCCTCTGCGCGAGCAAGAGAGGCAGTGGCACACCCTTGATGTTCGAAGGGCTTTGCGTATTTACATTTCTCGCACGCAGTCCATCAGGAAGACAGAGTCTCTCTTCTTGTCCTTTCAGCCAAAGACACTAGGCTGTAAGGTTTCTCCATCCACGGTAGGCAGATGGATTAGGGCTACCATATCCAAAGCCTATTTAGTTCAAGATATTCCAGTTCCCAGTGGGGTTACCGCTCACTCCACCAGAAGTGCAGCTACCTCGGCAGCCTGGGCTACTCAGGCGTCTATTCTTGATATTTGCCGGGCGGCCACCTGGACTTCCCCATCTCCCTTTATAAGACATTATAAGATTGATGTTTACGCCTCAGCTGAAGCATCTTTTGGCAGGCGAGTTTTGCAGCAAGTGGTTAGAGATCCTGGGGAAGTTCCAATCCAGACGGACTCCCACCCGTAGGACACACTGGCTTTGGTATGTCCCACTCTCTGGATGCTCGCAGCAGTTCTACGGAGAATGGGCGTTGGTTCTTACCTGATACGCCTCTTCTCGTGGAACTGCGTAGAGCATCCAGCCCCACCCTGTTGGTCCATCTGTGAAGGGGGAAAACCTGTTTCGGCCAATGATTTCTAATGTTGTAGTTCATGTTGTTTAATACTTAAGAGTAGAGGGGTTTTTTTGTCCTCTCGTCTTCGATAAAACTGGGAGGAACGCATGGAGGAGTCACGTGGAGGAGGAGGGCATTCCTCAATTTCAGCTCAGCCTGTGAGAAGTGAAGACTGAAGCATCTCCCACTCTCTGGATGCTCTACGCAGTTCCACAAGAAGAGGCGTATCAGGTAAGAACCAACGCCCATTTACATTTGCCTGGTTGCTGAAGCCATTAATAGAGGTTATCACCGTTGTGTTATGTGCTGAAGGCTTTCTATATTGTGGTAGCCACAGTCTGGAACACTGTTTCTCAGAAATAAAATATGCTGTCTCTGTTGCAATTTAAGCACATGTTTTTAATATTTTTCCCTGTCATTTGAGAATGTATGATTGTCCTGTTGCATTAATTCTTGGCCCCCAATTAGGTTATAAATTTGTGTTTTATATTTTAAGCAATAAGTGACATCTGGCATCTAGAAATTTAAAATAAATGCTACGTGTCCTCTTACAGGGCGAAATCCAGTTAAGAGACCTTTTTAACAAACTTCTCTTATTCTCCTTGTCTTTGGCTGTGTCTACAGATTCATTCTAGTTATTCCTATACTTTAATTTCAGAACAGACTTGCAACTTTTGCAGCATCTGATTCAAGGCAATTGTGCTCGGTCCATGGCTGCTATTTGAAAGGATTTGAAAAGCCTTTTCAGGCCCAACCTTCCTAGCTTGCCATCCCTCATAGTAGACAGGCTCAAACCCAGCCAGGACACATCTTCTCTCAGGCATGGGCTCCTCCATGTAATAAAAGACAGGTGTGCTCCAACCTATTCAGAAGGATAAAGCACTGGCTTTTTTTAGGAAGACTGCAAAAGGATTAATTTGTTCCCTGGGGGGGGGGGCATGCCTTGGACTCTGTATGGCCCAGAACATTCCTTAGAAAGTGGTGAGAACTTCCAAGCTGCTCAGAGGGTGGGGCCAAGCTGTTGAGTGAACTAATGGGAAAAGGAGTTAAAAGTCTTCAGCCCTCCATTATATGGGTTTACTACAGCTGTATATTTGAAATCTCATTGACAGCCTTGCCTTACAAAGAGAAAGAAACATAAAGTTGTTTGCAGTATACAGAATTCAGATGGGTGATGGTCAGCTCATGTGGATAAAATTCCAACATATGAAACAAATTAACTTATCTGGGCAGCGTTCACTCTTTATTATTCTTTTAACCACTGTGATCTATTACAGTGTAGGGCCTGAGTGGCGCAGTGGTTAGAGTCTAGTATTGCAGGCTACTTCTGCTGCCTGCCAGCTGCCTGCAATTTGGCACATTGAATCCCACCAGGCTCAAGGTTGACTCAGCCTCCCCTCCTTCCAAAGTCGGTAAAACAAGGACCCAAATTGTTGGGGGCAATAGGCTGACTCTGTAAACCGCTTAGAGAGGGCTGTAAAGCACTATAAAACGGTGTATAAGTCTTAAGTGCTATTGCTACGGCTATTACTATAGGTAGACTTTTTGTGACTCACGACTACAATTGAGGCCCAAATTTCTGTTGCTAAGCAAAACATTTGTTAAGTGAGTGTCAGGATTCTGGCAGTTACTCCAATTAAATCATGAGCCTCATGGTGGGTATGACATGGGACTCATATAGGGGGCACCTGTGGTGGTCAAGTGCTAATGCAGGACTTCCTTGAGACCCTCCCTCACTCTCATAATCTCCCTCCCTTCCTTCCTTTTCTTCTTTTTCCTTCCCTCTTCTCCTTTCTTCTTCCTTCCCCTCTTTCCTTATTTTTTCCTCCCTTGCTCTCTTGCCATCTTCCCTTCTTTTTATTTGTCTTTCCTCTTTCCCCTTTCCTGTCCCTTCTTGCATGCTCAAATGCAAACGGGGAAACATTTCTCCTTTTGTTTTGTTTCTAGTTTGTTTGGATAGCTCTTTGCCAGCAAAAATGGAGCTCTTGCTGGCAGAGGGCTGCAGGAGGCCATCATGGCCAAAAAACGCCCTCTCAAGCTCTGTTTTTGCTGGCAGAGGCTCCATGGCCTTGACCTTTGATATTTCCAGGCTGGCTCCATGAACCGGATCTAAGCACTCCGTGGGCCAGATCCCGCCCCCAGGCCTTACGTTTGACACCCCTGTGCTAAAGAATCATCACTATACCTGCCTGGGTTTGCAGGAAGGTATAGTGAAGAGTTTGAAAGAATGCTCCTGCTGCAGCCAATAGTGTAAAGGTGTAAAGCAGGAAGTTTGTGACATTGCCTATCTCTACATCTTTCTTAGCAGATCTTTGTGTTACACCGACTCTTTGCTGCATGGGGTTGGTTTTTATACGATCGGAAGAGGAGCCAGAGGAGCCTGAAATTCCCTTATGCTTTGATTTCTTGACTGAATTTATGATCGCTTTTCTTTTCTGACATTAAACCTTAGATTGTATAATCATGCTTTTGCTGCTTCTAATCCCTAAAGCCTATCACAGAGCAGAATACTCATCACTTTTATATTTTAAAAATGTCTCTAGGGCATAGAAGAAGCATAGTGCAGTCTTCTGGAATTAAAGTGGCAAGAGTGCATGACATCATTTTGCAGTATGCTAGTCTGCAAATGTTTTGATCTTAAAGTATTTATTCATTAAAAAAAGTTTCAAGAGTTCTTGGGAGCTAGGAAGGACAGAAACCCAAGTTTTGGTATTATTGAACTTGGGGAAAAAGGAATAATACCGACGAGTGACTTCATGTCTTTGGGGCAATATCTTGGTAGCATTAAGCATTGAGCAGCTGTTGTTTACTTTGTTGATGTTGGAAAACTCCTATTGATGGAACAAATATAAATATAAATGTTACCTGGTTTCATTTAATGGAACCTGCTGGATCTTGGAAAATTAACTTGGTTAATATAATTTGTAATCTGGAAAAGTAGTTTTAAAAATTCAGTGAAGAAATCATTTGTACACTGCATTTAAGAGTAAACACAAAAGTACTTTTTACTAGAGTAGAGTAAGAAAGGTAGTTTCTTGGCTATAATAATATGGGTTTAACAAATCTTTTGAACTTTTTATATTCTCAGTCTCGACTGATTTTATTGCTGTTTGTAGGGCTAGCCAATAACAACTTATCCAAATTAAAGCGGCTGTAAAAAAAAGTTGGCCTCATGGAACTTTATTCAGAATAAAAATTTCCCTGAAATAATTGTGTATAAATTATATGCTCATTTCTAATTATTGTATTCTTCAACTGTCACTGTGTAATTGCTTGGCTCCTTATAACGTTAACAAGTGTGTGCTAATCTAAACTCCAGTTCACAAGCATGTAAAACTTTTATCTCATACTTGAGATCATGATCTCTACTGAATTTTGGGAGATTCAAGGAATCCAGTGCTTTTCTTAATTTGTCCTCAAGATTTTATTTAAAGGAATCTGCTACTTTTCCATATGGATCTTCAAATAGTAGGATGATAATCTCCAAAACTGTTTTACAAAAAGAGCAATACGATATATGAATGACAAGAATACAATCGAGGCAGATTAAATGACATTTAACTTAATAATATTTTAGCAGAAAAAGCAGCATTTCTGAGGGAAAGCCAATTAACTAGCACCCCAACTTCATGTGTCCAAGAAAAGAAATTAAATATGAAAATCTTATTAAACTCCCATATTTCATGATATTTTGTTGTTACTATCTGAATGATTTTGCTAGATTTTTAATATCTAAAGTTTAGGATTAGGTGACCTAAAGTTTAGGATTAGGTGACCTGGAAAGTGCAGGATTAGGTGACCTGGAAATATTTTGATCATTTAAATTGAAACTTTTTATCATGCTTGTTGGACATTGAAAAAGCCAAAATATTTTGGATTCAAATATATACAATTGAAGCCAGAGATATTTATTTTGGAACTGATTGACAACTGAGGGAAAAACCTCATGGTGCTTTGTGTTTACATATGATAACAGATAATCAGAGTTGGAAGGGACCTTGTAGGTCATCTAGTCCAACCCCCTGCCCAAGCGGGAGATCGTACACCATTTCTGACAAATGGCAGTCCAATCTCTTCTTGAAAGTTTCAAGTGATGAAACTCCCACAATTTCTGAGGCCAACTTCTATTTCATTGGTTGATTGTTCTCACTGTCAGAAAGTTTCTCCCTATTTCCAGGTTAAATTTCTCCTTGTTCCTCTCCTTGTTCCATCCTTGTTAAATCTCTCCTTGTTTCCATCCATTATTCCTTGTCTGGCCTACAGGCGCTTTAGAAAATAGCTTGATCCCCACCTCTCCGTGGCACCCCTCAAATATTGGAAGACTGCTATCATGTCTCCCCTGGTCCTTCTCTTTAGGACTAGCCAAGCCCAGTTACTGTAACCATTCTTCATATGTTTTAGTCTCCAGTCCCCTAATCGTTCCGGTTGCTCTTCTCTGCACTCTTTCTGGAGTCTCAGCACCTTTTTTGTAATGTGGTGAACAAAACGGAATGCAGTACTCTAGGTTACTAAGGCTTACTAAGGCTTCATAGAGTGGTATTAGTACCTCCCTTGATCTTGATTGTATCCCTCTGTTAATACAACTTATGACTAGTTCTGTACCTGTGCTTTGCTATGAAACTATGTAATCGGGCTTAGTTTTGGGGGAGGAAAATAAGGGGGAAAAATCTGTCTCTGCCTACCAGCATCCATTGGTATTCATCTGGCTAGTGTCCTGTCAGTGTGTGTGGAAGTTGAGGACTGTTTGGAAACTGAAATAGTATTTGATGTGAGCAAGAAGGAGACAGCAAGGAGCCTGGGTGTGGCTAAGCTCAGCTGTTCTGTACTAAAGCTGCTTGCTGCTGTGAAACTAAAACTGAAACTGAAATGCTGCTTGAGTGTTGCATTTGGAACAGATTTCTTTTCAGGTGGGGAGGGGAGTAGAACTCCTTAGCATCAGAGCATGTTAATAATAATATTGAAAGTACGAATGCTCTGATGGTCATTTCAAAAAATCCTTTCTTAGGGAGCACCTAGAAGCCAAAAGAAACATACATGCCAAATTTCAAGTTTGTAGGCTTTAGGTTCTGGAGATTTTGTGATGATGCGTGTATGGTATTTCACTTTTATATACATAGATTAGAGCAGCAAGAACGGTAGACGATGCACAATGGTGGACAGATTTGACATTACCCACAATGGAAGAGCGGAAGGTGAAGATGATGAAAGTGGCTGAGGTGGCCAAATTGATAGTTTTGATGTGAGAAAATACACTGATTCATTTTAATTGGAAATGCCTTGTGGATCTTCTGTATGAAAGACAGAAAAAAATGAAATTATGATATAGGTATGATAATTTGAAAAAATAGATGATAGAAAAAAAATGAAAATTATGTTCTAACCTTAGAGTGAGAGGTCATTTTAAATTTATACTGTTGTGTTGTAAAAGAAAATGGGCGTTGGTTCCTTACCTGACACGCAATTTCTCTGGAGCCGGGAGGATCATCCAGAGAGTGGGAGGTGCTTCAGTCTGCATTGTTGAAGGCTGAGCTTAATGACCGAGGAACGCTCCGCCCTCCATCACGTGGCTCCCTTGCGTTCCCCAGTTTACGCGAAGACGAGAGTGAAGAGAAGATCGTGCTCTCATCTTACTATGCTAAGCGGTTCCTTGGCTGAAACAAGACCCCACCAGACGGTGAACTAAAAGGGTGGGGCTGGATGATCCTCCCGGCTCCAGAGAAATGGCGTGTCAGGTAAGAACCAACGCCCATTCTCCTGAGAGCCGGTTGGATCATCCAGAGAGTGGGACATACCAAAGCTTGGCTGTCCTACGGAAGGGACTCCGTCTGGTTCTGAAGTCTGTGCGGTTCCTTGAGGACTCGCTGGAGAACTCGTCTACCAAACGAAGCCTCCGCCGAGGCAAATATGTCGATCTTATAATGCCTAATGAAGGGAGATGGGAAGGCCCAGGTGGCCACCCGACAAATATCAGCAATTGGAGCCTGGGTGGCCCATGCTGCCGAGGTGGCTGCACTTCTGGTGGAGTGTGCCGTTATTCCGCTGGGCACCGGCAGAGCCTGGGACAAGTAAGCTTTGGAAATAGTAGCTCTAATCCCACGGCCGATGGTTGTCGGGGACACTTTGTGTCCTAAGGATTTAGGTTGAAAGGAAAGGAATAAGGATTCGGACTTCCTAAAGGGCTAGGTACGTTTAATGTAAATGCGGAGGGCCCGTCTTACATCCAGGGTGTGCCAAAGCTTCTCCCTTTCCCGCGAGGGATTGGAGCAGAAGTTCGGAAGTGTGAGTTCCTGTGCCCTGTGGAAGGCTGAATTGAGCTTAGGCAAGAAGGTAGGGTCCGGCCGTAGAACCACCCGGTCGGCATGGAGATGCAAAGGTCCTTCCTCACCGACAAGGCGGCTATCTCCAATATTCGGCGAGCCGAAGTAATGGCCACCAGGAAGATGACTTTGAAAGTTAGGAACTGGAGTGAGGATTCCCTGAGAGGCTCAAAGGGATGTTTAGTAAGGGACACCAGGACCTTGTTGAGGTCCCAGGTAGGGTATCTGTGTACAGTTGGGGGACACAAGTTAGTTGCTCCCCTAAGGAATGCCCTAACGCGAGGGTGGAGGGAGAGGGTACCCAGATTGTTGCAAAAAATCACAGTTGAGAGGGCTGCTACCTGACGCCTCAGGGTGTTCGGAGAAAGTCCCTTCCTCAGACCATCTTGGAGGAATTCCAAAACTTGAGCAATGGAGGGTGAAAGAGGGTTGATCTGGAAATTACGGCACCACTTGCAGAAACTATTCCAAGTGGCATTGTATATTCGGGTTGTTGAGGGCTGCCTTGCAGCTAAAATGGTATCAATAACCTAGTCAGAGAACTGCTCCTTCCTTAGACGTTCCCGCTCAACCTCCAAATGGCTAACTGGAGCTACTGAGGGTCCGGGTGTTGGAGGGGCCCCTGGGAAAAGGATATCCTGTGCGGGGGACTTTTCCAATGGGGGGCCACCGATAGATTGCGGAGGTCCGCAAACCATGGGCACCTGGGCCAGTAGGGTGCCACTAAAATCAGCTCTGCTTTCTCGGAGATGAGCTTCTGGATGACTCTGGGGACGAGGGCCAACGGAGGGAATGCATATAGAAGCCCTGTGGGCCAGGGGCAACGGAGGGCGTTGTGATTCTCGGCCCCGTGGGAGGGGTACCTCGAGAAAAACCTGGGGAGTTGGGTGTTGAGAGGGGATGCGAAGAGGTCTACTGACGGGAGACTGAACATCACGGTCGCTTCCCTGAACAGTGACGGGTGAATGCGCCACTCGGACTGGTCCACCGTGGTCCTGCTCAGCCAATCTGCTTGGGTGTTTGAGACCCCTGAGATGTGCTCGGATTTGAGGGAGAGGAGATTGCGCTCTGTCCAACGGCAGAGGCGCTCGGCCTCTCTCATCAAATTTATGGACTGGGTGTTCCCTTGTCGGTTGACGTGAGCCTGGGCGGTGACATTGTCCGAGAGTATCAGGACATGCTGCCCGCGTACGTGGGGAAGGAAGTTGCGCAGGGCCAGGTGGATGGCGCAAAGTTCCAACCAGTTTATACTGCGTGTCCGTTCTACCTGTGACCATTCGCCCTGTGTCGAGAGCGAGTGATGTGAGTGCCCCATCCGGACAAGCTGGCGTCTGTGGTGAGGATGAGACGTTGGGGTTCCTTGAAGCAGTGTCCCTTGTTGATGGCGGGACTGGTCCACCAGAGGAGAGACGTGAGGACCCTTGAAGGCTCCTTGATCGTGGCCTTGCCTTTGAATTGCTTCTGCCAGTCCTTTGGAATGGGAGCAGGAACCAATGTAGGGACCTAGTGTGTAAACGGGCCCAGGGAACAATGGAAATACATGAGACCATTTTACCAAGTAATTTAGACAATTCTAAAAGTGTTACCTTTCTTGATCGTCTGATATGTTTGACAGTTTCCTGGATGCTACGGAATCTTTTGGAGGAAAGGAAAACCTTTCCCTGAACCGAGTCAATGACGGACCCCAAGTGGGTGATCCGTGTAGATGGTAACAGATGGCTCTACTGCCAGTTTACTAGGAACCCATGATCTTGGAAGGCAGAAAGAGTAGCTCTGATATCCTTTTCTGCTTGGGGTCTGGAGTGAGACAGGATGAGGATGTCATCCAGGTAACAGTAGAGATGAACCGGGAGGTCCCTGAGATGGGCTGCTAGGGCCGCGAGGACCTTAGTGAAGGTTCTCGGGGCAGAGGCCAATCCAAAGGGAAGTGCCACATACTGGAAGTGGCGATGGTTGTAGCAGAACCTGAGGAATTTGGAATGGGAGGGCCGGATTGGGATGTGAAGGTATGCCTCCGAAAGGTCTATAGAGGATAGCCAGTCCCCCTGCCTGATGCCTAGTAGAATGGATTGTAGGGTGTGCGTCTTAAACCTGTGGTAGGTCAGGTAACGGTTAAGGCATTTCAGGTCTAGAATAGTCCTCCATCCCCCTGAGGATTTGGAGACTACGAAGAAATGAGAGTAAAACCCCTGCCTCCGCTGGGATGGTGGTACAGGTTGTATGGCCTGTATGGTGAGGAGATGGTGGATAGCTGAATCCATTAGGTTGCGTTTGGTGGGATCCTTGGAGGGGGGGAATGCCATAAAAAATTCAGGGGGGGCATGCTGGAATTCAAGCGTGAGGCCCAGTCTGATCGTCTCTCGGACCCAGGCATCGGAGGTGGAGGAGTCCCATCGGTCGGCGAAATGCTTGAGGCATCCACCGATGGGGAGGGGTGGACGGGGTTTATCTGTTGCACCGGAAGGGCTTCCCTCCTGAACCCCTGAAGGGGCGCCTGTAGCTGCCGCCCCTCCTGCTCCTGTCACCCGGATCGGCTCGATCCTGGGGCTGGAAAGGCCAGAAGAAGGGGGGTCTCGGGTACCTGGGTGGGAAAGCAAACTGATAGAAAGGTCGTGAGGAACCTCTCCGAAAGGGCTGTGCTCTTGACTCTGACCTACGGAAAAGGGGGGGAAGAATTTTTTTCTTGCTTCTGGTTTCTAATAGCAATGGCTCCAGGACGGCGCCGAATAGTTTGTCCCCTTTTATGGGGGCGGTGGCCAGCTTAACCTTGTTTTTTACGTCCACCTGCCAGTGCTTGAGCCAGAGCAGGCGGCGAGCTGTAACATGAGAGGATATTGCTCGGGCAGAGAACTTAACTGCGTGGTAAGTGGCGTCGGCTGAGAATTCGGCCGTAGCCATCAATTTTGCTGTGTCCTAATGAGCCCTTGTGTTAGAGGGGGGGACATGCTGCCTCAGTTGACGGAGCCACCGGATCGAAGACCTGGTGAAGAAGGAAGCGGCCGTGGCCGATCTAATGGCCCAGGTGTCCGCTTGGTGAGCCCTACGTAAGGCCAGCTCGGACCTCTTGTCCTCAGGCTTCAGCACCTCCAGGGGGTCACTGGGGGAGGACACGGATGCCAAACCAACGATGGGCCCATCTACCTCGGAAGTGTTAAGCAGGTTGCAGAAGCTCGACTTGAGGTTAAAGAACCTCCTGTCCTGGCTGGATGGGGCAGGGGGGGCCCTTGTGGAGTCCAACTGGTTTGAGACTAAATCATGAAAAATGGGTGGGGCCGGGATCACCTCTGCCTCCACCACGGGCTGCCTAAAAATGGCGTCCTCTTGCCCCTCTGCCGGGGAAGGGAGAGCCGAGGAGGACTGCACAGCCAGAAATGTTCCTGGCCTTAAATAGAAGCGATTTAAACATGTGCGGCTTGAACAGACCCACAAAGGTGGGTTGATCCGGGGTGAGGCCCTCATCCTCGGACATGTTCCCCTCCATAGGGTCTATCTCCGATAGGGGCTCCCCTTGGTGCGTAGACCCCCATTCCAATTCCTCCTTCTCCCCGAACCGATCTAGGTTTTCCATGGCCGCCTCCAGATCCCTTTCTGGGAGAGGACTGCCCTCCTGTAAAGGTACCTGACCAAGAGTGGGGTCCGATCTAGGCAAGGACCTGACTGATGGCGAGTCGTGTTCGGGCGCCATCGAGGGAGGACCAGACCTGGACATCTGTTGCAGGCCCTCTGCAATCCCCTGGCAAATAGCCCGTTCCATCCATGCCTGCATGTGTGCAGGGATCTCAACTGTGGCGACCTCCTCATGGCGCAGACCAGCAGCCGTGGGCGTAAATGTTGCTTCTGGCGTCCGCCTGGTCGTTGGTCCAGGGACCTGGTGTCCCTGGGATGGACTGCGCCTGGAGAGGGAAGAGCAATCTGGAGGAGGGGGGGTGTCTGGAGGTAGAGGGAGCAGAGGGTGGGGGGACTGGAAATACCAGTTGTGTCTCTCTAGATCGCCTGTCAAATTCTTTCTCCAGTGCCCTATGATGTCTTAGAGCGTTCCTCTGAGAAGCTTTGGAAGTTTCCTTAGGGGCTTCCTTAGCCTGTTTGTGCAGGTGGTAGGATTTAGATTTGGCCTTCAAAGAAGGGCCTTTAGCAGAATTGTCATCTGCCATTGTAGAGGAAAGGACTGTAATACAAATGTAAAGGCGGTTGGCTCTCCAAGGGTTCGACCTACAACAAAGGCCGGGTGTCCTTTCGCTGGCCTGCACCCCTTTTGGAATTTTAGATGTATATAGACTATAATATAATTATTAATATCTTTATGCGTAAGCGTACAATCAAGATATATAATCCAAGCAGTGTTGGCAATGTGAAATAGCCAAATATTGATAAGATGTAAATATATATATATGCAAATACGTATATCTATCTATCTATCTATCTATCTATCTATCTATCTATCTATCTATAATTGTATATCTAAATATATTTAGATATCTATCTATTGATAAATATTACTATTATTATTATTAATTACAAATATTTAATCCAAGGTCTGGTTGGAACTCCCAGGAAGGAGTGACCCCAGAAATTACTGTTAATATTGCCAATATGCCAAATAAAACGCCTGAGGCTGGAGTGAGGCCTCTGGCAGCTGGAGCTCCCAGGCAACAACCGGGAGGGATAGGCTGCTATTTCCTGCCCTGAGCGTGCTGCGGAAAGCCAACAAGTTTGCCAATTCTCCTGCCTATCTAATAGCTCTCACAGGCTGGAAGGCCTATAATTAGAGCTAGTCCCTTCGCAGCTCAATGAGGCCTCTAAAAGAGGCGCCCGACACACGGCGGCGCCCAAAATGGTGGCCGCCCACGCTCCCTTACTCACGGGCTGCTCAGGGCCAAAATCAGCCTCTCTGGCACGTCTAGGGGCCGAGAGAGGCAGCCAGGTGATTTTTGCCCCTTCCTGGGGCAATCGGCGTTTACGGTGGGGGGGAACACCAGCTGTGCTATTACAGCGCCATCAAATAAAGCCGCTATGAATGCGGCGTAGAAAGCGGCAGGAAGAGGATCAAATTGGGGGGGGGGATTGGCACCGGAGCGCAAAAGCCGCCCGCTGTACAGCCCCCCTGGGGCAAAGAAAACGTGCTCCTCTGCTTTGTCACTATCCAGTGTGCTTAGAGGCTAAGGAGAACCAGAAACAATGATCAGCAAACCTTAGAATCAGAGTTCTTGAATCGGCCAAGGAGTGGTGAAATACACAGCCTACTCTCACGGAGGCTGAGCATAAACTGGGGAACACAAGGGAGCCACGTGATGGAGGGCGGAGCGTTCCTCAGTAATTAAGCTCAGCCTTCAACAACGCAGACTGAAGCACCTCCCACTCTCTGGATGATCCGACTAGCTCTCAGGAGAATCAGATCATATTTCTTTTTTCTTTCTCTTCTTCACTTTTAGCCTTGTTCTTTTGCTTTTCCTATTTTTTTTAAATTTTTCCTATCTTATCAGTGTCTGTTAGTTATTATGTTTCTATTTTTAAAAAGTCTAATAAAGTTTCTTTAAAAATAATTTTTAGCCATTTAAAAACATAATTTAAGTGCCAATAACACATTGAAAACCATTAATTTTTTACAAGCATTTGAGAAAAAAATTGCAGCTGTAAGATATTGTGGAATTTTAAACAAGGCTGTGCTTCTAATCATGAATACAATGCTATTTTTTTCTTCTTCTTTACAATCAGGTCTGATTCTTAAAGACAACCTGAACAAATATCTTTGGTTTTAGTTTTCTTAGCATTTCAGAAATGATTTGCTATTGCTTCTTTCCAAGGGTGGGATTCAAAATGTTTAACAACCGGTTCTGTGGGCATGGCTTAGGTGGTGGGCGTGGCTTGTGGTCATGTGACTGGGTGGACATGGCTTGGTGGTCATGTTATTGGCTGGGTGTGGCCAACTCAATATCACTCACATCGAGGCATGCATCTCTTCGCCTGGCCTCTCATGTCTGTGGGGATGCTGCAACAGTCATAAGTGTGAAAAATGACCGTAAGTCACTTTTTTCAGTGCCATTGTAACTTTGAATGGTCACTCCACACAAGCTAAGTACCAGCAACGGAGGGGAAAAAAACTCTTCCTGAGACAGGAAGTCTAGTCCTGCCAAGAATGTAATAAGGGTTAACAGAGAGACAGTTTCTGTAAGCAACACCAGAATGTTTCCTTCCTGCCTTCCTTACAGGATTAGCCCAGTAATTTCTTCTAACAACCAGTTCTCCGAACTGCTTAGAATGTTAACACCCGGTTCTGGCGAATAGGTGCGAACTGGTAGAATCCCACCCCTGCTTCTTTCCTAGAACTAAGAGAAAGTGACTGAGCCAGCATCATCACCCAGCTGGCTTTGTATGCAATGTGGGACTAGAAGTCATATGGTCTCCCAGTCTCTAGCCTGATGTCTTAACCACTACACCAAACATGTTCAATGTTTTAATAGTTGCCCATAATAGTTCACTCACTTTTGAAGATATAAAATACTAGATTTTTTTCTATATTTGGAGCATAAAGATTAATGGAAACTAAGAATGTTTATGGGGGTTTGCATTTATAATACAGTCTATCATTAGCTGATAAGTTTGTCTTGTGAATTAACTCTTTGAGTTCAATGTTAATTAACTTTAGTTTTTATAAATTATCGCTATTCCTTTTTAAAAGGGTCAATAGGATCCCCTGCCCCTGGAAGAAATACCGTTCTTCGATATTACTTCTAAATTATCAGTGCTTCTCTTTAGTATAAATATTTTTAGGGCAGTCATGTATTTGTGAATGTTTTGCACAGGCTTAAAGCATTGGGCTATTAGTTGCCAATATGTTCCAGATGTGTAAGTCCAAGTCTGTGCCCTGTACCTATTCCTGTTTCTTCTATGTTTGTGGGCAGAACAAAATATTCACACAGAGAATGTTCTCATTGATGCTTCTCGGCTTGAGATTGGATGAAGCATGACATCACCCTTTATGTTCACATTTTAGGGACAACAAGAATTCAACCTCCTGCAGCTCGGTAACACAGATCTGTATCTATGGTCAATTAAGGCACAAATATGGTTACCAGTAGTTGCTGGTGAAATTTGATTAAACAGACTTGTGGATGCTTTGGCCCAGTTCAGATATACAGAAATTCCAAACTATATTGCAGCTTTAGAGAAATTAACCTCCAGAAAAGTTAACTGAAACCCGTACCTTTTGTGAATGATTTTTCAACAGCATTTTAGCTTTTCTTACCTTTATACTATTAGAAGTAGTTAGCCTTTTCTCCTCTTCAGTGCACTTTTGACTTAAAACCATGAAACCAACAATTAAATCAGTGAGGACTTGGACTGATGAGGCAAAGCTGAAGCTTCAGGCTTGCCTTGATTGCGCTGATTGGAATGTTTTTGAAGATACCTCTGCAGATCTAGATGAGCTCACAGATATTGTAATATCATATGTCAGCTTCTGCGAAAGCCTATGTGTACCAACAAGGCACCTGTGAATATATAATAACAATAAATCTTGGTTCACAGCTAAACACAAGCAGCTACAACATTCCAAAAAGGAAGCCTACAGAAAAGATGACAGGATGCTATACCAGGTCAGAGACATCTTAACAAGAGAGATCAGAGCAGCAAGAAGAAGCTACTCTGAAAAGTTAAAGAATCAGTTCTGAACAAATGAACCAGCAAACATGTGGAAAACTCTTAAAAACATCACTGGCTTCAGCAAACCTCCTTCCCAGGCAGAAGGAAATCAACAACTAGCAGATGACTTGAATGTGTTTTACTGCAGGTTTGAAAGGAAACTACAGCCACCTATCTCCACAACCCCCATCTTAACAGCAACCAAGCCTCCAACAACTGACCCCAACCCATTGGGTTCACAAACTCTGGTGATCACAGAAAAAGAAGTGCAAGATCTATTACACAGACAAAAGCCAGGAAAAGCACCAGGGCCAGACAAAATAACTCCTTCCTGCTTAAAAGTCTGTGCTGACCAATTGGCCCCCATCTTCACCCGAATCTTCAATAGATCACTAGAGATGTGCTATGTTCCTTCCTGCTTCAACTGTTCTACCATCATCATAGTGCCAAAGAAGCTCTCCATCAAGGAACTGAATGACTACAGACCAGTTGCTCTAACACTTGTGGTTATGAAAACCTTTGAAAGGCTAGTGCTGTCCCACCTGAAAACCATCATGGATCCGCTATTAGATCCCATGCAGTTTGCATACTGAGCAAATAGATCGACAGATGCTGCTGTTAATATGGCTTTGCACTACATCCTACAACACCTTGAATCTCCAAATGCCTACGCAAGGGTCCTCTTTCTAGACTTCAGTTCAGCATTCAATACCATCATTCCAGACATGCTTCTAACTAAACTAAACCAGCTAATGGTACCTGAACACACTTGTAAGTGGATCATAAGCTTCCTAACAGACAGGAAGCAGCAGGTGAAACTAGGCAGAATCACATCTGATACTTGTACAATTAGCACAGGGCCCCCCAAAGCTGTGTGCTTTGTCCACTTCTCTTCTCCCTATATACCAATGACTGCATCTCAATCCATCCATATGTTAAAATGCTAAAGTTTGCAGATGATACAACAGCGATTGGTCTCATTCGAGACAACGATGAATCTGCATACAAACGGGAGATTGTACAACTTGTAACTGGAACAATCTGGAACTGAATACACTCAAAACCGTAGAAATGGTGGTAGACTAGGAGAAACCCTCCCATACTACCATCTCTTACAATACTAGACAACACAGTATCCACAGCAGAGTCCTTCAAATTTCTAGGTTCTATCACAGCGGTCACCAACCAGTGGGCCGTGGCGAAATTTTGGTAGGCCGCAGAAGAAATGGCCCCCAAAGGCAATTAATCTGGGCTGCGCGGGAAAACAAGGCTGCTCTGCCCACATGGCCAGTGCAAAACTTACTTTGACTGAGACTGAGCAGCAGAGAGCCACACCAGCTGGAACTTGAAGGTAAGACCAGGGAAGGGAAATCCGCCTCGGGGTGGCTTGCTGATGGTAGGAAAGAAAGGTGATTATGAACTTAACCAACGGCTACAGATATACACAGTGTAGCTGTTCGGTTAGTTCATAATTGCCCTACCTGGAGAAGGGGGTGCTGGAGGAGGAGGCGGCAGTCGTGGAGAAGCAAGCCAGGCATTAAAGACCCAGGAAGAAAGGCAGCAGCTACTGCTTCTGCCAGATGGCTGCAGAAACTACCCTTTGCCTCCAGGTGGATGGGGTGGAGGTGAAAGGAAGAGAAAGAGAGAGAGGAGGGAGCAATCCAACACTGCTTGAGAATTGGATTCATGGGGAGAAATCTGCACGGCTCTGTGTCTTTACTTTCCATTTTATATTAAATATATTACCTTTTTTAAAAAAAATCATATTAGTGGGCCTCAGGATTTAAAAGTATGAGTTTGGTGGTCCCTGAGGTCCAAAAGGTTGGCAGCTCTTGTTCTATCATATCACAAGACCTAAAATCGACACCTAACATCAAAAACGCCATCAAAAAAGCACAACCAAGAACGTTCTTTCTGCGCCAACTCAGAAAGCTCAAACTGCCCAAGGAGCTGCTGATCCAGTTCTACAAGGGAATTATTGAGTCTGTCATCTGCACCTCTACAGCTGTCTGGTTTGGTTCTGCAACCCAACAGGACAGACACAGACTTCAGATGATAATTAGGACTGCAGAAAAAGCAATTATTACCAAACTGCCTTCAATAGAGGACCTGTATACTGCCTGAGTAAAAAAGAGGGTCATGAAAATAACTACAGGTCCCTCACATCCCAGTCATAAACTGTTTCAACTCCAACCCTCAAAATGATACTATAGAGCCCTGCACACCGGAACAACTAGATACAATGACATTTTTTCCCAAACGCCATCACTTTGCTAAACAAATAATTCCCTCAACACTGTCCAGCTATTTACAAAGTCTGCACTACTATTACTATTAATCCTCCCACCCTTCTCTCACCCATCTCCTTCCACTTATGACTGTATGACTGTAACCTTGTTGCTTATATCCTAATTATTTATATTGACTGTTTCCTAGTATGATTTGATTGCTTATTGTACCCTATGATTATTATTAAGTGTTGTACCTGATGATTCTTGACTTTTGATGAATGTATCTTTTCTTTTATATACACTGAGAACATTTGCGCCAAGACAAATTCCTTGTGTGTCCAGTCACACTTGGCCAATAAAGAATTCCATTTATTATTCTATATCAGAAAAGTTTTAGAAGATTTCGAGACTATTTGTTGGCTTCTAGGGCCCAAAATCCTGCATTTTAAGAGTTTAAAGTTGTAGTTGGTGATACCTTCACTAACTTCCATACTCAGAAAGTATATATTCTTTTGAATTTTGGAACTGAGCTCCCGATTTTTCTTGGAGGAGCAAGAGGGCTATGGAAATGATCAAGGAGGCAGCTTTTGGACTACCTGGTTCTGTTAGAAGAGATCTTGAAGACTGCAGCCATGCTTACATTTGAAAACAGATGGAAAAAGAGAGAAAAATATGGAGTTAGTAAATTAAAATTATTATGAAGTATTTATTAATGCTTTCTTTTTAAATCATATATATCTAGGCTAAGATGGAAAAATTGGTCTTTGTAAGAAATACATCAAATTAAAAAGTAAACTAATATGTTAATGTGGTTACTTAGTTGGAGCAACCTTTTGCAATACTGGCAAGCTTTAATTTTCAGAATGATAGGGAAAAATAATGTTGTAAAAATGAATTCCCTGGAGAAATAGAAATAGTTGGCTTTACTTCAGATTTAGAAAATGAGATTGATAGAGTATGGCTCATAAGCAAAACTATTCTGAGACTTTCATTAGGATTTTTTTCCAGAAAATTAATACTTTTTTATCTGTTTGTAGAGACATAAAGCCAAAAAATATTTTTTGCTGCAATGTTTATGTTTCTACTGTTTTCCACTCTTTTTGGCTGCCTACTTTTTTGTCCTAAAAAGGCAAAAAAACCAAGAGATGCTACATTCTTCAAGGTTGAGCAGCAAAGGAACCCAACATTAAACAGACTTGTGAGAGCCAACCAATGGATGACTTGGTTTTATAAAGTGCTCTGCTATCGCTACTGAGAGATGTTACATATCTTTTATGGTTTTTTTTTAAATGAATACATCTTTCATGAAAATGAGTGAATAAAAATTATGAGCTGGCTTTTGGATGGGGGCCGGTATGTTTGATCACTTCCACTTTCCTTCCCTTATTGAGCATAGATCTTTTGGCTAAAGAAGCTTTCACACACCTAATTTAAGGGATGGCTTACTGATGATGGTTTGATCCAGAGGTGGTATTCAGCCAGTTATTCCGGTTGTATTATTATTATAGTACTGGTTATTCAACTGGTATTCTGACCAGTTCTGGAGAACTGGTAGAGGAAATTTTGAGTAGTTTGGAGAACCGGCAAATACCACCTCTGACTGGCCCAGCCTCCATCTATTCTCTGCCTCCCATTGAGTCCCAGCTAATTGGCTGGGTCTTCTTTTGTTGCCCTGCATAGGAGAACAGGGATGGAAAGCAGGTTAGTGGGGTGGGGAGGGAATGGGATTTTGCAGTAACCTTCCCCCAGGAGTGGGGAAGAAATAGGGAATTTGCCATACCCACCAAGCCACACCCACCAAGCTATGCCCACAGAACCGGTAGTAAAAATGTTTGTGTTAGGAATATTCCGTATATACTCAAGTATAAGTCGACCCGAATATAAGCCAAGGCACCTAATTTAACCACAAAAAACTGGGAAAACTTATTGACTCGAGTATAAGTCGAGGGTGGGAAATGCAGCAGCTACTGGTAAATTTCAAAAATAAAAATAGATACCAATAAAAACTTTCACTAGGACAGTTGAGAATAAGTTTGATGTTCACAATTTCCTCTTTGAAAGAGACCAGTAAATAGGGAACAAGAAGATGAAGAAAAAGAAGTGTGTTTTTTCACACTTTTCACACTGAAGTGAACAAAAATGGCATCATAGGAACAGGCTTATTCTCAGCCCAAAGGTTTGTTTCTGATTTCTTCCCTGATTTAAGGGAAATTTGGGAAACGATCTCACTATCATGAAAGGTTTGATTGATTCACTAACCCAAAAGATGATGATGATGACAGTGGTAGGCAGGAGTCACTGTCTCCCTTGCAAGAAAAAAGCAAGAGCCGTTCTTATGATCTCTCTCTCTCTCTCTCTCTCTCCCCCCCCCAATAAAGTCAAGCCCTTTCCAGCACGCGTGCGCAATCCGCCCAGGGTTTTTGCATTTGCAAGGTGCAAAGCGGCGGGGGCTGATCGCACGCGCGTACTGGAAAGGGCTTTACTGTATTACGGGGAGAAAGAGAGAGAGAGATCATAAGAACGGCTCTTGCTTTTTTCTTGCAAGGGAGAGAGTGACTCCTGCCTACCACTGTCATCAACATCTTCTTCTTTTGGGTTAGTGAATCAATTAATTTGGGAAATGATCTCACTATCAGAAAACAACGCGAGCTGCCACCACCACCTCCTCCTCCCCCTCCTCCCGAGTGGACTGAAAGCAGCTGGAGCTGAGGAAATGAAGCTGAGTGGAGCGACCTCTGCTCGCGTTGCTTTCTCAGCCTAGAGCTCAGAAAACAACGCGAGCTGCCTCCACCTCCTCCCCCCCTCCTCCCGAGTGGACTGAAAGCAGCTGGAGCTGAGGAAATGAAGCTGAGTGGAGCGACCTCGGCTCGCGTTGCTTTCTCAGCCTAGAGCTCAGAAAACAACGCGAGCTGCCTCCACCACCTCCTCCTCCCCCTCCCCCTCCTCCCGAGTGGACTGAAAGTAGCTGGAGCTGAGGAAATGAAGCTGAGTGGAGCAACCTCGGCTCGCGTTGCTTTCTCAGCCTAGAGCTCAGAAAACAACACGAGCTGCCTCCACCACCTCCTCCTCCCCCTCCTCCCGAGTGGACTGAAAGCAGCTGGAGCTGAGGAAATGAAGCTGAGTGGAGCCGAAGCAACCTCGGCTCGTGTTGTTTTCTCAGCCTAGAGAAAGGGGAAGGGGGCTCATCTGGACCAAGGGTGAGTCTCCCCCTCAGTTTCCCCTGAAGGATCTTCCGTCACTTTTGCCTTCTCCCTACATCTTCCCTCTGTTAAAATCCCCCACACACACTTATTTTCGGTTGGATAGATTTCGTGTCTGAGCATTCTCACATGGCGGTGGGTCTTCCCCCCCAAAAAAACAGTTAAAAAAAGAAAAAACAATATATCCTCAAGCAAGAACTTTTCTGCTTCCGATTACCCCCATGCTTAAAAGTTGCAAAGGAAACACGGAAGCAGGGAAGAGGCTGCCCAGCTTCGGAGCTCCACACCATTTTTTTTTCAGAGGGGAATCTGACTCGAGTATAAGCCGAGGGGTTTTTTTTCAGCACAAAAAATGTGCTGAAAAACTCGGCTTATACTCAAGTATATACGGTAAGTCACTTAACAGCTATTTGGGTTGGAAATATATAAACCAGGATAAACATTTTAATACTGTATCTTTAAGAAAATGCAAAAGTGTAATTGGGTGTGGTTTCTCAAAATGGCCATAAGATGGAGCCAGAAATCTGGGTTGGCTTAATCTTAGTCTCAGAAGAGAGTGTGAGGGTTTCTTTCTGTTGGAGAGTATTGCCGTTCTTCCTAACTGACTGATATTCTTGGATTTGATGTAAGTCTGTTACTGAACTGTTTTTGACACTGGACTTTGTTATTGGATTATCCCTGGATTGAAAAACTGACTGATTTACCTGTGAATGACTTTGGACTGTGTTTTGAACTTTGCTTAAACCTTTCTGGAAGTAAAAACCTACATCTACTGTACAGTGTATCTGTGTGCTGTGTGTGTATTATTCAAACACTTCTCTCAAATACGTCTCCCTGTATGCGCTCATTCTCCTAACGGGTAATTACCTCAACAGTTTGAATCCCACCACTGGTTTGATCCTTTAAAAAAATACATGAGCCATTTTTGTCTGATTATTAGAGTGGCTGGAGTGAAAGTTTTGGCCTCAGGCATTTTCTTTCAGCTTTTTACTGCTGGGAAGTATTCATTTGCAAATTGTACTAAAAGATACATTAAAGGATGTATAAATGCGCATTCGGCCTTCCTTAAAGTACCATTTTTGTCCACATGTTATAATCAGGGAATGTAGAATTTTTACCAAACTTCTGAGGAAGATAACCAACTGTACTCTAATTCACATATTAAGCTTTATTTGTGTGAATTAGATCTGATTCTGCTTCAGTACTGCTGGAACACCTTTCTGAAATCAACCATTTCAAAGGAGAAATGGAGACTTCTAGTCAAGAAGATGGGAAGTGCTCCAAACAAAACTTTTGTCTTTTATTCATTCCCCCTTCCATAGCAATAAGAAATGATGGGAAATTCTGTGAATGCAATGTGTGCACAGGGCCTCCAATGTACATTTGTACATTTGCAAGCATGTAAGTGCACACTCTCATAACTAGCTTAGAATAAAGTAAGTGTAGATGAGATTAATCTCCTTTCTGCATCATTACCTGGGCTTTGACTTCCACCAGTCATTTCTGTTTAAGTGTGTTTGTTTTTAGAGCTGTAAGGGAGGAATGGGTTACTTTCAGTTCTCCAGATGTTGTTGAATTACATCTCCCGGCCTGTAACCTGCGATTCAGATGTGATTCAGAATGATAATCTATGATGGAACTTGGAGGGAGAGGAAGACCACAAGTATGCCCTTTCACCTAGATTTCTTTGTGGACTTCAACATTGACAACCCCAGTATCCTTCTGGACTGCATGTAAAGTTTGGGAACTTGGAACTTTTGATCTGAAAAGTTTCAGCCTCCTTCATCAACTGTGGCCATTCACTGTTCTGATTTTTCTTTAAGCATCAAGAAGCTAGCCAGTTTGCCCCACCAGCTGGAGGACAACGCTTAATCCAGACAATGTTGAAGCAAGATAAGGAACAAGAAAGAGTAACTTTACAGACAATTATGCAAGGAATCCAAGATCTCAAGATAAAATCAGACATCATTGAACAAAGAACAGAAAATATTGAACAAAGAATCGAGAAGACTGATGAAAAAGTGGAAGACATCAAACAAATGATGGTTAAGTATGAGGAGAGATTTCAAAAAATTGAGGAAGAAGGAAAACAAAGAGAGAAGAAGATTGGAAATATTGATAGTAGATTAACAGCGGTTGAACAAGAAAAAGGTGGGATGCTGAGGTGGGAGATGGAAAGGTCAGAATTTTACCTTAGATTTCAAAATAGAGAAGAGGAAAAAGGAGAAAACTTGGTAGCGCTAATGATAGAAATTTTGGCAGATGCGTTGGAAATTACAGAGGAAAAGATGATGGATGGAATAGATGAAGTATATCGAGTTTATACAAGATATGCGATGAGGAATAAATTACCCAAGGAAGTCCATATTAGATTTACCAAAAAATCCATTAAAACACAAATATTACAAGTGGTAAGAGAGAAAACATTGAAATACAAAGATAAAGAGATTGTGGTTTTAAAACAAATACCCAGAAGAGTGAGAGAGATGAGAAGAGAATATCGATTTCTGACCAAAATGCTACTGGAAAACGAAGTGAATTATAGATGGCTGATTCCAGAAGGATTAATGTTTACGTGGCAAGAACAGAGACATAGAATTGATTCAATTGAAAAAGCAGAACTTTTCCATGCAGAATTTTTTGGAAGAAGAAGAGAGGAGGCAGAGAAAGAGGTCTCATCAATTGAGTTTCAAGAGGAACAACTGGAGACTGAAAAAGAGAAAGGAGCTGTAAGTGGACAGGTGGATAATAAAGAACAGCGTGAAGTGAGATCCACGAGAGCTGTTAGACCTAAATATAAAGCATAATCATGGAAGAAAGAAAACTGATTACAATGAATATAAATGGACTTAATTCAGCTGTTAAAAGAAGGAAAACTTTTCACAAATTAATGAAATTAAAATTTGATATAATTTGTCTACAAGAAGTTCATATTAAAAAACAACATGAACAATTGTTAGTACAGCCAAAATTGGGGAAAATATTTACTTCTTTGACTCAATGTAAGAAAAGAGGAGTGGTTCTATACATTAAAGAGGCTATCCCAGCAAAATTGATTTACACAGATGAAGATGGAAGAATATTAATGGTAGAAATAATGGACAATAATATAAAAATACTCTTGATTGCAATTTATGCTCCGAATGATAAACAAGAAGAGTTTTATAAAAAGTTACATATGAAAATAATTGGACTGGACTATGTTAATATAATTATGATGGGAGATTTTAATGGAATTGTGGACAATAAATTGGACTATATAGCAACAACAACAAAGCAAAATAGAAAGACTCTCCCAAGGTCTTTTTTTAAAATGACAGATGAATTAACTTTAAAAGATATTTGGAGAGAAAGAAATGTTAAAGCTAAACAATATACTTTTTACTCAAATAGACATTTATCATGGTCCAGATTAGATATGATTTGGATCTCAACAGAATTAATATCCAATATTAAAGAAACAAATATTGAAACAAGTACTTGGGCAGATCATAGCCCAATGACAATTAAATGGAAGGGACAAAAAAAAAGATCGAGATGGACATTAAACAATACTATTTTAAAGGAGAAAGATTTTATACAATGGATGGAGAAGGAATTGGCTTTTTTCTTCAGAGAAAATAAAAAAGAAGATACTTCAACACAAAATGTGTGGGATACAATGAAGGCATATGCCAGAGGTTTGATAATAGATTATACAAGAAAAAAGAATATTAGGAAAAGGCAAGCTTTTAAGGCCTTGGAAGATGAGTACAAAATTCTTGAAAAAAAATGACAGAAAATGCCACAGAAAAAGGATATTAAATTGAAGCTCGATGTAATTAAACATAAAATGGAATTAATAGAGAAAGAAGAACTGGCAGAGAAAATCAGAAACTCTAAACAGAATTATTTTGAAGATGCAAATAAACCAGGTAGATGGCTAGCATATAAATTGAGAAAAGAGAAGGAATCAAGAAAAATATTGAAGTTAATAGATGAACAAGGCCAAGTTTGTTATGGGAATAAGGAGAAAAAAGAAATTATTCGAGATTTTTATGGGCAATTATATAAACAAGAGAATATCGATGAAGAAAAAGTCAAACAGTATTTACAGGAAGCTAATTTACCAAAGATACCTAAAGAGACTGAAGAAATGTTAGAAAGCAATATAACAATGATGGAATTAAATGAAGCATTTAAGAGACAAAATAATGGGAAAGCACCGGGTCCAGATGGGCTTCCAGCAGAATTCTATAAAACATTTCAAGAATCATTAAGCATCCAATTGTTAGAAGTTATGAATGAAGTTATGTTAAAAAAGATGATACCCAAAACATGGTCAGAGGCTTATATTACACTTATACCGAAGGAAGAGACTGACCCACTGCAAATTAAGAATTATAGACCTATTTCTTTATTGAACGCAGACTATAAAATCTTTGCTTCAATTTTAGCAGAAAGACTTAAAAAATATCTAAATAATTTTATTCACCCAGATCAAAATGGATTTCTGCCAAAGAGACAAATTAGAGACAATATGAGAGTAATCTTGGACACTTTGGAATACTATGAGGCTCATCCTGAAAAGCAAATGGCTTTGATATTCCTAGATGCTCAAAAAGCATTTGACAACGTGAACTGGAGATTTATGTTATTATTATTGGAGCAGATGGGTTTTGCTAAAAAATTTACTCAAGCAATAGAAGCCATATATAACAAACAGACAGCAAGGGTAATGATGGAGGGGGAACTTACAGATTTTATTAATATAAGGAAAGGTACAAGACAAGGATGCCCCCTATCTCCTTTCCTATTTGTGTTGACCTTGGAAGTGTTGAATAGAAATATTAGGGATGATAAAAGCATAAAAGGAATGAAAATTAAGAAGGAAGAATTTAAGCTACAAGCTTTTGCTGATGACTTAGCTTTTATTCTGGAAGACCCGCTAGAAACAGCTCCAAAGTTATTGGAAAAGATAGAGACTTATGGAGAGGTGGCTGTTTTGAAAATAAATTAAGATAAAACAAAGATTTTGACAAAGAATATGCTATTGAGACAGAGAGAAGAACTGGCAGATCTTTTGAAAATTAATGGATAACATAAAGGAAACATAGGTTGTTGACATTAGAAGGGCATGATTTGCTGTTGGGTTGGCATGCTTTTTTATGGTATAAGGGAACTAAAACACAGGGTTATTTTAGAAGACATTATGTACGGGAGTCTTTGTGGTTAAATTGGGAGAAGATAAAAAGACAATGTTATTTGAAAATTCCAGTTTGGTTATCGACCATTGAAGCATTTTCCTATCCTATAATTTACAAGAAGGAACAAACAGTTAGATATGGGGAACTTTTGGATGAAAAGGGTGAACTTAAATCGATCCAAAACTTAGAGGAACAAGGTATAAGGATGAATTGGTTTTCATATGTACAAATACATTCAAGGTATGATGAAGATTCTAAAACGGAGGGATTTTATGATAAGCAGACTGATTTAGATAAGATCTTGATGGGTACTGATGAGGAAGTGATTAAAAAATTATATGGTTATTTACTGGGAATGAAATTAGAGGAAGAACAAGTCAAAGAAACTATGATTGTTTGGGGGAAGAATTTTGGATATGGGATTGATTTAGACAAATGGCAGAAATTGTGGTCTCAAAATTATAAAATGACAATGTCAACAGCATATAAAGAAAATTTGTATAAGATGTTTTACAGGTGGCACTTTCCTCCGACAAGAATAGCAAGAATGTTCAAGAATAAATCTGAAAAATGCTGGAAATGTCATCAGATACCCGGCTCGTATTACCATATGTGGTGGACTTGTGAGGATGCTAGAAAATATTGGACTATAATTCGCATGTGGTTGGAAAAAATGACAAAGAAACATATAGACTTGAAACCAGAGATCTTTTTATTGGGAATCTTACCTGATATATATAGTAAAGATTTGAAATATCTGATTGTAAATGTATTAACAGCGGCCAGGATTGTATTTGCTAAAAACTGGAAGAATGAGAAAATACCATTACAGGAAGAAATTATTAAGAAAATATTGGAATGTGCTGAAATGAGTAGATTGACATTTGAAATCAGAGAGCAAGAGGATAAACAATTCTATGAAATTTGGGATCTTTTTTATAAATGGCTAGATGATAAAATACGATAATAGAATATCTTAGATAGTAAGAAATATCTTTATCTTGTTATTTTGCTATTACTTTGTTAATCGATATTATATTTATAAAGGTTTTTTTTTTAGGATTGATTTGGTATGATTATATGATTAGTTGAATAATTTGGTTAAAGTATTGTTAGCTCATAAAGCATGAATGATTAAAAGTATAGTCTTTTTGTTTAGTGATTATAGGATATATAAGTTTGGATTGATGATATGAGTTGTTATGTAACATAATTGTAACTGGGACTACAAAATGAATGCACAAAAATGATGAACCAACTGACACACTGTATGTAAATATGAGAGGTGTATGTTTTAATGTTTTGTTTGTCTTGTCTGTTTGTAGAAAATCAATTAAAAAAAATTTTTTTTCAAAAAAAAAAAAAAAGAAGCTAGCCAGTTTGCAGAAAGAGGTAAACATATGCTGCAAACCTGCAGATTACTTTTGTTTTCTTAAGGCATGACCACTAACATGACTTCCTTTTTTGTCCAATTTGTGGGTAGCATCATTTGTTGTCGTAGAACATAGAATAATCAAGAGTTGGAGGGGACCTTGGAGGTCTTATATTCCAACCCCCTGCTCAAGCAGGAGACCCTGCCACAAAGAAAGGGGTGGGGTCAACTTATTTTCCAAAGCACCAGAAAGCAAGACAAGAAATAATAGATGGAAACTAATCAAGGAGAGAAGCAACCTAGAACTAGGTTGGCAGGAGAAATTTCCTGACAATGAAAACAGTGAACTAGTGAACTTGCCTTCAGAATTTATGGATGCTTCATCACTGGAGACTGAATAACCCTTGTCTGGAATGGTAAAGGGTCTCCTGTCAGAGGCAGAGGGTTGGAAGACCTCCAAATCCCTTCCCATTCTGTTATTCTGTTAAATTTCTTGATGTTTATCATCATCATCATTTTTCCATTTTGCAATATTTAGCTTTTGTAGCAGGAAATTTCTGTATAGCATTTCTGTATAGTGTGGAATCCTGGAAAATTTAAGGAAGCTTGGGATAAAACAAATGAGAGAGATTTCCCCTGGAATCAGGGTTGAAAAACAGCTGCTGTTTTACAGGACAGTTTTTATAATATTTAATTACTATAGCAAACTGGCTTGATACAAGACTGCTAATGTTCCCCACCGATAAGGGTAAACAAAGAACTTGTATATTATGCAAATTGCATCTGTGTACATTGCATCAGTTTGCTTTAGAATTGGGAGTTTTGGGAAAGAAACAGCACAGTAATTAAAGAGCTTGTTGATAGTATAAGAAATATTGTTTAAAACATGTCTTATTTTTCTTCAGCTCAGCATGCAGCTGAATGCTATGTGGGAAGGAATGGAAACCACATAATTGCTGTCCCCCAAACAGTATAATCTTAATTGGACACCTTGCTAGACAGCGAGAGTCTTTTTACACAAACCTGTGTGCAGAATTGCCAGGGACACACACCCGTAATCATATCATAGACTTCCCTCTTGTTCTGGCATTGCAAGTTTTGTTCTTCTGTTTATTGCATGCTGGTGCAACTATTAGGAGGTTGAAATGACAGATTTTATAGCCCTCCATTACCCACTGAGATGTATGTCTGTTTTATTTTTAATCACTCAGGGTGTGTTGTTCCAGAAGCAATGCAGTAGTCATAATCAAGTGTAGAATTAGTTTCCAAAATCTGTTCGTCTACTTGCTCAGTGATGTTGGCCCACAGGCATTGAATCTCTTTACATTTTTACAACCTTTCTAGAGCAAATAATAATGAGAATAATTGTGTGTATGTGCACTCTCTGTGTAACAGATGGATCTGAGTATTCTTTTTTTGAGTTCCTGCAGGAAAGCATCCCAAGGCCATCAGAATTTTGTCATTTTAGGGGACGTATGTTTTCACTTAGCACAGTTTTACTCTGCGATTGTTGTGATTAACCAGGAATGCTAGATGTCTTTTAAGGCTCACACATTTCTTACTGCATAAGCTTTATAATGGGCAAGAGGCCACTTCAGCAGATGCACAGAAAATATGTCTACACGGTCATTGGAACGGTGAGAGACTACTGACCGATCACGTCTATTAGCAAACAAGTAATTAAGCACAATACAAATTAATTTTATCTCACTAAATACTCTTGGTTTCTGAACCATTTAGCATATGATAACTTATCTTGATTTCTGTTTATTACTGAATCTAAAACCTTTAAATTTCCTGATGAATTCCAACTATTTGCTGCAATATATATGCAAAAAAAAAATTATGCATCTGAATTTTTCTGAAAACTGTTAAATTCTTATGTTGCATTATGCTGCTCTTACCTGTTTCTTCACTACAGTGATATTCTTTATATATTGTTAATAAATAATGTAGAAGAAAGTTCCATAGTCTGATCTCAGAGAGATCAATTTAAGTAAAGGAACATATGATACTAGAGTTTTTCTATTTTACTGAACGAAAAGCTGATGGATTTCAACATAAAGCCAACATTTCTGTGTTTTTCAGTGGATATTCCTTTCCTTGTGAAATGCACCTTAGCAGGTAACAGGTGCTAAAACAACACTGAACCTAATTTGCATTTCGATTTCAAGCATGTTTATTCAGAAATAATTCTAATATCATTCTATGGAACATTTCCAAATATCAAGGAATACAGCAATATTTATCAACCAATTATCTTAGAGATCATGGGGAAAAATTGGTTACTTTATTACAATATTGTACATTTACTTCATCTGTGAGACAAGAAGTGATTATGCCGAATAGGAATTACCTCTGGACAAAAAGGGGGAATGAGTAAAGCTTACGGAAATATAATATATTTAGACCGTGGGTGATGCATGTAATCCTTGACGTACAACCATTCATTTAGTGACCTTTAGAAGTTATAATGCACTGAAAAAAGTGACTTTATCATCATTTCTCACACTTGCAGAGTCTCCCTGGTCACACGATCAAAATTCCAGCTCTTGGCAACCGGCATGTTTGTTTATGATAGTTGCAGGGTCTTTTGGCAACAAAGTGGATAGGGAAGCCAGGTTCACGTAACAACTGAGGCAAAAAAGATCATAAAATTGGGTAGAATTCACTTACCAACTGTCTCACTTAGGAACAGAAATTTTGGGCTCAGTTGTGGTCATCAGTTGAGGGTTCAGTTGAAAAGTAAAAGGAATTCCACCTCTCCACCTTCCTTCCTGCATCTTCTAAATATAATTCGATTTTTGATTGTAATTTCCATTTTTATTGTTTCAGAAAAAAATAACTTTATTTATTTTAATGTTTTTAATACGGTAAGCCACCCAGAGTCATTTTGAAACAAGAAGGGGGGGCAATTAAATTTAATAATACAATTTAATAATTGTTTTGGAGCTTCACCGCAGGCATCCACCAAATTTTAGCCTTTTTAGCTAAAACCAGAGTCAGAATAATGTATATCAGGGGTGTCCAACCTTGGCAACTTTAAGCCTGGAGGACTTCAACTCCCAGCAAAGCTGGCTGGGGAATTCTGGGAGTTGAAGTCGTCCAGGCTTAAAGTTGCCAAGGTTGGACACCCCTGATGTACATTGAGTTTCTGTTTCATTAATAGTGTAAACCAGCAGCCCCCAACCTTTCCACCTTGGCAGCCTGGCTGGGGGGCGGCGGCATATGAGTGGCAGGTGCACATGGACAGTTCCATTGGTGTGAGCGGTAGAAACGCACACCCTCCACCAGTGGCGGGATTCACATTTTTTTTACTACCGGTTCTGTGGGCGTGGCTTGGTGGGCGTGACAGGGGAAAGATACTGTAAAATCTCCAGTCAGAGATGGGATTGGCCGGTTCTCCAAACTACTCAAAATTTCCGCTACTGGTTCTCTAGAATTGGTCAGAACCTGCTGAATCCCACCTCTGCCCTCCACTCACATAAATGGAGCTTTATGCACAAGCAGAGGGCCCTTGGGCTCGCATGCGAAGCTCCACTGACATGAGTGGCACATACTTGCACTCATGCACAAAGCTCCACTTGTGCAAATGGAGCTTCACATGCAGCCTCGAGGGCCCACTGCTTGCATGAGTGGAGCTGTACATACTTGTGTGCCGCTCATGTGAGCAGAACTTCAAGCGCGCACGGCCCAGTTTCGAACAGGCCATGGCTCACGAGTGACCCGTGGGTTGGGGACCCCTGGTGTAAACAGTGATTTGCAGCTTCTCTAACTTGGAACTGCAGGAAGGATGGGCGTTTCCCACCCACTTGTGTTAAGCTTAAATCCAGAAGGAAGTTTTTATCTCTTTCAACTTTGCAAGGTGTGTACGGGCTATAGGTTCCCTTGCTTGAGAGAGGGTTGGATCCCTTCCACCTCTGTTATTCTATAATTCTGCACAATGCAGTTTTGAAAAATGTACACTGTCTTAGTACAACCTTCCTTTTGTGCAAGTTGTGCATTGTTTGATTTGTTTCTCCAAAGTCATTGTACTTTATTGCATAATGAGACTCATAGTAAAGTTGCACTATGAATTCCTAACCATACTAACATTGCGGACGCTATGGAGTCTGTACCCTCCTACCCTCCTCGGAAAAGGAGCACAAATGTGAAATGATCTGTTTTGATTTTTCTGCCCACCCTACAGAGATGTTTTCCTTTGTGTCTTGCACATAGCTTCTTGTAGGGAACATGTTTGTGTTTGATCCCTGATAGTGTCACCACCCACACTGTGAGTCACTGGTAATATCTTAGGTCTTATTTTTAGCATGGTTGCTGCCATCATTCTGTATCCATTAGCTAGTAAGAGACTTATGCCCTGAGATAAACCTGTTAATCTGTGTGCTGCCTTCTCCCTTAGTTGCTTTAGCTCCAGATGCGGTTCTCCTGGGCTTTAATCACTGGGTGATTAGAGTGATTCAGTCTTCTCGGGGAAGGTACAGGAGTATTCAGTTTGATTGTAATACAACAGATCACTTTTTCTACAGTCTGATTTTTAATTTGCTCGTGGGAAAGGCCACATTTAAAAACAAAGCAGAACTTGCTGCTGAGAACAGCAACTAATTTAAATTCTCGTGGATGGACGGACGGACGGACGGACGGACAGATAGATAGATGCAATGTTACATGTCTGAATTGGCTAGCTTTCTTGTTACTTTTGTAATTATTGACAATCTTGTATATGGAATTTTGTATTATGAGCTGTACAGGTCATCCTTAACATCAATTCATTTAGTGACTGAAGTTACAGTGGCACTGAAAAAAGCACTCTACACCAATCCTTGCACTTACAACTGTTGCAGCGCCCCCAGGGTCATGTGGTCAGACTTTGGGTCAGTGGTGGTATTCAGCTGGTTCGCACTGGTTCGGGTGAACTGGTAGCAAGGATTCGGCATGGGTAGTAACTTCTGGCTGGCCACGACTCCAAGCTGGTCACCCGGTTGCCACTCACTCGCTTGCTCTGCCTGCCTGATGCTCGCTCACCCTGTCCGCCCGATGCTTGCCCGCTTAGTCACTCTTTAAGGCATTTCTTTTGTTGTTGTTTTTTACCTCCCGACAATCAGTTGTTCCTATGAACAGCTGTACCGGAATTCCCCTCGCTTGTTACTGCTTTGCCCTAGAGGCTCCTCTGAGGCCAGAAAGGCTCAAAAATGGAGTGTGGAGGGGTGCTGCATGACCTAACTCGTTTTTTTCTTTCCTGAGCCTGAGGGGAGACTTCTGGGAGCAAAAATGCCCCCTCCCAGAGGCTCCTCTGAAGCCAGGAAGGCCCCAAAAAAAGGGTGGAGGTGATGCTGCAAAAAAGCCACACCCACTCAATCACGTGGCCACACCCACCTAGCCACACCCACCTAGCCACGCCCATAGAACCGGTAGTAAAAAAAAAATTGAAGCCCACCACTGCTTTGGGTGCTTGACAAGCAAAAGATACTTGCAATGGTTGCAGCCTCTGAGGGTCGCACAATCACCCTTTGCAACTTTCCCAGTCAGCTTCTGGCTAGTAAAGTCAATGGGGGAAGCTGGGTTCACCAAACAACAGCACAATTCACTTAGCAACTGCAGTGTGTCAGGATTCCAGCAGTTACCCCAATTAAAGCAGTTGACATCGTGATTTGCTTAACCGTGGCAAAAAAAAAGGGGGAGGTTGTTAAATTGACGTGACAACCACCTGACTTCACAGTGGAAATTCTGGTTCCGGTTATGGTTCTAAGTAAGGACTACCTGTAATTTGCTCCTGTTATTATGAGCAGTTTTGCATGCAATTATTGAGCATTAATGGAATCCTCTCCACTCCCTTTGAAGAAGGTAAGTTAGTGAGTCCTCCCCATCCCAACCATGAATAGCTTTCATGCGGGAGGGGCTACATCTAAACCGCCACTTGCTTATGGAACTGGGCTATGTGGCTATTTTAGTTGCACCATGTACAGTATAGAGAAATAAACTGGTTGTTGATGCGCGGAAATGCCTGAAGAGGAGCGTCTGGTTATTAAAGCAAAAAATTGTCCGCTTTTTAGTGCCTGTCAATATGAACTCCATTCAGGTGTAATGAAGTGCTCAGAGTAAATCTCTGCCTCCCACCAAAGCTGTCTAATGATAACTTCCTGATAGGCATTTGTGCATTTAGTACAGGGGTGTCCAACCTTGGCAACTTTAAGACTTGTGGACTTCAACTCCCAGAATTCCTCAGCCACAAGTCTTAAAGTTGCCAAGGTTGGACACCCCTGATTTAGTACATTTGTCTGTAGGAACATCTAGTCTAAGACTATCCCTGAAAAGTGCATCAGTTACTATGGGTATAAAAGACAGCAGCCTGTACAGACAAGGCTGTTCAGAATTTAAGGTGTTGGTCTTGACCTTTGTAAGCCTAAACATTAGCTCAGGGTTCTAGCTATCTAAGGGATAATCTCTCCCGCTACAAACCTGTCCAGTTATTAAGATCTGCAGGAGAGATGCTTTTGAAAGCGAACCTTCTCTCAGAACCTGGTTTTCTGCCATGTGGCAGAGCCCTGCGTTGCTCTTGAGTTGCAGAACACACAGCATTTGGAAAATCTACAAAGGATGCGATGATTTCAGTATTATTTTGTTGTTAATTTCAGTCTGTGGCTTTAAATGTGTATTCACTCTCTGTTTTGATGGTGTGTTCATCTCCTTGAGTATCACCAAAGCAGAAAAGCAGCAATTAGGTAAAATAATAAATAAGCTGCATTGAATGGCATAGCCAAAGGCAGAAAAACAATTACTACCAACCTGCCTTCCACTGAGGACCTGTATCCTGCACAAGTCAAAAAGAGAATTGTGAAAATATCTACAGATCCCTCACATCCCAGACATAAACTGTTTCAACTCCTACCCTCAAAACGAAGCTACAGGGCACTGCACACCAGAACAACTAGACACAAGGGCAGTTTTTTCCTCAAATGCCATCACTTTGCGAAACAAATAATTCCCTCAACACAGTCCAACTATTTACAAAGTCTGCACTACTATTACTATTAATTCTCCCATCCTTCCTTTCACCCATCTCCTCCTACTTATGACTCTATGAGTGTAACCTTGTTGCTTGTATCCTAATGATTTTTATTGACTGTTTCCTAGTATGATTTGATTGCTTATTGCACCTTATGACTATTATTAAGTCTTGTACCTTCTGATTCTTGACTCTTGATGAATGTATCTTTTCTTTTATGCACACTGAGAGCATTTGCACCAAGATAAATTCCTTGTGTGTCCAATCATACTTGGCCAATAAAGTATTCTTTCTTTCTTTCTTTCTTTCTTTCTTTCTTTCTTTCTTTCTTTCTTTCTTTCTTTCTTTCTTTCTTTCTTTCTTTCTTTCTTTCTTTCTTCCTTCCTTCCTTCCTTCCTTCCTTCCTTCCTTCCTTCCTTCCTTCCTTCCTTCCTTTCTTTCTTTCTTTCTTTCTATCCATCCATCTAGTGCAGGTGGCAGAGATGGTCCTGGAGGCCAGCGGCTGAGAGCCATTTTGATTTTCCACTCTACCACTGGAAACGTTTTTGAGAGTTCCAGATGTGTCAGATAATTAAAAAGCATTCCAGCACCTCATTTTATTCCTCTGTTATTGTTCCCCAAAATGACAATTATTCCAGAGTAGGCGTGTTAAAAATGTACAGTTGTAATATGCTAGGAGAGCGAACAAATTTGTGTGAGAAGGAATATTTATTCTTTCTTTACACTTAGTATACAAAGTAAATAAACCCCAATGTTGAAATGGGAATCATTCCATCCTCTTCCTGTTATCCAGTAAGTTAGCTTTAAAAAAAAAAAACTCCACAAAAAGACATATCCGGAGGTTTATTTGCAATGTTCTTCTACTCTGAAAAATCGTGGTTATTTAAATTTAGCACTACTGCCAAGTTACCTTCTAAAATTCTGTACTCTATTCTTATCCTTGAGAGTTTATTGTTCTAACTCTATGGGTTGATCGGAGTTTAGATTTATTTTAACACATTACACTTTTTGCCATAAAAGGTAAAAACTGGCACCTGCCATTTCCTTGGCAGCAAAATGGCAGAGGCTTCCTGTGGCTTTCTTCTGGAACAGTTTTTGACATTCTAGCCTAGCAGACAGCTAGAGAATTCCCAAGTGGTCCCTCATCTAAATACCAACTAGGATTGATTCTGCTTACTTTCTCAGCCCAAAGATGTTAAAGTCAGTCAAGTATAACCACGTGCTGAAGTACATTACAATATTTGTTTTCCTCTAAGAATTTTGGCAGTTTATCCATTCTTGTGTAATGTATTTTCCACATGGTGTTTTAGTTTTGACTATCCATTTAAATCTTATAATTATCTTTGTTTTTTTTTTTAAAAAAAAAAATCAATGTATTCATACGAATGAGTGCTTCCTCATACCACTCTCCTTCTGAACTTCATCATTTCTGAGGAGCCCCTTTCAACCTAGTGGAACACATCCTTTCTGTGTGTGTCAGCCTTCAAGATCTTCTGCTACTGCTTTGCATCTTTTGGCTGCCATAAGTAACGGGGGGGGAGGAGGGGGGAATTGTCTGGGAAGAGAACTGGAGGTGTTACATTCTTGTGTTGTATCAATGAGGAATTGGGGGGGGGAGGAAAATTCCTGCTTTTAGCTTTCTATTTCTCGCTTAGCTTTCTTTCCTTTGTGCAGCTGCAAATCTTTATCAAAATATGCCAAGGTCAACGGACAGAGGCCTCATCACCAGCTGAAGATGTCTACATGATCATATCCAGAACTTTTAATTGGAAGAATCTTTTGAATTTTGGGGGGTGGGAACAATTCCATCACTTTGTATATGTGGTTTGCGCGCCTAATTTTTCAGATTCAGAATTTTACCTGATGCTACCATTTCATTTTTCAGTAAAAGAATTCTTTTCTCTAATCTACGGAGTCTAAATATTTCTTTCTTGGATTTTGAATGGAGCACAGACTGACAGTGTGTTTAATTTGTGATTTAGATCTCAGATTTGGCCTTGAAAATTTATTATTTCAGGTTTAAGTCAATTTAAATATTTTACTTTATGTGCTTATCATTAAACTATACATCACAGGTGGCATTAAATGAATTCATTTACACACATACTTTCAGTTGTGCCATTTTGCTTTTAACCAGATAGGTAATAGCAGGAGGAAGATGTGTTGGATAAAGGCAGAACACAAATAAGTAAATATTCTTCTTTGAAATGCCTAAAGTTGAAAAGGCTTTTCTCTAGATGTTGGTGCTTGTAAAAAGATTGCAATTCCATTCAGTTTCTGGCTTCTTCTGTCCTCTTGCTAGTAATTCTCTTTTATCTTTTTACTTGCTTTTTATTTTAGCTGATTGTATTCCCATTGCTTACCTCTTAATCAGAATTTATTTTTATAACATGAAGCCAAGATAGAGGAAGTCTTATATTTTTCAGTAGGAGTGTTTAAGGCTGGATTTCCGAGTTCTCCAGCATGCTGATTGGAGAATCCAGATACGGGTTGACACATGCCTTTCTGCCTTAATCTTTGCCATGCCTCTCAGTCAATGGTCAAGACCCCAGTTAGACTCAGTCTTGGCCCTATAGAGACGTGGTAAAGATTTGGCTCAGAACTTGGATGGAAAGACATAAATTAATAGAGTGTGGATTCACAGCATAGGAGACAGGATTGGAGGGGACCTGAGTGACAGGCTCCTAGCAGTTAGTGTGCTATCGCCAACGTTAATTATTTGTTTGGCTGGAACCGTGACCTTTATCCTGATTTGCCCGCTGCCATTACCATCGGCCCTATCATGGACAGACAGTCGCAGGAGCGCAATTAGACTTGGGGCTTCCCACCCACTGGGGATCTCCCCAGCGCTTCACAGCGCCACCATTAGCAGTGCTCAGAAGCGATTTACAGCTTCTTCCATTAACAGCGCTCAGAAAGTGTGAAATGGCTTACCCAATTAACTCCGGTGATGATGCCTGCAGCCATGCTGCCTTACAGCTGATTGAGGGATTCGGTCTTAATAGCCAGCCAGCCTCATTGGAGAGCAATTTGGCACTATCTCTTGCTGCGACTTTGCCTGCATGAGTGTCCAGGCTTCTCCAGTTATCTGGTCTTGCCGCCGCCACCACTAGCCCCAGACTGGTCTGTGATTGAGACCTGGGCTGCAAACTGCCACCAGAGTACCTCAGTTGGGCAGAGGAGGGTGGATTCAGCGTTCTCATAAGGCAGTGTTAATCGGAGCTTAAAGCTGTCAAGATGGCTGAATAGTCAGCAAACAGCCTGGAACCTCAACATTCCTCAAGCTCCACTATGTTATCTAGGCACAGCTCCAGGAAGGCTAGATCTGCTAGCAAGGATGCAGCAGACAAAATTAGAGCAAAGCCCATCTATTCCAGGAAGCCATCCAGAGAGGAGGAGAAAGATGCCACCAGGAGACAGAAAGAAAGGCTGAACAGGAGAGACATTCTGCCTCACTTCAAACAGAGTTCTTCATTTCCTGCCCTCAGTAGCTGCAGCCGTTAATTCAAACAAATCCTGCAGTTCCAATAGCATGGTCACCAGAGGGCAATAGAGAGCAAATATCGTTCCCTCTAACAAAGGAATTTTAAAGGGAAACTTTTCCCTTCTCTTGTATGGCATCTGATTTTGCTGACTCTCAGCTCAGGGATAGGCCCCAGGTTCCAGAGGCCATCTTTACTCCTACTGTGGCGGGGCTCTGCCCAGTAGATAGACTTGGACCTGAGCTGTCTGAGGAAATTAAGGACCTAATCTCACAAGCCATCTCGCATGGCGTGGCCACCAGCCTGCAGATAAGAAGCCATCTCCTTCCTTAGCTCTGAGCCTCCAATGCAAGCCATCCATCCTTACCACTTCCACACAGAGGACCCCAGGCCTCAGGGGTCGGTATCAACTGCCCATTCCTCTAGGAGCAGGGCATCAGTGCTAGAAGAGGAGAATCAGAGGGAGCAGGGGTTTTCAGAGGATGAGGACCTGTCCCCTGACCATGCTCCGTTCACTGGCTTATTCAGTCCTGCGGCTCTTTAAATCATTGCTTCACAAAGCCAGAACTACGGCCCAGATAAGTTCAGAGCCTTGCACTCCAGCAGAACCATTTGATAACCAGGGTCCAAATAACATGGTGTTCTCCTCCATGCTGCATCGAGAGCTCAGGATGAGTTGACTCCTTCCTATGACGTCATTTAGCTGAGTCTGTACTAAGATATAAAAGCCAGCTTTTGAGAGACCCCAGCTTTTGACTCAGCTCCTTTCAGTCAGCAGCTGTGTCTCTGAAAGCATTCTGTTAGATAGCACTCACCAGCGATCTTCAGTACTTTTTTCCTCGCTTCAAGCAGCTCCCAGGGATCTGGGCAGCTGCTCTTCCAGGAGAGCAGGGCTCTCTCTCCTGCAATGTTGGGAGCAGCTTTACAGAGCTCTGTGCAGGCAAGCTGGGCAGCGTCTGCAGACCTTCCCCATGCCTGCAGTTTGGAGCGATCATAAACACGATCGGCAAACTGATAAGAGCGCAAGCCAGCTGATCGTGTGGCTGGTTGCTGCGTTTTTCCCTTGCTGACTTTGCTCGGGGCTCTGTATAGCCTAAGGAGTGATTCTTCAATCTTGAAGCCTGTTTTCCTATAGTCAGCGGCCATCTTGGATTCAAGCCTTCTTCCACAAGGTGAGCGGCCATTTTGTAAGCCCAAGGGCCATTTATACCCTAAGGGGCTTAATAAAAAAAATTTCTAAACAGCTTCTTTCCAACGCAAGAGCCTTTATTCTACAAATGGAGCAAGATAAGGCTCAGGCAGAGCTTTCAGCCCCAGTGAACAATCTCTTAAGCCCAATAAGAGAAAAAGACATAGGCAACGCAACCAATCAGTCCAGAAGGAGGTGGCTCCTAAAATCAAAGCTAAGGCTTGAGCCCCTAAGAAGGCAACTCAAGCTGAATTGAGAGCAGAGAAGTGCAGACATGTAGCTCTAGAGAGGCAGTTCAACAGAACTATTAAACAGAAGGGAGTGCAACAACAGCATGTTTTAGGTGATACTCGTGGGCCCCAACCAAGCCCTCCCAGGGGAGGAGAAGTTATCTATGAGCCTTTCCATCCTCCATCCTGGTCTCCTGAGGCTCTTGCTGTACAATCAGATCCTCAGGATCTAAGCAGATCTGGGCCTTATTTCCAACAGGCTTCTGGGCCCTGTGCTCCTCCCCCTCCCTCCAGGCCTCAAACCTCTCCTCAATCTAGGCCTGAAGCCACCTTCACTCCCACAGCAGTGGGCCTTCGGCCTTCTGCCTCTACCTTTGAGCATTAGACCAAGGGATAGCCAAGATGTTGTCTCATTAGCCATTAGGCAGGGATTGGCTGAAGGCTTCAAGCAAATTCTTCAGCCTCTGGAAAGGGTTCAGGCCCTTCTCCCTCCTCAATCTTTATGTTCCTTGCCTCATCATTCTGATTTACACAGGCCTCAGGACCTCAGGGTTCATTCTTCTCTACCAGAATGGGAGGAGGTTGATGAGGAAGGAAGGCCTTCACCATCTGAACACAGTTACCCTTCTCATTCAGAGTGTGAAGAGGGTGAGATTTTTGACCAAAATCTTTTAGAGGAAGAGGATTTTCGCCCAGAGCAGACATCCTCTGCACTGGTCTTCAAACCTACTCTCTTCAGACCATTACTCAGCAAGGCCTTGGTCACTGCCAAGCTGTCGCCAGAGGAAGTGGCTCCCAAGCCACAAGGAAATCCCTCTAGCCAAGGGGCTTCTCTCTTCTCCAAGCCTGTAGTGCATGCAGAAGTTTTGCCTTCTCCCATTTTGTTCCTGGACATGGTCAAGGAGCAGTGCACTTCTCCTTTGGCAGGTCCTCGCCCATCTTCTCTGGATAAGCATTTCTACAATGTCAGCACAGCTCTGGACAATGACCTGGCAGTGCCTTCTGTTGACATTCCAGTTTTGACCTCATTCTCATCTTCTGGCACTCCCATGGAGCCAGAAGCTATCCTGAAACCGGATGATAAACGTTCCGAACAGACCCTCAAGTGCAATCACCAGGCCGCTGCTTGGGTTTCAACAACAGCATCCTTTTTCACGAGGGCATCCATACGATGACCGTGCCAACTCCAGAATAGATTGCCTGCTTCTGACCTTCGGTCTCACCAAGATCTTAATAAGATTATTGCAGCAGCGGAATTCACTGCGGATGCCACTCTCAATTCCGCCAAATTTGCATCCAAGGCCATGACATCTTCTGCAGCAACAAGAAGACTTTTATGGCTCCGAAATTGGCAGGTGGAGTCATGCCGAAAATGGAAGCTGGCTTCAGTTCCTTTCGCAGGCGATAAGCTTTTTGGTGATGCTCTGGAACCTTACCTCATCGAAACCAGAGATAAACGTAAAATTCTCTCTTCCTCTGGGAAAAAAGCCAACTATCGCCCTTTTCCTTATCGCCCTCCTGCCTTCTGAGCGGAGACCTCATCTCGCTTCCCCCGCTCTCACAGTCCATACTCCCAACACCAAGACCAACGGGCGGAAACATCTGGCAGGCAACAACTTTCTACTGGTAAACAGCCCTTTCGGGGGAGAGAGTCATTCCTTCCGTCGCTCTAAGTAATCCCTCGTTCTCCCCACCCATCGGAAGTTGCCTAGCCTTCTTTGCCTCCAAATGGGAGGAGTCAACGATGGACGCCTGGGTGCTCAGCACTATTAGGTCAGGGTTACAATTGGACTTCCTAACCCCACCTCCCCATAAATGTTTTGATCTGTCCTGTGTCTTGGGATATTTCCAGGCAAGCCCTCATGAATCAGGCCATTCAGCACCTTCTTGAAATCAGGGCTATTCAACCTGTTCCCCTGTCTCAACGGGGACGTGAGCTTTACTCTCGCCTTTTCATCATTCCCAAAGCCTCAGGGGGGTGGCGAGCCATCCTTGATCTAAAATTTCTCAACCAATTTGTAAAATACAGGCGATTTAAAATGCAGACTCTGCATTCTATTTTAGAGAGCATTCAAGAGGGCGACCTCCTCTCTTCCATTGATCTCACTGAGGTTTACCTCCACATCCAGATTTGGCCTCATCATCGCCAGTTTCTCCATTTCTATTATCAGAATACCCATTACCAATATTGAGCACTTCCCTTCGGCCTCTCATCGGCTCCAAGGGTTTTCACAAAGGTTCTGGTAGCATTGATGGCATCTCTGCATTCTATTCCAGTGAGGAACCAATGCTACTTGGATGACATTTTGATTCTTTCCTCTTCCATCCCTGCGGCCCATCAGGACCTGCAAATTACCCTATCATGTTTCCAGAGCCACGGATTTTCCATCAACACCAAAAAGAGCCAGCTCTCTCCCACAACCAAATTACAACACTTTGGAGCAGTCATCGATACCATGTTGTGCCAGGTTTTCCTATCCCCAGCTCATGGAAAGAGCCTTGCAGAGATTATCAGCCAGATCCAGCAACATCAAATTGTCCCCCTGTCGCTGCTGTCCAAACTTCTGGGGGAGATGGTTTCCTGTATTGGCATCGTCCCGTGGGCTTGGCTCCACTCCCAACCCCTCCAATGGTTCCTGCTTCCCTACCAACGAGCAGGAACCAGCCACTCATCCATCAAGGTCCCACTCCCGCCACAAATCCAGAGATCTCTCAATTGGTGGCATTCCCCGTCAATCTGGAGGGGACTCCTGTTCAGGGATCCAGACAAGCTAGTGATAACCGCTGATGCCAGCCTCCTGGGTTGGGGTTCCCATATGCAGGGCCAGATAGCTCAGGGTATTTGGTCCAGATCAGAACAGACCCTTCCCAAAAATTGGCTAGAGCTCAGAGCCATTTTTCTGGCTCTCAAGCATTTCAGGCAATCAGTGACCAGCTCTCATGTTCTAGTCCTTACGGACAACATGGCTGCAAAGGCTCATGTCAATCGGCATGTGAGGGACAAGGTCCAAAGCCCTCATGAGAGAGGCTCTACGGTTGGGATTATGGGCAGAGAAACACCTGTTGTCGATCTCAGTGGACCACATCTCCGGGGTTCAGGGATCTTTCCTTCAGATTCGAAACACCGGAGATGGATCTCTTCTCCACTCCTCAAAACGCCCAAATCACCATATTCTTCACCAGGTTTCCTTACCAGGGAGTGGAGGGGACCAATGCTCTTCGGTGCAGATGGCCCAAATGTCTCCTTTACGCCTTTTCCCACTTCCCATCATTCTGGCAGTAATTCAGAAGATGTTGGAGGAACGTGCAGAGCTCCTCCCCCTGCACCCTATTGGCCAAGGAGGCCCTGGTTTGCGGACCTGGTCAACCTATCAGTGGCTTCTCCCTGGAGGATCCCAGCCCATCTAATCTCCCTTCACTAAGGGGCCCTGCTCCACCCAGAGCCCCAGTGGTTCAAGCTGACTGTTGGCACTTGAGCAGCAGGGACTAGAGGAGGCTGATCTTCCAGAAAGGGTCATCCTCACTATCCTGGCGTCTCGCAAACCTTCTACAAGGCGCATCTATGATGCCACCTGGAAGGCTTTTTCCCGATGGTGCCTCAGGGAGGGTCTTTCTCCTGCTTCAGCCCAGTTGGCAGAAGTTCTTAGCTTCCTCCAGCATGGTCTGGAGAAAGGTTTGTCCCCCAACACCTTACGCAGGCAGATTGCGGCCCTCTCCTCTGTCCTTTTATGGGGTTCGCTTCCTTCCTTATCCCATCACACTTCAGCCAGGAGGTTTTTGAAAAGGACTTCCAACCTGCACCCTCCGATGGTTCACAGGTATCCTTCCTGGGACCTTCACATGGTCCTTAATGCCCTTACATAGCCCCCATTTGAACCTCTTAGAACAGTGTCTCTCCGTTTCCTGACTCTGAAGGTAGTGTTCCTTGTTGCCATCACTTCTTCCAGGAGGGTTTCCGAGCTTGCTGCTCTTTCCATCAGACAGGACCTTTGTTCCTTTCACGGTGATAGGGTTGTTCTTCATCTGGATCTCTCATTTATTCCGAAGGTTAACACCTGGTTTCACAGGTCCCAGGACATTGTTTTGCCTGACTTCTATCCTCTCCCGCACCATGACTTAGAGCGGCAGTGGCACAGGCTAGACGTAAGAAGGGCTCTTAGAATATACATTAAGCGCACTTCCTCCTTCAGAAAGTTGGAAGCCATGTTTGTTTCCTTTTTCCCTTCTCACTTGGGGCACAAGGCCTCTTCTCCTACTATTAGCAGGTGGGTCAGGTCTTGCATTGAGCAGACCTACAAAGCTGCGGCCCTTCCAGTTCCCCGAGGTCTGACGGCACACTCTACCAGAAGCACAGCTACTTCTGCTGCCTGGGCGACCCAAGCATCCTTGCAGGAGATTTGTCGTGCAGCCACATGGACATCCCCATCTCCTTTCATCAGATACTACTGTCTGGATGTCTTTGCCTCGGCAGCTGCAATCTTCGGCAGATGGGTGCTTCAACAAGTGGTTCCACAGTCAGTGTGATGAGCCGGACGAGGACCCGCCCGTGGACATACAATCTTTGGTATGTCCCATCCTGGGCTCTCAATGCAGCATGGAGGAGAATGGGGGTTGGTAGAAGTTACCATGAACGCCCTTTCTATCTGTGCTGCGAGAGAGCCCAGCCCTCTCTGGATTTGTCCAGAGAGAGTAAGACATATTTCTGTATTCATTTTGGGCTTTCAGAGGCACCTTTCAGTCTGTCAAGTATCTTTGCCAAAGCTGGGGTCTCTCCCGGGGGCTGGCTTTTATATCTTAGTGCAGACTCAGCTAAATGATGTCATAGGAAGGAGTCAACCCATCCTGGGCTCTCTTGCAGCATAGATAGAAAGGGGGTTCATGGTAACTTCTACCAACGCCCATTTTCAGAACCCACAATAATACAGCAGGACACTCCTTGCCTAAGCTGTTCCTTAATGTAGTCCAGAGACAATGGGTACAGCCAGGTACATTTCCCACTCTGGGGGGAAATGATAAAAAAAATTCTTTAATGTGGCTCCCATCCTCTCTGAGGCATTTTAGTTGCCTATAGTAGATGAGCCAATGACCTCCTTGGTCTCTTCCTCCACCATGTCTAGAGACATAGCAGAGACCTTGAAGGCTGAAGATAGGAAAGTGGAATTGAATTTCCGCAGAACATATCAGGCCAATGCATGGGCAGTTAAGGCGGCTACGGCCACTTCCTTCTTTGCCAGAACCTCCTGACTCTGGTTTTGCCAGTTACAGGCGAGAGAATCCCCCTGAGGAAATTCGGATGCACCAGGATATTAATAAGCTGATGGCAGCTGCTGAATTCATGACTGATTCATCCTTACACTTAGCCTGTTTTTCCTCACAGGACCTCACCTCCAACATTACCTCTCGGCGCTCACTATGGCTTCACCACTGGCAGGCGGATCCTAGAACAAAGCGGAGGCTTGCCTCCGCTCCCTATAAAGGAACTTCATAATTTGGGGATGCTTTGAACTCCTTCCTTGTTGAGAACAAGGAGAAACGCAAGATCTTGTCATCCCTGACCAGGCATGCAGACAGGCAGACCTCCCCTTATGTCCGCAGTCAGTCCTTTCACCCGATGGACTCCAGCTCTGACTACAGTTACTTCCAGCACTCATACCCTACGAGATCTGATCATCCAACAGACAGATCAGGGTTTAGAGACAGGCCTAGACAACAATTCCAGGCCAAGCGACTCTTTCATGGCCGTCCCTTTCGCTGTTCCAAGTGACTTCCAGGACCCTCTTCCCATTGGTGGCTGCCTGGCCTTATTTGCGAATCAATGGGAGAACATCACCACTGATTCTTGGGTCCTGAATACGGTACAATTTGGCCTCATTCTAGAATTCCTCTCCACACCTCCGAGACGTTTCACCTGTTGCCCCTCCTCCAAAAATCTTGTCAAGAGGGCTCTTATGAACAAGGCAATCTGGCAACTATTAGACATCCAGGCCATCGAGCCAGGGCAGAAGATCAAAGGGGGCACGGGTTTTACTCCAGCTTATTCATAGTTCTGGAGGCCTCGAGGGGGTGGGGATGGAGAGCAATTCTGGGCCTCAAGAAATTGAACGTCCACTTGACGTCCACAAGATTCAAAATGCAATCTCTGCAGTCAATCTTGGAGGGCATCGATAGATGACCACCTTGATATCTATTGATCTGAGATTTACATCCACATCCCCATCCTTCCCTTCCATCAAAGGTACCTCAGGCTCACTATTTTCAGTACAAAGCCCTGCCGTTTGGCCTCTCATCGGCCCCCAGAACCTTCACAAAAGTGCTGGTAGCACTGGCCACGCACCTCAGAACAATCCTGGTGCATGTCCAGTGCTACCTGGATGACATCCTCATTCAGTCCAGCTCTTACCAGCGGGCACAGAAAGATCTGAAGACAACAATCTTCAGGACCATGGGCTCTCTATCAATTTTCCAAAGAGTCACCTAGTACCATCCACTTGCCTGTAACACCTCAACATGGTGGTAGACATCAGGTTATGCGAGGTCTACCTTTCCCAGGAATGCCAGGACAGCATCAAGTCCTTGGTGAATCAAATCCGAGTGGAACAAAGCATTCCCTTGTCGGTGCTTTCACAGCTCCTGGGAGAAATGGTATCGTGCATAGCTATAGTTCCTTGAGCACAGCTACACTCCAGAACACTGCAATGGTTTCTGTTACCATTCCTGAGGTCAGAAGACAGCACCTCCAACACCAGGGTTTGGGTATTGTTAGAGACTCTCAGGTCCCTCAGATAATGGGCTTCTCCAGCAATGACCAAGGGAACCTTGTTCAAGGAATCCAGATGCCTGACCGTGACCTTGGATGCCAGCTTCTTCGACTGGGGCACCTATCTCCAGTCCCGGCTGGCACAAGAACAATGGTCCCAGGCAGACCTGAAAAACAACATAAACTGGCTGGATCTCTGAGCAATCCATCTGGCTCTATGCCAATTCCAGGTTACTGCATCAGGACAACATATACCAATCTTGATGGACAACTTGGCTGCCAAAACACATGTCAAATGACAAGAGGGTCCCTCTCCAGGTCCCTCATGCGCAAAGTGGAACAACTGGGACTCTGGACAGAAGCTCACCTGCTATCCATCAATGCGGAGCACATCTCAGGAGTGACAAATGCACAGGTGGATTACCTGAGCCAGGACCAAAGTAGACCATTCTGAGTGGCGTCTGCACCGGGACCTCTTTGGGGAACTTTCCCAGAGATTTGGCTGTCGTCTGCTGGACTTGTTCACCACCCTGGCAAACTCGCAACTGCCCATATTTTTCTCCAGATTTCTGACACTGGGAGCAGAAGGGGTCAACACCCTTCTCAGTCCATGGCCCAAGGGCCTATTATATGCCTTCCTTCCTCTTCCCCTCTTTCTGGGGGTGATCTGGAAGGTTCTACTAGACACAGCAGAAATCCTGCTACTCGCTCCCCATTGATCCAGGCGGCCATAGTACGCAGACCTGGTGAGCCTGTCAGTATCCTGTCCTTAAAGGATTCCTCAGGAAAGGATCTCTCTGAGCCAGAGGGCCTTGGAACCTCCGGAGTATCAGTGGCTCCACTTGACTGCCTGACACTTGAGCAGAGACTCATGAGGATGGATAATCCGCCAGGGGATAGCAGACGGCTTTCAACAGGTGTCCAGACTCGCCATCAGCCAGGTCCTCGTCCAGATTGAACCCTACTCATGGTCAGGTACCTTTGCAGGGGGACAGTCCTCTCCCAGAAGGGGAACTGGAGGAGGCCATAGAGGACCTGGATCGGTTCGGGGAGGAGGAGAAATTTGAATGGGGTTCTACACACCAAGGAGAAGCCCTATTGGAGATAGACCCGATGGAAGGAGACATGTCCAAGGACGAGGGTCTCACTCCCGATCAACCCACCGTTGTGGGTCTGTTCAAGCCACACACGCTTAAATCGCTCTGATTTTAGGCCAAGAACATTTCTGGCCTGTCTGTTCAGTCCTCCTCGGTTCTCCTCTCCCTGGTGGAAGGACAAGAGGACGCCATTTTCAGGCAGCCCGTGGTGGAGGCGGAGGTTATTCCAGCCCACCCATATTTCACGACCTAGTTTCAAACCATTTGGACTCTACAAGGGCCCCTCCGGTCCCATCCAACCAGGACAAGAGGTTCTTTAACCTCGAGTTGAGCTTCTGCAACCTGCTTAACACTCCCGAGGCAGATGAGCCCATATTGGGCTTAGCACCCTCGTCCTCCCCCAGTGATCCCCTGGAGGCTCTGAAACCCGAGGACAAGAGGTCCGAACTGGCCTTACGTAGGGCCCATCAAGCGGACACCTGGGCCATTAGATCGGCCACGGCCGCTTCATTCTTCACCAGGTCTTTAATTCGGTGGCTCCGCCAACTGAAACAACATGTTCCCCCCTCTAACTCAAGGGCACATCAGGACATCGCAAAATTGACGGCCGCGGCAGAATTCTCAGCCGACGCCTCCTACCACGCAGTTAATTTCTCCGCCCGTGCAATAACCTCTCACATTACAGCTCGCTGCCTGCTCTGGCTCAAACACTGGCAGGCGGACGTGAAAAACAAGGTTAAGTTGGCCACCGCCCCCATTAAGGGGGACAAACCATTTGGCACCGCCCTGGAGCCATTGCTATCCGAAACCCGAAGCAAGAAAAAATTCCTTCCTCCCCTCTTTCGGAGGTCAGAGTCAAGAGCACCTCAGCCTTTCGGAGAGGTTCCCCCGTCCTTTCTACCAGTATGCTTTCCCGCCCAGGCGTCTGAGACCCCCCTCCGACTGGCCATTCCAGCCCCAGGATCAAGCCGATCGGTTGACAGGAACAGGAGGGGTGGCAGCTACAGGCGCCCCTTCAGGGGTTCAGGAGGGAAGCCTTTCCGATGCAGCCCTTTGGCAGGTGGCCTAGAGGTAGAGCACTTGCCTCACAGTCAGGAGGTCGTGAGTTCGATCCCAGACAAAGGGAAATATTTGGAATAAACTCTCCTTCTCAAGCAAGGGTTGTACTTAGATGACCCAGATAGATCCCATCCCTCCCTTCCGATCGGCAGACACCTCAAGCATTTCGCCGACCGATGGGATTCCTCTACCTTCAATGCCTGGGTCCGAGACACCATCAGACTGGGCCTCGCGCTTGAATTCCAGCGCCCCCCATTTTTTTATGGCATCCCCCCCTCCAAGGATCCTAATGGATTCAGCTATCCACCATCTCCTCACCATACAGGCCATACAACCTGTACCACCATCCCAGCGGAGGCAGGGGTTTTACTCCCACCTCTTTGTGGTCCCCAAATCCTCAGTGGGATGGAGGGCGATTCTAGACCTGAAACGCCTTAACTGTTACCTGACCTACCACAGCTTTACGATGCACACCCTACAATCCATTCTACTGAGCATCAGGCAGGGAGACTGGCTATCCTCTATAGACCTTTCAGAGGCATATCTTCACATCCCAATCCGGCCCTCTCATTCCAAATTCCTCAGGTTCTGCTACAACCATCGCCATTTCCAATATGCGGCCCTTCCCCTTGGATTGGCCTCTGCCCTGAGAACCTTCACTAAGGTCCTCGCGGCCCTAGCAGCCCACCTCAGGGACCTCCCGGTTCGTCTCCACTGTTACCTGGATGACATCCTCATCCTGTCTCACTCCAGAACCCAAGCAGAAAGGGATTTCAGAGCTACTCTCTCTGCCCTCCAAGACCATGGGTTCCTAGTAAACTGGCAGTAGAGCCATCTGTTACCATCAACACGGATCACCCACTTGGGGTCCATCATTGACTCGGTTCAGGGAAAGGTTTTCCTTTCCTCCGAGAGATTCCATAGCATCCAGGAAACTGTCAAACATATCAGACGATCAAGGAAGGTAATACCTTTAGAATCGTCTAAATTACTTGGTAAAATGGTCTCATGTATCTCCATTGTTCCCTGGGCCCGTTTACACACTATATCCCTACAGTGGTTCCTGATCCCGTTCCAAAGGACCGGCAGAAGCAATTCAAAGGCCACGGTCAAGGTGCCTTCAAGGGTCCTAACGTCTCTCCTCTGGTGGAACAGTCCCGCCATCAACAAGGGACACTGCTTCAAGGAACCCCAATGCCTCACCCTCACCACAGACGCCAGCCTGTCCGGATGGGGCGCTCACATCCACTCGCTCTCGACACAGGGCAAATGGTCACAGGTAGAACGGACACGCAGTATAAACTGGTTGGAACTTTGCGCCATCCACCTGGCCCTGCGCAACTTCCTCCCTCACGTACGCGGGCAGCATGTCCTGATACTCTCGGACGTCACCGACAAGGCTCACGTCAACTGACAAGGGGGCACCTAGTCCATAAGTTTGATGAGAGAGGCCGAGCGCCTCTGCCATTGGGCGGAGCGCAATCTCCTCTCCCTCAAATCCAAGCACATCTCAGGGGTCTCAAACACCCAAGCAGATTGGCTGAGTAGGACCATGGTGGACCAGTCCGAGTGGCGCATCCACCCATCGCTGTTCAGGGAAGCGACCATGATGTTCGGTCTCCAGTCAGTAGACCTCTTCGCATCCCCGCTCAACACCCAATTCCCCAGTTTTTTTTCGAGGTACCCCTCCCACGGGGCCGAGAATCACAACGCCCTCCGTTGCCCCTGGCCCACAGGGCTTCTATATGCATTCCCTCCATTGGCCCTGGTTCCCAGAGTCATCCAGAAGCTCATCTCCGAGAAAGCAGAGCTGATTCTAGTGGCACCCTACTGGCCCAGGAGCCCATGGTTTGCGGACCTCCGCAACCTATCGGTGCCCCCCCCTTGGAAAATTCCCCCGCATAGGATATCCCTTTCCCAGGGGCCCCTCCAATACCCGGATCCTCAGTGGCTCCAGTTAGCCGTTTGGAGGTTGAGCGGGAACGTCTAAGGAAGGAGCAGTTCTCTGACCAGGTTATTGATACCATTTTAGCCGCCAGGCGGCCCTCAACAACCCGAATATACCATGTCACTTGGCAGGGTTTCTGCAAGTGGTGCCATAGTCTCCAAGTCAACCCTCTCTCACCCTCCATCCCTCAAGTTTTGGAATTCCTCCAAGAGGGTCTGAGGAAAGGTCTTTCCCCGAGGCATCAGGTCGCAGCCTTCTCAACTGTCATTGTTTGCGACAACCTGGGTTCGCTTTTCCTCCACCCTCGCATTAGGGCATTTCTCAGAAGAGACTCTAACTTGTGTCCCCCAACCATACATAGATACCCTACCTGGGACCTCAATAAGGTCCTGGTGTCCCTTACTAAACAACTCTTTGAGCCTCTAAGGGAATCCTCACTCTAGTGCCTAACATTCAAAGTCATGTTCCTGATGGCCATTACTTAGGCTTGCTGAATATCAGAGATAGCAGCCTTGTCGGTGAGGAGGGACCTTTGCATCTTCCATGCCGATCGGGTGGTTCTCCGACCGGACCCTACTTCTTGCCAAGGTCAAATCAGCCTTCCATAGGGCACAGGAACTTATACTTCCAAAGCTCTACCCCAATCCCTCGCGGGAAAGGGAGAAGCTTTTGCTTACCCTGGATGTAAGACGGGCCCTCCGCATTTACATTAAGTGTACTCAGCCCTTCAGGAGGCCCAAATCCCTATTCCTTTCCTTTCAGCCCAAATAATTAGGCCATAAGGTGTCCCCGTCAACCATTGGCCGCTGGATTAGAGCTACTATTTCCAAAGCGTACTTGTCCCAGGCTCTGCCAGTTCCCAGCGGAATAACAGCACACTCCACCAGAAGGGCAGCCACCTTGGCAACTTGGGCCACCCTGGCTCCAATTGCAGATATTTGTTGGGCAGCCACCTGGGCATCCCCATCTCCCTTCATCAGGCACGATAAGATTGACATATTTGCCTCGGCAGAGACTTCGTTTGGTAGACAAGTTCTCCAGCGAGTCCTCAAGGAACCGCACGGACTTCAGAACCAGACGGAGTCCCTTCCGTAGGATAGCCAAGCTTTGGTATGTCCCACTCTCTGGATGATCCGACCGGCTCTCAGGAGAATGGGCATTGGTCCTTACCTGACACGCCATTTCTCTGGAGCCGGGAGGATCATCCAGCCCCACCCTTTTATTTCACCATTTGGTGGGGTCTTGTTTCGGCCAATGAACCTTTTAGCATAGTAAGATGAGAGCACGATCTTCTCTTCACTCTTGACTTCGCATAAACTGGGGAATGCAAGGAGCCACGTGATGGAGGGCGGAGCATTCCTCAGTAATTAAGCTCAGCCTTCAACGACGCAGACTGAAGCACCTCCCACTCTCTGGATGATCCTCCCAGCTCCAGAGAAATGGTGTGTCAGGTAAGGACCAACGCCCATTCTATGGCTGGACCCCTCTTTCACCCCCAAAGTAAACTCCTGGTTCCATAGGGCCGAGGAAATCGTGCTACTGGACTTCTGTCCCACTCCATTCAACAATCTGGAACACAAATGGCATACTTTGGACATAAGGAGGGTGCTCTGCAGGTACATCAAAAGAACATCATCTCATCTTAGAACAGAAGCCCTGTTCATGTCATTTCAACCATCTTCCATGGGTACCAAAGTGACATTATTGACCATAGGCTGTTGGATAAGGGCGTGTATAGCCAAGGCCTACGAGACTCAGGCTCTTCTCGTACCCAGACAAGTAACTGCCCATTCTACAAGAAGTGCAGCTGCTACAGCTGCGTGTGCAACGCAGGCCTCGATTGAGGACATCTGCAGGGAAGTGACATGGTCCTCCCCATTTCCTTTTGTGAGGCACTACAAATTGGACACCTTCGCTTCTGCTGAAGCAGCCTTCAGCAGGAGTGTGCTGCAACAGGTGCATACAGATGGCAGGACAAAGGACCAGTCTGCTGCCCGCCCATAGGGACAACCGTCTTTGGTATATCCCGTGTGTGGATTCTCCAATCTGCATCCTGGAGAAGGGGGTTGGCTTACCTGAGACACCCTTTCTCAGCATGTTGATGGAGAATCCACTCCCACTTTGGCGACCGTCAGGTCCAGTGTCCAGGAGGGTCTGAGCCAACACCACGTCCATCAGATGGCTGCACCTTTGTCATAACTGGGGTCCTGACCGTTGATGGAGCAGTGTGGCAAAGATTAAGGAATCAGTCTCTGGGCAGAAAGGCATGTGTCAACCCGTGTGGATTCTCCATCCACATGCTGAGAAAGGGCGTCTCAGATAAGCCAAGGCCCCATCTCTTCATCATTCCATTGCCCCATCTTGGCCAAAGTCATGTTCAATATTTAAAGATTTTAAAAGACATTTCCTTAAGATTGCTCTTAAATGATAGATTTTTTAAAAAGACAAACCTGGACTCTGGGCAGAATGAGGCACAAAACTATCTTACAGTATAGAAATCAAATTCCAAATACCGGTAGTTGCACTATATATACAAATACATAATTTATAAACAGAATTTTGTCCTGCATTGTCTGATCACGTTACACCTTTGCTAAAAATATGCCTCACTCTTGTGAATTCTGTGTCCCAGAAGAACCTAAGGTTTGTATATCCTCACCTCACCCCAACCCCATTCGCCCCAGATATTTTTCTTTCCCAATAATCTGGTCTGGCTTGTTAAATGCTGAGATGCTACATGAGTTTCACCTGTAGTGCCTGATGATAATAATATGAATGGATTCAGTTCATCTACCCTTTGGCAAAAAAATGTTAAAGAGTTGTGATCAGAGAACAGTGATGTGTGTCCTACACTCCTGAAACAGATGCTGTGGAGATTAAGCTGCATCAGGATTGAAGAACTCAAATTATCTGGCAGGCAAACATCCATTCTGTCCTATGCTGCTAATGGACCAGTTTGTTCCTAGCTGCCATCTGGCTGTTTCATCTTGCTCTTATTAGCAGCAAAGACAAATGTAACATTCAGGATTTGACCCAGGCAGCACAGGCGGCCAGTGGCTTTTTTCAGTATCTAGCCTTGATTCTGAATATCCAATGCACAAGGCTGCCTGTTTTACTGGCTTTAAAAATCAACTACTTTCATGTCCTGGTCACTACAGATAGCAAGATGTACTTGGGGAAAATATTTAGCTCCTTTGCTGCAGATTGCTCTGATAGTATGCCAGGGCAGAAGCAACATATCAGCAATTCTGCAAGGAGCTATTTACAAGCCTGGTTGATATTTTAAGGATTACTTCCATACGCATATACATAATGCATATACATAATTGGACTTTCTTAGAAGGTAAGCAGCGATGCGCAAAATGCAGAAAAGGAATAATAAGCCAAAAATTAAAGACGTAAGGTATCTAAATCTACTTTACCACCAAACCATTCCTGTGTCTCTCCATAACTTTCTATCCTTCCAAACCCCGTATCTTATTTTATACATTGGCTTTTCTTTAAACTTTTTACGTATTTGTGGATTTTGGCACCCATATCCAATCTCTGCTGTCTCCTTCCTTTCAACTTGTTTGCTCATTTTTCATTTGTTTTATTATTTTGCTATTTCATTATCTCTGTGTGACTAACGAGATCAACACAGTTTATATTCAGTCTACAGTCATCATCCATATGTTCTTAATCATACCTCTTCTTGTATTATTGCACACACTTTCAGTGTATCTCATTCCCATTGCATTTGACTTATCTTTAAGCTAATCCTGAAATACTCAACTCTCATTTCTGTGACATGAAATCAGCAGAGCATGCTCTTACCTACCACTAATTTCACTTCTTTCAGCAAATACTCCTTCTTTGCAAAAATCCCATACAGTGTTACGTTTCTACCAACATCTGTCTTCATCTGTTTCCCATTCTACCAAGTAATACAAATTTGTTTATTTGTACTATTTTGCCATTTATGTATAAACTGCAATCACCACCTTTTCTCAGTCTAACATTACCTTACTCTTTGGTACAGTTCTATACAGTTTGCCTCAGACGGAGTACAGTACTTTTGCCTAACATTTGGTTTATTAGCCAATAAGTATGGTATCATCAGCATACAGAAATACACATATATTAACTTCCTCAATCAACACACCACTAATATAATCAAAGACACATTCATCCATATAAATTAAAAAAGAACATTGCACTTCCTTATGTTGACTCAATGCTGACTCTTTCACTAAGCATTCCATTCTCATGAATTACTCCTATTGGCATTCAGCAACCAACATATATATTTGCACAGATCATTTATTAAATCAGCGCTATTCACTTTAACATATAGTTGTTCTAAAACCAGGGGTGTCCAATCTTGGCAACCTTAAGACTTGTGGACTTCAACTCCAATGGCTGGCTGGGGAATTCTGGGAGTTGAAGTCCACAGGTCTGAAAGTTGCCAAGGTTGGACACACCTACTCTAAATTAACATAAAATAATGTTCCATACATTTCCTTCAAGTTCATTTTTCTCACAATGTATTGAAGAACAAAAATGCAGTCTCAAGCTGCACTGCAGTTATCATTTATTTTTATAGTCACAACCGATATTATAAGGACCAGAATGTTGCTAGACACTTTCTCAGAGTCTTACCAGACAAATTCCATTTTAACTTTCCTATCCAATTTTGAATTTCAAATATTTCCATCCAATATTTCAACCATGCTGAGACTCACAGAACATTAACAACTCCATTTAAAATCATGTCAGAAGTCTCAATGAACCAATAGAATTTTATTATCCATAAACCTAAGCCTATGAAATAGAAGAGGTAGCTTCGGAAGAAAATAAGTGAGTGTTCTCTATCTGGTGTTAGAACAAGATTAACTCCTTGATGGTCTGATGAACTGCTAGCATTGAGTGTTTATTACCAAATACCTAAAAAAAGAAAACCAAGCAATGAGAGGATTAGAGTGGCAGTCCATGCTGTGATTGAGCTCAAGTTAAAGCATTGATTCTGCAATGGTAATGGTGACAAGAAAAGAAAGTTGTTTGGCATCAATGCCAACTAACAGTAAGTAACAAGAGATCTTGTAATCATGGCTCACAGGGCGGGCAACTGGACTGATTAATGATTTGCAGTGATTAATTTGTAAGACATTTGGGGTCAAAGTCATTCATATTCTTTCCCGCTCTTTCCTTCAATTATAGGAGCACACCAATAGCTGCTACCTTCTTGGCATGTTTCTTTCCATGTCAATTGAATTTAGATGTACTTTTCAACAGACAAGAGCATGTAAGCCTAGAAACCACAGTTTATCACAAGGCCAATAGTCCACACATTCTGAATTTCAACAGCACCCATCCACTATTACACAAAGAGTCGCATCAGAACACTAAATTCCAGGATGAGAACCCACTGTAGTACCCAGCAAGCCAAACAGCTGGAGAGCAGGTACCTTCCTTAAAAATTCAAGCAGAGTGGGTACCCACGATACACAGAATGGGTACCCACAAAGATGTCTGTGTAACACAGTAAGGAGACTAACTGCATGGTACTTTCTCAGGGCCTTGCCATATATCAAAAACATTTCGGAAGCTGTAGAATGCAGCTTCTGAGATCTGCAAGTGGGCATTGCACACTGCCCAGAGGCTACCATACAAGGAAAAATTATACATTGTAAAGATCGCTTGGAGGTGGGAGATACTTCCAAATGGAATTTGTCTGGTAAGGCTCTGAGAAGGTGTCTAGCAAATTTCCTGCATGGACTGCTCCTGTGTCTGTGTAGGATAGACAAGGAGGAAGTTAACCACCAGATTGCAAGAACACAAGCGAGTAGTCAGATGAGGAGACCCGAACTCATGGGTAGCTTCACACTGCAATGAACATGGGCACAGATTCAATTTTACAGTGACGAAGACTGTTGGCCAAGCAAGCACAAAAGCAGCCAAGGAAGTGATTGAAGCCCCTCAGTCAACAGGAGTGCTGATTTACCATCAGCCTATCAAGTACATAGAAGGCAAGGGCTGAGCAGCACAAGCAAACAACAGCCAACAACTTAAAAGCCAGCTATCAACACACCCCAATCAGCATCTAAAAAGCCACGTACAACAGGCATCATAAATACCTCACACAGGACAGCACACTCTCTGCTGGAGAGAAGTTCCCTGAAGATGGGCCTCAGCATGAGTCTGACCAGGCTAGATTGGATCCTGCAACATTATCCTGGGACAGGCACATTTGCCTTCATTCAGATTAATTCAATTCAGTCTGTGGAGACTGAGGATGTGAACAGGATTCTTGAAAAGTGAACGTGGATTTGACCCTTGTCTATTTTATCTAATAAACACACCCAGAGATGCGCTGGTTGAGTGGTTGCTGAGTATAAGAAGTGAGTCAATGCAGGTGGGATACTTTATTTGTGGGGGGCAAATATATGATAAACACTTTAAGAAATCATTTTCAAGCCACATCTGATAGAAGTATTTTACGTAGTCTTACTCCATTTTCAAGTATGTAGTAGTTTCTTTTGGGTTTTTTTTTTTTTAATGAAATGAGTGTGTTGTTCTATTTCATGCTGACTTTAAGGATCAAGAAATCCCTCATTCCTTTGGTTAGAGGCCATCAGGATTTGGACAGAGAACATGTTTGTTCTGCTGGATTTTTCTCTGGAACCCGAGGGTTTGACTGGGATTTAGAAACAGTTTTTACAGTGTCTTTAGATCCCCTGAAGAGCTGATCTTGGGAGGTAGTGTGATTTTTCTGACCAATGGTCTTTGGAATTCCCCATAGGTCACTTCTGTTCCCATGCTAAAATTGAAATTTTTAACATTAATTTTATAAAAATAATTTGCCCTTTTATTTTATTGCCTTCTTTTTAGGCAAATGTAATCAATTTACAAACTGGAAGGCATATCAGATGCATTCCTTTAATGTGATGATAGTTACCTACAGTATATGCATAACTAACAATGTAGATTTGAGAAATGAGACAGAAAGAAGATATTTGTGATCTCGTTAACTCTTTCTTAGTATGCCAATTCACATTGAGATGAAAGTGATAAAAACTGGTGAGCATCCTAAAAACCATCAGAGAAAAACTAAATGGGTCCCCTCTATGAGTATGTTACAATGTAGTGGTTGGTGTGTTCAGAACTAAGTTTCCAGCAATGAACTTGACCCCCCAAATATCTTCCACTCTTTCAAGTTCCTATGCTTGAGCATTTTTCATTTTAACTCTTTTAGTATGACATTTGGTTTTACACAGCTAATCCTTTGTGAAATAGGATAGTTTTTTCCTGTCCTTTCCTTCAGCTGTATTTGTGCTCCATAAGATGGCTGATTAGGCACACTGACTTTTTTCATCATATCTCTGTATGTTACATAAACATGCCCAACTGACAGTTCTGAGGTTTGCTGGAGATTGCAGTTGCTTTGTTTGTCTGTTTGAACATATTCTGCCCAAGGGTTCCTCTCCTTCCTCCCCTTTTTTAATGTGCTAAGAAAAATCAGTGTAATTTTTGTAGACAGGATGAAAGCTACGGATTCCTATCAGCTTGGCAAATCTTCTACGCTATCTATATTTCCAATGAAAACTCTGATTTTTATAGATTTAATTTAGTGTTCAGAGACATGTTTGAGCTTGAAGAACATTCTTGAGACATGCTGTACCAGCAATGCTGTTGAATAAAATGCACTTGGAGGTAAAGACGTAAATGTGTGTGTGTGTGGGGAATCGGAGGAAGACTTACTTCCATTTCTTAGTACTATTTTTTGATTTAGCATTATCAGATGTAGCCTCAATGAGTTTTCAGCTATGAAGGTTTCCGTTTCCATTTTCGAAGACCACTCCTGAATTCTGTGATTCATCTTAGTTCATCTTAACTCTGTGTAATAAAGCAAGCAAACTTCATAAACGGTATTCAGCTGATATAAATGATGGTGGGTGCTCGACTAGGAATTTGTTTTTCTGTTTCTAAGACAAAAACATGTTTTTACACATTGGGGTCAACAATGAAGTGGGTTGTTAAAACACAGCTGATATTTTTTTTTCTTAAGGAGCATTACTGCCACATTAATTAATAGGCAATCATTCTTGATTTGGACTAATTTTGAGGATTGATTAAGCAACTACTGAAAAGCTGATTGAAGTATTTATAATTGCAAATTTTGTGTTCAAAATCATCTTCCTCAAATGTTTTGAGACATTATTGTTTTCTGCCTTTCAGAATTTTTTTTTTACTTTGACTTGCAAGCTCCTGCTTTCTATATTGGTATCTTTTCCTGAGCCATTTTCAAAACAGAGTATTTGTGTCATGGGTTATATTGTACATGTTTGGGCATTTTAGTGGCTTGCATGGGGAGGAAACTTGGAAGCACATTGCCTGAATATGTTTCAGAGTCTTTAATTACAGGGTACTCTGATGGTCACAAGAATTTCTGGAATAAGCATTTAGCTGGTGATCTGTCTGCACTCCAAGTGAGTTGATGGTGGGGGATCCCAAATCCATTTTTACCTGACCTTTTATTGTTACGAGGGGTTAATGCCGTAGAGACCTGAGAGGAGACCCACAGAACTGGAGCAAGCTTAGTTTTCTGCTTTGTGCTTGTCTGCCTGTTTTGTTGCTCTGGAGACGGAAGAGCATGGAATTCTTTCCCCCATCCAGAAATAGTTCCGTTACCTTGTGACCGGAGTGTTTTCCTCCTTGGTTGGAGGCCAGCTCAATCTGTGTATGTGCACACTTGGATGAGGCAGAGTTCTGGGAACAGAGAGGTCATCATTCCTTGCCACAAGCTCCTCACATCCTGACTGCCTTATATCTTCTACCTCAAATGGGGGTAACCTTTGCAGGAGCAATGGGTCTTGAGTGGCATCTCCTTTGGCACTTCACATATTATGTCATATTTGCCCTAGGCTATGAGCTGGTCAGCTGTCCATCTTGGCCGTGTGGCTGGGCAGCACGTGAAAGCTCCTATCTTTTCCATTTCTGTTATGGCTACTCAGCTGTTTGCTTTCTTGAATTATTGCCGATAGAAACTGACTTCCCATAGGCAACCAAGAACTGGATTTTTGCAGTTGGAAGACCTGGATATTGAACCTCCTTCCCTGGTGTGGAAATCTTCTGCTAAAAGGAGGGTTGTAATTGTCACCCCTTGTTCAACTCTTATTTCGTAGAATTCCTCAATTTTTGAAGCACAATAGGTGAATTCTAAAAGGATTAGGTGACTTTTTTATATTTGTTTCTTCATTAAATGTTGGACATCTTTTTTGAGTATGGGTTTTAGCAGGGCGGCTCAAAGAATCTCCAAACTTTCTTTGAGACTGGATTCTTAAGTTTGGAAATCAGCCTGCTTGCCTTCTCTTGATCCAGTGCAACTTCTCTAAGATCAGGATTTTGTGTTATTCTGGAAATATGGAATTGTGAAATTATAGGTTTCTGAACAGCCCAAAAATATTATTCTGAACGCTTAACAGGATTGGTGCTTAATTCTCCCTGAGGCCCAATTCCTTCGCTGCAGCCCCCTTTTAAGCTTTTTGCTCTCCAGAGGGGGGAAACACATTTTATCAGGGGGGAAACACATTTTATACAAAAATTCAATTTAGGTTTTGTAAGAAGACTACAATCAACAACAATAACAACATGTACCCTTCTTCAATAGCATGTTGCTGAGCTCAGATTTCAGCATAGGCTGATTTTCTCATAAAGAAACCAAACCATAACCATGTCTGTTGCTATTGACTAATGTAGAGTGGCCCATAGACTACCTCTGATTTTCTGGTACAGCTTTTTATAGAAGTTGTCCATTGTTTAAGACAGAGGTCAGCCACCCTTTCTGGCCCAAGGGTCCATGGTGCTATCTCATATGATAGTCCAAGCACCTGCTGAAGTAGCATGGAATCATGTGAGATTTTAGTCATCTTGACAGAGATCTTATGGAACAAATAGCTGAAACCTTACAACATTTGGATCCTTTTAGAAACCTGGGATGTATGAAGTATTTCAAATTAGAAATGGAAGAAAAGCAAAACACCCACCTCAATGAAATACCATTAAATATTCTGGAAGTGTGTGAAACTTAAACAGTTCAAATCACTTCCAAAATGCAGGTAGTCCTCGACTTATAACCCACAATTGAGCCCAAAATGTCTCTTGCTAAGCAAAGTATTTGTCAGTTTTGCCCTATTATGCCACAGTTGTTAAGTGAATCACTATAATTGTCAAACAAATCTGGCTTTCATAATTGACTTTGCTTGTCAGAAGGTCACAAAAGATGATCATGTGAGCTAGGACACGGCAACTGCCATAAATACATTCCGGTTGCCCAAATTTTGATCATATGACCATGAGGATGCTGCAGCAGCCGGAAATGTGGAAACCAATCATAAGTCTAATTTTTCAATGCCATTGTAACTTTTTATTTATTTATTTAATTAAACAAACACACACAAAAAGAAAAGGACATTAAAAACAATGGACATGGTACAATCATCCTAACCCACATAGTTGTCTTATTACGTTAACTCATATAAAAAATAATACATATTTACATTCTATATACATAATATGTTATATATACATAAAATCATTTCTTATTTTCTTGATCCTTCCTCTTTTCTAACCAGTGATAAAACTTATCCCATACTTTATAATAATCCGATTTATCCTTATTTTTTAATTCTTTTGTCAATTTGTCTATTTCTGCGCACATCCAAATTTTCCTAGTTATTTCTATTTCACTTGGAGTTTCTTTACATTTACACTGTTGTGCATAGGCCAATCTTGCAGCTGTGATTACATGAATTATTTGGTATATAATATCTTTGTCATATTTTTCCACATTAATTCCAAACAAGAAAAATTCGGATCTGTATTCTATTTTAATCTTACACATCTCTTCTAACCATTTCTGAATTTTCTGCTGAAACTTTTGGACTTCTTTGCAATTCCACCATAAATGATAATACGTTCCATTTTCCTTATTATACTTCCAACATACAAGGGAAAGATTTGGATACAGTTTAGCCAATTTTGATAACGGCATATGCCATCTATAAAAACAATTTAAATGCCATTGTAACTTTGAATGGTCACTAAAGGAATGGTTGTAAGTCAAGGACTGTTTTGCAGTCAAACCAGACACATTTTGTGCTTGGATTGGAGTGTTTCACACTCAAAACTCTTCCAATTCAAAACTTCTTGCCCAGCCCAATTTCCTGTTGAGGTTTGCTGGCTCTTAACCAGAGTCAAACATTACTTCTCCCCATGTCAAGGTGAGATTGAGATTCTAGGCTAGGAAGCTTGAGTCTTGAGTCTCAGCTGCAGACCTACTTCTCAAGATCTCCTTTTTTCCTCAGTCCTAATTACCACCACCATCATCATCATCATCAGGATCCACCACAAGCCACCTGAAAACCAAAACCCATCATCTCCTTATGCCCCGATAGCTTCAGTGTAGCTTTAGCATAGTACTAGGTGTGCTCAGTTCAAAAGCAAGAGGACTCTGCAACTGACTGGGACCAGCTCTAAGAATATTTGGTTGCTCTTCACAGAGCTTAATTTCTACTTTCCTGATTAATTTTTTGTTCTTTTCTAGGCCTGTTCTTGTTTCTGTGGATTCATGTGCAGTGCCCAGAACTGAATGCAATACTAACCCAGATAATCTTTCAAAATTTTCTTTTCTTGTGATCCTCTGGCTAAGGGTGCTTTTGCAGTTTAATTACTATTTTCTGAAGTAAAGCTAGATTGGTCTTGAATTGAGCTTGACTCTTGATGACTCCAACTGCCCTGGAAAAGTTTTCTTGGCAGGAACCTGGAAATTGTTTATCATTGCTTTCTTCCAGGTTGCATTTTGGCTTCCCAATTTTCTTTACCAAGTTGAGCTTCCTTGCTGGTACTAAACAGAACTGTTAAGTCTTAGCTTCCAAGCTTAGCAAGGCTGAGCAAGGGGTGCCTCCATTATCTCCCCCTAAAATTTTGAGGTTTTCTTTATTCTTCTTTGGTACAGTTAGCAGCAAATAAGACTAGTTGCCTAAATCATCAAACTATATGTACCAATAACAACTCCCAAAACCAGAAAAAACAAACTACCTATAACAATAAGGAAGCTTCAATCCCAAAAGAAATCACTTTAGAGGAAAAACAAATCTGGTCATGTTGGCAACTTCAAAAGCCAATACAAAAATTTAAGCCATCAGATAAAAACTGAATACACCAATTATCACGTTAAACAAGAAGAAAACCTTCTACGCACCAATTCCACCCGCACTTTCTACAATTTTGGAAACAACAAACTAAAAGACTCAAGGTCCATCCCACCCCTGAAAGGACCTAATGGTAAAGACTGCAACGACGACACTATTAAAGCCAGCCTCTTTAACACATTCTTTGGCTCAGTATTTGTAAACAGCAATGGATCATGCCCAGTATTTCCTAGTCAAACCACAGACAACTACAATGATCGATTCTACATATCGATTTTACAGAAAACAATGTTGAAAAAGCACTACGCAACCTAAAACCATCTCTATCTGTTGGACCAGACGGAATAAGTGCCTACTTCTTAAAAAAGCTATCCACTGCCATAGCCAAACCTCTAAGCATAATCTTTGAAAAATCTTTCAGGACCAGCTCCTTGCCAAAACTATGGTCACAAGCCATGATCATCCCCATCTTCAAAAAGGGAGACTGTAGCCTAGTTGAAAATTATAGACCAATCTCTTTATGCTGCGTCACCTGTAAAGTCATGGAATTAATTATTAACCAATCCATTATCCTCCACTTAGAGACAGACAACCTACTCTCTAACAAACAATTTGGTTTCAGAAAAAAACTATCCTGTAATCTGCAACTCTTACACTGCAAAAACATATGGACTACAACTCGATCAGGGCAAAGCAATAGACGAAATTTACATAGACTCTATAAAGCCTTTGATTCAGTGGTACAAGTCAAACTACTCCCAAATCTAAAAATCTTATGGTATCTCTGGACATCTGCATAACTGGATAGAAGCATTCCTGTCAAACAGAAAACAAATGGTCAAAATTGAGAGCGTCGTATCAAATACTGTACCTGTCAACAGTGGTGTCCCCCAAGGCAGTGTTCTAGGACCAACTCTTTTCATACTCAACATAAATGACCTCTGTGGTCATATTAAAAGCAACTGCATTCTCTTAGCCGAAGATGTAAAGCTATTCAACACCACCGACAATTCTGCTACCCTTCAAAAAGACCTCGACTATGTATCAGAATGGTCAAACAAATGGCAACTTCAAATCTCAACAAATAAATGCTCTATTGGCAAAAAAAAATCAGAAAATAAAATATAAGTTGAATAGTCAAGACCTTGTTGATGATCCAAACTCTGTCAAGGACCTCATCTCTAATGATCTAAGTGCTAGAGCCCACTGTAACTACATAGCCAAAAAGGCATTAAGAGTTGTTAACCTAATCCTACATTGCTTTTTCTCTGGTAATATCACACTACTAACTAGAGCATACAAAACATTTGCTGAACCAACACTTGAATATAGCTCATTAGTCTGGAACCCGCATTACGTACCTGATATTAATACAGTTGAGAAAGTCCAGAAATATTTCACAAGAAGAGTTCTCTGCTCCTCTACTCATTGCAGAATACCTTATGCCACCAGACTTGAAATTCTAGACCTAGACAACCTAGAACCACGCCGCCTTTGGTTCGATCTAAGTATAGTGTATAAAATCATACATTGCAATGTACTACCTGCCAATGAATGCTTCAGCTTCACCCATAATAATACAAGAGCACACAATAGTTACAAATTCAAGGTAAACCGCACCAAACTTGATTGCAGGAAATAGGACTTCATCAACAGAGTGGTCAATGTCTGGAATACTCTACCTGACTCTGTGGTTTCTTCCCCAAACTCCAAAAACTTTAACCTTAGACTGTCTACTATTGACCTCACCCCTTTCCTAAGAGGTCTGTAGGGGGCGTGCATAAGCGCACCAATGTGCCTACCGTCCCTGTCCTATTGTTTCTTTTATTTTTTTCTTTTATTTTTCTTACATGTATCCATTTCATGTATTCATAACTATGTTTATACTTATACTTGTTATTTTATAACCGCTTGACAGAATAAATAAATAAAATAAATAATAAATGTTGAAGGTGGAATTTCACCATGGAGAACTTATGTGTTTATGAAATGAACTTTTATGTTGCAGCCCCATTGCTTCCCTTTCACCCTAGTGAAGAATCGGTTTGGTTATCTCATTATTATTGTAGGACAGGAAGAATTAGGCAAAAGATAATACATTTGTGTTGTAGTACTATGTCAAACAGCTTTTCTCCTGAAAGATGTTTCTTCTGGGCAAAGGTAAAAGGAATTCTAGTCTGAGTGGAAACAAAGAACTTTCAAAGAAATATTAGTTTGTGCTGTCCATAAATCTGGGCAGCAGCTTTAATAGTGTTGCTGTAAATTATGCTGAAGATAAAACAGTCTCTTGTGCTTAAAAAAAAAGACAGATATACAAAACATACTTGTGCTAATACTTTGCTTGCCATTGTTGATGCATTGTGACTAAAGTTAACCTCACCAAGGATGATTTTCCTGTGCTTGCAGTCTTCAAAATCTCTCCCCTCCCCTCCCCTCCCCTCCCCTCCCCTCTCCCCTACTGTGATGCCCCTGTCAGAATCTGATTCTGAGGGGGAGGCCGAGCAGCTGACAGGGAGTGGAAGTGTGGCTCCGTTGGGTGTGGAAGAAACTGGAAAGGGCAAAGTCTGGCTGAGCAGAGCAGGGGAGAGGTAGAGCAAGGCAGAGGGAATTCAGAGGAACACTGAGGGCTGCCCCTCTTCATCCTAGGGCACGCAGGGAGGAATGGAGAAGGGAGCAATATGACTTGCATGGCTTATGGGGGAGGAAAGGGCCCTGATTCCCTTAATTAGCTGCAGCTGGGAACACAGTGTTTAAAAAGGGAAGCTACGCACAGCAAAGTTGTTGGAAGCAAATCGTGAGTTATTTGTTATTGTCGAGGCTTATCTGGTTCCTGGCGTCTTCCCAACTGTGTGTGTTGTTGTCCTTTCAAGTCTGCAACTCCTTATCCTGCTCTGTCAAGTTAATTGCTGCAGTGTGATTTGTGTGGATTTTTATTTACAGTTTGTATGTATTTTGTTTTCGGACTGAATTTCCTCCACTTAAAGATTATTCTTGGGAGTGTTTTTTCTCCAGCTGCAGGTAACCTGGACATTGGAGGCAAAGTTGGAGGTATTAAAGGGACACCTCTTGCTTATTTGACTGTGTTGCCTTTGTGCCACGCCCTGGGTCATCACACCTACCCTACGCTACCCTACTCTCCTATTTCCTATTTCCTATTTTCTGTTTTCTTTATTTTTATTTTTTGGGTGGTGCTGCTTTAGAAAAAAAATTGATTAGTATCTTTATAAATCCCTTCTCTATCTGATCTCAGTGATCAAGAAGGCTTCATTGGCATTTTCTCCCAGCCACTGCTTCTTGCCACCTTCTAAGCTGTAGCCTCACTAGTTTTTTTCTCTAGCCCATGACAACCCAGTCTAAGTGACACTAGGTTTTTTTATTGCAATGTATGATGCTTTACTAGTTAGATAGCCAGCATTCTCCTCTTCCCCCCATTCCAAAATCCCTATTCTCCCCCATCATATCCAGTTCTTGCTGTGCCTCAAGGAAATATATTACTGCACTGAAGGCAAAATACGCAAAGAGGAAAATATACATCCAACTTCCTCTTCTAGGTTCAGTGCACAAGCTTGGATTTTTTTTAAAATGGCATGTGGGAGATGATTACTATAAAAGGTGAACAGATTTATTGAGCCAACAAAATGTCTAGAGGCTGCATGTTTGTGAGACTACGCATGCCTTCTTCTAAGAAATATTTTGATATTATTAGATCCAAGGAATATGCTATTCAGTTGTAATAATGGTTTTAAAAAGTGTTCCTTTTAAGACAGGGGTCCCCAAACTTGGCAACTTTAAGACTTGTGGATTTCAACTGCCAGAATTCTCCAGCCAGCTATGCTATGCTGGCTGAGGAATTCTGGGAGGTGAAGTCCACAAGTCTTAAAGTTGCCAAGTTTGGAGACCTCTGCTTTAAGATAACAGTATACAGTGGTTCAGAACCAGAAAATTGGAATGATAGACATTTTGTCATTTGTGCCAGAGATATTTGTTCTACCTGTTATGATGGCATTTCAAACTAAGTTCAATGGATCCCAATTTGCCTTAGTTTTTGAGACATCTTATTCACCAGATTTCGCTTCTCTAACTGCAATTATGGCTGAGCTGTCAGTAAGAGAAGCACTTGCCCAAAATGCCACTAACTGTAGTGAGTTGGATCATCAGAGGTTCAGCAGTTCTGCAATACATTCAGAGTCCATTCACATAGAAATGAGAGATTTCTACCTGAGTCATAACAACTTTAGAAATGGCATTGTGTGAACCATTTCTACTGTTTTAAAAATGTAGTTTGGGAGATAATGATTGATTCCATCAGCCATTTATCTGCTGATACCTCTGCTTATTAGTATCCTGACCCACACAAAGAAAGCAGGGCTGGGAAAGAAGTAAAAAACATTTTCTTCTGGAGGAAAAAAAGTTAGGATGAACTTAATATGGTCACATTTTGTGTCCAAATTACGAACAATTTCTGCCAAATAAGATACCACCCCACAAATAAAAGCAATCACAAGGAAGCCTGTGTACATTTTTAAATTTTTATACTGCCCTTAATATAAATATTTTCAGCCAAGAGCAACTACGACAGCATCAATACAGGCAGATACAGTTTCCTAACATGCACAAAAGCACACACACATCAAAGAGTGTAGGTGAATCTCCCTGAAATGGAGTGAAAAGGCCTTTACTGGCCATCTGGGAATATCAGAAGTCAATATTTCTTTGGGCTATTTTGATTCTCACTATGCAGGATTTAAAAAATAACATTCAGGAAAGAACTAAATTCTAGAAAGAACCGAAGATAGTGTAGGGACATGAGATGTGTCCACAGCTCTTGGTAACTGGACAGCAATGTTGGGGATGTCAGTGGAAGAGAGTTGAACTCTGTGGAGAAGTAGCAGGCATCCTAACTTTAATCCTAACCCCCACCTATTAACAGCAAATCCGCTCTTTTGAATTGGTTCTACTTCTGACTGCCTCCGGTGGACTCATCTCCTCCTTTCCTGGCTCAAATCCATCTACCTGCAGCCTTTAAAAGGATTATTAAGCTTCAGTTCACTGGCTCATGCACAATCCATTATTTCCGTTGCTTTGCCTGTTTTGAATTGCAAGAGGGTATTCTAATTGGAGGAGCAGTATTTCTTTGTTTGCTTAAATTTTAGCAATGTATAAACCATTTTTAAATAACTGGGCAAATGAACATCAAAAAGTTCACTGTGAACAGGACAAAAACTCTTGAAAGTCCACAAAGTTTGTTTTAAAATATTCTTGACAAAACTTCTGAAAGAGGAATGCCCCAACTAAATATATTCACCACACATATGGAAGCAACATGAGAAATCTAATCTAACATATTAGACTAACACATCTCTGAAAAGCAGAAGTTGTTATTAGGCCTTCTGAAGCTGTGAAACTGGAGTCTAGCTTTTTTTTTAATGTGCTTAGAGAGATAAAGTAGGAAGATGCATGTTCAGCAACTATAATCCACAATAGTCAGCTCTTGTGCCTCTTATGACCCCGACAGAGGATTTTTGCTGATGTGTGCACCCTAGTATTTGTTCATTATAAATCTCTTTTACCTGTCCTCCAGGACATTCCCTAAGAGATCCAAAAACTCAGTTTAGGCTAGTCAATAAATATCTGGTGAATGCATTCTTGCTGGAAACCTAATACTATTACTAGATGTATAAACAGTTAGGAAAACATTTATAATAATAAGCATTATTATTACTAGGTAATGCTTGTTAGGAAATGGTGGCATACACTTAATACAGTTGAAATTCCCATTTCATTAAAAAGAACAGACAACTGTTTGTCTGGGATGATATAATGTCTCCTGCCATGGGCAGGGGGTTGGATTAGAACAGCAGTCCCCAATCTTTCTATCTTGGTGGTGATGGTGTGTGTGTGTGTGTGTGTGTATTTGTGAGAGAGAGAGAGAGAGAGAGAGAGGTTGCATGCATGCACGCATAGCTCCATTGGTGCAAGAAGCGGGCAAGTGCACCCTCCGCTCGCTTGAATAGAGCTTTATGCACGAACAGAGGGCACTTGTGCTCACGTATGAAATTCCACTCGCACAAGTGCTCACACACAAGTGCTCACACATACGAATGGAACTCCGTGTGCGAGCTCAAGTGCCCTCCACTCCAGCTCTCTCCACTTATGTGAGTGGGGCTTCCTGCACAAGCGCGAGAGCCCACCCCTTGCGGGAGTGGAGCTTTGTGTGCATGGGTGCATTTGCCCATCACTCACATGGCCTGCTTTTGAACAGGCCGGGGCCCAGTAGTGGGCCTGGGTTGGGGGACCCCTGAATTAGAAGACCTCCAAGGTTCCCTTCCAGCCCTATAAAGATATAATAGATAGTGACAGGTTTGAAGAGGGTCTGAGTTCTAGTTTGTATCCCTAGAAACCTTGGGACAAACAGAACAAAAACATACTGGTTGTGTTACATGTTATAACCGGCTATTATTTTGATTTTTATTAAATCCAGTGTTTAGTTTCAAGTATTAGTGAGCTTAGCTTGAGGAAAACTGGGAGCCTCACTTGAATATCTCTTTTGTTGTTTGCATGTTAATATCTGTAATTTTAACAAAGTAAGCTTTAATTTAGATGGTTGGTTTTGCAATTCCATTTAGAAAGTAAGGAGGGATTTTATTTATGAAACAGGTTTCTGTGACTGCCCATCTAACCAGTCAAACTATCAGCAGCAGTGCAAAAGACGGAAATGGGTATTAGGATATTTCACACCAAAAGTCTGACTATTGTCCCCTAATGCCTTTGGAAAAGAAGATAAATGCCATTTAGACTCTTATGGGTTTGGAACACATTAAGAAAGCTAATCAGAAGTCTGTAGGCAACACCTCTTGGATCTCTCCAGTGCCACAGACTCTGAGTGTGTTCAGAAGGAAACCATATTTGCTGGTATCAAAATCCAGGTCTGAAACAGGATTGAAGTGGCTGGAGATAATACAAAGTGCTTGGAATTAAATGTTGCCTTAAAGCAGTTCATACTAACGTTATCAGGCACAGCAAAAGCAGCTTTCTGTCAGATGCAGGGCAGGGTAGGGTGAGAGGCTGAGATTTTTCACATCATCTGCTGTCTGGTCTTCTGAAGTAATGTAGTTCAAATACAAGCTTATCTTCTCAGTGAGAAGTAGATCATAGTTCAGGGAATCATTGGGATTATCCTGATAAGTATTTGTACTGTATATCTAAGTGGAGAAAGAATGCAAGCTTTCCCCTGTGAAATGTTTTTCAGAATTGAGTATACTTTCCCTTTGAGAACAAAGGGATACCTGGTTTGTTTAAGAGAGCACTTTGCCCATCTCTTCCCATTTTGCCAGACTTTTTTGTAAGAAAGGGTTACTCAGTAAAACACTCGCCTTTTAAATCTTCTGTCATTTGTTTGTCCCATCACACTCAAAAGTGATGCCTTTTTAACATCTATTGCAAGTACTCAGATCCTGATATCCAAGACAGTTTTCAACCAATCAGATGCTTACTTTGCCCATACACTTTAACACAAACCAGCACAAACCAGCACAGGACCCAGCAAGCACACAGTAAAAGTTAGAGGTACCTTCGCATTCTCTCTTTCACATGTTATCTGTTCTATCCTCTGCCAGCAATGGCCCCACACACATGTATATATGCACACATTTTTAAACGGGAAGATAACAACTAATAAAAACTAACATAAAGTAAGGAAGAAAATTAGAAAAGAAAAAAGATTCAAAGAAATGGCTTCCATATTCTTCACTGAAGTTATAAGTACAACTATATTTTAACTTCACTCTCTAAAGTTATATTCAAAGTTCTTTCTATAATCTACCCTTTCTAATAATCAAGTCCATGAATCACATTTATTTTATGCAAAATATCCATAAAAGGTTTCCAGTCACCAATAAATGTAGATGGTATCTTTTCTCAATTGAAGGAAGATAATTTAGCCATCTCAGCCATTTTACCAACCTTTCTTCCATAGCGGGTGTGCCGAAACTTTCCATCTCTATGCATATAATCTTGCTGCAGTAATCATATATTGAAATAATATTCCATATTTTTTCTAACTGTTTATCCATTAGTCCTAAAAGTTCAGACTTCAGTTGAATATTAATCTTTAAAATACTCTGTATCAAAGTATGTATTAGAATACTTTTTTAAAGCTTTTTTACAAGTCCACCAAGCACAATAAAATATCCCTTCATGTTGTTTACATTTCCAGGATACATTTGAAGTGCCTTTATATATTCTACATAATTTTTCTGCCATTATAAACCAACAATAAATCATTAAAAATATCTTTAAAAGTGTAACACAGTGTAAATTTCAACCCTTTTAAAACATATCTTCCATCTGTATATTATAGCCAAACTTCATAGCCCATATTTTTTAACTTGTTCTTCCTCTGTTTCAAATTCAACAAAGGTTTACTTATTTATTTCCAACCTTTATTATTTTGATAAAAATTCAAAATGCTAACATATCTTTCTCTTCCAATTTTTCTCACAACAGCACTGTGAGGTGAGTTGGGCTGAGAGAAAGGGACTGACCCAAAGTAACTCAGCCATGCCTAGGGCAAGACTAAAACTCAGTCCCCTGGTTTCTAGGCCTGTGCCTTAACCACTAGACCAAACATAATTCTCTGTTATACATTTTATCTACATCTCTTCATACATTTTAGTAATTACATGTTCATGTGCATACTTGTTCTTTAAATTCTGTCTTACTTTGTTCTGTAGCATAAATCTTTTGGTTCGTTTTAATCTTTCTGATAAATGTAAATGTGAAAACCATTGACAAATATATTATTCTGCTATTAATTGCTCTCTTGATTTAGTTTTAAATTCCCCTTGATAGCTTTCCAATAATTTCTGATATGTCAACTATTTGTCCTTGTCTGCTGTTTCTCTTCTATAATATGCCTCTTGAGATGAGATCTATAAAAGTGTTTTGTGCACAACCCTGGGTTTATATCTATTCCATATTCTCAATATGGCATGTCTAATAAAATGATTTTTTAAACTCCAAATTAACTTTATTATGTCATAAATATCCATGCCATCTAACCTTAGGTCGTGACCTTCTAAATTTTCTTCTTTCTCAGCAACATCCATTATTTCATCTATTTCAAATAATAAGCAGCAAAATGCAATTTCAAATATGATAAATCCCATCTTCCTCTTTCCTTTATATCTTATAACACTTCATATCTGACTTATGTTTTTCCCCTTGCTATATGAATCTAGAGGCATCTTTTTGCCATTGTTCAAATGGTAAACAGATGTCAAAGCAGGTATTATCTGAAACAGAAACATCGTTCTTGGCAAAGCATTCTCCCCAAAGTGACCATTTTAATTTCTCCCACCTTATCATGTCCTTCTTAATTTCATTCTATGTCTTAACATGATCATTTTCAAATAGCACTTCTATTTGTCATAATAATACCCAGGTACTTTACTTTTTTCTCAATCTTAAAATCAGTTTTTTCCCATCAGTTTATTTGAACTTATAATTTCATGTTTTTGTTAACATCTTTGTCTTCTGATTATTACGGATAGACCTTGACTTACAGCCATTCATTTAGTGACCATTTGAAATAACGGCACTGAAAAAAGTGACTTATGACTGGGTCTGGGGAACCCAGCGCGGGATGGAGCCTATCAAATGGCTAGTGTCATCTGCTATCGTCGGGGCAGGGGGTGGGAGTTGGGGGATGATTTTATTTATTTATTTTTTTTATTTTTTCCAGATTTTGTTCTATTGTACTTTATTAATTTATTTAATTCTTTTTGTTAGTTTTTATTGGTTTTTTTATTTTTTATTTTTGTTTTTTATTTTAAGTATGGTTTAGAGAGCCTCGGTGGCACAGTGGTTAGAGAGCAGTACTGCAAGCCACTCCTACTGCAATTTGGTAAATTGAATCCCACCAGGCTCAAGGTTGACTCAGCCTTCCATCCTTCTGAGGTGGGTAAAATGAGGACCTAGGTTGTTCGGGGCAATAGGCTGATTCTGTCAACCGCTAGAAAGGGCTCTAAAGCACATAAAGCAGTATAGAAGTCTAAGGGCTACTGCTATTTTACATTGTGTAAACCGGTTTGAGTCTCCATGGGTGAATAGGTGGCAATATAAAATAAATAAATAAATAAACATTAAATAAATAAATAAATAAATTTTCGCGCTTGCAATAGTTGCAGCACCCCTAGGGTCATGTGATCAAAATTTGGAGTCTTGGCAACCAGGATGTATTTATGATGGGTGCAGTGTTGTGTGGGTCATATGTTCTCCTTTTGCAAACTTCTGGTGAGCAAAGTGCAATGGGGAAGACAGATTTAGTTAACAACCATGTTACTAACTTAACAACAGTGACTCACTTAACAACTGTAGTAATAAAGATTGTAAAAGGGGGAAAAGCTTACCTAACAAGTGTCGCTCTTAACAGTGGAATTTTGGGGCTCAATTGTGGTCACAGGTTGATGTCTACCTGCAATCTGAAAACTTGGTAGCATACCAAAATCCTTTAACTTCTGCCTTAAAGTTTCTACTCCTCCTAATAAATCTTCTAAAATCTGTACTTGCAGAGCATTTCAACTTCCCTGACCACTCTGTGGCAACTCCAACGGTCTCAGTTAACAACAATGAGTCTTTAATCCACTGTTCTTGTTAATTGTTGAAGATGCTAGTACTCTGTGTCACATGTAACCTTCATCTGCATAACCAACCTGTGTGTCAGCCTTCAAGAATCTTTCTTCTGCTTGCCTTTCCGACTGCCACAGTAATGGGGGGAGTCAGCATAAATTGAGCTTTGTTAGGGTGGAGGGGGGAAGAGTGCTAGAGGCTTGAGTGGGTGAAATGTGAAACTTGAGAAATCTTTCTTGTATATGCTTACTTGCTTACAGCGCAGCCACAGCATCTTACCTTATCCAGGCCAAGATCAATGGCCAGATGTCTGAATCACCACCTGAAGATGCCCCATATGACATTATACACATCTCAGATTGGATGGCCAGTTTGAACTATTGTGGGTGGGAACGTTGCCATAACTTTCATATGTGATTTTTGTGCCTAGTGCCTTACATCTTGAATTCTTTTAATGCTGCCACTTGATTTCCAGTAAAAGTCCTTTTCTCTATAACAATGGAGTCGAATGGTTTCTTTCTTGGATTTTGAATGGAGCCTCACCTGACACTGTGTTCCCTTTCCTCATTCCCCATTTAAAGGGTAGACTTTAGAAGAAACCCTTCCATTATCACCTGTTACAATACTAGACAACACAGTATCAACAATTAGAGACCTTCACATTTCTAGGTTCTATTATATCACAAGACCTAAAGTGGACACTTAACATCAAAAATGTCATCAAAAAAGCACAACAAAGAATGTTCTTTCTGTGCCAACTCAGGAAGCTCAAACTGCCTAAGGAGCTGCTGAACCAGTTCTGTAAAAATTATTGAGTCTGTCATCTGCACCTTTATAACTGTCTGGTTTGGTTCTGCAACCCAACAGGACAGACACAGATTTCAGAGAGTAATTAGGACTGCAGAAGAAACAATTACTACCAACCTGCCTTCTATGGAGGATCTGTATACTGCCTGAGTCAAAAAGAGGGCTGTGAAAATATTTACAGACCCCTCACATCCTGGACATAAACTGTTTCAACTCCTTCCCTCAAAACGACACTATAGAGCACTGCACATAGACACAAGGGGAGTTTTTCCCCGAAAGCCATCACTCTGCTAAACAAATAATTCCCTCAACACCGTCCAACTATTTACAAAGTCTGCACTACTATTACTATTAATCTTCTCATCACTTCTTATCGCCCATCCCCTCCCACTTGTGACTGTAGGACTGTAACTTTGTCATTTATATCCTTACGATTTGGCCAATAAAGAATTCTATGTTTTATGTTCTAAATACTTCATCTGTCCAGCAGCTGATGGGGTGAGCTCAAACTCATGAAAACAGAAAAGGTGTTAGACTTCTTCTGTATTGTGTTCTCAGGCTGATCAAAGTTTTCCAAAGCCTGTTTCAGGCTCGTACTAAAAAACTGTACCTAGATTGATTTGGGGTTGGCCATAAATTTTTCTATATGTATCTTCAACAAGGTGCATCTAGATTCCAATGCTAGCTTGACCCTTAAAATTGACTAAATCTCAGGCTTTCCTGCTGCCACAGTTGCCAAAAGGATTATTGAGAGCATACTTTAAAAACAGCAAGGGCTTTAAGCATGTTGTCATGAGTAGGCTCTTATTTATTTTCATGTGGATACTGCAGATTCTGCATAAAACTGAAAATGGTGAGTTGGCATAAAGTTAAATTTAAATCAAAAATAAGCCATGGTTTTACTTATTACAAGAACAGGATTAACTGCTGCAGAAGGCAATAGCTGTTTCCATTACTGAGTTGTACTATTTTTATAGGTAGGTCATTTGCTTTTGGAGTGGAAAGTATAACATATAGATTAGTGACTACAGAACAAAATGACCAGCATATATACTAAATCTGAAACTAAAACAGAAGTGAAACCTTTACCAAAAGTTTTGAACTTTTACATTGGGTTGTGAAGGCATAATAACTCTACTGGAGAAGAGTATCATAGCAAAACATGATCTCACAAGAGCAGAGTTTTGCCTCCAGTGGCAAGTTCTGGAATCTTTCTGCCCATCATTTGCCACACAGGGCATGCAAGAGATAGGAGATAAGTGAACTCTGGGTAGTATTTTAGCACTGGGCCATGAGAAAAGTAGGTGACGTGAACGAAGCAAGTGTTCACTAATCTGCCTACAGATGACTCTCATCCCTTTACAGCAGGGGTGTCAAACTCAAGGTCCAGGGGCCGAATCTCTCCTGGGGGGTTGTTTAGATCTGGCCTGCAGAGCTTCCCTGGAAAGAGCCAAGGACCAGCCTGCAGTGCCTCTGCCAGCAAAAACGGAGTTCACGGCCCTCCCAAGCTCTGCTTTTGCTGGCAGAGGGTTGTAGGAGGCTGTCAAAGCCTCCCGAGCTCTGTTTTCACTGGCAGAGCACTTGGGCTAGCATAGGCGCCCCTGACACGAGTGATGTCAAGCTGGCCACACCCACCCCAGCCACGCCCACCCATCCCCCAAGGTCAAACACAACCCTGATGCGGCTCTCAATGAAATTGAGCTTGACACCCCTGCTTTACAGAGCTAAGTCCCAGCTGTTTGATTTTCAAATCCCAACAAATTAATAAAGCCAGGGGAGAAACCTTAGAAGTGGCGTCATCCCACCTACCCACCCTGCTATTTTTCCACCTGAATTTAAATCTCTTTTCTAGAATTAAAAGAATTCAAAACTGGTCAGCAAGCGGAAAATATTCTCTAAAGCCTGAAAAAGAAACTAAAACTGGAACATAGTTAAATCAAAACGTCCTATAAATCATTTGCCTTTTGGAATATTTCACCTATAGAGTATTTACTATAGAAAGTTTGCCTTTTTTTAAGGATATTTACAGGTTCTGGGAGATACTGCCATGCACTTGCTGCTGTCTGTTTATTGGCAGTTGATGTCTGATTTTTGTTTGAACATAGGCAGAAAAGCAGAAGTCATTAATACATTTTCCTCTTTTCTTTTTCTTTTTCCAGATCATCAGAAACTAGAGCGGGAAGCTCGAATCTGCCGGTTATTAAAACACCCAAATATTGGTAAGTGCCATTGCAACAGACCTTCAAAGGAAATGAAACTTGCCAATGTCTTCTCTCGTGAGAGTGGCGAGCCAGAACTATGGCAACCACTTGGAGACAGGGGGTGTGTGCTGAAGGAACTCTTCAGAAAACTTGCCTTTGGGTATGAAGCCTTTCCATCTGTCCTCTGCTTAAACTCACCCAAGAAAATGAACTGCACCATTGTTCCTCCCTCAATTCAGCTTCTCCCATGAAAAAAAGAGATGGGTTGCTAAAATGTTCTGTTCTAACCTTGAAAGGGGCTTTTCCAATTTCAGAACAGAGTATTAGAAGTCTTTTGGAATGCATCCAGTTTTAAAATGGGCCCATTTCAAGTTTTGAGGTCAAACCACTTCAGAATGGTCCTCTTTCAGTGTTGGGTTCTCATGCAACTTAGAACTAAAGAGAAATTTCCTGAAAGTTAGAACAATTAATCAGTGGAACAACTTGCCTCCAGAAGTTGTAAATGTTCCAACCCTGGAAGTTTTTAAGAAGAGATTGGACAACCATTGGTCTGAAATGGGATAGGGTTTCCAGCCTAAGCAGGAGCTGAACTAGAAGACCACCAAGGTCCCTTCCAACTCTGTTACTCTATTCTATTCATAATGGCTTGACATTCTGTGCACCTCACTGGACAGTCTCTTTGGCTTGTCCCTGCCTTGGTTTGCATTTTCTTGTTCTTCCATTGGAATGAAACTTATATTAGATATAGAAAAAGTGTTTGACTGGGTCAAACCAACATTCCTGTAGTTCATTCTTCTCTTCCTTAGAGCAAACAACATTTCTTATGGAAGCTCACCAGAGAAATAAGATGATTGTGTGATTTTTGTATTTCCATGTCTGATCTTTAAAGGAACATTACTGTCTGGGTGATGATTTGATTCAGATGTTGTGCTTCAGAGCTCTTGATGGACCATAGCCATTGTGCTTGAATTTGCTGTGCATTTCAAAAACCTAGCTATCTAAAGGCTGCCACTATTCCAAAATGATATTTTAATTCTTTCCTCACTGTTTTTTCCCTTTCTCTTTTATCACAAAAATTTTGCTTGCACTTTCCAAGATCAGAGAATCTGTATTTGGTGTATTTGCTCTCCTTTCCCACCTAAGTTAGTAATAATTTCCTTCTAAGTTCTGTTGAAATGAGATTTCAAAAACGTTGCACAGGGCACATTGGGATCCAGTTCAGAAATAAATCCTGAAATACCCAAACATTTTTCCTACATACCTAGAAATGGGGCAGAATTACTTAAGGTTGATGTGTTTATAAAAGGACACAGCTGCTTACCTTCTAGTTTGCTGCTAAATGGGTTAGTGTGAACAGAAAATACCAAGGCCTTTCTATGATTCTTCCTTTCATGTTCTTACCTAGTGTTGCGTCTCTTCAGCTACATCAGAATAGAGCAAGCAAAGATTACACAGTCAGTTGTTTGGGATAGTATGAGGATTTCTGCTCTGAGCAAGAGATTGGACTAGAAGAGCTTGAATTCCCCTTTCTACTCTGTGATATTTTGCCTCCCTGTCCTTCTGTGGTCCCTGGCACACAGGGCAGGTAGTTGCCAGAGTTCTGGGAAAAGTAACATACAAGTGTACTTACCAGTGTTTGACCCGCCAGTAGGATTGGGGACAATTTGCCTGTCTCTATCAGAAGGCGGAGTCTTTATCAGAAGACAGAGGCTGTGAAAGGAAAAAAGAAAATCTAAGATGAAAAATTCTGATGCTGGAATAAGTTGTTCTCAGCTCAGAATGGCCAGTGTTGGTGTCAGCACATTCTGAGCAGGAATATTTTGTGTTGTCCCAGTAAACAACTGTTTTTTTGAAAGCAACCATGTTCTGTCATGTTCAGGAGTTGGTACTGTACCAGAGACAGTATTCAACCAGTTCGTACTGGTTCGGGCGAACCGGTAGCGATGATTTGGCGTTGGTTGCCGAACTGGTGGTGACCAGGGGTGAGTGGGATTCTACCGGTTCTGTCTGGCTGTACAGAACCAGTAGCTCAGAAGAGCAGCAGACACAGAACTGGTTCTATGTCTGCTGCTGTTTTGGCCCGCCTGCCTGGGCTCTTACCTGTCCTTTATTTCCAGCTTTTTTAACCAAAGCTGCTTTATGCAGCACAACTGCTGTTGAAAAAGCAGGAAAAGAGCTTCCGGTTTGAGTTCCTTCAGCGACAGGCAAAAATCCGCAATCGTGCGCAGTTTCGATCTGGGCTTGCCACTGGAGCGCCCGAGCTGGCTGGTTTCGGGGCTAAGTCACCCTGTAGAGGTGGTGAAGAGGGGGGAGACTGCCAGCAGCATTGAGGAGAGCCACATCTCTCCTCCCCAGCTGGCCATTACTCCCTTTCCTGAAGGCTGTTGCAGTGCTGGTCAGAAATGGCCACCTCAAAGAAGAACTCGACTGGAAAAGAATGTGCAGGAGGAAGATAAGAAGTCAAAGTTTTGGCTGACCGGATTAAATTGCAAAAGCAATAACTAAGGTACCCTGCAATTTAAACTTACAAAAAAATAACATTGCTCCCAAAGAAGAGTCGGAAGCAGCAAAGGAAAGTGAAAAGGGAAAGGTTTGGTTTTTTTCTTCTTCTCTCCCTTTCCCTATACTGACAACTAAGAGACTTAAGAAATCAGAAAAATCTGCTTTGACATCACCAGGCAATTAAGCTGAAAATAAAACAAAATGTCAAAGGGATAATAAAAATTTCTGGACACTAAATTTTTTTTTCAAAAGCAGGAAGGGAGAGAGAAAGAATAAAAGGGCAGGCTCTGGAAAGAGGGAGGAGACTGCCTGGAATTAAAAAGAATCTACAGTAAAACTTCAACAAGACTTCTAAAAGATACATTTTAACTGAAACTTTGTAACTAAACAGTAGAACCGCAGGAAGAGAAAGTGAAAAAAAAGAGCAAAAAGAAACAGCTTGCGTGTATTTGGATTACTTGGTGATTTTTGGATTCTTGCTTATTGCATTTGAATGACTAAAATTAATCGGGTGGTTGTTTAAAAATTTATACAATGGCACTACTTCTGGATGAATTGAAAATGGAACTTAAAAAGCATAAAGAAGATGCACAAGAAGGCAGGGGTTCTTTTGGCTTTTTCAATTCTTAGAAATGGAGATTTGGAACTATGAGAAACAACAAGAAACATCTGCAAAACAAGAAGACTGGGACAAAGAAGAAGCCATCTTTAATGAACAAGTAATTCTATGTGGGGAAGAAAAAGGAAAGGGGAGGGGAAGGAGAATGAAGAATTTAAGACTTAACAAAACAACCAAAGAAAAGAAAAATAATTCAAAAAATAAGTATAATAGTGGAAAGCAACAGAAGAGGGGAATACAGAAGAGAGAAATAGAGGTCGAGAGACAAGGGGGTAAAAAGAGGAGAGAGAAGAAGAGAGAGAAGAAGGAAAGGAAAAGAAGTTATAAAGGACCAGAACAAGATATAGAGAAACAGGACCTATTTAGAGATAATGGGTGAAAATTTAACTGAAAAAGGGATTCTGTAAAGGTACATAAGATTGTATTGTTATATTAGTAATAGAAATAACTTTAGAAAATTGGAAACAATGTATGATTAAAATGAGGGGTAAAATAGTGTAATTTAGTGAAATGTTTGTTAATAAAATAAGTGAAATAAAATAAATGAGAAAATTGAATTAGGAAGGGATGGGAACATTTTAATTAGTTAATGTTTTATAAAATATAAGTGAAGAGGGGGGAATTAATTATGGAAAGCTTATAATTGTTCCTATAGAAGTATGATATTTAATTGAAAAGTAATGTTAAAGAAGTTAAGATTTTAATGTATACTAATATTAATGATAGAATTGAATTGGAATAGAATGGAATGTGTTGTTTTAATTACATATATTTATAATTTTTTCTTTTTTAAAGAATATAGTGTGTATTTTAAGAATGTACCAAGCAGAATCCGAATGGAAGTTATGTATTATATTGAATGTTATAACCTCAAGGTATATATTGAAGCCTAAATAAGAGTTAAATGGATAAACTTAAAAGATATAAAGGTGTCATACTCCAATCAGTAACTACAGGAGAAACTTTGTTTAATGAGAAAAGATAATAGATAATTGAAACAGGACAGACAAAAAATATAAATATAATGATTTGAATTGAGATGAGATAATTAAAATAAAATTGAGAAAATTAAAAGAGGGGAGAAGCTATGCAGAAAATGTAAAACAGTAATAAGATATGGAATAGAACATAGAAATGAGCATGAAATTGAATTTGTGTCTGTACGAAGAAATGTAACCCGGGATTACGCTATTTTCAAAAAAGATGTTTTATTTGTATTTTGTTTGTGAAAACTCAAATAAAATTTACACACACAAAAAAAAAAGCAGGAAAAAAGGGGCTTTTCCATCTGCTGCGCACCCGCATGCAGCGCTGCTCAGCTGTCCAGGCAGCTCAGCAGATCATAAATTGCACTCGTGCGATTGGCGCAATCACGTGCGACACAGAGCAACAGAACCAGTAGTTATACTGGTCGGATCCCATCCCTGGTGGTGACCCCTGGCTGGCCACGCTCCTGACCTGATCGCCTGGTCGCTCGCTTGTCCTGATGTCTCTCCTAGTTTTCCCTACCACGTGGTGGCCCTGACACAGCTCGGGCAGATGTCCCAGGGCTGCTGCACATGCGCACTGCGTGTACAGCAGCTACACATGCAGCGTGCATGTGGAACAGCCCCGGGACATCTGCCCACCCTTCTGGAGCACACTTTCTTCCTTCTTCCACTAGACATGCCTCTTCCAGCCTGGCCCAGCGCGGCCAGCCAGCAGGTGGGTGAGCGGATGTCCAGGGGCTTCTCGCCCCCCTTGTTGCGAGATGCCTACAGCTGCTGTGTGCTTTTTTCAGTGTGGCTGCAATCCAGCAGCCACACAGAAAAAAGAATGCCCTGTTCTATGTGCTGGGCCCGGGAAGTCCGAGTAGCTGGCGCAGAGAACAGGGCAGCGCTGGACCATTGGAGAAGCGAAGCGAAGCCAGATGTCAGTAGCCGCCTCTTTCGCGGAGCAAGAAGCCTCCCCCAACGGGCCAGCTGCTCCCCTTTTTCTCTTCCTGTTTGTTTTGTATGGCCGAGGAGGAGGACAGCAGTTGGCCCATTGGGGGGAGGCTTTCTGCGCCAAAAGAGGCAGCTGGAGACCAAAAAAGAGTCACTTCCAGCATCCACCCCTTTGTCTGGCTGCTCTCCTCCTCCTTGGCCATACAGAACAAAGTCACATGACCACGAAGCCATATCCACCAAGCAAGCCATGCCCACAGAACTGGTAGTAAAAAAAAAAAATTTGAATCCCACCACTGTACTGTATGTATAGGGAGCTGAAGCCAAGTGTGGTAATATAAACCATTGTCTCTGCACTTTTTCTCCTCACTTCAACAGATAACAGACTATAGTAAAATGCTTATTAGAAATTGGAACTTGACCTTTTACCAAAGAATTTTGGAATTAGACTGAAGACTACAAATTGCCTACTCCAATCTTAACTACATTATTTTGTAGGTCACCTCAAATTCTTTTCAAAATAAAATGTGCAGTTGCACAAGAACATGAAAGGCTAGAAGAGAATTCCCTATCTTCTGTAATTTTGCAAATATCTCACTCAAGTATACAGCTTTGCAAGCTGGACAGTCTATGTTTGCCAGATTCATTATCTTAAGAAATGTTATTCCTGTCCAAGGATCTACACTGTAATAGGCTTACTTTAGTGAACCAACTATATTTAAGTGGGTACTTAGTGCAATTCTTTTTTCACAGAGACTTGCTGTTTGATATGATTTGCTTTCCCAGAACTCTTCGTTTTGCATTCAGATTTAAAATTCTTTTAAGCAAGCACCTAAGTTACAAACTTCCTAATTCTTGGACCAATAGCTTCTGAATCAGAAGAACTGGTAAAATGTGTTTATTGAGATTCCTCTTGTCTCTTGTTGGAGTACATTTCTAACCAGTTCTCTATTTCATACTTTTCATCTTGTGCAACAGATTTATTTTCTCTCCTTTAGAGGAACAGGGAACCTGATAATAACCCGTTGGAGGGATATAACAAAGTACTAATGAAAACATGCAGTCAAATCATGGTGATGCTTTTCATTTTAACCAAGGAGGAGGAAGAATAGAATTTGTCCCAGTGAAATCATTAACTTTGGTAAACAGCAGGAGGACTGTTATTTATTCTTCAAAACCTATGGAATCCCCCATTCACTCTCACATACTTCTCATTGTAGTTCAGTGGTTGGAAGGAGGAGAAAATTGAAAGAGAAAGAAACCTTAATTTGGGTTTGCTTTATAGGACCAATTATCATGATTGTATTTCTGAGTCAACAGTTTGGGTTATACCTATTCTTAATTTGTAATTTGAACAGAAAAGCAGGGCAGTCACTACAGCAGTAGCTTTGTTCTGCTCCCAGATCTTTACACTTCTTCAAAACATCATCTATTTTCTCATTGCACTGTATTCTCTTGCCAAAAAGAGCTGACCCTGGAAAGCAGATGAAGAAAAAGGCAGGGATTAGTTATGTTTCCCACCTACCCCAAAGTATTAGAAATCACTTAGAACTCAGAAATGGAATCCCAGCAACCTGTCCAGCATTTTGGAAGGTACTCTTTACAAGCTCTTGGAGATTCAACAAAAGTTCAAGTGCAGCTGACTCGTCCAGGGGTCTCCAACCTTGACTACTTTAAGCCTGGGGAAGCAAAGCTGGCTGAGGAATTCTAGGAGTTGAAGTCCCCCAGGCTTAAAGTTGCCAAGGTTGGAGACCCCTGGACTAGAAAACTGCTCTTACTTATCAAGAGGGCAGGTAGCAGCCCTTGGTGCATTAGACAGCTGATTTTGCCTATTCCCAGCAGCTAGACAGAGACTTGCCTGGACCAGAAGGCTCTTTCTTCACATTCTAAGGAGAAAGCCAGTTCAGAAATGTTTCTCTTGAGAGGAACTGGGCCCTGTGCAATTGTTTTAGAATCTCCTGCTTCTTGGGGTTCCAGAACCTCTTCCAAAGCGGTGCTGGGCTGGTGAGTTGACAGTGCCCTGAAGGCGTGCAACAATAAGGATGTTTTGAACAGGCTGGGCTGTGTGTCGAAAATACATACATTAAAATATGTTACCAGGCTTCAGTCCTGTCCTTAGTAAACAATGATTTGGCGTGGCTTGCCCTGGTTTCTCCCTAGTTTTGATAGAGAGAATTGCTGGAAATTATTTTATTTGTTAGGCCCATTTAAAGCAACATGGGATGAAAGCACAGCATTATCAAGTGCAGATAGGCCATGACTAACTTATCTCATTGACTTCCGTGGGAGTGCAGTATGACTATGCTCTAGGATAGATCCAAGCTATAATTAAAACAAATAAAATTTGCTAAAAATAACCCCCATAAAGGGTGTTTGGTGTGAATTACACAAGGGTATATTGCAAAATTTATTAGAAGCATAAACTCCCTACTAACAGAAAAGGCACCTCATCAATCAGCCATGAAATAGAAGCAGAGTTTCTGATTAGTATCCCAGTTGTATTACTTCTTATGCCATCTAAACTTTGCCTGCATCTTTATCTTTATGGGACTTTGAAAAAATGCTTGTCTCAGAATTTATTGGGTTGGAGTTTGTTTGTTGGAACACTGACTGCCTGTTTACATGTTCACATGTAAAAGATAAATCCTTGACTTTCCTGTCCTTTTGTTCTCCTTGTCCTTCCATTTTTTTCCTCTCCCAAGAACTATGGGTGTAGTTTTGAATATTGAATTTTAAAAGTATTGAATTTTAACTGAATTTTATTGGTATAAAAAAGTGAAGCCGAGAATATCCAGTGTTTTAGGATGATTTATGGATTGATTCTTTGGCATCATTGTACAAAAAGGGGCACATTGTTAGCAAACTACACAATGTTTGTGCATTTGCAGTGTTGATAATGATGGTTAGTTTATAGCTTAACTCCATTTTTCTGATTTTAGTGCTTGTAATATGACATGTATTTTGTTATTTGGAAAAATAAAATAACATTGTAGGCTCACAAAAAGGTGGTCACAAATTGCAAGATATCAAAATCAGTGCCGTCTGATTTTGAGTTTGTATGAAAAGATAATGTGTTTCTATCCAGCATGCAACCTTCCTCATACAATCTGCCTCTAGACTTATAGCTGTAGGCTAAATAGTGTAAACAGCTGTTTTACACTGGCAGAGGTTCTCCAGGGATTTTTGCTGTTGTTGTACCAAGGATAAACAGTACTAAAGATTAAAACTAGGGTTTCTTTATATAAGTAAAGCATGTGTTTTACCACTGAACTTTGTCATTTTTCAAATTTGGTAGAGTTGATTAAACAGCATTGTTTAGAGTAAATCAGCAGCAACTGGCTTCATGACCTAAAGTTCTTGACCTGCTTTCATTGAACAAGTGGGCCATGCAGCCAAATTGTAACTCTGGTTCAGAATATCTATTAGAAGAGAAATTCACAAAGCACAATGCATTTCCTATCATTGAAATTTGCACACATTAATTTGTAAGTTGCATTTAAAAAGAGGGTAGGAACGGATTACTTTAAGAACAGCTTTGGAAAATGTAATTCTAATAATTCTTCAGTTACCTCTCTTCAGTTTCTCCATCACCCAGCTTGCTCAGGCTCTCTGCTAAGCCAGCCTCTTTGCCTCTTGTCTTCTGCGTGCGGCACTGTTTTTCCCGTGTGAACCAGCAATCGCACAGAAGGCACAAGACCATCTATTTAATTTCTCTTTCCAACAAATACCACTTGATGCTTTCCTGGTTCCTGCTTTGAATAGCATTGCCCTCGAAGGGTCCCACAGCTTGCTGAAGAAAAGGCTTGGGTTGTCATGGTTCCAGGCATTTGTCGGGTAAAAGAGTTGTCCCCCTTTCCCTTCCTTTCATGGTGATTCCCAAGGCCTGCGTTGCAAAACATTTCCTAAGAAGCTGATTGCACTGCAGAATGGATGGTTAGGGAGTCCAAAAGAAGTTGCTTGGGATAGGTTTGTCATCTCCCTTTTTTAGAAATTACATAACTTTTAGTGCCGAGCATCTCTCAGGTATGTTTTTAAGTAAGTAGATTCCGTCATGCTGTAATGAGGGGGAGCTCAGATGAATAGCATTAGCCTGTTCTTTTTGGTGTCTGATGAATCGTATTTTTATTTCTTTTCCTTGCTTTATCTCAACTGTGAGGCTGATGGCAGGCAATGAAATGTTGCTCCTTTTTCTCCTTCTTATTTTTCCCTTTTAATGCTGGGTAGCACCTCCACTGAGACTGAGATTATCGTGGGAGGCACAGTGTAATTGTTTCTGTTCCTTGCTGAAAGTTTTGCATTTTTGTGTCTGTTGTGTTTAGCTTTTTTAGTGTCCTTCAAATCTTCTGTGTCTGTTTCAGCATTGGCAAAAGTGTGTGTGTGTGTGTGTGCGTGCATGCGTAGGAGAACAAAGAAATAATTTTTCCATTTACTTAAGTTACAATAAAAGATAACACGAACATTACATATTGTACTGGTTTCTCCTTGCTAGGCATTTTCTGATACAATTTGCTAGAAGGGAAAGGAGTCCAATTACCATCATGACTGGCCGCAGACTCTTAATTCATTCAGTCCTTTCAGAACTAAAACCCTACACTTCTAGAGTTCATGATCAATTGGGTTATCCTTTTTTCCTCATATAGTATAGATGGACCATTTCTCCTCCCCTTGACTCTCAGCAGAGCCCCAATGAAGCCTTCTCCTCCTCAGCTAATTTGTAGAACTACTTGCCACTTTACTCCAGTTAGGAGGAACAAAGAGAACACAAGGAAAACTCCATCCTTGTTGGAGGAAGAGGACTTGCCTATTGACTGCCATGCTCCCCAGCCAACCTTACTGGTATCCAAGTCTCTCCCTTGCTGTTAAGAGATTTCAAATTTTGGCCTTGTTTCCAAAGCAGCCAATTGTGGCCTTGCCACCAGCCTGTTGGCACAGAGGGAGGAAATAAAGGTGGCATGGATATGCTCCTGTAATGTGCCATGCAATCTGTGGTTCTCTGAGAAATGAAGTGTGATACTTTGCCAAATTTTAATCCCACAAATATATTAGGTCCTGGATTTTGGACACATTCTGTAAGTTAGCTGATTTGATAGAGTTTGTGACCCTAATTGTTGCCCTATGAGGTACCATTTTGCCCAATTGAATGTTACAAACAGATAAAAGAATTCTGATGGTATATATGTTCTTTCTTCCATGTAGTTGAGGCATTTATTTATAAAATTTCCAAGGACTAGTTGTTGGTAAATACTGGGAGAAGGAAGAACAACATCCTAATTTCTTAAAGGTTATTATAATATATACAAGCTTTAATCAATTAGAATCAAAGGTAAACAGTGGGACAGAGGCCTAGTATGGTATGGGGTATAAATTTCATGTATAAATGGACACAAAAGAAAAAAGTTCTTTGTCCTCAATTCATGAAATGAGAAGATAATGATGGTAATAGTTTGGGGTTATGTGAATGCAGGATGAAATTTCTTTTCAGTTTTTGCTTGTGTAATTAAATAGTTCAGCACTTTTAACCTCTGTGAAAGCAAATACCATACTCAGATTGCTTTATTTTGTAGGTATCACGAGTTTTAATGTTCACAAAGGTATAAAATTTAATTGCACAATTGTGCAGTTAAGTTCAGTTAAATGTGCATCATTAAGCATTTAGCCAGTTTTGTGTATGTGTGAAGATCAAACCCTATCAAGGAGAGATTAATCTTCCCAGGTTAATCTCTCCTTAAGGCAGCTTTTACTATACCCTCAATATTTGTTTATGTGCTAATACTGAGTGGTAATTGAAAATAAGGGCATATGCTGTGGTACATTTTTCTTATAATTATGTGAGATTGGGATTTTGAGGGAAGACTTTATTCTATTTATCATAAATATGATATAAATATAAATGAATATGTATAGAATAATGCAATTAAAATAAACCATAACCTGCTTCATTAAATCAATTCATCAGTTAGAAGTTCAGATGAAACTATCCACATGTTTGGAATGTTACCACAGAGGAAATTATTCTAGTTGCAGTAAGTTCTCTTGGTAAACCATGTTCTAGATTGGAATCTTGTGAAAAATGTCTTAATTACTGCATCATAACTTAGTTAAGTCAACTTTGTTCAGGGAATAGTCAACTTGATGATCTCCAGAGGGTTTTGATTTCAAAACCAATATCCACTTATTGATATTACTAGATTAGATTTGTGGTCAGATGACTGGACAACTCTAAGGTCCTTCGTTCTGCTTCCTGAGTAGCCTCAGAACTGCATTGCAGAAGTTAGGCAGCCTGACTATTATTCACATACTCCTCATCTAAAGTTTAGTGTGATTGCTAAAACTGTCAGGACCAGCAGCAAAGAACCTGAGATTAGGCAAAACAATGTTATACACTCTCCATCAAAACCTAAAAATGAGGCCCATTACTTCTGAAAGTAGGTTGATTTTCTGTACTTTACTGTCATGCCTTCTGAAGTCTTGATGAACCCTATATCCCACTCACGTCTTGGCAAAGTTTCTGTTAAGATTTTGTTCCTTAAATTTGTCTTCATGGCACATGTCGCATTGGCTATGACCATCTCAGAATGATGGGTTGTTGCACTTCAGAAACAGCTCTGCAGTTACCTCAGGCTAGATCCTCTCTCTTCCCCAAATTAATATAGGCTTGGAAAGGATACAGTGCAGGCAATGTGTTGCTTTCCTTCTAAAGTCATTGTTCCAAAAAAAGAAATGAACCAGACCTTATATGGGAAGCCTTCAGACTAACTTGGATTACTCAGATGCCTTAACTATACAAACAAGGCAGTCCCTGATTGAATTGGTTTATTTCAATAGGGAATAATAGGAATTAGCAGATAAATAGAAAATTACTGTTTACCTCAACAAAAATAGTTTTGCATCAGAACAAAAAATACAACACTTTCCTTCCAAAGTTGTCCAGAACATTCCATTAAACCAGAAGTATGCAGAAACCATATTTGGCGAAACATCATCATCATCAATCAATTATAATAGAGCTAGAAGGAACCTTGGAGGTCTTCTAGTCCAACTCCCTGCTCAAGCAGGAGAACCTAGACCATTTCAGACAAATGGCTGTCCAGTCTCTTCTTGAATGCTGCAATGATGGGGCATCCACAACTTCTAGAGGCAACTTCTATTCCATTGGTTCTCACTTTTAGGAAGATTCTCCTTAATTCCTGCTTGCTTTTCTCCTTGGTTAGTTTCCATCCATTGTTTCTTGTCCTGCCCTCTGGTGCTTTGGAAAATGACTTGGCCTCCTGTACTTTGTGGTGACCTCTCAAATACTGGAATATTTATTATCTTTGACTTTCATTGTAAGTCTTTGTTAATTTTGAGCCTTTGCTTTCCTGACTTCATCTTTGCAAATTCTGGCTATCTGCTGATATTCTGCCTTAGTTTTGTTTTTCCATTTTTTGTATTTATCCTTTTTGTCTTTCAGTTTACCAGAGAGATATTTGTGCAACCATCCAATTTTTTTCTTGGATTTCTTGTTCTTTTTCAGTTTTACTCTGCTGGACTGGACTTTTATGATCATATTTTACAGAGTTTTCCATGCTTATTGAGTTTCCCCTTTTTCAGGAATTTCATCCATGGAATGTTTCTTAGGCTCTCTCTAAGTTTGTTAAAATCTGCTCTTTTAAAGTTTAAGACACTGGCTGGATTATGTTCTATTGCTTGTGATTGCCTTATATTGAATTCCAATATGATATGGTCACTCTTGCCCAAGTTTCTGGTGACTTCAACTCTCTCTACCACTTCTTCTTTATTAGTAAGAATAAGGTCCCGTATAGCTTTTCCTCTAGTTCCCTCTCTACCTTTTGGATGACAAAGTTGTCAGCTAAGTTGGTTAGAATCATCATTCTAGCCATTGTCTATCAACTGCAAATGAAGGCCTTTTCCTCATGTTTCCAATCAGTATGGTCTTGAGCTTTTGGACCCACAATACTTGCTACTGATGTTGATCCGTCTTGTTTTATATCTCTTTTGTGGATGCTTTTTATCAAGTAGAATCGATTCTATGATGCCTTAGTCCACCTGCCATCAATTCTTGCTGTGTGATCAGCCCATTGCCATTTCAATTCTGTTACTCTCTTGATAATGTTTGTTCTCTAATCCATGTGCAGGTCTTTCTATCTTGTCTTGTGATGCCGAACATGTACCTTTCCATGGCTCTTTGCGCCACTTGTAGCTTTATCGATTGTGAGGTTGGTGTCCATGTTTCGCTGGCGTATGTTTGAATACATAGCACTACTGATTGAAAACTTTTCCCTTCAGGCACAGGGGGGAGGTTATTCTTGAAAATTATGCTTAGCTTACTGAATGTCTGCCAACCACATTTGGCAAATATTGGCAATTAATTTTCCTTAGCTAAAAACTTCCAATAATTCCTTAGAGCTTTCAGAAGTTGATGCATAACATATTTGCTTTTCTTAAGCAGGTCTTTACTTTGAAAGGCAGATCCTGCCTTTTGTCTTGATGACATGAAGCTTGAGACTTTCGAGAAGAGATTGGACTGCCATTTGTCAGAAATGGTGTAGGGTCTCCTGCTTGGGCATGGGGTTGGACTAAATGACCTACAAGGTCCTTTCCAATTCTGATTATCTATATCTGCTTGTTCCGGAATTTAACAATATGGATGTCCCCTTGCTGCTATGAAAGACTCTTCTCCTGGGAGTTGCTCGGATCGTCCAGATAGTGGGTGGAGCTTCAGTCTCTGCTGTTGTAGGCTGAGCTTAATTTCTGAGGAACGCTCCTCCTTCCATCACGTGGCTCGCCACCGCGTTCCCCAGTTTATGCTCAGCCCTCGTGCAGAGTAGGCAGTTTTGGATTGTGCTCTTGGCCGTTTCAGGAAAGCCCTATTTGATTTGTATTTCTTCTCTCCAGGTTGTAATTTGATTCATTTAATTGTTTTCTTTCTTAGCCCTGCGCAGTTGGTTCTCTTAATTTCTAGACTTCCCTGGGAGGCTCTCCCGGCCCCAGGGGGTGTCAGGGGGAAGACTAGCAAACCTTACAAGCTGGCCCCCCACCCCTTCCCATTGCCTTACTGCCGTTTTTCATTTCGATAGCTTTAAAACGCTCCATTCTGCTCCGTTCTCCCCCCCTCTGAACTCCGTTTTCTGCCGTTTTTTACTTCATTTGGCTCCTTTCTGTTTGTCCTTCCCCTGGGGACCTTGGATTGCCCCTGGGTAGTCATCTGGTCGCTGCAGCAGGGGCCCCTGTAAGTCCACGTTCAAGCGGCTGCCATTTTAGCGCTGCCTCGTGGCCGGGCGCCATTTTGTTGTTCTCCTTATCTCTCCGATTGCTGCAGCGTGCATAATTAAAGCAGCAGGACTGACAGGCCTGCTCAGGAGCGTCTTACTTTCTAATTTGAATTGTTCTGTTGGAGGCTTGGTTTACTACCTCCCTTTGTTGGCTTCCCCTGCAGCCAGCCGTAGCGGCCGTGGTTTCTTACTCACCACTTCTGCCCGGTTCTGCCTGGGTCGGCAGCCTGGTACAGGCCTGGCTTCGCCCTTAAGGCCTCTGTCGTGCCTTGGTCATCCTGATCAGTCCTTCTAAAAAAAAAAAAAAAAAGGAGGTCTTCAACAATTCAAGATCTGTAGAAAATTAAGAGGCAGAGAAAGGCGGCCAAACTGAATAAGTTTACAAAAATAAATAAATAAATAAATAAAAACAAATAAATAAAAATACTAAGAAATAAGAACAAATAGGACAAACAGGGAGACTGGTTGTCATCCATTGACCTTTCTGAGGCATACTTACACATCCCAATCCGACCCTCCCACTCCAAATTTCTGCGTTTCAGCTACAATAACCGCCAGTTCCAATACATGGTCCTCCCATTTGGGTTGGCTTCTGCCCCCAGGACCTTTACCAAGGTCCTGGCCGCTCTGTCTGCCCACCTCAGAACCATCCCGGTGAGACTCCACTGTTACCTGGATGATATTCTCATCCTATCCTCCTCCAGGGAACAAGCCATCAGGGCTACCCAAATTATTACCCTTACCGCCCTCCAGGAACACGGGTTCCTCATCAATTGGAAGAAAAGCCAATTGGCCCCTTCCACTAGGTTATCCCACCTGGGGACTATAATAGACACGGTCAAAGGGAGGGTGTTCGTCTCTCCAGAGAGAATACTCAGCATCCAACACTCATTCAAACTCAGCCGACTTAAGAGGGTTTCCCTCCTCGAACTATCCAAGTTGCTAGGTAAAATGATCTCTTGTATCTCCGTTATTCCCTGGGCCCCTTTCCACTCCAGATCTCTCCAGTGGTTCCTGCTCCCGTACCAAAGAGCCGGATCAAGCAACTCAAGGCTCAAGGTCAAGGTCTTGCCAAGGGTTCTCACCTCCCTCCTTTGGTGGAGCAAGGCGTCGATCAACAAGGGCTGCCCCCTCAAGGAGCCCCCAAGACTCACCGTCACCACAGACGGCAGTCTGTCTGGATGGGGTGCCCACCTACAGTCCCTTACAGCTCAGGGCAGATGGTCAGCATCAGAAAGGCTGCACAATATAAACTGGTTAGAGCTTCGCACCATCCACCTGGCCCTCCGCAGTTTCCTCCCTCAGGTACAGGGCTGCCACGTTCTCATTCTCACCGACAACATAACAGCCAAAGCTCATGTCAACAGGCAGGGGGGCACTCAGTCATTAAGCCTAATGAGGGAGACCGAGCGCCTCTGTCGGTGGGCAGAGTCTCACCTCCTTTCACTCAGGGCCGACCACATGTTGGGTATCGACAACACCCAAGCAGACTGGTTGAGCAGGGCCACCATAGACCAGTCGGAGTGGCACCTCCATCCAGCCCTGTTCAGGGAGGCGACAGCAATATTCGGTCTGCCAGCAGTAGACCTGTTTGCCTTCCCCCTCAATACCCAGCATCCAAGGTTCGTTTCAAGATTCCCGTCCCTAGGGGCAGAGAACCACAACGCCCTCCGATGCCTGTGGCCCTTGAGCCTCCTTTATGCCTTCCCCCCTCTGGCGCTGGTGCCCAGAGTTCTTCAAAAGGTACTCCTCGAGAAGGTGGAATTGCTTCTTGTAGCTCCTTATTGGCCCCGTCGCCCTTGGTTCACGGATCTCCGCAGCCTATCTGTAGCCCCTCCCTGGAGGATCCCAGCAGACAGGATAGCCCCCTCCTTCACCTGGACCCCCAATGGCTCCAACTAGCCGTCTGGAGATTGAGCGGGAACGTCTGAAGAGGGAAAATTTATCCACCGAAGTCATTGATACCATTTTAGCAGCCAGGCGTCCCTCCACCAGAAGGATTTACGATGTCACTTGGGTCATTTTCCGCAAATGGTGTGCCAATCTCCTCATTGACCCAACTGACCCATCTATTGCCCAAATTCTCGACTTTCTTCAAGAGGGTCTCAGCAAGGGACTGTCCCCCAACACACTAAGGCGTCAGGTGGCAGCTCTATCCACCGTCATTGCCTGCGAGGGGGTCAGCTCACTCTCTCATCATCCCCGCATCCAAGCATTTCTGAAAGGGGCCACAAACTTACGGCCACCATCCCTTCACTGGTATCCGACCTGGGACCTCAACAGAGTCCTGACTTCTCTCACTAAGCCACCCTTCGAACCCCTAAGAGAGGTCTCTCTCCAGTTCCTATCCTACAAGGTAGTGTTCTTGGTGGCTATCACATCAGCCCGCAGGATTTCAGAGATCGCTGCTCTGTCGGTCAGGAAGGATCTGTGTGTCTTCCATCCCGACCGGGTGGTCCTCCGACTTGACCCTTCCTTTCTACCCAAGATTAACTCGGTTTTTCACAGGGCTCAGGAACTTATCCTCCCCAATTTTTGTCCCAGGCCAACTCATGAAAGGGAGAGATTATGGCACTTTAGACATTAGACATGCCTTGCGGATCTATATTAAACGTACTCAGACCTTCCGCAGAGCTGAGGCCCTGTTTATATCCTTTCAACCAAAGTCACAAGGGCTCAAGGTACCCTCAACCACCATAGGCCGTTGGATAAGGCAGCCATTTACAAGGCATACCAAACCCAGGCCCTCCAAGTACCCAGGGGTATCACGGCTCACTCCACCAGGAGTGCGGCAACTTCAGCCGCCTGGGCTACTCAGGCCCCAATACTCAACATTTGCCGGGCAGCAACGTGGGCCTTCCCATCGCCCTTCATTAGACATTTCAAAATCGACAGGTATGCCGCAGCGGAGGCTTCTTTTGGTAGAAGGGTCCTTCAGAGGGTACTCAGAGAACCCGAGGAGTCTACAGACCAGACGGTGTCACCCCCGTAGGACAGGACCCAGCTTTGGCATGTCCCACTATCTGGACTATCCGAGCAGCTCTCAGGAGAATGGTCATTGGTTCTTACCTGACACGCCATTTCTATGAGAGCTGCAAGGATCGTCCAGCCCCTCCCTTTCTGTCTTTCACCGTCTGGTGGGGTCTTGTTTCGGCCAATGCACTTTAAGTCTAGTAAGATGAGAGCATGAATGCCTGTTTTTCCTCTCGTCTTCACATAAACTGGGGAACGTGGTGGCAAGCCATGTGATGGAAGGAGGAGCGTTCCTCAGAAATTAAGCTCAGCCTACAGCAGCAGAGACTGAAGCTCCACCCACTATCTGGACGATCCTCGCAGCTCTCATAGAAATGGTGTGTCAGGTAAGAACCAATGCCCATTTTCTGTAGTTCTCTGCTGCCATCTAGATTGTCTACCTTTGTGTTGCTTTACAAGAAGCTCTAAACCTTACATCACTCATATTCCTTGGCTGGGATGCAGAGATTAAGAATTTTTTTAATGTGCTTCTTAGTTTACTGTCTACAGGTCACTAGAGTAAGCTAGATGAGCCATGGCTACCTATTGGAGCAGAGTCTTTCTGAAGAATTATTTGTATTACACCTTACGCTTTTAAAGACATGTTTAATTAAAAGCTCAGTCTTTCTGGAATTTCTGGAACTAGCAGCAAGAGAAAAATCTGACCCTTTTAATATAATCATGAAAGCTGGGGGTGGGAAGCTGCACTATCCTTGACAGATTTTATTTAAGAGTATATTTTTACTGGCGGCTATGTTGCAGCCCTGCTGGCAAAGCTTGGCTGCTCAATCTGTGGTTGATGATGTAGGCTGCTCCCAATCTTTTCTGTCTGTGCCCTGGCTGTGCTAGTATGAGTGGGCTGTGGCCCTCAGAGGCAATTGATCTATCAGTAATATTGTTAAAAATATATAATATATATAATAACATAACATAACATATAGCCATATTTCCTTTGCGGTTGTTAGGTTGTATGTATCTTATATCTTTAGCTTCAGCATATCCTGATGCTAAAGGTAATATTTTGAGTAATATGGCGGATTTTTTTTCTTTTTCCCATTCAATCATGTCCATTTCTAAGGCACTGCCTAGACAAGAGCCTGCAGCTTTCTTGTTAAAATTTTTTTTCAGAAATGATTTGCCGTTGCTTCCTTTCTACCACGTTTCTCCAACAATACGGCCTCCCAATAGGAAGCCCCACCATGTTTTATTAGCATAAAATCAAATTAAGCCCCTCCCCCCAAATTAAGCCCCATATTAAACATACGAAATGGGGGGGGAAGTGGGGGGGGGCTTGCCATTAGGAAGTACTTTTGTTGCATGCCCGGATATGGTGCTCCCTGCACTTCATATCAGGAGACATTCCACCGTTGCTTTCCCTTCTCCCTTGCTGCCCCTTCTCCCTCGCTGCTGCAGCGTTTAGAGCAACTCCGCGGCATTTGGCGCAGTCATGCGCGGCCAGTCAGGGCTCCTCCCTGCAACTGGAGCCCTGAGGAGACATTTGGCTTCAGGCGCTCCCATCTTCCCTTTGCTTTCAAAGGTAAAGCGAATTATTTTACAAAGCCTCCCCTGCCTGAGAGGGCAGCCCAACCACACGTGGGGAGACTAATTTCCCGAGGCCTCTTCCGTTCCTCCCCGACCTCCCTACACTGCGTGCCTCTGACGCGCCGGTCCCTTCAGCCCAGCAAGCTTTTCCACCTCAAAGAAAGGCCAGGGAGAATGAGCGAGGTTAGCGCCCGCCAGCCCATCCTTCCCACCTCCGCAGCTTGGTTTCCCCTACCGGCAGGTCCTTCTTTCATGCGGAGGGCTGCAGGGGAAGGTGCTCGCCCGAGAGGATCTCTCCCTCTCACTCCCCGCGAGGTCAACGTCTGCGCTGCAGAGGAGAGGGCTGCAGCTGGTTCCTCCTGCTTGCTGAGAGGTGAGGAAGCCGCGGCTCGCCCGGCGAGATTTGGGAACGAGGGGCAGGAGGAGGCAGGCACACACCCGTGGCTAACTTTCCCAGCTCTGCCCAGCCCTTGCGGCACTGGCGGGTAGCGAGCACCACCCCGCTGGACCCTCCGCTCATCCTGCCAGGGCCGCACCAGAGCCTCGTGGTGGTGGCTGTTTCTGCTGCGAGTGGCTCGGACCCACTGCTGCTCCTCCCCAGCTGCCCGCCTGGCCTTTCTTTGAGGTGGAAAAGCTCACTGGGCTGAAGGGACCGGCGTGTCAGAGGCGCGCAGTGTAGGGAGGTCGGGAAGGAACGGAAGGGGCCCCGGGAAATTAGCCTCCCCACGTGGTGTTGGGCTGCCCTCTCGGGCAGGGGAGGCTTTGTAAAATAATTCGCTTTACCTTCAAAAGCAAAGGGAAGACGGCAGTGCCTGAAGCCAAGTGTCTCCTGAGGGCTCCGGTTGCAAGGAGGAGCCCTGATTGGCCCCACGTGGCTGCGCCAAACACCGCGGCAGCAAGGGAGAAGGGCAGCAAGGGAGAAGGGAAAGCAACGGTGGCCCAAACCCGAAGGTCTCCCGAATATCCAAGCTGTTGCCACCCACCCAACCATCCGAGGATGCAAGGGGGGGAATTAAGTCACCCCGAAAAGACATCCTAGCCGTTTTTTCGGGGGTCAAAAAAAAATGCCCGACCTTATTATGTGAGAAACACGGTAGGACAGGGAGAAAATGACTGGTCCAAGGTCACCCATCTGGCTTTGTGACCAGCATGGGACTAAAACTCACTATCTCCCAGTTTCTAACCTGATGCCTTAACCACTATACCAATCTAACTCTCAATTCATGTAATTCATTTTAATTCCATTTCTCCCATAGCCAGTCAGTTTTTTGCAGTCCCTCAATTCCCTGTTTATCATAGTGAATTGTGAGAGAACCAGTACAGCTCCTCCTGCAAGGGTCTCCAAGCTTGGCAACTATAAGTCCTGTGGACTTCAACTCCCAGAATACCTCAGCCAGCTGGCTGTGGAATTCTGGGAATTGAAGTCCACAAGTCTTAAAGTTGCCAAAGTTGGAGACCCCTATCTAGAGGCTTGCTAATGGCTCTTTGGCAAGTATCTTTGGCAAGTATCTAGTATACTTTGGCAAGTATCTAGGGCAAGTATCAAGCTGTGGTCCACAGACCCTGAGGGGCCACAACATTATCACAGAGGGTCCACGAAGGCTTGAAGAAATGTTATGATTTAAGTCTTGAGATAATTGTTATGATTTAAGTCTTGAGGGGGTCCATGGCCATGAATTGTGGCCAAAAAAGATATTTAGAGGAGGTCCATGGTGAAGAAAAGGTTGAGAACCACTGATCTAGGGAATATGATAGAAGTGACTTTGATTACGTGACTATTACCATCATTCATTGAAAAAGACTTCCAAAATATTATGCAGGTATTACTGTACAAAGAATTAAGATCTCTGTTTTCAGTGTTCATCATTTGCATCCTAGAGCAATTCCAGTATTATAAAATCCACCCACGCCTTGGGTGGGTAGCAGAGGCTCTTTACTCTCATAGGTTCGTGATGGTGAGAATTACCCTGCACCATTGCTACAGCAAAAGAGATGTCAATGACTTTCATGAATGGAAGTTTAGAAAGTTGAATTTTAATTGATGGATGGTAAGCGCTTAAAAAGGATTAAAAAACTTGGGTTTAATTTTGTTAATTGGTTGGACCTCTACGGCTGATGGTGAGTTTAGCTTTGCAAATACTATAACCCAATTAATACTGGGATTAGTAGAACTGAGATTTTATCCCTAAATAGCCATGGTGGTCTGGGCTTAACTAAAGGTTCCCCAGCCATTCTAATAGGAGCTAAAGGGCAAGTCTTCTCCTCTTATTATTGGACACAGAAGAAATCAAACACAGCTCCTGAGCTGCTCTAGGAATCTTCTCTTGCTGTTCCTGAATGGGTCGACTCCCAACATATTAAAGCTTCCAAACTGCTTTGAAAATTCCATGACTCTATATGGACTCTTCAAGATAATCCAGTAGTGTCAAACCTTCCCCAATCTGATTACTTAGGAAAGAAAGGCCTTCAACTCCATTTGGTTAAAGCAAAGGGTTCTTTATTAAGGATGTTGAGTGCAGTAAAGTCAAGCCAGCTCTGAAACCTCCCATGCTCACTAGATACAAAAACAAGATTAGGTTCTCCTCCTCCCTGCCCCTCCCATGACCAGTTTGTTTCCAGCCAACCCGAGCTCGTCAAGATGTAGATGTTTGGAGGTAATCTGCATATTTCTCAGGGTACCTGAGCATGGGATTCTGGTACAAACAGGATTGGCTGTTCTGGCCCTTATCACCTGCCATTCCTCACTCCCGATTTCCTATCACGTACACATAAGCTTTATTGCCCTTTCATCCTCCTCCCTTCTTCCCCCTTTCATTTTTCCCTCCACTTCTTTTTATGGCAGGATGTCTGCGAGACCCCCAAGCCGAGCCAGGCAGATCTGACATTTTGCTCCCCTTGACAGAGATTAGTCCTGCAAAAGTAAAAGGAGAGGAGTGGGAGAGACATACAAAATTTCCCAAGCAGTAAACAATTCAATGCGGCATATCTGGGTATCGGTCATGGAATTTTCAAAGCAGTTTGGAGGCTTTAATATGTTGGGAGTCGACCCATTCAGGTGAGGTGGGAAAGTCTTTCCAGGCTACCAAACACTGGGTTTTTTCCTAGTGTACACAAGAGTCCAAAATGTTTTTGACTTCAAAGTGCTGTCAAAATGGTGACCAAAATTTCAGGTGCCGCCCACTGCTGGCTCATGTTTAAGTGATTATCCACTAAGACTCCAGTGTCCCTCTCACAGTTATTATTTTTGAGACAGGTTTCACCTAATCTGTACTTGGACCTTTGGTTTTTCCTGCCTAGATGTGAAACCTTGCTTCTCTCCAAGTTTCATGTTGTTGGATAGGGCCCATTGTTCAAGTCTGTCGAGATCCATCTGGATCTTAAGCTAATCTAGGGTGTTGACCATTTCTGCCAGTTTAGTGGTTTGGATTATAGTCCTTAACCAAAGTCAGGTAAAGTAATTTAAAAACTTTAAATTTAGACTAAAAACAAAATTGCCCTAAATTGTTTCATCCTTTTATTGTAGAGCAGGGGTGTCAAATCCGCATCATCATGGCTGTCAGCTGGTGCTCCATTCAAAATCCTTTAATCAGAGCAAAGGTATCTTTTACTGGAAATCAAGTGGTAGCAACAAAAGAATTCTGAATCTGAGAAAATGGGTGTGTAAATCGCATATACAAAGTAATGGCAACATTCCCACCCCCAATAGTTCAATTGGCTCATCCAATTAAAAGTTGTGTGTATCATCATGTGGGCATCTCCAGGTGGTGATGAGGCTTCTGTCCTTTGACCTTGGCATATTTTGATAAAGGTTTGCAGCTGCGCATAGCATAGGATAGAAACCTAAGCAAGAATATACCCCCCCAGTTTATACAGTTCTGGTTTGTAACACCTCCAGCTCACTTCCCATAACCATTCCCCCCTCCTTCCCCCCGTTACTCATGACAGCCGAAAGATGCAAAGCAAAGGGAGAAAATCTTGAAGGCTGACAATGGCATTGTCATGTGACATATCGCAACTTTTCCCCCTTTGCTAAACCAGGCATGGGTGTGGCCAGTGCATGACGCATCCAGCCTGCAGGCCTCAAGTTTGGCAGCCTTGTTGTAAAGGTGTACTAAAATTTCTTGATGCTTTGAGGTTTTTCTGTACAGATTTTCCAACTATAAATACAGAATTCCAAGCACATAATTATTTGTAAAAATAAATGAGCAAGATAATTTTCCAATTTCAGATTTTTAATCTCAGGCATAAAATATTCTATTTTTAAAAAATAAATGCTGCATAAATTATCAAAAAGGAGATAATACATATCAAATTGGAAGCTTTAGGAATAAATGAATTTAAGTGGATCAGAATTAGCCACTTAATTTATAAGATTACACAATACATTTGTTAACAACATGAGGCACATGAAGGCACAAAGTGGCAATGATACTCAGAAAGAATATTGCTAAGTATGTGATTGTCTGTAGTCCAATAAATGATATGCTCATATCTAGGAGAATTAGTGGATATCCAGTAAACATTAACTTTGTGTGAATGTATAGAGTATACCTGTACTACAGATTCAGAGTATATCTGTATTACAGATTCAGTATAAAAGTCATTGGGAAATTCAAATCATGCCAATGCTCCATCTAAAAAGGATATATTACTAATGCCTGATTGGAATGTAGAACTTGAACTAATGGAAGAACCTGAAATTACAGGAAGATGTGAACTTGGTAAATAATGCAAGGGATAGATTAGTAGAGTGTTGCAAAGATAATTGCTTATTCATTGCTAATACTTGTTTCAAAAACATAAATACAGACTCGATTGTCTGGATGACACCACAATCCAACTGATTACATAAGAAATTAAAAAGGGTCTGCCATCCAGTTAACCAGGCTACTTCTAGATGTAGTTTGTAGGATAGAAAATAATAATTGCTGTCAAAAGATATAAGGTAAATCTTAAAAATTGAAGAGAGTAGATTTGACCTGGAAGTCATATTGTCAGAACATAGGATCTGTTTGTGGAATAGATGTGAAAGAGAAGCTAAGGAACATAGCAAAAGATAAAATCATTGTGAAACATTAACGGGAAAAAATTCCAGAGACGAAAAGATCCAAGTGACTTTCAAAATACTATATTGTAGTAACCAAAGAAAGGCAGAAAGTAAACCTTGAGAATAACAATAAAAATAACAATTGCAATTGCAATAAGGCGGCTTTACTGGGGATAGCTTTCATCCTGCAATGTTATCTGTAACACCATCAAACACCTAGATCTGCCTACCCAGCTACTTGGTAAGGATCCAATAAGTAGACAAGAATGCCAAATCTAGTCTGAAAATCTGGCTGACTGTGCAATAAATAATAATAATAATGATAAAGAAATTAAATTGCTCTGGAACTTTAGACAGAATCTGTCACATCCCAGGATCTAACAATTGTAAATAAGAAAGACAAAAAAGTCTGGATAGTCGATGTGGCAGTGCCTGGAGACACCAGAATAGAAGAGAAAGAATTGGAGAAGATCACAAAATTCAAAGACATATGAATAGAAATAGAACGACTGTGGCAAAAGTAAGCAAGGGTAGTACCAATAATAATAGGCATTTTGGGTGCAATCCCAAAACAACTAGAGTATCATGTGAACATCATTGGCATTGACAAAATTCACCATTAGTCAATTGCAAAAGATGGCTTTACTAGGAACAGCTTCCATCCTGCAACACTAATCTGTAACATCATCAAACATCGAGATCTGCCTATCCCAGGTCCTTGCTAAGGACTCAATAGGTAGACAAAAATGCCAAATCCAGTCTGGATATCTGGCTGACTGTGCGAATAATAATAATAATAATAATAATAATAATAATAGTAGTAGTAGTAGTAATAGTGATACATTTTTAAATGTTCTGTTGACTGAGTTTCATGTTTAATGAATATTATTAATAATAATAGATAACAAAATCTGGACAGTGAATGTTGCAATATCTAGACACAGCAGAATAAAATAGAAAATCACAAAAGCACTACAAATAGAACTAGAATGACTGTGGCAAAAGAAAGGAAAGACAAACAGTAAGAGGTGCCTTGGGTGTAATCCCAAAATCACTGGAGCACCACATGAACGTCATTGGCATTGACATTATTCAACAGTAATCAGGGTTGAAAGAGGTGGACAGGACCCTTGTGTTGTTAAGGATATTGATTAATAGCTTTGTCCCTTTAATAGTTGCTAGTTTGTGGATGCTTTGGTTGTATGATGCAACTATTATTTTTAATTCTTTGAAATAATTTGGAGTGGGGTAGCTTAGTAATGTAATAAATAAGAGTTAATAAAAACAAATAGGCAAATAATATGCCTGTGGATAATTACTGATCAGTCCTGGACAAATAAAGACAGATTAATTCATTGAGATAATGCTCAGTAATCAGAACCATGACCTTGGGATGAGAGAAAAACATGGACTAGAAAGAATGGTTATTGGGAGATTGAGAGAAATAAAAGAATGGGAAGATAAAGTGAATGGATAGAATTAAAATGGTTGCTGGAGTGTCCTTGGAACCTTTACAGGTTATCACTGAGGAAATATCAAGATGATAGGAATTTCTCTATATAATCATTGAGGTTAGACCTGACTCGGTAACATCGAACTGAGCTGATTTTTTTCACTAGGATGTTCAGCTGAACTCAAGATTTTTCAGGAATAATCACAGCTAGTTCCAATTTCAATATGCATCATTTTATAGATTGCAATTATTATGCAGTCCACTTACTCTCTTTGGCAAGGCCCTATAGAATCTCTTCTGTTTATTCTTTTGGAATAAAATTTTATTTTAAGGGGGAAAAGTTGATTCATACTTGACACTGAACTGCAGATCCTTATAGAAACAACTTTTTAAAAGTCAAGATTAACCTATAATCGTTAAATTGGGGAAAGCACACTTTTTATAACCCTTGTTGCTTTTAGCCTGCGGTGTACCAATGCACCTGGCAGTCTACCACTCCAAGGTTATATGCTGATCTTCTAATTAAATACTGTAGTTAGAAATTAATTCTTGAAAAGTTTTGCATGAACTTTTCAAGTGCTTAATTTTTTATGAATAGATGGAAAATGAGTGCAAAAATACCATGTATTAAAAAACAGGGTTCAACTGAAAAGATATATTCTATTTCAACCATTGCATTTGTATGCATATAAATAGTTTTCAAAATAGCATTTTTAAAATACTTGTAATACATTAATATCGTTAACAGCTCATTGTTTTTACTCCACTTGAAGTTCAAGGAGAGTCAATCCATTTAATTGAAGTGAGTTGTTCCTTACTTAAATATCTACGGAGATTCTCAGTCATCCAGGTCATGGATGTCCCAAAAGGGATTTTTTTCCCCCTTTCAAGAGGCAACTGGACTTTCTGGTTTTTCTTTGAAGATGTTTCACTTCTCATCCAAGAAGGTTCTTCAGCTCTGACTGGATGATGAGGAGTGGACCTATGTGGCATTTGTTCTTAGTCTGGTCTACTTCGTAGGATTGACAGCTACACAGAGCTATTACTTTTAAAGCAGCAACAGTATATATACATCAGGATTATAATCAGTCTCATAATAATCAGGCTCTGAAAGATATGAAGCCTGTCTGAATGGCCGGCTTTGGAACAGGCCAAGGGTTGGGGTCGGGGGGAGGTGAGGTGGCATTCTGAACAATGACCGGGCATTTCAATGGCTGTAACTTTAAAATCAGACCTTAACTACCTTTGGGGGGGAGCTGTTATATCATAGATTGCGAAGCAACCGACTGTAACTTGAGGACTCCCTTTAGTTCTTACGATTTATTTGATACAATATGTAGTTGAAGTGATTTTGTATCATTGGTACTTACAGTATATGGATCTTTTTCTGTTTTCTTTATGGCAACATTTAGCTATTCTTTCTTCGCTGACTAGCACAGTCTACTTATTTTGATGATGCTGTAGCTTTTTGTATTTTACCATTTAAAAAGAAAATAATCATAAGCGTGTGTGTGTGTGTGTGTGTGTGTGTGTTTGTGTTTGTCTGTGTCCATGGCTAAATAAGAGCTGTAGTATTGAGGAGTGAAATTTAAATGCCTTTAAATCTACAGTACTTCTTCCCTGACCTAAATTTCCCGTAGCAATGCTGTTTGTGCTATGGAGGTGGGGTTGAATGAAATAGCAGGTTTGACTTTTGGAAAATGGCAGCAAGGAAAATAGAAGCTTTGCATCCCGTTCTTATCTCACTCTCACCGATTTACCTCCTTATTCTTAATTCCAATGTACTTGTCCCCTAGGTCTGAATGAGGACGCCCCAATTCACTTCAGTCCTGTATTGATCCATGAACGGTCCGTGTTGTCTTAGGCTAACCACCTTGTCTCAGGCTCATTCTCCCACTGAGAGGTGATGCTGCCCCATTGCTTTAGGAATCACCGAGAGCCCGTAGGAATAACAGGGTTTGCTGTTTTGTCACAGTAAATATTTTAATAGTATTTCAGTCACAACGTTAAGCATGGGAATTTTGAAAAGTAATTAGTTCGAAATATTAGTTTAAAGGTGCTGCAAGCTTTTTTCCTGTTAAAGTTGACGTACTTCTGAAAAGTGTAAACGTTGTCGTCTTCCTCCTCATAGTCTTTGTCTTTTTTTGCAGTGCGGCTCCATGAGAGTATTTCAGAAGAAAGTTTCCATTACCTTGTATTTGATCTGTAAGTCTGCTTTATTTATTTATTTTATCTTTGGTCATTAAAAAGGATGTAAGACTTGGAAACATTTCTCCCTCCTTCTCTCCCTTTCCCATCCTTAGTAACAGCATCTGCATGTAATTGCATGTAAACTTCAGAAAAAACAATTACTACCAACCTGCCTTTAATCGAGGGCCTGTATACTGCATGAGTCAAAAAGGGGACTGTGAAAATATTTATAGACCCCTCACATCCCAGACATAAACTACTTCAACTCCTTCCCTCAAAATGACGCTATAGACCAGAACAACTAGACAGAAGGACAGTTTTTTCCCCAAACTCCATCACTCTGCTAAACAAATAATTCCCTCAACATTATTCAACTATTTACAAAGTCTGCACTACTATCACTGTTAATCTTCTTATCACTTCTTATCGCCCATCCCCTCCCACTTGTGACTGTATGGCTGTAACTTTGTCACTTGTATCCTTACAATTTATATTGACTGTTTCCTAGTATGATTTGATTGCTTATTGTACCCTATGACTATTATTCAGTGTTGTACCTGATGATTGTTGACTCTTGATGAATGTATCTTTTCTTTTATGTAAACTGAGAGCATTTGCACCAAGACAAATTTCTTGTGTGTCCAATCACACTTGGCCAATAAAGAATTCCTAGTCTAGTCTAGTCTAGTCTATGCCATGCCATGCCATGCCATGCCATTTCAACTTAAGCAAACAAACAGTATTATGGCCCTAAATCCTGCACAAGAAAATGTATTTTTGTCAGGATTTGCTAATTAAGCCAGAGTTAAGACCAACTTGTAAATAATGAAGTTATTTCAGACTACTTTCTTGTGTGCAGTTATTGGGTATTGGCTGATAGACAACCCCCCAAAAAATAGAGAATAGACTTCCTCCTGTTCAGTCAGCAGAATTGCTTCTGCTGAGGTATGGTTTCTATTGATTTCTTTCCAGTAAATTTGTAACGCTTGGGCTAAATTAGAAATAGTACAACTCCACAATTATTTGTAGTCTAGACTGCAGGCCGTAGTTTTCTTTTATTTCCATCATTTCCTTCTGCAGTGTACAATTCAGCTCCTGCACTTGGCCTTGCTACAGGTATAGGAAAAAGCTTAGGGGAAGCTATTGGGTGCTGAACAGACATGATTGAGGATTATTAGTCTTTAATTATCTCTTGCTTTGGAATTAAACCTCTTAAAAATTATTTAAGAAGCCGAGGAGGGAGCTTCTCTTTCCATTTGCTATTGAGTGTTAGTGTTTGACAACTGCTTCATCAAAGTCTTTATCTGACTTCTTAATTTTATGGATTATGTTTGATTCTAGGGTGACTGGGGGGGAGCTATTTGAAGATATTGTTGCCAGGGAATACTACAGTGAGGCCGATGCTAGGTAAGTTCATGCTGGTTAATATGGTTTTCTTACTTTTATTTTGTTTTAATTTATTTATGGCCAATATCCTAATGTCAGTCCTGCCCCAACTTGGTCAACATGACGGCAATTCTGACATCTGCTAAATATCAGTTCTTGACAAAATTTTACTGAAAGTGTTCATACAATTTAGGCATAATACTTGAATAGTTTATAGCCATTTTAAACATTAGTTGCCACAATAAATTATTCTTAGGCCAGATTATATAAATATAGGGAGAACAATAAAATATTATAAAATCTGTTTTATCACGGTAGCTTTTAACAAATGAATATGTGGCTACTTTTGCTCTACTTATCTTGACTGTATTACTTGGTGTTCAAGTACTGTAAGCTGTAGGGTAATAAAATTGCCCTTAAATTGCATGTGTTGCTAAATTTGTGGGTTTTTTTTTTAAAAAGCTAGTTAATTAGTTCCCTGTTACAAAGCAGGGTGGTCTCAACCATCTTACTGAACAGAACAGTAAATCCCTGTAACTTGCATTTAAGTGCATTGGTGTTGATATTGACTGAAAATAGTTTTGTTGAAGATTCATAAAGCCTTGCTTCTCCTCTGGAACCTTAGAGCAGCTTATTGGATACACCTTGGATAAGTGGAACAAAGTTGAACCCTGGTTCTCTTTACGTCCTCAAGATAGCACCCCAGTTTCACAAGGACACTCACTCTACCTACACTTTCTCTTTTTTAAAAATTGCAATACCAAATCTGCATTGATACTGTTTGGTTAGGAGCAGCTCAACAGTAAAGACAATCTTATTTTTAATCTGTTGCTTTTGTCATAAGTACAATCTAATCATGACATATATTTTTACTGTGTCTTGTGTGGTGTTTTATAAGTGGCTTTTCTATAAAGGAGAATGATATAATCTTTCTCTCCACCATCCTTTGTAATTTGTAAGTGCAAAGTAAGCTTAGATCATATCCAATGCAGTTATTCTATGTAAGTAAATACTTATTTTTTTCCTCTGTAAGTAATGGCTGTGTAAATATATAATAATTTCTCTTATTATATCATGCATTTGATATAGACACAATCTACAAATATTTAGAATACAATATCTGTTATAAAACGGGTGTCATAAGGCTCTTGTATGGTTCCTGCAGGGTAACCTAGCTAGAAATTGCTGTCTGGTTTACCTTTGGAAGGACATGAATATCTAGAAGATCACCTCTATAGCTGAATCTCGACTTGGCTGCATTTCCCTTGTCATTGTTTGCTTGCCCGTTGCTGCAGAGAGCTTGCAAGGAAGGGAGAGCGGTGTTCACTCGCTTTTGCCATTTTTGGCCTGAAAGGCCTTCCTAAGTGTTTGGTTCTGTTCTAGTTATACAGCATGGGTCTGATTCTTGCTCTCCCCCCTGCTTCAGAGCCTGCCAGAGTAGTTCACCCTGCCAGTGCCTTTGGCATGGACCTCCTGGGAATGTGTTGAGGCGCCTTGCTGTTTCCCAGAGCGAGCATCTACCCCTCCACTTAAGGCAAATGGTTCATATTGTGCAAGTTGGTTGCCACATCTCCATCTGGGTAGTTTACATCCAAGGGTACTTCCTAGGAATGCTCAGTTAGCTTCTCCGTTGTATTTATTGAGTTATATCATTTATTACAAAATGTGAACAATTGTGCCCAACTCCCTTTCAAAAACACTTAAATGGTGATGGCTATGACTTCAAAACTCTTAAGAGTCAATTAATATGGGACTCACCCCATGGCAGGGTCATTATTGCCATGGAGTGGCATAAGCCAGGTAAATGTCCCTGGTTTATGTATAAGAACTGTTACAGTGCAAGATTAGTTGCTTCCTTTTTTGCAATAAATTGCTTCTGCTTCTGTTACTTTTATTATAAATGCCAGGAAATTAGCTTAAGAAACATTTGCAGGTTTTGTGTGTGGTGCTTTGTGCAGGCACTGTATGGGTGTAATGTTGATCTAATACAATACATGTTCATGACAAGTTACACCACTCATTCAAAGGGAGAGGGACAGAGAGAAATTTTTGTTTTGCTGGAAAACGTGGAGCTTAAAAGCTGGAAAAAGGGAAGAAGTAAAAATGCAAGTTAAGCAGACAGTACCTTTCAAAGACTCCAGTCCTTTTGTGCAGATATGCTTGTAATGTCCTTCTGTGCACTGCTACTTAAACTTCCCACTGGCAGTTTCCCAATGTGAAGGAAGTGAGGGAATCTTCAGTTTCAGCCAGGCTAGCAAAGAGGTTATAGTAAATACTGGCTAATGGACTTGGCTTCTTGCGTGGCAGATTTCAGGGATTCTTGAAAAATCTCTTCCAAGATAACCTCAACCAGGGAAAGAGGTTTCTGGGTCAAGGTTGGGCTAGGATGGCTTCCAAGCACTTCTTAGTGCATAGAGCTGCACTGCAGAAAGTGCTGTGAGTTATATTTTCTTCATAGAACAATGCAGAAAGCCGGCATTGTCAGTAATAGCTCATATTTGCTTGTGATATTTTATGTTATTGTTAAAACTTTAATCTGCAGTTCTTGATTAAAAGCATATTTTGCTGTGGGAGTCTTACTAGAAAAATATTTATATAATTCAAGAAATAAATAAATAAATCATGTTTCTTCTCTGCTTTGTTTGTTTGTTTTGCAGCCACTGCATTCATCAGATTTTGGAGAGTGTCAATCATATTCATCAACATGATATTGTACATAGGGATTTAAAGGTAATACATGGCTCCAGTGCGAAGTAGCCTTGCCTGGAGGCTACAGTTAAATGAAATCAAGGTAATTGCACAGGTGGATCTAGGGTATGCTTCTCTGCTACAGTCTTTGGCTTAATAATCTTCCATTTCATTTAATATCCTGGTCCCTTCAAATGCTACACAATTCACAAAAACATTAATGTCTCCAATTGATATTGTTCTGTAGTTGAGGGAGATGAAGAGTAAGCTTTCTGCTTGTAGCAGATCATAACTACCATTTAGAGCAGGGGTGTCAAACTGACGGCCCACGGGGCGGATGCATCACCCCAGCTCCGTGGAGGGAAAAGTTTTGCCAGTCAGTTCTCATTCTAATTTTTAAAGAAATACATGTTAGAGCATATTTTCCTTGCATGTAAGGACAATTATGCATGTAAGATATGATATGTTCATGTAGCGCAATAATTCAAAGGATTTTAAAATGATAAAGATATATCTTTATAAGAGATCTGGGAGGAAAACCCAATTGCCTTACAGCGGACACCAACTGGAGGGAAAAATGGATCCAGAAATGCTGCAGAATCAGTTAAAATACTGTCCAAACTTATTGCAACATCATGGTAGCTCCATGGTGCAGCAAGGTTTCCTAAACAGGTTTGTTAAGATATTTTTATGCTTTGATGGGGAAATGAATACTTATGGAAACACCAGTGGCCCTTGCTAACAGGAATTTCACATTGGCATGTTTGATCATTAGAGAGCAGGCTTCAAAATACTCATAAAGTTCTTTATCGGTTTTCAGTTTTTTATTACTGTATATATGACAAAATGACTGAAGGGCTTTTGTGCATTTGTAATATATATTTCTTTTAAAAATGGGGTCATCTGCATGATTTTGATTTGCATTGTATTTGATGCCTGTATCCTCCTCCTCACTAGGTGAGCTTGTTCATGAGGCACCATATGGCGCCCTTGCAGTACCTGGCCACCTTTTTTGGAGCAACTTCCTGAGAGAGGAAACCATCCTGCTTCTGCCATATGGTGCACACTGGTCCTTGCAGCTCTTTTGTGATCAAGTAGAGAGACTTCTTGATTGTGTCACTGGTTGCTGATGCTGTGCACAAGCTGCTTACAGTTTACTACTGGACAGCAGTGGTGTCCATGAGTGTAATTGAAAAGTCCCTGCACCAGCCAGCATGAGCTATGTAACCCAAGCAGGTTGTCTCCCTTAATCACCAGCTAAGCATAATGCTTGAAGAAGGCCAGCTGCTACAAGGAAGCTGTTTGAAACTTTGTATCTGGGCTTGTGCTGCTAATTTCTGCCTCAACCAAGCAAAGAGAAGGAGGAACAAATACAGATGCACTATAAGAGAAAGAGGATGCTTGGTATTATTAGTTAATCATTTATTGTCCGTGGTTTTACATTAGAATGGCAATCTCATCAATCAGAAGGGTCACCACTATCTCTTTTGTTCCCTGCAATTCAAAACAATTGAGTTGATGCTGTTACTATTGCTGTTACATAGTTGCTTTAGCAGAAATAGAATGCCATGTTCAGGATAAGACATAATTCCTTTCTATATTTTGTGTTGGCCAAACATACCATGAGCATTGCACCCAGTTTTGGACACCAATGCATTGACAGATTGTAGGTAGTCAAAAGAAAATAACTAAGGGATGTAGATAAAAGGTTTGAAGGCATGGGCATTTTTAGTCTTCAGGGAACACCGTAGCTCTGTTCAACTATCTGAAGAGTGTCAGAGTTGTTCTAGAACACAGATCAAGAAACCACAGATTTATATTGCCATCAAGAGAAAAGAAATCCTATTCAACTATCCAACCATAGAACAGACAGCCTTGGAGCCAGTAAAGCTTTTTTTGTTGGAGATATTTGTTGGAGTAGAAACTAGATGGCCATATGTCGAGTATGCTATACTCATGGATGCCTGTGCTGAGCAAAGGATTGGATTATAGATACTTCAGATCCCATCAAACCTTTTCATTCCATGACTCAAAGGGTTCCTTTAGCGGAGATGAATGCTACATGGTAGTAAAAAAGTTTGAGAACTTATGAGATTGCCTTTTCCAGGACAGGATTTGTTTTTGCCCACTATTGTTTACATACAACCTTGGAATTCCTTCATTGCCTTGTATTAAAATATTGACTCGGAGGGAGTTGGCTAGGTGCACTACTTAGAGAAAAGTTGTTTGTTTAATCCTTTGATAAATTAGTCAGCCAGTGTAATAGATTCCAGCCAGAAGTGTTCTCAAGAATGATCCTTCCTACTGCCTTAGCTGGAATTGCAGGAGGATTACTTCTTTTTCTAGTTTGTTTTATTGGGATCTCCATGCCAATGATGACAGAACTACTCTATTTGGAACACAGCACTTGGCTGTACCATTTATTCTGAGCTTCAGGACGTAGCCACGCTTATTCTTAAAAATATTCTTATCCTGTGCTTTTGCTGAATCGATTCTACCTGGCTTCAGATAATCTTGCCTGGACTCAGTTCAGATTATAAACTGCCACATCCTAGGCCTTACTGACAAGCAAATCATTTCGCTCTGATGGCATTCACCCATCCAAGTATTATTATAAGGAGTTTCAAGTTGAGATTGTGGACTTTCTAACTAAAATATGCAGCCAGTCTGTACATCCAGCCTTTGTAGTTGAAGACTGGAAGGTATCATCTTAATTCCAATTGTTAAGAAGAGTTCACAGGGACATCCAGGAAATTAAAGACCTATCATTTAACATCTGTTCCAGGAAACCAGTGGAAACCAGAAGACAAGGCAAAAACCTAAAGAAGGACTAAAGCATTATCATTCTCCCAGCAGACAAAGCAAACCATAGTTATTATGGACATATGTCAATACATGCAAAAAAACAAACAATTATTGGCCGACAGCAAAACCTACACCCTAGTAAATACCAACTCAATAGAGAAACTAGACAGCCTGATCAAGAGTATTCCTAACGCTCTAACCAAGGGAGGTCAAATCACAAAAGAAGAATAGTGGCAGATGAAAAGCAAGAGACCTACTCTCCCACACTTTTATGGACCACCAAAATGCACAAGCCCAACACATCTCTTTGTCCAATTGTATCATTACCAGGAATCCCAACACACAATGTAATCGAAGAACTTACAAAACAGCTTGGACGATGAGATTATGGTTTAATTCAATGTTACAATACTCTTTACATCTATAGATTCAGAACTAGCAACAGAATCCATAGCAACTGTACAACACAACATGGGCTAATTATTTTTATTTAAGTATTTAGTAAACAAATTTATGTAGCTACCCAACTCAAATATTCCCTTCTAGCACTAAAGATATTACCTAGCCAAGTAATGAAATATCTGCGAGAAAACAAGCAAGTTTAACACATGATCTAATTAACTTTGTAGTTGTAGAACTACTGGTTTGCATGGTGCAAATAAGGGAATGGATGCAAGGCCTTGTAGATGGTTGACATCTTCATCTGCTTGTTCTCAACATGCATTTATGCTACAAAATTCCATGCTTTGGAAGTAAAATTCTCTGTGGCAGTAGTTTTTTTAGACTTTTGCTTCCAATTCTTCTGATATCTGCAGAGGGTTATTCCGGGAGCAAAAGGAGGGGGACTCTTAACTTAGAAAAGAAGAATGGGGAGAGCAAAATTGCCACCGTATTAATGAAAGCTGTAGTGGGATTCAAATTTTTTCATTACTGGTTCTGTAGGCAGGGCTTGGTGGGTGTGACAGAGGAAGGATACTGTAAAATCTCCTGTCAGAGGTGGTATTTGCCAGTTCTCTGAACTACACAAAAGTTCTGCTACCGGTTCTCCAGAACTGGTCAGAACCTGCTGAATAGCACCTCTCCTGTCAACAGAACTAACATGGAATCAGCAGAATTTAAAAACTGGTTGGTTGCGTTGTTTTTCAGCTTGATCTCCCTGTTCAGCAGCCAGCATTAGAACTGTTTATGTGTGACAGCATAAAATAAGGGTTTTAGGTTGGGCATAATAGAGTACAAATATAATAAATGTATGAAAGATAATTTATTGGGCCTTAATGCTGTGCCAGGTAGACTTGGGAGGCTATGAGGAGATGAATTTGGTTGTTCCACCACACAATTAGAAGGATGCATTATTCCAATGCGTAATTGGAATAATTTTAGTTTTTCTTGGAATATAATTGGAATTTCCATGCAGCAAATGTAACTGAAGTTTCTGTGCAGTTAAATGAATGTATGTTTGTAGCCTGGGAATTTTATGAAGAGTTCATCTTGCTGCAGCTTGTTCTGCTTCCTTTAGAATTACTTCCAATAGTGCCTTCCAATAGTCACAGGGAAATCTGAAGGCCATGCAGAATTAGTGCCATCTACTGTTCGCATTGGCGCATAAGAAATGCTTGTCTGGGAAAGAGTTCGACAAGCTGCAGTGCATTGTTGTGAATTTTAGTCCATCCCTTCCATTGTCACCACCCAAAGTTTGTTAATGATGCAGGTAAGAATCTGGATTTTTAAAAGAAGGATAGATTTGTGATGCAGTGAACTTTAAAAAGAGGGCAATGATTTTAAGATAGAAATATTCACTTCAGGTCTTTCTCTTGTCTCGTCTCTCTGGATTCTCTTACATAGCCTGAGAACTTGCTCCTTGCCAGTAAGTGCAAAGGGGCTGCTGTCAAACTGGCTGACTTCGGACTTGCAATTGAAGTACAAGGAGAACAGCAGGCATGGTTTGGTAAGTGTTTCAGAAGTGTTTATGCTTCATCAAATTAAGTTTCTTCTTTAAATAAATAAGGGTTGCAACTTGCATTGCATTGCATCAAATATGTATTGGACAGGTATATATTGCTCAAAGTTGGCTAGTTGGAGTGGGCTATAAGTCCTGTAAATATAAGAATGAAAAGCAAATAAAATAAAGGAGGCCCCAGATATGTTCCAGAGGAAACACAGGATATAAATACAATATATAAGTAAGATTAAAATATTACTAACATTTGGCCACAGCTTTAGATTTCGTCTGCAAATTGAAGCTGAATCAATTGTGGCATTCTATGATTATCTTCCCTGTGGCTGGAGTGGGAGGGAAATTGGTTTGATTGATACCCTGTGCTAACTTGGTCCAAGATTGCCTCATCTGGGAAGCTTTTCCATGAGTTATTCCTGGGGTGGTACTCTCACACGTCCCTCACACTCCATGTCAGAAAGCTTATTTTCTAGTAATCTGTGAAAGTAGTAGCTCTATTCTGAAGTGCTGCACTGTACTTTGACAGGGTTCGCAGGCACTCCAGGTTACCTGTCTCCTGAGGTCTTAAGAAAAGATCCTTATGGAAAGCCAGTGGATATATGGGCATGTGGTAAGAGCCTCTAACTTTTAATCATAGTTGTTTGGGTTGTGGGATATATTTGCTTTAAAGTGGGAGCAAGCTGCATAAAGGTGTCTGACAGTTTGCAGAGATTGAGAATAGTCTATGAACCTGTGACTGTAATGTTCCTCAATTAAATTGAAACAGCAGCTCTATACTCTTAATCCAACTGCTATCTATTCTTTAGAAACCAAGGTTGGCTCGGTGCTTTCAGCTACATCACTGACACATGAGGTCATCCTCATTATTTGGAAAGTCATTAGTTTCCTGAAAACAGACCTATGTGACATAGAACCTTGATGCACGTAGACAGATTCCATTCTGTCCTGTCTGATGGAAATGTAGAATCTGGACTGACAGATCTTACAGTGAAAGGAAGCCTGGATGTAGGGATTGTGAAATGAGCATGCTCTGTCTTTTAAAGATTCAACACATCCATTTCTTTTAACCAATAATTGGCTGCAAAGCTCTCAGAGTAATCCAACTTTTCTTTCGATCACAATATATTTTGCAGAGCTCTCTTTTATTTTAGCATTTTAATTATTAAATTAGGCTTCTCAATTTTCAGACATTTTTATCTGTTTTTCTTCTTTTAACAGAAAATTGGCCCATGAAAATTCCCAGGGAACTAGTGGAACAGCACTTTTGTAGCTTAGTACTTTTTCTTTATATAGCCTGCAATTATCTGCTGTTCCATTAAGCTCTAAGAGTATTTAGACCTTTAACTCTCTTCATCAGAAGTTTGGAAGAAAAACTTGTATTAGTTGGGGTGAAAAAAGACTGATTTGTTGTTCATTTTTCCCCAAACTGATTTAGAATGGAAATGGTCCAGTTCAGTCTGTTCATTCAAGTCTGAGATGAATGGTGCTTTTAAACTTCTCATTGGGATACTTCATTGTAAAAAAACAGAACATTTACTGCATGAATGGGAACATTGTTCTCTGCTTGCTAGAGTAATAAACCTGGCTTCAATTTATTAATGCACTTTTGATGCTTTGTTACATACAACCTGTTCAGACTTCTACTTAGAAAGTATATAATTTTTATAAAGTCTGCTAAGTGGAGCAAATGAGCAAACAATTAAAAATGTCCTTAGTCATCCATTATCTTAACGGAACAGATCAGAAGAAGTCTAACCTTGCTATATTTCTTATGTTTACATTTCATTTTGTTCACAATAAAATGTTTTATCAACTTGATAGGGTGGTCATTTGCACACACAGAGCAGGACTTATTAATTTTTAAAAATAATTTATCAAGTTTTTTAATAGACATAGTAAAGACCAGTATAGACTAAACTATTTGTTTGTTTGTTTATTAAATTTGTTTGCTGAAAGGCGACTCTGGACAGCTTACAATATAAATATATATATATATACAAATATAAATATATATTTATATCAATATATATATATACAAATGTGTAAAATCACAATTAAATCATAATAAAATACAAATTCTAACTGAAACCAGAAGATGTGGAGGGAATGACCAGAATGTAGGGTGGAGGGGAGTTGGGAGCTGCTGTTAGTTGTTCGACTACCTCCAGCATGATAAAAATCCCTCCTCCCCAAATTGGAGGCACAAGCCAACTGGCAGTCAGGTCTTCAGGCTCTTGTAGAAGGGTCAGGAGAGTGGAAGTTAATCTCACCTCAGGGAGTAAGCTGTTTCAGAAAAGAAGAAAGAGTAATAAAAGTTCAAAAGGTGCAGGAAAGAAAGACAAAAATGTAAAAGAAAAAAGGAAAACGGCAACAAAGGTGGCCTTTAACCTTCATCACACCAAGCATAATGTAGTATACTAACTTTTCACCCTCTTTTAAAGTTACAAATTAAAAAACCTCTTTTTCCCATAGGTTAATTTTGTATCTATACGCAATCCAGAAATCACCAACTTTTCAAACCTAGTCAGTAAAAACTGAACTCTCCATGAAGTATCCAGCAAATAGTTCATTCTGGTCAAATACTCCTTCTTTTTGCTCTGCCCAAGCTTGACCTTATGGTATTAATTCAGTATTAAGGTATGAAGGATTTGATCTTTCATCACCTTTTGGCATTTAGAATAAGTCTTTAAAGTTTTTACCAGCCTATTCTGTAAATCCCATAAAGAGGCATTGTCCAGCATGTCCTGTTGCAGCTGTTTCACTCCAGATACTTTTCTTGATTTGCCTTTTGGAATTCCATTTTGGTAATCTCAATTTTGTTGATTCCCGTGCCTTCCAATTCTATAATGTCTAAGTCAAGTAAAAGCTTTTTCAAAATATTTTTCTCATCCTGTAAAAGTTTGTTCATTAAAATCTGTATCCTTTTTAATACATTTGTTATTAATATTCAGTCCAGGTTCAAAAAAAAATTAAAATAAGAAACAGTTATAGCCATTTTAACTTTTTTTCTGCCTGATCCTTTAGTTCCCTGTACAATCTTCATTAACCTCAGTTCCTAATATGGGGTTTGTTGTTTCAGTCATTTCCCACAAGTATATTATTTAATTACATACTTGTTTTTTTCAAACCTTACAACAAAAATAACCAACATTCCAAATCTTTCTGGTCTCCAAATTCATTTAAAACTTTCTTAAATCAAGGTTGTTGGTTTTTTGTTTTTTGTTTTTTTGCTTTTTGCCAATCATATATTAAACCTACAATAGCATTTCTTAAATCCAAAGAAGAGGGTAATAGTCACCAGGTGTCAAATTAAGTTTGCTGGTTTGAAGGTCTCTAATATTAATAAAGTCGTTAAATTGAACATTTTGAAATGTGATTAAAATGAATTTGTCTGGCTTAGTGTCTTAGGAAAGACTCCACCACTGCTGAGAGCAAAGATATTGTCTCTCTCAGGTCCTGGCATTCAGTCCCATGGAAGACTTCAAATAAATATATTAACATACAGTACATGATGCCTAAGGATGCTGCTAGCATTCTCAGATTTTTCCATGTAGAAATATTTATAGTAACTTGAGAGATGATGGTATGGCAGAGAGGGAAATGTGTGTTCCTCCACAGAAGTTGGAATAAGTCTTGAACATAGAAGATAGATTGCCTTGTGACAACGGACAGCAGCATAAAAGGTGACTAGTTAGTCCCCATGGATTGACTCAAGAGTACATTTGCCTTTTAGGGTAACTAATTTTTTTTATTCTCTCCTAGGAGTTATTCTGTATATATTACTTGTTGGATATCCTCCATTTTGGGATGAAGATCAGCATAAACTGTATCAGCAGATCAAGGCGGGGGCCTATGATGTGAGATAATTCTTTATATGTTATTCTCTGCAGTTAATTGTCTGGTTTTGATGCATCATACTGCAAAATATATTGTTGGACATAGGAGATAAGGAAGAAGATAATGTCAGAAGTTACTCATTCATAAAAATGGGGTTTGTTTTACCTGAATAATACTAGTTCAGTAATTTCTGAAGTATTAACATCTTTTAGTGACTGAACATTCTTTTGAAGAGAACCATTTTCTATTCTTGTTAGATGGATGAGATACTAGGAATCAGCTAACGTTCCCATTTAACTGTCCCCTAAATTCAGCAATCTTAACACTCCAAATAGTTTGTAGTCTACAACTCACATCCATATTGGGACTGCATCACCTATATTTTTCTGCTTTGATCCATAAAGTGAGTTCCTGAAAGGCCACTCACTTATACTGATTCAGTATGGAATAAAAGCAGATTCAACTGCAGGAATATATAAACTGGTTTAAAAAAAACCCACAGCTTCTGTTATCTCTCCTCTTAGTTTCCTTCTCCAGAGTGGGATACTGTGACCCCAGAAGCAAAGAATTTAATCAACCAGATGCTGACGATAAACCCTGCAAAGCGTATCACAGCAGATCAGGCACTCAAGCACCCATGGGTCTGTGTAAGTATCTACAGCTTTCCTTTGCACAATAAGTTAAGAAGCTTGGAAATGGAGACCAACCAGGTTAAAGTTGAAATGGAAGAACCAGTACAAGGATGGCATGTAGAGGGGGAGAGATGGAGACTAAGAGCCAGTGGTTAAGTGGTTGGATTCAGACTGGGGGGAAATAAGCAGTGGTGGGATTCAAAAAATGTAACAACCGGTTTTCTGCCCTAATGATTTCTTCCAAGAACTAGTTCACCAAGCTGCTCAGAAAGTTAACAACCGGTTCTCCCAAACTGGTGTGACCTGGCTGAATCCCAGCACTGGACATAAGTCCAAGCCTCTCTTCCTTGATGGAAACACTGAATATGGGCCAATTGCATGCAGCAGAATAACATGAAGAAAGATTGACATATAAGCTATCTTGAACACTTGGAGGAATAGCAGAATAGAAATCTAGTCATTAAATAAACTGAGATGGTGATCTAAATGCCAGCTTTCTTCTTGCTTTTTTCCAGCAACGATCAACGGTAGCTTCTATGATGCACAGGCAGGAGACTGTGGAATGCTTGAGAAAGTTCAATGCCAGAAGAAAGCTAAAGGTATAGTCTTAAAAAGGACAGCGACTTACGATTCCACATTTTGTGATTATCAAAGTTGGCAATATACATTTAATTACTGCGCCTAAAACCCATTCGGACAGATGTATAAGCTTAATGGGTATGTGTATGCACACACACACATGTGTACGTCTACATGCATGGGATTTAAACTTTTTCTTGTACCTGGTGGCTGAGCATTCCCCTCCATCAATTTACCTTTCCTTCATATGTTTGTTGTGAATTCAGCCCTCATTCATTTTCTCTACAGCACCCATCCACTTCTACATACTGTCATGCCTTCTTTTATGCACCGAGCTGTGTACTCGGCACCCATTCTTCCTGTTCCATCACCTGCATTCCTGAAGCCCTCATTCCACTCCGTATGGCTCAGCTTTTTGTTTCTTCTAATATTGCCGCTTCTACTCTCAAATAGCAAAGTGAGCAGAAGAATGCTTTACAGACTTTGTACTTCCTTCAATTCACATTCTTTCCTTCCAATAAGCCACACTTTGCTCACTTCCTTTCTATCATCCTTTGCACCAATTGGTAAGATACAGAATTTCACCTCTATTCTTTCGTTTTTCACCATGTATTTTAAACTTGTAATTGCTTGTTCTGTTTTCCCTGCTAAAAGAGAAAAAATAATATCTTGGTCTGCGATATTAATTTTTTGGATGTGTATCCCCATGTTGCATCATACAGTTTAATATTTACCAATTTGTTTACTTTATTCTTGGTGAGCAATTTGGCATCATCTGTATACTTTCATGTTCTCAGTCAAGACATCTCTGCCACTACATTTACATAGAATTGTAGCACTGGAAGGGACCTTGGAGGTCTTCTAGCCTAATTTCCTGCAGTAAATGGTGTCCGGTTTGTTCTTGAAAACCTCCAGTTGATTGAGTATCCACAACTCCAGGAGGCAAAAGGCTGTTCCATTCCTTCTTTGTTCTCACTGTCAAGAAATTTCTCTGTTGTTGTAGGTTGTAGCTAGGTTGAAACTCTTTCATGAGCTTCCATTCATTATTTCTTCTCCTGACTTCAGGTGCTTTGGAAAATAAGTAAACCCCTTCTTCCCTATGACAGCTGCTCAAGTACTGAGAGACAGCTATTATAGCGCTCTAATCCTTCTCTTTGATAGGCTAGACATGCCCATAATGTTCATCTTACAGTTTAGCCTCTAGACCCCTTACTTTGTTCTCTTCTCCGCACATTTTCTAAGGTTTTGGCATCTTTTTTTGTATCATAGTGACCAGAACCAGGCCAAGACAAGTAAGGCCTCACTGTTGCAGTATAGAATGGTACTATCACTTCTTGTGATCTTGATGCTATCCCTCTGTTGATGCAACATAGGACTACATTTGGTTTTTTAGCAGGTACAGCACACTACTGGCTTATACTTAAGTGGTGGTCCACTAAAACACCTAGATCCCTCTCACAGTTACTACTGTTGAGCCAGGTGCTGCCTATTCTACAACTATATTTGGGTTTTCCTGCCTAAGTGCAGAACCTTGTTTTTCTTACCACTGAACTGCATCTTGTTGAATAGGGCCTAATGTCTGTCAAGATAAAAAATTGATGAGTTCACCTTCTATCCCCTCATCTAGATCATTTATGAAGATGTGGAAGAGCACTGACCCCAAGACAAAACCTTGAGGCACCCCCCACTGCATGCTTCCCTCCATGTAGATGCACTTCTATTAAGCACCACACTCTTTCATTAATTCAAGTCAATATAGTTTATGTATACTTTCCCTAAATCAACAAATGTATGATCAGTTTCCTTTTTATAATGTTTATTGAAGCTTTAAAATACAAAGATAAAGAACTAATACAAACTAAGAAAAAAATGAAAAAGTTGTAACGAGAAAAAATGGGAAGAAGGGAGGAATATATATATATGGAAAAATACACTACAAGTCCAATTTAAATTTTGACCTTATTTAACACCTCATCCAAAAATCTCTTTATCTCACATCTCACCTTTTATCTATTAACAAATAATAAAGCCTTATCATTCAATCAGTAAAACTCCATCAATGAACACACACACACACATGGACACATTAACACATACACATTAAACAAGTAGATCAATGTCATATTCCTTGATCAACTTCCTTTCTCACATAAGTACATTTTTCACTCACCTGTTGGGAAACAATACCTCTGCCCAGCAGAAAGTTTCATTATTCTTCTCAGATTTATCTTATATTTAGTTTTTGATCCAGGTACGCTTAATAATAAATCCTCTGTAATTATTTCATTCACTTTCACTACTTTTCCCTTTATATAAATATAATGCTATTTTTTTCAGTCATTAGGCATAGATGCATCCCTCAAACATGAAATAACTCAAATTGTAACCCAATATGTATATCAAATCCATAATTTTACATTTCTCTGTTTATACGTCTGTACCTCTTTCCCATGTAAATCTCATTCCTTCAAGCATTCTCATTCTCTCTCTCTCTCTCTCTCTCTCTCACACACACACACAATGCCACTCTTAACATCCCTATCTGACTGTTCAAAGGAGCTTCTGCATCTTCTTTCCTTACATCCACTATGTAGTATTAGAAGATTAATCCATCCACTTTTATTGTTGCTCTTTTACTGTCATTTCTTTCATTTTCTTTTTTTTTCTAAATCCATTTTCCCACTGTTGATACTATCAAAGAAATGTCCCACATTCAGAGTCACTGATTCTTATGCCCATTACTATTTTTCTCTTTCATCAATAATAGTTTTAAATTTACATGCATTCCTTTGCCATATGGCTTTATAAATAAATTTATGTTCTGTCACATATTTGAAACAAGCAGACAGTTTTCTGTAACCTTTCACGAAAAACAATTCTCAATCACTTTTTAGTCTCTGAATGGTCTAAACAATTTTTCTTTTCTTTTATTTTGTTCTCCTACACCCATTCATTTTATCTGACAGAGTATTTTTTTATCCCTGGATTGCATTTGTTCAGAATATTGCACAGTTTTCATCAAATTCATATCTGGTGCTTTTATTATCAGCACTCAGTATTACATACATCGTACCTTTTGACACACATTTTTCCCTTTCATTCATGGTTAAACTTTCAGTACTTTGTATGTATTCATCAGCTGCACACCACAAAATCAGACAACCTTTATTAAATCTATTACATTCATTCCCCCCATCTTAGTTTCATGGACACAGAATAATCTATTTTGTTCCTTTAATTTTATTAATTAAGTAATGCTCTTCACTATTTACTCCGCCTACATTTCATGTTGCAGTCTTATGAGCTCTGGTGATCACCAAATTTATTAATTAAGTAATGCTCTTCACTATTTACTCCTCCTACATTTCATGTTGCAGTCTTATGAGCTCTGGTGATCACCAAATTGTTCTATGGATATGGGTCACTGCTATTACTAATATAGAAAAACATAGAAGTTATTAATTTAGTGGTACCTTTGGCTCATGCAGGGTCAGCAGCTCTTGGTAAAGTCAATAACAGCCAGTTTTAGCATATTTGGTTTCACCAAAACCAAAACCCAGTTTGCCCACATATAGTCACACCACTACATTGTAATTCACATCCTGCTAACTAGGAGGTACATGCAACATATAGAGTCCCATTTGGGAAGGCTACAATAAGCAAACCAGAAAGATATTTCCTTGAAAGAGAAGAGAAAAAAGTTCAACTAGTGGCTGCATGACATATCTTTCTATTTTGTGGTATAGATAGATCATAGTAAACATATATATTCACTGGTATAGTGTCCAGAATATTCATTCATTACTTTTTATGTATTTTATATAAATATATATGTATGTATTGCTATTTTTAGGGTGCAATCCTTACCACTATGCTGGTGTCTCGGAATTTTTCAGGTAAGAGTTCATTTTTCTGTTTCTTGATTTGTTTCCAGCAAATATGTTTAAACAAATTATAGATTTACAAATCAGACAGATTACACTTTATTTTTTGAAGAAGAGTCCAATTTCATGCTGCTATTGTTTATCTGATCTGATCCTAGATAAGAATTGCCATGATTCTTCCATCAAAAAAGGGCCAGTAATGCACTTGGCACTTTTCAGGTTTCTCTTTGTTTTTACTTGTGCAGCAAAGTTTGTTTGTTTTTCAGCTCAGAGGAGAGAGAATGAAATCCTAAACAAATACGTGGTTGATTTCTGGTTGAGGAATAGTAGGATGGCTACTACATATACAAAGTCCTAGAGCGGTGCTTCTCAAGTCCTAGAGTGGTGCTTCTTTGCAACTTGGAGATGTGTAGCATGGCTGGCTGGGGAATTCTGAGACTTAAAGTCCACATGTTTTAAAGGCTCTGAGATTGAGAAACAATGTTCTAGAGCATCCAGAATGGGGCAGCTGGAGTAAAAACAAAAATCAAGATGATGGCCACAATGCTGCCATCTTCTTTTCTTTTTTTGAATCTTTCCCCCCATTCCATGAATGTCCCTGCATCCAGAGCTGATTCTGATAATTGTCTCCAAAATTCTTAGTCCCAGCTGGCATTTATATCTATAGTTTTATTCAGAAATAGGAAAAACATGACATATATTAAAACCATTGGCATTTTCTTTCTCTGCGCCATTTTAAAGAGATTTTGCATGACATTCAAGTGCCAAAAAGATTGCTGCCCCCTATTGCAGCATTCTTTCTATTTGCAAATCTTTTTTTTCTTTATCATTGTAATCCATAATGTTAGATACTTTACAAAGTAATAATCCATAGACAGTTTCTTAAAAATGACTCTCTATATCCTAACTTCTCAAATTTAAGCATAACTTTTTCAGTTTGAAGAGGTGGGTCTGCTTATAACGGATTTTTTTTTTTAGCAGTAGCAAGAAACAATAGTTACTTCGGAGAAAACGGCTTCTATCAGTATTCTCTTTCAACAAAATGTTTTCTAACTTCATATCAATATGCATACTATTGTTTTCAGAACTTGGGTTTGAAATTTTCCTCCCTTTTTGCAAATAGAAACCAGTTTTTCTTCTTCACCTTCCAATAAGAGAACCTCTGAAAGTCCTCTTCTCATATTTCCAGTTTAATGTGAAACTAAGCACTGCAATGGTTTGAGAGGGTGCTTCTTCAAATTTCAATCTTGAGTGTAGGGGTTTGTTGAGGGGAAACCTTAGATCTAGATTTCAGTAAAATAGAGTCTTAGCTTCCCACTATTCAAAAATACATGATGCTGTGTTCACACAACCACTCAAAACTCTTAATTTCTGTCAGAAATGTTATAAAAAGATTTTATACTCACAGCAGAGAATATGATGATTGTGATAGATTGAAAAAAAAATCAGGAAAGGATTTGTGTAACTCTAGTCCTCTCCCTGTTTCTTCTACCACCAAATCTTCCCATAATATTTATAAGTGGCCAAATTGTGATCAAAGGACTGACTAGGGATTCATTACTCAGGGCAACTGAAATTCTTCATTGCCCAAGCTGTATGTGTATGAGAGGAAGAATGTCAGTTAAGTATTAGTGTAGGAATCAACAGGACAGTATAGGAGTCCTAATGAGATCAGGCACTTGTAAGGTTTGTAAATAATAAAATATATTTAAGCACCTTTTATTACTAATGGCCATCAGGTCATTGAGTGTATTTGTCTTTGCAATACATTGACTGTATTGATAATATTTTACAAAATACATGCATAAGTAGAAACAGCGCAGATCACATTATTAAAACTGTACCGACAAACAATATAATAAATCCTGCACTAACATCTTACACTATATTTACAATGCTATTCATATTCCCTTGCAAAAGAGATATGAGCAAAGTTCACACAAATAATACCCATTGATGCAACTACTCTAGAAAAGGCATGCTCTGACTTAATTTCTGAGAAATACATACCCAACAACAACCTACAAAATCCAAATAGAGCTAGAAATCCAAACCCAACATGCCTGGAAATAATGACAGGGCTGCAGAATGCCACCATCCTGTGAGTCTTCAAAAATGTGGGCATTAATACAGAAACCTGTATATCAGAAACATACAGAGGAAATAAACAAACCTTGTTCAGATCTCTAAATCCAAATCAGAATAGACCCAAAGGAGCAGAGAAAGCAGATGCAATTGAAACCATAGGAAACAACAGGCCACAGTTGTTCTTAAGCACAAGTGATGGGAGGTACTGTAATATTGAGCAAAAAAGAGAACTAATGTATCTAGAATGGATGGAAAGGGACAAAGCTGAGATCACAGAGTTCTGTTTGGAGCAAGGTCACCTGACAAATGAGTGTGTGTTGCCTTGTAAGGAAAAGCCAAAATCAAGGCAGGTCATGAACAGAGCCTGACTTATTAGAAAATGGAACATAACTGATATTTCAAGCCCTGGAATTTCTAATATTATTGGGGTTCATTTTCGTCATCTGACTAACTTTCTCTCCATTGTTTCTCAAGCAGATACGTTCTTCACTCCATATACTCCCTGATTATAAATGTTTACATCAATAAACCACTCTTTTCTTTAGCTGACATTTTTATTTGTCTTACTGGAGTTTTCAAGATAGCCAGCCTCCTTTTTGTCTAAAGCCACTAGCGGTGAAATTTTTTGCTACTCTTTTGGCAAAAGAAAACCTTCTCAAACTTCTTATGTACTTTATCGTATGTCCTTCACTTGTAAACATGTGCTCAGGTTTTTATTTAAGGAATTATCTGACTAGTTTAAAATGGGCTTTTGTGGGTTTCTACCGGTTCTGTCCACCTCTGTAGAACCGGTAGCTCTGAAGAGCAGCAGACATAGAACCGGTTCTATGTCTGCTGATGTTTTTGCCCACCCTCCCACCTGGGCTCCTACCTGATCTTTATTTCCTGATTTTATAACTTCAGCTGCTGAACAAGGCACAGCTGAAGTTAAAAAAAGCAGGAAAAGAGGGCTGTTTCAAAGGCTGCGTCTCTGCACACAGCGTGCTAAAGACGATTTACAGGCACGTGGCTCCCAGCGTGCAAGGAAGCTCGTAAATCCCGAACTGGTAGTTAACCCTGTTGTATCCCACCCCTGGCTGAATGCAAAGAAGATCCAAGGTCATTGTAAAAGCTGCTTGTGATTTACATGTTGAAAATTTTTCCAGCCTCTATGCTTCATAATTTGAATTGTAATATCCCTTAGGAATAAGAAGGGAGCCTTAGGGAGGTTTGATGAGGCAGAAGAATGCATGGCAGTTTTCTAGCCTTTCTCTAGAACAGGGCTGTCAAACTTGCAGCCCACGGGCCCTATGTGTCACACGCTGGACACACCCATGCCCAGTTTAGCAAAGGGGGGAAAAGTCATGATACATCATGTGACAACGACATAAGTTTGACACCCCTGCTCTAGAAACTTGCTTTGTGGGAGGGCTGCTGATTTCATACCACCAGGTTCACGTAGTATCTGAACTTCACATCTTTTCAGTTCCTGTAGCCACCATCAGTTCCTTTGAAACAAACCCCTTCCTAAAAGAGTTTGATTTCCATGAGGTTCTTCTTTCTCAATTTTTCTTTAAAGATTCCCCTCTACCAAAGCTTAAAAAATATAATTGCAGTGTCTTAAAGGTCAGTAAGTATGTAATAACTCCACAAAGACACCTGCAGAGAATTGAGTGCTACTCAAGACAATTTAAGAAGTATTGCTGGTCTCAGTCTGAAGGACAACTGAGAGCTGAAGACTCTGCTGGCATCTTACAAACACTGACCTGTTTTTATATGCATATGGTCCCTTTTGTCTGTCACACTCCTCACAGCCACATCCCCTGCCTTTTGTTAAGAGAATCCACAAAGTTTCTCTCTTCCACTCACACATGCAAAAAGCAAAATGGGACCATTTGATAAATTAGTGCTTTCGTTGAGGTGGGTGAGGGAAATCTCTGTTATCTCTGTGAGAGGAGAAAATGGCCTAAAACTAAATGATTTATGGGCGGGTTGGTTGAAAAAGAAAACAAATGAAGGGCTAGCACTGCTATTGCTTCTAGAACAGGCCTGTCAAACTGGCCGGCCTGTAGGCTGAATACTTCACAAGCAGGCCACGCTCACCCTGACTCCGCAAAGGCAAAAAACGTCCCAATCCATCATGATCCAGCCCATGATGCAATCACATTTGACAAAATGGTGTGTTGTGGCCCTTAAGAAACACTCTGGATCTGTCATTGATGCAAATGGATTGGGAATCAAGTTCAAATGTCATCTAAATTGTCATCTAGTTTGATTACAGGGCTGAAAATGTCAGCAGGTAGCAGCAATGGCCAAGGATGCCTTTGTCCAGCTTCATCTGGTTTGCCAGTTGCTTTTTCCGAGATCAAAAGGACTTCCAGGTAGTTACTCTTGACTCGTGCAACAGGCTCTATATAGAGCTTCCCTTAAAGATCTCCCGGCTATTTCAGCTGGTCAAGAAGGCAGCTGTGTAACACCCCTGCTTTGTTAGTGGCACAGTTACCAGTTTGCTTCTGGGTGTGAATCAAGGAGCTGGTCATTACCTATAATACCCTATATGGTATAAAACCTAGTTACCTGAGGATCTGCCTGGCTGATTTGATTTGGCAAGGTTAGCGTGCTCCAGATTCCTTTAATTAAACAGTGCCATCTACTAGGACCCCAGAAGTATGCCTTCTGTATTTCAACACTTCTGCTTTCAGGTTCCCCATGGAATCTGAATGAGTCCTTGTAATGGTATGTGTGAATGAGTTTGGGAGCAATGAGATGCAGCCAAGGGAACAGTCAAATAAAAGGCAGCTTAGCCATCCCGTGGAATGTGGGTAGGCAAGAATCTCAAAAGTCCTTAGTTTCTTGGGCTGTAAGTAAGTGGAGAGAAGTACTTTCAGACTTGCAAGTTTCTGTTAATATAACTTTACAATAAAGCAGAATTAGCTCTTTTGCTCATTTTTCCTTCCTGGTCTACCTTGTAAAACTGACATTCTGACCTATTGGTGTTTCAAAATGCGTTGAAGATCTGGGTGTTCACTTAAGCCTTTGGCTTAGAGTAGTTGAAACCCCTTTTGGGTCATGTGAATGTATCTCTTCTTGCCTGGTTTTGCCATCTTCTGTTCCTTTCGCCTTTATTACTGTTATTTTTCCTGTGTTTTTAACTTTGTGCACCATCAAGAGTTGCCCTGGGTTGGGCAGTGTACCATATTTAATTAATTAATAATTAGATGAAATGGCCCTGGCCAGTCTTTGCTTGTTCCTTCTCTCTCCTTCCTTCTTCCTTCAGGGTCCTTTTTCATCAAAGAGATGGTAATAGTTTTGCAATTAAGGGGGGAAAGATTTTCTCCTAAAAATTCAGTTTGGATTTGAATGCTTAAGTCTTGCCCAGAGGAGACAATTATTTTGAAGAGGATGAGAGCCATAGTCTGAATGTCCATCCCTTTCACCTGAGCTGAACAGTAGACAGAAAAGAGCCTAAGCTTTTGAGAGGAAGTTTTAGGATGACCTTATCTCAGGTGACAGATATTCTAGGTATCAGTTGTCATATGTTATACAAGAATTATATGTCTGCAAATCTAAACTAATTTGGTAAGAATATAAACAAAATTTTCTGTATGTCTGAAAGTTTGCAGAAGAATCAAAAAGCCACAATAATTTTTTCTCCCTCATTTTTTCCCTTTTTCTTTATAGCATGTTAAGATATGTTTGGAAACTGCAAACAATGCCTGTTATAATCCTATTCAGGAATATTCTTGGATGAAGGATCGCATTGCACCAGCAAAATAATTATGCAAAAAGGGCTGAATGGTGCAAAATTACTTGTAATTTGAGTTGTCCTGGTAAATAGAATTCAGTTCAATGCAGAATACACAATCTCTCTCTAAATTCTTCATTATATTCCCTAGCATTTTTGGAAACAAATTTAGAGTTCCAGGTTTCCTTCTCAGACAATCTAGTCTTTTATACTACAGTAATAACATTACATACGCTACCCAGAATCACTTTTTCATCAATATGATGAATGGCTGGATTAGTTATACTTAGTATATATAACATTGCAAAATAATAAACAAGGCTTTTAAATAAATATTAATTCCAATGCTTTTTATTTTTTTAAAAGTTTCAAAAAGCAACAAAAATATTTTAGAATTTAGAAACATTAGCTCTGTGGAAGAAAGAGGATAATGTTTGAGGCTCTTACAGTAAAGCTTTTGTACCAAAAATAGCTTTTGATCATAATAAAAATGCCTTTCATGTACTTGCATGAGATGGTTCTAACTTCTCACTGTATGCAGAGCATGATAGAACAAAAAGGGAAATCATTGTTGTTTCCATCTTAGCAGTTCTCAGATTGCCTTCCTACACCCAGATGGTATCGTATTAAAAATAGAAGCAAAATTTTCAACGGCATCTTTTTATCACTTAAAAATAAAAAGAGGATGCGAAACCTAGTTTTTAATCCTGAACATTAAGGATGAAATATTTCAATTCTGCCCATTCTTATAATTTAACTTATAATTGCAGGGATATTCTCCTTGCAGCCAGAAAACAATATTTTAAAATACACTCTTTACCCAAAAATGTTGCCTGTCATTGCTATATAGTATGAGGAGCCAAATATAGAATGTTAGAAGGATGTCCTTAAAAGATAAGGTAGAATTGTGTGATATTTTTGCAAGTGTGTGTGAAGCACATACATTCATTCAGGGAGGCCTAATGTGATTATGATGCCTTTTGAAATATATACTGCATATCATAAACAGGTAAAGCTGCCCTATAGTTGAAATTGACTCGTGGTGACTTCATTGACATAGCTATGCAGCTTTCTGAGCAGCAATGCAGAAATGGTTTGTCATTGCCTGAACAGTGATGCCCAAGTGACTCCTCCATATGCTGAAATTCTTAGACATATCACCTGAATTCAAACTGTTAAGGAGCTCCAGTGTAATTGTTTTCATGCAAAATAAGAATCTGACATGAGAAAAATGATTACAAAATGTCACAATTGCCTGGTTTACCAATAAGAAGCTTCAACATCATGATGAGATCTTAACTAATTGAGGATAATGGACATTGCAGAAGTGATGGATTATAGCTCAGATTTCCAGGAAGGAAGGGTAGCAAGAGACAGCACAGTTTATATAGCTTAAGAGAAGAAAGGTCAAGACAGCTCCTCCCTAACAGTTCCTAAAATATATGTTTTATGGTGCAAGTAGACTGCTCTAGTTTGGCAAGATTACTGTCTAAAGGTGGGGAACAAATAAAGGAAACTCCTTAGAAGAATCCCAACATGTCTTTCTGTGTTTTTGGACAGTAAACAAATTCCAATTCATGCGGACACTATTGGCTATATGATGTCCTAATCAGAACAGTAATATTTTTACATTAAATATGCTTATAACTTACCATAGCCTATTCTTTAAAATGCTATATTGCCCTTTAATCATAATGGTATTTGTCTTAAAGGGTGTGTGTGTGTGTGTATACATGTGTGTGCATGCACGAGCGTGTAGTGGCTCAGCAGTTAAAGATGCTGAGCTTGTCAGCCGGAAGGCTGTTCAGGTTCAAGACCCAGGCGTCAGGTGATGGGGTAAGCTCCCATTACTTGCCCAGCTTCTGCCAACCTGGCAGTTTGATGCATGCAAATGCAAATAAATAAGGAGGCACCACTTCGGTAGGAAGGTAACAGCATTCTGGGCACCTCAGAGTATAGTCATGCTGGCCACATGAGCACAGAAATGTCTTCGGACAATACTGGTTCACTCAGCCAAGAAATGGAGATAAGCATCTCATCTCATCTCCTAGAGTTGGAAAAAACTGGACAAGGGACTCTTTACATTTTTATTTCTCATAAACATAGTTTACTTTACCCCTCCCTACTCCAATCTTGTTTCATCTAAAGAACTGGAAAATTTGGGGTATCATTTCCTTCTAATCATAAGTTATGCAAACCTTTGGTTATGGTGATGTGGCTTTTTCCAGTACGGCAACCTGAATTGTCAATGAGCATCACAGACCACAATCGATATTAAACAAATGGGTCACAGATATGTTTTTTTTTATCTGTTGAAAAACCAGTTGTTTTTGGCCACGTGTACAATCTCACATGCCACTGAAAATTACATCTGGAGTATGACAATTCTAAGTATGGATAGCTTGCTTCATGTTTGGTGGAGGGATTTGGATACATTCATTGTTCTATCCTTGACAATGCTGGAATTTCTTCTGCAGGGAATCTGATCTTAATAAAATGTTTTCCTGTTCAGTGAAGTCTTTTGGGGGGTCCACTCCAAAATGCATATTTATTTAGGAAATTTATATGGTTGCTCATCTTAAGCAAATTAATCTGGGAGCCTTACAGTACAGAATGATAAAAGCAGCATAAATATATGGGCTTCCGGTGGTGTTCTGGTCGACGATGGATCAGAGACCATGATTGTGTGTGGCTTTGATCCATGCTTACCCTGTTGGAGGGGTCCTTAAAGGACCGGATCCATCTGACCCACCTCGTAGGGGTGGGGGGAAGAGGGGGAAACCACCAGCTGGGTCGAGGGGAGCCGCATCTCCCCTCCCTGGCTTGGCAAACTCCCCTAGAAGACAGGAAGAAGTGGCAGTCTTTTAATGGCTGCCCTGAAGATAGGAAGCTGCCGGGACACAAGTTTTGTGCTGGAGAGTGAAAGTGGTGAGCGACATGTAACTGGATAAAAGACTTTGAATATTCTTTTTGATAACCCCAAAAAGCGGAAAGAAAGAGCCCTCATTTGGAAGAGTGGTAGTGGCGAACAAGAAATAAGAGGAAAATATAAGGTAAAGAAAAATCCGGAAATAAAAGAATTATATGTGATTAGAGACTAAATTTGGAATAACATACAGAATTGGACATTAATCAGGCATTGGATAAAATACTGGACTTATTTGGAATTAGTTAAATCTAATATTAATGCTACAGAAAAGTGAATTAAAAATAAAAGAATTTTAAGAAGAAAGTGATATAGAGCACCACCTAAGGGTTAAAGATTTTCTTCTTTTATTTTTCTATGGAAAATTACTGGTTGTATATAATGAGATCCCCGGAAGCTTTATTAAAAAAAGAAGAAGAGGGGATTGCAGTTAAAACGGAGACTTTTGACAAGGATCATAACAAAAAAATTTGACTTTTAATAAAATAAAGAATAACTTAATAGACCAAAGAAATGGAAGAAATAAGCAAAGAATTTAAGTAGGAGCTCCAAAATGTGAGAGGTGTTTAAAGAAAGAATGAGACTGGTGGAGTTAATGCTGAGTAAAGTAATGGTGTCACAGCTTGCGGAAGAACAAAGGAAGCTCAGAGAGGATGAATTAAAAGAGGAAAATAACAGCCTTGACGAACATGAAGAACAAGGACCATTATCAAAGGACATAAAAGGACTTAAAACAGAGACATCGACATTAGAGACAATAAATAAAAGAAATAAGACACTCAAGACTAAGAAGAAGAAGAGAATACATAAGAAGAAACCCCAAAAAAAAGAGCTGAAAAGGAGGGACGGGAAACATGGCAGACAGGCAGAGGGAAATAAAAATAAAATTAGAAGGAAAAAAGAAGAAAGATTGGGGAAACTTAGAAAAGGGAAACCTAGCCAAAATTAAAAGGAATGATAACGTTTCAAGATTTAGAGATAAGGGTTCGGGATTGTATAAGGGAATGTATACTGGCATTTAGTTTAAAACTTGTTGGAAATTATTTTAGGGTTAGGGTTGGGTTGTATATGAATTATGCTGTTATCAACTCTTACATTGGAGGATTAAAACGGGAATGGAAATGTATTAAAACACAGATAAATTTTAGCGATTTCAGGGGGAGATATCTCAAAATATATATGTTTTAAAATATACAGTTGATTATTTAATGTGAGTAAGTTTAAAGCTGGGGAGTGAATTATTAAATTAGATAGATTGAGAGGATATACCATGTGGATTCTAAATATATTGGTTTTTATTTTTATTTTTAGATTGTTTATTATATAATTGGCTTAGAGAAAATTAAGGATAATAATGAAGTGTAATATTAAATAAAATAGGTGGTAAGCTGAAAACTGAAATAATAGGGGATAAAGAAATGGGAATCTATATATGGATGAAGTGATATTGATATTGAATTAATGTATTGAAATATGAAATGGAAATTTATTTAAAGATGGGTGAAATGGATAATGATATGAGATGACATCATATAAGATTGGTGGAAATGAAAGTATGATTATGTTCAAGTATTATAATCTGGAACCATGTTGCCCACACAGATATGTGTAAAAATGAAAAAAATAAAAACTTTTTGGAAAAAAAAGCAGCATAAATATCCAATGAAAACATAATAATATACAAATAGAACACAGTATGCAAATATAAACATATTAAATGCACAGTATAAAAGCTGAGGCAGTTTACACATTATCCTCAGTCGCAGACTACCTATATTGGGCTTCAGCAGCAATTCAGCTTGAATGCCTGTGGAAAATGTCAGGTTTTACAGACCAGCAGTTGAAGGTCATCTAGATCTTCAGGGGAGGCTATTACACAGGGTAAGTGCCACAGCAGATTGTTGAAGGACTTCAGAGGGAAACCGGTACAATCCATAATATGAACGATGGGTGTCAGATCTCCCATTTGAATCTCAGCTGAGTGATAAACCCATCAGATGTCCTTGAGCAGCCTCAACCCTCTGTTTTCTTCTTACATTACATTCACTGTTCTACAAATTTTGGGAAATTATAGACCTCCAAGATAAAATGGGTTAATTTTACATATTTTGATTAGATGAATTCAGTGGTGGGATTCAAAAATTTTTACTACTGGTTCTGTGGGCGTGTCTTGGTGGGCATGGTATGGCTTGGTGGGCATGGTAGGGGAAGGATATTGTAAAATCCCCATTCCCTCCCCACCCCATTGACCTGATTTCCAGCTCCGTTTTCCTGTATTTGCCAGTTCTATGAACTATTTAAAATTTCCACTTCCGGTTCTCCAGAACTGGTCAGAACCTGCTGAATACCACCTCTGGATGAATTCTAATTTCAAATATCTAAAGTTTTCAAGATATTTCACACTAAAGATTTATATACAGTTGAGTATATTTGCCTAGAGAGAGGGTGGTTTCTAATAATTACGATATCTCGTAACTTCTCGACAAAGTATGGTAGAACAATGAAAATGGTACTACATAGAAATGTGTAAATTTATCTTCACTTTGAGAACAGCAAGGCGGATGACTATGAAAAACAGGTGGCAAACTTGCTTAGGTCCTCTAAAATACTTAGTGCAAACAGGTTGCTGAACCTTCACATCTTACACTTGCATTTAGATTATTTCCCTTTGAACTGTGTGGCAGTGAGTGATGAGCCTGGGGAGAGATTCCACCAGGATATCGCAGGCATGGAGAAAAGATACCAAAGGAAATGGAGTCCATCAATGCTTGCCGATTACTGATGGAATCTCTCCAGGGATGGTACTGCAGTTCACAAGAGAAAAGCCAAAAAGCATAGTTTTAGATACTGAATAAAGATTGAACCTTGTCATTTAATCTGATGTTTGAGCTTGTCAATTTTTCATACAAAAAGCATGAAAACATTACATGAAAAACCAATAAATGAATGGAAAATTGTTATTGGTATCAATAAAAAGATAAATTTATAATGATCGGTGAGTTACCATTCTCATTGCTATATCACATTTTGCAGAAAAGTTAGGAGCACGTCCCCCTCGTAATTTTGAATTATTTTGATGCAATTTTGACCTTGGAAACTGCAGCCAATTAATACTCAGGACTTAATTTTCTTTGTTAATGACCAAATTCTGGTAAAATTAAGCTACTGGTACTTTCATTTCTAAGGCTTTCTCCTTATAGACCAGTGTTCTCTATGGTACACAGCTTTGGCAAGGAGCAAACATAGGTGAAGTGCCTTACTTCTTGAAATAAACAATTCAGTATAATATAATAGCCTGCCTATTGACCTCTTTGCTTTCATTTGGATTAGAGAAGAAAATAGCCCTAAACTGCTAAAATAAGTTTGCTGTTGGCTGACTGCATTTCTTTGAAAAGGCAACTGCTCCCTTGAAAAAATCTATGTAATCCTCTCCTTTTTCAAAGCAATTTGTTTTCCAGCTTCCATGCTACTTTGAAATGCAATCCTTTATTATATTTTTATTATTATTTTGGATTAGTGGTTTTGTAGCATTACTAAGACACTAAAATATTTCCATTACTCTAACTGGTGAGGTAGAATTACACATTTTCCTCTTTGGCTTTAAAATAACCTGAATAATTTAACAAATTGCAGACTTTGACTTATTTGCTATTTATCTGACAATTACAGTTCTGAATCAATAATCATCAGAAACTTTTGAACCTCTGTGAGTGCTTTTCAGACTGGAGGATAATAAAGAATCTTGAACTAAATATCTGTATTTTTCTAGAGAGCAAAAAGTTAAAGCACTTTAATAAACTAGTTCAATCCCAGGACAGCACTTCATTCTTCTTAACGAATACTGATTTCCTTATTCATGTTTCTTCACTAAATACACAGTGGATGAAGCTGCTGTTCATAAATCAAGCCAACTGGTTGACTGATCATTCTAATATTTATTTGCCTTTATTTCTTTAATTGTTCTTTTAATACAGCAACACAACCTGTTGCAACCGGTGTACATAGCATCATCCAGTTCCTTTTTGTGATTTTAAAATAGACATTCTAGTCTTTGTTCTGCAGCTAATACCTTCGTCTTTGATTTTGTTGACATAAAACTCTATAACTGAAAGTCTGTTTTACAAACCCTGTTTACATCTAAAACCTGCAGCTTTCTCAACTTCCTGATGTCCAACCCTTTGTGCCGGCTCCTGTGGTTTTATCTTCATATTTAAAAGGGAATAATATTATCTTTTTTATAATATTGTGTTTCCCCTCTTCTTACCTTTTTTTTTTTCCACATTTCTTTTTAAACTAATCTACTTGCACCATGCTAATGGGCCTTTATTGCTTTATTGTGGCTCCTCCCACTGAATGATTGTGTCCAATCAGTTGGCAGGCAGAGCTCCGCCCCTGCTTCGGCCACCATGAGTGCTGCCGGCCTAGCTGAGCAAGGTATGTGGCATGAGTCGTATCTCCTGAGTGCCTGATCTTAGACCCACACACTTGCCCTCCCTTGATCAATTCCACTGCCAGTAAAAACCAGCATGATAGTATTTGTGCACTTAGTGAGACACACCATCCATGCTTGTTGGCTGAGAAAAGGGCATGCACTAAGGTATCCATCTAACCAAGTATCATAAGTACATTGAGTTTGAACCTACTAACAAAATGCATGTTGAGTAGTTAACCCTGTTTTGCTGTGAATTGATGGAAGACATATGGAGACAGGGATTGTCATAGTGTCAGTACATTTTTAAATAGTTTCAGAAAGTTGCTATGGCTCCTACAACCACAGATGTCTTAGGAGGATATCAATCTATTAGCAGATTCTGAATTTTGTTTTTAATAACATCTATCATTTTATAGGAGGATAGCATAAGATTAGCCTGCTATTTTCTTATACGAATTGGTGATAAGCAGCGACACGCAGTAGGATTCAATATTATGCATCATGTTTGTAATTATATTTGACTGCAGGTTAAAATTTGAGGAATAAAAGATAAAAAGCAGTGGGATAAGGTTTCTTGTACTGGCAAGGACACTTAACTTTTATTCAATAAAGAACATTGGACTTGTACTTCCAAAATTATTATAATTTAAGAATGGAAAATATCTGTTAAGTCCTCTTGTTAAATCTCTTTCCCCCCCCGCCCACCCCCAGAAAGGCAGGAAAAGATAGTGTGCTGGTAGAAGCATTAATCCCAAATTCAGAAAAAGCTTCAAAGGCCAGATAATTTCCTATTGCTAATTGTTCTTCAGCTAAACAAAAGTGTTCAGGGACAAATAAATATGTCAATAGCCTGAATGTTGCTTGAATGGGAAGCATACAATGTGGGGTGCTCAGTTGACAAATTTCAGAGTATTTTCTAATGACTTTAGAGCCAGAGCTGAGCCAACCTCCCTAGGATTTCTTTATGGACCTACAGGTGTGTTCCTAGAACTATTGAATGCACACAAGATTTCCCATGATCCCCTTGCTTATCAGATGAGGCCCCTTAGAATAGAAGGTGGAATAAGGACCCTCTCATCGCAGTTTATCTTCTTCCTACTTATTAATTTAATCTCTGCTTCTACCTGGGTGCACGTACATGTGTGACATTTCATGCAAAATATATGAATTCATGCAATATATTTGAATATATATTGCAGATTTTAGATGTGTTGTGATTTAATTTCCCTGTTGCAGACTGTAGGAGTAGGGTTTTGATTTAGTAAATAGTGCATGTCCAGAATCTGCAGGAACAAAACCAGCCTTGGTGTTCATCAAAAGTAGTTACTAGGTTTGCTGATAGGTTCTTAAAGTTAGTGTTGCAATCTTCAAAATTAAACTAGTTGAAGAAAGAGCTTTATCTTATCAGATATACACCAATTATAAATCATTCTTTAAAAGCGACATTAGTTCAAAATGCAATCACTATTACATTATAATGAGTCTCTGTATAAATGAAAAGTGCATTTTATCCAACCAAATTAGGTGTGTGAGCAGGCATCTACAATTTATATGTGGCTAGAGGCAACCTTTCTTTTTTATGAGAAATGGAATTTTTTAAATGGAATGGAATATATAGAGTGGTGTGAGGAGAAATTCTCTTCACCACCACACTGAGCAAGCAGTTTTTTCCCCAGCCTAATTAACTTTTGATATGAAAACTAGACTAGGAGAAATTTGCTTGCAGCCAAAGTGGGCATCTCTTCAATTTGTGCTTTATTTGAAATCTGTGATTAGATACATGAGGAGAGCCCATAATATAATACTCAGTGGAGGAAATGGGAACACTTATTTTTCAGGCTACTAGCTTTTCTTGCAAGGAATTTTCCTTGAAAAGTAGCAGAACCAGTGTTGCCTGCCTTTGATGTAAAGACACTGGACTAATTGGTAATTTCTCATAAATAAACAGGAATTATGGTGAGGTTTAAAGGCCCTCTAAGGACTACTTATGATATATTTAAATGCCAATGAAGGAATGATCCCACTTGCTTTAAACAACTTTCTCCAGGACTAGTTTTTAGAATCTACAATTCTGGAGGTAAAGCTACACACACGTATTTGTAATCAATTATTTAAATAGTTTAGACTAATAATAGGAAGAAATGTGTGTATAAGCACTTCAGTAATATATACTATTGGGAACAGATAAATTATTCCTAGTTAATGTTGATCTATAATTTTAGGAAAGGACTTCAACTGCAGGATTGAACATTTTTTGTTGTCTTTAGAAGGAAGGCAGGAATAGTTGTAAGTTGTAATTGTAGTAAAAGTTGTCCTTCGAAGGCAAATTGACATTTAAGTTTTAGCTAGGCTTAACAATCATAATGCTTCCAAATTCATTGTGGCCACTGACTTTTTAAAGATATATAAATAGCCCTCACAATCAGTCATTTTACAACCATTTGAAGTTATGATGGCCACAGAAAGCACTGGTGACTATCTTACATCATCTCCCCACTACAGTCACATGACTGCATATAAGCTTTATGACCATTACAGTATTCCATGGTCACATGATTTCAATTCACTGGTTTTTTTGCTGATTTTTGGCAAAAAAAACCCATTCAATTATATGGATTCATACTGTTTGATTATTGAACACCGCATTTCACAACAACTGTCACATTCATTTAATGACCACTACAAAAAAAGGTCAGAAAATTATTTCAGTTCATGTGAGTGCTTCGACTTATGACCATAACAATTTACAACTCGGATTTCCAGTCCCAATTACTATTGTAAATCAATAACTGTTTGTAATACCTTCACAATTGCAAGCTCATTTCCATTTAGAAATTTCAGTGCAGATTATGTGTCATTTAGGCCAATACTAAAAACAGAAAATGAAAATCAAGATGGAATAATAACTAAGGAAAAGTCAGATTCAAGCAATCAAAAAGTCAGATTGAAGCATTTTAGTTTCATTGTTCTCACCCTACCCTACCCTGGCCTACTGTGTTAGGATGCTGTTAAAACTGGGGAAACCCGCATGGGTGCCATCTTTAGATCTAAAACAGTATTCCCCTAAGCCTCACATAATTTCTGCAAGACTAAATGCAGCTTTTCTTTGTGTGTTGTGTGATCCATTATCTTTGCGATTCAAAGACTGTATTACAACCCGGTTCAAAAATGGTTGAATTCCCCTGTTCTATATCAAAGGCAGGATATAATTGCCCAATAAATATTGTATGTGTTTTAATATTTAATTTCCAGAGGCTTCTCAAAACACGCATGTTTACAGCTGTAAGTTAGAATTGGATGGTGGTATGTCCCCAGAATCTGCAGAGTATAAATATAGAATGTTACATTCTCTGGAAAACCTCTTTGCAACTCATCTGTTGTCTTGTGCTGAGAAAAGCATTCTCTGTGTGTTTTGTGTTCTTGTGTGGTGCTTAATTGTAGGCATTCAAGTTTCTTCTTTTGGATAACGGTGTGTTATCTAAAAGTCCAAGCTTCATGCAAAATGTATCTTTGCTCTTTTTTTTTTTTTTTTGAGGGGGGGGGGGAGACTGTTTTGTAGATTAATATATATCAGCCTTTCCCAGCCTGCTGTGTATGCGAATGTTGAGGAGGAATTAAATTATAAAGTGTGTGGCAAAGAGCTGCAGATGATTTATGAGATCAGAATATGGGTGAATTTCAAGACCACCTGTGCTCTCATTAGCCAGCTCCTTGGGGATTTCCTTCTATTATATCAACTCTTTACATTGACCAGAGCTGAATGAATAACTTCCAGTCATTCTCTTCTCAGTGTCTGCACTCTATATTATAAATGCAGACTTCCCATTCCCATAATATCTATGTTAGATTTTCAGTTACCTTAACATAGATTTGACCACATAATTTATTCCTGACCTCCCTCCAAATGCTTATAGCTTGCTTAATCTTTATTTATTACCATTTTTAGAAAAAAAAAAAAACAATGGTAATCCTGGGGTAGAATCAGAGGATCTATTCTAGAGCAATGCTAATAGCTTAATTTTTGACAGGCCAGAGGAAAATTGCCTGACAGGAATAAGAACACCTTGACCTTATTCCTTTGGCAAAAAAGGGCCAACATTGGGCTTCTATGAAACCAGCTCTGAATTTTATGGCACTATTCAGAAGGCCTATTCTCCCACTCTAATTACATCAACTGCAATAAAGAACATTGCATTTCTTGGTGTTCTTGCTTTACAGTGTACAAAATCTATATCCAGGTAGGATTGGTTTTCAGGGGCCACTCTGTTGTCTCAATTACACTATGGCATCATGTCTGATGGAGGCAAAACTAAGGCAAAGTCTCAAAGTTTCAGGGAGGGATTACTTTTCATCCTTTCTCATATTTTCTTTTTTTTTAGTATAATTAACTGCATGAGGTAATTTTCATTTCCATATGATAACTATAATAAAGTTGGAATAAGTACTTCTCTTTTTCTGCCAAAAATGTTGCTGAATTTTCCAGAATCAGCTTTCTGTAGATAACTTTGATATTTTCCTTATGCTGCAAACAAAACTACAGTATAGGAATTCGAGATCTGGAATGGATTAGGGTTTAATTACACAAGCTTAAACATAAATTGGTTTCCTGCTGGATGAGTGCAACAGCGCCTTTTTATTATATCTTGCCTTAATTTTTCAAAGCTCTTATCTGCTACCTTGAATTTTATCCCATGGTATGGAAACATACATGAACCAGCATGCCTTCTTCACATGTGAAATATTTTTGTACAACAGAGTTATGTAAAAGAGGAGGAATATCCATTTCTCCCCTTTAGATACTTGCACTTCCATGTTTTAAAAATTTGCCTCATTAAAAAAAGAAAAACGATTAAAAGCAGTTAAGACTTGGTTGTTCTATCAAGCACAGGGGAAGGGCATATTGTGAGTCAAGTTGGATCCTGGCAGGCACATGAGTTTGTATAGTTGATATTGTCAATTTTGTTCATATTATGAGTAGATTTTCTTATTATTTTTGAAGGAGGTGCCTTTTAAATTGATCTTGGTAATTAGCTGCACAGGGCCTTTGGAAATGGATAGTGTATAAATGAATAAAACATAATTTTAATGTTGTTTGCATTTAAATGACTCGCAGGACAGAAATATGTTATCTAACAACATTCCAGATTAGGCCATAGATTCCATGTTTAGTGAATAGGAAGCTGTACATATTCTGTACATATATTTCTCATTAGTATCATAATCTGTCTGGTCTTGGATTTTAAACATTTATAAGGCTACAAAATAAATGTGAATCTTACTTCGTATTAAATATATATGGTACTTAATTTTTTTTAATGTACCTTTTTATTATGCCTCAATCGGCTGCTAGCTTGTTTAAGGCCAAACATATGCTGCATTGGCCCAGCAGACCAAATTATGTATAGAGGAATATTCTAGAGCCATAAGGATCCTTGGATGTCGTTAGGCTTTTATGCTGCTTTTATGTTCTAAAAAAGGTGTTGGGATAGAGCTCACAACCCCAAACATTGGCTGTCATTTCAGTGAACAAACGCCATGAAACAAAGCCCAAGTTTCATTTCAGGGTGTTTTGAAGTTTGGAACATCTTTTCTGGAAATTAGAATACTAAAACTCTTGGTCTTTTAAGCACCCGGATTAGTGTTTTTATTTTTAAAAACATAAAGCATGTTCTTTAGGTGACAAAACCTCATAATTTTTGTAAGGGTAGTGTAGATATCACTATTCAAAATATGCTGTTCCTGATTAAATTGATACATCATTGCGTGGATGTGAACAGTTTTCAAAGGACATGAACTGTTAACTAATTTGTACTGTCCAGTCCCTAAAAATCCTCTTCCAACTACAGTATATGATTTCTGTAGTATAAACTACAAGATCTAGGTTTCTTGTGTGCAAATGTTTCTGTGTTGAGTGTGTTGATCAAAGACCTGCAACACAAAATTTATTTTGAAAAGTATATATGAAAATTGTAATTGGCATGGATAGGCCTCAGTGATGTCAAGCTCTTTGTGTGTCCTTCTGTTATATATTCATGTTCTGGTTTTGTGTGTATTCTGTCTTTGCCTTTGCAAGCTAGTTAAATGAAAAATAAAGTAACTTGCTCTTCTCCAAATGAAACATGTAAACTTCATCTGATAAGTGATCTCTTTTGAATTCTCCCTCTTGACAACTGCCGATCTGACCTTTGCCCAGAGTAGCAGCAATCAAGTTTTCCCTAATGTTATCCTATATTGGATTTTAGTGGACAGTTATATTTTTCATTGTACTGAAGTACCCAGACTTAATTTTTACTTTTTCTATTCTGCATTTTGTAAGTAAGGGATGAGCCACTTCACATGCCATATTTCTTCAAAGAATATCATATCTGCCTATCGTCATGTCTATGTGCAGGAGGAAATCAAAAGATTTTTAAAAAGCTTTTTTATGACTTTCTAGAATAAAATTTGTCATATAAAACACTGATTCAAGGGATAATTCTTCTGCATGTCAATTTAAGAGTTGGTTTTTAATTGCTTCTTTGCTGATAGCTTTGGCTACTGAAAGGGACAGAGGTAGTAAATAATGAAAGCAAAGATATGACCATCTCAAAAGCTCTGATGATTTGTGTTTTGTCCAGTTCCTTTAAAAAAATATGATTGTGGTGTAAGGTTTGGATGTTGGTAAGGCTGTTGGTTCATGCAAATTTTATTGTTTTGAGCAAATAAGAGCCTAAAATGAATCTAGCTTGGTTTTTTATGTTGACCTGCTTTAAGGAAAAGAGAAATAATGTTAAAATGTGGTTCATGTGCTTTTCTCAATTCTATTTGCAGCTGCCAAGAGCTTACTGAACAAAAAGTCAGATGGAGTAAAGGTAGGTTTTGAAATCGGGAGCATCCCTTTCTTTTCCAGTCCCTTGAATAGAAATCTGCATCTTTGGCCAGCCTAAGTGATTCATATGTCAGATAATGGCTATGCACAGCTTCTGCTAAGATGATCTCTGCAACTTGACAATGAAATTGATAGCTGAGCAAGCCATTAATGCTCAAGACTTAATGTAGGATTTTCTTCCAACTATTTCAGCAAGTACAATAACCACCGTAATATTGAGCTATGGAACAAAGGACTATCTCTGGAAAATTCTTAGACCCACAATATCAAAAATATTTTATACTTAGTGAATTTGCAGGGCATGATTTAAATATCTGGAAGTGCTTATTACATCTTTAAATAAATATATAATTATTTGCATGCTACAGATGCCCTGTACTTCTGTGTGGAAATAAAATGAGAGCAAGAGATCTATAACATTGGATTAATAAAACAATGTACTTTACATTAATGGATTTCACAGCTGTTTTACCAAAGATCTCTTGATTATTATTTCTGTTTCCTTTTCCAGTGGGTATTTGTCTGTCTGTTAGAAAATTATGTTTGCCATATTACCTATATTTATTGGAATAATTAATTTCTTATTTTATATATGAGTTTCATATTCCTGAAAACTACTTTCAAATCAAATTATATTCTTTGATAATATTGTTGGTTTTTTTATGTTTGGGGAAACTAATGGTCCTCAAGCAAGGAAATAAAGTATAGTCCCGATTCTTGCATCTTATTTACTATTCTATGAATATTACATCTTCTGTGAACTATACATTATTTAAAAATGGGAATTGCACATCACTGAATTAACATTATTTCCCAGTCACAGAAATAGAAACTAGCATTAAAATCAATTGCTGCATTTATTTATTGTGCTGTGTCCTGTTAAAGACCCCTAAAACATTTGCCTACTTTCCATTCCACACATCACTGGATGCACAGAGAGAATTAAACTATGCAAGCTGTGCTCACATGTTGGTGATTCTCCAATTTTCCTGTCCCCCACCTCATATATACATAGTGTAAACTAATACAGCTAAGCAATATATTTAATATGATGCATTTAATCATAATAAGCAGCTGACCAGGCTTCACTATTGCATGAAAGAGGTCTCTGTATAGAATACAAGGACTCCTTTAACATTAAACATGGGTGAAGTTAAAAGGCTGTTCCTGTTCCTCTCGTGTGTTCAGTAGAACATTAGATTAGCACTTTTACTGCTTTATTGTTGTTTTTCCAATTTCCCACTAATCATAAATATTTCTTTAGGCATTAAATATGAACCACACCATGGTTCTTTGTTAATTGTTTCAGCAAAAAAAATGATGCTCCTGATATTCTACATGTCCTAATTTTGCTGCTGGGGGAAGAAGAATGTCTCTGTTGTTCTCGAAACTCCTAAGTTAACAAAGTAGATTACTCTAAACACTTTCCTATTGACTGTTCTCACTTAAGAAGTTGTGGGGGTTTGTTTCCATTTCATTGTTTGTCTGATTCTCTTTGGATGTCTTTCAGAACTGGATCAGAGAGAATATGCTTAAAGAAGGGTGAGCTATAAGTCAGTGGAAAAAATAACTAGGAGAGAATTTACAGGTGTAATCCTTGATTTCACCTTAGTGACAAATGTCTGTAGAGATTTTCGATCATGCAGGTCATCAGTATTTCAAAGGTGCTTTTCAAAACGTTTGTAAATGTTTCACTTTTCATTTGCCTTTTGAAAAGCACCTTTGGGACCTCAGTGCCATTTTCATTTGCCTTTTCTTCTCCACGTGGAGAACTCAAAATGTTCCTCCTGGTCCAATTCACAGCCCATTTATGTAAGCAAGATAGAAGAGGATTTTTCTTTTCTTTTCTTCTCTCTGCTTTGCTTTCCCTAAAGTCTTCATTTTTAAAAAGAAAGAAAATGGGCCTCGAGCTCCTTGTCAGAATATTCCGGCAACCATGATGTGCAATTAATATTTCTGAGCTAAACTCATCTTAATAAGTTCAACTAAGGGAAATGTTATTACTTATTCTGACTAGTTCCAAACCTCAAAACATATTTGGTCCTAAAGTTAATCAAAGAGATGAGTTTGCCTAGAACTCCTGGCTAATGATGATACAGACATTATGTAGGGATTGAACTCCAACTCTAAATGTCTGTCTTCCATATTGTCCTGAACCCCAGTCATTTCAATGGAGTCTGTTAGTTGGACTATAATCTTACAGTAAGATACAAATAAACCACCTGCAAGATTTTTCTACCTTTTTAGTGCAAATTGCCAGATTTCTTTATTCATTGCTACTTGCTGACAGATAACTGTGATTGCATAGAATAATTTAAGCCAGCTAGAGATAAGTGGAATAACTGTTCTTTATCTGTAACCTTTTGCAGTTTAAATCCAGATTTTGTGGTTAATTAGTCAGTTCTTAAAAGCCCTTTGTGACTTGCGCTTGTCTAAGACACAGTGTTTCCCCAATATTTTTGCTCATTTGACCTGGACCACCAGTTCCACTTCCATTGTGAGATTTAATTGAAAAGGGAACCCTGCTGTTGGGAGAACTAACTACCTTTGGAACAAGTTGACCCCTGAGGCAGTTGTGGCTCTCCCTCTCATGGCTTGCAAAACGTTATTGAAGACCTCTGGGAACTGATCACTACAAAATTCCCAACACCTCAAATCATGTATTATTGATGTCCATTTTATTACAAAATATATTATTTGATTGTATTATTCTATTAACCTTGTTTTCTTTATTTGATAAATTGATGAAACAGTCCATCTCGTGTACATTATTGTTTTGACTCAAACCTTGTTCCAAGGAAACAAACATGAAACAGAGGTAACAGCAAAAAATTTTAATGATTCTTTACGAATTCCGTTCCTCCACGGTTAAAAGGCTGTTTCAAATTAATTATCTCTGATAAGAATGAGCCTTGCCAAGGTGGTGCAAGGCTGCCAAGAATACTAGATAAAGTTACTAAGAAATATTTCAAACACAAAGAGTCTCCAAGCACCAACCAAGATATTCTGAATGTCCACAAGGTTTGAGTGCAAAAACTTCTTTGCTTCTCGCCAAGAACTCCAGTTTCTCAGCTGGCTTTTATCTCTTGAGGGAGGGGCCATTACCTTGCAGCCTTATTCCCGAATCGTCCATGCTGCAGCAGCTGCTCTTTCCTTCGAGCAGCCCTGCACGCATGTGCACTGGCCACAGACTCCTCAGGAACCTCTTCATCACTGCTGCCAGCCTCTACAATCTCTGAAGGGAGCACTCCACTCCCTGATAGTCCTGGCCCCATCCCTGCCTTACATGCAGGCCCATCATCTGAGTCCTCTCTCTCCAAGACTTCAGCCATCTGCACCTGCAGCCGTCAAACCACAATAACTGACCATTAAAACAGAATAAAAACCAAGCAATAATTATAAACCTATTTTATATTCTAGGAGATTGAGGTATGCCCTCCCTAATAGTAATTTAGTAGGGGAGCACTTATATGAGGTTCAGATGGAATCAAATGTAAAGGGAACACACCCACCTTTGATAAAAAGAGAGAATAAAAAATAGGGACTTATTACTCCTTGTACCTTTTAGATTTTCCAAGCTTACATAAAATATATCTTCCAGCTTTTCCCCAGGATGGGCTCTATTTGCTACAGAACAAAAGTAAAAAAAAAAACCCAACAACAGTACTTTAAATTCCAATTCAGTCAGAAAAATCCTTTTATTCTTTCTTTTGCAGCAAGTGCAGATTTCTCATCATTTCTTCTTGAAATTTAGTTCACAGATTGTCATGCTTGATGTAGGCAATGGTGTGTGCTGCTCAGAGCTCTTGGAAAAAAAAGATCTAATTCTAATGTTGTATGTTCTCAAGAGAAAATTCGGCAAGTGAAATAGGACAAACTTAAGTGCCTGCATGCTAACAGGAGTCTTGCTTTGTTTACCCAAAAGCACTTAAAGTTTATGCATTATATTTGTAATACTTTCTGATAAACTTCAGATGGAAATTCCAGTAAAATAACTTTATAATCCCAAGGCTGTCTAAGCTTTTGGCACATAAGAGCCATACTGCATGCCTTCCAGTAATGAAAAAAAGCACATTTACCTTGTACTCAAATCAAATCTAAATGTGGTCTCAGATCTTTGCAAAAATGAAAAAGCTGCTTGGAAGCTTCAAAATATTATGCATATAATCAACATGGAATAAAAACACTGAAGATGTCATGGTACCAAAGGCAAAATGTCAGCAAAAATAAGTTACAATTATCTAGAAGTACAATTGTTAATGTATGTGGGAGATTTAAAATATCTTCATGTAGCTCTGAAAAAAATGCAACATAGCAGGAGAACATACTCAAATAAGAATGATCATTGCCATTGTCTCTAGGGTTCTGTCTGTAGGTAGGTTTCTCCTGCTTTGCTCTAGAACAGCAGTCGCCAACTGGTGGGCCGCGAGAAAATTTTGGTGGGCCGCAGAGAAATCTCAGCCGCAGAGCACACCCCAAAGCAATTAATTCAGGCTGCGCAGAAACACAAGGCTATGCCGCCCACATGGCCCGCAGGAACCCTCCCTACCCACTCATTCCTTACCCAGCAAACTTGCCTGCTAAGTTGCTATTTTTCTTTTTTCCGACCATCATCTGTTCTGCTCTGCTGGAAGATTTAGATTAGCTAGGAAGCAGGAAATGGTTGGCTTTCTTGCTTTCTAGCTAGTCCTTAGATCTTCGGCTCTGCTTTTAAGCACAGCCGAACCTCCCTTAGGACTGAGGTTCTATTATTCAGTGCAGACTCAAGGCAAGCAAATTTGAGAGACTGACCTAGCCGATGGCAGATAGATAGATCACGGAATGATTCTATGAGCAACTCAAACTGCCTGCTTTGGGGTAAAAGTTGCTCATTTTTTTATAAAAAATTCAATATTTTTTATAAATATTTTTTATAAAAAATTCAAAACACAACATGGTGTGTTGTGAGTTAATTTTGTGAGTTTTCTTGCAAGCTTTATGTGACAGACTGAGCTAGCCAATGGCAGATAGATAGATCTCTGAATGAATCTGTGATTCTGTGAGCAACTCAATATGCCTGCTTTGTCTGATTTTGGTAAAAGTTGCTCTTTTTTAATAAAAAAAAATCAATATTTATATAAATATTTATCATATTTACATACAAGCCATGCCCAGCCAGTCACATGACTACCAAGCCACAACCACAAATTAGGCCATGCCCACAGAACCAGTTAGTGGTTCCTGGGATTTAAAATTACGAGTTTGATGGTCCCTGAGGTCCAAAAGGTTGGCGACCCCTGCTCTAGAAGGCTTAATATGGGGCAGCAAGGAAAGGAAGCTATCTCAGGTTATGTGGTAGAAGTGGAAATAGGGGTGCAAATGGGTTTATAACATGAGTTCTAAGCAAAATTGGGAAGATGTTGCAGATATAAGTATTAGTAGATTCTGAAAAAGGAAGAGAAAAGTGGCATGATTTGGGTGGACTAAACCAGAGATCTCCAAACTTGGCAACTTTAAGACTTGTGGATTTCAACTCCCAGAATTCCTCAGCCAGCATATCTGGCTGAGGAATTCTGGGAATTGAAGTCCACAAGTCTTAAAGTTGCCAAGTTTGGGGACCCTGGACTAAACCATAACTCGGACCTTGAATAAGCATGGTGCAGGACAGATTTAGGGAAGGAAACATCATCCCCCTCATTGGCATCATGGTAGAATAATTTCGGTCTCTACACAGTTCTTAAGGAATTATCTTTCTTTTTTCCCTGCCATGTTGATATTTCTCCTATTTTTCTCCCTGATTTCTCACACAGCACAAGAAACAGAGAAGCTCATAAATTTTAGCTTTATCAGATGAAATATCTATTCCATGTACTTTTAATTCATATCCTTGTAGGACATATATGCCATCTGATCAGTCCTATCTGGCCCCTGTTTGCAATTATCTTTCATAAGTATTTGTCTTTCTATACAAGTATTACAGAGAATTAGAGTCATGGAATCATAGGGCTGGAAGGAACCTTGGAGGTTTAGACAGATTAACAGAGTTGGAAGGGACCATGGAGGTCTTCTAGTCCAACCCGCTGGCCCAAGCAGGAGACCCTACACCATTTCTGACAGAGGGCAGTCTAGTCTCTTCTTGAAAGCTTCCAATGATCTTCTAGTCTAACTCTACCCAAGGCTCAGACAAATGGTTATTCAATCTTTTCTTGAAGATTTCCTGCCGTGGAACACTCACAACCTGAGAGGAAAGCTGTTTCGTTGTAATTGTTGTCACTATCAGGAAGTTTCTCCTTAATTCCAGGCTGGCTCTTCCTTTGATGAGTTTCTACCCATTGCTTCTTGTCCTGCCCTCAGGTGCTTTGGAGAATTAGTAGATCATCTTCTCCTTATGACAATCCCTCAAATACCAGAAGACAGCTATCACCTTATCAGGGAAATGAGTGGCATAAAAATATAATCAGTAAAATTAAATCATGCCACCCCTAATCCATCTCTTCATTAGGCTAGACCACGGGTGTCAAAACATACCGTGTCATGTTGCCATAATGTGACATATCACAATGATTTTTCCCTTCATAGAGCTGGGGTGGGCGTGGCCTATGCATGACACATCAGGCCTGCAGGCCATCAGTTTGACACCCCTGGGCATACCTAGTTCTCTCAATTGTTCATCATGTGGTTGAGCATCTAGTTTCCTTATAATCTATATTGTTCTTCTCTGCACTCTTTCTAGGTTCTCAGTGCCTTTTTGTATCGTGGCAACCAGAATTAGATGCAATTTTCCAAGTGTGATCTCACTAATGTGGTATAGAGTGGTACTATCACTTATTGTGATCTTGATGCTATCCCTCTGTTGATGCAACCTAGGACTGCATTGGGGTTTTTTTATCAGCTGCAGCACACTGCTGGTTCATACTTCATTGGTAGTCTACTATGACATCTAGATCCCTCTCACATTTACTATTGTTGAGCCAGGTGCTGTTTATTCTACACCAGTGTATTTGGTTCTTCCTGCTTTAAGTGCAGGATGTTACTTTTCTCCCACTAAACTGTATCTTGTTGGATAGGGCTTAATGCTCAATTCTGTCAAGATGCAAATTTGATGAGTTCCCCTTCTATCTCCTCATCTGTATCACTTATGAAGATGCTGAACATCACTGGGCCCAAGATGGAATGTTGAGGTACCCCATGCTTCTCTCCATGTAAATGTAGTTCAGTTAAGGACTACGCGCTGAGTGCAGTTGGTCAGTCAGCTGCGAATCCAACTGAAGATGGTACTATCTATCCCACATTGTTCTATCTTACCAAGAAGTAGGCTGTGCTCTACTTTGTCAAATGCCTTATTAAAATCTAAGTAGATTATATCCACAGCATTTCCCTGATCCACTAATTTAGTTACTTTATCAAAGAAGGCCATAAGATTTGTCTGGCATGATCTGTTTTTAACAAACTCATGCTGATTTCTAGTAATTGTTTTGTTCATTTCTAGGTGCTCACAAATTTGCAGCTTGATTATCTTTTCTAGGATTTTTGCAGGTATTGATGTTAAGCTGGAACCATTTTTCCTCTACCTTGGAATCATATACCTGTAGCTCTTTTTGAGTCCTGCAGTTCCCTCTTGCCATTGCTTCAGGAACTCTAAAAGATTTTGTTCAGTAGTTCTGAGATCACATCTTTCAGCTCTTTCAGTACCCTGGGTTGTAAACTATCTGATTCTGGTGTTTTCAGTTTGTCAAAATGGGTAGGTGGGTTTTTTTTTTAACCTATTTTGATTTGCATGCCTGTTCTATCTCTCATTGTGCTGCTTTTGATAAGTTGGGCTATTTTTTTCCTTTTGCATAAAGACAGATGCAAAGGAGGAATTAAGCAGGTCTACTTTCTCCCTCCTGCCCATCATCTTCTTGCTAGCTTCTTCCATTAGTAGACATTATTTCCTTAATATTTCTTGTTCCTTACATATTGAAATAGAGTTTTTGGGGGGTTATTTTCAACATGTGTTCATTCTGAGCCTTAGTTTTCCTGACTGCACCTCTGCAATTCAGGCTATTGGCTGGTATTCTGTTTTAGTTACATTTCTCTGTTTCCATTTTTCACACTTGTCCTTTTTGCCCCTCAGTTTGTCAAAGAGCTCTTTGTGCAATCATGCACATGGTCTCATTTGTTGGTCTCTTGTTTTCATTTCTCTGTGGTATTGTTTTTGTTTGGGCCTTTAGTATTTTTTCCCCAGAGTTTCACATGCATCCTGATCTGTTTTTCCTTCTAGGATTTCCATCCATGGAATCCTTCCTCATCTTTGTCTTCGTTTGTTTAAATCAGCTCTCTTAAAGTCTAAAATAGGGGTGTCAAACTCATGGCCCACGGGCCGGATGCATCACATGCTGCCCACCCATTTCAGCGAAGTGGGAAAAAGTCACAATACGTGACAACGTGATGCCACGAGATTGACACCCCTGGCCTAAAACATTAGTCTGCCTTCATTCAGTTGCCAGTGCTTGCATAATAGTGAATTCTAACATGACAGGCTCACTTTTCTCCAAAGTTCCTATAACATCTACTCCCTCAGTCATTTCATCTCTGTTAGTTAGGATTAAGTCCAGTATAGCTGACCCTTCAGTTCCCACCTAGACCTACTGGGTGACAAAGTTGTCAACTAGGCACATCAGAACCTTGTTCAATCTCCTACTTGCTGCAAAGTCCGTTTTCCAGTTGATGTCCCCCCATTACTACAGTGGTGGGTTTCCTGCACACCTCAGCTAACCAATTAATAAAATTAGTTAAAATTACTGAAGAGTAGTGGCTAAATGTAAAATGCTGAATGGATCTTTTTCACATGGTGTTATGTGCTTTCTAGATCTGTATATTTGTGCTTATCTTGGAATTATAAAACAAACTCATAATTACTACAGACACCTCCTTAGTCATTGCAATAATCAAGCCTTCCTCATCTGAGTGAGAAGATACATGATTGCTATATACCTGTCAGGAACTAATCACTTGAAAGTAGAGGATTCAAAATTCCATAGATCAAATATTAGTGTTCATGAATCAATATGATAAAAACATTTTTATAGGTAGATGTTGAATAAAATACTTTTTGATGGACATTGTATCATCTTAATAATTTGCAGGACAAACAACTCCTCCAACAATTTAGACCCAATTTGAAAAACGATGGTCCTCTGGTTTGAGTCTCTCCTGCGTCACACTGTCTACATCGTTTGCCATTTTGCTACACTTGGAATTTTTTATATCCAGGTTTCTAGTACTATTATATAACTGCTGGCTTTCATGAGCTCATATTTGTGGCATTTGGTTCCTTTCTTAAAGGAATATGATTGGCAGCAAGGCTCTGCTGATGCATAAGTGCCAACATTTTCTTTGCTTCTCGTCTCATCTCTTCTTTCCTTCTCTTTCCTCCTTTCAATGGTGTGCCCAGAAAAGGAAGTCAAGCTCCAGCGTACATTTGATGGTGAGCTCCTCCCATGAACTGCTTGTAACCCTGTTTAATCACCATTCTCATGCCATGCACGTCCAGCTTGTGCTCATCACCTCACATAGCATGTCTGGGCAAGGGGAGGCGGTTGGTTGAAGGGAGAGACATCTTGCACTTCAAAAAGCTCATGTTCCCACAAAAAGGGGGCGAAACAGAGTAAGAAACAGTCTCCCACATGCTATTACTCTGCCTGCTCTTTGGTGTCAAGGCTGTTTTGTTGCAGAAATGCTGTAATGGGTAGCGCTAGTTGAAGCATCCTTACTGGTAAATAGCCCTGCTCCATTTTGAGCGGTCTTTTCTGGTATGTTGGTTTAGCTCTATTGGAAGTTCGCAGCTATCCCCCACTACTTTTCCAAGAATTTTAAATAAACATCTTGTGGAATTCAGCCATTCTCATATCTCTTTTCTTCTTCTTTCCCATCAAATTTCAAAATTATAAGATTGGCATTAATCAAAGTTCATCATTCTTCCCATTCATTTTTTCTTCATATGAATGTGTATGTTCCCTGGGATGTGTTGGATACATAATACAATCAGATATGAAGAGACAAATCCTTTGTTCTATGTCATTTGTGATGCTGAAGCCTTTGCCTCTTTGAGGCTCAATTTGGATGAAATCGACATTGTTGCTTTGTGTTAGCTGAGTATTTTGAATCCTTGCAAGATAGCAGGTATTTTAAAAGCAAGCTACATCAAACAGTAGATTATTTCAAGAGAAAATGATTCTCAGTCATCTATCCATCTGTACTTAGTGATGGCAAAACAAAGTACCTTTTATCAATTATTTTTGTGATCTTGTGTGATTATTTTTAATCTCCCTTTTCTCGTGCACTTTTCAGAAATGTCAGATATGTTTGATATGACACAGTACTTGATGTTGAAACATAAATGACATGTTGGGTTAGCACTTAACAGAACATCCTCCTCGCAAAAAGGCAAGACAGGGGACAATATTATAATTTCTAATTGGTCTTTAGAGATTCAGCCCTTGCGAATGACTCTTAGTCCCTGAAATCCTGGATATCTTTACTTTAAGAAGTGCTAATAATTTTTCTCACTCTCAATACTGGAATAGAAAAGAAATCTGGCAAAGGTGAATTCAAGAATGAAAATGCACACCAAGTATCATAAAGTTCAAAATGAGAGCTGGGGCATTAAGAATGCGAACTATCTCATTAAGAAAGAGTCTGGTAGTCAGTTTTTAGGCTAACAATTTTATGAGCCTTAAATAAAATTATTAATTTCAGAAATTCTACCAAAGTTTGAATTTTGGTTGTACCCCCTTCCCTAATATTGTATTGTGAATCCGATCTTACCTGAATTATTTAATACTATACTGCACTTGTTGGCTTGTGTCAGTTTTTAATGCCTAGGTGCGGCCATGAGTAATGGAGCAATTACTATATTCAAGAAATATGGTCTCAAAATCAAGCCATGGTAGTCCTTCCAGTGTCCAGTGCAGCCAGTAACATCTAACAAATGCAACTAGCAAAGGTTGCTGTTTTTATTTCAAGATTTATATAGCTGAATGAGCTCTTTGAGCATGCACACTTACCTTTGATCAAGGTCATTAGCAAGGAAACTTGAAATCTTATTTTTCATCCTTCACCTCTTAGTGGCACTTTCCAAAGGAATATAGCAGCATTAGTTTTAGCATTTGTTCCACAGCCATCACCAGTAGAACATCTTGGTTGTTCTCCATATCTCATTCAGTGGCTCCAAAATATGCATCAAAGTTATAATATGGTGGCCCTATCTGATAGTTGGCAAAGAGGTTATTTGCTATGTCCTTCTTAACTCCTTGGCCCAATGCACAGTAAGTTCAATCCTTGTCTATATATGTAATTTATTCATAAAATAATTCCAGAACTGAATGGGACATCAGAGGATTCTGCTCCTTAAAATGATTCCTATCCATATTTGTAACTTGTAGCTAGTAAACAGCAACTTACCCTTCAGGGACTGAACCTTCTTATATTTTTGTTTATCTAATTTATATAAACCCTCCCCCCCCCATCTCATAAGCCTGTGACTAGGCCTCATACAACAAAGCTAAAAATTTAAGCAGATTATTTTCTACATCTGGCGGGGAATTCCAATTGAACAACCTATGACATGGCATTTCAGGACAAGATTTGAAAGCTGTATGTGTATATAGCTGTATATAGGCTAATTACTAGCCCAAGGCTGAGCAAATACAGAGCATTTACTCTCCATCTGTTTATAGAGAAGCGGTGCTATCCTGAACTGCATTCGTGTGCCTTTTCTTCATCAAGGAAGGGTACATAATGGCTTCTTTTGCTAAATGCCAGACCAAGAAAATGGGCAGCATATTTTCGGTTCCGTTTATTGGCACTAACTAAATCTGGTCATATTGTTAGAAACTGCCCATGATAAACATACCTGACAAGGCAGAATATTATATCCTTTCCTGTCAGATTTTTCTGCTATGACAGTGGAATTGAGAACAAAAGACATAAATATTGGTGACACACATAATTCTTGACACAATGATAGTGCAATCTTGGTAGAAATACAGCCACCAAAAGTATCTTGCACCATGCTACCTAGTTTTATTATGAAATGTCTGCAAGAAAACAACCAGGCTCAGAGAGCACCAAGGACCCCACAAAAGTATCTTCTATCACAGTTTGTAAGGTTTATTCCATCTGATAGCAGTGAGTCATAGTGGCATCAGTTGTAACGGTTGAGATGTTGAGATGGAATCCTAGCCATATTTTTAATGTTTTAGTGACAGCTCACCAATAAGATGTATTTGGGAGATCTTCATGAGTTGATGCAGCTGAGCGTTGCAGGCTTTAAGGGGTTAAGAAGCTTAGGCATTAAGATTAATTAAGATGTTCCACTAGCTTCACACAGGGATGATTTCACACTTGCGTTGTTTACTTTATGTTTTGACTAAAACCTTGAAGGCACAAAAGGCATGCATTTAGATGAAAATAATTCTATGTCCAGGAATTTATTTTGAGTACCAGGAATGAATAGAATTCATAGCCATTTTGACAGGCACTCTCAAAAAGTTTTGATGAGCTGTTAATTACATATTTGGGGTAAGTTGAAACCTATGTTTGCATGTGCAAAACATAGTCACAAAACGGTAGTAACACCAGTTGAATCCCACCCCTACCTATAGTGCTTGAAATGGTGCAAAACCAGTTAGGTTTCCCCAGATAAACATCTATTAGGTACTCAACATTTCCAATCAATCCTTGTAAGTTTTTTTTTCAAGCTCCTTATCATTCTGGCATCTCCCATTTGGACTCATTGTTTTGTAGATATGGTGGGATCGAGGCAGAATAGTGACTTCTTAAATACTTTTTTGCATGCAGTTATGCTTTTTAAACATGCAAACTTACTTTGATTTTTTTTTCTTTTTACATTTGATTTTCCAACACTCTCTAAGCCAAGAAATGGAGGATGCTACTTTATCAAGGTTAGAGAAGGGCCTTCTAGTCAAGCCAGACAGGGACAAGAGATGCTGGATTAGATTGCAGAATTTTATTTTGGATAGGGCATAAAGGGATATAGGATGTCTGTGTTCACAGACACATTCTTTCCTTTATTCATTCTGTGAATGAATGAATGAAGACTACCTTTCAAACCAGTTTGGAGGTATGCAATGTAGCTCACTTATCATATGAAAACCTGCCATGGGCTAATTCTCTCCTAGATCTCTTCAGACCCTCCCACATTTTGAAGGTTTCTTTGAATGCAGGCAAAACAAAACGGGACATCCTTTGTATAACTGTGCCAGGGAGTCTGACACATTGTAATGCCACATCTTCTAAAGGTGATAAATGAGTTGGTATGGATTTTGTCCCTATTCATGGTTAATGTTGGGGGGGGGGGAATAAAACTGGCATTTGCTTTTAATAATAACAGTGCATTTGAATTTGTGTATCCTGTGAAACAAAACTAGAACTTTGAGTTTATGAAACAAACCTATTAAAATACCACTAAAGTAATGAAGTTTGTTAATGTACATTTCTACAGACATTTCAGATACAACTGATGCATTATCATTTACCATTTCAGCAGAGTTGCAGGGGATGTTTTCACAAGAAGCTGAATGCAGCTAACTGTAGCCAATATCCAGTCAAATCTTTGTTACATCTAAGGCCGGCAAAAGCAACCCGTGAACCATCTGATCAGTTAATAGATTGTTGCATGATCAGTAGATGTTAATATAATCTGCAGGAAAAAAATAGCTTTGTTGAGTCCAAATATTTTGTTCCCCTCCAAATATTTGAAATGTATTAAATATATTAAAGCTGTCATCAAAACAAATTATAAAAAACATTATCAATGTAACAATAGATTTTAATGGATAAAAGTCCAGGATGACGGGGCCCTCCTTTTGAGGAGGGCCAGTAGTTTTGCCCAAGGACTCAGATCATACCCACTGCCTGGTCTTTCTCTGGGATGTCGTACTCAGAACAGGTTATAATCAAGCCCACAGGTGGTAGAACATACTTTTTGAGAAGTTGTGATGCATTCCAAAATAGATGATAATGGTAAAAAGTGTGCAAAGATGTCAACAATTAAAAATAGCACAAATTTGTGAACTTATTCAACCAGACACACATGCACACCGTTGTACTTTATATTCTTCCTAAGGCCTGTCATTTTTATTGCATGTCCATTAGAGTAGCAGCAGTTGCAATGACAACATACTAGTGTACTAGTATATACACTAGTATATACACATACTAGTGTATACTAGTAGGACTGGATTTTGAGTTGAAGAGAAAGTAATAACATATAACTAAATTTTAAAAAAATTACAGAAGATGTGAAAGAGTATAACATGTTCAGAACCAGCAATTTGTTGGATGGAGCATTTGGTCAACAAACTGACATTCCTGCAGATCAGGGCCAATCCACCATCAGCACTACTTCTGGTTATCCTCATCATAAGCCTGCCATATTATGGAATCACCACATAAGAGTGAATTCTTTACTCTGATCTCATTCTGTGATGTCTTACCAGGAAATCATCCTGTATTGGGGAACAGGACTCAAGAGTTAGAGGGGCCTCCTTCACTGTCACTTTTACTTCCTTGGTTAGACTTCAGCCTAAAAGGAAGGGAAACCAGCTAGAAGTCTATTGGTAGGTTGTAATCCAGCTGTGATCTTAAAAATCTGTTCCCAGGCTATTTCCTTTTCCTTGTTTCTATCTCCATGTCTTTGTCTTAACACCAAACTACAATAAAACTACCAGTAGTTTTTTTAAAAAACTCTCATATATTCTCAATATGTGTAGAAAAAGAACAAGGGGATCGTTGCTCTCCATAGTAGTCCTTCAAAACTTCTCTCAAGGGCTTCCCTCAATGGTGGCTCCTTTTGGGGTGAAATGATGCAATCTGGGGCAGAGGCATCTTGGATAGGAAAGCTGAATGAGCACCACTGCCCAAGATGTCAAGAGTTACTTGGAAGCCCTGAGGCATAATTAATGAAGGAGGGAGACCCGGACCAAGTGTGGCGTCCCTCATAGAATGGCTGATTTTCTTAGACTTGTTCGAGCAAGAGTTGGCACTAACATCCTGGTAGAGTTCATTTTCAGTACCAATTCCAAGGAGCTAATTCTAGGAATGAAGTCTTTTCTAAGTTTGGTTCTTCAAAGGGAGGCAGGTATTTGGAATACTTGCAAATTCTTAGGCAGAAATTTGAGAGGCCAGATCCCATGGATCCTCTGTCCTCCGGGTTGCTTTCATAATACTGAAGCAACAAATATGTTTATTTTCTATAGGCAGTGGTGGGATTCAAACGGTGTAACAACTGGTTCGCTGAGTGTGCACCAAACGTGCGCTATGCGCATGTGCATTGCATTTGAAAATAGCAAGACAACTTGCCTTTTACTGCAGCCCTAATGAGTAAAACCAGCTGAGGCGTGGCAATCTGCACTGCCTTGCCAATCAGCTGGGCTTTAAATAAAGGAAATATAGGACAGAATGTAGGTGCGGCCCGTTGCCTAGGCCAGGCGAGTCAGGAGACTGAGGCCTTGGGGAAGCACTTTCCCTAAAAACAAAATGGCCACCCAGCAATTCTAAAATGGCCGTCCACCATGTGGGGTGGCCCTGGGACGACCTAGCCACCGTCTTTGCTCCTTATGCTCTTACCAGGCCCCGAGCAATTGAATTAAGCTGGAGTAGCTGAGAAGCAGCAAGAATGAAGCTTCGGAGTCAGCTGTAAAGCGGCTTAGCCGGCGGCAGCAACAACAAAGTTGCGATCAGTGGGGCTGCATGGGAGGTTCCTCTGAATGTTCCCTGGGTCCGCAGTCCTTGCGCAGCAGGGCCAAAGCCTCGGTATTGCAGGAGAACGGATCCCCGCTCTCCTGGAGGCAGAGCTCTACTGGATGCCCAGGAGCTGGATTTTAAATTTATTGCTATCTCTTTGAGTTCAAACTTTTCCTTTAGCTGTTTAAAAGCATTTCTTCCAGAGACTATGCTCTCAGACAAGAAGCTGAGCCAAAAGATGGGTGGGCCAGCCAGAGGCTGGCTTGTTATAGTGGCAGACTCAGCTCTATGATGTCAGAAGGAGTATAACCCGTTCCTGGACTCTCGAAGTAGCGTGGATGAGAACTACCGGTTTGCCTGAACTGGTCTGTACTGGCTGAATCCCACCCCATCTATAGGTGGTTCTTGCTTAACTACCATTTGTTTCAAAATTATGACAGCGTTGAACAAATGTTAGTTATGACTAGTCCTTGCAGTTGTTGCCATTGTAGTGCTCTCAAAATCAATATGCTGGTGCTTGGTAGCCCACTTGAATGTATAACTGCCCCCACTCGTTTATCTTCTGCCCTGACCTCTGCCCCCTGCTGACCGTTGCTGTCTTCTTCCTCTGGTGCTGTTGAAGCAGGCCTGGCTGGGGTGGGTGCTGGCCTTTAGCAGGGCAGCCAAAAAGGCAGAGATGGGGTAAGATTGGTGGGGGAATCGAAGCAGGTTGTAGCAAGCACAGCAAAGTGGGAGAGCCTCATCTGAGGAAGGGAGCTTGCTGGACCCAGCTGGGGAGGAGACAACAGGGTGGAGCCATCAGTTTGTGCAGGATTGTTTCTCCTAAGGACTGTTTCCTCTGGGGTGGAAATTCTGGTCCTAATTAGGGTTCTTTAAGTTAGGACTGCCTGTAGAGGGCATCGTTTTTCTGTTTTACATTATTCACAGCACTGCTCTTAAATATTTGAGAAATTCATAATAATTGTTTTTTATGTCACTGTATATGAAAAGCTTTAAAATGGGGAGTTGGGCTTGGTACCTGTTGAAATGTGCAGTTGCAAAGAAGAAGATCTGGAAAAGCCTTGATTCTGTCACAGGCCCCCCTCCCCCCCAAAAAAGAGCATGATGCGAGAGTTCTGTATCCAGATGCTTTTTTTGCTCATTACGTTTTACTTGGAGGTTGTTATTTTGTCCTGCATTTATTATAGGTTGTAAGGAGCTGTTTGGAATTCCTAGGTAATCCAGCCCTCGATGGGGCTAGCTCCACTTAGTCCTACTGAATGCAACAGGCTTTCAGGCATGGTTACAGGCCGGTGCAAAGCAAATTTGTTCTGTAACTTTCAGCTCACTAATGAAGCCTCCCTTTTCGGTATTAAGTCCTACAGGTGAACCTGAAGGTGCCTTGGCTCACTTGCTAACCTCTTCTTACAAAATGCACATCTGGATCTGCCCAGCTGACTGTGCTTCATCTAAATATGTTCCTTTTTCTTAATTCCTCTGCCCATTGGTTGATTTAAGTCTGTCTGAGGCAACTCATTTTCCTCCATAGACTTTGGGCCAACCGTCATTTTCCATCTCCTCCTTTTCCCCATCCTATCTAACTTTCGGGCATTATCTGTGGGAGGTGATAAATAAAGTAGTGCTTGTTATTGTCCTCCAGATCTCTTCTCTCATAGGGTTGATTTGGGAAGGGACTGAACTAATTTTTAGCAATAAATGTCATGTTGTTATGATTACTGCCCAAGGGGGGCAGAGCTAAAACTAAACCATCTGTTTTTCTGTCTTAGCCACAGACCAACAACAAAGCCAGTGTAGTAAGCCCAGCAAAAGAAACGCCCCCAGTGCAGATGTCCATGGTATCTTTCCCAACCATTTCTTTGTCCTTGCTTCATTTTTGGTCCTTACCTTTGGCCAGAATGCTGCCTGTGTTGCTCTTTTGTTTTGGCTTAGTTCTGTCTGCACTCCCAAACATTATCCCAACTTTCCTTGCCAGTTGGAGGTGCCAAGTGCTCTAGTGTCTGTATGTGGGTTCTGCAGCTTGGCCAGACCCGAAGGAGGCCGTAGCAGAGTGGCCATCAGCATCCAGTCTCCAAGGAAGGAAGAAGGAAGGGAAAACTCTCCTGTGGTCTGATTTGCACAGGGTTTTTCGCTACTTCCCACTAACACTCTTGCTGAGGGCCACCCATTCCAAAGGCAGTGGAAAGGCCCCTTGGCTGGCTGTCCTTAAAAACTGAGTGGTAGCCTTATGCAGTATCTGAGGGGAAAATGTGGGGGCATTATGCCCTGAGTCCTACTGCTGACGAGGGGGCACCTGGGGGCTCCTGGGGAACAAAACTGGATAAGGACAAGCCTCTCCATAATCATTCAGGAATGAGGGCCAGTGTAAGACCTTAGTGGGATTCTTAGAGACTGGATAGTTGCTTTTCATTCCCTGTAATGCTTTTTTCCCCTCTTGGGATATTTCATAATTTTAATTCCCACATACACAGTGTCTCCCATAACACACTGGCTTTAAAAGAGTTGCTTGTAAGTTGCTTAGCTATCTTCTTCTCTTTGTATTGAAGTCATCCCATCTTGGCAACTCCATTTGAATCAAACGTGAGATTTTGCCTATTCTCTGTGTAGTTCTTTGCTATAGCATATATGGGTGCTTTTGTCGCCCATTGCATGGGAAATTATGAATGTCCTCATAGAGAGAGAAATAATGCCAAGAAGCTCTGTGGGGAAGATATGGAGACAAAGCCATATGTTCAGCTTCTTTATTCTGAGTGAAGTTTTAAGTGAACATTTTGCTTTTATTTAATGAATTACAACAGTTTGCCCAAACTTTTTACTTGATAGTTGTAATGAGCTTTCAGATGAAATGTATAGATTTTTAGAATATGAAGAAATACACATGGCTTTGTCTCCTAGAAAATGTAGGTATTAGTGGGTCTTTTTGAGTAACTTTTGGGCTGTCCAAGGGAGTGGTTTGTGTATATCTATTATCTGCTCACACCATCTTCATATAGAAATCTTGCGCTTTGTTCTTGTTTGTTATTTTGCTTTCCCAACAGATACTGCACAGAGAAGGAAACATACTTTGAGCTAGATTTTGATTCTTTATTTCTGTCCTCTTTCAATTAGGAACCACAAACTACTGTTGTCCACAATGCTAATGATGGCATAAAGGTAAGGTGAGATTCACAAAAGACCTCCATAATTCTGAACTGGCCTCTTCTTTATCATTTGAAATTGCATGCATTACATAGGATTTACATTAGCCAAAGTTATATTTAATTAATTGTATAAACCTGCTAGAAAATATGGTCGGCAAGTTTTCCCTGAGTCCTATGCTATCTAACTGGCTTACCTCATTATTTAGATAGCTGGCATAACAAAAAAATTCATTTTATTTTGAAATATATCGATATTTATGGCTGATTTGGAAATTTCAATCAGAGATTTCTCCTTTTTTGATACAGAAAATATAATGCAAACTACTAAAATACTAAACTTATTGAACATTTTCTTGTACCCCATTTTTATGCTTGGCACAAAATTGATATAAAATACAACTTTCCTACAAATTACAAATTAGGTGTGGTGTTTCTTATCATATGCAGTTTCAGTATAACTTCTCTTCCTGACCATGTTTTCTTTTATTATTGTGAGCTTTCTTTTAATTGTGAACTTTGATCCTGAGAGTTTGATCCTGAGAGTTATCCCATATAAAAGCTTGTAGTAGGGTTTTATTTTAAAGAAATCAATATCTACAACATAATAATGCAAGATTGGTGCAAGATCGGGGCTGTAGAGCAGATGAGGAAAAATCTCCCAGTTGAAAGCATTCAGGACTTCTCAAGTGCCATAGTTTGGCCATTTTTAAACTTAATGCACCATTGGCGCACTCCACCTTCAGTGATGATGATGTCCCCGTACACTTCACACAGTTGCTGAAAAAATTCAATCGGTTTATGGTTTTTTGCCAACAGAAACCTTATCACTGATCGCATCTCACAGCTCGAGGGATTTTCAATTGCATCACACATTTCAAACGTTTGCTGTGAAATAACGGGCAGCGATACGAACCTCCCACTAGCACGACTAGATGCAGACTGAGCGGTGGATGCACAGACCAAAGATGCCCGTGCTAGCTCCGGCCCTTCTTGCTACAGACGAAAACGTAATCTATTTTGTGGATAGCCCTCGTATATCCAGAAAATTTCAGAGTATAGAAGATTACAGAAGACATTCCATAATTTATCTGTAATTTTAACAATACTGTGGCTTGGAGATGTTGAGAGGCCAGTGCAATGAGGAAAGGGGCAATAAAAAATTACTAGTGGAATTTCAAAATAGTATATGGTATAAGACTGCATCAAATTAATGAAAGTTACCAAGTGTCCATTTTTCCTTCTCATCTGATTTTCTTGAAGAAGTCTGCCTGTCTTGTGAATGCTGATGTTTCTATCCTGCAGGGTTCTACAGAGAGCTGCAATACCACCACTGAAGATGAAGATTTGAAAGGTACATACAGCTAAAGAGAAAATAGAGCAGGGATTTGCAGGGTCATTGACAAAGCGGTTTTTTTCTATGCCAGCTTCTGTGCATAAAAAAGGTTGATTGACACTGTTTAAAGAAATAAGAGCTATTGTAATTCCTGTCTTTTGGATTTGCTGGTTTACTGACTGGGCATATTATTATTGTGGTTGGTTGCACAGTCAGCCAAATGTTTAAACTGGATTTGATAGTTTTATCTTCCTGTTGAGTCCTTCCCAAGGACCTGAGATATTATTGTTATTTATTAAATTTACTTACCACCTGACTCTCAGCAGCTCTGGATGCTTTACAATTGTTAAAGACATTTAACACAAAAGCCCAGAAGGCCAAAAAACAATGATGGCTAAGAAAAAACACACATATATATTTCTTTATGTATGTAAACAACTTCATCGTTGTTCTCATTTCTAATATTTCACCATTTAGGAATCTTATTGAATCTTGCTAGTAGTTTCCGGGAAAACAGATTTGCAGTATTTCTATGCAATGTGTAAGAACTATAAGATGAACTATTCACAGTTCAAGCTGCTATAATAGGCAAAACATTAATTTCCATTATTTACAGCATGTCATAATGAGTCCTTTAAACTGACCTTAACTTACTGACTAGAATTGAAGGAAAGTACTTGCGTTGTTCTTTTTGGATGTGATGCTTCTGGAGAGTTCTTATATCAAACTGTTCTTGCTTATCGATCAAGGCAAGCCCCTCAATTGTGGAATTACATCTCCAATCATACCCCCCATGCAAAAATCTGGATGATCACAGGATGGCAGCACAGGGTCATAAAAGTGCAAATGCATTGCTACCATCTAATGGGTAACTAGGCTGTACTAATCCACTGTTTGCCTTGTTCTCCCTTGTCTTTTGAAAAAGTGGTAAGGTGGGAAGTGGGCAGAATCCAGAGAAAGCAGCATACAAGCTTGTAGTGTTTTATAGGTCACTCCAAGCGATCAAAATCTTTTATTTCTAAACAGAAAACTAGATTGAGGGTCAGCCTGTTTTAAACAGGGTGCATGCCTCCTGAAACAACAGTTTTGGAGCATACCTGGGAATCACTGTCTACGTTACTCATTTCTGAACAGGTCATTTGGCATTGCTTACCTATACTTTGGTTCCCTTCCACTGTACTGTTCTGTACATTGAGCTACATTAGTAAAGTCACAATAAGTGGTTATGTTACTATATGATATTAAAAAATCTGAAGCGTTGGGCAACTTCACTGGGTATAATGAAGGTGTTGTTTTTAAGGAAAAATGACTTATGGGATGACTGTCACAGGATCCATTTCTCCCCTTATGAAACATCTGTAGTGGTGGAAGGAAGGCAGTGTTACACAGTTGGGGAAGCATCATCTTCACATTGTACTTGTGAATTGCCTCTCTGTAGAATAATTAAAAATTAGACCTAAGCTGAGACAATTTCTTAGTTTCGCTTTACATAATTATCAAAAGGCCCTATGTTTGATCTTTCAAGGCTTTTACTTCAGGAATTTGAACATAAATCTCCCAAGCCTCAGAATCAAAAAAGTGAAGGGATCCTTGAATTTATTTGACCAACTTCTAACCTGACTAAGCTTAATGTTAACAAAGCCAGTCTCTATACTGTCAATGTTTTGTTTCTTCCTCCAGTTCATATAACCACTAGACCAGGACTTGGTTGGTTGGCAACTTTAAGATGTGTTGACTTGAAGTCCTCACAGGCTGAAGTAATACAAAATGGTTCTGTTATTTAAAGACATTTTCTTGGACTTGGTGAGACAAAGCCTGCCTTTCTTGAGTCAACAGAAAAATCTTCCCGGCTATGCCTTGCAGACTAGCCATTACATCTGGACAGATTGCAAAAAGTCACTAAATATATTCTCGTTCTTCTCTGGTTTTGCAATCATCAAAGTGAGAAAACAGTTTTCTAATTTAAAATGTGACTTAGTATTTATTTGGCTGTCATTCTCTAGAGATTTCCACATTTTTGAGTAATCTACCTTGATTAGAGGAAGTAGATATTAAGAGGTGTTAGGAGAAATGAAAGGAACAGAGATACTTGAAAACCTGTTTGGTCAATCTGCTTTCTCAGTCAGACAGTCCCAAATGTTGAATTTGTGAAGACAGAAGGTTCTTTGCTTGCATGAAAATGAGGTGGGAAAAGCACCGAGAGTTATTAATGGGCACTTAGTATTTTTCTATCTTTCTTCATTAGGACAGAGAAAGCATATAATCGAATTAGAACAGCAGCATTATGCTTGCTGTATCACTTTTCTTCCATGACATTCAGAGTACCCTTGATCTGATCCCCAACCCACTGAGATTAAGTTGAATTGCTCATTCAAAAATTGTTATAGGAGACGGGGATGTAATGTGCTGGCCTTCTTACAACGCCCTCTCCAACTTATTGATTGGTTTAATAAGAAAATATTGATTTGGGGACAAGATCTGATATTTTCCTTGCTTGAAATTGGCATTTTAAAAAATTCCAAATAATTGCGATGTCTTTTGTTTCCTCCTAAATGTCTGGGAATTATGCTTCTGGGTCAGACAAACAAACTTCTCTCTGCAGTATAGCTTGGATTGTAACATGGAATCCGTGGGATATTTTATTCTCCACCTTGTGTCTCATTTCGTTCTCAGAGTCAATATATCAAAATAATGGATCTCTTTGAAAAGATACTTGATGTGTCCCTCCCATGGAGAAGGTGTCCCAGGGATCTATCAAAGAACGCCCCTGGAGCTTCTCTTACCCAGCAGCAGTCTGTGCTCTGGGACTTTGTCTATGTGAATGGGTGTGGATTTGTATTTTCAGTGCTATTCTTATCCTGCTTTCTGCTTTTATTTTTATTTTAATGCTTGCATTTGTTTTGCAGCTACTGCTACACTGTCTTATGAAGAGAAGCTTCTTGCCTGGGATAGCCCAGGGCAGACAGTGGAGTTGGATCGTGCTCAGTCGGAGCCTGTCCTAACTCCAGTAGTTCCATTTGCATTTAACAGTCTATCATGTAAGTTAGATGTTCATTAGCAGTAGTAGTAGCAGGTAGAGAAATATTAGCAATGATTTATGCCCCTTATTTTAACACTTTCCCTTTTTAATTTTTCCAGTCCCACCTTTCTGCTCTATCCTCCTATAGCAGTTACCACTTTCTGCTTGAATTAATTAGTTAGTAAGCTGTTCATTACTAAGTGTCCCCATCCCTGGAAAACTGTCATGTGCCACACACTATCTGCATTCCCTTATGCTTCACCCTGGGATAAGTCATTGACCAATTGAACATTGTTGACCAAACGTTATAGAGAAAAATGTACATGGAAATGTTAACAAAAATCCTAAGAATCCCATCTGTTAATACCACTGTCAATTGTAGCAAATTAGCACCTCTTCTAGAATTATCAGATAACTTATCCTCAAAGTATTCTCCTCCTCTGAGCTGCTGCTGTTAGAATGGACTTTCAAAGGGCACATCACGAAGAAGAGACGGCACAAAAACATATCAGAAATTGTGGCTGCTTCCTCTGTCAGGCAGTGACAAAGGGTCCCTTGTGGAATCTTCCTACATATTTAGTTATATGACAAAATGGGAACATCCTTGCCCAAGCCATAGGATGGGAACTGAATCAGTTGGCCATCTTTCCACATTGTCCTTTCTACCTACATGAAAACCTAAATGATAAGAGTGAGTGATGAATGCCACAAAGTTCTTTGCAATTCTCATTAAAATCATTAATATTGTTTATTTTGAGTGGATGATTAAGTTTATTTTTTTGCTTATTACATGTAATGATCATCAAAGCAAGCTTATATTTTACTGTCTGTTATCCATGATGATTACTGCACTCCCCTTGGTTTTAAAAGCTTTCTGTTTATACTGTCATGTTTGCTTCAGTCCAAGGCCATAATAAAGTATTCATTGAATCTTCCTTCGAACAACAAAGATCAAAATGGTTTTTTTTAGCAGATAAAGATAGAAACTCAGATGTCCAAGAAATATTTGCTTAGAAATGGGACACTTAGACATGAGAGAATGGTCTCCCAAGCAAGCTCACTCCTCTAAAAGTTGGAGTTTTATTTGGATTGTACTGGAATACTCAAATCAAGCTGTCTCAAGGCTAAGTAACACAGTGGGCTGATACGCCATAATTGGATACTTATTTTCTGTGCAGACATAAAATGACCAAGATACTCCATAAAAAAAGACGTTAATCCAATATTTCAGGTAGCCAAGCTGCTATATGAGTCTCCACAGAAATTAAAGATTCCAGGGCTTCAATGCTTTTCAGAACAGTTGCCTCTACAGGCTCAAGTCACAGTAGTAACAAATATATCTACCATATAGCAGGCATTGAAAGATCCGAACTCTGAATATATTTGTTGCAGCAGAAATATGATTATTGCCATTATGGTTAGAAAAATGCAGAATTTATTTGCAAGTTTATGGGCCTGATAGTGATATGCCTCTGCTGTTAATATCAGGTTGTCAAAACTTGGAAAGTTGCACCCAAGTATTTGAATATAAATATATTTTGTTTACTGTGACATGGATCTATGGAAAAATGCTTCAGTTAAGTAGGAAAGGGAGAAAAATAGATTATTGAAAAATATTATGTTTCTTTCTTGTTGGTTGAGATGTTTAGTCTATTTGGGCGCAATTTAGTACCTGGTATATATACAATCTGTTGACAGTATTTGTTGTTTTATTGATGCTAAGCACAATAAAAGTAGTAATTGGCCAGAAATAACGTATTGCTCAGTATATGAACTTAGAAAGCGCTATTTCATCCGTACCTTTCGTTTGTACCATCCATTCAGATCTAACTTCCCATGGAATGACAACACAATGGGCCTTTTAATCCATTCAAGCATGAATGGTTTAATGTATCAATTAGCTAAGGGAAGAGTGTAACCATTATGCAAATGGTAGATGACAAAGATATTAGGCTTTGATTCCATGGCTTCAAGCTCAAGGTTTTCACAAAAGCAAGGTGCTTGGTTGTACAAACCCTTGGAGGTAACCAGGAAAAAAATCTGGTAAGGATTAAAGATGTCATGAACATTTTGCTCTTTGACTTCAGAAAAGATTGACAGACATGAGATAAACTGCACACGTCTGCTTTTACAAAAGCATTTCATAGAATTGCATGTTTTTTGTAACTGGATAAAGAGAAGCATAGCATAATGCATAATGCATTGCACCAGTGGATATCATTCAGAAGACTTTAAAAATGAAGGCATGAGTTGTTTTTGCTTATAAATGAACAATAGCGTAGCGGAACTTCTGTTATCATCACATGACATGTCTGTAAACGTTCAAGATCTACCGATCAACCTGTTTCTTGAAGCCATTTATTTCTGTCATGGAGGAAATCAGAAACGGATATTAAATATATTGTATTGCTCAGCTGGAGAGTATCTGAATTCTAACCATATGCTTTCTGTGTGCAGTTGAAACTTTAACTTAAATAATTTCCTTACATGGTGAGAGTTAGAATTTTGAGCTGAGGTAAAAAGTTGTTGTGGCATACATAAAACTGGGAATAATAGTCAGTCACAAAGGCTAATTGAATAAGGGACAAAAATGTTTCTTCAAATGAAAGCCTGAACATTTTTATGCCCAACATGAAAGCAAGATGGTTTTTTCATAGCAAGAGAATCTTCTGTCCTCGTCGCTAATCCTCAACTTTAAAAGGTAAAAGGCAGGATAGTGGATTGATTACAAGGCCTGCAAATGTATTCTATTGAAACCATTGCTGAGGTTCTACTCCTATAGGCTGAGCTATTTCTCTGAGAATTATTGCCGGTGTGACACTTCTTCAGATAATTCAAATAAAAAGCTGCAAGAAAACGCTGATGACTTTGCTAAATGCTGATCAGTTTAGCAAAGACCCTCTAGCAGAATGAGACTGCACTTGGAACATTTTCAGGAGAAGCAACAATTTTATTCAAGAATAAAAACTGTTGCTATTAAATCATTTATTTAAGCCACCAAACAGACATTGGAGGCAGGGTCTGAAAACCTGTCAATGGGTTCTCTTGTTAATGTGTTTGAAGTTCTGTAACTGCAACCCCATGCTTGCATAATTTGTTGAAAGTTTCAAAGAGCCGGCGGTCTTACTATAATCTTATCTGGGTCAGTACAAACACAATTAATCTTCTTTCTGCAGATCTGCATTTTATCCCACCAACCTTAAAGTTTTGGTGGTGATGACATTTCTAGTGTTTGTCAATATAAATCATAGTTACTAAAACCCAGGTTTCTACAGAACCATAGTAGTTTACAAAATACAAATTGTGGTTCAAAATAGAACTGCATAGCGTGAAACTAAGGGTACATCCCCTAAAATAATTAGTATACAAACCTTCCAGAATTTGCTACTAAATTGCAATGTCTGATTTGATGGATTTTTTTTTAAAGAAAAGTTATTATATTGAGGATATCTAATTTAAATTTATTCCTGTCAGTGAAAAGCCAGTTTGTGGCCATTGGATGAAAAAGAACATTCCTGGTACAATTACTTAGCTTCTGAGAGAATAGTAAACCAACAATAGACTTGTAATGTGCCCATTTCTTCAGATTTGCATCATTTGGTGAATCTTTCTCATCACGGAGATGACGCTTCCAAATTTGTTCCTGATTCTTGGAACATTATTGCTCTATATGGATTATGTCTTAAATATAGTACAACACCTTGACTTTCTGAATGATGCAGCCTATTTCCTGAGTTCTTTACTCTTAACAGCAGGTGCCATCCCTCCAAATCGGACAGGCAACTATGGCCCCCTTACAACCTGTGGTCGTCAGCTCCCCAAATTCCTGAGCCAGCTACGCTATGGAGTTGAAGTCCACAGGTTGTAAAGGAGCCACAGTTGTCCAATGGTTAACTCAAGACTGGGTTGCTTCTCTGGAATGCAAGAAGTCAGCTCCCCCTCCAAGAAAACTAGTTAGTAGTTTCCCTGTTGATTCTCTTGAGGGAGGGACTTATTCACCATATAGTTTTCATAATTCCAGGGCTTTAAAATTGTCTTTTTTACACTTGTCCTCAGTACGCAAGCAAGAAATCATCAAGATAACAGAGCAGCTGATCGAAGCAATCAACAATGGAGACTTTGAAGCTTACACGTAAGTGAAGAAATGCAGAGGTCCTTTATGTATCATATAATGATCATGCAGTTAGTCCTCATTTAGTGACCACTCACAATTATGATCAATGAAAAAGTAACTTTTTCTTCTTAATCTTCACATTTTTTACAACTTTTGCAGGTCTATAAAACAAAGGAAAGCTGAAGACAGATCATAAACACAACTATAGTTTCACTTAGTGACTGCTTTGCTTAACCAAAATGCCTCGTGTAGCTACACGAGGACTACATATAATGTTACTTAAGCTATGAAAGTTTGTGCCAACTCATAGCCAGAAATACTTGTAACCTATTGATTGATAACATTGAGTGTCAAATATGCCCTTGTGTTTTTTAGCTAGAACACCAGACAAGCATAAGTGACTATTTGTTGATGCTGTAGAACCAATATGAAATACATGTAATAAATGCAGCTTGTCAATATCAATATTTCGAAAGCATGAAAAAATACTCATTCATTGTATCAAACTCATTCTTTTATACTAAAATATTGTTATTTTTTTTTTCTGAAAAAGTGGTTATTTAATCTGAAAAAGAATAGTTAAATAGGAGGAAATTATGAGTCTATGTGTTTTGAGTCCTAATAGGAATAGAAAATCAGCATAAATAAATGCACTTGGAAATGAATCATAGGTAAATCCTATTTAGTGAATTTGGAACTAGAACAGTTCCACCCAAGGTTTGTTTTCCTATAATCTCTATCTTATTTTGTCAGTCCAAGGGAGAGTTAAGATCTTCTCTAAAGCAAGAAATAATTAGCATAAATGATTGTATCCTTATATTTGAAGCTGCTTCAGGATTTTTTGATAGGAAAAACCTGCATCAAAGTGGCACAATACTAACAATGTGTAATAATAGTTGCGGTTGTCTGATAAATGATTTCAAGGATTAGATGCCAATGAGATCAGATTACTTCATTTGTTATAGGAAGATCTGTGATCCTGGGCTGACCTCATTTGAACCTGAAGCACTGGGAAACCTCGTGGAGGGGATGGACTTCCACAAGTTTTACTTTGACAACTGTGAGTGGTAGATAACTGGCAAATTCAAAATGATTCTTCCCCTCTCTCCATGGGTAGGAAACAGTCTGGGATTTCATCTCCAGCTCTGGACTAGTTGTCAGTAAGGATCATATTGTAACTTTGATATATACACTTCCAAAATTCATTCAATTTTTCCCAGATTGTTTCTGAGATTGGACAAATCTGTTCCATGTCTTCCATTTTGTTCCCTTTTTATTTCCAAATTTTGTATATAAAGCATGTGCACTTTGCTACAGCTTTCTGTCTCTGTGATTGTCTTTTGATACCACCTTGTTTTACAGGACTAGGGATTGAATACCTGATGGTATCTAGGGAATTCTGGGGAATGCAGGGGAATTCTGAGAATTGAAGTCTACACGTCTTAAAGTTGCCAAGGATGGACACCCCTGCTCTAAAGGGTCAAGAGCTGTCCAGAGTAACTCAACAGTGAGATGAGTGACATATAAATTAAACAATTAAATTAAAAAGCACATACTTAAAATCCTGAAAAATTCCTGGCTACCTAAAAGGCAGCATTCTCTGTTTTTAGAAGTACACATATGTGTTGAACAAAACTCACTGAAATTTTAATATAGTCATATATCTAATTGCATCAAGATTTCATTTATGTGTTTTACTAATGCACTACATGTATGCATTAATAAAATATCATAAATAGAATGCATATTAATTTAAAGTATTATATTAACAACCACTGAACTCTGTTGGGCAATTTACAGTAAAAGAAGTATCATCCATATTCTTATTATTTAACAATAAGGAGAATATGTCTTAGTGAACTACAAAAGTAGAAAATTATAGCAAAGTGCTCTAATTATTTTTAATTTCACCTGTTTCAGGAATGTATGCTACACTTCAATATTTTGCAGAACAATATATATTAAAATACTTTGCAGCAATCAATGTGACCAAAACCCGAATTAATGTTGAAAGGAAAATTACAACCTATTCAGAAGTGGAATGTTTGGAAAAATAGCAAAAACAATATAGTTTCCATGCAAGTCTTTCTAGGCAGAGGTCCCCAGGAATAGCAGGAAGAAGAAAGGATAAAGCCCTCTACTTGCAAACAAGGTGTCTTCTGTCCTTTGATGGGAAAATATGGAAAGGAAAGAGGTGACTGGAGGTTCTGCTGAGTTTGACTCTAGTTCCCAAATCATTTAGCATCATCAGGACAGGCAGTAGCTCTCACTGTGGTTCACATATGGCAGTGCAGTAAAATTAACAATAATAAATTTCAATCATGAGATTGAGTTTGTACTTCAGTTTGCCATGGATCATTTCAGAGATTGCCCAACTGAAACTGAGTGTCAAATAGAACTGTCAGTCTGTGCTCCCTTTAGATCCCAAGAAAGAAATACTCAGACTCCGTGGTGTAGAGCAAAGTTATCCTTTTACTGGAAAATAAAGTGGAAGCTACAATTCAATTCCGAAACTGAGAAATTGGCGGGTAGAACACACATACAAAGAAATAAAATTGCTCCCACCCCCCAAAGTTCAAATGATTCTTCCAATTAAAACTTCTGAATAAGCTCATGTGGTCATCTCCAGGTGGTGATGAGGTTTCTTGTCAAATGGCCTTGACACATTTTGATAAAAGTTCGCAGTTGCGCAAAAGATGACAGAAGATAGCCAAGAAACGGAAAGTTAAAGAAAAGACCCCCCCTCCCCTTGCTAGCCCAGCAAAGGAATGCAAAACACCTCCAGCCTTCTTCCCCTCCAAAGTTCCCCCTCCCACCATTGTCATGACAGCCAAAAGAAGTAATAGCAGAAAAGCACCAGTGGAAGATATCTTGAGACTATCTTGAGGCTGACATTCGGACCCCCTAGAAAAAGGACATTAGTCCCTATAAGAAAAAATAACATAATTACATGTTAACATTGATATACATTTCTATGGTTTATCAGGGTATTTGGCATAAAATTTCTTTAACAGTTCAGGAGCTCCAAGGTCTTTCTCATTTACCCATTCAGCATGGGACGGAGGAAAATGTTTCCAAGCTACAAGATATTGGGTACGACGCCTCCATTTTCTAGAGTCTAGAATTTCTTTAATTTCGAAATGCTGTTCACCCTCAATTAACAATGGTACGGGGGGATCAGACTGGTTCGGTCTCAAGGTACAGGTACATTCTGGTTTCAACAAACTGACGTGGAAAACTGGATGAATACGATGAAGAGTCTTTGGTAAAGTCAGTTGAGCGGTCACAGGATTTACAATCCTCTCAATGGGAAAAGGTCCCACTTACTTAGGACCCAACTTCTTCGATTTTTGGGTAGTCTGCAAATACTTGGTCGAGAGGAATACTTTATCGCCCACTTGATACGACATCTGCGGGGCTCGCTTTCTGTCAGCAAATTTCTTATGAGATTGGTGCGCCTCGTCCAAAGCTTTACGGGCAACCGGCCAATTAAGTTGAAGTTGAGATATCCAGTCACTCAACAACTGGACACTTGGTTTTTCACCAGGCAGTTCAGATATGGGCACAAAATCTTGCCCCATTGCTATTTTGAAAGGAGTAAACCCCGTACTACTGTGAACAGAGTTATTATATGCTACCTCCGCAAAAGGTAGTAGATCCACCCAGTTGTCTTGCTGATAATTTATGTAACATCGGAGGTATTGCTCTAGCACCCTGTTAGTCCTCTCGCAAGCCCCATTAGTTTGGGGGTGGTGGGCGGAGCTTAAGCTTTGGGTGGAGCCTATTAACTTCAAAAATTCCCTCCAGAAATTCGAGGTAAATTGGACTCCTCGATCAGAAACTACACGCTCAAGTACACCATGCAACCTATAGACATGAAGAATGAACAGCCTGGCCAATGACCTCGCCGAAGGGATCTTTGAGCAAGGGATGAAGTGGGCTTGTTTGGAGAACAAGTCAGTCACCACCCAAATGACTGTGTGTCCACTGCTCTCGGGTAGATCTACTATAAAGTCCATGGAAATTTCCTTCCAAGGAGCAGTTGGTCTGGCCACATTTTGCAGCAGCCCTGGTGGCTTACCAGGAGGTCTTTTTGCTGAGGCGCAAATCGGACAACTCGCCACATAAGTCTCAATGTCCTTTTTCAACGAAGGCCACTAAAACTGCCGTTTCACCAAATGTAGGGTCTTCACAAACCCAAAATGACCAGCCACCTTGGAATCATGAGTTTGTTGCAATATGTGGCTTCTCAGGTTTTGAGGTACATACAACTTCGCCCCCATCCAGGCTAGACCATCTCGAACGGTGCAGTTATTCGCATTTGCCAGAAACCACTCATCCGTCTTCAAAGCCTCCTTAAACCGTTCCATCAGATTAGTGGACAGATCCCTCTCCTGGTTTCTTTTTTGCGCGCGGGTAACTACAGGGGCAGCCAGTTGTGTAGTGGACACGATTGGCCTTATCACTTCTTTATGGGTACTGTTGTATTGAGCCATTCTAGACAAAGCATCTGCCATAAAATTTTTTCCTCCTGGGATATATTTCAAGGAGAAATTGAACCGCTTGAAAAACTGAGCCCACCTAACTTGCTTAGGGGATAGCTTCCAAGGGGTTTTTAAAGCTTCTAGATTTTTATGGTCAGTCCACACTTCAAATGGGTGTTTCGCTCCTTCCAGAAAGTGCCTCCAAGCTAGTAAAGCCCAACGGACTGCAAACGCTTCCTTCTCCCAAACGGCCCATCTCCTTTCAGTCTCAGTCAATTTACGAGAGGTGTAAGCGCACGGTTGTAGTGTCCCCTTCTCGTTTAATTGAAGTAAGACCGCCCCCACCGCCACATCGCTCGCATCAGCTTGGATCATGAAAGAGGCATCCATGTCTGGGTGTTTCAGTACTGGTTCTGCAGCAAAAAGTCTCTTAAGCTTTTCAAATGCAGCTTGGCACTCCATGGTCCAATTCAATGGTTGGCTGGGCTTTGATTTCAATCCCCCCTTTGTTTTCAGGAGGTTGTTGATGGGCATGGCTATTTCAGCAAAAGACGGGATGAATTGCCGATAAAAGTTGGCAAATCCCAGAAAACTTTGAAGCTGTTTACGGGTTCTCGGTGGGGCCCAGTCCAAAACAGCTCACACTTTCTCTGGGTCCATCTCAATGCCCTCGGGGGAGATACGATATCCCAAGTAGTCGATTTTTTCTTGATGGAACTTACATTTGGATAGTTTGGCATACAATTTGGCGGCCCTCAGCTTGTGCAACACAGAGCGTACCAGTTTCACATGTTCGTCTCTAGTCTCCGTGTAGATAAGAATATCATCAAGGTATACCAGAACCCCTTTGTATAAATGTTCGTGAAGCACTTGATTGATCAGTTGCATGAAAACAGCAGGCGCCCCCTGTAGGCCGAAAGGGAGAACATTGAATTGGAAACAACCCATTGGGCAGTTGAACGCAGTCTTCCACTCGTCTCCCTCCTTTATCCGGATTCGGTAGTACGCCTCCCTCAAGTCCAGCTTTGTGAAAATCTTCCCCTTTGCCAGGTGGGCTAACATGTCCTTCATCAAAGGGAGGGGGTACATGTTCTCTACGAATACTGCGTTTAGGTTTCTATAGTCCACTACCAGACGTTTGGAGCCATGTTTCTTCTTGCGGAACATCACAGGGGCCGCCACTCGAGGTCTGGCAGGCGTGATGAAACCCCGTTGCAAGTTCTTGTCGATAAATGCCCTCAATTCCTCCAATTCCCCCGGTGTCATCGGATACATCTTCGGTTTCGGGAGCGTCACCCCCAGCAGGAATTCAATACTACAATCGGTTGACCGATGGGGGGAGAGCTCGTCGGAAGCCTCTTCGCTAAACACCTCTCTTAAGTCCCAATACTCCTTCAGGATTTTCTCCTCCCCTTCCACGTGTTCGGCACCTGTAGAAGCTATCTCGGCGGGTATCTGGGACTTCGGATGGGATTTCTCCCCTTCCGGATAGGGTTGCTCCTCCCCTTCCGGTGGCCGATCGGTGTGGATGCGTATCCACCCCTCTCTCCAGTTCACATGGGGATTCCACTTCCGAAGGCAGGGTAATCCCAATATTAGGGGCTGTTCCATCCCAGGGGCCACAATAAAACACAGGGTCTAATGGTGGTTTCCCATGGTCATTTCTAGGGGTTCTGTTATAAAACGTGCGGGGCAACCTCCCGCCACCGATCCATCCAGTTGGCAGAAAGATAGGGGCGTTCTTAAAGTTCTCAGTCCGATGCCCATACCCTTAACTACTTTCATGTTAATTACACACCTCGTGCACCCCGAATCTAATAAGGCCAACATCACTCCCTCAGTCCCAGAGGTGGGCTGCTTTAACTTTATTGGGATGGTCATGGGCCCTTGGTTTGGACTTACCGGGACGTCATCTTCCGAGTCAGTCTCGGTCTCGTCGAGTGGGGTTGGAGGTCCCAGCTCCTCTCCCGCCAAAAGGGCAACCTCTACAACCTCTCTTGCCTTCAGTCCGGTCTCGTGGGGCTTGGTTGAGGGGTTTTTGGGCTTCCTCCCAGGGCCCCGCACTTTCAGTGGGTTCGTCTTTACCCGGCAATCCGCCATCCGATGGCCCTCTTTCCCACAACAAAAGCATGCCGTGATCTTGGCTCTTGCAGCCATCCCTCCCGGTTGGGGGTTTGAAATCTCTCGGAGACATGGGGGGAGCGGTTTTCTCCAGGCGGGACCTCCTCTGTGTCTGCTTCAGGCTAGATCAATGTCCACCTCTTCCGCCAACAAGTACCACGACTGTAAATCACGGGGGTCCCTTCTGGAGATGCACGTGTGGTATGCATCTTCATTTAAGCCATCTTTATAGGCTTCCCCCAGGGCCTCCTGGGACCAACCTCGGATGTGGTATGCCAGCTGCCTGAATTCTTGGGTGTAGTCTGCCACCGATCTCCCCCCTTGGACTAGGGTCTTCATTCTGATCCTGGCCTTTCTCTCTGCCGGAGGGTCCTCAAACCTTCTCCTCAATGCAGTCATGAAAACATCGAGGTTTCGCAGTTGGAGGGAGTTATCATTGTACAAAGTCACCACCCAGTCTGCTGCCATCCCTTCCAGGGTTCTCGTGACACATCTCACTTTGGCTGCTTCAGAGGTGAACTCCCGTTCAAATTCTGCCATATAGCTCCCAACTTGTATCAGGAAAAATCCCAGATTTCTGGGATTTCCTCCAAACTTCACATCTAGGGGAGGCAGGTGGCGTCTTCCTGGAACTACACCTATTGCTGGGGCTCCTCGGGCGGCGGCGGGCGGCTGCGCTGGCGTAGGCTGGGCAAGGGGGGTAGGGATAGCTTGACTTCCCCGGGCTGAATTCGCTCCCTCTTCCCCCTCATACCTTTGAGCCGTGCCGGGCTTCTCAGAAACATCCATAAGGAATTCCCCGGCTTGATCCACCCTGCATTCCATCTCCTCCCCCTCCTACCACAGCCGTTCCCTCGCACCTTTTCGTCTTACAGTGATCCTGGGAGGAGGGGGGTCTTCAGAGTCTCTCCAACCAACCCCCAACGACTATCTGGGCATCTTGGCTGGGGTTTCTTCCAGAATCAAGTCGGCCAGCAGGTCAATCACCGACGTCTCCGGTAGCAGCATCGGCTGCCCCCCCGCAGCTCCCTGGTCCTCTTCATCGCTGGCTGGAAACGACATGAAATGAAACCCCCTCGGAAGAAAAGTTGCTGTTTTCTCCGGGTGGGTTGATGTGGGAGTTTCGGAATAATGTCAGTCTGTGCTCCCTTTAGATCCCAAGAAAGAAATACTCAGTCTCCATGGTGTAGAGCAAAGTTATCCTTTTATTGGAAAATAAAGTGGAAGCTACAATTCAATTCCGAAACTGAGAAATTGGCAGGTAGAACACACATACAAAGAAATAAAATTGCTCCCACCCCCCCAAAGTTCAAATGATTCTTCCAATTATAACTTCTGAATAAGCTCATGTAGTCATCTCCAAGTGGTGATGAGGTTTCTTGTCAAATGGCCTTGACACATTTTGATAAAAGTTCGCAGTTGCGCAAAAGAGGACAGAAGATAGCCAAGAAACGGAAAGTTAAAGAAAACTCCCCTTGCTAGCCCAGCAAGGAATGCAAACACCTCCAGTCTTCTTCCCTAGCAAAATCCCCCCTCCCACCGTTGTCATGACAGCCGAAAGAAGTAATAGCAGAAAAGCAGCAGTGGAAGATATCTTGAGACTATCTTGAGGCTGACATGAACCTTGCTTCTGGAAACCCAAGCTTCCTGAGTCGTGTTGACCTTCACTGCAGCATTAACAAATGGCAATTACTCTGGGACAGAATTATATGATGTGATGTAAACACAGTCAAAAGTACCAGCCCATTTGCAGATAAACAGATGCAGAGGAGCTGCTAAAAGCACTACTTATTCATAAGATTGGATATAATTTGTGAAATCGCCTGCCATATTTTGACTAGCTGGGGGAAGTCTTTATACTTAAAGCATTTTCAAAGCTGGATTGGCTTGTTCTATTTTCTGATTAGGCATACACGAAAATGATATTTGTCACAGGAACACTCTAAGGGGAAAAACTGTAAAAATTGTGAAGGAAAGAGACAGGGTTCTTTGTATTATATATCTTTAATGTTGATTTGTAGGGGACGAAGGAAAGAGTTAAAAATGTATTTTCTTTCCTAATCATGATTGCTATGCTAATGTAGGTTACAGGCAGATGCAGAGTACATTTCTAAAAGTATTGTGAATGAAAAATAGTTCTAAAATGTAATTTCTTTCCAAGTAAAATCATGGGGAAATTAAGTCCTTCATCCTGATAAATACCATCTTAACATGCGAAAAGTATTCGTTCTAGTACTGTCCTTATGTGTGTGGGGGGATTTGGGGTTTTCTATTACCATCTTCCTTCTATTTTCCTCACAAAAGCTGTGATTGAAAAGAAGACCAAAAAGAAATGTTCCAATGGAGAGCTGGTGCTGCTGTGAAAACAAGGCCTTTCCTCCCTTTTCCCACCTTGAGATAATACTTATAGGGAGATCTGTGCAGGGAGAGGTTTCCCACCCTTTATGTCCCCTCAAAGCGTTCATCGTATTTTGTAGAGACCCAGATTGATTTTGGTGCAGTTTGGGAGACAATTGCTTCCCTTTGGATGAATCCACTGTCTCAATTAATACTCTGTAGCCCATGATTTGTTCAACTTTGATGCACACTCTCTGGTTTCTTATGATTTGTTCTTTGAACTACCTAATCTTAAAAGTTTTTTTTTTCATTAAAATTCAGGACAAGTGAATAGAAAATTCTATTTATTTCAGTCCATGGTTCGTTGGAGAATAAGATTAAAGGGTAGCATTTGTTTTAAAGAATGTGCTATTGCCCCATAAAGTACTGCTTCTCTTTTCTTGCAAAAGATAAGCAATAGCTTTGCTACCAAATTTCTTCCTTGGTAGGGTTTGAGGTATCCTGTATAGCAGGGGTGAGATTCAACCGGTGTTACTTCCAGTTCAGTGACTATGTTTTGTGCGCGCATGTAAGAAACCTTAAACTGTGCCGCCCGGACAGATGAAAAGCTCTGCACACAGGTGCGCAGCGTTAGAGCCACTTTTTTTCCTGCTTTTTCAACCGCAGCTGTGCTGTGCAAAGCAATTGAGATTGAAAAAGCAGGAAATAAAGGAGAGGTAAGAGCCCAGGTGGGCAGGTGGGCCAAACAGCAGCCAACACAGAACCGGTTCGGTGTCTGTTGCTCTTCAGAGCTACCCATTCTGTAGAGTTCTGGGCAGAACTGGTAGCACCTCACTCCTGCTATATAGGTAGTAGAGAATATGGTAATGCAATGTAATGATATCTCTGGTCTCTCATCATGTGGGTGGATGGAAACCTCTGCAATACAGTCCTCTCTTGACAGCCAGGTATGAGCAAAGAAATTTCTGTCACCATCTTACAGCTTCCCAGAGGCAGATAGCAGAAGCCTAATTTAGGCTGGTCAAGTTACTGTCTCCTTCCTCTTTCTGCTGCTCATCCATGTCTGACTTATCAATAATTTTCCTAATTCTGTTATATTCCATAGAGGCAAAGTGGATTCTATTGCACATGATTATGTTAAATGATAAATCCATTCATTTTATCCTTCCAAGAATTCTTTAGATGCAAAATATCAGAAAATAATACCCCTTTTAGAACGTATGGAGAAAGTAACTGAAATGCTGGGTGGATTGGAGCTTTGCTTTGGTTAGGGAAAGAAAAGTTAGAAAAAAACATTTGTAAAAAGGGGAAAATGTGGATGCAACATCCCCCGATTGAGATAGAAGAAAACAACAAAGATGCTGAAGATGGATCGTGTGGTTGCCATACTGTAACTGACAAGCAATTTCTCTTGGGTGAGTTGAGAAGAATCTTGATTGTTTTTTGTATTTCCTCAGTATTGTCCAAGAACAGCAAACCAATCCACACTACCATCCTGAATCCCCATGTTCATGTTATTGGTGATGATGCAGCTTGTATTGCCTATATCCGTTTGACTCAATATATTGATGGCCAGGGCCGGCCTCGCACCATGCAGTCCGAAGAGACCCGTGTCTGGCATCGCCGTGATGGCAAGTGGCTGAATGTACACTACCATTGTTCCGGGGCTCCTGCAGCTCCGCTCCAATGAAGCTACAAATGGGTAGGTTTGGCAGGGAAAGGCTACAAGTGCTGTTAGGAATATATTGGGCAAAGTTTAGCTAGACAAGGTCCCCCAGGTCTGAAGACTTTCAGGGAAAGTGAGCCATATAAATACTTGATATTCTGAAATGTCACCAGGGATGCAGAGAAGGCAGAGAGGGGAAGCATGCACGTGAAAGATGTACAGATATACTAATTCATGTTAGTAAGTCTTAATAGAAGAAGAAAAAAGACCTTTTGAGCTAATGCAACTAATTTCACTATAATACTTTTAATCAGAAGGATGTTCAAGTGAGATTTACTTCCTGTGTTTAACTTAAAAGCTAATAGAGAAAAGAAGTCCATACTGTACTGAAATGAGTTGAAAAGCTTTGAGAGGAGGGAATGGATCAAACATCCTTCTTCTTCAGGTTGTTACAGACAACGGCCTTAGGCACACACACCCCCTCACCCCATAGAGAACCAAAGGATTCCAAGTTTAGTCATCTCATTTACTGAGGCAGAAGCCAGGAAAGACTCTGGGGAGTTGGCCACTCCTGGGCGCTGATGTTTGCTCACTGATCAGCCTGCAAGATTAGATAGCATATTTGATATATGGTTCAAATATCACAACCATACTTGATTCCCCAAGTTTTTAAGGCCCCAGTTAAAGCAAAAGTCCTTTCTCACAATAAAAACATAGGTGTTTTTGTAACTTCCCTAATTTTTTGATAAATAACTCAAGGCAGCAAAGATACCTAATGCTCCTTCCTCCTCCTATTTTCTCTATTTTTTCTCTCCGAAGAACTAAACACGATAGAGCAATTTTTAGTCTCACGGGACAGTGCTATTTAGAGTGAAAAACATACATCTTTACAATCCCCAAGTTACAGAACTTGGAATTTTTTTTATTGGGGTATGTTTTCAAGGTAAAAGCTATATAATTAGTACTATATAAATCCTGTATAATATTTATCAAGGTGTTCAATTTCTCTCACCATTTCTAGAGGAATCAAAAATTATCTGATCAAACCTAAGCTAAAGAGTAACAAGACTTTTTCTGAAATGTCTTTTGATCTGTTATGTTGAATCCCAGTAGAGCTCCCAGAAGCTTTCTTACCCAATCAGGCTTTGCTGTTCCTTAAGATTCAGCTTGATAACTAGCATTGGTAACTGGGGCATTATATTCATTTAAACATTTATCATAATGGTTTTAGTGGATCAAGTGGATTGCTGAATTTCCTATCTACCCTTGCAGAGGGGCATGGAAAAAAGGACAATAGGGAAGCAAAGACGAAGAAACATTGTCTTCTAATAGTTCAAGGACATGGTTTCCTAATTTTAAAAAACCTGAGTTCCCTTCAGCAGTTTATGAGGACACACACAAAAAAACTCTTAAATTATGTAACTTGATGGGTTGTTTAAAAAAAAAACCCGACAGACAGTTCTACCTTTTCTCTTGACATCTTGCAAGTGCCGTTTCTTGTCCCTTTTCAACCTATTAAGTTTTAAGTTTCTTAAACTTCTTGGCTTTCTGTGTAGAAACTCATCCTCTTTATTCATACAAAATAAATAGAGCAAAAGGGGGCATTTGTCACCTCTTCCGCAAATCTGCAATAAAACATACAAGGAAACAGGACCTTTTGATGGATTTTGGGCAATTTGGTTTCAAAATCAGAAGTATGCCTCCTTACCCTAGGTGTGCTTAAAGGGGCAATGCAGCTTTATTTGTTTTAGAAACACTTTGAATAGGAAATGGCACAGAAGTTATTTTTGGGCAACACACTCATCCTATAGCATTCTTGACATGGAGCAGATACAACTCTGGTTAAATTCTTAACTATTAGAAGAGAACAATCCAACAAATAATGTGTCTCTTTTTCACCTTTTCCTTTCTTCCATACTAACTTCTTAAATTTATTGTTTCAGATTGCTGAGATAGTTTGCAGCCAGTAGAATATTAACTTAAAGAAATGATTTTAATAATTAATAATAACTAAGCGGGAGAGGGAGGACTATCCCCTAACTATCATATGCTGTGAAGTATAACCACCTTCAGTATACTAGCTCAAATGCAGATGCAATCATCCAGGCCTTGGGTTTCCTAATCTGTTTTGCCCCATTGACCCGGTTATGTTTTTTCCTTCCATGGTTTTTCTCTTCATGCTTTTTTCTTTTCCGATTGCAGCAATTTTCGGAGATACTCAGCGGGAGGGCAATATCTTCTCAGCAAGCAGCTCTGGAGTACCTGAATTACAGCAACGGTCATATTCGTTTTGACGTTTAAAGAAATATGAATTACAAACCGGCAGCAGCCAAATGCACGAAACCCTGCATGAATCTGATGCTCCGGGTGCTGCCGCCTTTCTGTTGTTTTTCCATGGATCCATCGTGTCTGTTTCTGCTGTATGAAGGTGTCTTATAAATCCTGAGAGAAACCCATATTGTTCGTATAGAAAAGAGATCATCTGTGACGGAGTATCCAGCACCTCCCCTGCAGGGCTGATGACGGAGCAACAGCTGTGAAGCATCTTTCAGAATTGGAGCAAAGAAAGGGAGAGAGAGAAAGAGTTTGAGAGCGAGAGACTGTGCCTCTTAGGCAGCAGGATGCTGTCCTCTGCTGTAGGCCCAGTGGAAATTGACCTTGTCTTCGGGTTATGCTGCTGCTTTAATCAGTGAGGTTTGGCTGATGGTGGCGAGCTCGCAAGGGCCAGTATAAAGAAAAAGGGTAGCAAAGCAAAAAGGAGGACTTTTCTTACACTGCTGCCATCCAGCAACCAACTGGAGTCCAAACATCAGCAGTAAAGATGAGCCTGGCTACTGGCTCCCACTGATGGATTGGATAAAAATGAACAAGAATGTTTTAAAGAACAAGTACGAGCTGGTTTTGTTAGCATAGGAGCTTCAGAGATGCACTGATTTTTACAAACAGCCACTCCTCGATGATGTAAAACTTATAAGGGTAGAATTTATGAGCAAATAATCTTAAGAGGGCAAAAAAAAATATGTGAATGGCTTACTTTGTTTTATTTTTTATTGTTTAGAATAGATGGGATCCAGATTGCTGCAGAATATGGGCTCCTTAGGAAACAGTTGAAAAGCTTTGTTACACTCTGCCCTGAAGATTTGCACACACATGCATTTGCTTCCTATATGGTGTGTAATTTAGTCTCTGTGTTATACTAAAATACTATATTATCTATGAATTTAAAAGAATCTTTCTATAATTATGGGGCTAACTGGTTTCCCAGTTTGATTTGTTTTCTGATAAAACTAGCAGAGGGAGCCAGCAACTTCCAGAAGTGCTTTTTTCAGTAGCCCAGTCTATTTGACATTGCTTTATTTCCTGTTCTGTAGTTTTTTGGGGGTTGTTTTAACCACATAAACATAGAACTTTTGCATCAAACATATTTATTGTCTTTGCTACAAAGAAAGCAAGTAATGTTCTTTATTTCCTACATCAGAAGTGTTTGACAGCTTTATGGTTTGATTATTATTTTTTTTAGTTTCTGAGTACAGAAGTGGGATAAAAGCCTTCCCAATAAATTTCCAAGATCAGATTTACACCATGACTTTCTCTGCCCCTTGTGTACAATGCATATCAAACATTTTTATGACCATTCATTAGATCTGAGAACATGGAATTCCATCAAGTTGTTCCCTTTGTTCCTGAAATAGGGTGGAGAATAATTTTGCTGTCTGATTAAATAGAAAATAGAGGGTGAATTTAATGGAGCTTAGGAAAATACAAAATTTTAATTTCAATATGAATTGGAAGGGAAATAAATACCTTCTTCTGTTCTTCAAATGAGAAACTCCTAACTCAGTTCCATAATATTTGTGATAGCTTATGACTCAGTGCAGGAAAAAAGCATTCCTTCTTGCAGAGGAATTTTGTGCAAAATTTCCTTCTCCTTTATAAAGAGAGAATATTTTCTCAAATGAGATGTTCTACTGGGACTAAAGAACCTGTGACACTTCAGTTGTTGCTGGCTACACCTCCCAGTATCCCTCACCATTGGCTTGTGAGCTGGAGTTATGGATGGAGTTAATTCAACATCATCTGGAAGGTGACAAAAACTTTGCTTTTTCCTATAAATTTAATGTAGAACACATCTAGGACTAAGTGTGTGAAGTAAAACCCCTGATAATTTTATTAGGATTTTAAGGAATAACGTTACAAAGTGAGGAACAGGAAATTAGTTACACTGCGTAATAAAAAGATGTGCATGCTTCTAGGTCTGATCTTTTCTTGTCTTTATCTGATTATTCATAATCCTCTGTATTGAGTATCTGCATCCTTAAAACATATTTTTGGAACCGTTTGAGTTGTTTTGTCTTTGTTTTTACCGTCTGTAAGACCTGTTCCAATTTAATGAGAATCTTAGCTTGGTATGGCCATTTTCAAACACAGCTATAGACCTTTGGCTTTCTTAATGTTCTCCTATGAGATTAATGTAAGCATCTGTATCATGTCCAGTTTTACACAGGAAATGGAACACGTTTGATGCAATCTTTTTGCATGATAGTGAAATAATAAAATAAAGTTAGGGTTTTTTTTCCTGAATGTTAATAGAACCTTCATAGCTTTGTCACAATGAATCCTTGAACTGAACATATTTAATAAAATAACATTTAAATGGTGCAAAATATCAGATAGCAATCTTCTATTTTCCTTGAATGCCTGAAAAAACAGCATTAGCTCTTTGGAGATGTCCCTTTATCAAGATGGCAGTGAGGTATGCGCAAATGTGTTGGACACCTGGAAACAGCTGAGTGAGATGAATGAGTTTGTATGTGTATGTAGCTGCGTCAAACTGAGGTTATGGCCACTGATCCAACAAGCAGTGGCTGAAAATAATGCCCAGGCATGTTTGAAATTACCTATAAAGCAATGTCAGGATTGTGGTTAATTATTTAAGGTAGTTTAACTTGAAGAAGTCACTAATGTATTTAAATCTCTATTGTTTGTTATGTTTTTATGCTGCACCAAGTGCAGCTCCAAGTCTAAATATTTGAAAGTTCCTGTAGTTCCATTTAGAATTGAATAATGGACTCAGAGGTTTAGCTGTTTGATGTATAATTTATATACAGTCAGATTCAACACAGATCTAACATACAAATACAGAAATATTTACATTTATAAAAACAACTTCACCATGTTCTACAATTCTATAGTCTCAGGATTTTGGAATTGGCAAGGCATCTAGATAAAACAAAGTACCAAACTTAAGAGTCTGAATTCCATTTGAAGGTTTTTAAAAGCATGAAGCTTATCCTTCTCACCAATTAATATTAATTTAGATCCAATCTTTATATTAGAATTTCCAATAATCTTTTATCTCCATCGTCTAATGCAGGACAAAGTATATGTATGTCTGAGTCTTCCCACATTTTCAATGTAACCATAAATATGGTAATGTAGAGATAATGGAAGTCAGTACAGTATAGTATTAAACAATACAGTACAGTAGATTGGTGGTATTCAAAAGTATAGACTCCTCTAATGGTGCTATTCCTTTTTTACTCTACCTAATTCAGACAAATATCTCAATTCTTTCCAATAATACTGTTATCATAAATTTTGGAATTTAAGAGAATTAAATCCAGTAGTTGCAATCTTATATACAGGTAGTCCTTTACTTATGATCACAATTGAGCCCAAAATTACCACTGCTGAGCAACATAGTTGTAAATTTTTGTCTCATTTTACGACCTTTCTTGTCACACTTGTTAAATGAATCACTACAGTTGTTAATTAAGTGAATCATTACAGTACAATAATGCTGTTCACAGTAGCACGGGATTAACCCCCTTCAAATTAGTGAGCGGCATGGACTTCGTATCCAAGGGATCCCCTCTACTCAGTCAGCCTGACTGATTGGATGTCAACGCTGAAAGTAACTTAGGAGAATGTAAAAAAGACGCTGGCAAAAGTGGCACAGAGACAGGCAGAAAAAAAACACCAGGCCCCGCAAAGGCCATTCCAAGTGGAGGAGAAGGTCTACCTCTCCACCAAATACTTGAGGTTAAGGCTCCCTAAAAGAAGTTGGGGCCAAAGTTCATGGGACCTTTCCCCATAGTAAAGATCATCAACCCAGTCACAGTGCAACTGAAGTTGCCCAGCTGTTTGGGAAAATACACCCAGTATTCCATATTAGCCTCTTAAAACCCATCATGGGATTGACCCTGAGGCCACTACTTGGTGAGCCCCTAGACCCCGTGGTCATAGGGGGCCAAACCCATTATGAGGTGCAGTGAATCCTCAATTCGAGGTGGCACAGGAGACAGCTCCAATATTTAATCAAGTGAAAGGGCTACCTCTTATCAGAAACATCTTGGGTAAAGAGTAGGAACGTCCAAGCCGATCACCTTGTGACGAGATTCCATGCAGAAAACCCAACCAAGCCTTGGGGGGAGGGGTTCGCAACCCTAAGTTCTGTATCTGCAATAAATTTGTTTTTTGTTGTGTTGTACAAGGTCACCTTCAAGAAATGAGGGGAGCTGAATGTCAACTCAAAAATATTTCTCTGGTCTTTTAGAGTTGCCAGAAGAAAGGGTGTGGGGGAAGTAGTGCATTCCTTAAATGCTTCATATATAATTTCTAGGCGGCCAAAGCTTCTGGTGTGCAAGATTATTACTGGGAAGCATGATTGATGACTCTTGGCTATGGATGGGTTCCATTGGAGAATATACATCCAGGGGGTGGGGGAAGATCAGGGTCAAGGGTGAAATGAATGATGTGTCTCAGAGTCAGCTACACCCAGGTAGTACCGGCATGTTCATTCTTAATAAATCTTTAAACTCTGAGAGATGAGGCTAGAGACTCATGATTTAAATGGGAGTGGATGCAGGAGCCCTGACAGTTAAATCACCAGTAGTAACACAGTTGTGAAGTGGACCCTGGCTTCCGCATTGACTTCGCTTTCAGAAAGTTGCAAAAGGTGATCACATGACTCTGGGAATAATGCAATCATCATAAATACATGCCAGTTGCCAGATGCCCGTTATGATCATTTGACCATGGGGATGTTGCAACAGTTGTTAAGTGTGAAAAATTGTCATAAGTCACTTTTTTCAGTGCTGTTGTATCTTTGAATGGCTGTAAGCCAAGAACTACCTGTATTTAGTCCAGTCCAATTCCCCATATTACTTAAGGAAATGAACTGGCTTTCTAAAGCAGATTTGTCCTATAGATATGGCTGTCCAGTTCTATTTATGGAGTTCATTGGTATACTGGTATGATAACAGCCAAGCATCATCTGCTTTAAAAATAAGTCTTGATTCACAGTATTGAAGAACATCACGTACTCGATTTTTGCATTGTGCCAGATGCTAGTATGGTAAGACAAACATAAAGGAAGGCAGGTGATTCTCTTTTGCCTTTTATAAAATGATGTGCTCTGAAATCTCTACAAATTTTTGATCTGATGTACAATTAGCAAGTTTGTTGCTTTCAGAACACAATGGATATCCACCAATGCTCTTTATTAATGGTCTTTTCTTCTGTCCCTTTGAATTATCATATTGGCCAGCATAATTTGATCATGTTCTGTGATCAGTCTCTTGTTCACAATTCATCTTTTCTGGGCCAATCAGCAAGTGTTTAGCAAGACTGGAGATAACCTCTTTGTACAGTTATGAAGGAGAAGGATTTTTAACTGCTATGTTAAAGCCTTTGGTACTAGGAGGATCCTTGTATGATTAAGATATTTGGGACAATTAAACAGCTATCTGGGGAACTGAAAATCAAAATGAAATATTCCAAACAAAACTTCAACCTTGTTTGTGATTAGGGAAGGGTCAAATACAAATCCTCAGGGATTTTAACTTAGAAATTGAAGACCTTTTGAGAACTCTTACCTTCAAAGTTTTAATTGCTCTTTCAATTTGTATAAATTTCAGATGTCTCTACCACTTCCTTGCCTTCCTTCAGGTTAAAAATCTACAAGATTTTGCTATTTATGTGTATTTTTAAGAAGCAAGACAATTCATTGTGGAAAATTGCATGAAAACTGATGGGATTATCAATGAAGATCACACCACATATTTTTATTTAGGGATAAGAAATTTTTCTGATAACCACCAGTATATGAAGTCCACATCAAAAAGCAATCACACAATAACATACCTTTAAAAAGTATTAGTAAAAAGACTACAGTTTACAGTGTTAATATGTTTTTGATAGCAGAATGTGTAAAAGTGAGAAACAAAACCAATACACAACCTGCCCAACAAGTGGGCCTTTTCCACTGGCACTCCTGACAATTCTACTTGGAGAGAAAAGGGACCAGAGAACAATGAGGCTCCAAACCTTTGGGGGATTCGGATAGGAGCCATGATATAGAAGGTACATTTCCTAGGCCTAATCAGATGATATTGCTCAAAGAATGGGATACCCTATTGGCCCTTAACCCAAGGAAGTGAAGAATAATAGCAGTCCCTCAAACAGCCAAGTCCTATATCATGAAGAATTTTTTAGATGGTAACCAGCACCTGGAATTGCACTCAGAAGTTCACTGATAACCAGTGTAGGTCACATTGCTGAAGTGTCATATGGGTGCATTAGATTGACCTAGAATCCTCACATTGCTGCATTCTGGGCCAGCTGTAGCTTCCAAATGGTGTCCAAGGGCAGTATCATGTACAGAATTTTGCAGTAGTTCATACATGAAGGTCCAAGGTTTAAAGGACTGTGAGATAGAGCTCCTGGTCTATGAAAGGTGAAATTGCTGCAATAAGTCTGTGTGAATTTCATCCTGGTGTGCCGTGAAGCTGTGAGCCCAGAAGAGGGAAGTACAATTCCACTTCAAACTACACATGAAAAGTCACTGCAACCAGAAGAACCATGTACCCATAACCTTGTTAGGTTTGAGTCTCTAGCACTGAGACATGGTCTTAACAGCCTGGTTTAGTTAGCCAGAGGTTCAGTTCATGAGCATCCTGATGATATCTGACCCCATCCTGGCAGATGACTCGTCCAGCTGTTTCATGTAGATATTAAATAGGAGAGGCGAGATCGTAAAACCCTGAGGTACCCTGCAAACAAGGGGCTTTGGGCTGGACCTGTTTCTGCCTGTCGGTGATGACTGGAAGTGACCACCAAGAAAAGGGAAAACAGCTGTCATGTAGATTTTTAAAATATTGCACAGGTTTGAAAGACAATTCTCTATTTGTCTTTAGTTTAATTATTTAGTTTGTGCTTTTTAACCTATATGCTGCCCTTTAAAACTGTTTTCCTGGGGGAGTGGGAGCTGAGAAGTGGCATACATTCAACAGTGCCTTTCAAACTCTTTCACTGCATATGATTTCTCATGATTGGGCCCTGAAAATGGAGGAATCCCACTCACCAAGAATTAGTTTCAAGCGGAAAAAGGAAGAAATCCCTCACTGCTCTATGCCCTAAATACACTCTTCATCAAATGTGATGTGACCAGCTTGCTTTTGCTTCACAGGTTCTTACGTTGATAGTTGCCATTAAGAAAAATATTCACTTTGATGGGCTGTGAACACTATTAACACCAATTAATTAATCCAATATTTAAGATGCTGGTTATAAAAGGAATATTTACTATTTTTAATAGTTCCCCTACTTTTCAAAACCAAAAGCCAGAGAATTCTGTAGAAAGGACATTTGCTAAACATTGTAATTCACAGCTGTGCTATTGTCACTACCTAGTTCAGGGATCTTCAGACTTGACAGCCTTAAGACTTGGGGACTTCAGCTCCCTGAATTCCTCTTCCAGTCATGTTGGCTCAGGAATTCTGGGAGTTGAAGTCCATAAGCCTTAAAGTTGCCAAGTTTGAAGCCCCTTGGCCTTGTTGTGTAATCAGGACCTCGGCAGCTCTTACATTTACTTTTCCTGAATCTGCTTTTTTTATGGCCTGACTTCTATGCCAAAGGACACCCCAGAAAACCACAAGTAGGTACTTATATTCTAATCCAGCACTGGCAAATTGCAGAAATGACACTGTTAAGGACAATCAGTGAAAATCAGAATAAATGAATTTTGCAATGAGATTTCTTTAATTGGAATTCACTACAGTACTTGGGAAACTATTTTTAATTCCATGTTCTATCCCCTTTCTGAGCATCATCTTTCCCATTAAGCGGGTATCTTTCCATTGCTTTTCAGGGAGTAAATGAATTATGTAAAAAAAATGTGGAGAGTCACTTGTTTTTTCAGGGATTCTTTTCTGAACTAAAAAAAATATCCTTGTACATTTGCATCTGACTGTTTCTATTATTTTACCAATGGTCGATTGCCCAATTAATGTTGCTTAAGCGTCTAATATCAGCAGCTGCCTGGCCAATTCAATCTTTCAGGATTGTCACATTCCAACAATGACTAAACAATGTCATCTATCAGAACCCCAGAAACACTTTTCTCTATAGCAAAGTCCACCCTCTAGAATGAGGTCCCATCATTGGTGTTCATACAAAAATGTCCCAAGATTTCATAATCAAAATCAAGTGAGTAGGTTTCAGGCGGCTTTGCAATTTTTAAAAAGTTGTCCTTTAGAATTACAATTTATAATTAATTGGATGGGCCCACAAATCTGATCTGAGGGTATGTGCCACAGCATGCAGGGGTTGGACATTGCCCTTTATTGGTTTACATACAGTTCTCAAAAGCTTTGAATGATAATTAAGTGGTCCACATAAAAATTTAGTCTTCTATAGATACAGATATAGGAGAGAGGAAAGAATAGTAAACTGATAGTTCTACAGGTGAAACTCGAAAAATTAGAATATTGTGCAAAAGTTAATTTATTTCAGTAATGCAACTTAAAAGGTGAAATTAATATATGATATAGACTCATTACATGCAAAGTAAGATAGTTCAAGCCATGATTTATCATAATTGAGATGATTAAGGCTCATGAAAAGCCCAAATCCACAATCTCAGAAAATTAGAATATTACATGCAAGCAATAAAATAAGGATTGTACATAGAACAATATCGGACCTCTGAAAAGTAAAAGCATGCATATGTACTCAGTACTTGGTTTGGGCCCCTTTTTCAGCAATGACTACCCCAATGCGGCGTGGCATGGAAGCTATCAGCCTGTGGCACTGCTGAGGTGTTATGGAAGACCAGGATCCTTCAGTAGTGGCCTTCAGCTCTTCTGCATTGTTCGGTCTCATGTCTCTCATCTTTCTCTTGGCAAAGCCCCATAGATTCTCTATGGGGTTCAGTCAGGCACGTAATCCCACGGTCACTTAACCATGTTTTGGTGCTTTGGGCAGTGTTGGCAGGTGCCAAGTCCTGCTGGAAAATGAAGTCAGGATCCCCATACAGCTTTTCTGCAGAAGGAAGCATGAAGTGCTCCAAAATCTCCTGGTAGATGGCTGTGTTGACCCTGGACTTAATGAAGCACAGTGGACCAACACCAGCAGATGACATGGCTCCCCAAATCAACACAGACTGTGGAAACTTCACATTGGACTTCAAGCATCTTGCAGTGTGTGTCTCTCCATTCCTCCTCCAGACTCTGGGTCCTTGGTTTCCAAATGAGATTCAAAAGTTGCTCTCATCAGAAAAGAGGACTTTGGACCACTCAGCAATAGACCAGTTCTGTTTTTCTTTAGCCCAGGTAAGACGCTTCTGATGTAGTTTGTTGTTCAGGAGCGGCTTGACAAGAGAAATACGACATTTGAAGCCCATATCCAGGATCCGTCTGTGTGTGGTGTCTCTTGATGCACTGACTCCAGCCTCAGTCCACGCCTTGTGAAAGTCCCCAACACTTTTGAATGGCCTTTTCCTGACCATCCACTCCAGGCTGCGACCATCCCTGCTGCTTGTGCACCTTTTTCTTCCACACTTTTTCCTTCCACATAACTTTCTATTTGTCAGCCTTCAAGATTTTCTTCCTTTGCTTTCCATCTTTCGGCTGTCATAAGTAACGGGGGGAAGAGGGGGGAAAAGTATAGGAAGTGAGCTGGAGGTGTTGCAAACTACTACTGTATAAACTGAGGAGGGGGGAGAGTACATTCTTGCTTAGGTTTCTATTTCTTGCTTAGCTTTCTCTTCTCTGTGCAGCTGCAAACCTTTATCAAAGTATGCCAAGGTCAATGGACAGAAGCCTCATCACCACCTGAAGATGTCCACATGATGACATCCACAACTTTTAATTGGAAGAACCATTTGAACTATTGGGGGTGAGAACATTGCCATCACTTTGTATTTGCAATTTACGCGCCTATTTTCTCAGATTCAGAATTCTTTTGTTGCTACCACTTGACTTCAAGTAAAAGATATCTTTTCTCTAATTAAAAGAGTCTAAGTATTTCTTTCTTGGATTTTGAATGGAGCACCAGCTGACACTATTAATGTAGGAATATCCAACTTCTTTTGCAATTACCTTTTGAGGCTTTCCCTCCTTATGGAGGGTGTCAATGATGGTTTTCTGCATAACTGTCAGGTCAGCAGTCTTTCCCATGATTGTGATTCCTACTGAACAAGGCTGAGAGGTTATTTAAAGGCTCAGGAACCCTTTGCAGGTGTTATGGCTTAATTACTTGATTAGAGTGGGATACTTTGAGACTAGAATATTGAACTTTTTCACAATATTCTAATTTCCTGAGATTGTGGATTTGGGCTTTTCATGAGCTGTAAGCCATAATCATCTCAATTATGACACATCATGGCTTGAACTTTCTTGCTTTGCGTGTAATGAGTCTATCTCATATATTAGGTTCACCTTTTAAGTTGCATGACTGAAATAAATGAACTTTTGCATGATATTCTAATTTTTCGAGTTTTACTTGTATTTCAAAAGGATTTTTCAAACCCACTCACTTTGTAGCTGGAGAATCTAGACAGCAGGTGGAAATACAACCTGTCGTGTCCGCAAAAAGACGATTAGAGTCGGTGACTTTCATTCAAAGCTCTTTATTAACAAAGGGAGAACTGAACCGGCGAAAGGCAAAAAGCCCGCGGCTTTTATACCTTTCGCAAGGCGGCCGCGGCCAATGGCAGCGATTCAAGTCTCCCGCTCTCGGTTTGCACCAATCGCGGGAGACCTCAATCGGGCCAATCAGCGCGGCTCGCCTGGCCAATCAGAAATCCCCGTGCCTTGGCCAATCAAGGCCCGGGGATTTCGAGTATACCATTTGAATACATAACACCCCTCCCCCCTTGGTATGGTCCGTCAGGTGGTGTAGTCACGCAGGTAGGCGGGGCTCCGTCGAGTCCTAGTTGACCTGCGCAACTCACTTTTCTGTTGTAACTCGGCCGGAGCGGTCGTTCCTTTGGCTGCTCCTGCCTCTTCGCGAACCGGCTGGATGATCGGGCCGGTTCTTTCGCCGTGGCTCCCGCCTGGGCCTACCGGGTCGGTTGAGCTGCGGATTTTGCCGCTCCCGCTTGGCTTCTCCGAGTCGGTAGAGCTGGCCAGACGGTTCTTCTCCGGAGGGGACTCGCGATGGCTGTTTTCTGGTGAGTATTTTTGGTTTATTTTATTTTGCGATTGTCTCTCCGGGTATTCCCTCCCCCCTTGGTTCGCTTCTTGGGGGTTGAGGTCAGTTGCCGTTCGGGACCTTAATTGGTCGATGTGCCGTTTCCAGGCTCGCCCATCCGTGGTTTGGAGCCGGTACGACTTTGGACCAGTGACTTGCGTTATGACGGCTGGGATCCATAGGGGGTCCCCCGTCATGTTTTTTGCGTATACCAGGTCACCTGGGTTAAATGTCCGGAACCTGGAGCTGGAGTCTGGGGGCTGCTCCGGGTTGTAAGTCGGGTGCAGTCTGTCAAGTGGAGACCTCAGCTTTCTGCCCATCAACAGCTCTGCCGGACTCTTGTTGGTCGTAGTGTTGGGAGTGATGTGTTGTATGAAGAGTAGGCGGTTGATTTTGTCGTTGATCTCCCCGTGGTCCATTTTCCTGAGGGTCTTTTTTGTAAACTGGACCATCCGTTCCGCCCTACCTTTCGCCGCCGGATGCGCCGGTGCTGTTAATGCGTGGCGGATACCTCTTTCCGCCAGGAACCGTTCAAACTCGATGGACGTGAACTGGGGTCCGTTGTCTGAGACGACGACGTCTGGGAGGCCGTGAGTGGAAAACAGTTTACACAGTTCTTTAATGACGGCCTCTGTGGTAGTGGACTTCATGTCGCTGACTTCCAGCCAATTGGAATATGCGTCGACTGTGATTAAAAATGTATGTCCATTTGTGGGGCCCGCAAAGTCAAGATGGATTCTGGACCAGGGCCCCCGTGGTGTTTCCCAATCCCGTATGGGTGCTGCGGATGGGCTGGATCTGGTCTCCTGGCATCGGTGGCATTTGGCGACCCATGCCTCAATTTGCTTGTCCATCCCTGGCCACCAAGCGTAGCTTCTGGCCAGGGCTTTAGTCCTGACGATGCCAGGATGACCCTCATGTAGCATCCTCAAGACTTTTTCTTGCAATCTATCTGGAATTACCACCCGGTCACCCCATAGAATGCATCCTCTCAGGAGTGACAGTTCGGTCTGGCGCTGGCGGAATGTTTTAAAAGTCTCGTCACTGTCCTTTTCCGGCCAGCCTTTTTCTAACCAGTGCAAGATTCGTGCCAGACGCCTGTCCTTAATGGTTTCTCTGGCAATGTCGGATGCGGTAATAGGTAAACTTTCTATGCTCAAGGTATTTGTTGTTGGTGCTGGGTCAGATTCTGAGTCAGGTAAGGGCGAGCGGCTTAAAGCGTCCGCGTGCGAGATTTTCTTACCTGGCTTGTGTAGCAGTTCGTAATTGTAGGCTGCCAGGAATTCCGACCATCTTGTCATTCGGGGTGACAAGATGTTGGGAGTGGCTCGGTTTCCCGCGAGGATGCCCAGCAGAGGCTTGTGATCCGTCACGATGGTGAACGGGCGGCCGTACAAATATTCATGAAAACGTTTAACGGCGGCAACTATAGCCAAAGCTTCCTTGTCCAGCTGGCTATAGTTGCGCTCTGGTTTGGTCAGAGTTCTGGAAAAAAAGGCGATGGGTGCTTCTCTCTGGTCTGGGAGGGTGTGGCTGAGAACAGCGCCGACGCCGAAGGGTGATGCGTCGCAAGTGACAGCTAGGGGTAAAGTCTCACTAAATTGCATCAGGACAGCATCGGAGGTGAGGAGGTCCTTGGTTCTTTGAAAAGCGGCTTGTTCTCGCCTCCCCCAAGTCCAGGCTGCCTTCTTGTCTAGGAGTCTATGTAAGGGCTCCGCCGCCGTTGCCTTTTGAGGTAGGAAAACATTATAGAAATTTAGTAATCCTAGGAACGCTTGTAATTCCGTTTTGGATTTTGGGGTGGGGGCTTCCTTGATGGCTTTTACTTTTTTAGTTGTAGGGTGAATGCCCTTCTGGTCTAGGAGATAGCCCAAAAACTCTACTTGCTTTGTACAAAGATTGCATTTTTCTCGCTTAACTTTAAGTCCCGTTTCTTTAAATTTTGTTAAGACTTGTCTGAGTCGGTTCTTTAATTCGGCTTCATTTGGCGCCGCAATTAATACGTCATCAAAATAGGGCACCACCCCTTTTATGCCCTGTAACAAACGTTCCATCAGGCTTTGAAAAATGCCTGGTGCCACGCTGACTCCAAATTGGAGCCGGTTACACTTGAAAGCCCCTCGATGGGTTACTATTGTTTGGGCTTCCGCCGTTTTCTCGTCTACAGGTAGTTGCTGATATGCCTGGGCAAGGTCGAGTTTTGCAAAGACTTTGCCCCCTCCTAGCGAGTGTAGTAAATGTTGTACTATAGGGACTGGGTAGGCGCTTTGTTGTAATGCGTCATTTAGGGTGGCCTTATAGTCCCCGCAAATTCTCACGGACCCGTCTGGTTTTACTGGGGTCACTATAGGGGTTTCCCATCTGGCATGGTCTATCGGTTGCAATACCCCTTGTTTGACGAGCTTGTCGAGCTGCTCGTCAATCTTTGGTTTTAATGCAAACGGTACCCTTCTAGGTTTAAGTCTCTTAGGGGGAACCCTTGGGTCTAAGTCAAACGAGATAAGGGGCCCCTGGTACTTGCCCAAACCTCCATCGAACACCTCCTGGAACTCCTGGGTTAGCCGCTGTTCCCAAGCTTCGATGGTGACTTGGTTGACACCTGTCAGCGCGATGTTAAGCGGGGCGAACCATTGTAGACCCAGTAGGCTTGGGCGGTCGCGATCGACGATTGTGAGTGGTAGTTGTTCAGTGTGGCCTTTGTAAGTTATGTTGAAATTCTTGGTGCCCACTACCGGGACACGGTTCCCTTGGTAGTCTTTAATGATGATCTTTTGTGTCTGCACGTTTCTCTTTTGTAGAGTAGGCACCAGTCTTTTGATTTCGCGCCATGCAATCATGGAAAGGTAGGACCCAGAGTCCACTTCCATCTTGCATGGCTGGCCTTCTATATGTACTTCTACATGTACCTTTCTGGCGCCGTCGGAGATGGCGTGGCCGATGGTCACCGTCTGGTGGGTTTCTTCTTTCCGCCGACCGTCGCCGCTTCTTTGAGATCGTTGAGCGCGGTCCCATCGACCGTCTGGCTGGCGTTCTCTGGTTCTGGGCGGGGAGTTTTCTCTCCGTCTGTCGTGCTGTTCCCATTTGGGCGGGCTGCGAGTCTTCTTTTGGCGGCAAACTCGGGCGATGTGACCCCTTCGTTCACAATGCCTACAGATAGAGTCAAAAAATCGGCATTCTGACCTGGGGTGGTCGCCGCCGCACCCGGCGCAACTGGTCCTCGACTTGCGACCTTTTCGGCTTTGTTGGTCGCCGCGTCCCGTCTGTACTCGGTGAATGTCCTCCTCGTCTTCTGATGTGCTGGAGTTTGACTGGTATTCACCGTAGTGTGCGGTTGCTTCACTTCTTGCATCGGCCGACCTTGCCGGGTTGTTGTTTCCGCCCTTCGCGTCAGATCTTCGCATGCTGTCTGCCAACGTGCGCGTTGCTTCAGCGGCTGCGGCTGCTGTAAGGGCATCGGCTAGGCTGATGTCGCCCTTGGCCATAAGTCGGCTCTGAAGTGTAGGATCCCATAACCCGAGTACGAAGCGGTCTCTTATGAGACTGTTGAGACCCTCGAACTCACAGAGTCCTCCTAGGCGCCGAAGTTCTGCGACGAAATCGCTCAATTTTTCGTCTGGTTTCTGGTTTCGGCGGTAGAACTCGTTGCGCCGTATCAGGATGGGGACTTCGGGAGCGTAATGGCGCCGTAGTATGGGTTCCAGGACGTCCCAGTCCATGGCTGTGGCGTCTGCTGGCTTGGCCAAGGCTTTGGCCATTTGGAAGACCTCTGGTCCGCAGTGTGTGAGAAAGACGGCGCGTTTTAGCGGGGCCGGGGCGTCCTTCATCCCGGCGCATTCCAGGTACATCCGGAATCGATCCGAGTATGATTCCCAGTCCTCGGCTGCGGGGTTGAACGGGGCGGGCGGTGCTATTTTCGCCATCTTCGCGCTGGAACTGGTTCTTGGACACGGGGTTCGGTTCAGGGGCGAGATCCCATCCTCGTCGCCAGTGTCGTGTCCGCAAAAAGACGATTAGAGTCGGTGACTTTCATTCAAAGCTCTTTATTAACAAAGGGAGAACCGAACCGGCGAAAGGCAAAAAGCCCGCGGCTTTTATACCTTTCGCAAGGCGGCCGCGGCCAATGGCAGCGATTCAAGTCTCCCGCTCTCGGTTTGCACCAATCGCGGGAGACTTCAATCGGGCCAATCAGCGCGGCTCGCCTGGCCAATCAGAAATCCCCGTGCCTTGGCCAATCAAGGCCCGGGGATTTCGAGTATACCATTTGAATACATAACACAACCCACCGGATGGCTTTCTATCTTGGCCTCCTTATCAACAAAGTTTAAAGCAGGTATGTCCAACCTTGGCAACTTTAAGACTTGTGGACTGCTTTGCTGGCTGAGGAATTCTGGGAGTTGAAGTCCACAAGTCTTAAAGTTGCCAAGGTTGGACACCCCTGGTTTAAAGGGTGTTTCACTTGGATCTGCAAGATGTCCCTACTTGGTCCTTTTTCATCTTCAGGTGGGTTTTGATGGAGGACAATATTTGGAAGTTTCTGAAGGCCCAACATCAATACAACATCAGCATTCTTCAGCACCATGAAGATGATGTGTGAGCTGATCCTGTATTCAAGTTGAGCTTTTTTTTATGAATGAATTGAGTTTCAGAAGCCAAACACCACCTCTCCAACAGTGGAAAAAGAACGTTTGTGGTTATTCTCAGGCATCAGATTGAACCAATTAGGGGGAAAGTTACTGAAAGAGAATGTGAGCTTTTAATACAAAAAGCAGAGATTCTACTGCCTTTTTTTTCCTGCCTGGATAGGTTTGTAAACATTTAGCAGTCTTATAACAAAGCCCAAAGGGACGGAATGTTACAGTAATCCAAAGGCTTAAAAAAAATATAACTCCGGATATTAAAGAAATAATGGCATTGGTGCAAGATTACACCGTCTTCGTCTCTGTATTTTATGTGAGAAATAACCATTAAAAGAACAATATAATTATGAAATTGTTCTAATTTTTTCGAGTCCCCCACTGCCCCCCTTTTTTAAGGGTAATTTCTACTCCTCGCAGAATTGTTCTTTGGGGCTGGGAGCTGAAGGAAGAGCCCCGAGGGGCTTCCCATTTCGGGTCTTCATGAACGCTGGGCTACCCAGCCAGGCGGCGGCGACCCAGCCCGGGTGGCCTGAAAGCGCCCCAGGGACGGGCGACATAAAGCTCCGGTGGAGACGGCCCGGGTGGCGGAGAAATGGCTTTTCCTTCCCGAGAGGGTCTGCCGGCCTGGCAGCCGAGAAGGGGACGGCGAGGCAGCGCTCTCGCCCTCGTCGTCTGTGGCTCCCCCTTCCCTTCGGCGGCGGCGGCGGCGGCGGCGGCCCCAGCCTGGCAGAGGCGGGACTGGGCGGACGGACAGGCGGCGCTCTCCGCCTCCCTGGCCTGGCCTGGCTCGCCGCTTCCTCCCCGTCGCCTCCAACGGAAGATGGCGGCGGTCTGACGCGCGGCCCGCCAGAGCTGAGCTGGGGCCGAGCCGAGGGAGCCTGCCGGCGGCTCCGGCCGGACCAAAAGGCTCCCGGCGCTCCGGGGAGGCCCAGCGCGGACACCAGGGACCCGGGCAGAGGGAAAGGGAGAGAGAGGAGCCGCCGGCGGGAGCGCAGCACCTCGCCGGCGCCTGCCTGGGCTGCGTGGTCGGAGAAGGTAAGCCGGCGGGCTGGCGGGCGAGGGGCAGGGGATCGGCTATGCCGGACGCCTCGGAGCTGCTGGAGACGAGGCGGCGGGGACGGCGACGCTCCTTCCACGGGCGCTCTAAGCGCAGCAGTTCAGCCACCGACCCAGGATCGACGACGAGGCCCGGGGGGTGGGTGGGCAGGGCTGGCCGAGGGGCTCGGGGACAGGAGCGCCCCTGTTGATGGTCCCCTCCTGCCTCGCTCCCCCCAACATGGCAGCGATAAGAGCCCCGGCGATCACCACCCTTGGGGGCTCTGGCGGGAGTGGATCCCGGTGCGGGACGCGACTCTGGAGAGGAGCAAGTGTGGGCTGCCCGCTCTTTCCTTCTCCGTGCCTTGCCCGGCCGGGCCCCCAGGTTCGGGTTTCCCCCAGGCGGGGAAAACGACTCCCCAGATACCGTGTCTTCAGTTCACAGGGTCCCAAAACGTTGCGTGCTGATCTCTCGCCGGAGCCTTTAATTTAGGCTAGAATGATCGTTTTTCTGTTGCAAAGGGCGACTGCATGCCCTCTTGGTGTCCCCCCACTGTTCCTGGCTCTAGGATAGTTGGGTGGTTTGGAAGTAACTTACGGGGTGCTTTCCTCAGTGCACTCAATACATGTACAACCTGTCTGGGTTTTGGACGGCTCAAGTCTAAAAGTGAAAGCACACTGTTGCATTGGTGTCCTGGGAAGGAATGGAAAGGGAAACACAATACGATTTATCTGGAATTTGGTTTGGTTGGACATGAATGAGGAGTGAAATACCAATGGCAAAGAACCACACCCGTAGTGAGAAAGAAGCATTGCCCTGTTGTAGAATAGGAAGGGAAGGTGCACAAAAAAAGGAACAGATTACATCCACATTTGCTCCATGGCTTGTATTAAAGTCTGGTGGAGATTTTGAAGAGCTGCTGTATGAAAGTGATATACTGAATATAGAAATATAGGGGGGGGAAAATCTTGTTTATAATTACCTAAGTTGAATAATTTATTTTTTATTTCACACTCCAAGTAATAACCACATTAGCTTTCAACGTAGAAATGACAGTGAATTAAATAACACACAACAGAATCTAAAATGGCAAAAAATATGAGTACAATATTTGAACCATGCAGAATTTAGAGAACAGAGGCAGCAGTCTGAATTGAGTGAGAGTGGTTGAAGGACCATCATCTTAAAACATCACAGTGTTACTATTATGGTAATCTTACACCATATTAAAAATTAATTTCAATTTCTGAAGTATCTTCCAAAGTAAGTGCAATACATAATATCTTGATAGGTGCTAAGAATGATAAAAAAGCAGGAAAAAATTAAGTGAGAAAATGAAAATGAAGTACAGCTAGAAAACTTGTATGTCATCCTGATCATGTAAAATGCATTCCTTAACATCAAGTTTTTCTAGTCCGTGGTTTGTTGGGATATTGGACGATGAAATCATGTTTTACAAACCGATGGCTGGCTTTACATATCATGCTAAATCAAAATGAATTCATTTATATCTAGCCTAGTTTGTGAATCCGTCAGTATATGTTTCCGAGAACAGAGCTGGATCAAGGAACACCCAGTTGCGCATTTGTTCTTTGAGCGAACAGGATGACTCCCTGAGGTAGATAAACCTGAGCATTTCCATTTCATTAACTTATTGGCACATAGCCTATCCATTACAAGCATTCACTGAGCACACCTACTCTCTCATCTGAGAAAAAAATGGATCTCATCAGCATAAACTTGGTTTCTTAGCTCATATCCCAGGTGATCTCACTCATGTAAATAAGTATTGAAAAGTGCAAGGAAACACTGCAGTGGACTCCAAAGCAAAAATGCCATGGATTTAAATGGTAGCTTTCTAAGGCCGCCTTCTAGAGTTAGCCATTCATGGGCGTCCTCGGTGGGGCAAGGGGGGGGAGGGACATGATGATAATGTGTCACAACACAGTTACATAGTTGCATCACATGCAATGGCAGGGCACCATGTCATCTTTTTGGCAGTTCTTGTAGTAGGCATGAAACTGTCCTCTGTGTCTCATGTTGCCCAAGCTTATATTGTTTGTGAAAGCCATGATCTCTCTTTCCTTATGTACTCTTTTTAGCTACACATAATTTATCAGAAGAATCAAGCAAAAAACCAGGTATCAACTCACAGAATTTGATCTTGAAACTCAGTGTCATTCAAAAGCACCACTATGGCATCTTCAAAGATAAAAAAACGTTCATTTCCGACACAAGAAATCTTATCCCTTAGTTTGACAGATGGTATAATTTGTTAAATCTCAAACGTTGTTGGTGTCAGTATTGTTGACAATGAAATTGTCCTGGGTTTGGAAAGTCAATAACTGCACAATGCAATAAGACATTGTTATTTTGATTCAAGTCAGATCTTATTTCTGAATTTATTTTGAAATTGTATTTCAGCAATTTCAAATTTCCTCAAGATCTTTCTTTTAATAACTCTCTCTATATATTTAGGCTTTAACACTATTAGAGTACTTTTTGCACTTTATTTCTCCCTGATCTCATTGCTTTGTTTTCTCCCCCATTTCCTATTTATTATAGATGAGGACGGGCTAATCACTCAGTCATATCATGAAGGCTACTGCCGTAATATATTGGTTAGGTTCTAATGCACAAGATTGTTTTGTGCAACAAATTAATATGGCCATCTATCTAAAAATTGTCATGGAAGTTTCTTGGAGGCTTCTATCTTGTAGTTGGCATAAGTAGGCCCTTTTATTCTTGAATACCTGGGTTGTATATCTGAAAAGGTTCTTTGATTCTGGCATGAGCGTGACAACCAAACCTCATGAATTTTTCCTGGGCTCACACATTAGCTAAGTGGTCTTAGAAAAATATGCCTTTGAATTAATATGATGTCAGGGCAGCACCTTTCTTGTTTCGGATCCAAATAGACATAAAATACAGAAAGGGAATATTTATGACCAATTAACAACCGTTAAGATTGATGTGGCCAGAGTAAGGGTCTTCAGACTGCAGCAGTACCCCCTTTTATGGCAACAGTGATGTAAAAAGAAACAGATATTACCTGTTGATCACGGCTAATGAAGGGAGGCAAGAGAAGTGAGCTACTCTGAACAGAGCCAAATTGATCTCCTGGGATTCATGGGTTGAAACAGCATACATCAAAATGAGAGGGTCCTGGCTTTCTTGAGAGGGCCACTTGTGCATTTTAACAAAGCAAGATTCATTCATTAACATACAGTAGTATAATGAATAGATTTGTAGATTGTAGATGGTGTCTTCTTCAAACCTGATATTTCCAAATGATTTTGACTCCCAAAATTCTCAGCAGTGGCTCTACTAGTTAGGAATTCTGGGAATTGAAGTCTGTAGTTCTGAAGAATTTCCAGTTTTCAAAGGCAGTTGTAATGAAAACACTACTAGCAGTATAAGATGTAGAATATGTGGGCAATTTTATTCAGAAAACATTCAGAAAGATGTCACAACAAGCCCCAAGAATTCTTGAATATTTACACTTGGACAAGATTGCAGAAAATCTGAATTATTCAGAAAGTCTCTTGGCACTTCAAGGATGCAACGATGGCAGAATTTTCTTTGCCACCATCACTGTCATACAGCAGATTGAAAACAAGCTGTCAATATTTTCAGTGAAGATTCTGGTTATTAGTATATCTTCTTCTGTAATAAAAGGCATATTGCACTTCTAAATTTCTTCCCTACTAAGGGCTTACCTATGATGCTATTGGATCTCCATCAGTGAAGTCTTAGAGACCACTGCTAGAAGAGTAATTATGCTGTAAATCAGTATTCTGGTCTGTTGTTTAAATTTGTAGCTTGACCATATTAGACAGGAATGAAACTTAATTTAACTAACCACCAAACCAGTATAGACTCTAAATCATAGTAAAATGTGAACTGTGTTGATAAAGCTTAGTTTTCCAAAGGGGTTGAGAAAATGGCTTATTGGTATCATTTCTTCTACTTTGGCATTACTGCTATATAGAATATTTGTTGTCTTCTCATTCGTTTTATCAATAGATGCTCCCATGGTTCCTAATGGGCTCTAATATCATGCTGCTTGAAACATGTTTTTAATTGCTTTTCTTTGTGGCCTTCTGCGTATTTTTAAAATAATTATATCAGATAACTTGAAACTTCTAGTTTAGTGGAATGGATTATTATGTATTTAATTTCTTTGTATCGAGAAATTGTGTCTGCTTCTTCTGAGTTATTTCCCATTTGGTTATTTATTTTTGTTATTTTGATGAGTTAAGATATTACGTTCTGATCAATACTGTTAGGTGGTATTAGTGTTTTGTTTCTCCACCGAAAATTTGTCACTCCACTTAGCTTCTTTTCAAGAGGGAAATGAGTCACCAAAGGACAGAAATACCCTTTTGCTTGAAAAAGCTTGTCCTTTTATGATATGAATATTTTAAGGAACTTCAGATCAGTGATAAGTTTTTAAATGGTCTAAACAAGTTGGGTAAATAATATGTTGGATATATGAGAGAAACCTCATTACAATATGTGATACTGTTGTTCTAACAGAAAAATAGTGTTATATTCCTAAACATATATATATAGAGGAATATTTCTGTTCCTAAACCTATATATATAGGAATATCACTTATGTCTCTGAAATATGTTGAGACATACTTAGCGGTATCAGTTACTTTTAGATCAGGGGAAAACAGGACTGAATTTTATTATGCCAATGCGAGAAGGAAAGGCATAATGTTTTATATTACAAATCAGCAATATTTATGTGAGCTTGGCTCTCCTTCTGGATATTCAATTTATAGCAGACTCTTAATTGCCATTTCATGGTACAAGATATTGGTTATCTACTTTATAATTATATAAACATAAAGATGTGATGTAGCTGATTTATAATTGACCATAGTTAGAATAATTGAGTGAAATTCCATTTGGTGTCTCATAACAATATGACTGGGACAAGTGATATATTGAAACACAACACTTTACAGCCAGCTGAATCCAAATGTCACTTGGGACTTTCTCTCTACCAAACACAAAAATGCTTCCTGCCCTCCAATAAAAGTAAATGCAGATTTTCTGGAAGGTTAACTCTGAAAGCTTTTCACATTCTTTACTTCAAAGTACATTACTTGAAAAGTCATTGAGATGGAAATAATTGAGCTGAAATATCTCAAGAAAATAAAAATGTAAAAAGTGTTCCTTTACATGAATATGTTCTACAGGCTGGATTTATCAAGATAGTTCCCTTAACTATACAGTAGTATTTTTTTTCAACATGTGCTTATTTTATTCCAATGCTGCTGTTTCCCCTGAATGTGCTTGCAAGGGATACCCAAATTAAATGCAATTTTAAGGTCGCCTAATTTTACTTGCATTGTTTCTATTTTTTATGCAGTTAACAAATTGCATGAATCACAGAGGAAACAGAACTTGGGATTTAAAGAAAGGGAGCTGTGGCAAAAATGACTCTTCTAAAACAGCAGTGCGTTCATGTCTTTTTTCCTGAACCTTTCCACAAAGGTCAAAAAACAGGGAAAAAGCACAATTATGAATAAATATAAAAAGTAAATATTAAAAAAGGGCTTCTGGATATGTAGATGCATGGATTTAGGAGTACAAAGGAAAGGAGTGTCCAGTTTTTTATTTATTTTGGTAAACATGTCTATCCACATGGAGAACAAATATTTGCCTGTAATCATGGATGCCCACATGGGGGCAAGTGATGAAACAGGAATCATGGCACAAGTCGGTTCATTATATATTTGTATGTGATGTTGTGACCCAAGTACAAAAAACTGGAATAAGCATTATGACATTACAAAGTACATTTCATCATTTTATTATCACTGTGATTAGGGACAAGCATTGTAAAAGAAGTATGCTAAGATTTATTTATTTAAAACATTTATATAGCCAGCCAGTTTGGTCTAGTAATGCCAGAAACCAGGAGTCGGTGAGTTCTAGTCCTGCCTTAGCCATCAAACAAGCTGGGTGACCTTGGGCTGATCCACCTCAGAGGATTGTTGTTGTGGGGAAAATAGGTGAAAGGAATATTGGGCATGGCTGCCAACTCTCACGCAATCAGCGTGAGACTCACGCAATTCAACCAATTTTGACTGTCTCACTCTGATAAACGAAATCTCACGCTAAACCCCCAAAATGGAATGTACAAAAATAAATATATCTCTACATTCTCTGATATTCCGAATATTGATATGCCCAAGCCCAAAGTTTCGAGAAGTGAAGCCTCCGATCCTGGGCGGCTTCAGAGGGCGAACAGAGCATGTGCGAGAGGACGTTGCCCGCATTGATTTCTGTACTGGGGTGAGGAGAGAATTCCACGCTGCAGGAAGCGGTTGCTCCTTTCCGCTCTAGGATGTCACAACTCTCTGGGCTTAACCTTTGCGCTGCACTCTGCTCTGGCAGGCGGAGATGAGAGAGACGAACTCTCTATCCCCCATGAAGTACGACTACAGGGCATCCCTGGGCCTTTCTCGAGAGCTGAGCTCCCATCATCCCCTCCCCGCACCCGTCTGGTCTCAAGGCTGCTGGGATTGGGGCGCAAAGGCGCGTCCCTCTCCGGCCTCCCTCTCGCAAGGGGAGCTGCCGTGGCTGGCCTCTTGCGCGCCTCGGCTTCTCTCGCTCCCCAGCCTGATGGGAAGTTCCTGGAGAGGGAGGGGGAAGAGGGGGGGAGGGCTCCTTCCCAGGTACATTGTGTCCCTCCCCCCGCCCTTTGAACCTAGATATGCGCCCCCCCCAGCCTCCCCTGGGTCCAAGAGGCTGCAAGAGGGTCTGGCAGGGAGGAGCCTCTCCAGGAAGGGGGTCCCGCCAGAGGGCAGGCTGGAGCGGGGCGGGGGGGGCTTGCAAGGAGGGGGGGTTCCTGTCCCCTCCGAGCCCCAATCACAGCCGGTGCAGGAGTTTCTCTCTTTTTAGGCTTCTTTCCCCACTTGATGCCAGGAACGTTTGGATGCTCTTTGGGAGCCCCTGGGAAGGAATCTCGCCTTGAGGGGTCTCCCCACAAATGCCAAGCAAAGGGGGGGGGAGTGGCCACTGTCCTCTCCTCTCCTCCCCCAGACAATCCAGGACTTCCCTGCAGGGGAGCAGCTGATGGCAGCATTGCTGGGGGTCCCATGCACAGACTGGGAGGGGGGCGTTTGGGGAGTGAAGGACACCAGCCTCCCCCCCCCATTCTGTGTGTGTGTGTGTGTGTGTGTGTGTCCATCTGCCTGCCTGGCCCTTTCCAACCCTTCAGCTGGACTGGGAGGCTGGTGGGTCCAAGACTCAGCCTGGATCCCCCTCCCCTCCGCAGGTGGGAGGCCCAGAGGGTAGGAGAGGGCTGGGAAGGGCAGTTTCTGCCCAGCTCCAAGGCCCCCTCCACCCCCGGGGCCATGTGAGGGAGGCTTCTGTGGCCCTGAAGAGGCAGCCTGGAGGGGCCGGATCCCAGGCACTTGGGATGCCCCTCTCAGCCAGGGACCCTGGAGGAGGAGGAGAGCCGGAGCAGCCCAAAGGGACGGAGCAGATGGGCAGAGGCCCAAGAATGTGGACCCTTTCCGGCCAAGATGGTCAGTGAACTGCATTATTAATATCTTACAAATCCGGTTCAAGTACATTGGTGCTGCTTGCATGTATGTATGTATGTATATGTCCAAATCATGACTAAAGTATGCATCAGATTGCACCATTTAAAATGTAAAATTGTCAAAGCTCCCTACCGTGGAAGGGGGGGCACCCCCCTTCCACACCATCCCCCCCTCGGTCACTCCGCTCCCTCGCAGTGTCTCACTCCGAACTATCACTCAAGGTTGGCAGCCCTGATATTGGGTAAGTTTGCCCCTTGGGTGATTTATAACAATAATAATTGTCGGATGAAATTATATTTAAAAAAAAAAACAATTTTGGATGACTCATAAAACCAAAGAATAAAACAATATGTATAAACAACAGAAATAAAACAATAAAACCAGTAAACTCAAAAAAGCCTGATAACACTAAACTTCCCGAATGCAGACCACAACACCTTCCTTTCCCTGTGGCCTCTCCCTATCCCAACGCCTGGGGAAAGACAGATTTTAAGGACTTTTAAGAAAGTTAAAAAGTAGGCATGGCATATCTCGAGGGAGAAGATCCTGAGGGAGAAGGGCATGGGAAAGGCCCACTTCCGAAGTCCCTTAGTGGTCTTCTGGCACAGTCTTTGAAAGCTCAAACCTGCATGTCCCTCACAAGCCAATGGAAATTAGATATTCCTGTTTTAGAACCTTGGCTGGAACTAATTTTAATCAGGTTCATTATTAGTACCAATGATCGGTACCACCATATACTGTTGATATCCAATTATCTCTCTTATTCTGGACTAGCTAAATGAGACTGCTGAGGTTCTGCCCTAGGGAACAGAACTGGAAGCTGTGTGGGTCTGCTTGTTCATGCTTGACACAGACTCCGCCAGCTGAAGATATTGTATCTTTGACCTTGGATGGAGGTGTTCCTGGACTCTCTGCTCCTGCTTGATGACAGGTGACAGCTGTGACCGTGAAGGCTTTTGCATAGCTTCATCTGGTGTACCAGTACCATCGTTTCCTAGATTGAGGTGCCCTTCAGACTTCTACTCATGCCCTGATCGCCTGAAGACTTGATTAATGTAACATCTTCTAAATGGGGCTGCCTTCGAAGACCACATAGAAGGTTTACTGGTCCAGAATGCAGTGGTTTGGGCAGTGATCGGCATGCTTTGCTATGCTAATATAACATCTCTGCTTCATGAGCTGTACTGATTGCCAGTTTGGTTCTGAATGCAATTCAAGGTGCTGCTCGCAATCTATAAAGGCCTACATGACACGGATCCTGTGTGCCTGTCTCCTATAGCAGAGGTACCAAACCCCATTCTGGGGACCAATAATAGTCCGTGGCCCATTGGAAACCACTCCACACAAGTGGCAGGCAAGTGCACAAAGCTCCATTTCCATATGCAAAACCATCCCTTCCCTCCCACTGCCATCCCTATTGGTCCACAGAGCCAGAGAGATTGGAGACAGCTGTCCTATAGTTCATGCCCAGTTAATCCAATCTGTCAGGGTTGTGCTCCTGATTCTGTCAGTAAACAATGCGGTCTACTGGGACCCTGGAAGCAGGCCTTCTCTGTCACAATGTCTGCCCTCTGGAATAAAGTTCCTCCCAAAATTGAACAACCGCCATCCAATTGGTTTTTTGAAGGACCCGGAAGACCTGGTTCTTCACCCAGGTCTTTTAGGAGTGTGATTGAATACCTCTTTTTCTTCTTTTCCTTTATTCCCATCCATGTTTGTTATTTCTGCCATATCATCATCATCATCCCAAGAAACTCATCAAACCCCCGAAATTCACCAAATTTTGGTGGGTGGGTGCCGGGGATTGTCATGTGTGTGTGTGCGTGTTGGGTTTGGTCTCTGGGTGTTATGTGAATTTCGTTATATGTATACTGCGTATATATGTACAATGACAATAATAAATTCAAATTCAAAAAGAAAATACCATTCTAGAAAGCCCTGGCATTCTTTTGCATATACAGTATGTAGTTCATAGACTTATATAAACTGTCCAACTCTAATTTAAATGCTAATTTCCTTCAGACACAGGTTGATGAGAATTTTGCTCTTTTTAAAGAGAGAAATCCACTTTGCAGATGAAAATATCAGCAATTTACAAGAGTTGGTCAGTTCCTGCAGTTATTTCTATTATATAATTATATAATAAGAGAAATAACTGGCTAGAGAAATAAGTACTGTATTTACTTGCTTCTAATTGCAAAAATTCACAAAGAGTTATTGTCTGTGTATGTCAGTTTATATAGTGAAGACATTATGTACCCCTGGACCATATAATAATGTATGCTCTTACCATTTTCTTCATCAGTGCTTTATATTATTTCCATTTATAGTGTTTGACTGCAAACTATAAATTTGTTGGGCCAGTTGAACACGTTAGGTGGGCAGAAAACATAATTCTGCCCCTCTCCTCACAATTCTTTCCGAGTTCCCTGTTTGTGATCATGAAAAGTCTCTTTGAAATCAATGGAAAGCTTTTTTAATTTAACTTTTCTTTTAAGTTCTGCAGCCATAGAATATAAAGCAAATAATTTGAAAATTCATGGGTTTGTAATTTATTTTTCAGTGGAGGAGGGTTGAGTTTTTGCATGGAGGAAGGTTGATAGAGGGACAGTCCCCAAGCAGAGAGAGGCCTTTAGCCATATATTGCAATGGTAAAGATGGATGAAATAGATTAGATGATGCTGAGGGTGTTAATATAGCTGGTTTGATTTGGGCTTAATTCCACAAACCCATTAACTGTGGTTTTATAAACCATGGTCTGTAATATGGTGGGACCTCACACTTCATTTTAAATTTTAAATGTTTAGTTTAAATTTTAAACATTTTGGAAGCTTCCAAAATGTTGTAGGGAGTACGGGAGAAAGCGAGGACCATTCAAAGTGTGTAAATCAGGAAGTTGTATTTAATTCCTCATTGTTTGTCCAGGATAGGTAACATCTCTTAATCTTTTATTATCTAGTCATTTGTCATCAACAAATCAATCCAAGACCAGGTTAGTCCCAGCCCCAGGTACTATAGAGCAATCAGGGATAATCTGGCAATATAATAAACCTTTTAATGATTAATTGATATAATGGCAAGCAATTCTAAAGTGTCATCAGGGTTGCTGGTCATCTTTTGTTACCTCTCTTATTATTTTTAATTTTTACCTCTCTTATTATTTTTTCATAAAATAAATTACAGTGGTATGTCTGTAGATAACCATCAGTAAACAGTAACAACTTCTAAGCAATTGTTTCATGCATAATTTTTTTTCCTGACCATTTATTTCTTTTACCTTTTCATACTCTCATATGAAGTTCTTTTTAATAATGAATTATGTTTTTCAGAGGCTGGATGTCTTAAAATAACAAGTTGCTCCTAACATTTGGCAAGCTGATAGCGTTAAGTTCAGTTATTTCTGTTTTTTTCTTCTCAAGGATAGCCATTCATATGGTGTGACCACTTTTTCCAGTGTCGAGATGCTCCCAGGCACATTAGTTCTTCAATTCCCTCCCAGCCACCCATACATTCCAATCATGCTCCTCCCCTGTTTTCTGTTGCCTGGCTTTGAGCAAAAGCCATGACTTGCCAGCCCTCCAGAAGAAAGGTTAGTCCTACAAGTGGGCAAACTTACATAAGGTTACATTATATAGAAATTTCTGTTTTGACATCCTATCGGGATCAGGTGAGATGTTTGGCATGGAAGTTGTGAAGATGTTTAGATGCCCTAATATCTTTTGCTGCCACCTACTCTGCATCTGCTAAAGGGTATCCCTTCCATAATACTAAATACTGCAACTTCCTTTTATAGTACCTAGAGTCAAGGATTTCCTTGATCTTAGAATGTTCCTCTCTTCATTAGGATGGGAGAGGGAGGTAGATTCATAGCAGGTCTTAACACTGAGCTACAGAAAGGTTTCAGCAGACTACAATGAAACACTGGATGAAAAGCCTGAGGCTTATTCCACTGTCACCGGATTTAGAATCCGGAAAATTGAGAAAGATCCTATGTATTTGGCTCCCAACTTTTTTCAGGGTTGCCCTAGGTTCAAAAACTTCATGGCCAAGTACACTCTATCTCCTATTCTGAACTCCCTCTGGGAGTGCCTTCTTCCTGTCCATTTGTCTGTTTGGAGCTTCCCTCGTTTTTTCTAGTGCCTTACTCACTATGACCCATGTGGCTTTCAAAGTATTGATCTACTCGGTCAGTGAGGCTGAGACGGGTCTCTCCTGAGGGAGTTCTGGCATAGACACGGACCCTATCCTTGTGGCCACCCAGAAAAGGGTAAATTCAGTGCTACTACGCACTGATTTATTATAGGCCACTTCTGCAAATGGCAGAAGCTCAGTCCAATTGGTTTGTTGGTAGTTCACATATCACAGATATTGCTCCTGAGTTCATATGTTCACAAGTCCCATTTGTTTGAGGGTAATGGGTGGAGCTAAGTCTCTGGGAGGAGCCTATGAAACTCTTGAAACTTTGAGGTGAATTGCACTCCCCGGTGTGAAATGATATGCTTTGGGACCCTATGCAGCGATACACATGCTGCACAAATAGCTTAGCCAAGGACTGGGTTGAAGGAATCCCGGGGCACACCACAAAATGGGCTTGTTTGGAAAACAAGTCAGTAAGATCCCAGTGTTCCCAATCCTTTCTGGCAGCTCCACAATAAAGTCCATCGAGATTTCCTTCCAGGAGTTTGTGGGGTTGGCTATTGGCAGCAATCCTGGGGGCTTGCCAGGCAGGTGTTTCATCAAAGCACATACAGTGCAGTTAACTCCATAAGCCTCTAGGTCCTTCTTCATCTTTGGTCACCAGCTCTGCCTCTTCATTAGGTGGAGAGTCTTTACAAATCCAAAATATTCCACTGCCCTAGTATCGTGACTCTGTTGTAGGATTAGAGTCCTCTGGCTAGCTGGGACATATACCTTACTCCCCATCCATGCCAGTCCCTCCTTTAGTGACAGACTGCCTCTATGCTGTTGAAACCACTCATTGCCTGTCAAAGCATCTCTCAATGGTTGCATTAGATCTTCAGATGGTGGCAGTGGTGGTGTCCTCTGCTGCCTCATGAGGGTTGGCGCAAACTGTCTGGATGGGAAGAGATGTAATGACCTCCTCTCGGGCATTGTTGGATTGTGGCATCCGGAAAAGAACATCTACAAGGAAATCCCCCCCCCCCCGGTAGGTAGCAGTGTTGAAGTATTGAGTCCAAGGGACTTGCTTAGGTGGCAATTTCCGGGTGTGTGTGTGTGAGTGGGCTCAACGGTTCCAGATTCTTGTGGATTGTTCATACCTCAAGTGGCATCTTACTGCTTTCTAAGAACTACCTCCACATTAGGAGAGCCCATCGGTCCATATAAGCTTCTTTCTCCCAAACAGCCCATCGTCTTTCGGTTTCAGAAAGCTTACAGGACGTATAGGCACAAGGGCTGCAGCTCCCCCTTGGAATCTTCTGAAGCAAGATCGTGCCTACAGCTACATCACCAGCATCTGCCTGTATCAGAAAAGGCTCATCTGGGTGTTTTAGGACTGGTTCTGCACCAAAGAGGTACTTTAGCTTCTTGAATGCAACTTGGCCCTCAAGAGACCAGTTCAAAGGTTGACTGGGCTTGGGTTTCATCCAATGTCTTTGTTTTGGGAAAAAGTCTGCTCGGTTCAGAAGGTTCTCATCATTCAACCTTGAGGTGTCAAGATTCTCCCAGGCCACAGACGGTGCACATAAATTTCTCAATTCCCTTCCAGTCACCGATACATTCCAACCATACAGACCCTTCCCCTTCCCTGGTTTCTGTTGCCTGACTGCAAGCAAAAGTGCACAGCGAGTCAGCTATGACAGTCATGTTGTCTAAAACTATATCTAGTTTCCATTATATAGAGGAGGGAACCCTCATTCATCTTTCCCTAAGGATTATCAAAAGGATGACAAAAGTTCATATTGGCACCTAACTCTATTTCGGTTTTAGTAAAGTAAGTAAACAGCCTGTTCCCATAACAAATGTAGCCTTCCCAGGATGATACTAAATCCCTATCTAGGGTGGATCCCTGTCTTGTATAGTGACATACAAGTTGCTACCAATAAGTTATGAACAAGGTCTGAAGTAAACATCTTCTTCAAATTGAGTTCAGTTCATGGACACATTTGTGTTGTTTTCTTGTCAATAAGGTGGAACTGTTTGCGATTGTTCTGTTCTGGTTCAGTCTGTAGTTTTGGGATTCCTAAAAATCTAAATACTAGCCCATCTTCCTTGATTTGACATGATTTGACTCTATCTACCTGCTACCCATTTATACATCAGTTTCTGTTAGTAGCTGTAACCGTATAACTTTTCAGTTAATAATATAAAATAATTAGATGCTGTGTGGAGAAGTAGTTCCTTTTGTTCTTGTTGAATCTTGTGCCAGATGTTGCCAAGTCTATATACATTGAGGAAGATGCTTTTTCCACATTAGCTGCCTCTATTGTACTTTACAGCTTCTAAACATTCACTTTTGATTATCATTCTTGCAAACTAAACCTTCAGTGTCTCCACAGATAATTGTTTCAAGAGCCCCTGATCATTTTGCTTGCCCCAGATTGCATCTTTTCTAGCTCTGATACTTGTTTTTAGCTGAGAAGAACGTATCTATGCACAGTATTGCAAGGGCAGTCCATTATAAATTTGTGTCTTTTACGGCTAACACCCAATAAACTGAACTTTTTAATATGACTGCCCATTTTATTCAAGTATTTTTCTATTTCTTTAATATGTCTTTTTTGAACCCAATTAACTATTTTAAGTCCAGTATAACATTTAACTCTGTGAAGTGTTTTTCATTCGTCTTCAACATGACTATCTTACCAGTCACTCCCAACATTTATGAAAAGTTAACCTTGATTCTAATTTTAGCAAAGCTTATTTAGTGGAGAGGTAGCATACTAAAAAAAATCTAGAATCAAGTCCTATTTCTTGGCAACATGTTATAAAGTTTTTGTTAAGCCCAATGTTTGGGGCACATACTAGAAGCTGCATGCTATTAAAAGTTGCCATAGCTAGATAGGATCTAGGTGAAAATAAATTTTAAATTAAATTTAGTTACTTAAACAGAGTTATCTGTGTGTTTAACCATTTTTCTGCTTTGTTGTATAAGCAGTATATAAAAATATCAGTGATAAAATCTGGAAATTTGATGGCTGTCTGTGACCTAAACTTGTTCATTCTGAAATTTAAATGTCCTGAGGTTGGACAGTGAATAATCATTGGTTTTCCCTCTTGTAGTGATAAGGTATACATGATATCAAGTCATAAGGTGTACAAGATACATTTAGTGATTGTTTTAAGTTATGACAGACTTGCCCAGGAGTACTTAGGACCTGATTCTGAAGTTCCAATGGCCCCCTCCCTCATGGTCACCTGAGCATATGTTGAGTGCTCTGTAGCCAATCCACATCTGTTTGCAGTATCCTGCATTCACATGACTGTGTTGTATGAAGTTTTTGCTAAAAAGTGGCATTTATTTCTAATTTTGCCAAAACTGTCCCATTGTGAACCATTGGTTCACTTAACAACTGTAGTGTTGGCTTAACAACTGCAGCATTTGCTTAACAACTAAAGCAAAAAAGATAGTAAAGTTAGGTTTGTCATAAATGTGACTTGCTTTTTGACTTCCATGACTTACAACCGTGATGGGCAGTCTCCATTACGGTTATAAATCTAAGACTATCTGTATATACTAATACTGTACATATTAGTTGAGAAAGACGTTGTTTATAATAAGTTACTTTCCATTTCCTGTTTCACCAAACTAGAAAAAAATGTATGAAGCTGCAAACAGGATATAACTAGAATGTTTTGTTGAAATCAAGACTATTAGTAATTTAAGAAAAAGAATTAGAGCATATCATCTGATAAAGACAAATATAAAATACAATGAATGTAGTAGGGGTGACGGTTCATATAGAAACGTTTATTGTGAACAGATGAAAAGAGTTAGTGACAATGTCACAGTCAATTTGTCCTTCAAATTCAAGGGCAATTTCATTCTTTCTATCTCTGTATTTTTTTTCCAAAGCAAAACTCAAGTATCTAAGGCTAGAAAGAAATTTTGCCTTGCTCCACTATTTGTATAATAATGTCATTCTTAAGTCACTCAATGCTACTTCTCTGTAATTTCTGCATCCTCAGAGGCTGTCCATGTCTGAGTACAAGATCAGTAGACCTTGATAGAGATTTGAAATGGCAGGTTTTAAAGGTAAGTAGCTGTTCTCTTGGTATGTATTTTTATGTGTTCTAGATTCATTGCTGTTGTTACAAATCTAATTAACCTCATTTCCAAGAAAGCTTACTGTTAGCTTTGGTTGGAGTACCACCTGTCATGATTTTGTGGGGAGTTAATCTTTGCACTTTATCCAAAAGCTATAGATTGTGCAGTATACAGATCTCAGGTTGATCCGTGGGCCATCTGACCATATGCATGTATGATAACATACTATTGAAACAAGTACATGTTTCAACAGAAATCCTACAGCTATCACACCAGGTTGAAGGTTTTATATAGGATATAGTGGTTGATATATCTATCTATCTATCTATCTATCTATCTATATCTATCTATATCTATCTATCTATCTATCTATCAACCACTGGTCAACCACTACAACTGTGAGAGGACATCCTACGGATACAGCAGCTCCAGTGATTCTGACTCTTACTGTGGGTATACAGTTTTCTTCCATAAGCTAAAAAATGGATCTTCATCCATCTTGCATGGTAGTCTTTCCAAATTTAGATGATCTCCAGATGTGCCTAACATAATTCTCAATGATGCCTTTGTAACTGGGGAATATGAGGAATTGGCATCCACAATTGTGGAAATCTGCAGTTCATTTTTTATTCAATACCCAGAGGATGTGGTATATCACATCTGTTTGGGGGCTAAAAATAGGTAGAGATGGTTGTCGAGCCATCACAAAATTAGTTAGGATATTACTTAGGAGGGAAATAGATTAGCTATTGCTGAGAAGAATTTGCCATATTGTTTGGGGCACATGCACTTAATATAAGCTGTGCTTAGCAGGTAGTGTGAATACATGGTCAGGATTCTTTTAACAAGACTTCTCATGCTATAAGCTGATTTGCAAATGATGAGGGTTGGTGGTCATTTTCAACCAAGCCCAGACAAATTAACTTGATCCACATGATATGCTAACCCATCATGTGAATAATGCAGGAACTCAGAACATTTCTGCAGTATGTCTTCCTACACACAGGCATCCCTTGCTGAGTTGCCTGCACTCTCCTGTAACCAACCACTCTTAGAGGGGCTGCCTGAAGTCATCCATCCAGGACTTAGGCTTCCCCTCTTCCAAGAACAGCCTTTCCTGGACTCTGACATCACGCCCTGACCCTGAGCCAGGCAGCCATGCATGTTGACGCTTTCCCATCATGAGAGGGAAAGACGCTTTGCAATAGGAGGCCAGTCAATCCTAGCAGTCTATTAGTGGAAGCCTTGTTAGAATGCGATTGGACAATCTAGAAATAGAAACAGGTCCATTTATTTATTATTTTAGACCGCGATGGCAGCACCAAGCTTGAGAATCCCAGTACTAAGCCAGAATGTGGTGGCAGTATGATGTATAAGCCATCCATTATTAGAGTTCTTCCATAAACTGTGCTATGAAATATGAATCTAGATACTCAGCATTTCTACAACATACTAAACATGCATTAATCACAGCTAAGGTTGTCACCCCTGAGGGTCGCCTTGGTGATTCTATAAAGCAGGATATGAATTGTCAGATCCCTGGTGGTTTTCATGGTATCCCAGCAACCTTTGTGCTCATGGGCTCTTTGCAAAGATCAGCCTTCCTACATGGTGGTTGGGGGAGAGGAAGCTCTTCCAGCAGCCATTTCCCCCCCCCCCCAAAAAAAAAAAAATCTTCAGGGTCTTGGAAGGAGAATTGGAGAGGGTGCTCTGGAATTGGTTTTATTTTCCCAGAAGACTACTAGCTACATAACATTAGCTGTTAGTCCAGGCTTGTCAGGTCATGGTTCAGGTAAATTAACTTAGAACAAGCTGTTGGTAAGACATTCCTTTTCAGTCATAACTTGATCCATAGTTTGGGCTAGGATGCAACTTACAAGTAGCCCCCCGACTGGCAACTACAGTTGGGAACAGAAATGCTTTTGCAAAACAAGTGAGTTGTGCCAATATGCAACTTTTTTGCCATGGTTTTTAAGCGAATCACTGCAGCTGTAAAGTGAATCATGCAGTCATTAAATGACTCCAACTTCCTCCACTGGCTTTGCTTGTTGGAAACCAGCTGAGAAGGTGGCACATGGAGTTCAGACAACCCTGGGATGCTGTCATTGTTGAAAACGCATGCCGGTAGCCAAGCGCTCAAATTTTGGTGGGGCCACTGTCCCAGTCGTAAATGCAAAGACTGCTCATAGGCCACTTTTGAGTGTTGTTGTAACTTTGTTAAATGAATGGTTCTAAGTCAAGGACTAACTGTACAGTATGTCTTATTAGGCTGTGTGAACCAAATATATAACTGATGTGTGATTTGCTTGCTTTTCACCTGCTGCGGTCCACATCACACCACATGGGCAATGCAAACATTGAGAAACAGCATTTTACGTAATTTAATTGAGACAGATGTTCTTGCTTTGTGCTGTGTTAGTAAAAATAATTTTAACACTCCAGTTTTGCTGCTAAAAGCATGTGCGTATGAAATATATATGAGCGCTTAGAACCAGAATACTAATCATGAATAGTTCTGCCCTGAAGGTAAAAGATGAAATGCTATAGCAAATGGAAGTGTACCAGATACATTTCATGTTGCATAAAAATGGGTTCCGTGTTGCATAAAAATAGGCTCTGTTTGTTGCAAAGCAAATATTAACATAACATGAGATTATTACATCAATATAATGTAATTTAAAATGAAAATATCTTAAAACTAGGATTTCACATATATTTTACCCATTACAGCTCACCAGTTTGCATTCTATTATGTCTGATCATATTGCTAATAACATGGGAAAAAAGATAAATGGAAATGGAAAGATTCACTACAATGTAAAATTCCCCTCGTTCATTCCGTTGTTCCTTTGTTGGGCTTTAGAGCCTGTTTAGAGATGTTTATTTTTTCAGCTTTTCTCTGTAATTCTAGTTTTTGTTTCTGCTTCTGTGGGAGAAAGCTAATTGAGTCGACCTTTGCAATTGATGCTTGGCCAAAGGCTTAGAGCACCCGATGGCCAGCAAGACTGGGGTTAACGGCACAGGGAACACTCCCATGTGGCTTACGGCTCAGTGCCAATGGGTTAAATGTTCACATGTCCCTTTGCTTGTACTCCACTAACTAACAATATTTCTTGAAAATCAATGGCTCTGCCTTCTGCTGCTAGAAAGGAGTTAACTAGTTCAGGAATCAATTTAGGGTTTGAAGTGGGAAAGGAAGGAACTTAATTTGGTCCTTGACCTGTAGAATGGGACCAAAAATGTTAAGAGTTGCCTTTTATACAGATAAGAAAACAATGAGATCATGCCCAGTGCTTGACCACCACAGAATACGGCAAGACAAGTTAGGGCAGAAACACACCAAGTAAAAAGTACTAGGCCCTGGGATATTCAACATGCTGAACATAGATGATCTGGATGAGAGGATGGAAAATACATTGATCAAATTTGCAGAGTGGGAGGGAACCTTGGAGGACAGCCTCAGGGTTTAGGAACATTACAAGAAGCTGGAAATATGAGTAGAAACAAAAAAAAAAAAAAGAATTATAGTCCTCAGCTTATAACCATTTGTTTAGCAACCAATCAAAGTAACAATGGCACTGAAAAAAATTACTTATGGCTGGCCTTCGCACTTAATGACCGTGCAACATCCCTGCTTGTCACACGATTGCAATCCAAGTGCTTGGCAACTGGCTCACACCTACAGCAATTGCAGCATCCGGCCGTGATGGCCATTTTTGACCTTCCCCAGTTGGCTTCTGACAAACAAAGTTAACAAAGTCAGTGGGGAAACCAGCAGGAAAGATTTCAAGTCACAGCCATGTAATGTCTTGCTTAACTATCAGGACAAAAAGGTTATTAAATCAGGTTTACTCACTTAACACTCAATTTTTTGGCCCCAATTGTCTTAAGTCCAGACTGCCTGTAATTTCAAAAGTGGCAGGTGTTAAGTCCTACACTTGAGTAGGAAAAAATAAAAAACTTGCGTTTAAAGTGAGGGAGAACATACTGGGCAGCAACATACACAGTATAAATTGCACTGTCTTCATGACTCACAAATTGAATATGAATATGTATACTGTAGCCCCCTCCCAAGAAAAGAAAAGAAAGTGTGTGTGCAAGCTTTTCTAACAGTAGGAACAGATTTTCAGGAGGTAGGATTTCCTTCATTGGAAGAATTTCAACAGCAATTAGATCGCTTTCTATCAAGTATGCTGGAGGGGTGAATGCCTGTTTTAGACAGGGGATTTGGATCAAATGACCTCTAAGTTTTCCACGTGTTTTAACAAATGAACTGGCATCACTTAATCAGGTAGGTTAAAGAGTTTTGGAGTGTCTGGGTCTAAACATCTCTTTGCTATAGACATGGGAAAGATACTGGCAGCTTCCCCTGGTTGAAGTTACCCAGATAAAAATAAGCTTTTATTCTCTGTATATGTATTTAATATGCTTTGATTAGATACAGAATTATCTGTATCAATTATTATTACTAACGTCTGCAGAAATGTTATGTAAAAGTGAAATTCATGCAGTTATTTTTAAGCTTTTAAGAAAGCAGAGTTTCATTTTCTTTTCAAACTTAAGATTCTTGCGTTTGATTTTTTAAGTCAAACTCAGATTGGTGAAGGCATATCTTTCTATGCAAACCTACCTCCTAACAAGGGAGTTTTTTTCAAAAAAGTCATTCTCTATTGACTTTGTTTCCTGCAGTTGGGCAACTCTTTGGCCTGTTATTCTCAGTCCTCTTATCTTTTAAGCATCATCAAGCAAAGTCCTTCCTTATCAAAGTTATTTCAATTAAGGATCTAAATGAATGTTTTGCCTTAAGTCATCTCATTTCCTATTTGGCATACTTTGGATAAAATGTTTGTTTGTTTAAAATATAAATGGGATATTATATTAAATTCCATTTCCTTCACAAAAAAAAGTATAAAGTTATGTGGATTCCTCCCCAATTCACTACCATTTTGTCTTGTAATATAATATGTTGAAATATACACTCAAGGAGAAAAATGTAAGTGAGACAAAGGGTGAAAATATCACACATCAATTCTGAATAATCAGTAGAAGCATAAATGAAATATTTTTCCTCAGGAAGTGGTTAATAACCAAGCACTTCCAGGAGAGGCTTAAGAAAAGGATTTATTTTCCTTTGAACCATTAGAAAAAAGTTTAGTTTGAAAGATCAGTAAGTCCTTAATATTACTGTATTTTAAATTTCCTTTGTTATAAAAGCAACAGCATGCAGTCTATTCTATGTATTTTTCATTTGTTTGTTCGTTAATCCTATCCTAATGAATGCATCCTGTTATTAAGCAGTTTGCTACAGAAACTTGGAGAAATTATACAGAATCACCTGGTTTCAGGGGCAAAAGAAGGAAAAGATGGAGGCTGCATGAATGCATCAAGAATGCCATACAGGTTAAAGGGCTGGCATGCCTAGAGTGCCCTGGGGTAATGTTGGGCATAGTATTTAGTAGACGAGAAGGTTGAGATAGATCCTGCAACTCTTCTAAAAACTGAAGAATCAGACTTGTACATTCCTATTTTAAAAGAATAATGTTCTTTATTTTTTTTTCTTGATGGATATCATTTTCATTTTATTTTTTTAAAAAAACAAACTTTATTAATTATAGAACTAAAATATCCAACAAACACATACACAACACAGAAAAAAGAAGAAAAAGGAAAAAGAAAATGATTTAAAACTAACAATTCTACTATCGACAGTCTATGGTTCCTTGTTTGTTATCAATATTGGTGATATATTTACAAATACATCTTATTGAGAATATATAATTACTACCTCTTTTACATTTTACATTGTTTACTAATATATTTTCTATTTTTGTTCTATCCAGTCATACCAGCATTCCCAGCTTCTATAATATTCTGAAGTTTCTTTTTCCTTAAGTGCTAAGGTTAACTTATCCATCTCTGCACAGGCTGTTATCTTCTGAATGACCATTTCCTCTGTTGGAATATCTGCTTGTTTCCAACACTGTGAAAAGGTTATTCTGTATGCAGTAAGAATGTGCAGTATTATATATTTGACTTTTTTAGTATCATTTTCATTTTAAATTAGTCTTTAAAAGTATAGTCTTGTCTACAGTGAACCAAACTGAATGATACAGATTTTATGTCTGTCTGTCTGTTTCCTGGTTTCACAAAACATGCTACACCAGGAGTATCACTATATACTGTATTTTCATATTATATCAAACTAATATTATATCAAATAAACCACAGCACTGAGACAATAGCTGGGTTTCGCATGGATACTAAACCCCACACTGATCAGTCCCATTGTAACCACATCTAGCAAGTTGTGCAGTTGTGCAATTCTAGTCATCCTGCCACCTTTGTTATAATGGAGTTGCTGAATATGGATGAGCTGAATAGGAGCCATGCCATCAGGGCTTTCCTCAAGATCCTACCTTTTGAGTGAAGAAAGGGCGCATGAGTTTTGCAGACGAGTCTCTTTAAGGAAGGGGGGTCTGAAAAGCACTAATGACAGAATAGTTTTTTCAGGCAAATAGAAAATGAAAAGAATGAAGGGTTTTCTTGGTCCCTGTTGATGTATGTGGTGAATCTGTGAAGCAAATGATAATATACAAGGACTTCTGTTCAACAGGCATTGAACTAGAAGACCTCCAAGGTTCCTTCCAAATCTGTTATTTCTATGTTCTAATTGGGATCAAAAGTAATTCAGTATAATTGATCAGATGACTCCTGTTCCCAATATTTGCAGTTTGCTCTGATTCCCGGTATCAGTAAATTGGGCCCAAATTTTGAGATAACAACATCAAATAAATTGAAATATTGCAAGGTCATTCTTAGTCACTTTATGGGAGACAGTAGAATAAAGTTGGTTGATGTTCCTAAAAATTATAATTTAGCATCATTTAGAAGCCCCTACTTTTTCCACCTTAAAAGGAAATCTTATTTATTTCAAATCTATAAAACAAAAACAATTTGTCCCAAAAGTGCTTTTCCAAAAGGCAGTTGGACTTCCCTTTTTTTTTTCTTGAAAATGTTTTGCTCCTCATCCAAGAAGCTTCTTCAATTCTGAGTGAATGATGGGGAATGGAAGCATTCAGTCAGAACTGAAGAAGGTTCTTGGATAAGAAGTTAAACATTTTCAAGGGAAAAAAAACAACCCAAGAAAGTCAAATTGCCTTTTGGAAAAGTACCTTTGGGACAGCCACAACCTGAATGATTGAGAATCTCCATAGACATAGAAACAATTTTTAAGTATGAAAATAGATTTTGTTGTTGTGATACAAATATGGACGAGCTGAACTCTCATTGTAACTTGCAGTAACTTTAATATTTACTTTCCAAAACTACATATTTTATAGTTTATAGTTTGGAATATTATATGTGAACTTCTGCATTTGATGACTTTCAAAAAAAATCCATAGAAACATTTAATTTAGCACTACTGAAAGACACTTGCACAGCATCTTTTAAGAAAAGTTTCAATATGTGACAGTGCCTGTGAACTAATACTAAAATCTATAAAGTAAATAATCCCATCTCCAGCAAAAATGCCTGACCATCAGTTTATAATCCTTAGCCATTTGCAACGTGGATTAGACTAACTGTAGAATTAACTTCACTGAGAATCAGCAAAGCATAGATGGATCTAGGGATTAGGGATTTTTCTCCCTTTTTATAAATTACTCCTAAGAGAAACTCAAAATAATCAATAATAGTTGAAGAGACAGGTCCCTTTCTATTAGAAGTAAGCAAAGCAGGAAGTTGCTTTTTTCCTGTACCTGAACAGACTGTGTTTCCTCCTTTTGCATAACATTTTTTTTCTGCAAGGAAGGGAGAAGATATACTGATAAAAATGTTGGCTGAAGATAGAAGCCGACCTTTGAAATGTTTGAAAAATATCCTATTTTTCTCAGACCAGTTCTGGTGTAGTGATGTGTGTGCCTGTGTGTTTTGCATTCTTCCCACCTACTGCCCCTTTCGGGTTACCATGGAGAATCCAATGTTGGCTGCATTCAGGCAGGTTGCTGAATAGCTCTGAGGTTGATAGATGGTGAGAATCGTTCATCTCTTTACCTCCCTCCCTTTCCAAGCACAGCTCTGCTGGCAGTTTGAGCTTTCACTGGTCAGAGAATGGCTGTCAGAAGCATCTGAAAGGGAGGTGGAGAGCATTGTGCTGAGAGGCTCTTTCAGTTCTGAGGATGAGAGCAGCTAGGCTGGGAAGAGCCTGGAGATTTAACCATCAGCCAGTGAGGTAGCTGAAGCTTAAATGTTTCCATGCATGATTGTTTTTTTTCACATGCAAGCCATGCACATTTTACCAAGCACACAAAAACATCTTGCTTTCCCCCCATTTCTTGGGATTCCGTTTCTGGTAGTGATGTATTCTTGGATAGATAAAAAAAGGTACCGTAAGTTATTTTTTGACCTCAAAATTAAATTGCATTTCTTGTTAAATTGACTCTGCTTAACTGATATGTATCTATCATTTTTAATTCTGGGTAGTTTAGACAATATATATGGCTGAAATATATGAGATGCCTCTATATCAAGCCAGGTTCAGTTTTCTGTTTTCTTACTGTATTCATTGTTCAGAGTTATTTAGAAAGTTACCTAGAATCCCCATTCTTCTTTAAGAGGAAGTTTGGATAGTATTCTTTAGTTCTACATTATTTATGCTCAAATGAAAATCCATATCAATATTTAGCTGCATGGTGATAATTTTATGGCCCTCCTGAACAAAAATGTGGCTCATAGTCTAACCCTAACAGAAAGTCTTTCAGAGAAGAACTGAATGGAACTAGAAGCCAGTTGTAACTCAAACAAAGCAGTCCCGTCATTTGAGAAGCATTATAATTTCAAGTCAATGGTTAGGTTTTTACATAGGGTTTTTTACCATTATTTTCTGAATAACAATAGGATGGATTTACGTTTTACATTAAGCCAGAGTTTAGTTCTCATATTACACTTAGCCAAAAGTGTACAAATGACATAATAACTGAGTACAATATCATATTCACTATGGTAGTAATACAGTTCTGTCTTGGGGAGAGGAGGTTTTATCTACTTCTCAGAGTTTTGATTTGCACTGCTATTTCAAAGTTTTGTTGATGTTATATTGCTGTCATTTCATTGAAAGTTTCCCACAGCAAGGCTGTTTCCTGTCAGGCTGGTAACTTCCGGAGTTGCTAATTCAATCATCCATCTGCTTTTGTACTATAGTATAGAGGTACGGGGGATACATTCTTAATTTGATACTTGATGAGCTTTTGGGAGAAAGAGGCTTTGAACTATATAGGATGAAAACATACAAGCTCCTTTTGGGCTTTCTGATTTTGAGTTCACATCTATATTGCCACTCTTAGCAAATGGAATAGAATTACCCTCCTTGTCAACTCCAAGCTAGAGATCACAGAGTGAACCTATCCATGCTTGAACCTGCAATTAACAACTAATACCAACTATTCTTTTGGGAGAAGCAGTCCTCTTTTCACCACATACCAAAAGTAAAAGTTTCTAGGTTGGTCCACTAACAAATCGATGCTTTAAAATACAAAATAAATTACATGTTTGTAAACCTCTTGGTAAGAGCTTGTGCTTTTTTTTAATCTATGCCTTATTTTGTCCCTGTCTTCTGATGAAAGGTGGTTTAATTAGGCTTTGAAGGTGTCAGGGATGCTTTTCACTTAAACAAATGAGAAATTATGACCTACAACTTGGCTTAAGAGAGTGAGGATTTCCATTCCTGTAGTTCAGCCAACCAGAATCTGGCCCCTTAATCTTCTGTTTCACTACCCCCACTGTGAGCCTGGCCATTATCCCATAGGAGAGATTTTTTACCAAGAGAAAGTGCTCCAGACATACCACCATCAACTATCAATGAATTTGCACTTTGGGGATATGAATTTGTTTTCTTATCAGTATGCTTGGACAGCTATTACAAGCTTTTATTATCTCTTAAGACTGAAAATTAAACTAGGCAAAAAGTTACAGTAATTGGGATTGTACTGCCTAAAAAACTCAATTCTTCCTTTTTTTTTAAAACCCCCAGCTGAATTTCTATATGTTCAAAAGAGATGGGTTAAACATATTCATTAATGCCATACATGTATTCAGCATGGATTTTTACAAGCTGTATTTGGTTTGACTTTAAAAGATACTGGCATATTTTAATTGTTTTATAATTGCAGCACTTCAGTGTTGAGTAGGATAGGCTGCATGAATCTCTCATCTAGAATTTCACTGTCTCCTAGTTGTTGTGCATCTACTCCAAAGTAACTTGTTCTTGTTTTGTTTTTTCTTTGAAAGGCTTGTAACTGTGACCCAAAATATTAAGTCCAAAAAGTAAGAATTGCCTGCACTTGCTGAATCTTACTGCTTAAGATCTCACCATAGGTTAAAATCCTCTTTTCTGTTTTGTATCTATATTTGAAGCCTCTAGGAATATCAAGATCCTTTTTATTTATTTTTTTGGCTTTCATCGCACACTAAAATGTTCCTCTCTTGAAGAGCATTTGAAAGTGTGTGGATTTCTTTTTGAAGTATTAAGACGGTTTTATATACTTTTTATATGCATGACACTGAGTTAGCAGAACTTCAATAAAAGAGTAATAAATTTAGCCAGGTGGACTGTTTCTTTGTGGCCTAAGAAAAAATTGAATTTTGAGAGTATAGTGAAAAGAGGGGGAAGAATTTTGCTTCCCTACTCACAAAATGGTGTGATCCTTTATTATTTGGCCACATGAACTGTTCCAGTTACTGTTTTAATCTAACGAGCTGTATAAATACCTCCTACAACGAGTGCAAAATTCTTGACATTATTCAATTTTAATGTCACAGCAGAAGTGGGTTAGATAGTGAGTCACCCAATAATTTAAATCTGGAAGTCTGTGTTCAAGAATGTGTCCTTTCCACTATAGTTTATTTGTTCAGAGATGAGCAAAATTTTACCATCAAGGAAAACCAGTGGAATAATGGCTAAAGTGTTTGTTTGGGACTTGGACAGCTATAAAACAGATACTTTCTCCAGATGGAGCTCCTGGAGGTGACTGGCTCAAACTCACAAGCTTGTTCTGAGAATAAAAGTAGGATAAACCTTTGATGTACTGTCTATAGTCAGAGGTGAGCTTCACATCATTTAATAACTGGTTTGCCTAGTGCAGAACCAAAAATGTGGGTGTATCCTCATACACGCGTTTCGCTCACATGCATGCCTTCCGCACTTGTGCAAGGTTTCAAACACATGGCGATTTTATGTGTGCAGCTTTCAGCACACTTTCTCAGGCAGCCGCAGTGAGTAGAGCAGGCGAGGCATGGAAATCAACTGGGCTGTGTGGGTGGGGCAATCCAGAGAGAGAGATACATAGGATAGGATAGCACCGGGTGGGTGCGCGGGCCCAGCTGGTGGTCAGAACTACCAGTATGGGCGAACCGGTCCAAACCGGCAACAGCCCACCTCTCAGAGAAAAATGACAGTAATACCAATAGCAATAATATGGTGTAGAAGCTTGTAGTTACTACCCAGAAGCTGTTATCAGGAATACTTACACAGTGAAATCAGTCCCTATATTCAGCATGGGAAAATTCCAACAGGTTTGATGTAAAAAATGAGCTCAACTACCTTCATTTCATATAAACATGTAAACATATGGAGATTGTTTATAATTTCTGCAGTCAACATTATTTTTAAGTGTGATAATTTACTAAACATTCTGTTACTTGAATCATGGAGAAAAAATCCCCAAAGCTATTCAAGAATTAACATAGTGTCTATTGTAAGCTGGTACTAAATAGGGGAGAAACAAAATCTGGGGGAAAAACTTTTATCCAAAAATATTCTAGAAGATGAAGCAAATATAAATAATTCTAATGGCTAAAAAATGTTATCAAAATGAATACTGATAAATGGAAAGTCTCAATCTAGATTCTTTTAAAAATATTTTAACACTTCACAGCAGAGGTGGTATTCAGCAGGTTCTGACCAATTCTGGAGAACCGGTAGTGGAAATTTTGAGTAGCTCAGAGAACCGGCATATATCACCTCTGACTGGCCACATCACCACCTATCCTTTGCCTCCCATTGAGTCCCAGATGATCCGCTGGGTCTTCTTTGGTTGCCCTGCACAGGAGAACGGAGCTGGAAATCAGGTTAGTGGGGTGGGGAGGGAATGGAGATTTTGCAGTAACCTTCCCCTGCCACGCTCACCAAGCCACACCCACCAAGCCATGCCCACATCCACCATGGCCACTGTTGTGTATTCATATAGATTAATAAAGTGTGAGCTTGGAGTAAGTGCAGGGTTCTGGCCCTGCACTTCTGATTGGCTGTTAAGCGGCCGGACCGGATTGGCCCATCCCGGGGAATCCGATTGGCCCTTAACAGAGAGTTCCTATTGGTTATAAGAGCTAGCGCTCCTAGCTCGTTATTGGTTAAAAGTTACAGGGTTTGCCTATATAAGGCGGGTTTAACTGCTATTGCAAAGAGGAAGTCACAATGTAAATAAAGAGCTGAAGTTCACCGTTCAGAGGCTTGTCTCCATTCTTTCTTGCCCATGCTCAAAACTTAACAGCCACCAAGCCACAACCGCAGAACCAGTAGTAAAAAAATTTGAATCCCACCACTGCAGTGAACCTGAGTGTGCCACTTCTAGAATTGTTCAGATAAACTGAAGAATCGTTTATGCAGCAGTTCAGGTGAGCGACAGCCGCCTTGCTAAGTCACTTCAGACAATGAAAGAATGTTGATAGGAAGAGGAAGAATGTGCTTGAATCCCGATAAAGTTTAATGATGAAAAAGTTCAAGATCAGCATCCATGTGTGGCCAAAGACAGATCAGCTATTAATTCTGTTGAAGAAAAAAATGATCTGGAAAGTTTGAGCAAAATTATTTCTGCTAGACTTTTTAAGGGAGTGGTAAAAATAGTTCAATGAACCACCTCCACGCCAATGTCTGAGTTCAGTGTTTTTCCTTGTATTTTTTGCTCCAGCTTAGGGACTAGGCTTCCTTAAACACACTAGAAACATTAAGTCATTTTTCAGGGGTGGGGGGACCTTAATGTACCTGGAGCTGGGCAAATAATTTTAGATTACAGCTTCAGTTTCTTACCCTTTTGTTCAAGATGCAAAAAAGCAGTTTAAATGCTGTCATGTGCAATTTAAGTGCAACTGATTGGTGAACTTCACTTGCTGGCTCTTTTTGAGAGGAAAATCCTATGTAGAATTCTTAAACCAGTTGGGACTGTGGGCAACCATTTGTCTGTTTACAAATACATTTTTATTAGGCAGTTTAGAGAAAATGTAGACATTAGAAAGAGGAAGGAATGAAAGAAAGATAAAAGGATAGAGCACCGTTTGTTCCAGTTAGCTCCTGTAGATTCTGAGGTGTAAGGCCTACTTTTTCTACTGCAACACTTTGAGAAGTTTGTAATGTAATGTAAACATTGCTTAATAATAGTGTTGCTGCTCAAGGTGCTGCAAATAGGGCTCTTTAAAAAAAAAAAACAATAACAGGAAATGTGCCAGGTGGTCACTAAAATCTGTGCAATTACAGGATATACAACCTTAATTAAAAGATGGACGTGTTAGCTTCTGTATATTTTATGTTTAGTACAAGTCTCTTAGTCAAACTAACACTTAACAAATTTCTTTTTACTGTTCTGATTCTTCCAGTACCAGCAACATCCCTGCAGGAATTCTGTCTGAGTCACCAAATTTACGTTTAATTTTAAATTTAAGCCAATTTAACTCCTAATACCTCTTGTAACCGGTGCAGTAGAAATCCAATGATCTTTTGCTCTTTGCCTGACCTTAGTTCCATCAGCCTTGAGTAAGGAAGTTTCTCCTCAGAAAAAAAGAAGAAATGGAATTGTGATTATTATTTCAAACTTAGACAAAAATGACTGCTTTTCCAAATGACCGTGATATCTAAATTTAAGTCTTTTCAATCTTTTTATTGGACCATGTAGTTTTTAAAACTCCAAACAGTTGCTGTTGCTGTTTAAAAATATTTTTTCAGAGTCAAAACAATACAATTTTAAAGAAGAAAAAGAAAAGTGCTAAGAAAGAAAGAAAAGAGAAAAGAAAAGAAAGAAAAGATATAAAAAAAGTCTTCTAATTTTGTTTACATCAGTTATACCTGCATTTCTATTTTATTCTCTCTAGTTATATTTTGGTTCCCTTCTCCCCATATTGTACTTTTTGTCTTAAGTTCATTTTTTTCAACAAAAAGCCCATGAAGGTTTCCAGTTACTGACAAATCTATTCCCTACTCAAACAAGTCAGTTTTACTACCTGTTTGCTGTTGTTTTCTCGTGACATCTTTGGATATGGTTTTGTGACCATAGAATGCCACGTTTAAGAAAGGAAGTGAAAGAATGAGCTGTAATAAGTTGCCTAATTAGTACTATTTGGTAACTGAACTTTTACTAAGGAGTTGTTTCCACATTTTCTTCCAGCCATATTTGGTTGAAGAAGTAGTGAAAATTTTCATTTCTCTGATATGCGATGTTTAGCTTTCTCTGTTTATGTTATGTTTACAACTAAAGATAGAGATATGGCTAAATGAATCAATGTGATCCAGAGTAGAGGTCCTTTGGAAGGTCAATGATTAGCAAACAAAGTTTTGTTCCCAAAACTTTATTTTTTTTTAATTTTAAATGAAAATGCAACACTGATGAGAAACTGAGCAAACGATCCAAATTCACATGCCATATTATGGTTATATTTTTTATTAGACAAAAATGATTATACAATCTATTCAAAAAATTGTTGAACAAAATTAATTGATATGAATAAGCATCTTTGAAGTATCTATTGTTTTTATACAACTAATTTTTATTTTAAATTAAGAACCTTTTTACTGAGCTTTGAGTTGGTAATGCCTTGGCAGGTAACTTTCTATTTTGCTGGCTTCTTTTTCTTATTTTATTAAACAGACCCTCCAAAGGAATGCTTTCATTTTTCCATAACTTTTTAAAAGACTTCTGGTTTCAGTATTGAAAAGGACTGCCTCGAATGGCATGTCCAGAGTTCAAAGCCACTTAAGTATCAGCTACAGAAAGATAGGAGAGATTTCCTGGCCGTATTATGCATCCTGATAAATACCATGCATGCACGTACCGAACCTCATTTTTCAGATCCAGACCAGCAAAGTTTTACTCAGAAGTATAATTGTTTAAAAAATCATTACCATAATTTGAATTTTTATTTTGAAATAGCCAAGCAGACTTACTCTAGGTTGCTATTCCTGAATCCCAACTTACCTGGAGCTTGGGAAAGGATACTTTAGATGTGGCCATAAAAATGTTTGTGCAGAAATTATATGAATTGATTTGATTTAATTGATTGATTGATTAATAGTCCAGCAAAAAAGTTTTAGTTTCCCACTTTTAATGCTTTAAATAAACTATCAGAGCTGGGCAATATGGTCTCTTAAAATTCTCCATCAGACATAGAAATACTGTAGAAACATAGAAATGGGACATAGAAATTGGATGAATGATTTCTTTAACTTTTTCCCCAAATTTCTCAAGGAAAGGGGTCTCCCTTATCAGGAGGAACAGCACTGCTATTGAAGAAGGCGGCTCATTGGCGGAGTGCCCTCTGAGTAGGCCTTCCCATGGGATGGATTAGAAGCCTGAGAAGCAAAGTCCTGAGGAGAAAAGACCACACAGGGATGTGCAGTGCAGTCACTCAGTATATGCAAGAAGCCCCCCCCCCAAGTTCCTTCACGGTCCCTTCCAGCTCTATTCTGATTGAAGCCTTATTGTTTTCTTTGATAAAGTGACAAATTAGTGGATCAAGGAAATGCTGTGAACATAGTATACCTGTGATGGCGAACCTATGGCCCGCGTGCCACAAGTGGCACAAAGGGCCATTTGTGCTGGCACATGAGGCGCAGGCAAACTTCTCTCACTTCACATGCATGCGCCTCACAGCTGATTTTTTTTCCCGTTGGTTTGGGGCCTTTTCTGGCTTCCCAGAGGCTTGGAAGAAGCCTCTGCAAGGCTTTCCAGGATGAATTATAGGCTCCTTTTGTCACTTCCTATAATACTGGAAGTGATGAAACGGGCCTATAATTTGGCCTGCAAAGCCTTGCAAGAGTCTTTTTCCAAACTTCTGGGAGGCTGAAAAAGGCTTCAACCCAACCAAAAAATCAGCTGTGAGGTGCAGTGCAGGTAAGGGGATGGCGGGAGGGGGCATTGCATGGACATGCACGGGGGGAGTGGGGAGCACGAGTGCATGCGTGCTGATGCTCACACAATTTTTGGCACAGGAGCCCAAAAAGGTTAGCCAGCACTGTAGTATACTTTGTCTTCAGTAATGCATTTGACAAAGTAGACCCCAGACTATCTCTTGTTAAGATAGAACAATGTGGAATAGACAATGCCACCACTGGATGGATTTGCAGTTGGCTGAACAACTGGACTCACCCAGTTGCTACAATGGAGCTACATCTACATGGAGAAAGGATGCAATGGGTACCTCAATGTTCTTTCTTGGGCCTAGGGCTTTTCAACATCTTCATAAGTGATCTAGGTAAGGGTCTATCCTTATAATTATTATTATAATTATATACTTAAGGAAACTCATCATATTTGCAGACAGTACCAAGCTGGGGGGAATTGCCAACACTCGGAAGGTAGACACAAGATTCAGAAGGATCTTGACAGAGTTGAGCATTATTCAACAAGATTCAGTTCAGTGGTAAGAAAAATAAGGTCCTGCATTTAGGCAGGAAAAACCAAATACATGGGAGGGACCTGGCTCAGCAGTAGCAACTGTGAGAAGGATTTAGGTGTTGTGATAGATCACCACCTAAGTATGAGCCAGCAGTGTACAGCAGCTGCCCAAAAAGCCAAAGCAGTGCCAGGGCAATCGACAGTATAAGGTCATGGAAAGTAATAGTACCAGTTTATACTGCAGTAGTGGCACCACACTTGGAAGACTGCATCCAGTTCTGGTCACCATGGTTCAAAAAAGAGGCTGAGGCCATAGAAAGAGTTCAGAGAAGAGCAGTGATGAGGAGGCTAGAGGCTAGCTCACCCAATGAAGGCAACTAGGGATGCTTATTCTAATAAAGAGAAGGCTCAGGGGAGACAGAATAGCAGTCTTCCAATACTTCAAGGGCTGTCACAGGAAAGAGGAGTTCAATTTATTTTCCTTAGTACCTAAGGGCAGGAGAAAAAGCAATGGGTGGAACCTCTTCAGAGGAAAATCAAACCTGGAAATGAGGAATTTCCTAACAGTAAGAACAATTAATCAGTGGAACAGCTTGCTTCTGGGAGTTGGTGCTCAATTATTGGAGATTGCTCAATTTCAAGAAAAAAAAAGATTGGACAACTGTTTGTCCAGATTGATATAAAGACTCTCCTAAGTCCCTTCCAACCATATGATTCCATAACTTAAGATTTATTGATGAAATTTACCACCTAAGGAATTGATCAAAATAGCAATTCATAATCGTGGAATTCAGCCATGTTTGAGACATCAGGTTCTACAAAGCATTAAACTACATTCTCAGTTTGTGGTTTTTTTCTTTACAAAACTAACTCTCCCTGGACCTGGTAATAAGCAAACTCTGAAGAGCAAATTTTCACCAATCAAGAAAATCATAGCATCTAAATGGCCAACTATGACTAAAATGTATTTGATAATATAGTTGGCCTTTGTTGGGTTGATTTGTTAGAATTCTAAGAACTAGTAAAATCCCAAATGAGGTCAGGGCCTCCAATATCCCTTGCTGTGAGCTGACCTCTGCTGTGAAGTGTAACATTCATTCTGCAGGCATTGACAGCTTAAGTGCATTTATCAGATGTCAGTTAGAGTTTTAAAAGGAAAATTATTTTTTGGTTCTCTTGATTTCTGCAAAGAGGATAAGTGAAATAAGTTCTCTGTCATGAAGGGATCACCTTTGAGTCTTGCATTAAAATAACTTTCCAAGTGTTTGTTCTAATCTACATTTCTATTCAAATCCTTCTCACACTAGAAAAGTAAAACTGCACCATCTAAATAGAATAGAATAGAATAAGAGTGGGAAGGGATCTTGGAGGTCTTCTAGTCCAATCCCTGTTTAGGCAGGAAACCTGTGATGGCGAACCTATAGCACACATACCAGAAGTGGCATGCAGAGCCATCTCTGCTGGCATACAAGCTGTCACCTTGATCAGGTCCACTGCACCTCCCGTTAGCCAGTTGATCATTGGGTACCTGCTGTGCATGCGCAGGGGTGGGGCATGTGGGGGAGATGCATGCACATGCACAGAGGTGTGTGGTGTGTGCGGGAGGGTCACGTGCATGTGCAGGGGTGGGGAGGTCGCACACCCAGTGCATTATGGGTGCAGGCACGCATGCATGCGCGCACACTCACGTACATGCACACTTTGACATGCGACAACAAAAAGGTTAGCCATCACTGCTCTAGACCATTGGATAACCACTGATGGTTACCCAGTCTCTTCTTAAAAACTTCCAGGGTTTGAGCATTCACAACTTCTGGAGGCAAATTGTTCCAGTGATGAATAGTTCTTACTGTCAGGAAATTTCTCCTTAGCTCTAGATTCTTCTCTCCTTGATTAGTTTCTGTCCATTGTTTCTGGTCTTGCCTTCAGATGCTTTGGAGAATATTTTGACCCCGTCTTCTTTGGGGCAGCCCCTGAGATATTGGAAGACTGCTATCATGTCACCCCTAGTCCTTCTTTTTATTAGACTAGACATTCTCAACTCCATTAACTGTTCTTTATATATTTTGGCCTCACGTCCCTTAAATGCTTACATGATTTTTACAATAATTCCTAAGCTCATATTGCATACTATGCATATAATTGCCTATTCCTTTTGCTGCCAGAAAATTGGTTAATGGAGAAAAATCGTCCCAGTACTTATTGGATGAGATAATGTTTTGTCCTGGTATTCAAGGATAAGCATAGATCAATGAAAGGTCAGGGATATTTGGCTGAACTATCTTGAGAGCAAAAAAGAAAAATTAGTGGAGAATAGGACCAAGGATCAATACCTTAGCATTTTTTTTCCCTTGATGGAGACTGCTAAGGAAGACTGGCATGGTATACACCAGGGGTCCCCAACCACCGGTCCCTGGACCGGTAACGGTCCGTGGATCATTTTTTACCAGGCTGCAAAGCTTGGGCCCTGCCATCTTGTTTCGATGGCACTTCCGGGTTTTCGATTGGAAAATGGCATTGGGTGCTCGTGCCTTAGTTTCGTCGAAGGGGGGGGGGGCAGCTTCGAACGAAGAGCCGTCCTGATGGCGGTGGAGTCTCGCGTTACTCAGGTACCGGTCCATGGAAGAATAAATAATCGTGAAACCGGTTCCTGGTTCAAAAAAGGTTGGGGGCCACTGGTATACACTGTTTATAATACAGAACATCTCAAATTATCCACGTCTAGTTCTTAATTTGAGCCTAACATTAAAGTTACATTCTACAATTTGAAATCAAAATCTTCTATGAAAGAATTCTTTATTTTGGTGGCAAGGCAAAATATTTCCATCTCTTCACAAAGAAAAGGGAGTCATTTTTTTTCCCTGCCTTTAGTGATGAGAATGAAATTTCATAGACTTTTTATTCTCAGCTGAATAAAATGAATATAAGGCTTGTTAAGGCTCTACGATGACTGTGTTCATTATGGTTAATAATGTACTGTGAAATATGCTGGTGCAATTAAAAAATGAGAAGCTGCCAGACCACACTGAGAAGCTAAGTGCCAGTTTCAGGAATAATCCCGATTTCAAACAATTCCCCAATGCGTACCTCAGAAGCATTCCTACAAAATATGATGGTGGGTAGATATTTTGAAATATGTCTACCAGAAAAAAAAGAAAGAAAGAAAGCTGAAGTTGTGTTCTAGCCATTTTCTGTGCTTTCCCAAATACCTTAACAAATATATTTTTAACAAAATTCAGGAGGATCTTAATATATTTGCTATTTCCTGAATCTTGTTACTGTCATTTAAGATTAATCATATTTTCTAATATTTTCTAATCCCTCATTTAAGTCATTTAAAATTATGTTGAACAGCAAAATGTTCAAAACTCCATTCTATGTCGCTGAATCCTTCCTTAACATGACACCACTGTTATACTAGACAGTCATTAGATTCATCCAGCTCTGCATCCAGATAATAGTAGCAAAATTCAGCCCACATTTTGCCATCTTCTCTTTCGGGGTGTATAAATTCTGTTAGTTGTCTTACTGAAGTCAAGGTTCTCACCCACATCCCATGGTAAACTAAACTGGTAATTTTTAATCAAAAAAAGATCAAGTTGCTTTAACAAATAAGGTACCCTGGAATTTAAATTTAATAACATTGTTCCCAAAGAAGATTTTGAAGCTGCGAAGGAGAGAGAGAAGGGAAAGGATTAGGGTTTTTTTTTCTTCCTTATACTGACAGCTGAGAGACTTAAGCAAGAAATTGAAAAAAATCCGCTTTGACGTTAATAGGCATCTAAGCTGAAAATAAAAGTCAAAGGGATAATAAAGATTTCTGGATATTTAAAAAATTTTAAAAGCTGGAAAGGAAAAAAAAAAAAAGAATAGAAGGGCAGGATCTGGAAAAATGGAGGAGACTGCCTGGAACTAAAGAATGGAACTGTAACTAAAAGGAACTTACAGTGAAATTTTAACAAGATTCCTCAAAGATACATCTTAATTGAAACTTGGTAACAAAATAATAGAACCCCAGGAAGAGAAAGTGGAAAAAAGAAGCAGAAAGAAACAGCCTTGGATTATATGGATTACTTGGTGATTTTTGGTTTTTGCATCTGGATGACTAAAATTAACTGGGTGGTTGTTTAAAAGTCTTTAAAATGGTATCACTCTTAGAAGAAACTGAAAATGGAACTTAAAAATGGAAAGAAGATGCACAAGAAGGGAGAGGTTCTTTTGGCTTCGTCTTTCAATTCTTAGAAATGGAGATCTGGAACTATGAGAAGCAACAAGAAACGCTTGCAGAACAAGAAGATTGGGACAAAGAAGAAGCCATCTTTAATGATCAAATAATTTTAAGTGGGGGGAAAAAAGAAAAGGGGGGAAAGAGAGTGAAAGGTTTAAGACTAGAAGAAAAAAAAAACCAAAAAGAAGAAGAATTTGAAAGATAAGTATAATATAAGAAAGCAACAGAAGAGGGGATTACAGATGAGAGAGTTAGAAGTAGAGAGACGAGGAGGTAAAAAGGGGAGGGAGAAGAAGAGGGGGGTAAGGAAAAGAAGTTGTAAAAGACAGAAACAAGAAATGGAGAAACAGGGAAAAGATATAAAGATTGTAACCATAAGCTTGTTTAGAGATAATGGATGAAAATTTAATTGCAAAAGGGATTCTGCAAAGGTATATAAAGATAGCATTGTTATATTATAAACAGAAATAATTTTAGTAAATATGATTAAAATGATGGATAAAATATTTATGTAGTTGAATGTTTGGTAATAAATAAATGAATTAAAATGATTGAGAGAATTAAATGGGAACATTTTTAATTATTAGTAATGATTTATAAAAATATAAGTGAGAAATATGGAAAAAAAAGAATTAACTATAGAAAGTTTATAAGTGTTCCCAAGGAAGTATAATATTTAATTGAAAATAAATTTTAAAGATGTTAAGATTTTAATGAAAATTAATGATAGAATTGAATTAGAATGGAATGTGTGCTTTATTTACATATATATATATATATATATAATTTTTTCTTTTTAAGAATATAGTGTGTATTTTAAGAATGTACCAAGCAGAATTCAATTGGAAATTATGTATTATATTGAATGTTATAATCTTAAAGGTATACATTGAAGCTTAAATAAGAGTTTGAATGGATAAAATTAAAAGATATAAAGGTGTCATACTCCAATTGGTAACTACAGGAAAAAATTTGTTTAATAAAAAAAGATAATATGAAATTGAAACAGGACAGACAAAAGTATAAATATAATTATTTGATTGAGATGAGATAATTAAAATAAAGTTGAGAAAATTAAAAGGGGAAAAACTATGTAGAAAATATAAAACGGTAATAAGATATGGAATAGAATATAAAAATGAGCATGAAATTGAGTTTGGTGTCTGTATGAAGAAGTGATAACCTGGGATCATGCTATTTTCAAAAAAGATGGTTTATTTGTATTTTGTTTTTGTGAAAACCCAAATAAAACTTTAAAAAAAAAAGATTGTTGCTTTGAACTTTGCTTGTTCTTTAGAAAAGAGCCATAGAATATTAGTTTTATATCTGATTACTACTGTGAGACAGATGCACAAATGGAAAGACTCTAAAATACCCATAATGGAGGAAAAGTTGGTAAAGGTGACAGAAATAGAGCAGAACTGGAAAAATTGAATTGTTTGATTAAAGATCATCAACCACATTTATCAATCCCTGGAAACCTCTTAGGTTGGACTTTGTTGCTGAAAAAGAGTAAAATGATTTTGTGGTTTCTGGGTTTCAAAATTCTTTTATTCTCCTTTTTCTCCCCCCCCCCCCCCCATTTTCCTATTTTCTTTTTTCATGTTTTACTCTTTTTATTATCTTTATTTGGTTTTTACTTTATTAAAAATGTCTTCAATAAAAATTATCTTAAAAAAGAAAAGTACACACAGGCTTTTGCTAAAGTATGAATTTTGCCAGATGTTGATGTGAGGCTGAGTAATCTGCTCTGGTTCTCTTTTGCTTTTATCTTTGAAGATAAAATGAGGAGCATTTGTCCTCACCAATCTTCTGGCAGTTAAACCCATCTTCCATACCAAGATTACGGAATGGGTCTTTTGAGATAACATCGCAACTTTTCAACACCGTTGGAGATAATTGATTAGGTTCTAGACATTTTGGATAGGATGGTTAGTATTAATTTGGTGTTGATAAAAAAAAGTGTTAGAGGAATAAAAACATACCTTAGACCTGCTGTGAAGTTTGACTTAATTGCAGTTTCAGTACCCAGCTGACTAACATTTACAAATATTTGTATACATTAGCTGGTTGGCTGGGGAGAGTACTCTGCTGAATTCTTATAGTACTGCAAAACTTTCCCAATCTGAAGGAGATCAGAATACTGTAGCTCATATAAAATTAGCCAGTCTTGGCTTTCAAATAGCTAAGCAAGCAGGTCACTTGAAGATCTGGGCTTCTTAGGATTGCTTAGAGCCTTCAGGAACAATAGCAATAGACTACTTTTCTGCTAGGCATCATAATTCATTGTGTCATTTCACTAGAATTTAGATTGTTGATGCCACCCTATCACTTCTGGGCCAGCTGACAAGGCCTTGATGAGTCAACTTCTCAAAAGCCTGGCAGTCTGATGAAGGGTGTGTGTGTACAATACTTGCTTGTGCTTGCATTCTTGGAACAAAACATTTCTATGAAAAGTTGTCCTTGGACAAAAATTGATGTAGTCACTAGGTGTTGTTGGTTCTTGATTTGACCGAACTAGTCCTACAGCTTTGCACATCTGCTTGCTTTTGAACAGCAGATGTGTGTCTGATGAGCGTGGAATTGGCTCTAGAATTCTAATGTATTTTGATTTGCAGAAAAAATCTTTATAAGGCAAAAGTTGAAAGAAACCATGAGGTGATGAAGATTATTAGGCAGTGTCAGTCTGTGCTCCCTTCAAAATCCAAGAAAGAAATACTCAGACTCCATGGGTTAGAGCAAAGTTATCCTTTTACTGGAAAATAAAGTGAAAGCTACAGATTTAATTCCGAATCTGAGAAATTGGTGCGCAGATCACATATACAAAGGAATGGAAATGCTCCCACCCCCCAAAGTCCAAATGACTCTTCCAATTAAAAGTTCTGAATATGATAATGTGGCCATTTCCAGGTGGTGTTGAGGCTTCTGTCCGTTGACTTTGACATATTTTGATAAAAGTTCGCAGTTGTGCAAAGTGGATAGAAGCTAGCCAAGAAATGGAAAGTTAGAGATAGGAATCCCCCTCCCCTTGCTACTCACAGCAAAGGAATGCAAAACACCTCCAGCTTTCTTCCCCTCCAAGTTCCCCCCTCCCTCCGTTGCTAACGACAGCCGAAAGAAATAGATTGGCATAGCAGCAGAGAAGATGCAATAGTTAGGATGCAGAATATATATATATATTATGGAAGTTATCTTGAGGCTGACATTCGGACCCCCTAGAAGAAGGACATTAGTCCCTGTAAGAAAAAATAGCATAAACATATGTTAACATTTGCATACACTTCTATGGTTTATCAGGGTATTTGGCATAAAAGTTTTTGAGCAGTTCAGGAGCCCTAATGTCTTTCTCATTTACCCATTCAGCATAGGACGGAGGAAAATGTTTCCAAGCTACAAGATATTGGATACGACCCCTCCATTTCCTAGAGTCTAAAATTTCTTTAATCTTGAAATGTTGTTCACCCTCAATCAACAATGGTACAGGGGGATCAGTCTGGATCGGTCTCAAAGTACAGGTATGTTCGGGTTTTAACAAACTGACGTGGAAAACCGGATGAATATGACAAAGAGTCTTTGGTAAAGTCAACTGAACAGTCACAGGATTTATAATCCGCTCAATAGGGAAAGGGCCCACATACTTCGGATCCAACTTCTTCTATTTCTGGGTAGTCTGCAAATATTTAGTCGAGAGGAATACTTTATCGCCCACTTGATAAGACTTCTGCAGGGCTCTCTTTCTGTCAGCAAATTTCTTCTGAGACTGGTGTGCCTCGTCCAAAGCTTTATGGCCAATGAAGTTGAAGTTGAGATATCCAGTCATCCAACAACTGGACATTGGGTCTTTCACGAGAAAGTTCAGGTATGGGCACAAAATCTTGCCCCGTTGCCACTTTGAAAGGACTAAACCCCGTACTGCTGCGGACAGAGTTATTATATGCCACCTCAGCAAAAGGCAGTAGATCCGCCCAGTTGTCCTACTGATAGTTTATGTAACACCTGAGATATTGCTCTAGCACCCCATTAGTCCTCTCGCAAGCCCCATTAGTTTGGGGATGGTGAGCGGAGCTTAAGCTCTGGGTGGAGCCTATTAACTTCAAAAATTCCCTCCAAAAGTTCGAGGTAAATTGGACCCCTCGATCAGAAACTACACGCTCAGGGACACCGTGCAACTAGTAGACATGTTTTTATGAACATTCTGGCCAACGACTTCGCCAAGGGAATCTTGGAGCAAGGGATGAAGTGGGCTTGTTTGGAGAACAAATCAGTCACCACCCAGATGACTGTGTACCCAACGCTCTCGGGTAGGTCTACTATAAAGTCCATGGAAATTTCCCTCCAAGGAGCAATTGGCCTAGCCACATCTTGCAACAGACCTGGTGGTTTACTAGGAGGTCTTTTTGCTGAAGCACAAACTGGACAGCTCGCTACATAAGTCTCAATGTCCTTTTTCAACAAAGACCACCAGAACTGCCGTTTCACCAAATGTAGGGTCTTCACAAACCCAAAATGACCAGCTACCTTGGAGTCATGAGTTTGTTGTAACACTTGGCTTCTCAGGGTTTGGGGTACATACAATTTCACGCCTATCCAGGCTAGACCATCTTGAACGATGCAGTTATTCGCATTTGCCAGGAACCTCCTTATATCGTTCCATCAGGTCAGTGGACAGATCCCTCTCCTGTTTCCTCTTTTGCGCTCTGGTAACTACTGGGGCAGCCAGTTGTGTAGTTGACACGATTGGCCTTAATCACTTCTTTACGGATACTGTTGTATTGAGGCATCCTAGACAAAGCATCTGCCATAAAATTTTTTCCCCCTGGGATATACTTCAAAGAGAAATTGAATCGCTTGAAATACTGAGCCCACCTAACTTGCTTAAGAGATAACTTCTGAGGAGTTTTTAAGGCTTCCAGATTCTTATGGTCAGTCCATACCTCAAATGGGTGCTTTGCTCCTTCCAGAAAATGCCTCCAAGTTAGTAGGGCCCAACGGACTGCAAAAGCTTCCTTCTCCCAAACAGCCCATCTCCTTTCAGTGTCAGTCAATTTACGGGAGGTGTAGGCGCATGGTTGTAGTGTCCCCTTCTCATTTAATTGAAGTAAGACCACCCTCACCACCACATCGCTTGCATCAGCTTGGATCACGAAAGGGGCGTCCATGTCTGGGTGCTTCAGTACTGGTTCTGCAGCAAATAGTCTTTTAAGCTTTTCAAATACGGCTTGGCACTCCATGGTCCAATTCAGTAGTTGGCTGGGCTTTGGTTTCGTTTCCCTCTTTGTCTTCAGGAGGTTGGTGATGGGCATGGCTATTTTAGCAAAAGACGGGATGAATTTCCGGTAAAAGTTAGCAAATCCAAGGAAACTTTGAAGCTGTTTTCGGGTTCTCGGTGGGGCCCAGTCCAATACGGCTAGCACTTTCTCTGGGTCCATCTCAATGCCCTCGGGTGAGATACGATATCCCAGGTTGTCGATTTTTTCTTGATGGAACCCACATTTGGATAGTTTGGTGTACAATTTGGCGGCCCTCAGTTTGTGCAGCACGGAGCGGACCAGTTTCACATGTTCATCTCTAGCCTCCATGTAGATAAGAATATCATTAAGGTAGACCAGGACCCCTGTGTATAAATGTTCGTGGAGCACTTGATTGATCATTTGCATGAAAACGGCAGGTGCCCCCTGTAGGCTGAAAGGGAGAACATTGAACTGGAAACAACCCATCAGGCAGTTGAACGCAGTCTTCCACTCGTCTCCCTCTTTAATTCGGTAGTACGCCTCCCTCAAGTCCAACTTTGCAAAAATCTTCCCTTTGGCCAGGTGGGCTAACATGTCCTTCATCAGAGGGAGGAGGTACACGTTCTCCACGGACACTGCATTTAGGTTTCTATAGTCCACCACCAAGCGTTTGGAGCCATCTTTCTTCTCGCGGAACATCACAGGGGCCGCCACTCAAGGTCTGGCGGTTTTGATGAAACCACATTTCAAGCTCTTGTCGATAAACGCTCTCAGTTCCTCCAGCTCCTGTGGTGTCATCGAATACAGCTTCGGTTTCGGGACCCCCGGTAGAAATTCAATACTACAATCGGTTGACCGATGAGGGAGGAGCTCGTCTGAGGCCTCTTCGCTAAACACCTCTCTTAGGTCCCAGTACTCCTTCGGGATTTTCTCCTCCCCCTCCACGCATTCGGCACCTGCGGAAGCTATCTCGGCTGAACCCTGGAGCTTCGGATGGGATTTCTCCTCCCCTTCTGGGTAGGGTTGCTCCTCCCCTTCCTGTGGCCGATCGGTGCGGATACGTATCCACCCCTCTCTCCAGTTCACATGGGGATTCCATTTCCGAATCCAGGGCAATCCCAATATTAGAGGCTGTTCCATCCCAGGAGCCACAATAAAACACAGGGTCTCGCGGTGGGTTCCCATGGTCATCTCTAGGGGCTCCATTATAAAACGTACGGGGCAACCTCCCGCCTCAGATCCATCCAGTTGGCAGAAGGATATGGACGTTCTTAAAGTTCTCAGTCCGATGCCCATACCCTTGACTACCTTCATGTTAATTACGCACCTCATGCACCCCGAGTCCAATCAGGCCAACATCTCTCCCTCGGTCCCTGAGGTGGGCACCCTTAACTTTATTGGGATGGTCATGGGCCCTTGGTTAGGACTTACCGGAACGTCATCTACCGAGTCGGTCTCACTCTCGCCGAGGGGGGTCGGAGGTCCCAGCTCCTCTCCCACTGGAGGGGCGACCTCTATAACCTCTCTTATCTTCAGCCCAGTTTCGCAAGGCTTGGTTGGGGGGTTTTCAGGCTTCCTCCCTGGGCCCCACACTCCCTTTGGATCCGGCTTGGCCTGGCAATCCGCCATCCGGTGGCCCTCCTTCCCACAACGAAAACAGGCCGTGGATTTGGCTCTTGCCATCGCCACTCCCTTTCGGGGGTTGGAGGTCTCTTGGAGACGTGGAGGGAGTGGTTTGCTCCAGACGGAGCCCCCTCTGCATCTGCTTCGGGTCAGATCTATGTCCACTTCTTCCGCCAGCAAGTACCACGACTGCAAATCATGTGGATCCCTTCTGGGGATGCACGTGTGGTATATATCTTCATTTAAGCCATCTTTGACGGCTTCTACCAGGGCCCCCTGGGACCAGCCTCGGATGTGGTATGCCAGCTGCCTGAACTCTTGGGTGAAGTCTGCAGCCGATCTCCCCCCTTGGATCAGGGTCTTCATTCTGATCCTGGCCCTTCTCTCTGCCAGAGGGTCCTCAAACCTTCTCCTCAATGCAGTCATGAAAACATCGAGGCTCCGCAGTTGGGGGGAGTTATCATTGTACAAAGTCACCACCCAGTCTGCTGCCATCCCTTCCAGGGTTCTGGTAATACATCTCACTTTGGCTGCCTCAGAGGTGAACTCCCTTTCAAATTCTGCCATATAGCTCCCGACTTGTACCAGGAAAAACCCCAAATCCTTGGGATTTCCTCCAAACTTCACATCTAACGGGGGCAGGTGGCGTCTTCCAGGAATCACACCTATTGCTGGGGCTCCCTGGGCTGCAGTGGGCGGCTGCGCTGTCGTAGGCTGGGCTAGGGGGGCGGAGGCAGCTTGACTTCCCCAGGCTGAACTCGCTCCCCCTTCCCCCTCATACCTTGGAGCCGTGCCGGGCTTCTCAGTAAGGAATTTCCCGGCTTGATCCAGCCTGCATTCCATCTCCTCCCTCTCTTGCCACAGCCGTTCCCTCACGCCTCTTCGACTCACAGTGATCCCAGGAGGGGGGGGGGTCTTCAGGGTCTCTCCAACCAACCCCCAATGACCATCTGGGCATCTCAGGTGGGGTTTCTTCCAGAGTCAGGTTGGCCAGCAGGTCAGCAGCTGGCATCTCTGGTAGCAGCATTGACTGTCCCGCCGCAGGTTCCTGGTCATCATCATCGCTGGCTGGAGCCAACATGAGATGAAACCCCCTCGAAAGAAAAGTTGATATTTTCTCCGGGTGGGTTGATGCAGAGATTCGGAATAATGTCAGTCTGTGCTCCCTTCAAAATCCAAGAAAGAAATTCTCAGACTCCATGGGTTAGAGCAAAGTTATCCTTTCACTGGAAAATAAAGTGGAAACTACAGATCCAATTCCAAAACTGAGAAATTGGTGGGTAGAGCACATATACAAAGGAATGGAAATGTTCCTACCCCCCAAAGTCCAAATGACTCTTCCAATTAAAAGTTCTGAATATGATCATGTGGCTATCTCCAGGTGGGGATGAGGCTTCTGTCCGTTGACCTTGACATATTTTGATAAAAGTTCGCAGTTGCGCAAAGGGGACAGAAGCTAGCCAAGAAATGGAAAGTTAAAGACAGGAATCCCTCTCCCCTTGCTACCCACAGCAAAGGAATGCAAAGCACCTCCAGCTTTCTTCCCCTCCAAGTTCCCCCCTCCCTCCGTTGCTGATGACAGCCGAAAGAAATAGATTGGCATAGCAGCAGAGAAGATGCAATAGTTAGGATGCAGAATATATATATATTATGGAAGATATCTTGAGGCTGACAGGCAGTTTGTTTCATCTGTTTTCTATGATAGGCTTGAATATCTAACAGTTTGATCTTTCTTATATAGATTTACTTCATTTCCAAATTTAATTATTTTTGTGAATCCACTTTGAATGCTGTAAAAGTAGAAAAGCAACATAAATATTTTAAATGAAATTAAATATAAATAACTATTACTACAGGTAGTCCTCGACTTCCGACCATTTCTTCAAGGACTGTTCAAAATTACCACAGTGCTGAATGAAGGAATGTATGACCCCTACTTGAAGTTCCAACTGTTGCAGCACCCCAGCAGTTACATGATCAATAATTGGGCACTAGAAGGTGTGCCTACCTGTACAACCAGTGGAGGAGCATTGCATCTCACCCTACAGTGGGTCAGGAGGCCTCTACTGTCCAGGTCCACTAGCATGTGGGTCTTCTCACCTGCTCCACCACTCCTGAGAAACCTGGGCTTTCTCCCTGTCCCACCACACCTGAGTCCATTTTCTTTTATCTGCAGCTGACAGGCATGCCCAGGCAACAATGCAAAGTGCAGCTAGAAAGCTAAGTGAAGCAACCTTCCTCATGGCTAGAAAGGCAACATTTCTCAAGAAATGGAAAGAGCCTCCCTAGCTTTGAAGAAGATAGCCTTTGCTAGCTTTTTGTCCAGCAAAATTCTTTTTCTGGCCAGCCTTGAGAGAATGCCCCAGGAGTAAGGACCTGGTGTCTTGGGAGTGGTAGGTCCAGGAGAAGGCGCCCACAGAAGTGAGCCTAGCCAGCCGAGGCTTCCTAACCCACGGCAAGTTTCTTTATGCTGGTGGGTACCAAACCGCTCACGGCCTCCCGCACTTCCTTAGACATTTAGAGTTGCTTAATACCTCAATGGGGAGAACTGAAATTGCAGTTGTTGAATGAGCCATTTACATGGGTATCTCTCATAATGACCAAAATTCTAGGTTCAGTTGTCATAATTTGAGAACGACTTGCATAAATAAAATAAAATATTGTTTAGATTTTAATTTTGTGAAAGAAAATTTCCTAAATATGAGCAGTTATGAGATTCCTGGCTTCATTTCTTTGCTATAGAAAGTTTCTTAGCTAGGCAGATTGTATAGCAAGAAACATTAAGTGGTGATCAGATTAATTCTTTCTTCTAATGAAGACTAAAATCGATAGTACTTGCCAATACTACTACTAGCCCATAAAATTGTTTACCAATAAGACTACTAGCCCATATTTCTATAATACATATTTAAAACAGTTGTGGTATCTTAAAGGAATGAAAAGTAACATTTTCCCCACACACAACTTGATACTCTCAAAGCAAATTTTCCTCTAAATTCTTTAAATAATTCTGTTAAAAATGATTGTATTACACTTAGCCATTAGAGTGGAGATAGTTGAATAAGTAAAATGGAATATTTCTCTTAAACAGAATTCTTACAAACTTGATTTGAGTCTCTGCTTTGAGGACACAGGAAATCTGTTTCTGATAAGATTTTCTTAATTTTGTGTACATTGGCATCTTTGAGAAGTGAGGCATAAAGTAGGGAGTTGCTGTTTTTTAATACTTTGAAAAATATTACCTTATTTTCTTTTACTGTTTTCTATTGCCACACTTCTCGTTCTAGCATTTCCAACAACTTGTACTTATTAAATAGTTTATGTTTTACAATTTAAAGATTTTATACTAGTATTTAACCCAAAGGTTCTTTTCCTTTTTTTTGTTTTTAACAAACTTTATTCAGTTTTTCACATTAAAAACAAAAATCTCTTTTTAGTGGACAACATGTTTCCGGGTCATCACCTTTACATACAAATATAACAGCAATTATACATTGATATATGCATACTTAATTCTCTTATTACTTTTTCCATTCCAAAATTTCAGTAAGGAGAGAAACAAACACATTAATTCTGGCCTCTTTCATTAATCTCAATCAAAACATCTTTTTGTTTCATTTCAATTATTTCAAATATAATCCTTTAATATTTATTTTGAAAATATGATAAACAATATGTGTTTGCATAATAATAGTAATAATGATAATGATAATAATAAAAGTATTAATAATAAAATAATAAAAGTAAAATATTAAATTATTAAATTATTAACTTAGTTGGTTCTTTAGTCTGTCATATTCCCTTTCCATTACACATTCTTTTTATAAATTCTAGATTAATACAAATTTTAACACTAAAAGAAAACAAGTATAGGTTTCCCCCCTTTTACTGTTTTGAGTGTGACACCTCAATGATTAAAATATACATTTATACCCTCGTCTTAATTCCCAATAAACCATTATTTTTAAGGAGTTACAATAATAATCATTACATCTTTTCACTTGGATACCACAGCATATTTCCCCCCCTTGATTTTTAATAAGATCAGTATCTATATTACCCTATTTTCTAAATATTTTTAAATGCAGAAATATTCTTATTACCCCTTGTCACCCTGCAGAATCCCCTTTTTAATTCATCAATAATTATCTCTGAAAAAACAATTTCTTTTCAGCATTTTACGAGTTCTGTGTTTCTTTCTTTCACATGCCTGTTTCTTACTGCTTCTCTTCCCCCTCTTTTCCCCATATCTTTTCTCATTCTAGTTTATATCCCTCTCTTTCTTAATATCTTCCTTTCCCCTTTTCTGCTGGGTCTTTCTGCCTTTCCTGACTTCACAGGTATTCCCCCTTTTGATTGCCTTCTTAAATCTCAACTTTTTAACCTTCCTTCTTTCCCCACTTCTTTGTAGCGTTCTTTGTGTTAATTGTCTATTTAAAATGTCTTCTCCTTGAATCGACTCCGACTCCTCTGAAGCTCTTTCTTCTTGTTCTTCAATCCCCATTTCCATTTTTTCTAACACAGAGCAAAGTGATTCGCCTCTTTCCTGTAGTAATTCTCTCATATTTTTAAGTTCCATTTTTAATTCCCGAAGAGATATCATCATTACACGATCTTATATTTTTTTATCGTTAAAGTCCACAAAAAAACCACTTTTACTTTCCTTCTTTCTTCTTTCAATTTTCTAAAGTTCTCAATTGTTCCAGCCCAAGGTCTGTACCAAAAACATCAATCAATCCCACAGTCAGTCTTTCCTTGCTTTTTTCTTTATTCTGGTTCTTCTTTCACTTTCTAAAATTCTTACTTTGTTTCAATATTTCTTTAAGATTATATCCACACAAGTTCGTTCAGAAACAGGATGCTTTCCTTTGTTTGAGCTCAAGTTTTTGTCAAAAGGTAGCACTCTCCATTATACAAAGTCTTCACCTTTTTCCCCAATTTTTTTATTTAGGATTTTTCGAACCTTAATATTCCAGCACAGTCCAGTCTCCAATTTGTAAACTTTATTAATATTATTTTTTGACAATCTTAAGTCCAGCTTTATTTTATGCCTGTTTATTCCCAAAATATTTTAGTCCAATTTAATTAAATCTTTAGTTCCAGCTTCTTCCTTTCCCGGTTCAAAGCCCCGCTTAGCTGTCAAAAATATTTTCTTTTTTTTCCCCTGTCCCTTTGTAATTTTGCTGCTCACTTTTCTTTTCTTAAAAATTCCATGTTACCTTAATCCCGGGGTACTTTTGTTTAGTTGTATTGCCCAGTTGTCCCGTTTCAGATGTTATCCATCTCTTTCTTCCCTCCTGCACAAATCTTAATCCAGCTGAGTCCTCCTCTTCGGAGTGGCCATTTTAAACCACCGCTGCAGTCGTCTTCAGGGGGGAAAAGACCAAGCCCAGGGGAGAGATGCGGCTCCCATCAACCTGGCTTGTGGCTTCCCCTTACTCTACTGCCCCTCCAAGGCAGCTTCAGCCCCTAATCGTAATGATCAGGGCTCTCCAATGAAAAAGCACGGACCATAGCCGCAGAGAGTCGCGATCTATGGTCTGTCAGCGAGGAGGCTCCGCCTTCTTCCCCAAAGATGCTTTTTCAAGAGGCAACTAGACTTTCTGGTTTTTTCTTTGAAGACATTTCGTTTCCCATCCAAGGAGCTTTTTCAGTTCTGAGAACTGAATCCATGACCTGGATGACTGAGAATCTCCATAGACACTACTAGTATTTAACTTATTCACCTAAGCCTAGATGAATTAATTATATGATTTGTTAATTTAAAAATCTAAGGAAAAAAATAAGAGTGAAATCTCATTTTAGCAAACTTTTACTGGAGAAAATATTCTGTTATTTCTCAGAGGACAGCAATATCATTGTGCCACCACAAAGATTACATATTGTATCATTTGTGTGATTATTCCATTCCAAAAGTAAACGCACTAGTGCACGTTCTGTTATCAAACAAATAACATCAAAGAGTTTTATCCCTACATTGTAATGATGATATTCTAGAGTTTTTCATTTGCTTTTGTTTGAGTTTACGGTGGTAACTATTTTGGAAAAAAAATTAATCTTGATAGTATGAATATAGAGCAACTCAGATGACAAAACAACACTATATCAGTGTGGAAAATCTGGTAATTCTCTGAGATAAGGAACAGAAATAAGGAACAGTAGTCCTTGTTGTTTCAAGTCCTTCACCTGTTCAAAGTTACGCTGTGCCCTCTCCTCCATGTGCCAATGTTCCATTTCCAAGAGGTGTCCCTGGTCTCATGACCGCATTGTGGCACACTTAGAAACTGACTGATATTTTGGCAGTATCCTGAAGTCACATTACTGTGATTTACAACATTTTTGCCAAAAACTGTCATTTACTTCTCATTTTTGGCAAAGACACCAGTAGTAAACAACTAGTTCACTTAACCACTGCAGCACTCATATGTTATAGCTACCGCATTCATTTAACAGCCACTGCAGAAAGGGGTTTTAAAAGTAGATCCATCACATGATGACCCATGTTACGACGGTTACAACTTAGGCCCATAATGAGCAGGCTCCATTATGGTTGTAAGCTGAGGTCTAGCTGTATACATATTTCCTTGTTCTTTAAGGGACCTTCTAAAAAGTATTTTTACACTAGAAGCATGGAATTGAGTTGCTCTGAGTACACCTTACTTGCACGGCAGAGGCATGATTTCCCAATTCACCTCATCTATGCAAATAGCCAGCTGAATTGTGACATCAAGGAAACCAAAGAGGATTATTGAAAAATAAGGGGAAATAATGTGATGGTTGTGGGAACAGAAACATAGGAAGAAACCTTGAAAGGGAAAATGAAACACAGAAAAGTCCAGAAAGAATTGAACATACCCAGAGGGCATTAGAAATAATTGGTAAGGGAGACATGAAATAGAAATTCCTGAAATTAGGGGTGGCAGATTGGAATGCTGAGCTTTCTCTGTAAGTCCCACTTATCTCTACTGATAATGTCAGAAGCAATGTGTGATTTTAATAGGTCATCATAGGCAACTTCACTGTAGCACTTATTGATCTTTCCAGAACGCCTCAATTTATCTGGGTTTTTATTTTATTGCAGGTGGCGAATTCAGAATAACAACCATGTGATTGGCAAGCTCATCAGTTGTTGGCACTACTTCATTTTCTGGAGAGCCTATACTTTCCTGACAAGCGCATGCAGCCTCCTTGCTTCTTAGGACTCTCCTCAGCCAGCAAAGAAAGAAAAGGGAGGAAGTGCTCAAGGGAGCAATGGGAATTGAAGGCCATGGTCACTTGAGATAAATGGCAGATCACTGGGGATCTGGTCTTGCAGCTGCTCACTTAGACCTGTTTCCTCTCTGCAGCCTACATTTCTTTTCATTGAGCTGCCACTGGCTCTTCTGGTGGTGGTGCTGGAGACACCAAGGCAGCTTGATAGGTGCCAAACTTGAGGCAAGGTTAAGCCACCCACCTCATCATGATTCAGCTGTGGAAAGTGGTGAGGCATGTGCGACAGTTGGAGCTCCACAGACTGATTCTGCTGCTTATTGCCTTCAGCCTGGTCTCCATGTGCTTCCTGGCTTACTATGTCACAAACAGTCCCAAAATCAAGGAACCACCCCCTCTTCCCTTCAGCGATTGCAGTAATCAACACAGGATCCTCATCCAGCCCCAGGCAAGCTGGAGGCTTACAAAATCAGTTGACAACTCACGCACAGACCCTGTGGTGCTAGTTTTTGTGGAAAGCATTTATTCCCAATTGGGTCAAGAGATTGTGGCCATCTTAGAATCTAGTCGGTTTAAATACAGGACAGAGATTGCTCCCGGAAAGGGAGACGTGCCCACTCTAATGGACAAGGACCATGGTCGCTATGCTCTTATTATCTATGAGAATATCCTTAAATATGTGAACCTGGATACCTGGAACAGGGATCTTTTGGATAAATACTGTGTGGAATACGGAGTAGGAATCATTGGTTTCTTCAAGGCAAATGAGAACAGCTTACTTAGTGCTCAGCTCAAAGGTTTTCCTCTCTTCCTACATTCCAATTTGGGATTGCGAGATTATCACATCAATCCCAGTGCCCGACTTCTGTATGTTACCCAGGCTAATGAAGTGGAACAGGGCCCTCTGCCTGGGGACGATTGGACAGTGTTCCAGTCAAATCACACAACCTATGAGCCTGTATTGATGGCCAGCACCAAGTCATCTGAGTCGATCCCTCACCTGAGTACACACAGAGCTCTGCATGCCACAGTGGTGCAGGATCTTGGTCTCCACGATGGTATCCAGAGGGTTCTTTTTGGTAACAATCTCAATTTCTGGCTGCACAAGCTTATCTTTGTTGATGCTATTGCTTATCTGACTGGCAAACGTCTCTGTCTGACCCTTGACCGCTACGTCCTTGTGGACATTGATGATATCTTTGTGGGCAAAGAGGGAACACGCATGAAGATGTCTGATGTAGAGGTAATGTGGAACAGAGTGGATGGGAACATAAAGTAAATAACTGTCAAAACTCCAAGTATCTTTACTAATATAAATTCAAAAGGATATAGATTCTCATTGTTTCCGTGAAACATATGAGAATTGCAGATCTTTTTTGTTGTTGTTGTAAAATACTAATTCTTTTTAAAATAGCTTTTTTCTTTCTCTAAATTCTGAGATCATCAATTTGAGGGAAATGAAAGATCAAATGTCTTTTGTTCTAAAACTGTTGCCCCAATCCTTACCCTACGTTGAAGAAAAGATCACGAGATTTGCTATCACAACAGTCTACATTTATCTTTTGTTCCAATGATGTGAGTTGGTTTGCTAAATTCATTCTTTGTTGCATTCCAAATTCAAAATTAACAATCCTCAGGAGGAAAGTAGAGCTAGGCTGACAGCAGTATTTAACAATTGCTAATTCAGCATGCATTTGATAAGAGATGGCAGTCTGGATATATTGCCCATTTTCCAAACCCTAGAAAAGTCATAGGTTTAGGCCAGAGGTCCCCAAACTTGGCAACTTTTAAGACTTGTGGACTTCAACCCTCAAAATTCCCGAGCTAATATGACTGAAGGAGGAATTCTGAGAGTTGAAGTCCACAAGTCTTAAAGTTGCCAAGTTTGGGAACCCCTGGTTTAGGTATTTAAATTTTTGAGTACAGTAAGATAAAATCATAATAAATTTACTAGGAGAATAAGCCCACTGGATTTTTCTACTTAATCAATATCTAGCATTGGGTTTAAAGAAAGTTATCTAAGTCTCAGTAGAGTATGAAGTTAAAGATTTCACAGTAGTTTGAAAAATTATTCCTCTGATAGAGCTGATTAATGTTTACATAGCAGCATATTTTGGAGTTCATTTAAACTGAGATGTTCAAGCCCTTTTAAATAATTGCTTGTGGTGCATTTTTAAGAGTTTGTTTCATAATAACATCTCATAAGAGCTGAGCCTGTTTCAATTACTGTTTTTTAAATAGTAGTAATTTTAATGCAGCTTCCCATAAAAATGGGCTTTTGTTGAAAAAGATAGGAATAGAATAATCTGCATATCTTTCCTGACTGAATAATACAAAAGTCCATAAACAAGATAGTCAGGTCAATCCTGCTAGTTATGTGTATTTTGTTTTGTTTTAATCCCTTTTATGAGCCCTTGCAAAATTGCAGAAGAGATAAGGGTCAGCTTTGCCTTATCCTTCTGTTCAGAAGAAGTAATGAAAGAAGTATAGCGTGCGTCTTCCAAGTAGTTAGAAAATGGTACACTCAGTGGAGCAGGGTTTCATTTTAATAGTGACATTGCACTGTGTTTTGGAGAAGAGGGGTTTTATTCTGTTTCTTTTTCCCAAAAGTTCGGTACAGTAGGAAAAACAAGACTTTCTTTCTTATAAAACTGTGGTGCATGCTTGAGAAGCTGGAAAAGTCCATGCATAAAGCCAGACCGCTAAAGTGATTGTAGTCCTGTACACAAGAGTGGCACAACAAATGAATGTAGTGAGAAAGGCAGAGCCTGCAATGCCCTCATGCAAAAGTGGTGAGAACTTGCCAGGATGGAAAATCCTAACTAAAACCCTGGGTTTACCCAAAGAGCATAAGCTCAAATTAGAAATCTTGCTGATTTCCAACCTCTTTTAAGTGATGGTTGTTGATCAATTGTTTTTTTTTAATCACACATTTCTATGGCTCTTTACTCCAAATTATTGTTGCATGATGAGATTCCAGCCAAGGATGAAACTCAGCTTCACTGGCAGTTATGTGTGGAATTATAGAAGTTAACCTCCCTTTGCAAAGCTTCTCTGGTGATTACAGAAAGACTCAGATGAGATCATTGTAAAACTTACTTTATTTATCAGTTTAGCAGCATGAAATGGAGCATTAATCTGACATTAGTTTAATGGGTTTGATGCTAAGAAGATAATACTTTTATGCATTTGAAAGAGAATCTCTGCCAAGGTGGAAAGATTAACTTCTTTTTTTAAAACAAAAAACAAAAGATAATCTTACGAGTTTGTTGACTTCTTAAATGAGAGGTGCAGTGGAGGAACATTTCCCAATGTCAAAATAGTTGGCATGTTTTTTGCAGATTAATTCCAAAATGTAAGCATATGAACTTACTGTCAAATCTAGTTTCCGTGTGATACATCCAGCTGTTAGTTTCCAAATCATTTTGTTAAAATAATTTTCTGGTGTAGGCTGAGGAAGTTGGAAGAATATGCATACACTTAATTTGCTTGTATTGCTTTTGTCTTTTTTATTATCTGACATTTGAAAAGATTGGGAGAGAAAAAATGGAACTGAAAGAAAAAAAACAAAAGAAACTGGTGTGAAATGGGAATTTGCTGAGTAAAATCTCCCATATTTTGGAAATAGTCTTGACCAAATTCCTAGAGCACTGTAAAGGAAAAAGTGATATTCAGTCAGAATATGATTACAGGGGACACAGGATGTGCAACTTGCCATCACTCTTACATATTATTTTTAGAACATGTTTTGTGAATAATTAGTAATCAATCAGTAATTCATCTTGTTGCTTTGATTTGAAGAAGGTGGGAAGTAAATAAGATGTCAAACTGCCTTTCTCTCTTTCCTGAAGAATCAGTATATTGCTTGATAGATTTCATATCTCCCCCAAGTATTTTGTTTGAATGCCAGTTTTAGCCTAAAAAGTGAAAAGAAAAAAGATAAACTCTTTTCCTTTTTTAATTTCTGGGTACATTTTTCAAGACTGAGATCGTTTCTCCTGCATTCCTGAAGAGAAGGATATCACGGTGGGCAAAGGGGGTTGGTCAATGTACCCAGAAGCTCAACGGGAATATTCTTGTCCTCTTGCTTTTAAGAACCTGCTTGCTGAGTCTTTTCATCTCATATTCACACAAATCCTGAAATAAAGTCTTGGAAGAGTAAATAAAATTGAACTACACGATGGGCAAATCAGACGTTACAAAAACATAGGGATCATTGCTTTCATTCAACCCATGTATGTTCTTAAAAAAGAATAAAAACAGGGAAATATGTATCAGGTTATAACTTTCAGAAATAAAATAGTTATGTAATTATAAGAACACATATATTTGCATAATAAAGTTTAAAAGAAAGTATGAAGCATTGCCTAGAAGTACTTTCCTGCTCTGACAAAGAAATTAGAAGCATCTGATAAATATGGTTTAGGAAAGTTACATCAGTCAAATAAATTTATAAGCGTGGATTTGTTTTCAATATTCTAAAGTGTAAGAAGAAAGATAAACAGTACCTGTAAATAGCATTTATAAACCTTCTATTTCTGCCTTTTATTGATGGTGATTGATTATCAAGCTTGTGGATATTTTGAGATCCGATCTTGAGAAGCATATTAGTACATCAAGAGACACCCTTGAAAGAGCAGTTTCCCGAGACATGGGAATCAACTGACACGGGTTGTTATAGTAACCACAGTTAGGCTTTGCTAAGCTGCTTAGCCTGATCTTTCTCTCTGAAGGCATCCCTTCCCAGGTGCTTTGGAATGTCAGGACTCAGGAACACGGAATGCAGATGCCAAGTATCAAAAGGGATTTTAGTCAAATGCGGTTGCTTAGAAATTTTATGTATATGCACTATATATGTATTACTCAGTGGAAATAGTGTTTTAAAGAATGAGACAATTGTCTACCCTTAAACAAACAATACACAAACAGACATCCTAAGACAGGGGTGTCAAATTCGCGTCATTATGGCGGCATCACGTGATGTATTGGGACTTTTTCCCCTTCACTAAACCAGGCGTGGGTTTGGCCATCATGTGATGCATCCGGCTCATGGGCCAGGAGTTTGACAGCCCTGTCCTAAGAGATGGAGCTCAATTAGTAATTCAGAATGTGGATCGTAATTATTAAAATTTTGACTCTGGAGAGCCAGCAGAATTGCAATTAGCAAATGCTGAACTCGGACAAAGAAAAAACATGCCTCAAACCCACCTACGAAACTCAATGACGTTGGGCATTTTGTTCCTTTCATTTTTAGATTGTGCATATTTTTTGGAAACTAACCAAGATATTAACAGTGTACATTTAATATGCCAGCTGTTGAAAAAGTTCAAAACAGTCACGTTTGATTTCAAAATAGCAAATTTCTAAAAATAGAAAAGGTATCCAGAATGATTGTGGAGACAATTTAAAGTGCAGTAACTGGAGTCATAATACAGCTGTGTGAAAAAAGTCCTGCATACTTTACACTTTATGGTTTATGACATTTTTTGGATAGGCCATTGATTTTATGATATTTTATGCTAACTGCTATGCAAATATTGTTATATTTAAATAAATACTGTTGGTTTTTAAGTGAAAAGCATAAGCTTTTTGCAATTGGGTGCTGTTTGGATGAGGATTGTGAATTTTCTTGCATGCTTACAATGCATGCTTACAATGACTATGAAAACAGATTAACTGATGCATACCCAGTGGCGTACGTGTTGCAGTTACTAAGGCCAATGCTAGTGTTTTGTTAACATTTTTATTGTTTGTGGCCCTGAAAAGGACTGTTTAGGTAACCAAACATGGTTACTAATATGAGATTGGCCAGCCCTTATTGCTTATCACCAGGCGGCATCGCTTTGGCATAGACTGTTATCATAAGCCTTTGCACGTGATCTTGGGTGACAATGTGGTGCCTTAAAAAGACTTTGGTTATATTAATAAAAATTATGCATCTCAATCCGACTACAGAAATGTTCATCGAAGTACTAATTTTGTGTGGTTTCTATGAATGAAAAGTTGATTAAACATGTAAATACAGCTTAAAACTGAAAGCGTACAGGACTTTTTCACACAACTGTAGACCAGGAAAGTTGCCACAAGTCCAGAAAATGCCAGAGCAGTTAAAGATCAAAGAAATATCTCCTCAGAACCCAGACCCAGAAGAAGGCAGATTCAGCTGGCCCAGAATTCTGACTCTGGTATATTTCAAGCAGGAAACGTTGCCTTTGGGAAGCCTGAAAGTGGGAGATGGGTGGTGATGTGGGGCTGTGTCTTGTTGAGCTTATGCAGTTGAATACAAGTAATAAAAGAGGAAGCTGTTAAAAAGGGTATGAATTCCTATCATCATGTGAGTTGATTAAGAAACTGGTTTGAATGGTTTCACTCAGCCTTTCTCTCTTCTTTTCTTGCAAGGCTCTTTTAAACACTCAGAACAAGCTGAGGGCCCTGGTTCCCAATTTCACTTTCAATCTGGGATTCTCTGGGAAATTCTACCACACTGGTAAGATTTTTTGTTCGGTATGAAGTTATCCTATTTCTTAGGAGCAAATTCATGTTGGATTCACATTTAATCATAGTTTGCTTAATCATCTCCTGAGTTGGCCAGATTCAGGCAACTTTGAATGGGAGATGTCCAGAGTTTGATATAAGATAGGCAGCTATATAAACATTTTAAGTAAATAAGCCTGCTGGTTCAAAAGGTCACTGCATAGTGAAAAGTAAGAGTGGCCTTTTGAAGACCAAATAAGCGAAGAAATAACTGGTACAATTAGAATATTTACCCAAGATTTCTTTTATCAGTCAGCTTCTTGCTTCTATTTGTAGATTTCTTAACTAAATGTGCTTGGAGCTGACTCAGGGAACCCAGTTTTTGAGCCTAATGGCTTTGAACAAATAAATGGTTAGGTGCTTAATCTGCTGTGACACCAGCGGAAGGTTTTCTCTCTTTGAAAATAACTGCCGAAGGAGCTTCCAGTCTCAGTGAAGACCTCATTAGGAGACAAAATAAATAGCTGGCATTTTTCTCTTCAGATCTGCTGTGCGGTAGTGTAAAGGATGTTTTGTCTTGTTGGAAGTATCTTTGCTCAATAACAGCCCAGCAGCCCTTGTTAGTCCTTTTGCCATGTGCTTCCAGGTACAGATGAGGAAGATGAAGGAGATGATATGCTGTTGAAGAACAGGAAGGAATTCTGGTGGTTTCCTCATATGTGGAGTCACATGCAGCCACATCTCTTTCACAATGTTACTGTGTTGGCAGAGCAAATGAAACTCAACAAGCAATTTGCTTTGGTAAGGGACAACTTTCTGGAATGTTTCAATCTGCTTGTCAGCCTCAAGATATCTTCCATAATATATATATATTCTGCATCCTAACTATTGCATCTTCTCTGCTGCTATGCCAATCTATTTCTTTCGGCTGTCATCAGCAACGGAGGGAGGGGGGAACTTGGAGGGGAAGAAAGCTGGAGGTGTTTTGCATTCCTTTGCTGTGGGTAGCAAGGGGAGGGGGATTCCTGTCTTTAACTTTCCATTTCTTGGCTAGCTTCTGTCCCCTTTGCGCAACTGCGAACTTTTATCAAAATATGTCAAGGTCAATGGACAGAAGCCTCATCCCCACTTGGAGATGGCCATATGATCATATTCAGAACTTTTAATTGGAAGAGTCATTTGGACTTTGGGGGGTGGGAACAATTCCATTCCTTTGTATATGTAATCTGCGCACCAATTTCTCAGTTTCGGAATTAAGTCTGTAGCTTTCACTTTATTTTCCAGTAAAAGGATAATTTGCTCTACACCATGGAGTCTGAGTATTTCTTTCTTGGGATTTGAAGGGAGCACAGACTGACATTATTCCGAATCTCACACACCAACCCACCTGGAGAAAATATCAACTTTTCTTCCGAGGGGGTTTCATCTCATGTCGTCTCCAGCCAGCGATGAAGATGACCAGGGAGCTGTGGGGGGGCAGTCGATGCTACTACCAGAGATGCCGGCTGCTGACCTGCTGGCCGACCTGACTCTGGAAGAAACCCCAGCTGAGATGCCCAGATAGTCATTGGGGGTTGGTTGGAGAGACCCTGAAGACCCCCCCCTCCTGGAATCACTGTGAGTCGAAGAGGCGTAAGGGGACGGCTGTGGCAAGAGAGGGAGGAGATGGAATGCAGGCTGGATCAAGCCGGGAAATTCCTTATGGACGTTTCTGAGAAGCCCGGCATGGCTCCAAGGTATGAGGGGGAAGGGGGAGCGAATTCAGCCCGGGGAAGTCAAGCTGCTTCCACCCCCCTAGCCCAGCCTACGCCAGCGCAGCCGCCCACTGCCGCCCGGGGAGCCCCAGCAATAGGTGTGATTCCTGGAAGACGCCACCTGCCCCCGTTAGATGTGAAGTTTGGAGGAAATCCCAAGGATTTGGGGTTTTTCCTGGTACAAGTCGGGAGCTATATGGCAGAATTTGAAAGGGAGTTCACCTCTGAGGCAGCCAAAGTGAGATGTGTCACCAGAACCCTGGAAGGGATGGCAGCAGACTGGGTGGTGACTTTGTACAATGATAACTCCCCCCAACTGCGGAGCCTCGATGTTTTCATGACTGCATTGAGGAGAAGGTTTGAGGACCCTCTGGCAGAGAGAAGGGCCAGGATCAGAATGAAGACCCTGATCCAAGGGGGGAGATCGGTTGCAGACTACACCCAAGAGTTCAGGCAGCTGGCATACCACATCCGAGGCTGGTCCCAGGGGGCCCTGGTAGAAGCCATCAAAGATGGCTTAAATGAAGATGCATACCACACATGCATCCCCAGAAGGGATCCACATGATTTGCAGTCGTGGTACTTGCTGGCGGAAGAAGTGGACATAGATCTGACCTGAAGCAGACGCAGAGGGGGCCCCGTCTGGAGCAAACCACTCCCCCCATGCCTCCGAGAGACCTCCAACCCCCGAAAGGGAGCGGCGATGGCAAGAGCCAAATCCACGGCCTATTTTCGTTGTGGGAAGGAGGGCCACCGGATGGCGGATTGCCAGGCCAAGCCGGATCCAAAGGGAGTGTGGGGCCCAGGGAGGAAGCCTGAAAATCCCCCAACCAAGCCTTGCAAAACTGGGCTGAAGATAAGAGAGGTTATAGAGGTCGCCCCTCCGGCGGGAGAGGAGCTGGGACCTCCGACCCCCCTCGGCGAGAGTGAGACCGACTCGGTAGATGACGTTCCGGTAAGTCCTAACCAAGGGCCCATGACCATCCCAAGGGTGCCCACCTCAGGGACCGAGGGAGAGATGTTGGCCTGATTGGACTCGGGGTGCATGAGGTGCGTAATTAACATGAAGGTAGTCAAGGGTATGGGCATCGGACTGAGAACTTTAAGAACGCCCATATCCTTCTGCCAACTGGATGGATCTGAGGCGGGAGGTTGCCCCGTACGTTTTATAATGGAGCCCCTAGAGATGACCATGGGAACCCACCGCGAGACCCTGTGTTTTATTGTGGCCCCTGGGATGGAACAGCCTCTAATATTGGGATTGCCCTGGATTCGGAAATGGAATCCCCATGTGAACTGGAGAGAGGGGTGGATACGTATCCGCACCGATCGGCCACTGGAAGGGGAGGAGCAACCCTACCCAGAAGGGGAGGAGAAATCCCATCCGAAGCTCCAGGGTTCAGCCGAGATAGCTTCCGCAGGTGCCGAATGCGTGGAGGGGGAGGAGAAAATCCCGAAGGAGTACTGGGACCTAAGAGAGGTGTTTAGCGAAGAGGCCTCAGACGAGCTCCTCCCTCATCGGTCAACCGACTGTAGTATTGAATTTCTACCAGGGGTGACGCTCCCGAAACCGAAGCTGTATTCGATGACACCACAGGAGCTGGAGGAACTGAGAGCGTTTATCGACAAGAGCTTGAAACGTGGTTTCATCAAAACCGCCAGACCTTGAGTGGCGGCCCCTGTGATGTTCCGCGAGAAGAAAGATGGCTCCAAACGCTTGGTGGTGGACTATAGAAACCTAAATGCAGTGTCCGTGGAGAACGTGTACCCCCTCCCTCTGATGAAGGACATGTTAGCCCACCTGGCCAAAGGGAAGATTTTTACAAAGTTGGACTTGAGGGAGGCGTACTACCGAATCTGAATTAAAGAGGGAGACGAGTGGAAGACTGCGTTCAACTGCCCGATGGGTTGTTTCCAGTTCAATGTTCTCCCTTTCAGCCTACAGGGGGCACCTGCCGTTTTCATGCAAATGATCAATCAAGTGCTCCACGAACATTTATACACAGGGGTCCTGGTCTACCTTAATGATATTCTTATCTACATGGAGGCTAGAGATGAACATGTGAAACTGGTCCGCTCCGTGCTGCACAAACTGAGGGCTGCCAAATTGTACACCAAACTATCCAAATGTGGGTTCCATCAAGAAAAAATCGACTACCTGGGATATTGTATCTCACCTGAGGGCATTGAGATGGACCCAGAGAAAGTGCTAGCCGTATTGGACTGGGCCCCACCGAGAACCTGAAAACAGCTTCAAAGTTTCCTTGGATTTGCTAACTTTTACCGGAAATTCATCCCGTCTTTTGCTAAAATAGTCATGCCCATCACCAACCTCCTGAAGACAAAGAGGGAAACGAAACCAAAGCCCAGCCAACCACTGAATTGGACCATGGAGTGCCAAGCCGTATTTGAAAAGCTTAAAAGACTATTTGCTCCCTCTGAATTAAAGAGGGAGACGACTGGAAGATGGCATTCAACTGCCCGATGGGTTGTTTCCAGTTCAATGTTCTCCCTTTCAACCTACAGGGGGCACCTGCCGTTTTCATGCAAATGATCAATCAAGTGCTCCACGAACATTTATACAAGGGGGTTCTGGTCTACCTTGATGATATTCTTATCTACACGGATGATGATATTCTTATCTACAAGTTTACTACATGACCACTGCTGAGTTCTAAGATAAGGATGTAAAGATAATAGTACAGTCTATAGTTGGAGTGAGTTTGCAGAAAGTATTTAAAAAACAAGTGCCATCTGTGACATAGAAAAACAGAACTCTGACAGAAAGTATGAAATTTCTTGCAATTCCTAAGTGTTGTTCTTCCTAATTCCGGCTTCATACTTTCCAGTTCTGTTAATATTTCAATTTCAAAGTATAACCTTGCAATTTGATCCTGTATGATGCTTGATTGATTGCTTGATTTCACATCTGACCTGGAACTTGCACCCTCTCTCATATCTTCTGTTTGTTAGAAAAAATTGTGAATGACAAATGGAACTGATTTGTACTGATCTGTCCATCCTACTTAATGCAAGCAAACAAGTTTTGCTTTGTTATCTATATATTCCTTGTCTTGCTCCATAGCCACCTGCCCTTCTCTTCTCTCTTGCTAAATTGCTAACAGTGAATGTAGAACTTTTAAAATTTTGTTTTGACCCCAGGAACATGGGATTCCCACAGATATGGGCTATGCAGTAGCTCCCCACCACTCAGGGGTTTACCCGGTCCATGCCCAACTCTATGAAGCATGGAAAACTGTTTGGGATATTCAGGTGACCAGCACAGAGGAATATCCTCATCTTCGACCTGCCCGATATCGACGAGGGTTCAACCATAACGGAATTATGGTAAGACACTGAGCCCTATTAACTATCTAGAGGAGGAAAAAAGTGCGACCAATTCTGGGGCACTCTTCTCATTGTTGGACATCAACTTTCTGAAGTTCTCTAAATTGAAGAAAGGGTTGTCAGAAATGAACCATCTTGTTCTCCGTAAACAATATGAACACCATGTATGTTATAAGTCATAATTCCATTATTTTCTGTTGAAGCAGGGAAGTAATTCTTTTTGACTTAAAACATCTCTAGTCTTAAATCATAAGAGTCATCCATACGAAATTGGGTAGTTAATTAACAGGTTTGGAGAACCAAAAGATTTTTTAAAGGGTGATAGGGTTGGTACACGAGGCAGGGAGAATTGAACATAATCAGTGGCCACAGAGAATACACCAGGTCAGGCAATCGAACACAAGGTACTAGAATAAAACTTGTCTCCATAGAGATACCCACACAAATACATCTTATTTCTGGTCCAACTTATTGTGTGATCATAATTCTATACAATGAATAAAAATTATTTTGAAAAAGCTATTTCAGCTCTAGCCTTTTGAAGAATATGAAAATAGAAAGACAATTCTTGGCAGTGTCACTGTCAATCTCCATTCTACCCCTGTTGAAGTTTTCATAGGACTTTAGGAATCTCAGCTGAAGACCTGGACATTTGATGTGGAGGAAATGGATTCTGCCCATCTGTTGGTCTCAGCCTTTCCCCTCAGCCTGTGAACCAGCACTCTGTGTTAATATTTCTCCTCCTCCTCTCTGGCTCATCCAGGTGTTGCCTCGCCAGACTTGTGGTCTTTTTACTCACACTATATTCTATAATGAGTATCCTGGTGGCTCCAAGGAATTAGACAAGAGCATTCGTGGTGGAGAACTTTTCCTGACAATGCTCCTGAACCCCGTAAGTATTAAGAATACGAAGGCATTCAGTTGATAGACTTTCTCTTTTTCTCTTTTCTGTGTTTGTAGATCACTAAATAAATGTTAATTGATGTGGGGACTAATTTAAATATCCCTTCCTTAATAGTAGAGAAATAACTCCAGCAGAGTTTTAAAAAGTGATACAAAGGCAGAAAAACAATAAAACACCAGGACCAGACAGTTTTCCCAGTGAACTATATAAAAATATGTACAGACTATTTGAACCAATACTATTAGAGGTATATAATGAGACGCTATTAGAAGCTAGATTACCAAAGTCCTGGTCTGAGGCGTATGTCACTTTTATTCTGAAGGAAGGTATTGATCAACAGATGATTTCAAATTATAGACCAGTTTCACTATTAAACATAGATTATAAAATATTTATGACAATTTTGGCAGAGAGAATGAAACCAATTCTTAGTGAGATTATATATTCGGACCAGAACGGCTTTCTGCCAAATAGACAAATTAGAAACAACACCAGAATAGTGTTAAATACAAACAAATACTACGAAGCACATCCCAAAAAGCAAGCAGCATTAATTTTTTTTGGATGCATAAAAGGCCTTCGACAATCTTAATTGGAAGTTTATGCTACAATAAGAATGAATTTCAGTACTAACGTAGTAAAAATACTACAAGCCATATACTCTACCCAAACAGCAAGGTGTTACTGAATGGAGATTGTACAGATGAGTTTAAGATAGGCAAAGGAGTGAGCCAAGGGTGCCCACTATCACCTCTGCTGTTCATTTTATCCTTAGAAGTGTTACTTGCCACAATCAGACAAAATTCAAGAATAAAGAGGATCAAAATCAGAAACGAAGAATACAAGGTCCAACCATTTGCAGACAACCTTGTACTCATAGTGGAAGAACCAATAAAAAAATAGACAAATACTACTTCAAGAAATAGAAAAATTTGGAGAAGTTGCAGTATTGAAAATAAATAAAAACAAAACTAAAATGATAATTAAAAATTGCACTGCAAAACGGAAAATAGAACTACAAAATAAAATGGGACTACAGAGTGAAAAAAGATTATCTGGGAAAATGTCTATCTTCTAGGTGTTTGTCAATTAAAGAAGATAATTATACTAAATCAAACTAGGAGGGATTTGGAATTATGAAGGAAACTACAACTATCAATATTAGGCAGAATTGCAGTGTTGAAAATGGATACCCTACCAAAATTGATGTATCTCTTTCAGATGATCCTGATAAAATTAGGAAAACCATTTTTTATTGAATTAAATAAAATAACAACCAAATTTGTCTGGCTGGGCAAGAAATGCCAGAATGAGATCTTGGGGACAATTGTGTCATGGTCCAACAGACTTTATGAGTCTCTGAGAGCAGACCATCTTCAGTTTAGAAGGAGAAATGAGTGACATCTAAATTTCACTGGAATGTATTTAAACCATTTATCAGAAACTATTAAATACTGTTAAGATAAAAGATGTGCAGGAATTTAAAGTTGAATGCAGAAAGGGGCTTTTGATTTTGAGTCACGGTGGCACAGTTGTTAAACGGCAGGCTCCGTCTGCTGCCTGCCACTGCCTGCAATTTGGCAGTTCACATCTCACCAGGCTTAATTATTGCTTCATCTTCTCTTTCCCTTCCTCTTTTCACATCTCCAGATCCATTTAGTGCAAGAACCCTGCAAAGGGTTTGTAGAGAAGAAGGCTGATATCCTTAGCAGCCCTCTTCCTTCCAATTCAGCTGGAGTTAACAGGCTCATATGGTGAAGCAGAGTGCTTTCCCCTTTGTAAGGCCTCTCAGATCCAGCCAGCTCTGCGGTTGAAGAAGGTGAAGGGCAGCTAATGGGTCATAGACAGTAATGTGTGTGTGTGTATGTATTGGGGGAGGGGGAAAGAGATAAAAAGGCATCACCCATTGTGGTTACAACGGGTAGAAATACTTGTTTTATATGTGATAATTGCACTTGAGTGTTTAGATGTTAAGATACCATTCATTGTTAAATTGTCTATTGTGTTGCTCATAGTATCTGGCACTCATAACTACACTTGTCTGAATTGTGAACATTGACCAAAAGATTATAGAGTTACTACTGCAAGATCAAACATGAGCAGCTAGTAATCTTTGTCAAGTGCTGAACAATAATTATGGTGCGCAGAAGTCCGTTGGTAACTCCAGTACTAATTGTTCTTGGTCTGATTTTCTCATAATTTGAAGTATTGTATTTGTGTTTTATTGAGACTAAACAAAACCAGGTTCAAAGTTAATTATGTGATATGGACATGCCAGTAAGTTTAAGTGACGGGACCCTTCCTGGTCACACCTCCCAGACTATGGAAAAGATGGAGCACACCAGTCTTAACAATATTGTAATTGGAATTAAGTTCCAGTTATAGTTGTTTAGACTGATTAGGATTAATTTATAAATAAAAACTTTGGGTAGGTCTTTCTATGAGATTTGGGGGGTCGAGGAACAAAGAAATGCAGGGGTCATATTTCTAGAAAACTAAAGGTATTTTGTTGGGTTATGACCCCCCCCCCCCGGAGATTAGACTTTCAGTAAGCATGCACTTGTCATGACACTAAAAGGAGATTCCCAAGTTCCTTGCTCTTAAAATCTAATTAAAAAATAAAAAGGACTATATAAATAAATCTCTCTACATTCAACAGATTGAGAGGTATGATGGCTTTCTTTTCAGAAGAAAATAATTAAATGGAACTGATGAATTAATTAAAACCCTCTTAAGAAATTCTGGGACATAGGAATTATTTATATTAATATCCTTTGTGGGAAGGATGACTACATATGTCAAATCTAAACAAATGAAAGAACAAAAACTTTAGGATCATGGATACTGTGCAACTGCAGAAAGCAGGTGATGGGACCCAAGTGTATTTGTTGATACTAATGAAAGCTTCCATTTCCTTCCTTCCTTGTAGATCAGCATCTTCATGACCCACTTGTCCAATTACGGCAATGACCGCCTTGGGCTCTACACTTTTGAAAGCCTTGTCAAATTTGTGCAGTGCTGGACCAATCTTCGTATTCAGACTTTGCCTCCCATCCAGTTGGCTAAAAAGTATTTTGAAATATTTTCAGAGGAAAAGAACCCTCTGTGGCAGGTGAGGAAGCATTTTCCAACAATGCCTAAGATAGGTTCCCACACTTCAGCTGAAGATTTGATTTGACCTTAATACAAAAGTAGAAAGTTCAGCATTTAATGAATCTTTATTATTTGCTGCAGGAGAAAGGTTCCTGCATTTCATTTTCCTGTTGATTTCTTTGGAATTAACTGGGAATATGGAAAGTTATGGCTGTTTCTGGACATAGGAAACTTTTATTTCTGAGAGAATTTTGAATTGACTCTGATTCCATTTTCAGCACATACTTTTACTGTATAAGTTCATTGGTGAATCCAACAAATTTTTCAATGGTCCTGTTTTCATTGTTGTCTGGGTGGGTAATCTTGCTTTAGACTCCCAAATGAGGCTGTCATTTTGAAAAGAAAATGATATTCATAAGTAGGTCTCAGGACTATAGAATTGGGAACTGCTGTACAAACTTCAGGGACAGCTCTCTTTTGACAAGCAGGTTTTAGTGACAAATAAAAACAAAGTCAACAGAGGCATTCCTGATTGGCTGCCTCAGCACATATTTGACCTTCCTCTTAGCCAGAAAGATAACCTTAAAACCAGTTTTTGTTTTTCTTCATGCACCAGTCCAGATTATACATTAACTGGTAAGTACATCATGGCATCTCTATCAATCCTTGAAAGAGGAATGTGGAGATGATTGATAGCATACCTATTCAACTATCTTAAGAAATTCAACTGGAGAGTTCACCTGGGTGGACAGTATTTCAGTGACGTCCAGTTTTCTTTTATTCCTGGAAACTCCCTCTGATAATATGCAATTAAGCAGTCCTTTGGTAGAATAGATAATAAAGGAATTGGAGTCTTTGAATATCAGTTGCTCCCATAAACTGGCTATAAAAGTTATGCTATGCTAAGAATCCAGCTAGACCAACCTTCAATTAAGATAATTTCACCTGCCTCAGCTATTTCAAATTCTTGCAATAATACCAGATTAGCATCCCCTTTCCTCCAAATCATAGAATATAAGAGAGAGAGTATCCAGCAGGAATGGGTATCAAGATGAACAAATGATCTGTTGTTGAATGCTAACTCTTACAATTTCCTGCTGTTCAACCAAAATTCCCCCCTACCCCAAAAGTATCCAAAATTGGAATCCGCAATTTTTTATTCTATCTTTTGGAACAACTCTGAATGATCTTCAGGGTTGAAGATGTCTTGAAGATGTCTATCAGGTGTCTTCCAAACTAAAGATATCCATAGCACCAACTGTTCCTTTTCTATTTGCAAGCCCCTTGTCACCTTGGTGGCTCTCATCTGAACATGTTCTAATATCAATGTCCTTCCTAAAATGTGACGCTCAAAACCAAGCATGTACTAGGGGAATATGACCAAAGCAGAAAAGATTGGAAAAATTACTTCTCTTGAATTTCCTATTAGGAAAAGAGCAAAAATCAAGCAAACAACATTTCAAAATAAGCGCAGATTTCAAAAGATAAACTTTTCAAAATACTTTTTATATTTTGATACCATAAATGTTTTCATAACATTATGAAAAAAGTAATGTGATTAAATGGCTTTGCTCCAAGACTCAGTATTCTTGTAGACCAGTCATCCAGTATCACTGTAGTACATTCCGAATGGTAGAATGCATCTTAGATTAGGAACCTTCTCATACAGTTTAGTTACCTAATGTATATAAAGTCATGTATTTCCGACATCATCTCATGTTTGATGTCTTTTTTGACATAGAACCCTTGTGATGACAAGCGGCATAAGGATATCTGGTCAAAAGAGAAGACATGTGACCGGCTTCCCAAGTTCCTTATTATTGGTCCTCAAAAAACTGGTAACGTTTATCCCCAATGGCATTTTTCATTGTGCTTATAGCAATTTGATATTTGTATAATGCATTGTGAGTCTCCATTTTGTGATTTCATCTGCCCCTTAAAGTCCAGGTAGAAAAGTTCTGGCCTTCTGAATGCCACCAAACTGCCTTCTCATATCCCTCACTGCTGTCCATGTAGACTGGGGCACTTGTTCTAGTTCAGCAGCCTCCTGACTGCTCTCATGACCCCCCGGTGATTAAAGTTCAAGGAGGATTTGACCATGTAGAGAAGGGCAATTAGTCTTGAGGGGCAAATCTGTACTGAGATTCTCTACTCCTTTCAGACCTGTCAAACTGAGATAAGACAGATCTGTAACTCAATAAATTTGGGGATAAATCAATGTACAAAAAGAAGTTTAAACTGGAAAGCACTCTTCACCACTCCAGTATATTGGATGTGAAAAGAAATACAAGTATTCCTTGACTTACAATCATTTGTTTTGTGATTGTTTGAAGTTACAACAGCACTAAGAAAAGTGGCTTATGATCAATTCTCACGACTGTTACAGCTTCCCCATGGTTATGTGATAAAAATTTGGGTGCACTTGGCATTTGGCATAGATTTATGGCAGCTGCACTTGTCCTGGGGTCCTACGATCATCATTTGTAATCTTCTCAGTTGGCTTTTCCAATAAGTACAATCAATGGGGGGGAGCCAGGTTTGCATAATGACTGCATGATTCACTTAAAACCTTCAGTAATTTGTCAGCGTTCCAGCAAACCTCCATTCCAATCAATAACTCCCTGACAGACATAACTCAAACGTACCTTTATTTGGATAGTAAACTGGCACATCTGTGGAATCCCGAATCTGAATGTTTTCGGGCTTCCTTGCAATATTCGAAACTACAAATCCATCCCCCCTTGGCCGTCATCCCATCACATGGCCACATGATTGTACCATTTGTCCTAAAGTAAGATCCTTATTTCATTCTGTACCATACTCAATGACCTTGAAGTAACAAACAAATTTTATTTTGTCTACTTAGAGTTGTGATGGCGAGCGTATGGCACGGGTGCCACAAGTGGCACATAGACCCATTTGTGCTGGCACGCGAGGCACAGGCAAACTTCCCTCACTCCGCATGCACGTGCCTCACAGCTGATTTTTTTTTTTCGGTTGGCTTGAGGCCTTCCTGTAATCCGAAACGGCCCTATAATTTGGCCCGAAAAACCTTGCAGAAACTGTTCCCAAGCTTCTATAAGGCCGAAAAAGGCTTCAAACCAGCCAAACAATCCACTGTGAGGCACAGTGCAGGTAAGGGGGTGGCAGGAGGGATGGGATTGTGCGTGCATGCACAGGGGGCATTGCATTCTGGGTGCTGGTACGCGAGTGCATGCACGCTGGGGCATGTGCAATTTTTGGCACAGAAGCCCCAAAAGGCTAGCCATTACTGACTTAGAGCTACTCAATAGTATTGGCCAACTCAGGCTTGTGGCAGCATGGGAGCATCGAATCTCAATATGGCTTCCAAAGATGACATAATTCACTGAACAACTCTGGCAAAAAAGATCATAAAATGGGCTTTAACTCACTTAACAACTACTTGCTTAATTTGGAAATTTTGGGTCCAGTTGTTGTCTTAAGTCAAGGACTACCTATATTTGGAACCAGCAGATATTTCAGTTATTCATGGCTGAAGTAAACCCAACATAACCTTGATGAAGCTTTTGTTTTCTTCTTATTTCTCTGTTGCAGGCACAACAGCTGTGCATTTCTTCCTCTCCATGCACCCAGCTGTGACTAGCAATTTCCCAAGCCCATCCACCTTTGAAGAGATCCAGTTCTTTAATGGACCCAACTATCACAAAGGAATTGATTGGTACGTGCTGAGATTCCTATTGAATTGGTCTCCGAGAGCCTCTGAGCTTGGACTTTCTAACCTTGGTCAAAAAGCTAGGCCAAGATTCTCCACATCCTGTTGCATTTCCATGATTCTCCCTTGCACTAGCAGCTTATTCTTGTTCCAGCGTCCAGCCAGTTGTATAAAACAATGTTAACTTCAAATGTTAAATAACACTGTTAACTTTTAATTAGTCCAAGGATGCTTGTATTGGTTGCTGATTTGCCTTCAACAAGTCTTTAAAAAAATAGTTTTATTAAACTAAAATGAAAATGAAAATAGTGGGAAAATGGGGAAAGGAAAAGAGAAAAGAAAGAACCATAGGGAAAGGGAAAAAAAGAGAAAGCCTTGATTCTTTTTAGTGCAGTGGAATAAAATAATAGCACTACATCCTCATCTTTTTACTTTCACATATTTAATATGCACTAGCCATTTCTATAATCACAAACTTATCTAATCAGCAAAGTTTCATTTGTTTTTCCGTCTCAAGCACAAAAATTCAGTCGTGGCTACCAAGTAGAAACAAAGTTGGATGTATTCTTTTCTTTGATTAGAGCAGTTCATGTAGTAGATGCACTGACCCTTTCATAAAGCAATGACTAGATTGGTATTTCTCAACCTTGATGACTTTAAGATGTGTGGATTTCAGTTCCTAGAATTTTCCCAGCCAGATTGAGAAACACTGGAATAATTGATGAAGACAATTTTCAGAAGGGGTAGTGTTTGTACCCCATAAGACAGACTTCATTTGCATCCGAGGTGGAATCAGAACATGGCCTGTCCAGCATGAGGCTCCTGCCAGAATGATGCAAATGTTTGTGTGTACTCTGTCAGTGCCTGCAAGCTTCTTGTGTATAGTAAGAAACCAGGAATTTTCTCAATTCTAATTAAATCCATCCCCATTATTATTATTCCCTTATATTGTTTCCTGATTTCCTTAACTTGACAGGTACATGGAATTCTTCCCCATCCCTTCTAATGCCAGCACAGACTTCATGTTTGAGAAAAGTGCCAATTATTTTGATACTGAGGTAGTCCCCAAAAGAAGTGCAGCTCTCCTTCCGCAGGCCAAAATCATTGCTGTCCTTATCAACCCCGCTGACCGAGCCTACTCTTGGTATCAGGTAACACGGAAAGGCCAGGCTGCCTAGGTGACATTTTACATATTATCTGCCTTTTGAATTGGGGAAAGCAGAATTTTATGCTCTTCATTCACTCTTCACCCTTGCAGCATCAACGTGCTCACAATGACCCTGTGGCCCTTAACTACACCTTTTACCAGACCATTTCTGCTGGACCCCAGGCCCCTCAAGAACTGCACAATCTACAGAGTCGCTGTCTGAATCCTGGATTGTATTCAACACATCTGGAGAGATGGTTAACGTATTTTCCACCAGGACAGGTACAACAGTTCTTTTTTCCAAGATCTAGCTTATGTTTAAACACAATTTAAGTGAACCCTAAAATGGATTCTGAGCAACCTTTTCAAAATGTATTAACTTTCATTTGCACAAGCAAACCAGGATTTTTCTTGAATATCTCTGTGTGTGTGAGAGAGACTTACAAAAGATCTCTCTCACCAAGAAATATTCAAGAAGAATAAAGACTACTAAGATAGCACACTGTTAAAAACTTGCTGGCTTTCTAGGTTTCAGAGATGAGTGGACCCAGAGTGGAAAGAAACTTTGAAGAAGCAGCTGCTTGAATTTTTGAGCTTCGTCATTAATGAAAACCCTGGTTATAGAAAATTCTGTACCCTATCTTACCAGCTGAATCATTGTATAAATAAGACAAAGGAATTTCTCAACCACCTCCTTCAAGAAGGGGAAAGTGTAATAGTCTGGTAACCAGATATAACTAGGAAGTGTCTGCTATGTCTGCCCAGCTGTATAATGTTGACTCTTCCCTCAGGAAATATCATTAATGTGATATGCATTACACAGAAATACCCTACAAGTCTCGGGGGAGATTTTGTGTATATGCTGTAGAGAGAACGTTGTCAGACTTTTTGAACCATCCATAATCCAGGTCACAGTCTGGCAGGATTACAGATTGTACTAAAAGTTCCTTTTATTGATGCAAAGGTTGGTTAGATTTATCAAGAACTTTGGCCATGTCTCCTTCCATTTAGATTCTGATAGTTGATGGGCAGGAGCTTCGACACAGCCCCTCTTCTATTATGGAGAACATTCAACGGTTTCTGGGAATTACACCACCTCTCAACTACACACAAGCACTAAAGTAAGGATTCTCCATTTGCATGAAGGCTCTTTTGTCTTGAAATCTTTGTAAAAAGGTATACATATGGGTGACAGCTGCTTGTAAGCTATTTTCCCTGTATTAGGACCTGATTGAAACACAGCACTTCTAAGCCAACAAATGAAGAAGTGGTCAGGCAAATCCCTCCCCTTCCTTTCTCTAGCTTCCTAGAATTTCTGGTTTGTTTTATCACATCATGAGAAACGGAGGTTGTGAAGCTTAGTAGCTTGTTAATTGCTCCCACTTCTGTCAGTCTTGGCTTGTTGGCCAACCCCTGGGAGGGTGGGCAACTCACGGCCCTCTTTATAGTCCCATCAAGCCACGTTCAATGGCTGGGGATGGTGCTAGTGGCAGTTAAACAACCATAAGAAACACCTGAGCTTGTTGCTCTGGGCATTCCTTATCTCTGATCAGGCTTCTGTGTACAAGTATCAGGGACTTACCAAATGAAAATAATAATCCCTGTGATACTGTAATCTTGAAAGGCATTTTTTAAAAATCCAGTCCATTTTCAGGAAGCGTCTGCATAGAGGAAGCTGTGGGGGCGCAGTCTCTGTGGATTTTGAAAGGGTGGTGCAGAGAGGCTCCCTTCTCTTCCCAACTGCTGCCTGGGAGTTCTTGCCTGGATAGCAGATGGTGGGCAGGGCTGGAGGAAGGGCCAGGCATTAAAAGGGGCTTTCCCAGAGAACAGAAGGGTGAGCTGCATCTGCACTAATCCTGCTGGCTCACCAGCACATCCCCCCATTCCCCACTCGGCCTTTTTCTCCCCTCTTAGGCAAGTGCCTCACCTCAGTCATCCAAGCAGAATTGTCTGCAAGTTGAGTTATGGCAATAGGGCTTATTACTGGTTTGAGAGGTTTTGTTACCCATCCAAGCAGCTTCTTCAGTCTGAACAAATTGGTTAGTGGGATCTGAGTAGGCAGAAAGTCCTTGGAACGTACCAACTCCTAACATTTTAGGGGCATTCCCGCCTCAGGGTTTCTTCCTCAAATTGCAGACTTTTTCTGACTGAAGGAGCTGCTTGGGTGGGCAGCAAAATGTCTTGAACCAAGAAAGTAAGTCTAGTTGCCATGATTTCTAGACAAACAATTCATTTTTCAAGAGTTCTGTTATTTTGTCCCCTTATTTTGCAGCATGTCGTTCCCATCTAGTTTAATCCAAGGGGACAAAAAAGACAAGTTGGACAAGGAGTCTGTAGGTAGAAGTTAGCAATCCCGATGCAATTCTTGCTAGCATAAATGCAGAGATTTGTTTATTGCTGCCTTTGTTATATTCTGGGTTGCCGACACCACTTTCATCTGCCTTTCCTGCTTCTTGCATTCATCTGAAATTGTTGCTTTTGCTTTGTTCCTGTTATCTGAGCTGCCATGGAAAGGACAACAAGGATGCATAAATTAATTTCAATCAGTAAACTCTACCAAGGACAAAGAGCTAAGAGGATTCCTGTAGATGCTGCCAGGATGCCCAGGAAGGACTTGTTCCCTCTGGCTCCAAAGGCAGCGATCGGTTTAGATCTCACAGAGCTTTCTGTCAAAGGAAATGCCTTGCCTTGGAGAGCCCATCAGCTCCCTGCTACCCCAGATTCTGCTACCAGATTCAGAGCACCCTTGACCCACAAGGACACAGATTATCCAGAGGGAGACAGAGCCAGCCTGACATGTAGATCGGTTGTGTTTCATTGGTGATGACTTTTCTGAGAGATGGCAAGATCATTGTCCAAATAGATCATTTTTAGGCACTGAAAGAAAAGGCAAATTAGGAAGGTATTTAGTTAACCTTCATAGCACTCTAGATTCAAGCACAGGTGTATAAAAGGACGATATAAACTAATTCCCCTTTCAGGTATGATGACGCAAAGGGATTTTGGTGCCAGCTGCTGGATGGAGGAAAGACGAAATGCCTGGGAAAGAGTAAAGGGAGAAAATATCCAGAGATGGATTCCTCGGTAAGCTACACAGAATTCCTGCATGCCTGTTATAGTTGTCAGTGGCTTTTCATTAACAGATCCTCTCTTTTGGGGACCCCTGCAGTCCCGTATGTTCCTGGCAGATTTCTACCATGAGCACAACATTGAATTATCCAAGTTGCTGAGTACGCTCAGGCAGCCTCTCCCCACATGGCTCAGGGAGGAGCTGCAGAATTCGAGCTGGAGCTGAAGCCCATATCTCCACGAGCAAGACTGCTAAACAAACTCAAGTGGGAGCCTTCGGAAAGGACACTTATGTGTGGGCGTGCACACATACATACACACACCACTGCCAACTTTCTTTGAATCACCCAGAGAGGGAGGAAGAAGCGTGCCATCCATGGGTGAACCATGCACCTTCAGCTATTTATGGTTTGATGCAGCTGAGAGACACCTTCAGACCACAATTGCACAAGATATTGTGCAGCAGTTGCCCACTGTTCCCAAATTCTATGGTAACTAACATAGGAATGTTTGTAGCCTTTAATTCCCAGATGCAAGGAAGCTGAAAGTAGCATCTCCAAGGAGCAGAAGCATGCAAATGTGTAGCTACTGTGACATTTCTTGTTAATGTCCAAAATGCTCAGGAAACTAGCAAGTGAATGTCTTACTATTTGTGACAGCTCTGTTACGTATGATGGTGGTGTTTCCAAGGTTCCTAGTCATAGACATCAAATGGCATTTTCTTAATTCCATTTTAGTTATTTCATTATTTCTACCCCAGGGGTCAGGGAAGCAAAGTAGGTGATGTGCCTAGAATGGTATAGACATTCTCGAATAGAAAGTGATTTGTGACAAGCAAAAGATGGAGAGAAATCCGATGTGCTCTCTTCAGCCGCTGCAAGAAACTTATCTTCATCTGGGATGAAAAGTTGTCCTCTGGTGCCCGCTGCATGGATTTTTCTTCTGCATTTAGTTGTCAGTAGTCTCCTTTCATTCCTTTCTGAGCACAGCAAGGAGATTATGATTGAGAGGGAATGGAATTGGTCCAAATGTTCTAATCTTGCCTCAAGTGAGTCTCCGGTTTCCTTGTAGAACCTACTCCTATTTTATCTTCTGCCTTGCTGCCACTCTCTTCTGAGCACAAAGCAGATTCTTGCCCATCTCTCAAACATGTCTTATGCCCAGCAACGCCCAAGAAAACCTGTGCTGAGCTCACTGGAACTAGGCAAATGGGGAGACACCTTGGGGCAACACCTGTCACTCAGCACATTCATTGAACCAGGGAAGAAAGGGATTTCAACCAAGCTTTCGCATTGAGCCTTAGTTGTTGTGCATTTTTAATTGTGAATTTACCATTGTCTGTAAATATATAATATGGACTTTATAATATCTCATTCAATGTGTCCCCAAGCAGCGGGAAATGTTGAGTAACCAAAAATGTAACCCACCAACCTAAAACCCTGTGGCTGAAGAAAGGAAAAAAAGTGATGTTCTTCCTGCACTGGATTCGTGTATATTGTCATTCACATTGAATGATACAAATAAATTCTTGGCTCTTGCAGCTGAGCACAATGTCTAAATAAAAATTAGACATCGCATTTGGATCAATACATGAACTGCTTTATTTCTTGTTAGATGTAGATTTTCAAGTTGTGCTAACCTTTTTCCTGACCGAATAGCTCTGATTATACATGCAAGCAATGGAGATCTCTCTACCCTGGATTGTAAGAACCTGACTTAAGTTATTAAAATTAAATTAGAAAACAGTATCACTTAGGTAGATAATCTCAAAAGAAATCTGATGAATAACATAAGAAACATGTATTTTCTGGAGGGGAAACATGAGGCTAATTGGAAGTGGCGTTTTTAAGTCTGATTGGGATGGGCTAAGAGATTCAATGCTTAACCACTGGCAACGATGTCCATGTGAATTCCAAGAGAAGGAAGTTTTAAACAAGGAGTGAAGGGGAAGGTCAAGGATGCCTTAGAGGAGGAAAGATACACACAGTACTCAGCTCAAGTCCATGAACATTACAGGAGAAAAATTGGGTGTAAAACTAATTGCAAAAGAGGCCAAGTCTGTATTGTGTTCAGCACTTATGAGTCACAGACATTTGAAGCATTTCAAAGTCACACTTGAACAATATAGGCCTTTTCCTGGGATTGGGCTACAGCTACAGAGGGCGGCTGAGCATTTCTGGAAAAGGAGACGGCTGTTTGAAACAACTGCATGTCCTGATGTACAACTCAAAGGAATCAAAGGCATTTCCAGAATGGCTAGTATAAATGTTAATTGGAATGTCCTGGTCATCAAGGGTATCAAGGGTATGGGATAAGTTGATGATTAATACCACAAAGATAAATGAGTTCTATTTAATATTGTTGCAAAAATAACAGGAGGTAGAAGTTTGCAGTCTGTGCTAGACAGTTCCCCATATTTGCAGCAGCAAATCATAACCTATATGCAAACAAACATAGATTTCAGGGTTGGAAGAGGCCAAGCTCATCTAATTTCTAGATCCTACCATTGTGCTGCTTTTAGGAAGGTTTCTCCATCGCTCAACCAGAACTGACTTGGAACACTTGACTTACACTTTGCAGTGACCTGGATTGCTCCTTCTGTACACATGACTTCAAATGCCTGAAGAAAGTGCTGAGCGTTCTTCCAATGTTCGCATTCTATCATTCATGGAAAAAGCAGCTGCATTCAGACATATAGGAGCCTCCATGGCCCAGTGGTTAGAGTGCAGTATTGCAAGCTTCTTCTGCAGCCATCTGCCTACAATTTGACAGTTCAAATCCCACCAGGCTCAAGGTTGACTCAGCCTTCCATCCTTCCGAGGTGGGTAAAATGAGGACCCAGATTGTTGGGGGGCAATAGGCTGATTCTAAACAGCTTAGAGAGGGCTGTAAAGCACTATAAAGCAGTATATAAGTCTAAGTGCTATTGCTATATACAAATTCTAGAGCTGAGAACAGGATTTTTGTAATGGAATTTAAACAGAATAACTGAATAGTTTCTCTTACAGGCAAGTTATTTGTGATCTTTGGGCTTCAGACTGATGACAAATAAAAAGCTCACCTGTAGGAGACTGGTAGTCTGGTAGACTCACATGGCAAGATGCTGGGCCTGCTCACCGCTGAGGTCAGCAGCTCGGCGGTTCGATTCCCACGAGCGAATCAACTGCATACGGACAAGAAAAGAGACTCCCCCACATGCCTACCAGCATTCAGACATCCCACAGGTAGAGACAACACCACCCAAAAGCATTCCTTTCACAGAGGCAGCTAGCCACCTTGGTGATCCCTGGCTAACATGTGGCATACACTAAATAAATAAATAAGTCAGGTAGAACTCTAGACTCACAGCTCTGCTCTGGCCTTGACGTCTATCCAGTTATGCTTAATTATTAATGTGGCTGGTTTGCATGCAAGTCATTTTGCAGACATTCCGGAGAAGTATTTTCCTTGGAAATTTGGCAGTGCTAATTGGCAGTGTAAAAAAAGCAGATACCACATGCTAACTATTTAGACAAGTAATACAGACAGCCTGAGAACTCTTTTTTCCCTATATAGGACAAGATGAAAGGATTGGGCTTATCTATGGAAAAGGATAGACTACCAGAAAGTCAGGCAGTATGCGGCAGAAACTTAGGTAATCCAGTACTGGATTTAAGACAGTGAGGTGCTATAGCAAACAAACATCTGTACAACTTATAGGACAGGCATCTGTATAATGGATAATTTTATGGAGTCCTTGGTTCTCCCTGAGCTTGTTTGCTGAGCTGCTTACAGATGTTTCAATACCCAACTAGACATAATCAATGCTAGGGACCTTTCCTTATACAGTAGCTCGCCCTTGCCAGTGTTGTTGGGGATGTGGTAGTTCTTTAATTATTGTTTTCTGCTTGATTTCTTTTGTCTGGTGTTAATCCCTGCTTATCTGGGTGTTGGCTGCTGGAGAGGATGGTCTGTTCATTTCCTTAACACCAGCTTTATCTTACTATATGTAAACCCCCACACTCACTAGCACTGATTAACTGCCTAGCCAATTAATGAAATATCTGCATGTAAACAACCAAGCTCTGAGAGCAACAAGGGCTCCATAGTTCAACTTATATCCTTTTCCACTGACATAATTTTATGTCTATATACAATTAGATAAGAAAGACCCATTCATAAGGACCAACTGCCTAGTTGGCCAAGATACTGAAATCACCACTATTAGGAATGCCTCTTTCGGAGACATTTCAGAAGGCAAAGTTGCCTTTGGCTTGAAAAGCTTTGAATAAAGTTTTGCTAAAACTACTAAGAGGCTATCTGAGGGTTTTGGAAGGAACACAAGGAAACAAATTGCAAATGCCTGCCTAGATCTATTAGATGTTGAGTGCAATAAAATTATGATTCCCTTATATTTTTTTTCCTGATTTCCTCAACTTTACAGGTACATGGAATTTTTCCACAGCTCTTCTTCCATAGGCCAAAATCATTGCTGCCCTTATCAACCCTTCTGATAGATGCCTACATAGATCGTTGAGTGCAATAAAATTAGGAACCAAATATGGTATATAAATGCCCAATACAGCAGCCAAATATAAGCCATTAAAGGATCAGACAAAACTTTGCCTTCAAGAATCATTAGAAATATTACCATACAGTAACTGTAAAATATTGGTTTAATTAAGTGAATACAATACACTTAATTGTAAGGAAACATGGTAGAACTTTTGAACATGGTCTTTTGGACAGATATCAAGGAGGACATTATGGGGAGAATGATCATATCTTGCTGGTGTTGGGTTCCTAATCGAATGGGTTTTATACGCTTTAAGCCTGGAAAAAATGGAAGGCAGTGATTCTAGTCCCTGTTTATCTTTAGCAACCATGCTATACAAATACTAAATACTGGAATTTAAGGCAACAAAAAGGGCAACCGAGATCTGCCTACTGCCCCAATAAGCTTCTTCAGCCAATACATTTTATGTCAAACATGTACATAAGAAATTGTCAACTGTAATTGGGTTAATTTAGAGCATAATATAATATAATATAGAATAGAATAGATTATATGAACAGAGTGGTTAAAGCTGGGTATTCCACTGCAGCTCCTGGCCAAAAAAAAGTGTTGGTTCAAGCCAAGATCTATGATACTTTGGGGCTTATTTATTAACTAAGCTCTGTGTCATTTTTCTTCAAGTTTGTATTTGATCTCATTTCCAAAACAACGGAATTAAAAACACAATAGATAATTACTTCTGTTAATGCATATACTTAACAATAATAAGGTATGCTGTAATATGCAAGACTACTGAAGAAAATCCCAGTGACAGCAATATTTTAGTTCCCTGTTGTTCAGTTGGAACAGCAACTCTCTTATGGCTGAAGAAAGTTCCTTAGCGCATCATCCTGATAAGTAGCCAGGAGGCATACCGTAATCAACAAGCTAATGCTTCTGTCATAAACATCAATCAGACCAAAATGAGATCTAAGCACTCCAGCCACCTACTATTCAAAGTACTTGAGATCAACTATGCTAAAATTAAAATCTTGGTGTTTGCAAAGTGATTTAAAGTGCTTACCTGGCAACCAAATGATAGACAATAGAGTGATTGAAAATCTTCAGATACCTACCGATGCTTTTTCATAGCTCAAATGCAGCACAATCCAAAATGCACAATGATCAGTTTCTTATTTGGCTAAAATGTGTTTATTCACTTGTTCCTAAGTAGTCAAGCCTCTTTGTTAGGCTGGTAAGTTATTTAAATTAAATCTGTCCTTAAATTCCAAACAGCAGTAACATTAGAATATCAACAACCTCCTAATATCAGTAGCAATACCGCTTGGACTGACGTATTGCTTCACAGTGCTCTTAAGTGGTTTTACGGAGTCAGCCTATTGCCCCCACAATCTGGATCCTTATTTTACCAACCTTGGAAAGCCGAGTCAACCTTGAGCCCATGAGAGACTCAAACAGCTAGCAGTCGACAGTCAGCAGAATTAGCCTGCAATACTGCATTCTAACCACTGCGCCACCATGGCTCATAGCTGTTCTTCAATGGCAAATACAAAAAAATTGCTCATAGAACAAATTAAATTGCTTTTGTGGAGAAGTTGCTACTTAAATCCTATTACTTTGAGCTTTCCAGAAAGACACAGGACCTGCTCGGTGACCCCCTATCTGGCAAAATGATTTATTTCATGTGGTTACTTTTATTAAAAAGTAGTATAATAATTGTATCTTTGAATGTGGCTACAATTTTACTGTCTGTAAAATTTAACAAGGACCAATTGCTCCAATTATCTAATTTTAATTTTACGGGGTTTATTTGAAATAGAAGTGACTCAATTAATTACTGTATTCTGTCAACTTGCAGAACTCCAGCCAAACTTTATTAAGATGGCAGCTTTTGCACTCTTCCTTTGGCAGGAAAGTCCTTGAGGTGGGGATGCATCAGTAACTCTTTTCTGCCATAGGCACAAGATCCACAATTAACATCAATCATGTCTAATGTAATGGTATTATAAACCTTTCAAGGAATTATAGCCTTAATAAGGACCATGTAGGAAAGAGGAATGTGGGATAACTACACTGCGCTAACACAACTCAAGAAGGATCATTGCTCTAAAATATAACATCCCCATCCTGGCTTTGAATCTCACTGAAGTCAAGATGGTGACATTCATCAGGACTAATGGGAGCAAAATGGAACCAAATCAGCCCATACAAACACTGAGCTTTAGCCTTCCTGGCAAACTCCGCTGGCTGCTATACGAGCCCACCTGCTTTCTTGCCCTCTGGGTTCTTCCTGCTTTTTCATTCTTCTCTTTCTGTGCCAGTGACGGAGCGCTGCTTCCTTCACTGCCCTTTGTTTTTTGCATAGAGAAATTACCAAACAACTCTGGTCCCACAACCCCTTCAAAGGCAAAGAAACTACTCTTTACGGGGCCGTTTGTTGTATGTAATTATTTTAAAAAATAAGGTATTCTTGAAGGAATGGAAACTTTTTAAAAAATGGTTTCCTAATGTGTGTTGTGGGAATGACATAAACTGACTTGGAATTCTTAATCCCGCCGGCTTTTGCAGTGCTCAAGGCAAACACAAGCGTCAATGTAGATGATGTGCTCATGGATCTTGTTCATGGATCTTCAGAGCACTGAGGTCAGGTCTTGTGCTTTCAAAGGGGCTCCCTCCCCCCTTGTACTAAAACAGTGTTTCTCAACCTCAGCAACTTTGAAATCTGGGAATTTCAACTCCCAATATGCTGGGTGGGAATTTTGGAAGTCTTTTTGCAGGCTGACATTAAACAATACAATGACTGGTCTAAAGAACTGAGATCAGACACTGTTGTTTCAACAGAAGAATCACATCTAAGGTAAGTCCACAATGGCCAACAATTGCATGATTAAAACAAATCAGAATGCCCAACCATTTGGCAGAGAGATGACAGCTGAGGAAGAAACCAACAAGTTTCAGGATGCAAAGTTTATTTCCCCGTTTAGTTAGTGAAAAACAGTATGAAACACTAGCATCATGTAATATAAAGAATGCTGAGAATTAATCAGAGGAAGTCCAACGTTACTAGCACACAACTTTTTTCAGATTGAGGGCTACAAAGTGGCTGAGGCCGAGACACATTAAATTTCATTTAACTTTATTTAAATGTAAATTTAAACTATTTAATTAAATAGTTAATATGATTATTCCCCATATATTTAATAATCGACTAGTTCACATCAGGTAAGACACAACTATGAGGAAATTTAACAAAATCCACATGAGCTGGATGAAGTAAATAAATCTTGCCTTTCCCCAAGCTAGGCTGAACCAGGGAAAATGATCAGCAAAAATTGAAGTCAGGCAAAAATTGGTGTTCACAAAATGCATAACCAAGTTTACTGGGTTAACTACCACCGGATGACGTTGTGGGCATTTAACAATATATGTGTGTCTAGCAAAAGCCATTAACCATGAGAGCTGAATGGGACCTCCAGCTTCAGGACAATACATGCCTGAATATCAGTTGCTTGTGGACTAGCAGCAGATGAGAATCTTCCTTATCTTTAAGACCAAGTTTCCTTATTACTTTGTGCTGAGAGGTTGTGTGGTTCAAAGGTCGCTGGGACAAGACCAAGTTTCGGTACTTTTTCAGTCCTTTGCAAAAATAGGTTAGAACTTCCTACTCTAAGGCACTCTTAGTTCTTTGTTTTATGATGTCAGCATGATAAACAGAAATATGGAGAAGAGTCAGTCTAAGAAAATGAGGGTTTTAATCGGGAAACTGAAACGAGTAAGAAACTGATTACAGGAGAGCTAACATCTCTGTACAACTTGGAGCCATTTGGGGTAGAATATCCTATGTCGTCTGATGAGGAGGCCCTCAGATCACTATCTAAGAGCAAAGAAATCGTACCAGCCAGTTCTGTACTTGCTGAGGCCAGATGTTTCCCGTGGTGTCTTGGCCCATCCAAACAGGTAAGCTGAACTGGACGAGGGACCTGCTGTGGCAGGAAGGAGGAAGAAATGGTGTTGGAGAAAACAACCTCTGCTTCTCCTGGCCAGGTAATGGCTGAAATTTTAAGAACCATATAGAAAGTAGTATACATATTTATAAATGCCAAAATAAATATTATAAAGAAACAGGCTTGATCCTACCCCTAACATGCATGCATACACATCCAGTAAGAGAGAGAGAAAGGCAGCAATGATGTTCATTTATAAAGACATCCTATACAAGGAAAAAGACTAAAACTGTTGACCAATGATCAGCCAGCTCCCCCTCTCTCTCACCCACACACACACACACACACACACACACAGAGTTTCCTTGCCTTCACTTGCTGGGGAGGAGAGAAAGGGAAATAGAACACAGCCACAGCCACATGGATGAGGAATGTCATGGTAGAAATACATTGAATCCGTGGTTTCCAATAGCTAAAATTAAAAAGATCCCATAAAGAAGGATGCAGGAGGGCATCAGGGTGAAAAGGTAGCCATTTCCAGAGAGACCCGTTGCCACAGGTCCTTGGTCTGTTTGCTGCGTTTCAGATTCTGAAGGATGTCATTGAATTGCATCATGCCCATAGGAGTCAGGCAGAAGGCGCTCCGGGCGCTGCGAATGGCATTCACAAAGTCATCGTAGTCCGCTGGAGTAAGATGGATCAGACGATGATGGATGTACTTGGGAAAACCAAGATAAAACAGGCATGAAATACAGTTTCTGATGGGAAAATCCATTTTATAATATCTCTGAATAGTGCCTTTCCTTTATGAGGAAACTTAAGAATCTAGATCAGGGTGGGGTGGGCCCGGCCCAAATCTAGATGGAATTATTACTGTAGTAGATTCATCTACCCTATTGTGTGGATAAATGCCAAAAACAGTTCAGTGGTCCACCTTCTTCTTAATAACATTTCTCTCACCCTTATCCAAAAGGCTCTACGTGACCCAGTCCTTCCCAACTGTACTGTTAAGTCTCATAATTACCTTGGGGAGAAGAAGAAATAACAAGCAAACATGAATAAATCACAAAGTATTAATGGGTGAGCAGAAAAACAGCTCTGTATCACCTGAGATCCCATTTAGGTCCTCAGAAAAAGAGCTTGAGAGGCAGAGTTAGGAGAGGAAAAGAGAAAAATACTGTCCTTTTAACACAAAGTCAACTCCTGGTTACTTCCATAGATGCTTCCCTCTAGTTTTCTTGGCAATAATACAGAATTGGATGAACTAGCCCAAATTCCTCTGCTGTATCCCTCCAACAACTACTAAGACTCAATCTTCCTGAAGCCCCAACTTCCAAGAGGGCTTACCCAGGGAGTCCCACCTGTTGAGTTTGGGGAAAAAACGGCTTTGTGGGGAAGTGGAAGGAAAGCCAAGTGAAAGGTCTTCCAGGGAATCAATGAATAACCTGTGCTGCCTGACCAAATTTTCCCCACAAACTGTGAGGTGGAATGACGAAGTCTCTCTCCTTGTAGTCTTTCAGAGGAAGTTTTGAAAACAGACAGGAATAAACTGCTGTCTTAATCAGCTTACAACTGATCTGACTTAATTATGTTTCACAGCAGCCATATTGCTCCATTCGCCCAAAAGAGGGCATATTTAAGTTCACAAAGCCTCCTAGATAAAGCAACCAACCTTTACCATTAAGAGGAAAGCCCATGTGTACCTGAATATACGCCTGCTGGCACCTCTGTACCAACTGATGAAAGGCAGGTGTGCGCAAGTGGTTGTGGACATGGGCAGGGTTGAGTCTCTGCAGGGACTCCATGATGATCTCTTGCAGCACAAAAGGACTCAGGACTCCCTTGGCTGCACCAACACAAAACTGATGTACATAGTTCACACCTGCAAAAGAGCAAAGGCATTTACTGTGAATGTAAGGCATAGGAAATAAATAAGTCCCTGTGTTTGTTTGTGCATGCATGTGTGAGAGAGGGAGAGGGAGGAAGGGAGGGAGAGATAAATTTATCTTCTGTAAGGAACAGAACAAAACAAGCAGCTATCTACATCCAAGAAAAAGGGGTAACATCTATTGTCATTTATTTTTCAACTATTGGCAATTAAAATAACGTGGGCTAGAGTCTACAGAGAGCCACTTGATGTCAAAGGCAACCAGCTTTAAAATTCTCTTTTTAACTTTAAGACACCTGTACTGTAAATAACATTAAAAAATAGCTGCCAACTTTTTACACTGAAGATTTCAAGCTGGAAAATGTAGCAGAAGCACCCTTAAATTGTACTGGTTACTTTTCACCAAGAGATCGCTGGCATTAGCAATTTTAGGCAATAAAATACGACTCTCTAGATGCATACAGGCAGGAGATTCATGTTCCCTCCCCTTCAACTAGGGTGTCTGTGGATCTTACCTAATTTGGCCGCTAGTCCGAGAAGCCATTTCACATCTTCTGTGTAGGGGGGGCTGCGTGAGAAGTTGTTGGGGTGGTCATTGTGAGCCCTGCGACCAAGCATCTCCAGCGCCAGCATCCCTGAAGGGAAGAGCAAGCTGAACCCTCAAATGGGCCAGGGCTTCCTCACTCACACTTCCCACACAGGCAAGAGAGAGCAGTCTGAACCAACAACCTTTCTGGCCTTCACTTTGTTCAAATTTAAACATTAATTTTAAAGCTCCCTGAACCATGGAAAAAGGTTGGAGAAGCAGCCCATGGGACAATTTGTGGCAAAGAAAAGCCACATGGGGGAGATGCTAAATAGTTATATCGTTCACTCAGCAGAGCTTTGGTTTGTTTCCTTTTAAAAAAGGAAGAGCCTCAAGACTCTGCAAAGCTTAAGATTAAAAGACTGGAAAGAATAACAAAGATTTGGCATGAGGGTCAGTCTCTTTGTGCCTTCTTTAGTACTGGTAATTAAAAGGATTCCCATGAGAACCTTCTTCCCACATTAATTACTTTTTAAAAATTTATAAGGCTGTCCAAATCTATAATAGGGTACAGTGAAAACAACCATACCATACACTGTATGCACAATTATTAAGCAAGTGAGTATTTTGACCATATCGTTTTATGTATATTTTCCACCTCCCAGCTGTATAAACTTGAATGCTTAGTATCAGAAGTGTATCAGGTGATGTGTTTTTGTGTAATGAGGGAGGGGATGGCCTAAGGAGATCATCACCCTATATGTGTGCATAATTTTTAGGCAGTTTCTTTTCCTCACGCAAAAAAGGTCAAAAAAGAGATTTAACTGACTGAAAAGTCCAAAATTGTAAAAAGTCTTTCAGAGGGATATAGCACTCTTGAAATTGCTAAGTTATTGGGGGCGTGACCACAGAACCCTCAAATGTTTTGTTGCAAATAATCAACAAAGTCACAAAAAATGTGCTGAGAAAAACAACAACACATTAACTGCCAAATATTTGAGAAGAATCAAATGTGAAGCTACCATTATCCTCACAGTGTTATCATATTCCAGAACTGCAACCTACTTGGAGTGCCCAGAGATACAAGATATTCAATGCTTAGAGACATGGCCATAGTAAGGAAGGCTGAAATCCAACCAACATTGAACAGGACACATAAACTGAAACGGCGAGACTGGCCCAAGAAATATCTGAAGACCAATTTGTCAAAAGTTTGATGGACTGATGAGATGAGAGTGACTCGATGGACTAGATGGATAGGCCCATGGCTGGATCAGCAACAGGTACAGAGCTCCACTTCTACTTAGATGCCAGCAAGGTGGAGGAGAGGTACTGGTATGGGCTGATATTATTAAAGATGAGCTAGTTGGACCTTTTCAGGTTGAAGATGGACTCAAAGTCAACTCCTAAACCTACTGCCAGTTTTAAGAAGACATTTTCTTCAAGCAGTGATACAGGGAAAAGTCTGCATCTTTCAAGAAGACCATGATTTTAATGCAGGGCAATGCTCCGTCACAGGTATCAAAGTATTCCATCTTTCAAAGATGAAAGAATAATGACACGGGCCCCTTCCTCACCTGAGCTACACCCTATTGAGAACTTGTGAGTCCTTCTTAAATGGAAGATTTACAGTGAAGGAAAACAGTACATTAGTAGTAGGATTATTATTGAAAAGAAAGGTGGCTATATTGGTTACTGATGTTTTTTTTAAATGTCAGAAATGCTTATTTGCACTGGGAATGATAGAGTTTTTTAAAATTATTCTCACTTTAACAGATGCAAATAAACGAGTGAGATGGGAAAATGTTTATTTTTCATTTAGTTGCATAATAATTCTGCACACTTATAGTTCCCAATAATTATGCAAACATAGATATTCTCCTAAGAAAGCTAAAACCTCACTTTTACTTTCTTAAATATTCAGGTTTGAGGTTTATTAATATTTTGAACTGACATAGAGCACTGTAGTGGTTCAATAATTAAATTAATTCTCCAAAATACAAGGTGCCTAATAATTATGCACATGGTGTACAGCTGAACCCCAAAGAATACACCATCAGAAGAAGAAAAACAACCAAAGGGCATACAAGAACTGCCCTCCCATTCTAACCCTAAGCCTGGGAAAAGAGCCAGATTCTCAGAGCTCTTCTACACATGGCCAGATGTTTGGGATTTTTGTAAACAATAGGTACCACAATAGAGAAGCTCTCCTGGGGTCCTATTCCTTAGTGGATGTAAGTATGTGAACTCTGCCTGATCACACAGGAGCTATGGGAGATGGAAAGTCCCGGAGATAACCAGATCTTATCTCATGAAAGGCTTCATAGGTAATTAGCAACAACCTGAACTGCACCTGGCAGACAAGTGGTGGCTCATGGAGCAAAGGTGTTACATTTTTCTGTTGAGAGGTACCTCATACCTGCCTGTGCTGCTGCATTCTAGACCAGTGGTATCTTCTAAGTGGTTATCAAGGGCAGCCCCATGCACAGCACATTTCAATAGTCCATGCCTGCTGAATTTCAGACTGGTCCAGAGCAGTAAATCAAGACAGCCACAATTTTAAAAATCTTAAAAATCTTTTTTTGTTCTGAAATGTCCTGAATGCAGAATGAGCACACTGATAACTAACCAATCCATTAGGTCTATGGTTCCCAATTTAAGACTGGCTTTCTGGTCTCCAGAGTTAGAGGATCAATGAACATATTGTTAACAAATACAATTTCCTGCAACTATAATTAATCCATGTCTCTTCTCATTCCTCTGAATTATTTATTCATCAGTAATCTGCTCACCAACTAAACTAGGGAATCTAAACTCTCATCTACAAGGCAAGCCTTTCCAGATAGTTCTTAATAAGATATATAATCACTCTTGTCCTGAATGCCAACGAAAACACCAAAAGAGTCACTGATTGTTGTCCTTACCAACTCGGTAGGCAGAATGAAGATAGTGCAATCCTTGAGGACTGACGGGTTGGCTGTGTTGTTCATCTTCAGAAGGAAAGCCCCCTGTCACAAGGGAACTGGGCTGAGAAGACAAGCTTGTTAAGGAAGTCCCTTGAATTGCTGGGAAAGTAGACCCTGCGTGAACACTTCCTACTGGAAAGAAGAAACAATTGTATAAGGGGGAGAAATCAAAGACATCAGCTACAGGATTTCAGTTATCCTCTGCCTGGATACATGTCAGGAATTCATTAACTTGGTGGAAACATAGTAGCAGAAAACAAACAAACCGGGTTATATAAAAGTGGCCTTATTTCCCTAATTTTTGGGATGTTTCCCAACAGCTGAGCCTTTCTAATGTACTCTCTCCTTTTGCATAATATTAGCAAAAGGGAAAAAATACACCAAAATAGCCTTTTTGGCTATGTAGTTACAGTGGGCTTTATACTTAGATCCTTAGAGATGAGTACTCCAAGGTCCTTGACAGAGTTTGGATCCTCAACAAGGTCTTGACTATTCAGCTTGTATTTTATTTTCTGTTTTTTTTTTTTTTTTGCCAATATGTAAGACAGAGCATTTATTTGTTGAGATTTGAAGTTGCCATTTGTTTGGCCATTCTGATACATAGTGGAGGTCTTTTTGAAGGGTAGCAGTATTATCTGTGGTGTTGAATAGCTTTACATCATCAGCTCCCCATTGGGAATGATAGAACTTCCCCTCTCTATACAAGGATTTTTTTAAAAGTTTCAAGTATTTGTAATAGCTAATATGTCATTCTATTTAATTAAATTGGAATAGTTAAATCCTCAAGGCACAATGTTTAATTATACAGGCATTTGTGAGAGAGGGAGGCTAATTGACTCACAGTTTGTATGTAGTGTTCCAGGTACAATCTCATGACATATTCTTGCAACATCAAAAAGTAAGAAAGACAACCTGGCAACATAGATGAAAATAGGAACTCTGGGAATTCAGTTATGTCAGGCCATCAGACAAATGCAGATCGAAGGCCCAGTTCTTACTACTAAAGGACAAGAAAAAGGGAGACTGAGACCAACATCTCAGGGGAAGTGACAAAGATCAGGAAGCCATGGCAGGCTGAAGACTTTTGTTATCAATAGGAAAGAAAAGAAAACATACAAAGGCAGGTATTCCAGGTGTGCAGGAATAGTCCTTATAGTATTAGGAATAGTCCTAATAGTCCTCATGTGTGTCAACGCACTGTCCATGCATTGACACACATGAAACACTGTGTATTCTTTGGGGAGACATTTACAGATTTGTGGGTTACTTGAGGAAACACGGTTCAGTGAAGTATAGAGTTAGGAACATATTGCTGTAGAATTTAAGGATGATTCCCGTTATAAAATTATAATAATTTCTGCATTTCTTGAATGTTATACATTAGTCTGCTTGGAACTGCCTGCTTGACATTAGAACTGCAGTTGTTGTGCTTGGTTGATAATGTCATTTAAAACAAAACCAAAAAAGCAGGAATTTCAAAACAAGACAGATAAGCCTTGAATGGAATTTTGTTCCAGTAAGTAAATGTTGGGATATAACAACACTTCTCTGTGTATCACTAAAATCTTGAAGACTAGAAATCCAAAGAAGGAGTTCTGGTCTTTAACCTATACTCGATGTAACCCATGGAGTAGATGAATTGATTCCGAACAGACACTTCCTGACCAAACTTTTAACTTAGCAATTAAATCGACTGTCTAGGTAACGCAAAGGATATTGAGCATGCTTACAACAAATTTATAATACACAAAAGACACTGATTTCTAAGTAGCTTAATTTTATTAATTTACTCATTACTTTGTATAAAAATCTGTTTTTCATCAATCACCACATCCCACTGGTTTGCAAATTCTTCAAGGAACACCAATCAAGTGACTTTATGTGAGTAAGCAGATAAATTCTTCATACACATAGGAAATGAGGGCGATAGAAACGGAAATTAAAATGCTGAATTTAAGCACAATTCTCAGGCATGATATTCCCCTCTGAAAGAAAAATCGGGGCCGGCCAAAAGAGACCCCCCGCCACGCGCCAAGAAATCGCACACACACCAACGCTACACACCCTTCCTTTCCAGCCAGTCACGTGTGGATCAGCTCCAGAGCTGGGCAGCCGCTTCCCTGGGCAGCCGCTTCCCTGGGCAGCCGCTTCCCTGGCCAAGGTCGCCACCCGGGGAGCGCCCGCTGCTTTCCCTTGCCAGGGCCGGGCGGTGGCGTGTTGCACGGAGACTGCCCAGCTCCCTTTTCCTGCTGCTCAGCGGCCTCCGCTCACACCGCCCAGGCTCCGCTCAGGTATCCGGCTGGGGCTGTCAGGAGTTGCTACTGCTGGCACGGCTCCATACGGCTCCAGTCCCGCGTTGCCTCAGGAAGGGAAAGGCAAAACCGGGAGCCACTGCTGCCATTGCAAAGCGCCGCCGCGGCTCTTCCTTTTTTCCTTTCCCTTCCCGAGGCAACGCAGGACTGGAGCCATGTGGAGCCGCACCAGCGGTAGCAACTCCTGACTCGGGGCCTCCAAGGGGAGGGGAAGGAGGAGAAGAAGGGGGAAAGAGGGGGGGCGATTCCCAAAAAAATTGGAATTCCGATTTTAATCGGAAGAATATCATGTCTGAATTCTGGACTTTTGATATAGATATTCAAAATCAAATTACAGCTTACAATTTGAATGCTGAATTTGAATGACGGGGTAGATTTCTGCCCAAAATCAATGCCAAGAATAATGTCCAAGATCAAATTAAGTTTGAAGATATAAACTGAGTTTTTGACTCATGCGCTGAAATTTACTTTCATATTTATAAAATATTTATAAATTTATAAATGTTGATAAGTTATTTACTATAACTCACCAATAAATACAAAAGTTCCTATCAGGCCTTAAAATATTTCTGCAACTTAAAATGATAGTTCTCTATTTCTCTCTTTCTCTCTCTCTGTCTTAATTTTCCCTTCACTGGGGAGCAACTTTGAAAATATTTCATTAATCTGAAACAGGTTTAGAAAGTGGCTTACTGCCTCCCCAGGAATGAAGATGTGCTATTAACAGCCTTTTAAACATTTCTGTTCACATCTATGAGTGGGCATTAAAATCAGTACATAGATAGGACTTAACATCAATCAATTCAGTCTGGGGTTTTGGGGGTTTTTTTGGTTCCCTTATCTAGGGAGACGTTTTCTGCAATAGTAGAGATGCTAATAGGTAAGAAAAGAATTTATACACATATTGTAGGGCTCTTATTCAACTTTCTATTTCCCCCCTCTTTTCAGATAATTAAAATCTAGTCTACAAAAATCATCATTAAGTATAATTTACTTTCTCTGAGAAAGATTTTTTTTTTCATATATTGCTGGTATTGTTTATGTTCACAGACATCTGGTATTTGTTATGCATTCTTTCAATTAGTCACCCTTGTGGAATGCTATATTTTAATCACTATATTTTTAAATTTTGTAATAACTTTCTGTATTGCAGGAAAAATGTTTTCATGTTACTTGTACTATCTTCAGGTTAAATCATCTTGTTTTGAGCATAACTCCTGTCCTTCAAGAAAAACGTGTGTGTGTGAGTGAGTGAGAGAGAGAGACAGAGACAGAGACATTGTGCCTAGTACAGGGCTGTCAAGCTTCTGGCCCAGAGGCCAGGTGTGTCACACATTGGCCACGCCGGCGCCTGGTTTAGCAAAGAGGGAAAAGTCCCTACATGTCACATGACGCCACTGTGATGTGAGTTTGGCACCCCTTGCCTAGTAGATAAGACAGAGAAGCAGCATTTTTGTTTGAAGGTTTCACAAATCAGATTTTCCGGATGAAATGGGTAATCAGTAGTCAGCAAAGCCTACAAAAGTCATTTTGGAAACTTGCCAAGGACAGATAACATTTTTGGACTTCTGGCTATTTTGGGGACTCTAGAATAGAAATAAGGCATCATCCCAAAAGAGCTGTTGTAAGGCCCAAGATTCCTAGGATCAGGCCAATTATAACTGCTATGAGGATTGTTTCTGTTCCTGCTGTTGAAATCATAATGTGATGGAAACGTAACTTCAATCTCATCTTTGAAACTGAAATTCACATAAACAGATCAAATCTCTAAAACATCTCTCCAAATGGGATGGGAAAGTAGAATTTAGGTTGTGGTGTAAACACAGGTAGTCTTGGGGTTATGATGGCAATTGGGATATGAATTTCTGTAACAAAGAGACCTCACTGCTTAGAGCCATCCTGATCATTAAACGGGAAGGGACAGGATTGGTAGCTCGTGGTAGCTACGAGTGGCTGCCATGGGTGAGTGCTAGAGAGTGAGGCAAAATGCCAGAGGCAGTGCCAGAGGCAGCGGAGTGCCACAAGTGAGCCCAGAATAAATTTTGGTGATGTGGCTGATGATCAGAACTTCAAGAACCAGTTGTATGTCCATTTTTCAGCGCTGTCATAACTTTGAACACTTGCTAAACAAATGGGCGTACCCAAGAACTATCTGTATGGATCCCAAAATCCCTTCATATCATTAATTGGGAAGCTTTGCCCTCTGATTCTGCACCGCTTCTTGTGAATAGGGCCTGGCTGAGCATCTGGGTAAGGCATGCTGTCCTTTTTCCTCGTTTTACACTTCACATCCTTGGTGCCCTAGTGCAAAGGACTCTGGAACCAGACAAGGGGGAGGTATCTCCTGCAGCTTAGGCAACATCCAGTTCTAATAACTGATTCCAGCTGCAAACACCTCCCCGTTTGCAATGAAAGCACAACCCTTTTCCTGAGTGCTCCTACCGCTCATTCCACTTCTCTACTCTCTTTTTCCCCAGCCCTAAGCACCAGCATCATGCTTATTCCCTCTCTTTCCTAACCTTACACTTGATTATAAGGATGCTGAACAATCTGCAGCCTAATGTAAAATGGACCAGTTGCAAATTATGAAGTTTGTGATAAAGCCACCTTGCCAATGGAAGCTATTCTGTAATTGATTGCAACACTAAAAAAATAAACTAAATACGGCCTCAAAACATTCAGGACATCGTAAGAAAATCTGACAATTGTAACTAAACCACCAAGAAAAAGACAATTGTAACTAAACCACCAAGAAATAGTGAAGGTTTACCATTATTATTTAATGAACACTCTCATTGGTTGTAGTCACAGGAATAGGTGTTGAAAACTGATTGTTAAAGGTTTCCATACTATACGTCATACTACAGTACTGTAATATTGCAATGATATATATGTCTTTTCACCTGTTACAAGAATACTCACTTGCCACATTGGAAGACAGTGAGAGCCCTGTCTCCGCATGGTAGGGGTGCATAGCAATCTGGGTCATGGAAGGGACGGGGACTCCCGGGAAGGACACTGCAGTTGCTGCCAAAGACGGAGTAGTTACCGAGTAGGGGTACTGGGCCCCGATGAAGGCTGGGTGGACCCCCTGCAGAGAAACAGGATAGAGTTGCCTGCTCCTTCACAAAGAGGCACGGCTGTGTTTTTAGCAGGTGCAAACAGCCCTTTGCATACCCACCATTGCAGAGCATTTGTCAGAGCCTTCCCCAGACTCCAGGACTGGCCCAAGTTCCTCCCCAACCTCCTCACTGTCTGAGTCTGCCACCAGCTCTCCTGGCAGACCACAACACTTCCTCTGAACAAAAAAACAAAAAAACCCTCCCAACATCCCTGCTCGCAAATTGGAAAAGAAATAAAATGCCATTTCTGCCCAGCCATTGCGTAGCCTTGTCATCTGCATTGAAGAGTAGATGTGCCACAGCCAAAGTACTTATTCTAGACTGTTTTTCTAGACGGTTACAAACAACATACCTGTGGATAAGCAGAACCAGGCACTGGGAAGACTGCTGGCCTTGGCATGTGCTGAAGAGGATGGCCGATGTATTGAGGATTGCAAGGAATGTGGGTCTGGAGTGTCGTATAGGGGTGCAGGCCCTGGGTGTGTGCATGTGCCATTGCTGGTCCTGCCACAGTGTGCTGCTGGTATATGGTTGACCCCACTGAGATCACAGGCACTACTGTTGCTGCTGCTGTTACCGCAGCAGCCACCGTTACTGTAGCAGATTCTGATGTCACTCTGGTGTCTGGCAGTCCACGGACTGTTTCACATGACGCCCGGGCTCCATTTGCACTGCAGCCTGTTGCTCCTTCCCTCTGGGCAAGAGTTCCTCCAACTGTTTGCTCATACAACCAGTACCACTGATGAGCAACCTCAAACAGAACTTCAGGATAAACTCCACCGCCTTTGGCTGCCTCTTCTACAGCCAAGCAAGCTTTCTCCAACATTAGATTATCCTGCAAATTCAAAAGCTACATTGATTCAAAGTATTTATAGGAGCCTTCAGAAATAACCATTTAGAATTAACTATTAGAATGAAATACAACTAAAGGCTAAAAGGCAGCAAAACTAGCAGTACAAAACAATCAGGCATGGAAAAGGCTAGCGTAAGGCTTTCATGCTCCTGAACTAAGCGAAGAGCTACCTCCCCCTCTGGCTGAGCAAAACGAATCAATGATAACTAGCCCCTGCAAATTTAAAATATACTGTAACTATGAAAATCTGGAAGAAAAAAGAGAATTTTTAGTACAATATTCCGCTGAACAAAGTACGAAATATAAAACTGAATGATCAATTTTATTATCTGCATGAAATTATTAAAGATATACACTGTGTGCACAATTATTAGGCAAGTTGTATTTTGGAGGATTAATTTTACTGAACAACTACAATGCTCTCGGTTAATCCAAAACATTAATAAACCTCAAACCTGAATATTTAAGAAAGTGAAACTGATGTTTTGGCTTTCTTAGGAAAATAAAGATAAAGGTAAAGGTTCCCCTCGCACATAGGTGCTAGTTGTTTCCGGCTCTTGGAGGCGGTGCTCATCTCCATTACAAGGCCAAAGAGCCAGAGCTGTCCAAAGATGTCATGTGGCCGGCATGACTAAATGCTAAAGGCGCACGGAACGCTGTTACCTTCCCACCAAAGGGGTCCCTATTTTTCTACTTTTTATGGGCTTTCGAATGGCTAAGTTGGCAGCTGGGACAAGTAACAGAAGCTCACTCCATTACATGGTGCTAGAGATTCAAACCACTGAACTGCCGAGCTTTCTGATCGACAAGCTCAGCGTCTTAGCCAGTGAGCCACCCTTCTTAGGAAAATGTGTGTGCACAATTATTGGGCAACTATTAATGCGTAGAATCATTCTGCAACTAACTGAAAAACAAAAATTTGCCCATCCCACTTGTTTCTTTTCATCTGTTAAAGTGAGAATAATAAAAAAAAACCAATTCAAAATGTACAAATAAACATTTCTGACATTTCCACAAAAAAAAAAAAAAGGACGAATGACCCATATAGACACCCTTCTTTTCAATAACAGTCAAAAAAGCCTTCCATTCGTGGAGTCTGTCAGTTTCTTAATCTGTTGACAATCAACATTTTGTGCAGTAGCAACCACAGCCTCCGAGACACTGTGCAGAGTGGTGTACTGTTTTCCTTCACCAAAAATCTCCCATTTAGGGAGGACCCACAAGTTCTCAATAGGTATCTTAAAGCAAGAAGGGAAAGTTCCTAGCCGAATAGCTCTTGGAAGTAGAGGGGGCTACAATGGAAGATGCTGGGGTTCACCAGTCAGACAGAAAAAGAAACACACGGCTAACTTGCAATCCTCAATACATCAGTCAGTTTATTGTACAAATTCAGGCAATTAGCTTATTTAGTTACAGGAATGTAACTTATAACATAAGGCAGAGACCTTTTTGTGTCCTTGAATGCATTCATTTTTCCCCAATTAAGCCTTCCCAAAATCTTTTAGGACTAAGGATTGTCCTTCAATAGCTCAGATGAGGAAGGAGCCCATGTCATTATTCTTTCATCTTTAACAGCTTTACTGGCTAGCCACACAGTGGAGTACTTCAATGCATACGATGGAGCATTGTCCTGCATAAAAATCATGGTCTTCTTGAAAGATGCAGAATTTGTCCTGTACTACTGCTTGAAGAAACTGTCTTCTAAAAACTGGCAGTAGGTTTGGGAGTTGATTTTGAGTCCACCCTCAACCCAAAAAGGTCCAACTAGCTCACTCTCATCTCATAAGTCCATCAAACCTTTGACAAATATGTCTGCAGATATTTCTTGGTCCAATCTTGCCATTTCAATTTATGTGTCCTGTTCAGTGATGGTTGGGTTTCAGCCTTCCTTACTGTGGCCATGTCTCTAAGCGTTAAACCTCTTGCATTTCTGGGCATTCTAGGTAGGTCGCAGTTCTGGAATATGACAGCACTGGAGGATAATGGATTGCTGATAGCTTCACATTGGTTCTTCTTAAATCTGTGGCAGTTAATGTGTGTCTTTCCCGCCTCCCCTCACATTTCATGCAATCCTGCTGACTATTTGCAACAAAACACTGATGGTTCTGTGGTCATGCCCCCCAATATCTTAGTAATTTTAAGAGTGCTGCATCCCTCTGAAAGACTATTTTTACAATTTCTGACTTTTCAGAATCAGTTAAATCTCTTTTTTGGCCCATTTTGCCTGAGGAAAAGAAGCTGCCTAATAATTATAGACATGCTGATATAGGGTGTGGATCTCCTCAGACCACGTTACACAAAAGCACATCACCTGGTATACTTATATCCACTAAGTATTCAGGTTTATACAGCTGGGAGGTGGAAATATGCATATAAATGATAGGGTCAAAAAACTCACTTGCCTAATAATTGTGCACACAGTATAGATGTGGAAATGGTTGTACCTTATTTGTTTTAATTCAATTAATAAAACTATAAAAAAACAATCTTTGCCACAACACAAGTTGCTAGATAGAGTTATAACGTCACTCTGAAGAACTGAAAAACAGGACTTCCGGTTTGAGCTTCTTTGCGGACAGACCAAAACTGCGATCGTGCGCGGTTTTGATCCGTGCTCGCTGCTGGAGCGCCCGAGCCGGCTGGTTTCGGGGCTATGCCACCCCGTAGAGGTGGTGAAGAGGGGGGAGACTGCCAGCAGGGTTGAGGAGAGCTGCATCCCTCCTCCTCAGCTGGCCATTACTCCCTTTCCCGAAAGCGGTTGCAGCGGTGGTTAGAAATGGCCACCTCAAAGAAGAACTCGCCTGGAAAAGAATGTGCAGGAGGAAGATAACAAGAGAAAGTTTTGGTTGACCAGATTAAACTGCAAAAACAACAACTAAGGTACACTGGAATTTAAACTAAAAAAAAAGTAACATTGTTACCAAAGAAAAGTTTGAAGCAGCGAAGGAGAGAGAAAGGGGAAAGAATTTGGTTTTTTTTCTTCTCTCCTTTTCCCTATACTGACAGCTAAGAGATCTAAATAAGACATTTGAAAAAAAAATCCACTTTTTGCATCAATAGGCATTTAAGCTGAAAATAAAATGTCAAAGGGATAATAAAGATTAGTGGATACTTAAAACCTTTTAAAAGCAGGAAAGGAGAGAAAAAGAATAAAAGGGCAGGATCTGGAAAAAAGGGAGACTGCCTGGAATTAAAAGGAATTTACAGTAAAACCTCAACAAGACTTCTAAAAGATACATTTTAACTAAAACTTGACTACAAAATAGTAGAACCTCAGGAAGAGAAAGTGGAAAAAAGAAGCATGAAGAAACAGCTTGGGAGTATTTGGATTATTTGGTGATCTCTGGATTTTTGGTAATTGCATTTGAATGACTAAAATCAATCAGGTGGTTGTTTAAAAGTGTTTTAAAACGGAACTACTTTTAGATGAACTGAAAATGGAACTTAAAAAGTACAAAGAAGATGCCCAAGAAGGGAGAGGTTCTTTCGGCTTCATATTTCAATTCTTAGAAATGGAGATCTTGAACTATGAGAAACAACAAGAAATGCCTGCAGAACAGGACGACTGGGACAAAGAAGAAGCCATCTTTAATGAACAAGTAATTTTATGTGGGGGAAAAAAAAGGAAAGGGGGGAAAGAGAATGAAAAGTTTAAGATTTGAAAAAACAACCAAGAAAAGGAATAACAACTTGAAAAATAAGTATAATATTAAAAAGCAACAGAAGAGAAGAATACAGAAGAGAGAATTGGAACTAGAGAGACAAGAGGGTAAAAAGGGGAGGGAGAAAAAGAGAGGGAAAAAGGAAAGGAAAATAAGTTATAAAGGACAGAAACAAGATATGGAGAAACAGGGCCTATTTAGAGATAATGGGTGAAAATTTAATTGAAAAAGGGATTCTGCATAAGATAGTATTGTTATATTAGAAATAGAAATACTTTTAGAAAATATGAAACAATGTATGAATAAAATGATGGATAAAATAGTTATTGTAATCTAGTGAAATATTTGTTAATAAATGAAATAAAATGAATGAGAGAATTGAATTAGGAAAGGATGGGAACATTTTAATTATTTAATGTTTTATAAAATATAAGGGAAGAGAAATAGGGGGGAAAATTAATTACGGAAAGCTTATAAGTGTTCCCAAGGAAGTATGATATTTATTTGAAAAGTAATGTTAAAGATGTTAAGACTTTAATGAATATTAATGATAGAATTGAATTGGAATGGAATGTGTGCTTTATTTACATATATGTATATATATATTTCTTTTTAAGAATATAGTGTGTATTTTAAGAATGTACCAAGCAGAATTCAATTGGAAGTTATGTATTATATTGAATGTTATAACCTCAAGGTATATATTGAAGCTTAAATAAGAGTTGAATGGATAAAATTAAAAGATATAAAGGTATCATACTCCAATTAGTAACTACAGGAGAAAATTTGTTTAATGAGAAAAGAAAATATGAAATTGAAACAGGACAGACAAAAGTATAAATATAATGATTTGAACTGATATGAGATAATTAAAGTAAAATTGAGAAAATTAAGAGAGGAGAAAACTATGTAGCAATAAGATATGGAATAGAACATAAAAGTGAGCATGAAATTGAGTTTGTGTCTGTATGAAGAAGTGTAACCCGGGACTATGCTATTTTCAAAAAAAGATGTTTTATTTGTATTGTGGTTTTTTTTTTTTTTGTGAAAACCCAAATAAAATTTTCAAAAAAAAAAAAAAAAAAGAACTGAAAAAACAGGGGAGATCAACTCTGAACAACATAGTTGTTGATGTGTTTATTTAAGAAGCGCAGTAGCACATGTTTCAGCCCTATTCCACAATGCCATAAAAAAGCTAGTCTGAAGCTTGTATTTCCTAGGTGTTGAAGTGGATCAAAGATGTCAGAATTACTTACCTGCTCTTTGCACTGGACCAGGGCTCTCTGGATTTCATTGGGGTTCAAGGCATGTGCATGTGGCAAACAACTCAATGCCAACTCGGCAGCTGATCGCACCATATTGGAATCCCGAGCTCTTGAAGCTCTGTCAGCCAACGATGCAACTTCTGGGGGAGTTAGGTGTCCATCCCAGCATTCCACCAAGATATTCAAGGCTGCACTGCCAATCTCCATGGCTTGCCCTAGAGGCCAGAGAAAAGGACAGAAGAAAGTCAGGTCAGATATTCGGTCTGTATATTAAGGAATCTCTTTTAATTATTTCCAGTGATTAAATTATTACATCATTACAAAGGAAAATATCTTGGACAACATTAAGGACCCAAATCAGACTGAATAGAGACTAGAAATAGGCAGCCTATGGCCTATTTTCCTGCTGCTACCATTCTACAGACTCTGTAAACTCACAGGGTCTGTTACCAACATTCCACAGTTCTGAATGCATGCAGATACTTCTTGTACCTGATCAAATTCTGCCATCTGATCTCCTACATGAGGTACCTGACCATTCCCACCTAAAACTTGTAACTCTATTGCTCACTTCTACTAATAGATGGCCTGTCAACTGATGTAGAACAGATCAGGCCCACCTTTTGCAGGCACCAAAGAGTTCCTAGAGTATGTTGCTGAAAAGCAATAGTCAGCCACTGAATTAGGAGCATGATTTTCATTAAGAAAAACTGACACAACAACTGTTAAATCTCCAAGGGATTTAAGAAAATTATAGGAGGAGAGCTGACAAGTTGATTTCCATTTCACTGGTGTCCAGATAGCAAGTAATACCTGTATGCTGTTGCTATTCCAATTTAACCACACATATATGTCACAACACTTTTTCTCACAGTGCACAAGAAGCTGCATCGCAGGTTAGAAGCCTGTTTTTCACAGCATTCATCCTCACATCAGATGGAAGAAAGCAAGCTCAACTCTGTCAGGGCTGTCTGTATATCTAACCAGCATTCAGCTACGGTATTCACCCACATGCTAAAGAGAAAAGGAAGTGGGCTCATTCCTGCCCATTCAGCCACCTTTCCCAGGAAAAACCTTGGCCATTGTATTTATTCTTATTTGATACAGGAGCTTCAATAAATCCTGCCTCTTGCCACAGGGAAGGAAGTCAAACTAGCAACTTCAGTAATGGCAAAAAAAAACAACTTCCCTTTTTCTAGAAACAGTGTTTTCCTTGAATTTGCTGGCTACCCAAGCTTTGTTAAAAGCAAATTGTAACTATTAATGTTGGACAAGATAATATAATATAAATATCTAAGCATCTTCTAGATGACCAATTCTCAAGGGGCAGGGGAGAGGGATATGGCTCTGGTGGCCCTAGAATGTATTTCCTGAAAAGCATCTAACAGGGGCTACAGCACACACTGAGGGGACTACAGAAAAGCAGAATGTGTTATTGCCTTGTTGTTGACCAAAAAGCACACCAGTTATTGTCCTGAATCCAATACTGGGAACTGAAGAGGGAGTCCACAGGAGAAAAAAATCAGAAGGCAAAAAAAGGCTAAGAAACATTGTTCTGGACCCAATGTCTTCATTAGCACAGAAACAAAGCTTTACAAACTGATTGCTAAAATTAAAAGCTTTTAAAATTTTTATTACATGGGACCTGTTAAGACTGACAAAAATCAGTTTTTGAATAGAAATTCAACAGGGTTCAGAGTGACTCAGAGCTATTATTTGTCTTTGAAGCAGTGCACGCTTCCCACATGTTTATATGGTGATCCTATGCAAGTTCATTCTCCCTATCGCTCACAGTGATCTTTTTCACAATAGATAAACTATACCTGTAAATGTGAGTGTATTAATTACAATTTTCATGAACATTTTTTTCCACTGCACAAAATAGCCTCCAGCAAAAAGATAAAAAGGGGATTATAATAGCTGTTACTTTTCTCGCTCGGCAGCCCTTCCTATGTTGTACAAACTGCACTAAGGAAAATACCGATAAGACTTCCAGAGCAACACTGGTTATAGCAGGAAGCTACTTGGCAAGGTTTCAAATGTGGGCTCTTTAAAAATAAGACAGGCATGTTGTGTGGAGCAGCTCGTGCAGATACTATTCCCACCTGTGATCCAAGAGACATGAGAAGAGTAAGTCCGAGAGAGCCAGTTTGGCGAGACAAAGTTGTGCAGTCCCAATGCATAGAGTCCAATCTCAAAGGCGCAGAGGTGAAGGTTGCGATGAGGCCCTTGATGGCCGCCACTCGAAGATGGATGGGTGAAGATGGAGGTGCTGCTGTTTCCTCCAGCCTTAATGAGAACTGTCTTGGCCAACTCAAAATAGAAGTGAGCAGCTGCCTCTGAGGGCTGATTTGGGACATGGGGGGCATGGCTCTCCGGTCGCCTGCCCTTGTACCTGAAGGGAGAAAAATAAAATAGCCATTAAACAAGTTGAAGTGAAACCCAAATAAAGTAAGACTGAGATGTCTCCAATTTCTAATGAAGCCTCTCTCTGCTTTAGAGACTCTTTCTTGGACTAAATGCAGGTCAGAGCCAGGAAACGTTTGTACCATAAAGGCACGGGTTCTAGATGAGCAGCAGCACCCACCTCCCAACCTCCACAGTCTTTGCACGTGCCCCGCCGCTGGCCCTCCGGCTTCCACTGGAAGAAGAGGAACCCAAGGAATCACTGGAAGAACTACTGATGCTGTCACTGTCCTGCCCCCGGCCCCAGGAGGTAGTTGCCCAGCCCCCTCGCAGGGGGCGTCGACTGAGGGTGGGAGAACTGTCAGAGGTGGTTTCTGGGGCACTGCTGTCAATGCTTGCCATTCCTACAAGGCAATGAGAAGAGGTTAAACAAGCTTAGAGGGCACAAAATAATCAGACCACAATATGGAATACTATCTCATTTTTCAGTATTCACAGGATTCTGCAGTTAAGTTCAAATCAACAACTAGAAAATAGACACCATTCGTTTGAGAACTTCTGGTGGCTATCAGTTTGAATTGTGTCATGTTAGGAAACATTACAGGCTATAATACTGCTCTGATTTGCAATAGTGTTACATCAGTTACCGAGGAATGGATATTAATGCTTATAAAGAATTCTCTTCCAGTTTGGCATATGGAAATATACAAGAGACAAGCTTGACTCTTGTGGTTTCCATATGCCAAACTGAGCCATCTTATTTGCCAACTGAGCCACCTTACTAATTTGAGTTAATTATTTGCCAAACCCTGAACAGCAACAGACAGGCAAACTCCCCTGTTCACCAAAAGATTGGAGGAAATACTTACTTCTTTATTTCTAAATAATTTACAAATACAATTATGATACATAGCTTGGTAGCACCAAAAGAAATTACAATCAACTTCACAGACTATACACATTTATGCTGACGTAGATGTTTTTTTTCCTTTTCTTTCCATTCAATTATGTCCAATTCTTGGAGACTTGATTTTCTAGTAAGGTTTTTTAGAAGTATCTTGCCACTGCCTTCTTCTTAGGGACGAGAGAAATGACTGGCCCAAGTTCACCCAGCTGCTTTGCCTAAGGTGGGACTAGAATTCATGGCTTCCCAGTTCCTAGGATGATGACGTGACCACTATCCAAACTGACTCTCCAATAGATATCCGGTAACTCTGCCCCAAGTTTCACAATCCTATAAACTGTTGTAATATTCTCAATCTATTTCTTACCATATTCTGACTTCTTTACGCAGCAACAATTATGAAAAGTTTGGTAATGTAACACCTCAAAGATTTTTAGCTATTTTTGATTGAAAAGAACACACTCATATGGCATTGTGTGATTCTGCAGATTTTCATGAGTTTTAATAATCTATACTTTGGGTCCCTTCACTTTTTGAATTGGGAGAAAAATAATTCACATCATTATTTAATTTACAAATGTAATAATTGCAAAGTTACAAATAAGAAATGCATGCTTCAGCTAGCTATTTGCAAGCCTATCACCAACATGAGTACTTTATGAGAGCTTTGGGAGTGCAGTGGCTAGAATGCAGTATTGCAGGCTAATTCTGCTGATAGTTGGGGGTTTGATCCTTATTGGCTCAAGATTGACGCAGCCTTCCATCCTTCCGAGGTCGGTAAAATGAGGATCTAGATTTTGGGGGACAATATGCTGACTCTGTAAACTGTTTAGAGATGACTGTAAAGCACTACAAAACAGTATATAAGTCTAAAGGCTACTGCAATTTATATGGCTTCATTAAAATATGTATTTGTATACCTCTGTACATATCACATTATATTTTACTTTAGTGGACATTTTCAGCATCATTAAAACTGGCGAGAGAGAGGGAGACAAAGCCCCAGGTCACAAAAAAGATAAGTAATTAATTTTGAACTTCAACAAATCCATCTAGAGAATAGTAGATTAGGATATAATTAACAGTTCAGATAGGTTTTCCATTCATAATCAATGAACGAGCATTTTTCATTAAAATGTTCCCCGATGTCAGCCAGAACCTGCCTTCTGGCTGGCAATCTTTGCCTCAATGTTGTCCCCTCTTGCAGGAACCATCTCTGAACCATCACAGGTCTTCACCCAATAGCAGAGATGTGAAGTCCATCCCCAAGTTACCTGTGTGCTTCTTTTTCTGTCTGACTGGGGAGCCCCAGCATCTTCCATTGTAGCCCCCTCTACTTCCAAGAGCTATTCGGCTAGGAACTTTCCCTTCTTGCTTCAAGATACTGGATTCCAAAGGTGGGTCGCAGGGGGATCTCTGAGGGTTCTCTGGGGAAGCACAAAGGGTCACTTAGAATGGCAGTAAGGGGAAGGAGGAAGACCATTTGCAAACAAGGATCTGTATTAATGCTATCACCATAACTCAGTTCCTTTCCTACATAAATATTGAAAGTTAAAAGTCAGGGGTAGATATTCACAGGCTGATTCGGTATCCCTTTTCCCAAATGGGAAAAAATTCCAGTTAATGTATACTGTATTAATGTATAATGTATTTTGCAGTTGGAAGAGAAAGTCCTAAAAATAAGAAAAACTTCTTTTTGGAATTATTCTACAATAAATGACAAATTGTTTTAAGAAAAGCTGTAACTGAAAACTTTCAGGTAACCATAAGACTGAAGCCTTTACGTCAGGAAAATAAAAGCTTTTTATTTCCTATTTCTCCTGGTCATGAGAAAAGGGCAGTTGGTGTCTTGTGTCACAGCTGTCCATACCTTGGGTAGTCTTCTCCAAAAAGGGTTCAGAAGGATTGCTTTGGACTGCAGGTGGTACACCTGTCTGCTGTGCAACAGATGTTCCTGGGAGATGTTGCATGGGTGCAGTTGATTGGGTAGCATGTTTGGAAGGAGATTTCTGATTAGGTACTGTAGGCTTGCTGGATGAGTAGAATGAACTCAGAGTTTGAGGTTTGTGTGTCTGACTTTCCCTGTCCAGCAGCTTATCTAAGATCTACAAAACAGGGAACAGGAGAATGCAGAGGTTACTCTTTGAGTGAAATACTTCAGGAATGGAAAAGATAATGTGGCATAATCAAAATTCATCTAAAATCAGAAGGGGCTGGGTTCATATGACAGGCATGAGGCTAAGTTCTCATGGATGCATATGCAGCTAATCGGTCAGTTTATTGTACAAATTCAGGCAATTAGCTTTTTTAGTTACAGTAATGTAACTTGTAACATAAGGCAGAGACCTTTTTGTGTCCTTGAATGCATTCATTTTTCCCCAATTAAGCCTTCCCAAAATCTTTTAGGACTAAAGATTGTCCTTCAAACTCTGGCAGGATCAGAAGAAAGAAACTTACGGCAAACGTATATTCTAATTTAATCTTACAGTGCATTAATTCATTACAGTAAATTTGAATATTTAAAAGCAATCCTCTTCTATCTTGATAAGAATTCCAATTTAGTTGTCCCCAGAACATGTCCTTGACTTATGAAATTATATGTATATTTGCATGCAGTCTATTCTTAAAGGCTCTGGGCAGATAACAAGTAAGATCAGCATCAAATAAAAAGTCAATTTCCTCAAAAATAATAAACCCATACATATCATCATCACCATCAGTTCCTGTATAGAGCACATTGGGCAGCAGGTGTTTTCAAGCCGTTTCTATCATTTGCAGCATTTTCAGCATCATCCCAAGGGACATTAATAATCTTAAGATCTTCCTTAACTGTTTGGTGCTAGATTTTCCAAGGCCAGCATGATTTTTTCTTTCCTGCAGGAAGCATCCAAGGTAGTACAATTTTTGGATGCAGGTCTTTAGGCATGGCCAACAAGCCGCATTCAACATTCATTCACAGTTCTCAATAGGTGTTCTTAATCTGATCTTTGTAGTGCTTTTTCATTAGTGATGTGGCTATGATATGAGACATGGAGGATTCTTCTCAAGCAGCATTGTTGGAAAACATTTATCTGTTTAATCATCTTGGCTGTGCATTTCCATTAAACGGAGGGTAATCAATTTTATTGACTTCAAAAAGTTGATTGACTCCATTCATCAAGTATCATTATGGAATGCCGTAAAGTGCTTTGGTATTTCTCAATGTTTTATAAACATCTTTAAGAGTCTGTATTATAGCTTTAGCTGCTATGTACAAATGGAATCTGGCAACACAGCTTTCTTTAACATCAATACAGGAGTAAGACAGGGATGTATGCTTTCGGCATTCTTGTTTCTCCTTTCCATGGACTTTGCTATGCATAGAGCAATGGATGCACAGTGGTTAAAGTGCAGTACTGCAGGCCACGTCTTCTGACTATCGGCTGCCTGCAATTTGGCAGATTGAATCTCATCAGGCTCAAGGTTGACTCAGCCTTCCATCCTTCCGAGGTGGGTAAAATGAGGATCCGGATGGTTGTGGGCAAGAGGTTGACTCTGTAAACTGCTTAGAGAGGGCTGTAAAGCACTATGAAGCGGTATATAAGTCTAAGTGCTATTGCTATTGCTATAACCTTAGCTTTGGCATCCCATAGGCAACAGCCCATCTAACAGATTAGATTTTGTGGATGACATTGCATTGCTTGGTGAAACAATGAGGTTCTTACAAGAAATGACCACTAGCTTATAAACTGAGGCCAAAAAGATTGGCTTATGTACAAATCTTAAACAGACCAAGTTTATGCAAGTTGGAAGTGCTCAGGATAATATGCCTGTAGCAGGTCCTATCCAGGCTATAAAACAAATCCAACAATGTACTTATCTTGATAACAGTATGTCTATTGATGGAGGTATACATGAGGACATTAATCATAGAATTGGCCATGTTTCGACAGAACATCTTGTTATACCGACAGCAACATATGCTTGTGAAACCCACACATAACTCAAACAAAAATAATATCAAAATAACAAAGCAAGAATATAGGCAGTCATGCATGTAAGAGATTCCAACCTTCATTGACAACGTAGCCTGTGCTAAATAAGTTTTAACAGTTTTTTTTCTAAAAGCATGACAGAAGGAACAGATTGAATCACCATGGGGAGTTACTTCAAGAATATGGGATCACCACCACCAAGAACAACAAAAACCCATTTACTTTTGAGGATCTACTAGAGGAATGTTTTAATAGAAGGGATTTGGATGGAGCTGATCCTCTCTGAATTTGTTGGATAGGCAGATAAAGGCAAGGGAAGGTGGTCCTCGGGTATTCTAGTCTAGAATCATGCAGGGTTTTAATGCTGACAATCAATATCTTAGATGCACCAGGAGACCAGCAGACAACGAACAAAGTCTCCAAAGCACTGTAATCATAAAAAATATATCATGATACACTTGCCATTGTCCTGGCCATCATATTTTGCTCAGGTTTTGGGTTGTGAATGAATTCTTTCCAGGTGCACCTCCCAAATCACTTTAAAATATTCAAAATAGGAGTGACTAATGTTAGGGATACACCCTAGCAGAATCTGCACGGCAGTCAGGCAAATATGTGAGATAAACGTTTTTGTAGCTCACACTCAGTAAAACAGATACACTGTGCTAGTTAAATAGTTTATTCCAGTAAGAGTTTTAGCATAGTCAAAAAGTCCATATATCATTCACTAGTTTAGTCAGTCCGGGACTTATTCAGTTGCAAAGTCCAGTGTCGAAAAAGAGGTCAGAAAACTTACAAATATCAGTCCAGTAATATATCTCCTCACAGTAGAGATATGAAGAAGTCAAACCTCCTTTCTTCCTTCGACGTTCAAAAAACTCAGCAGCAGGGAACACTCAGTTAGCAAACCATCAATCCAGCATAGTCAGTCAATCCAGTCAATCCAGCAGGTTCTCTTGCTCCCTCTTATGGTGGTTTTACAACCGCACCCAAAATTACATGCTTTGCAGTTTAAAGTGACACACACTTAAACTCACTATCATAGTTTATATATATTATTTTACCCAAACTACGTTAGGTAACCTTGTTATTCCTAACAACTAAGGTACAAGTGATTGTGAAACTGAGCCTTCCAATGCAGGAATGACCACAATTTGTACATACAATTTATCTGTATAAAAATAAAAATTGTAGCCTGCTAATTGAGTCAGAGCTACAAATCAGGGCAATTTCTTTAGAATCAGCTACCCAAAACCTCAAGCCATTGTGTCTTGAGTGAATTCAGTTTGAGCCTATTTCTCCCAATAGTCTTCAGTCACTGGATCAGCTGTAAAGCAGGGGATACTGTGGCACTCTGAAAGAGCAGCAGGAGACCATTCTTGCATCCAGGCTTGGAGCAGGATTTTGGCCTGAAATCCAACCGCCAAAGACCCAGATAATCCACTATTAAAAAGAGAAGGTGGCAAACCAATTTAAAATTAACAAAATAATTGCACTTCATTATTTCTCGAAAAACACCATGGCTTGAATTCAACCTCCTGTCACCAAGCAAGATATCTTAACCAACCATGAGCAGCAGAGATCCAAGTGAGTCGTGGCAAACTTGACACTACAGACAGCCTTGATTCCTCAAGTGCCCAGGTCACTTCAAACAAAGCTCCTGTCATCTCCAACCCTCACTCTGTCCAACTAGAACTCAACTCTATTTTATAATTGTATGTATGTATGTATGTATATATGTATTCTAATTTTATTTGCCAACAGCTGCAAGAATTCTTCATGGTAACTGTCCAGATCTTCTTGGCAATTGACATTCCTTAAAAGGGTAATCTTAAAAAGGGGCTGCTGGATAACATTCAGAAAATACAGTTAAGAGCAGCAAAGATGTCCCTTTTGCCACTGACTGTCCAGTTAGATTCCTGATGAGTCTTCCCCTCCAAAAATGAACTGGTTAGCTCCTCTGCTCTTCATTTCCATGAGCTATTCTGGAAGGCAAGGAACTGCAGCGGTTATGTGAAGAGAAGAGGCCACCCAGTGCAAGTTTCCTTAGTGCTCTCTTATTCCAATGGATTTTGATCAAATTGCTCACCAGATCTCAGAAAACCCTGAAAAACTGTGAAAACCCAGTGGATCCATTAAGTGCCTGGGGTAGACTGATCTAATCACTCCTTCCTCACTTTTTTGGTTCTTTTTCTTATTTCCATATTACTAGAGTTCTGGAAATAAATTATGGAAAGGAAATAAAGACTCTTTCTATCTGGCAGGACTACCTGATTCGGCAACAGCTTTGTTCCCTATGCCATCCATCTAGTAAACTCACAACATTCATGTTTCTCGCCATGTACATGTATACATCCAAACTAGACTGTGTTGTTTCTCTGTGTCATATCTGGGTATATGCTTAATTTTGTGTTTGTTTATTCTGTCATGGTTATGTTACATTGGAGGTGGAGACCCTTTGAGAGCTATATGCAATGAAATTTCATTTTAATGTATGCTGACTGGCATACATTCAAAATGACAATAAAGCTATTCTATTCTATTCTATTCATCAATTCAGTTCTATTCAGCAGGATAACTTTTGGGGATGTGGGAAAAATGTAAAAGAAACATAGGCCAAATGAATCTGATGGTTGCAAAAGACTACGAAGACATTATCTGGGCCACAAGTTCAGCAACAGTTGCTAACTCTTCCGTTCTAAGCACTCTTTTCATGGTCTCATGATCAAATTAGAATATATATATATTAGAATATATATATATATATATATATATATATATATATATATATATATATATATATATATATATTATTTTATTCATCATAAGCAGAGTATATATTTCTCAGCCCATGCTTCCCAATATGCACATGCCCATAGAAACATACAGGTGCCTTTCAAGGAAACACACAGGGGCAACTCACACAGCATCCACCCTAATTAGACTATCTCTCTCACATGTACACATCAAACAGTACTGTAAATCTTCAAAAGTTAAGTCTTGCGAAAGTTAGTTGGTTTCCAAGAAAACTCTGAAAAGTTTACTTATTTAAAAACAAACAAAATATGATGTTCCATTTCTAAACATTTCCAAAAACCACTTACTTTTTTGAGTTTAGACTGATCATCCTTATAAGTGATCATCAGGGCTAAAGCTAGATCGCCTTTCTCTCTTCGAGTACCTTCACAGAGAAGAGGATGCTCTGCTTCACTCACTGTTGTCTTCATGCCTGCAAAGCAGAATCCAAGAATGTTGTCCTACTTTATGTAAGTACTAAAAGGTTCCTACTAGGGCAAGGCATTTTCTTCAAAGTTTTCTGCTTCTGAGGCCTGGGCTTCCCATTATTTCAATTCTATTTAGGTAATGCAAGGAGAGAATTCCACTTCTGAATCCAGATCACTACGTGACATGGGTAGGATCTCTTTTAAAATTATAGGAACAAATGTAGAGGGGGGAAAAAACTAAGCACTCACCAAGTGCTGCCACGGCTGCCTCAAAGCCAAGTTCTTCATCTCCAGGCATTTCATTGTTCCAATTACGGCTTGGGGGTCTTGACCCTGTAGGGGAAACCACTTGGACAGGAACAGAGATATTAATTAGCTCTGCAGAGAATAAACATTGCCTGGACTGGCAAAGAAAAAAGCAGTGCAAATATTGTATTTTAACAACTTGTACAATATCGCTACAGTTAAACCAACATGATCAAATTTTTCTCAATTCCATATTGAGACACTTTATCCTACTGAAGACATTTCTTTTACAACTCTAATTGTAATTTAACACATGGCACATGTGGTAATTCAGAATGAAAAGAGGATTGCAGTCACCACAAGGAAGAGTGCATTGTTTTGGCTTCCTCAGAGCTGTAAAATATGATCTCAGATTTGGTGCTTTATCTGAAAAAAAAAAAAGAATCTGCAGTAGAGATTCGGCAAGTAGTCACCGAAACTGGCCACCTGCTTTAAGAAGCTGGGCATGACACCTATATAAATTAGAGCAACTTTGTTTCCCCTGGTGCCCACTGAATCCTTTGATTCCCATCAGATCCAGGCCAGCAACAGGGATAAATTAGTTTGTACCTCTAAGTTTCTGGTGAGTAATTTATAGGAGGGCTATCTGTTGGTAATATTAGGACATAGTTAAGGATGTTTTAGAGACTGACTGACAATCCCCTATTCAGATAGGCTTTGTGACGAAAGATAAGCTCAGGACTTCCACAGCTCCTTCACATGTAAGCAGGTGTTAACAGGTGTATTTTTTTTAACCTTACAAAAAACATGAAGTTCTCATGGACACATGAACCAACAGACATAAATGAACAGACTGTGGAAAGTGTAGAGGGATGAGCAAACCTTTCCTCAAGGGGCTTTCTCTTTGGGTAAATATGCAGGGGTTTTACCTGGAGCACATAAGACATCAAATATGAAGCTAGCTAGCATGAGAGGCAGGACAGGGCGGTAATCACACAATGTTCCTTCCCTCAGCTCTTCAGCCCTCCCCCGAATAGTATTCATCTCGCTAGAGCCAAGTGGGATCTTCTTCAACAAGGCCACGATCTCAGACTCCTGGTATGCCAGCTTGACCTATGTGATATGGATCAGGCAGAAATATGCACAAGGCTTTTATTTTAATGAACACATTATTGTACACAAAGACTGGATAATAACATTAAGAAAAAATGCTTTGTAGTGAGGCGTAAGAATCCTTGCCTCAGGCTGAGAGGACTGTTTTTATCCAGTGAAGGCTACCAAGAAATTCCCTAACTTTGGGGACAAAACTCAATCTATGATCCTCTGCAGAGCCGTACAAAAGTCTATGTAAGTCTGTGAAGAATATGCATCTGGAACTGCACATTTTGGAAACTAAACAAAATAACCAGCTAACAGATTCTATCAAAAGCACTACAAGTAGTCCTTGATTTATGGTTTAGCAACTGTTTGACAGCACTGTAAAAAGTAACTTATGACTGGTCCTCACACTTATGCCCATCACAGTGTCCCTGCAATCATGTGATCAAAATCTGGGTACTTGGCAACTGGCTTGTATTTATGACAACTGCAGTATCCTGCAGCTGTGTGATTGCCAAGGTAGCAGAGAAAGTCATGGGTCACAGTCATGTGATGTCTCATTTAATGATCACACTCCACAGAAATACATTTTCCAGACCCAGTTGTGGTCATAAGTTAAGGACTACCTATACTGTATCACTGTGGGCTGTAAAAAATGGTCAGCCTATTATAATAGTATTACAACAATAGCACACTAGTTTTTATCTAGAGTTTAGGGGAAATTCTTTCAGCCAAATAATTTGAACCAAGAGATAGAGGTGCAAAACCAAAACCTCAGGCAGTTTCATTAATGATATAATCTTTCATTATCCTCAGGATTGTCTAGGTACGCAATTTCCTCCCCCCTCCCATTAAAGTGCTAAATAAGCCACCAAATACCGTGTTTCCCCGAAAATAAGACCCTGTCTTATTATGTTTTTTTGCCATCAAAAAAGACACCAGGTTTTATTTTCGGGGGGAGTCATCCACTGACTAACCTGCGCTGGTCTCCCCCAGCCTCCTTTTCTCTGTCAGAGGCCTCCAGGAACTTCTTCTTCTGCAACCAGCATGGCTTTGCTGAAGGCCTCTGCAGCCGACAGCAGAGTTCCAGATTGATCCGCAACTTTGCTATCAGCCCTAGAGGTCTTCAGGAAAGCCTTGCCAGTCTTGCCGGCTGCAGAAGAAATGGGTCGGCAAGGCAGGTGTCGGGGTGTGTGAGGCCTGGCTACAACAATCCAAAAGTAAGCAGTAGGGCAGCTCCACCCCCCATCTCCACCCTAGCTTAATTTTTACCCATCCATTCAAGTGGGTGGGATCTTAATTAGGGCTTATTTTGGGGAGTAGGGCTTATATTGGGCTCACATGTAAAAATCAAGCTAGGACTTACTTTTAGGGTAGGTCATATTTTGGGGAAAACGGAGGAAACAGGGCACATACCTCCAGGGCCTTGGTTGATGCTGGTGGCCTCTGTAACTCCAGAGCAAACATGCCAATCTGGAAAGCTAGATTGTGATATTCCTGCCGCTCACTCAGTACAGTCAGCAGAAAAGCAGCTTTGGATAAAGTATTTGTTGCCATCCAAGTCTGTTTGCTGGTAGATACTTTGTTTTTCTTTCCCTGTAGGATGGAGAATTAGAAGGCTGAATGTGAATTTCTCTGTGCTTGATTCTATTAAAAAACAATTTAAAAAAGATAAGCACGCTAGGAACTGATTTCAATTATATGCCATTTTAGATGTATAAAAACATGGATTCTTGTCACTCCTTTTTCTTAAGGGCTACACGCCTAGTCATAGCAGCAGCTAACTACCCTTGGCTGAGCAGGATTAGCAGATCTGAACAGGAGATAATCAGGATATCCCAGACTACAAACCACACTAGGAAACTGGGAGAACATTTAAGAAGAAAAGTAACTGCATTTTCCCATGTTGCTTAGCTTAACTTAAGGGAATCCTTACCCTTTGACACATCTTTAATGTACATATTTGACGTGCATATTTATAATCAGAGAAGTTCATTTCAAAACACAGAGCAACTACAACTGAGTAATTAGCTTCATTCATATTAAAATACGAATACATCTGATTTCCTAGCCTCAGCTGAAATTCTGATTTCAATTGTGCCCCATCAGGGCAAATTCAGTCTAGACCAGGGCTATCAAATTTCCAGCCTGCAGACCAGATGCATCATGTGCTGGCCATGCCCATGCCTGGTTTAGCAAAAGGGGAGGGGAGAGAAAGTCCTGATTTGCCACTTGACAGTGCCGTGACAACAAGCGTTTGACACCCTTGGTCCAGATCCATCCCAAGAAGGTTATGTGAGGAAAAATCTATACATAAAACAAAATGAGCCAATAGAAGCTTTACAAAGAATGCTATATATTCACCATATGAGAGAATAGTATTTGTTTTTATTTGCACTATGTCATAAACTTTTGAAAGTAAAATGCAACTCAGCTTCAGCATCATTAAAGAAATATTTTTTTTAATAAAGTGACTTTGTAGATAAAGCATAAATTTAAAGGAAAAAAACTCTAAAATTTGCCATCCATTTTAATGAGCAATTCTGATTTATACTTCCCAATGCTTTACCTTCACACCCTCATTTACTTTAACCAATAGATGTTTTTAGGAATAAAAAGATATGAGAATCAAATATACCTGTCTGTCCTTGGAATAAGGATAGGACATAAGTGTGCTTTAAATGAATAAATAAGCAATGTGAGATTTCTTTTCTCTACAAGGTGACAAAAAAGATGCTCCTCAGAACCACATCTGAACAACTTTAAGTGAAATGGAGTAACTCTGTAATATGGAGTAATTATGCCTCACTCAATTCTTCATATATTGCGTTACTTGCACTCATATATTCAGTATTCAGTATTTTCTAATATATTTTTTGAAAACCTGTTTGGTGTTGTGGTTAAACATCAGGCTAAAAACCAGGAGATTGTGAGCTGGGGCCCCACTTTGGGCACAAAGCCAGTTGGGTGACCTGGGGAAGTCCCTCTCTCAGCTCTTTCGGGAGAGGCCATGGCAAATTTGTTATGGGAGTTCCCAAGAATTGGATGCAATTGAATAAAGAAGAAAACTCCTTTGTGGCAAAATGAGGGTGAGGCGTTCCTATTTGTATCAAAAAGCATTTCTACTCATTCAGCTCTTTTCTTTTAAGATTCAATCACACCTTGCATTAGAATTCAAAAGTTCCTTCAGTGTTTCAATACCTTTATCATCCAAAATCATATAATCCTCACCATCCACCTTTTCTTGTTCATTTTTAATCCCAACACACAATCCTTGAGGGAGTGCAGTTACTTCCTCTACTCCTTGCAACAGCTATTCTTACTCCCAACATTATATTTCTTCCAGGTCCATTATCCCACACTGAACATCATTCTATAACAGTTGCAAAGAAATTAGCTAAAGCTCTTCAGAAGATGCATAGAAAACATAGATTCATAGGGCTGGAAGGAACCTCAGAAGTCTTCTAGTCCAACCCCCACCGCACCTCAATGGTTAAGGCAGGAGATAACCATTATAAGTACAGGTTGTTCTGCAGCTGGCCTGTTGTTTCCCCACCACCATCACAGTGGAGAATGTGGTGATGGACAGAAAGCATTACAACAGAGGAAGACAGCATCCAATAGGGAATGCACTTCAAAAGGAACGCAATCAATTATCTCAAAATATCATAGCATAACTATCAACTGGCCCTTCAAAGTAAGAGTTTATACTTATTACAGCATTAACATTATCCACAGCTACACACACATCTAAAACTCTTACTAGCTATTATCCGACTCTGGTCTTCCCATTTAAATTATGTTTCTATCAGTATTGTACCTTGGTTGGGGGTTGCTCCACTTTGAGATCAGGAGGGTTAGCCAGTAAGTCTTTTGCAAGTTCCACAGTGAGACGACAAGCTTCACTGCTATAGCCGTGTGCATGAAGAGCCTCTGCGCAGGCAAACAGGACCTGTAAATTGAGAATTGCAGCAAAACCAGTCTAATTCTTGCTTCCTTTTCTCTCCGTTCTCAGTCTTATAGGCCTAGGAACTTCACTGCTGAAACTCAGGGCATCTCTTGTTGCCGTTCCCATGGGAGAGACAGATTACAATTATACTGTTTCTTAAGTCCTCCAATAAGCATATCACAAAAAATAACTCAACTTTCTCCAAGTCCCAGTTCAATCGAGCCACTTGTGGGAAATGCCCAACATTCCTTGCACTCCCTTACCAACCCCTACCTGCACATTTGGAGTGTGTGACTCTTCAGGTCCAACACAGGAGAGGTACGCAATGGCTACCATGCGAGGCAAGAAATAAACTGAGAGAAACACATGATGATCCACGTGCTCAATGCTCTGTAGTCTGACTGACAGTTTAAAATCTCAAGCAGAAGTTCAGTTATGTAAAATCCATTTGGAAATGCAGATACAAAGAATGCAATTCAGAACTTCTGCATGAAACGTGTATCTTACTACTAAATTTTGTACCTTTCATTAATCCTATAGTCTTGTCAAAATGGCTGACATAACACAGCATGCTACAAATTACTATTATGCAAAATATGCCTGAATTACATTCTTTTTTCCTTGATCAAGTGCTACAGATTAAAGTTAACCCAGAAAAATAAATTTATCAATATTGATTCAAATATTATTTATAAAGTTGTTATTTTAGTTTCATAGTCCTTCACTGTTACATAATAAGATAAATGTTTTTCATTCTTCCCAGCAGGAACATATACTGTGGGAGCCTAATGAGTCAGGAGCTTACAGGCCTACCTCCATTCGATTTTCTTGCTCCAAGGGTTTTATTCCAGCAAACATGTCTTGTTCCTCTTCAATCCCACCCTCTGCTTTCTCATCTTCTTCCTTAGCCACCTCCTGGGGATTTAAATAATACACTTGATAATCATCTTCTTCCTCTTCTCCTCCAGCAGCGCCATTTTCCTCCACCTCTTTTGGCTTTGAACATACCCCAGCACTACTTTCATCAGGACCATGGAGGTCATCGTCTCCACTGCCCACTTCCTCCACGGGTTCCTTTGAAAGTTTCTTTGTGGAAGGACTGCTTCTGAGGGTAGGCTCGGTTGCCTCAGAGAAATACACCCCACCATCATCCTCAAAAGTATCTCTGTAGCTTCTGCTCAACGGGCTGTCGGTGAAACTGAATGTATTGCTTGCCTCTGCTCCAAGAGCCAAGCTGCTGTCATCTAAAGTCAATTCAGCCAAGTCCGGCTCCAAAGAGCTGTCCTCACTGCTCATACGACGCTTCCCACCATGTTTGCTGGCTAAGTTCTTTCCCACCGGAAGCTTGCCCTTGTTCACGGCTGTTTTATATGAAGCTTTGTCACCTTCTGCTGAAAGTCTTCTCAGAACCCGCTGGGGGCCTTCAGACACAACTTTCCGTTTCCCAATAAGTTCTTTGGGGCGCACAGCTGGCTCCTGAGAGACAAGCCGTGACCTGTCTCCTAGCTGCAAACATGTCCCCATGGCATCTGTTCCATGGCCTCTCCCTGCATCAGAAAAATTTTCTATACACGGTGGCCTGCAGTTCCTCTGCTGAATGGCCTTTACCCAACAAAAGGAGTTCTTTTTGTCAGCACTGCTGTAGGTGATGCCTGGAATAGGATACGCCTCCTCCCAATTGAAGTAGCAAGCTTCCACGGCTGGTTTGAATCCATGGAATAACTTCTCAAGAGACTTCTTATGCTGCCCTCTTTTGACATTGTCTATTACCTTCAACTGCCACTGCCTTAGCTGCATGCACAAGTCCCTTCGCCTAGCCAGCATGGAAAGAAAGAAACAAGTAAGAGGCAAAAGTGACCTATTAAAAGCAAACATCAAAATGTATTGTTTGCTCATTTAATTTCTTGCTAATCAAGTACTCTTACATTTTTTATCAGAACTCTAATATTCTAATACTTAATTTCATTTTTATGTCACAGAAAAAAATCCTCAAATAATCAAAGCTCCTATGAAAATTCCTAACACCGATCCTAGTAGCAATTTAGTTAGTTGCCTATACAGTTCATGACAGAGTTCTCCAACGTTTCCACCTTTGTGGACCTGTGTGGGGAGAAGAGGGGACAGTTCCATGCAAGTGGAGCATGCAGCTCCATTTGCACAAGTGGTGTGCCGGCGTGCCTGCCGTTCACTTAAATGGAGCCCGTGTGCTAGTCTGCTGCTTGCATAAGTGAAGATGCTTGGGCACATTTGCCAGCAGTTTCTACAGCCCGATTGCAATCCCCTCACTGCCCACTAGTGGGCTGCGGCCCACAGGCTGAGCACCCCTGGTCTATTGGGTTTGCAAAGAAATTCAAAGGAAATATTCTTAGATCCCACTGGATACGCTCCACGTTTGATATTGTAAGTATATTGTTTGAGTTGTAAGTTATAGGTCTTCAAAAGCAAGATAATGTTTTTAATTAAAAATTTAAAACATGCTTAAGAAAAATGTAAAGCAAACATTTTTTTATAGAAAATATGAGAGCAAATACAGTACTACTCATTATGACTATGTTTTTTAATAGTTGGAACAGGAATTCAAGAAAACATAGGTTAAACTGACAAAAAGTTTTTAAAATATTTCAATGCCATGTAACACCCATCTATGTTTGGAGTAAGATGCAATCAAGCAAAGAAACTGGATATGAACATTACAACAAAAACAATAGGCAAGTATCCATTAATAGACTTTTGCCAAGGTCCTCTTTGTTATGGACTTTCAGAATTACACCTACCGGTGAGGGCTGATGGTTGGATCCAAAACAGCAAGTCTCCAAAGAACCACCATCTCATCACACATACTTGCACAAGCATGAGCAGCAACTTCAGACTGACCATTGCCCCGGCCAGTGTGCCCACTTGCACTACTATGGGATGCAGAAGTCCTTACACTGTACCACCAGCCAGTTATCTGTAGACCAATGATGCAGAATGTCAGATGCTCAAACTTCATACTTATTTTTTCTTAATCCAGTGGACTGCATGATTCTTCAATTCTAACTATTTGTCAGAAACATGTGCGAGACATTATAAATCACAGAGTTGGAAGTCTCTTCTGGTCCAATCATCTGCTCATGGTAGGAATTCTCAGGTCATCCCAGACAAATGGATCGCCAGCTAATGTTTAGAAACCTCATAGAGTGGAACATCCATACTCTCTTCTAGGAGGTAGGATGTTCCATTATTTATAGCTTTCACATACAAAAAAATCTTCCTGAGTATGGATGTCCATGTTTAGCTTCCATCCATCGATTTTTATTCTACCTCCAAGCGTTACAGAGAATAAATCCATATCCTGTTCTTCAAATGTTAAAAGATTGCTATCATGTCTCTCTTAAACTATCTCAAGTTTAGCTTAAAAGTTATTTTACCATTTATTTTTAGGGTTTAGCTCTCCTCCCCCTCACAATTTCCCCCATCTCCTCTGCATTCTTTCCTTAGTGTCCTTCTCATACTGAGAGAACCAGAATTCAGCACATCATTCTAAGTGCAATCTGACTAGTGCAACACGGAGCAGTACTATTTTTTATGATCTCATTGCTATATTGCTGTTGATGCAACCCAAGTGTGTCGAAGTGAATTTTTTAATTCTTTTGTGGAATTAGAGACCAAAAATCAGGGCTTTGCTTCCATGAGTCTTAACACACCAATTTCCTGCTTTATTTGGCCAAAAAGAGCACCATCACAGAAAAAACATAGGCTGAATATATATGGAATAGAGCCTTACAGAAATAGTATTTCAATTACTGCCTCTTTTTTTTGGCTAAACACATTTAAAAAATAAACCACCAAAAATTGGCTAAATTCTAGAAATGGAAATTGATGGTGTCCAAACAATAGTTTGTGGAATAGCCACCTCTGTTCTAACACTATATTGCTGTACTGTTAGGCATTTTTCTGATTCTTCATTTTCCTTCAAATTTCTAGATAAGCGACATGACCATTTCATCCGATGCACAAGTTTCTGTGAGAATCTGTTTAACAAAGGAAATAATACCTGTTCATATGTTAGACACTGGTCTGTCAGGATCTCCAGAAGAGGAGCTGCATTGGTATCCCGTCTCTTAAACATCTCACGTACAATTGAAAGCAGGTTCCATATGCCTTCTGGTTCTCTCCCTCTCAGGGGGCGTAACAGACAGGCCCACTCAGCAGCAGCCGGAGGCTCCGTAGAGGACAAGTACATGGAATTCACATCACTGTCCCGTTGGAAAAAGTGGGTGGGGGGAAGAGATGGCAGAACTTAAAACTGATGCTTGAACATCGGATAATAATTTATGAAACTCTGAATTTAGGAGACTTCTTTATAAATTTTATCTCCTTAATCCATCTGTCCAATCAGGAAGAGTCTAGTGTATGGCAACTCCCTCCCACCAAATATTTTTGTATCACTTCAGTCCTGTTTTGTTGCTTACTGTAGTTATTTCACCCAAATTAAATTTTGTGATTTTAAAATTAGTTTTCCCTTTGAGCTGCATATGGAACATCAACATTGTGAAATAATGTGGCTGAGATTTAAGAAATCGTAGGTTGTATTTTCAACACAGCCATTTTCTGGCTTTGCTCATTGCACGTTTTCCCAAACATACTGAGCATCAAAATAAGATCTACATACAAGCTTCAATCTGAAAATATGCACACAGGCAGAATTGTATGTCATCCACATACTATTGATACTAAATCTTAAAATTTCAAACATACTCCTCCAATATTTTACATAACTATAAAATAGGCCAATGACCAGGAGATTTAGCGGGTATCTTTCCAGGACCCCTTCTAAAATTGGTTTCAAGAATTCTGTCTATATTCTTATGCTATAAAAGTAGAATAACAGCTCTTTTAATTGGACAAATAAATACTAAAAGCACATTAGTACTTATTAGTGGATGAAAGTTCCACTAATTGTGGCAAATTACATTGATAGAAGTGAGTCTCCAAAATTCCTCAAAAATTATCATAGCAAATCACTGAGCAATTCACTCACTCTCCCATGAGCTCAAACAAAAAAGCAACATTTATTACTGGTAACAGCTATATTGAACAACTTTGAATGAATCCAATGTAGTGTAATTTTTTTTAATCTAAAATAGGAAACTTGATGGATTTCTTGAACTAGAGGTAGCTCAGATCTGTTATACATACTAGGAATTTTGAAATAGCACAATAGCTGTTTTAGAAATTATAGGGCTGGCCCTTGAATCTCCTTTTTTAGGAGAAATCCTTGTCCTTTGAAAGGAGGTAGGAATTGCAGCCTCAATGGCAGGAAATCCTTTAGGATCAATATGAAAGAAGAATTTTCCAGTACTTCAGAGGGGCGGGGATTCCTTTGTTTTTATGACCCCCTTGTATCATGATCTTCAAACTGGACCATTGAATTGAGAGAATGGTTCAGAGGTTGGAGAGACCCAAATTTAGTGTCTCCTTCTCAGAAATAGGAGACATTATATATCTTCTCAATGGCTAGGTAGTCTTGTCACAAACAGTGCTTAATGCAAAAGTCAAGAATTTTTTAGATTGCATGTGGCTACACTATAACTGCCTTGTACAAAATTGCTATACAGAGGATGTTTCCATACAAACTTTTGTGGTTTTACTGCTAAGCATTTATCCCTCAACTTAGGTTCCTTTTTTGGCTGCTATCTCCTTGAGATTCTTAGCTTCTACATTCTTCCTGTTCAGCCTGAATGCTTTGCATAATGGTTTGTTCATCCCAGAAATGCACCCTCAGCTGGATCCAACAAAATGGCGAAGGTCAGCTATGGAAAACAGTAGTGGCAGTCCATACATCTAGAAAGTGCAACAGAAATATGTGGTGGACTGTAGGGCTCCCAAAAGGGGAGAAATGGGGGGGGAGGGGAGGGGGAGGAGTTACACAGGTGGGGGAATTGAAGTGTTCCTGTGGCCATAAATGTGGATGAGCTCAAATTTTGATCATGTGATTGCAGAGATGCTGCAATGCATTTTCAGCATCATAACTTCAAATGGTTGCTGAATGATATGTATCAAGGATTATTTGTATACAACTTATGATTCACATGTTGAAATATAGCTGATCAAATATATATAGCTCTCCACCTAAATTAAAAAAAACATTATCTTTTACTGTCTTTCTAAAACTACAAAAACAAATAAGAGTCCAGAAAGGCAAGATGCTGGTGTTTGCATTTGACTTTGCAAATCTGCACAAATTGTAAAGGAAGAAGAAAATTTCAGTTACCTAAATACAACAGGAGAGGGACCACAAAATTTGTGAAGAGTTTTCTTTATATTGTCACTTAATGTAGATTCATCCAAGTACCAGGTGCTTTGATCAGAGGCAGATGGACCAGCAGTAGGATCTTAGGAAAAAGCAGAAACGTTCTTTCAGTTCCAAAGAGTTTGTTACCCCCTCTACTTATAAGGTTGCAGGTAAAACAAGGAGTGAGCCTTATTTTTACCTCAGAAATACTGAAACTAGTATATATTTGAAAATTGATACAACCTACCTTCCTACTTCTTAATAGAGAAAAAGTTTCATATGAACAACTCAAGAGAATCATGATCAGTATACTTAATCTGCTATATCTCTATGCTTTTTAGTTATTGGCAGCCTAAAGTGCTACCATGTTAGAAACTAAATGTATTTGCATATTTGAAAACCATTGTTTCAATTATACTGTTTTAGTATAATAAAATCCACAGCATTATTTATTACCTGGGGCTCCACATACAGTGTTGATGGCAGTGGATTGAGAGGATAGCAGCTCATCAAGTAGACGCTGAGCAGTTGGAAGTATCTAAGAGTAAGAAAAACACGTGATGCTGATTTTAAATGTTCTTCCAGAAATAAAGATAACCATGGTAATTTTAATCAAAACCAGATGTTTATTTAAACTAACAAGAAACATCTGGTTTTGCTTAAAATTACCATGGTTATTAGTCTTTAAAACAATCACGTCTATTTCTATTTAACCTTAGTATTAATTATGTTTCACTTATATAATTTGAATATCTTTCTCATTTCAACTGCACTGAAGCTTTGCTCAGAATGTAAGCCAATAAAAGAATATTGCAGAATGCAGGCAGTCCTTAACTTACAACTGTATGTTTAATGACAACTCAAAATTACAAGTCCTGGAAAAAGTAACTGTCCTATGGTGGTGCAGTGATTAGGATGCAGTATTGCAGGCTAATTCTGCTGACTGCCAGCAGTTTGATTCTGCTCAAGGTAGATTCAGCTTTCATCAGTAAAATGAGGACCCTGATTGTTGGGGGCAATATGCTGACTCTATAAACTGCTTAGAGAGGTCTGCAAAGCACTGTGAAACAGTATATAAGTGCTATTGCTAGTGCTAATGTTGCAACTGTCACACCATCATCATGGTCATGTGATCACAAATCAAGCATTTGGTAACTAGCTCGTATTTGACTGGTTGCAGCATCCTAAAGTCACTGATTACAATTTCTTGCTGACTTATGGCAAAATCACACATTGGGGAGCTAGATCCACTTAACAACCACATGATTCATTTAACAACTGCTATAAAATTGTTCTAAAACCGGCAACTCAGCATATAACCTCAACAATTTATAACAGAAATTCCCAACTGTGGTTGTAACTTGAGGACTACCTGTAGTTGACCATTCAAAATGACACCTTGGATCTCAAACAGAAATTGCTTGGCCCCAGACATGACCAAAACTACCAAATCCTCTTTGCTGCTGACCATCAGGCTTTAAAAAACAGCTTTTAACTTAGGAAGTTAATGCTCTGCAGAACAAACCAAATATTCAGGTTCCAGCATTTTTTTAACTACAAAAATACCTCTAAATTCCATGTAGGAGTTTTTTTCTAACAATCCTATAAGCCCTACAAGGGTGCTTAGAGACATTCTTAGAAAATAAAATTAGTGAAAAACTACAGCCTGTAGTTTTGCTTTGGACATGTCCATTTGCCCCAGAATGACACAGGCAAGGATTTGAGGGCACAAACAGCCTCTGCAGACCTAGAGGAAATGGCATGGTACGTTACTTCACTTTCTGACAAGGAGCCATTGTGTAGCTACCTACCTGCCTTGTGGAAACCATTTTTAATAGGCTGATCTCTGCTGCCCCCATGACAATCATCGAGTGAGATAGTTCATGCCAACCTCTAAAAATTACAATATATTCACCAACCCAAAGAAATCCCCTAATCCTGGTCTAAATTTGTTGATTGGGCTATCTTTGGACTACTGGATCATCTGTCCAAGTTGTTGTTTTTTTTTGGCCTTGAAATGGCAGTTTAACTACTAGGTCACTGGGTTCATTCTGTGATTGGTTTAATGTTCAGATGAGAGTGAAAAGAGTACAGAAGCATCCACAGCAAACTACAATACCATCATTTCTTGGGTACTGACAACTTTCTCCCTGCAATGCCCATGAGAGAGAATTCTAGAGTAAGGCAAACCCAGGTTAATCTTTGGGTTAAGGAAGCACCTGATTCACTGACTCAGAAAGTCTATTACCAAGCTTAGATTTACAGCTTTCAAACAACACAAAGATCTAATTTCTACTTGACAAAAAAAAAGCTATTTTGATTTGTAAGAACCCTGCTTCCAATTTAACCAAATTTAGATCACATAGATGTAAACCACGACTTACATCATTTTTTTTCAGGAGCTAATACTAAATGGAGAAAGAAAAACCTCATGCATCACCTCCGTTGTGCATTAATATTAAAAAGTTTTTATACAATCTACTGCTATGGGCACTGATGCATGGTTATATATTGGTAATGCTTTTCAGGAATTTGAGTTGTGTTTTATAATATGTAAATGCTATTCAAAAAAGGAAGGAAGGAAATGGAGAAAGAATGATATTAGTTTGCAGTTGTACTCACACTTACTTGAGACTGTTATTTAACACAACTGAATTTCTTTTTAAAATATATAAACACTGGAAGCTATCAGGCTGTACTCCTATAAAGGTTGGTTTAGGAGTAAGCCCAAGTTAATGGAGTACTTCAATGTAAATCATTTTAGTGCTGCTGTACTAATAATCATACAAAAAGAATGAAGCTAAAGGAGGGTGACCTTTTCAAATTATGTTTGCAAAGGAGATATCCATCAATATTATTCAAATTTATTTGTCTGGAGTCTGACAGTGCATGAACAAGTAAATGAAGAAATAAATACATAGAACTTTTATACAATAATCTGGTATAATCAGCCAATATAGAATGGAGTCTATTAGCTGCTCCACTTCAGTCAGTAAATGTCTTGGGCCTAACCTAACTCTATGTATGTGTTTTTTTTAAAATGTTAACATTCCTGTTTGTGTATTTGTTTTTAAGGAAATTATTGCATCAAACCAATTAAAAAAGAAAAAATACCTACATAAACAAGGGTTGTTGTGACATCTGGAAGCTAATTTCATAAGGTAAAGCACCCCTCCCCCTGTGAATTTTTTCAGCCCTCTTTCATCCTTCTTTCTTTGTAAAATAATAAATTTTAATAAATATAAATAAATTATAATATTATAAATTATAATTTAAATGTTGAGAGACTACACATATCAAGAATCTGTTGCTATACATCATATGTCATTCCGACGTTGTATAATAATTATTTTGGGCATTTCTCATACATGAAAAATTCTGATTTTAATGTACTGAAATGTTGGAGATACACTGAAGAACATAATGCAATATTTATCAGCAATGCTCTCTAGTTACACCAACAATACAGACTATAACTCAAAGTATGGAAATGATAAAGGCACTTAAACAAGGTGAATTCCAGCTTTGAAACTGCACTTTCAAACATCAAGTATTCCCAACATTTTATGTTGTATTAACCTCATGTGAATATAATGTGCAATAATCTTCTTATTTCAAAGTCTATCTGTTTCATATTAAGATGGTTACCCACCTACGACTTCAGTTGAGTCCTTCAGAACCTCTAGCAAGTGTAAAACCTGGACACTGATGGCATCAGGACCAAACTATATGTGATTAAATGGAATGAACTACCAAGAAGTACTTTTATCTAAGTCAAGCTATTTTGTTCTGCAGAAATTTTAAAAAATAGCTACATCAGAATTAAAACATCCGAAAACAGATTTACTATAAATTCGTAATGTCAAATATAAAATCTTCATACATAAGGGAATAAAAGTTCTTTCCATGACCTTATGTATTCCATAGCTTTCAACATTAGTTGTATTTATTTTATTCTATTTGCTTTGTTTAAGGCAAAAAGTCTTGGACTTGATATATTGCATTTATGTGCTTCTTTAGGCCTAGAAATCATATACTATAAAAGGGCAACATCTGTGTTACTTCCATGAACAAAGTATTAACCTTTTAAAAAAATTATTTTCACTATTTAGTAAAATGTATTTCTTCAAATGTAAATATGCGAGCATTCATTATTAACACAGAGGAAAGAACCTGCTATAAATTCCAATCACTTGGATTTATCATGGTCTGGAGAAACGTTTACTGTATCACAGATGTGGGCATTCACAATGAAGTAACCATTATTTTGGGCAGGTAGGAAAATGTTATACAGGTCTCTAGTAAAGAAATTGGAAGAAGACGATGGATTCATCTAGTTGCCATACCTCCATGGACACTGTAGGAACTCTTCCAGTGACCTGCAGCAAACATGTGCCATGTTTGTCTTTCTGCCTGAAGACAGCATAAACTACATGGGCAACAAACGGCTCTGTTGGAAGAGAAGATGAAGGGACTTGAGGAATGTCCTTGTATATCCAACTTATTTATTTATTTATCTATCTATTTATTTAAGCAGTTTATCTTGTTCATGAATTTACTGCTTGTTATAATAAGGCCTGGTGAAGTGATATTTCTCATTAGGGACAATTTGAGAATTTTTAGATGAAAGTCAGAAAGCCTTCCTAAAAGACTATCAGAAAAAGAAGGTTTTAAAGAAAGAAAAAAAGGGTTAGAGGAAGTGAACAGAAGAATATGATATACCTAGTGAAATATGAGGCTTCGTTTGTACGGATTGAGGCTGTTGAGGAACTAACTAGCAGTTCCCAGACTAGGGATGTAAAGATGCTACAATTCCCTGATTACAAGGCCACCAAGTGCCATGTCAACTAACCCTAAATTGGGAAGAGCAGGAGGAGGAAGCCTTGACTTTAAATGCTTCGGAACATATGCCAATTCTTGACTTCTTTGACTGCAACGGCCAGTCAATTCTGTGTATGGTTTAAATATGCAATAGGTATTCAAAGTTAACTGAACTATGTCTGCAGTCTTTTGCCAAGTCAGGCTGAAAATAGCTGAGCTAAAATGGGTAGTGTAAGGAGGCTGATTTAGTCAATCCTGCTCATAGAAGCCTGATAGCTGTAGGACTAGAATGACACAATTCCCATGGAAAATGACACAGGGTCACCTATCATAGAGAACTCTGAAAAAAACACTGGGTTAGAAATATATTTATTTATTAAATTTATATGCTGCCCATCTCATTCTGCAAAGCAACTCTGGGTGGCTCCCAATAAAAATAATATTAACTTAACAACAGTAGATACAAAACTAAAAAGCAGAAGGCAAGGATGGTACAATGGGGGCATCTTTCCTATTAATCCACCAATCACACACATCAGGCCCTTCCAGAAGACCAAAAGGTGGGGCCAGATCACACTCAGGTAGCAAGTATCCTAAGAGCAAGAAAATTAATACACTTTAAAAACTAATTGCACAAGTATCTTAATTTCTGAGCAGGTGGGGAAAAGGCACATTAAGCTGGTCTTTGGCCTGACTGAAATGGCACAAAATTTAAAGAACTACAGGTAGAAATATGCAAGAGTTGATAACATCATCTTGTAATTTATGGTAGTAAGGTCTGTAACAACTTAGCAGAATTAAATAGATAACTTTGGATATTAGGGGAACTGGTTTAAAAACCTGAACAATTAGAAATTAGAAAAGAGACCAGAATAGCAAAAGAGGTGAGATTCTGCCTGAAGGCACAATTATAAAGGTCTCCTGAGAATGAAAAATGCTACCCGTATCTAATGAATGCATAACTGAAATGTGATTGTAATAAAGTCAAGTTCTACTGAAGTAGCTCATAATATTTCATGCCAAGAATTGCCCCCAGCTAAGGAGAGAGAGAAGCCACCTAGGCAACAGCGTAACTTTTTGGAATGCCTAGTTTCATGCTATGGACTCAATATGCTGCTCACTTTTGGCCTGTCCTGTTCACATTCATTAGAAATGAACCCACACTAAAATCATGTTTAATAGAGAACTCTGAAAAAAAAACCTCACTGGGTTATAAAGTCTATTTTATACACTATTGGAGGGAAATTAAATGTCAACCCATATTTATCTGCAGTTAAGTGGAGGCAAAAGCAGCCATCTTTGGCTGGAAACCCTTTCTTGGTCTGGGGGGAAAGCAGCAAGAAATTATTCCCCACTTGTCCAATTGGTGCAAGTGGTATCAGTTGGAACAAGGAGTCACCTCAGGCTTGTGTTTCATGTGCATATGAGGTATGAATTGAGCAGAATTGGAAGAGAATCTCCATGCCAGAAGACTTTTTAGTGTACCTGTGTTGAAAGTGGAACAAGAAGCGGCTCCTGTTTCATCTCATGATGATCATATATCTAGCAGCTCTGCTGGGTCTGCAGGACAGTTTTTCTGTTTTTAACCCATGAAAGCTTTTGTAACAATGCTGCTATCTGATAACTCACAGAATCCCACATGTGTTTGCAAAGGTTGGGGAGCCCTTAAATACATCATCTCCCACACCCTTTCCTATTCTTTTATTCAATGGAAATAAATTATTTGTTTAGAAGAACTATTCATAATCATGAGAACATTGCAATTGAACATCTCAGAAAGTTAAAAAAATATAATAAATAGTCTTGAAGCATCCCAAAGAGCAAGATGCTACAAAGGTCAACTAGAACACAAACAGATGAACTAAAATTCATTAGTTAGCTTCAAACCATTTATTATAGATTAAATGAAAACCAAAGCTGTTTATCAAGCAACATTTGTTAACTACCATTCAATGCAAGAATGTGTCACATTTAACTATTCATGTGGATTTTCAAATAACATTGTTTCTTAATTTTCTCCCAATTCAACCATAATGATTCCCATATGTAATGCCTTCTAAAATAGCCCTGTGATTTAGTTCCCTTATACCATAGAAAAGCACGCCAACCCAATAATAAATCATGTCCTTCTAATGTCAACAATCTAGTCTTTCTTAACGTTATCCATTCTTTGGCCCACATTAAGTTTGCAGCTTGGTAATACAACTCCCAATTAGGAAGGCCAAATCCTCCTCTAATTCTAGCATCTTGTAAGGGTTTTAATTTTATTCTCGTTTTCTTACCTTGCCATATATACTTCAACACAATTTTATTTAATTCTTCAAAGTATTCTTTACCTAGCCTAATTGGTATTGCTTGGAACAAATATAAAATTCTGGGTAAAATGTTCATCTTGATTGTTGAAATTCTACCTATCAATGACAATTGTAAGTTTTCCCATTTTTTCAAATCAGTTGCTATCTGCTGTTTAAGTTTAATATAATTATTCTCTTTCAATGTAATACATCTTGACGTCAAATATATTTGAAAATCCCAGTTTGGTTATCAACTATTGAAGCTTTTTCTTATCCTATAACATATAAGAAGGAACAAACAGTTAGATATGGGGAAATATTGGATGAACTTAAAGGGTGAACTTAAAACGATGCAAAATTTAGAAGAACAAGGTATAAAGATGAATTGGTTTTCATATGCGCAAATATGCGCATATGAATTGGTTTTCATATGCGCAAATATGCGCATTCAAGGTATCTTAAAGATTCTAAAACAGAAGGATTTTATGATAAATTGACTGACTTAGATAGGATTTTGACAGGTACTGATGAAAAAGTGATCAAAAAATTATACAATTATTTGCTGGAAATTAAATTAGAGGAAGAACAGGTTAAAGAAACAATGATTGCTTGTGGGAAGAATTTTGGATATGGGATTGATTTAGAGAAATGGCAAAAATTGTGGTCACAAAATTATAAAATGACAATGTCAACAGCATATAAAAAAATTTTGTATAAGATGTTTTATAGGTGGCACTTTCCCCCGACAAGAATAGCAAGAATGTTCAAGAACAAATCTGAAAAGTGCTGGAAATGTCATCAGATACCTGGCTCATATTACCATATATGGTGGACTTGTGAGGAAGCCAGGAAATACTGGACTAGAATTCACATATGGTTGGAAAAAATGATAAAGAAACATATAGATTTGAAACCAGATATTTTTTTATTGGGATCTTACCTGATACATATAATAAAAACTTAAAGTATTTGATTGTATATGTATTAACAGCAGCTAGGATTGTATTTGCTAAAAATTGGAAGAGTGAGAAAATACCATCAGAGGAAGAAATTATTAAGAAAATATTGGATTGTGCTGAAATGAGTAAATTGACATTTGAAATTAGAGAACAAGAAGATTAACAATTTTATGAAGTTTGGGACCTTTTTTATCAATGGTTAGATAATACAATATAATAATAGAATATTTAGAAACTTAGGAAATAATGAATATATATATATATTTTATGTTTTGATAATATGCTTATAAAATTTTATTAAGATAGATTTGGTATGATTTTATGATTTGTTATAAAATAAATTATCTAAATTATAGTTATCTCAAGTATGAATTAATAAAATTATAGTCAAATGATTGTTTAATAATGATATTAGGATACATAATTGTTGATTGATAATATGAGTTATTATGTAACATAATTATTATGATGACCATGAAATAGATGCACAAAAAAGAGTGGCAAACCAACCGATGCACTGTCTGTAAATTTATGAAGGAGGGTGATGTTTTTATGTTATGTCTTATGTTTTATGTGTTTTTGTTTGTTGTTAAAATCAATAAAACTTTTACTAAAAAAAACCAAAAACTATTCATTATGTGATATCACTACTACATCTAGCAACAACTTTTTTCTTATATTTCCAGCAAAAATCTACTACTCCCTAAAAATAAGAAGCGTTATTGCATTTTTATGATTACTAAATGTTCTGTTATGACACTTTTTCATTCATCCACAACTGATGGTATTATTTATGCTTTTACTTATATTATCTGTCGAAATAGATTAGACTAAAAGCTTAGGAGATGCAATTTAATTAATACTGCTTGAGGCAGGAAGGAAAGGATAGCCAATTCAAAGCTATGTAAGACCTTGAGTTGCTTAACTGTATGATGCAGGAAGTCACATGTCCATTCTTTTTTTTTTTGTAAAAACTTTTATTTGGGTTTTCACAAAACATAATACAAATAAAATGTCTTTTTTTGAGAATAGCATGATCCCGGGTTACCACTTCTCCATACAGACACAAATTCAATTTCATATTTATCTTTGTATTCTATTCCATATCTTATTACTATTTTAGCATTTTCTCAGTGATTTTTCCCTTCTCTTAGTTTTCTAAATTTTGTTTTTAATTATCTCATTCCTTTCTAAATTCAATTATATATCTTTTTCTAAGTTTCAATATCTTTCTAGTCATTATATTTATATTTTTGTCTGTCCTGTTTCAATTTCATATTTTCTTTTCTCATTAAACAAGTTTTCCCCTGTAGTTACTGATTGGAGTATGACACCTTTGTATCTTTTAATTTTTGTCCATTCAAATCTTATTTAAACTTCAATTTATGCCTTTACAATAATAACATTCAATATCTAACCTCTATTTTATAACACATAACTTTTGCCAATCGAATTCTGCTTGGTAGATTCTTAAAACATGCACTAAGTTCTTAAAGAGAAAATATGTATGTAACAATAGTACATAAAACACTTATTCTATTCCAATTCAGCTCAACCATAAATGTTAATTACAATATTCCATTAATATTGATTAACCTCTTTAACATTTCTTTTCAATTAAATGTCATACTTTCTTAGGTACATTTATAAAATTTCCATATTTTTTCATATTTCTCTTCACTTACATTTTTATAAATCATTAATAACAATTAAAATGTTTCCATCTTTTCCTAATTTCATTCTCTCATTCTCTTTATTTCATTTATTTATTTAATAAACTTTCCATTACCTTACAATAAGTATTTTATCTATCGCTTTAATCACACTTGTTTCATATTTTCTAAGTTCATTTCTATTTCTAATGTAACAATGCTGTCTTATGTACCCTTGCAGAATCCTCTCTTTCAATTAAATTTTCACCCATTGTCTCTGTCTTCTAAATAGGCTTATACCTGTAATCCTTGTATGTTTCCCTATATCTCTATATCCTGTTTCTGTCCTTTATAACTTCTTTTCCTTTCCTTCTTCCCCGTCTTCTTCTCCCTTCCCTTTTTGACCCCTTGTCTCTCTAATTCTAATTCTCTCTTCTGTAATCCTCTTTTCTGTTTCTTCCTAATATTGTAATTGCTTTTCAAACTATTCTTTTTGTTGTTGTTGTTTTTTCAGATCTTAAATTTTTCACCCTTTCCCCCCTTTCCTTTTTTCCCCCCACATAGAGTTACTTGGTCATTAAGTCACATGTCCATTCGAAGGCACTCTTTTCAACATTGCTACAATATTTGATTACTAGATATACACTGCTCAAAAAAATAAAGGGAACACAAAAATAAGACATCCTAGATCTGAATGAATGAAATATTCTTATTAAATACTTTGTTCATTACATAGTTGAATGTGCTGACAACAAAATCACACAAAAATTATCAATGGAAATCCAGTTTAGCAACCCATGGATGTCTGGATTTGGAGTTACACTCAAAATTAAAGTGGAAAATAACACCACAGGCTGATCCAACTTTGATGTGATGTCCTTAAAACAAGTCAAAATGAGGCTCAGTGGTGTGTGTGGCCTCCACGTGCCTGTATGACCTCCCTACAATGCCTGGGCATGCTCCTGATGAGGTGGCAGATGGTCTTCTGAGGTATCTCCTCCCACACCTGGACTAAAGCATCCCCCAACTCCTGGACAGTCTGTGGTGCAACGTGGCGTTGGTGGATGGAACAAGAGATGATGTCCCAGATGTGCTCAATTGGATTCAGGTCTGGGGAACGGGCGGGCCAGTCCACAGCATCAATGCCTTCTTGTTGCAGGAACTGCTGACACACTCCAGCCACATGAGGTCCAGCATTGTCGTGCATTAGGAAGAACCCAGGGCCAACCGCACCAGCATATGGTCTCACAAGGGGTCTGATGATCTCATCTCAGTATCTAATGGCAATCAGGCTACCTCTGGCGAGCATATGGAGGGCTGTGCAGCCCCCTAAAGAAATGCCACCCCACCCCATTACTGACACACTGCCAAACCGGTCATGCTGGAGGATGTTGCAGGCAGCAGAATGTTCTCCATGGCGTCTCCAGACCCTGTCACGTCTGTCACATGTGCTCAGTGTGAACCTGCTTTCATTTGTGAAAAGCACAGGGCGCCAGTGGTGAATTTGCCAATCTTGGTGTTCTCTGGCAAATGCCAAACATCCTGCATGGTGTTGGGCTATAAGCACAAGCCCCACCTGTGGACGTCGGGCCCTCATACCACCCTCATGAAGTCTATTTCTGACCATTTGAGCAGCCACGTGCACATTTGTGGCCCGCTGGAGGTCATTTTGCAGGGCTCTGGCAGTGCTCCTCCTGTCCTTCCTTGCACAAAGGCGGAGGTAGCGGTCCTGATGCTGGGTTGTTGCCCTCCTACGGCCTCCTCCACATCTCCTGATGTACTGGCCTGTCTCCTGGTAGCACCTCTATATTCTGGACACTACACTGACAGACACAGCAAACCTTCTTGCCACAGCTCGCATTGATGTGCCATCCTGGATGAGCTGCACTACCTGAGCCACTTGTGTGGGTTGTAGACTCCGTCTCATGCTACCACTAGAGTGAAAGCACTGCCAGCATTCAAAAATGACCAAACCATCATCCAGAAAGCATAGGAAGTGAGAAGTAGTCTGTGGTCACCACCTGCAGAACCACTCCATTTTGGAACTGAGAAGTGGTCTGTGGTCAACACTTGCAGAACCACTCCATTATTGGGGATGTCTTGCCTATGCTTTCCACCTGTTGTCTATTCCATTTCCACAACAGCATGTGAAATTGATTGTCAATCAGTGTTGCTACCTAAGTGGACAGTTTGATTTCACAGAAGTGTGATTGACTTGGAGTTACATTGTGTTGTTTAAGTGTTCCCTTTACTTTTTTGAGCAGTGTATATTGTCAAATAAATGTGCTACAGAATAAATCAGATTCTACATTCATTGACAAAATTGTTGAGGTGGTTGCTGATCTAGTGGAGACAGCTGTGATACTAGAAAGATGTTTCAAAATCAAAGGCAAAGAATCAAAGGCAAACTCAAAGGCAAAGTAGATCAGAGCTGTCACAGATATATTCTCTCCTTTCCCAAATGTCAATGGGTCAATGAACGGCATGAAATCAATATTACCACCACAGGTGGGCAAGAAATTGTAAAATAAGCTCTCATCACTAGGAATCTAGGAATATTAATTTTGCAATGAAGGAAAAAAAAACCTGATAATGTATCTATTTGTATCCCACCTTTATTATTTTTATAAATTGCTCAAGATGGCAAACATATCCCAAATTATTGGCTATCCTCTGCTAATTACTACAAATTATTCTTAGCATACAAGTATACTTCCTCAAATTTTCAGTACTTGTAGTCCTCAACTTACAGCCACAATTGAGCCCCAAATTTCTGTTGCTAAGCGAGACATAATTAAGTGAATGTTGCCCCATTTTACCACTTTTCTTGCCACAATTGTTAAATGAAACATTGCAGTTGATAAGTTTGTAACATGGTTTCTAAGTGAATCTGACTTCCCCATTGATTTTGCTTGTCAGTCAGTCCATCACAAAAGGGGATCACATGACCCTAGGACATTGCAACTATCATAAATATGAGTCAGTTACCAAGCATCTGGATTTTGATTGCATGACCATGGGGATGATGCAATGATCATGTGAAAACATTCATAAGTCACTTTTTTCAGTGCCATTGTAACTTGAATGGTCACGAAATGAACTGCTGTAAGTTGACGACTACCTGCATTGTTTGGCATTAGCCAAATGTAGGGATTATGAGAGAGCCAGTTTGGTAAGAATGGTTAAGGCACCAGCCCAGAAAACGAGAGACCGAGAGTTCTAGACCTGCTTTAGTCATAAAAGCTATCTGGGTGACATTTGGCTAGTCATTCTCTCTTAGCCCAACTCACTTCACACCATTGCTGTTGTGGGAAATAACAAAGAAGTGTTGTGGATATGATCGCTGCCTTGAGTTACTTGTAAAAATAATAGGGGGCAGGGTACAACAAATAAAATAACATACAGAGACCATCACACTGGTGAGGCCTATTTCCACAGTCCTTTTCAATAAGAATGGCCACAGTTGTGAGAGATTAGTTTGGAGGAAGTTCTCAACTGCAAAGAAAATAGATATACAATAGGATTTACTTAGCGCTTCTACTGCTCTGGAAAAAGAGCATAGGAGCAAGTTGACATAAGCACATATTGACTACTGTTTTCTCTCCTGAAAACTTTAATCTATCATAGAGTAGAGGCTCTGGATACCCATATAATCCATTGTATCAAAGAAACCACTTTAAATGTTTACTATCCTTCTTTATAAAACTGCCATCATGCTGTATAAAATTTCTTTGGATTCTCAAAGGGGAATTGGGAAAAGATTGTGAAATATGCTTTCTCCGAATGTAAGTAGTTACAGCTAGCTAGGTACTTTAACTGAAAAGAATTTTTTTTGAAAATGCTCCATTAATAGAAAGAAGTCTTCTTGATTATTTTGTTCTTTTCTTTTTTGAGATAAACTGGAACTTTTGTTTTTTGCTATTGTTTGAAAAAGAAAAAAACATATGCTTTTTATTTCTATAGAATAAATAAGCATCCCACCTTATATGCTTTGGCAGGTAGCTGATGGAGCTCAAACATGGGAATTGATTTCTGTCTGAAATAAGTCACCTTCATGCACGAAAGGGAACATCAGTATCCATGGAGGAGCTGTTCTGTTTCAGGTTTCTGCAAAGCAATTATCACTTCAAGCTCTGATAGCATTTCATGCACGTAGTAGTTAGTGACCCTTAGTCGCCAGGCCTAGGAATACTAATCAATCCACAATTTTATTCAATGACTTAAGCTTGTTGTATTTTCTTCCTTATCTGGGCTTGTTTCACAGAAAACAACCAAGGACTAGGTAAGTAAGAAAAACAGCAGTATTCTTTTAAAATGACAATGGAAGTTTAAAAAAAAAAGTGGGGGGGGAGGGACAGCCAAAGAAATCTGGAAACCCCCGACTCCTAAAAATGGAAAAGGAGGAAAATCTAAACAGAGCACAGTGTGTAGGGCTTATCTGTTCTGAGCAGGTTCCATAGAGTAGCATTCTTGTGGAGAATAGTCTAACAGGCTAGGCCACAACTTCTGATCTAAAGTAACTACCACAGAAGTAACTAAATCTAAACTAACCTAACTAACCACAGAAAAGAGAAACAGAACTTTATTCAAATTTAATTACAAGATTTTATAACTTGTCCAACAAATACATAATGGATTTTTCAAAACAGATTTAAATCACAATATAAAAATATTTCAACACAATATTATTAAAACTGAAATCCTGACTCAATTGCTACTTTTCCAGAGTTTTTGAATAGTAGCATTTTAATTGTTAAATTCATTTAATATTTTAATCCTAATCTGTTCTTAAACTACTGCTACAAGATTTTATTATGATTAAGTAAAACATGGTGCAACCTACTGCAAAATGTTTAAGACAGTAAAATCAGATGAAATAAAGTGCTGAAAGATGACTACAATATTATTAAATGAAGAAGTGGATAAGATACTCCCCCTGCTAAGCACTTAGATGAGAAAAGATGCATTCCAGACCATTCGTCACTCTATGCATGTTTTTTTTAAAGAAAGTACCATAATGTGGCAGTACATTTGATGCAATTTCATGTTTGCTATTTATTTTGAATAATAAAGCATGTATTTATGTCTACTCATGAACAGAATATTTGGCCTTCAAGTTTTTTTTAAATACTAGATAGCCGTAGAATAGTTGTATTCTTTATCAATATTGTCAAAAAAGCCAACAAGTAATCACACATTTAACATACTGTGTCTAGTTCTAAGCATTATATTTTTAGGAATGAGAATGATTCCGAAAACTCAAATAGATTCAAAAAGGATGATAAAAATGATCAGCAGATAACAGACTATGAAGCCTCTATAAAGAGACTTAATTTAAGGCTAATTGTCAGCAGATAGCTGGAACATGCAAAGATGAAGTCAGGAAAGCTAAGGCTCAGAATGAACAAAGACTTGTAACAAAAGTCAAAGATAATAAAAATGTTTTTTAGGACTTTCACTGTCACTTACCCCTGGCTACAAAACAAAGGAGGGGTACCAGATAAGGAGACTGAGCCATCCCCACCCATCCTTCGTAGTATAGCAGTTCAACTTTGGACAGGAGTGAAAAGAAAAAAGCGGGTAGGCAGTTGGGTCATTGAACAGGGAGGGGGAGGTCGCCAAGTGGGGAATGGCCTGGCTGAGGGGGGCCCTAAGGCGTGCGGGTCCGGGGCGCGTGTGGCAGATGTCACCTGCCTGGCTTCATTTCATGGCAATGCCATGCACCCTCCTGCCCCATTGCAGCCATGAGCAAACAGACGGTGGGACTGAATGGGCAGGGTCTTAACTAGGGCTTATTTTGCAGTAGGGTTTATATTAGGCACAGGCATGAAGATCAGGCTAGGTCTTATTTTCAGTAACAGTGAGGATAATTAACCAGTGGAACAGCTTGCCTCCAGAAATCGTGGGCACTCCATCACTGGATATTTTAAAGCAAAGTCTAGACAGTTACTTATCTGAAATGGTACAAGTTCTCCTGCTTCAGCAGAGGGCTGGACTAGAAGACCTCCAAGGTCCTTTCCAGCTCATTCTATTCTATTCTAAGAAATATTGAAGGATCACTAAAAAACAGCAATGGATACAACAACAACACTCAAATAGCACATAAAAGGATGTCACACAAAAGAAACTCAAGACTTGTACAATATTATTTTAGAGTAAAGAATAGAGTAATTTGGATTAATATAGATTTTAAATGATAGGAAATCATCCTAATTAAATATTACATAAAAGCTTACTGGAACCATAACAGCAGTTCAATTGTGAACCAATTATCCAAAGCAGTGTGATTGCCTTCCCTGGATGCCTTGAAAGAAAGGGTGACAACCATTTGCTAGAATGCTTTAATTTTCACTGAACAGGAGATGGGCTCAATGCCCTTATTTCAAGATAGTATGATGGGGTTATGTGAAAAAAATGACAACTTGCAAAGTCTGTTTGTTTTTTAATTTGATTATAAGCAATATGAAGCAAAGGTGAACTGTGGAGTAACCAAGTTTATTACATTAAATTATGGTATTAACTAGGTTATAATTATTAAGGATGGCAAAAATAGAAAAGAATAGGGAAGAATTCTTAAGACAGCTTTAAACTGAATGGACATTAAAATGCAAAGATAACTGCTTGCATTGTACCATTTAATGTAATCAAGTACGAATAGTTTTTGGGAGCGTAATGCAAGACTAATAAGATATTTGTGGAAGTCAGGCATATGAAACCATTCTACTTCACACGTCATACCTTAAATAGTGGTATCGGTTGATACCAAGGCAGGGAGTGACATGCCACAGCACATAATTTGTGTATATATTGTTGTTGCTCTCTGGCCCCATCTAGTGGCTGGAGGGGCAAATATCAATCTATAATGTTGAAGCTGATCTTTTATCCATTAACTACCACTCCCAAAACAAGTGCATGCTGGGAAGCCAGACTCCATTTTCCTTTAGCATAAAGAAGAACCCGCCTAATCTGTGGCACATATTCATCCAAGGACAAACCCACAACCCCCCCCCCCCTCACAGCATCATTGGTGAGATTTCGATTACTTGTATCTATTCATTGTTATGTTCAGCAGCAACTCAATACTGCTTATCTTGTATCTTGGTTCTTCTTGCATATATTTATATTCTCCCCAATTTCACCACCCTATTCTTTAATAAAGCATCCAGATCTATGCACACAGTCTGTTTTATTGGATAGGTGACTGCATGTCGAATTTCACACAGAATAACATGGAGTGAGGACAGAACACTTGCTAAGAATTACTCTGAAAGGTTTCCAGAGAAGGTCAGATACATGCATAAGGAATTAATATTAGTCAAAATCAGCTTCAGTATCTGAGACAATATCTGAAAGACTCACCTCTCAAGGCTGTTGCTATGGAACAGGCACAAGAGAGTTGGCTTCTTACAGAAACCTAGCTGGCTGCTGTAGGGATAGAAAGCCTTGCTCTTCTTTTTGTACTAAAATAGTTATATTCACTGCTTGTTAGTATCTAAATAGGTCTTCAATTTGGTTTTAATTTTAAAGTGTTGAACTGTCTAAAACCTCATTTCTCAGGGTATATCTCTTTTCACATGAGCTTTCCATCTAAAATAAAAAATAACACTGACCTAAGCCACTCACCATAACTCCTTAACTGATATACAGCAGATGTTATTTGTCTAAGCAAGTTCTTCTACAACTATACTTTGTAAACAAAATAACAACAAGCATTTGTGTTAATAGTTTCCACCAACACCAGTTTACTAGAATATGGCTACTTCTGCACGTCTAACTAGAAATGTGAGCACCCGTCATTTAAACTAGAAGGCTTGAGAATACCACCCAATGCTCTTCATGGTAGTGTCTCCCAAGACACTTTAACTGGAAACAGAACAAACACACCCTGCAGAGAATGTTAATCTCCCTGTACCTTCAATTGAGCATTCATGCAGAGATAACACAGAAAGGGGCAAAGAAAGGATCCTTGATGGTATAGAAACACTTATTTGCAACTATGCAACTGAGCCTTTGCCTTGAGCTTATACTGCCTACTTTCTGTTGAAACATTTTTTCTAAGTAGGTAAACTACAAGTAATTACTTTTATATAATCAAACAATGTGTTCCTTTCATCATAACTATTCTTGGAGCAGAAGCCAAAAACTGTAAGACAAGAAAGAAATAGCTGACTATGGATTAGAAACATCATATTGAAAAACAGTAACAGCCTTAGAAGCTTTCATTAATCACTCCTATATGACTGGAGGGAATTAAAAAGTTGCTTCTAACCTAACAATTAATGCTGTTCCTCTCTTGCATTAGTTTATTTAATTTATTGTGGAATATTCTACATTTTCTGATCACTGGTTACATTACATGATTTCATTCTGAATTGCCTTTTATGCAAGTATTCATCCCAAAATTTTGTTCATGATCTGGTTTGGCATGAGAAGATTAGTAAAAATGTGCAATTATTTCAAAATGGAAATATTTTGTGCAATTTTATGCATTTTTATACAAATGTTAAACTTGAAAAAATTAACTAAAAAATCTGTACAGGTTTCTTATCAAAATTACTGAACCACATGTATGTGGCAATTTATTCATATCACTAACATTCTTAAATCTAAAGCATACAAATAGTATTCAAAAAGTATGAATACTAGCACTCAAGGAACAACATTTTCAAAAGAGAATTAAATAAAAACGCATCATTGAGTATAATTTGCTCTCTGTTTTTTGTTGTTATCTACCTGTTGAGGGAGTTCACTGATGAGGTACTGTGCAAATTTCTGCAGCTGATCTCTTTGTAGTCGAGACAGGGACTCAGAGACAGGTGCTCGCAGGCAAACTGCAGATGCCTAGAGATAGAAGGAAAAATGTGAAGATTATTTCTTTAACAGAATGTCATGTTTATTGTTAAATAATTCTCCCAAGGGCAGATAAAGCTGCATAAGAAGCCATTTTTTGAATATATGTAGTGTTTATTTATTAAAATCAGGCTTTGATAAGGATGCCTCTATGAATCAGAGCAACATATACAATAGTTGTCAATTTATGACAATTGGACCCAGAATTCTGGTCATAAGTCAAGAGGTAATTAGGTAGGTCACCACGTGACCTGACTCATTTTTCCAACTGTATTTCTGATTCACTGTAGTTGTTAAGCAAAAGGCATGGTCATTAGGCAAATGCAGCCTAGCCAATAAGCATGTTTTTTAATATTTTCTGGTGGAAACAGCCAAAAAACTACACAAATTGCAGTCATGTGACTGCAGAATACTACAGTTGGTGATAAATGCATTTTCTGGTTACCAAATGCCCAAAATGCAGACACTTAACTGGAGGGGGTAGTGTGTCATTTTACAATGGTTATTGTTAAGCCTGGTTTCCCCAACCAGGGTTAGGGAGACAAGCTAAACAGAATGTGCAGCGTTAGTCAGATAGGCACACAGATAAATGAGTGAGCTAAGCTTGTATGTTTATTAACATACAGTAAAAATAACAGATACGCTTGTGCTATCAAAAATATAGTTTATTCCATTATGAGTTCATAGCATAGTCAAAATAACAGTCCAATAGTCATGTATCATTTAGTCAGTCCATACAGGGATATTCAGTTAGCAAAGTCCGTGTAAAAATATCCTATGTCAATTCACTTACAAGTCAGTCCTTTGTTTTCTCTCCCGTTCGAGCAATGCAGACTTGTTTCCTTTGCAGTAATCAGGGATCATCAAAGCCAGAGAGATAGCAAGCTGCCGTCTTGCTTCTTTTAAAGTGCTTTCACAACCACTCCCTTAATTACTATCCCACAGTTAAAGTTGCAGACACTTTAACTTACAAACTATGATTACATATTATTATTTACCTAAACCAGTTAGGGTAAAACAATGTTATCCCTAACATTCTCCCCTTTTAGGAAATAATAATAAATATAACTATTTACATCTTTAAATCATATTTGTTACAACTTTCTTTAAACTTAGTTACTCCTTGAGCTTTTGTAAATTGGTCTGCAATGTTTTCTTCCGTCATGCAGTATTCCAATTTAATTAGCCCATTCTTTACAGATTCTCTAACATTTAAGTATCTTAAATCAGTATGTTTTGATCTAGTTTTTACAGCAATACTAGTAGCTAATTTTATAGCTGCTTGGTTATCCTCGAAAACAATAATTGAATCTTTTACAGTTATACCCATGTCTAATAATAACTGTTTGTATAAAATCAAGTCAGTGCATAATAATGACAGACATGAAAATTCCGCTTCCATCGTGGACAAGCTGATATGCTGTTGTCTGATTGACCTCCACCCTATTAGTGTCTTACCAAATAATATAGCCATCCCAGATGTTGATTTTCTAGTGTTTATATCAGTTGCAAAACTTGCATCTGCATAGGCACTAAGACTCAAATCACCCTTTGGTTCTATATACAATGCATGGTTCATTGTTCCTTTAAGATATCTTAAAATTCTCTTCAATGATTGCCAATGACATTGATGTGGATCTGAATTAAAACGTGCCAGCTGATTTACACTATAAGCTATATCAGGCCTTGACCAATTGCTGATATATGATAAGCTACCAATCAAAGATTGATATATGGACTTATCAAATTTGGGACTTTGATCATCAGTTTGGCAAACTTCCTGACTCATTGGAGTCTTTGCCGGTTTACAAAGTTCCATTTTAAACGTTTTAATTAATTGGCAAATTTTATCTTCTTGAGATATCTTAAATCCATTTTTTGTTTTGTTAATTGTCAATCCTAGATATCTTTTAATTTTACCTAAATGCTTTAATTTTATCTTTTTGGCTAATAATGATATAATCTCATTAGCTTCATTATTAGTCTTAGTTATCAAAGCTATATCATCTGTAAATAATAACAATAATGACACCGTTCCATTATTTTCTCTTTTAAACACACATGGATCTGCTAAACCAGATTTAAAACCTATATTGTTTAACTCTTTCACAATATATTGGTTCCACTCAAACCCAGATTGTTTCAACCCGTAAAGACTCTTTTTGAGTTTCCAACAATCATTACTATTTACTTTATTGTCTTTTATACCTACTGGTTTTCTTAAATATATAGTGTGCTGCAATGGTGCATGTAGATAAGCAGTTTCTACATCTAAATGGTTAATGACATAGTTTTTCTTAGCTGCCCACACTAATGCTACTCTTAAAGATGTTGCTTTAAGGCTTGGTGCAAAAACTTCATCGTAATCAGATGCAGTTTGATTAAATCCTTGAGCTACTAACCTAGTCTTATGGGTAACAGTCCCATCATTTCCAGTTTTTATTTTAAATATCCATTTGCACCCAATGGATTTTTCTCCTGGAGGTAATTTAGCATCTTCATAAACTTTCATTACTTTTAATGAATTTAGTTCTTTTTCCATTGCCTTTTGCCAATTCTCCTGATCCTTAGTAGGATACATCCTAAGTTCATCTACACTAGTTGGAACTTTAGTTACTTGGCAAACTATACTTGCTTGATACCTATCAGGTGGTCTAGTTACACGTGTAGTACGTCTAGGTATTACAGGACTTACAGGTGGACTTTCATTTATTAACTCTTCTTGATTATCTAACTCTTCCTGATCAACTGTTTCCTCTTGTTCTGGTCCTATTTGCTCTTCGTGGACTTCTTCTTTAATTGGACTCTTCTTATAACTAATCTGATCTTTCTGCCTTTTGTAGGGTTCAATAATTACTTCATTATTTAAATCTTGCTCTAATCTATTCCATCCTACATGTTCTAGGAATTTTGCACTAGCACTGATGTAAACTCTAGATGTACCTGGTTCCCAGAATCTATAAGATTTATGATTAGATGTATATCCTACAAAATATAATCTTTTAGCTCTATGTTGTCTTTTGTGTCTAAGTTTTGTGTAGGGATATGCACCCATGCTGGTGCTCCAAATGTGTGCATGTAACTTAAATCAGGTTTTGTACCATGCCACAATGTGAATGGTAATTCACCTGTTGTTGAATTAACAACATTATTTAATATATGATTACCACACATTATTGCTTCTCCCCATAAATTGTCAGGTAATCCTGAATCAGACCTCATAGTTCGTGTCATTGATTGTAATGTTTGGCCTCTTCTCTCTATAAAGGCATTATGTTGTGGCCTATATGGTGCAGACATTTTATGTTGAATACCTAACATTCTTAGTCTGTTCTGGAATTTATTATTTGTAAATTCCGTGCAATTATCTGTTATAAGAGTTACTAATTTCTTTTTAGTTTTCCTTTCTGCAAATTTTATCCAATTAAAGAGATTTTGATACGTTTCAGTTTTGCTTTTCATTAAATAGCAAAACCCATATCTAGAATAATGATCCATTATGCTTAGTATGTAACGAGCTCCTCCTACACTTGGTTTTTTAGGACCTATTAAATCTGCAAATACTACCTCTAAAGGTTCTTTGGTAGTAAATCCATCAACTCTATTAGCCGGTGTAACCCTGGCTTTGCTATGATTGCAGGCATTACATTGCAAATACTTATTACAAGGTTTCAAACTTATTCCCTTAGATAATTCAATAGTTTTCTTAAGTATTTTAAAATTTAGATGCCCTAGCCTTCGATGTAACAAGTGAATACATTCATCATGAGGTTTCTTATTTTCATAAACTGTGTTAGCCACCTTTAAACCATCATCATTTAACACATATAATTCACCTCTTAAAGATGCAGTAATTCTCTTATCTTCTTTCTCAATTATGCAGTTATCTCCTTTAAATGTAACTACATATCCTAGTTTAACCAAAATTCGAACTGAAATTAAATTAAACTTAAGTTGTGGTACATATAACATTTTTACATTCTCTTTTATAAAAGAACAATATGCTATACCTTGACCTTTAGCTTTCAGTTTCCAGCCATTGGCTAACGATATCTGCTGTGTACTCTTGGACATTTTAATAAAATGTTTGTTATCATTAGTTATACAATGAGATGCTCCACTGTCAACCACCCATAAATTATTTTTTACAGCTCCGTTAGTATACATGGCTAACTCTAAATTTTTCTTTATCTTTTGATGACTTTTAGTATTCTTGCCAGCGTTCTGTCGCTTTGCCTTTTTACAAAATCTTGCCAAATGTCCTCTTCCTCCACAATTAAAACACTTTTTAATTGCGTATGCAGTAGGAGTTTCATTATCTTCTTTTTGAGGTTGCTCCCTCCTTAAATCGTCTCTTTCAAGCCTTCTTCTGGCCTCTTCAATCAATCTGCCAGTTATATCAGTTAAAGTTAGGTTTTCCTTTGGCAATATTTCAAGGGAAGTTACGTAGTTATCATAACTTTCGTCAAGGGAAGATAGAATTATGTAGACTTGGTGTAGTTCAGAGAAAATAAGCTCTTTCTCGTGCAGTTCTTGAAAAATGCTTTGCATAGTTTTCAAATGACTCAGCATATCACCATTCTTATGGAGATGTGTACTGAAAAGTTTCCGTGTTAGATTTATGTGAGCACCAACGTTATCTCGAACATAAATCCTTTTCAGCTTCTGCCAACACCCAACAGCTGATTTCTCTCCGTGGATAGAAACAAGTTGCTTATCAGTTAAGGTTAAAGCAATAATGCAAATAGCTTGTTGATTTTTATGCATAAATTCTTCTATCTTTAATTTATCTTCCTCATCCTCTGGATCCCATTCTTCTACGTTTGGTGGATTTTCAATTATGTTCCACAAACCTTCTCTTCGTAGAAGCAGACTACATTTCATAGACCATGATACATAGTTTGTTCCATCCAGCTTGGATATAAGGGACAAACTTTGTAGATTGACTTGTGCCATGTTTTCTTATATGGATATAAAACTATAATTAATAAAACACAGCTGTCTGTTTACTGTAATGTATAACAACACAAACTCTCACTTTTACATAAATCTGTTTTATCCTAGTTAAACTGACTTTGCAGCCTCTGGGCCCATAACCAGTGTTAAGCCTGGTTTCCCCAACCAGGGTTAGGGAGACAAGCTAAACAGAATGTGCAGCGTTAGTCAGATAGGCACACAGATAAATGAGTGAGCTAAGCTTGTATGTTTATTAACATACAGTAAAAATAACAGATACGCTTGTGCTATCAAAAATATAGTTTATTCCATTATGAGTTCATAGCATAGTCAAAATAACAGTCCAATAGTCATGTATCATTTAGTCAGTCCATACAGGGATATTCAGTTAGCAAAGTCCGTGTAGAAATATCCTATGTCAATTCACTTACAAGTCAGTCCTTTGTTTTCTCTCCCGTTCGAGCAATGCAGACTTGTTTCCTTTGCAGTAATCAGGGATCATCAAAGCCAGAGAGATAGCAAGCTGCCGTCTTGCTTCTTTTAAAGTGCTTTCACAACCACTCCCTTAATTACTATCCCACAGTTAAAGTTGCAGACACTTTAACTTACAAACTATGATTACATATTATTATTTACCTAAACCAGTTAGGGTAAAACAATGTTATCCCTAACAGTTATTACGTAAATGTATAATGTGTATCTATCTATCTATCTATCTATCTATCTATCTATCTATCTATCTATCTATCTATCTATCTCTTTGGTTATTCGGGTTTTCTCCCGCGTAAGATTGGAAGTATCTAGGCAACGTTTCGATGAAGTCTCATTCATCATCTTCAGGCTTGGTCTTCAGCTCTGTGCTTCTCAGAGTGATGTGAGCTTGCAGCTGCTTCTTCCTTTTAACTGCTAGTGGGGGTGTGACTTGATTGGGTGGGGGCTTGGCTGTGTTCTGATTGGGTGGGGGGGTGTTCTCATTGGTTGGGGGTTTGGCTGTGTCCTGATTGGTTGGGGGTTTGGCTGTGTTCTGATTGGCTGGAGGCGTGTTCTGTTCAGGTGGGGGTTTGATTGTGCTCAGGTTAGTCTTGGTTGCTGGAGGGTTTGAGCTGGTGAGCTGTGATCTTGCTGTTTGGCTTCGAGTTCGTGGTCGTGCTGCATCTTCATGGTGGAGGTCAGTTCGCTTCATGTATGGCTCAGAGGGGTTTGAAGTGGGTAGTGATGCAGCTGCAGTGCGGCTTCTGGTCTGTGGTCGTGTTTCATCTTTTGTGTGGGTGTGAGTCTGCTTTCTACGTGGAAGTGTGGTGGTGGCATCTTGTGTGGCTCTCAGGGGTGTAGGTCTGGTGTCATTCTTCATTTTAGGTACGCGTCTGTTCATGAGGCCGGGTTTCCAAATGGCTGGTAGGCGGGAGGCATCATCTCGTTTATTCATGCTGTGTGGGCGTTTTTCTATCTCTATGGCTTCTATGGCTTAGCCGATGAACAACACCTAGAGACCGAACTACACACTCTCACCGGCGTGCTGACAGCCAATGGATTCCAAACAAAGAAGATCACCCACCTAATCCAAAAAGAAACCCCAGCCAAAATCCAAGACAAAGAACAAGAGAATGGCAAAGCCCTCCTCCCATATATAAAAGGCACTACGGACAAAATCAGCAAGATCCTCCAAAAACACAACATTAAGACAGCATTCTGCACAAACAGAAAGATATCCACCATCCTAAGAAACCCTAAGGACAGAATCGAGTTAGAAAATCAAGGAGTATACGAAATCCCTTGCACTGCCTGCCCCACCACATACATTGGACAGACTAACAGAAGAATAGGTGCACGCATTGAAGAACATAAGAACTCAATCAAAAAGGAAGAACCGACCTCTTCCCTGGTCCAACACCTCAAAGCCACAGGACATGAGATTGACTTTAAAAATACCAGAACTATCGCCAAAACCGAACACTTCAGCAGCAGAATCATCAGAGAAGCCATAGAGATAGAAAAACGCCCACACAGCATGAATAAACGAGATGATGCCTCCCGCCTACCAGCCATTTGGAAACCCGCCCTCATGAACAGACGAGTACCTAACATGAAGAATGACACCAGACCCACACCCACGAGAGCCGCACAAGATGCCACCACCACACTTCCATGTAGAAAGCAGACTCACACCCACACAGAAGATGAGACACGACCACGGACCAGAAGCCACACTGCAGCTGCATCACTACCCACTTCAAACCCCTCTGAGCCATACATGAAGCGAACTGACCCCCACCATGAAGATGCAGCACAACCACAAACTCGAAGCCAAACAGCAAGATCACAGCTCACCAGCTCAAACCCTCCAGCAACCAAGACTAACCTGAGCACAATCAAACCCCCACCTGAACAGAACACGCCTCCAGCCAATCAGAACACAGCCAAACCCCCAACCAATCAGAACACAGCCAAACCCCCAACCAATAAGAACACACCCCCACCCAATCAGAACACAGCCAAGCCCCCACCCAATCAAGTCACACCCCCACTAGCAGTTAAAAGGAAGAAGCAGCTGCAAGCTCACATCACTCTGAGAAGCACAGAGCTGAAGACCAAGCCTGAAGATGATGAATGAGACTTCATCGAAACGTTGCCTAGATACTTCCAATCTTACGCGGGAGAAAACCCGAATAACCAAAGATCCACATACAAATACCCGCGAGAACCTCAGAAAACATATATATATATATATAAATATATAATGTATATAATATAAAAAAATAATGTAAAGCATTAGATTTAGTCTGTAAAGTATATTTTCCAAGGCTGTTGTAACTTCCAACTGTCGTTAAGAAGCCTGTCTTTAAGAAGCTGGATGCATGGAGCTCAGAAGTACTCTAGGAGCAGCAATGTATTATTAATTGCTGATTAACATGTTAACAAAAATAGACTGAAAAGTCATAAGCCACGAAGTCTCCTCCTTGGATGGGGGGGTTGGATTAAAAGACCTACAAGGTCCCTTCCAACTCTGTTAATCTGTTAAATGCTTTTTATATTTTATATATATATCCCCTAACATCTGCTGACTGAATCATATGAAAGTTGTAGCCGAAAATTTCTGGAGGGCACTGGTTGCCTATCCTTTAGGAATGAAGCCAGAAATAGACTGGAAGCTTGTGAAAGGGGCAACATAATATTCTTTCAACCATTCCACATTAACTATGTTAGATAACTGCAATTTATAGACCATTTTAGAAGACAGCCCCACTATACAGTGTGAAGACACTGGGAGACTATCAGAATATGATTGTTATAAGGCTGTTCTGTCCAATGAAGTTCTAGTCACAAATAATTTTGTTTCCCTGAAAATAAGACTTATCCTGAAAATAAGTCCTAGCTTGATTTTTCCATGTGCACCGAATAAAGCTCTACCCCCAAAATAAGCCCTAGTTAAGACTCCGCTGAATCTGTCCCACTGTCTGGTTGTACAAGGTGGGACAAGGCGCATACAGAAAAATCAACCTACAGTTGGAGAGTGGAGCTGTCCCACATGCCCTGCACCCACTTATCTTAGGACCATAGCGAGGCCTCCTACTTCCCAACACCTGTCACACTGGTGCCTGAATTCTTCTGCGGCCGCTTGCGGCTGGACACCATATAACACATTGCACCGATGCTGCCACTTGCAGTAGGCTGCATGGCTAGTTGTACCGGTACCACCATTCACAGCAAGTTATATGGCACTTCATACCAGTGCCGCCACTCACGGAAGGAGGCCATGTCATCCTGGTATTGCCACTCACAGATGCACAATGGCCCATGTAGCCTCCTGCCACGAATGGTGGCACCAGTGTGATGTGCCACACTGCCTCCTGGTGTGAGTGGAGACACTGCCATGACAAGCCACACAGCGTTATGCCACAAGCTGCAGCAGTTGCACAACAAGTATCAGGGCATGGGAAGCCTGGCTGAGGTGTTCAAAGGTAAGTGGTTAAGACATCCCCAGAAAATAAGACACGGGGAAACACGGGTATCTCCATGTCAAGTAACTATTATGAATCTAAACACATCCCCAAACTATTATCTGATACACACACACACACACACACACACACACACACAAACACACACACACACATGGTATTCAGCTTTGTTCGGGTATTTTCCCACATCATTATAGTTGTGCTTTTAAAGTTGTAGCAACGTTTCGACAGAATCTCATCAGGCTTCTGTTTTGTGTTCGTCTCTGAGTCAGACTTTCACAGCCGTTTCTGTATTAAATTTGGGGCTAGCCTGCTGCTGTGCCAGAATGGTTTTTTCTTCATCCGGATTGGTTGGGAGTCTTGGTCTGTGTTTATTGGTCGTGGAATTTGCTGTGTTCTGCTTGATTGGTGTTTCTAATATCTTCTGTCTGTTTTGTGGCTTTTTTGTGTCTTGATTGGCTGGCAACATTGTGTTCCTGTATTGGAGGCTTTTAGTGTGGCTTGGCTCCGCGTAAATGGACAGCTATCATTTATTAGGAAGCTAGGTTTCATCTGGGTACCTGGTTGGACTGTGTTTGAGTTGCAGGTATCGGGGGGGGGGTCTGTTTGTGCCCAGGTGTTTGCCTGGCTTGTGGTGTGGAGATTTTTTTGTTTGTGAGTGCAGGCTTCCAAATAATTGACAGTCTGGTGGAATCATCTCTTCTATTCATGCTTTCAGGTCTTTTTTCAATCTCTATGGCTTCTCTGATGATTCTGTGGCTGGGGTTTTCTATATTGGCTAGGGTTTTGGTGCCCTTGAAGTTGATGCTATGACCTGTGGCTTTCATGTGTTGGACTAGTGAGGAAGTGTGTTCCAGCTTTTTTACTGCATATATATATATATATTTACTTTTTTACTGTGTATATATATATGTGTGTGTGTTGTGACTGAAAGGATCGATCCTGCTGTGAGTTTTGACTCTGATGACTTTTTTAGTCTGGCTCTGTTTTGTATGAATATTTTGAACTGTGGAACTCCTTGTTCTCACTTGTGAAAATAGGTGAGACATTATATATATAAGAAAACAAATACGCACACACACACACACACACACTTTTTTACTGTGTGTGTGTATGTATGTATGTATATATATATGTTTCCTTAAGTTTTGCAAACTTGTTCATGGAAGAATTTGAATCCAGAGCCCTGGCCAATGCCATCCTCAAACCTAAACTATGGTTAAGATACATCGATGACACATTCGTGATTTGGCCCCATGGAAAAGAAAACCTAAACAATTTCCTAACACACCTAAACAGCACACACCCCAAAATCAAGTTCACCATGGAAACGGAAACAAACAAACAACTACCATTCCTAGATGTACTAATCTACAAAAAAACAGATGGCACACTAGGACACACCATATACCAGAAGAAAACACACACTAACCACTACCTCAATGCCCAATCCCACCACCACCCAGCACAGATAAACTCCGTGGCTAAAACACTAGAACCAAACGCCTGGCAGTCAAGACACACATTAAGACTGAACTATGTACCCTGACTAAAGTACTGACAGCCAACGGCTTCCACAAAAGCAAAATCACCAACTTGATCCACAAAAACACACTGAGACATAATAGATACCCAGAAGTTGAACAGACCTATGGAATAGCTGTCCTGCCCTACATAAGAGGTACTACAGACAAAATTAGTAAGATGCTAAACAGATATCACATCAAGACTGCCTTCAAAACAGACAGAAAAATAGCAGCCATCCTTAGAAACCCCAAAGAAAAAATTGACCTGGAAAACCAAGGCATATATGAAGTTCCCTGTGCATCATGCCCGGCCACATACATTGGACAGACCAATAGAAGAATAAGAACCCGCCTGGATGAACACAAAAATGCAGTCAAAAAGCTGGAACACACTTCCTCACTCGTCCAACACATGGAAGCCACAGGTCATAGCATCAACTTCAAGGGCACCAAAACCCTAGCCACAATAGAAAACCCCAGCCACAGAATCATCAGAGAAGCCATAGAGATTGAAAAAAGATCAGAAAGCATGAATAGAAGAGATGATTCCACCAGACTGTCAATCATTTGGAAGCCTGCACTTACAAACAAAAAAATATCCACACCACAAGCCAGGCAAACACCTGGGCACAAACATATCCCCCCTCATACCTCCAGCTCAAACACACCCCAACCAGACACCCAGATGAAACCTAGCTTCCTAACTAACGATAGCTGTCAATTTACCCGGAGCCAAGCTGCACTAAAGGCTTCCAATAAAGTAACACAATGTTGCCAGCCAATCAAGATACAAAAAGAGCCAAAAAACAGACAGAAGATATTAGAAACACCAATCAAGCAAAACACAGCAAACTACAAGACCAATAAACACAGACCAAGACTCCCAACCAATCAGGATGAAGAAAAAAACATTCTGGCAGAGCAATAGGCTGCCCCAAATTTAAATCTGAAACCACTGTAAAAGTGTGACTCACAGATAAACACTATACAGAAGCCTGATGATGGCAGATGAGATTCTGCCGAAACGTTGCTACAACCTTTCAGCAGAATCTCATCTGCCATCATCAGGCTTGAAGCTACAACTTTAAAAGCACAACTACAATGACGTGGGAAAATACCCGAACAAAGCTGAATGCCATACATGTAAGTACCCGTGAAAAAATTTAAGAAAACAAATATATATATATATATATATATATATATATGTATATATATATCACCATCCTGGATATTTTTCTGTTTGTGCAGAATGCTGTTTTAATGTTGTGTTTTTGGAGGATCTTCCTGATTTTGTCTGAAGTGCCTTTTATACATGGGAGGAGGGCTTTGCCGTTCTCTTGTTCTCTGTCTTGGATTTTGGTTGGGGTTTCTTTTTGGATTAGGTGCGTAATCTTCTTTCTTTGGAATCCATTCTGCACAAACAGAAAAATATCCACCATCCTAAGAAACCCTAAAGACAAAATCGAGTTAGAAAACCAAGGAGTATACCAAATCCCCTGCACTGCCTGCCTCACCACATACATTGGACAAACTGACAGAAGAATAAGTGCACGCATTGAAGAACATAAGAACTCAATCAAAAAAGAAGAACCGACCTCTTCCCTGGTCCAACACCTCAAAGCCACAGGACATGAGATTGACTTTAAAAACACCAAAACTATCACCAAAACCGAACACTTCAACAACAGAATAATCAGAGAAGCCATAGAGATAGAAAAATGCCCTCACAGCATGAATAAACGAGATGATACCTCCCGCCTACCAGCCATTTGGAAACCCGCCCTCATGAACAGACGAGTACCTAACATGAAGACTGACACCAGACCCACACCCATGAGGGCCACACAAGATGCCATCACCACATTTCCACATAGAAAGCAGACTCACTCACACAGAAGATGAGACACGACCACAGACCAGAAGCCGCACTGCAGCTTCATCACTACCCACTTCAAACCCCTCCGAGCCATACATGAAGCAAACTGACACCCACCATGAAGATGCGGCACAACCACAAACTCGAAGCCAAACAGCAGGATCACAGCTCACCAGCTCAAATCCCCCAGCAACTAAGGCTAATCTGAGCATAACCAAACCCCCACCTGAACAGAACACGCCTCCAGCCAATCAGAACACAGCCAACCTCCCAACCAATCAGAACACAGCCAAACCCCCAACCAATGAGAACACACCCCCACCCAATCAGAACACAGCCAAGCCCCCACCCAATCAAGTCACACCCCCACTAGCAGTTAAAAGGAAGAAGCAGCTGCAAGCTCACATCACTCTGAGAAACACAGAGCCGAAGACACAAGACTGAAGAGGATGAGTGGGATTTCATCGCAACGTTGCCTAGATACTTCCAATCTTATGTGGGAGAAAACATGAATAACCAAAGATCGATCTATCTATCTATCTATCTATCTATCTATCTATCTATCTATCTATCATCTATCTATCTATCTATCTATCTATCTATCTATCTAGTTCTGCACATGGGTGCAAGGAACGGAGACGAGGCAGTGAACAGTGAACTTCAACTCTTTATTAACCATCGTGAACAAAGCCAAAACCGGGGGCAGCAGCAGCCCTTTTATAGGGCAGGCTACTGACCTATTAACCAATGAGAACATGGAAGTATTAAACCCTTGAACCAATGAGAGTGGCTCGTTAACAGCCAATCAGATTCTCCAGAACGGACCAATCCGATATCGCTATTATCGGCCAATCAGAAGTGCAGGATTAGAACCCTGCTTTTTCTTTAAGCTTTGATAAAACTTTATTTAAGCACATTTATTAGTTCATAACACCCCTTCCCCCTGGGTTCCATTTGAGGGGTGCGGTGACGTAATCTCTAAGATATGTGGGTTGTTTTAACTGTCTATTAGATTTGCGCTATCCCACCGGTTCCCGTCTACAGTCCAGCTTCGATGGGACGTTTTTGGACATATCTGGTACCGGCGATTCCGCATTCTCACTGGACGACTCAGTGCCGCAAATTCTGTTGTTGTTGTTGTCCTCCGATCTTAGCGGGCTAGCCTCCGTTGAGGTATTCCTCTGTGGTGAAGACACACCCCTTTCTGATTCTTCTTCATTACTCGTGCCCGATCGCTGACTCCCTTCGCTTCTGCTCTCCACTATCTCGAATTCGGTTTCTTTGACATCCCCTCCCCCGTCAGTTTGGGAGTCTCAGGAGTCGCGGGAATTGGGTTGTAACCTAGAGCGAAGCTGATCTATATGGCGTTTCCATATTTTTCCATCGCAGGTTTGCACACGGTACGATCTGGGCCCGGTGGTTTGAATTATGGTTGCTTCGATCCATAATGGTTCACCGGAGAGGTTTTTAGCGAAAACTATGTTGCCTACCTTGAACTCGTGGCATTTTCCGCTAGATCCACAGGGTTTCTCTTGCTCATAGGAAGGGTGAAGCCGGTCGAGGTGGGAACAGAGCTTGCGTCCCATCAATAGTTCAGCTGGCATCTTGTTGGTGACGCTGTGCGGAGTGATGTGTTGGAGTAGGAGTATTCTGTTTATTTTTTCATCAATGTCCCCATAGTCCATTTTATGGAGTTTTTTTAACAAATTGTACCATGCGCTCGGCCCTACCGTTAGCCGCAGGGTGAGCTGGTGAAGTTAGCGCATGGCGGATGCCCCGATCTGCTAAGTATTGTTCAAATGCCAGGGCGGTGAACTGGGGTCTGTTGTTGGAGACCAGAACGTCTGGCAGTCCGTGCGTTGCGAATAGCCTGTTCAATTTTCGGATGATGGACTCCGTTGTAGCATTCTTCATTTCGTGGATCTCGAGCCAGTTGGAATAGGCATCCACTGTTAGGAAGAACGTATGTCCTTTAGTAGGTCCCGCAAAATCAACGTGGATGTGGGACCACAGCCCCTGGGGAGTTTTCCATTCTGTGGGAGTTGCTCTAGGTGGGGCACTGCTGACTTCTTGGCACTTTAAGCAAGTCTTTACCCAGGCTTCAATTTGTTTGTCGATGCCCGGCCACCATGCGTAGCTTCGTGCGAGCGCTTTCATACGCATGATGCCGGGGTGACCGTCATGCAATGTTTTCAATACTGCTTGTTGTAACCGCTCTGGGACGACGACTCTATCTCCCCATAGGATGCAACCTTTTTGTGAAAACAGTTCTGTTTGCTGGTTTCTGAAAGGGGTAAAATCGTCAGAGGTTTGTTCTATTGGCCATCCTCTTTCGACCCAGCTAAGAACTCGTGCTAAGACAGGATCTCGTTTTGTTTCGATTGCAATGTCTCTGGCTGTTAGCGGTGGTGAATGTAGCGTTTAAATCTGGAGTATCGTAATGGTTGGAGCTGGGTCGTCGACGGTTTCCGGAAGTGGGGCATGGCCCAATGCATCAGCATGGGGAATGGCTTTCCCCGGGCGGTGTTGTAATTTATAATTGTACGCAGCTAAAAACTCCGACCAGCAAGTCATTCTAGGTGACAATATATAGGGGGTTGGCTTATCTCCCGCTGTAATCCCTAACAAAGGTTTGTGGTTGGTAACAATAGTAAAAACTCGTCCATACACATATTCATGAAACCTTTTCACAGCAGATACAACAGCAAGAGCCTCTTTGTCAATTTGGCTATAGTTACGTTCAGCCTTTGATAGGGTCCTTGAAAAATAGGCAATAGGGGCCTCACTACCATTTGGTAACACATGACTCAAAATGGCTCCTATTCCAAATGGTGACGCATCACATGTAATTGTTAAAGGCAGAGTCTCGTTATACTGCATTAAAACAGCATCTGAAGTAAGTTTTTCACTTGTCGGAATGCGTGCTCCTCGCGGTGTCCCCAAACCCAAGTTGCTTTTTTGTCAAGGAGTCTATGTAAGGGCTCAGCTATGGTCGCTTTCTGGGGCAAGAAGATGTTGTAAAAGTTAATGAGCCCCAGGAAAGCTTGGAGATCAGTTCTATTTCTGGGTCTTGGGGCGTTTTTGATTGCTCTCAGCTTACTGTTAGTGGGGTGGATGCCCTGTTTATCGATTAGGTACCCCAGGAACTCTACTTTGTCTGTATACAGTTGACATTTATTTTTTTTAACCTTAAGGCTAGAGTCTTTAAATTTCTGGAGAACCAATTTAAGCCGCTTTTCTAGTATTTCTCTATTCGGGGCAGCAATTAAAACGTCATCAAAGTATGGCACAACCCCCTTGATCCCTTGCAAGAGTCTCTCCATCAGACTTTGAAAAATCCCTGGGGCTACGCTTACTCCGAATTGGAGTTGGTTGCACTTAAAGGCGCCTCGGTGCGTAACAATTGTCTGTGCCTCTACGGTTTTTTATCTACAGGCAGTTGTTGGTAGGCCTGTGCTAAATCCAATTTAGCTAAGACTTTTCCGCCCCCCAGGGAATGGAGAAGGTGTTGTACCACCGGTACCGGGTAAGCATTCTGTTGAAGAGTGTGATTAAGGGTAGCCTGGTAGTCCCCACAAATCCTTAACGATCCATCCGGTTTGATGGGTGTTACAATTGGGATTTCCCAACAAGCGTGGTCCGTTGGTTCTAAAACACCTTGGGCTATTAATTTATCGAGCTGCTCGTCAATTTTTGGTTTAAGGGTAAAAGGTACCCAACGAGGCTTAAGGCGGATGGGGGCTACTTCAGGGTTAAGGTTAAATGATATCGGGGTCCCCTTGTACTCGCCTAGTTTGTCAGCAAAGACGTCCTGAAATTCCTGGACGATGGCCTCCTCCCAGTCGTCGCTTCTGGTTTGGTGAATGCCGGCTACCTCGATCCCGAGTGGGGCGAACCATTGAAGGCCTAATAAGCTAGGCCGGTCACGGTCGACGACGGTCAGTGGTAATGATGCAGTATGATTTTTGAATGATACTTGGACTTGGCTGGATCCAACGACCAGAATTCGGTTCCCCTGATAATCTTTGAGTATGATTCTTTGGGCTCTGAGGTCTTGACGCCGGATGGCAGGGATTAATTGTTTAAGAGTCTTCCAGGAAACCATCGAGAGGGACGATCCTGAATCGACTTCCATCACACAAGGCTGGTTTTCGATGGCGACCTTCACTCGGATCTTCTTTGCGTCTAGCGATGAGGCGTGACCGATTGTAATGGTTTGGTGTGCCTCTTCTCTTCTCGATAAAATAGCCAGTGTTTTATTTCTGTAGGAGTGGTTGTTCCATTGGCGGTTCAATTGTTCCCAACTCACAGGGCGATTCTCTGTGGTCTGGCGGTAGTTGTTTCCCCTCTGAAATGGGCTGGATCCTTGCTTGCTTCTACAGACCTTCCCGATGTGGCCTCTTTTCCCACAGAAATGGCAGAGCGCGTCGAGGAATTTGCAGTCTGATCGCGGGTGGTTTGCCCCACAACCCGCGCATTGGTGCAGTAGTCTTTGATTCCGCTGCTGGCGTTGGTCACGTTCAGACCGGAGCCGGTTGACCTCCTCCTCATCACTTTCTGATGGCGATTCGAGGTCCTCGTAGTAGGTCGCTGTTGTGTGCCTCTCTAGGCGAGGTGAGGTATCGCTAGCGAGTTGATGGAGCGGTGCGTTGGTGCGGCGCATTCGGGCGGCCGACTTCCTGGTTGCTTCTGCTGCAGTAGTGTCCTTGATGACATCAGCAAGGTTGATGTCCCCTTTTGCCATGATCTTGCTCTGTACCGTCTGGTCATCTAATCCCAGAATTATTCGGTCTCTCAGAGCTTCTTCGAGGTCTGTAAACCCACAGAGGCCTCCCAGGTTCCGGAGATCCGCGATGAAATCTGCAACGCTCTCTCCTTTCCGCTGGTCCCTCTGGTAAAATTCATGTCTTCGGACAAGCATTGGTACGGCGGGTGCATAATGGGCCCGTAGAAGGGGCTCGAGGACGTCCCAGTCCATGGTTTTCACCTCAGCTGGTTTCGCTAGTGCCTTGGCCATCTTAAAGATGGCAGGCCCGCAATGGGTCAGGAACACTGCTCGCTTTTTTCCTGTAGTGGCATCCTTCAAGTTGTTTGTCTCCAGAAACTTCTGGAACCGGTCTATGTACGCGTCCCAGTCTTCCTGTGCCGGGTCAAATGGAGTGGGTGGTATGGCACCTCCGGACATGGTTCCGTTGTCGATGTGCCTTCAGCCACGTGCTCTGTTTGGTGCTCTGTAGTGTTCAGTCAGCTCTGATGTCTCCGCATCCCATCCTCGTTGCCAGTGTTAAGTTCTGCGCATGGGTGCAAGGAACGGAGACGAGGCAGTGAACAGTGAACTTCAACTCTTTATTAACCATCGTGAACAGAGCCAAAACCGGGGGCAGCAGCAGCCCTTTTATAGGGCAGGCTGCTAACCTATTAACCAATGAGAACATGGAAGTATTAAACCCTTGAACCAATGAGAGTGGCTCGTTAACAGCCAATCAGATTCTCCAGAACGGACCAATCCGATATCGCTATTATCGACCAATCAGAAGTGCAGGATTAGAACCCTGCTTTTTCTTTAAGCTTTGATAAAACTTTATTTAAGCGCATTTATTAATTCATAACACTATCTATCTATAAATTAGGCACAAATCATTTCTGCCTTATCTGTACTGGATGTCATCTCACTAGTACTCTTTTTTTTTTCTTATTTTGTCTAAGTACAGCCAGTATATTTGATAAAATCAAAAGTATGGAGTAGTGTATGCAACTTTAATCTCATGCCTGTCCCAGAAGTTTTATCAACATGTTAATGATAGTACAACAAATCTTACAAAATGGGAAAATATCCCTTTTTAAAGGGATATTTTAAAAACAGCACTTTTTAAAAACAGCCATCTAAACAGAATTGAACCATTATGTTACAGTCTGTACCCTCAAAGTGAATTTTTGCAGAAAGTGAATATGCTTCATACTACAAAAAAAAAAAGAGCAACTACAATTTAGCTTACATTCTGCTTTTCATAACTTGTACAAATAATTTGGCTACAAAAGATGAGGATGACTCTTCAGTTTGAGATCCGTCAAAAAAATCTAACTATAGATACGACAAAGTCTCCAACGAAAATGTTACCTCAGCCATACCAAAATATTATTTCTGATTTATCCTAAACAACTGATTTAAAGATCATTGGAAATTCATACAATACTTGTTGATCCCTTCAGAAAATCTCTGTAATGCTCTACAGACACAAATTTCAGTAATATTCAGTGATATTTTGTAAGCCAGAGTTCTGCTACTTATTCTTAAATTTAATTGTATTTCTATTTCATTCATTATAAAAGTCTTCTCATAGGACAGCAAATGGGGGACCTCAAAGTTTTGAGTCAGTAAAGCAGAATAAAATGTATATTATATGTTAAGCCAAGTTTTGCAAAACATGAATCTAAAATTGCTAGACAATGAGAAAAAAATATTAAAGATTAAAAACTGGGAGAATGGTAGAATACTGCTTTAATTTTAATAGACAGTTTCTCAATTTTTTAAAAGAACCCATTTATAATAATCAGCTCATGAGGCAGACTTGGGGGGGGGGGGCAGGGGAGACAGGACAGTAAAATCCGTTACTGGACTGCCATAAGTATATTTTGCAAAGTAACCCCTTTTGGCAGGAAGCCCAGCCTCATTTCCAGGTTACTTATAAATATGGAAATCATGCAGGTATTTTTCTTCACCAAAACATAACAAAGAGCATGAATCAGTTACTGATTTTTTGAGGCAGATCACCTAGCATGCAGCATTGACTGTTCCAATTTAACTGTGTCTCAAAATTCTATGCTAAACAGTATTAAACAAACACCTTTCTTCAAGTCTGAGTCAACTAATGAAACAGAAACTAAAATCAACAGCAGAACTTTTCATTACTGAATACTTGATTTGTATGTTATATGTGCAATAAAACAACAGCCATATTTCAAAGCCTACATTGTGTATCCGAAAGAGACAAAGCGCTACCACGTGGGCACACCATTTGGCCCCAGCTCCACAAGTACAGCTGCATGAGGTGATCCTGCATCTGTCAAACATTACTGCCACGTTGTAGGCTCCTTTTGGTGGCACTATCTGTGGAGGTACCACTGTGGCACTCAGGTGGAAACCTGTTGGAGAGCAGGACAAAAGTTATGGTCTGGCAATTATTGAAGCAGAGGAAAATATAGCTCAGATGTATAATTGAAATACTATTCAGTTAAATGGCCATTCTCGGCAATACTCAACCTTCCTAGTTTCAATGAAAAATTCAAATAATATATTTCAACTATTTTCAAAGGATAGTTTTATAGTAAAAATTTGCATTTGGATAGAAGATGCTCATCTAAATTTAAACTAAAATCCTTCCTATTGACAACTACTATATAGGCTCTTTTAAGCACTATGCACATTTGTTACCCATGTTTGCACATAATATGTAATACAATCTTGGACTAATGTTCATGGCCCCCCAAAAAAGACTTTTGCAGTTTAATTTCACTTTCACTTAATGCAAGTTTTCCATTACATATAAACCAGAGACTGAAGGTGAAAAACACTTCAGCCAATTTATCTGAATCTTGTTAAAAACATTATTAAATTGTTTTAAGCCATTATCATTATCTGAATGTAACAAGGCAGAATGCATGTGGCCTATGAGCCAGTGGATATTTTTGCAGGATTATTACATTTATTCATGCAATACTAAGCCAAAATTTACTGTTCAATGTAGGCCACAATAGCTCTATTCAATTTTTAAGGAAAAGAAAAATGAATGCTTAATTCAAAGCTGTCTAATAAATCCATGGATGAAACTATCTCCTTATGTTATGATAGAACACACTGTTCCTTGTAGAACACACACACACGTTTAATGGAGTAGACATGTTTCATCTGTAACTAAAGCTTCCAAACATACAAGTATCTCTTCAAAGCTGAAAATGCTTTACATTCATGTAGTAGTAAAGGGTCCTAATTTCTCAGGTTCCCCAATTTAAAAGTACCTAGATCAGGAGTGTCAAACTTGCGGCATCACAGCGGCATCCCATGACATATCATGACTTTTTCCCCCTTTGCTAAACTGGGCATGGCCAGTGTGTGGTGCATCCAGCCCTGAGGCCATGAGTTTGACAGCCCTGACCTAGAGTAACAGGAAGTAAACATAACAGTACACTGGTATAATAATTGAAGCAATTATCAGCCTATGCAGATCAGCAACCATTCTGTGAGTCTTGTTTGTATACCTCAACTACTAGGCTCTAAATGGAGCAAGTATTGTCTATGATGGGGAATTTAATCCAGAATATTGTTAAGCCTAAACCAAAAATTAAATCTGATTTACTTAAAACTATATGCTACTATTATTACATGGAATGAATTCAATATAGTCAATATGCTTTCTATCATGTATCTAACAGGTTTACATTTTTTCAACTATTAAAAATGCAACTTTGAATGGTTTCAAAAACTTGATCCAAAGCTTTGGGGTTACAAAGTGACAATGCTCTAAATAGAGTCTTTAGCAAGAATGAAAAAATAAAAACTGTTTAAGTCACATAATAAAGTTAGAAAAATGAACATGGGAGATGAAATATAAAGTAAAAAAGTGACCTAGGAGTAGCCATAGTTGGAATTGCAAAAATATTTAAACTGATTTAACAGTGTCAGCAAAAAAATATTTTAAGTTAATTACATAGATCAAGACTTGCCCGACTCAAAGAGGATCCAAATAATTCATTCCTTTCTGTCATTTTGAGAGAGGAAGAATTCACTAATGTCTCCCCAGCCAGTTCTAAGGCTGTCATGATAGAGTGCAACTTTATATTTGCTGAGAAAGCATACTCAAATATGTATAATAAGTTTAATACTCATCAAAGTCTGCCTCAGATATTTTTTGCATCTGACATGAGATTTTCAATAGCAGTGTAAGGGCTAGGGTTAAAGTAAAGGAGAGCAGACCCTGAACTAAGCAAGGGAGTTAGACTCTTTGATCTCTGAGGTGCCAATTCCAGTTTGTAAGATACAAACACGATACCTATCTGTAATGGGTCTTTAACAGCCCTCATTCGGAAGAGTTGCTCGCCTCGCTGGAACTCATCTGCACTGCCATTTGCCAAGCATGAATATAGTCTAAAAGAAATAAATCATTCTATTATTAGAATTATCTTCAATGGAGACTGACAACAGTGCATTCCATTCCAGACAATGCAGAAATTATCAAACATTACGTCATAGTGAAAAAAGGCTATATTAAATAGAGAAGGAATTTTATCATATACAGGTTCTTAATTGCAGATCACAATTTGCAATGTAAAATTGTCTCTTCTATATAACTATTAAACTTACAAAACCATTTCTTTTCTAGACAAAATTGAAAAGCATATACAGTTCAAGATTGTTACATGCAGTCTAATTTTTTAAAATTAAAACATGGACAATGATAGATTGAAAGCTATGGATTTTAGGATGAAGTTATAAAAATCTGTTCATTTTACAGGAGAATGGGTATATTATGGGTTAGTTATTAACTAGGCATGAAAAGCAGATGTGTTAATAGGCAGTTTCCTAGCCTTCTCCCCCCAAAAGTTCCACGTGCCTAATATATTGTGAGGGAATAGCTGTGGAGTTCAGAATCCTTCCTGCTTCCTTTCTCCTAATAGCATAAGAAAAGTAAAGGGAGATATTCTCTTTAAAAAGGCAGCTGTTTCAAATGGAGAATTTGCTTGCTGACCTCAAAAGCAGAGAGCTGGTCGAGTTGATTTTGGGAATATCAGAAGACAACTTCAAAAGTTGAAAAAAAAAGTTAAGAGATAAAAGAATAAGAGTGGGAAAAGGAACCCAAAGGTGTTATGGGAGAAAAAAATCAGCAACTAGGAGCTATGTACATGCATGCATACACTTGATAATATTGTTGAAAGCTCCTCCACTAGGAGTGGGGAATAAAGAAAAGCTCTGGCAGCTGGAAAAACACACTTAGAAGAAATTAGCTAAAAGAGACCCAACCCATATGGCTGAAGCTCCCAGTTCCTGGAGTTTGCAGAGTATAGAAAGTCTAATAGCAATAGTCTCCCTAAACCAACACAACCTATAACAAAGGAGAGAAATGAGATTAGATCTCCCCTACCAACTTTAAAATGCCGGGCTGCCAGTCTAAGGAAGACCCAGCAGAGTCTGGAAGGCTGGGCTGATTTAACTATTTGTCTACATGGATCATTATACCACTGCAAATCAACCAGACCTTGGACAGTTGTAATTTCAAAAAAAAAAAAAAATCATTGGATTTAGCAGTTTTAGCATCAATACAGAGATTAAAATAGTCACATAAGTCTAAATCCTGATTAAATAGTATGTCCTTTAAAAAGATAGATTTACACGCCCATCTCATTTTGAACAACTCTGGGCAGCTTACAGCAGAAGTCTCCAAACTTGGCAACTTTAAGACTTGTGGACTTCAACTCCCTGGGAGTTGAAGTCCACAAGTCTTAAAGTTGCTAAGTTTGAAGACCCCTGGCTTACAGCATAACTGTTCACCACAAAAGTTGTGTATCAAAAGCTTTTTATATCACAGGTATAAAATTTCCTCTATTTGAGCTTATTAAGTTCAAATTTCAGGTTTTTCATTATGCTCAATTCATTTAATTAACCAATTTGATGTCCACACTAAACATGAGTTTGTAAAAACTGAAAAGTTCTCCTTGTTTGCAAGAAGTCAAAGCAAAGTCCATTTTAAAGAAAATAATAAGGGATACTACCTGATGTCTTCTTCGTTCTCTGGAAAGCTCCAAAAGGCAATGCGAAGCTGCAGTTGCTCAGGCACAGGTGGGTAGACTTTTTCCACTACTTCGAATGGAATGTGAAATGCCACCTGCTTTGCTGACAGTTCCACCAAGGGGATCACCAACCCATCTAAAGGAATGAAGAGTATTGGGCAAATTATCTGAATTCTGCAGAATTTTATCATTAAGAACTAAGGAAAAGGGGGAAAAAAACTTCCTGGCTTTTCTAAGTACAAAATAATAATAAGAAACTATAAGAAGCAATCCTAATGTTCATAAAGATTAAGATGTCAAGAAAAAGTATTGAATAGTCCTTTTTGTCTTCAATAAACCACTTGCTATATAAACCAATACTATAATAGCATAGTCATAAAATCAAAAAATGTTTAACACAGAGACAAAACATTTTAGTCTGTTTACTCAACCTCCTACCAAATTAAAGATAAATCAAGCAAGCAACACAAGTCATACTAAGGAAAAGATGAAAATTAGAATATGCTTTTACATTCATCAGTCATACTATCAATTACTCCTCAATTGTGAAATTAAACAAATTACCAAATGTAGTATTATTTTTTCCTTTTTCAGTTAGCATTTACTAATCAGTCTTGAATACTGAGAAGTACACATTTTATATAAGTCTAGATCCGGATAATATTCTGTTGCTGCAACATAAAAAAGCTAAACACAATCTAGTTAGAGAGCAGATGCAAGGCTCTCTCCTTAAGAGAAAAATATTTTGTGCTTCGGAAAATCTAAATATTATTTCTAAGTACAGATAACTAATTTAATCAGATGCTGTGCTAAATTTTAATTTATTTAGTCTTTGGGTATACTAGAAGTTTTATCCTATCTATTTTTTACTTTTCTGTACATATAGACCATTCTATATAATATTAGCTTTCCAATTGACTTTATTAATTTCTTGGGAATTGATATATTACTTGAAAACCATTTCTCTGAAATCACTAATTATAGTGGATCAGCATAATCTTATAGTTTACTGGGAAAATTGATGTATTTTTGCAAATCAAATTCCACAAATTGTATCTTTTAATATTTGCTTTTGTTTATGCAAAACCAATTTATCTCCTTAAAAGCTATAGACATACATCTTCACGCTACAACCTTAGGAGCATGCATTATAGAAAGGATTTAATCTCCCCTTTGTTTTGCATTTTATTTCTTGAAAAGGAAACCTACATAGGAATCCTACCATTTTCAGACCCAGATTAGAGAAGGACACCCCCTAAAAGACGGCAGTGGTAGTAGTACTTCTCAAGTAGGTACACCAAGGTAGAAGGTAGGGCTAGGGTATGCAGTGAACTTGTAGGAGAGGAGGCTTGAAACAGATGAGGCTGTACTGCTTCAAGGAGCATAAATGGGAACAAGTGAAACAAGTCAGCCAAATCATTTTTCCTTATTGTTGAAAGACCCTCCTTTTTTTAAAAGCATAGCACAATTTATTTTTAGTTTTCAGGTTTATTTTTAGTTTTCAGGCTAGTTAATTGAGCCTGTAGAAGGACAATTGTGTTTATCTATGGTGCAATCGAATAAAAAAAAGTCTGACAGCTCTTTTACTAACTTTAATTTAAAAGCATAACCTCTCACAAACTGCAGCTCAGCTTATCAAGCCCAGAAAATAGCTAGACTGATGTGGGATTTAAACTGGGGTGAGGCAGAGGAGAAGGAATGAGGGTCAGATTACTGGTATTTTATCAATTATAAAATGTGTTTTTAAAAAACCAACAATCTCAGCAACTCCTGTGGAAAGGAACAAGTTGTCACACCACACAAAGGATGAGAGTCAAACCTGGACAATTCTGAAAAGATTTACCATGTCTAAAAGAAGAGGGAAGTCAGTATATGCTGTTTTTCAAATCACGTTTAATTGCTTTCCTGTTATCAGTGGCCTACAAAATGATTTGGACAACATGGATAACTATAAACTAATCAAGACACACAGCAGTGGTTTAGAGATATACTGCAGCCACAATCTCTGCTATAAATGCCTCACTTATCAAGGAACCACACACAAAAATGTTGTTTGCCAACAGCCAAAAGAAAACAACTCCTACTAAACTACATTTTCAGTGGAAAGAGAAATAGCTGCATGCTGAAATAGAACATTCAGGCTTCAAGCAAAGAAAGGAAAGAAAAACCAAAGTATCCTACATAAAGTAGAGGATGAATCTAGTCACTTAGAGCCCCTACTGTAATTACGTGAACAGAAGTAGTCACCCTGGGAAAAAACAGAATACACAGAGACGTTTGAAGCAATCCTCGGGAACAACCTAGAGGATTTATGAAGGGGGAGGGGGGGAAGAGCACAGCCTGTCCAAGATGTGAGGAAAGGCAGAACACAACTACCACACCTTAACATAGCTCTGAACACCAGATTTGTTAAAAGGAAATTACTATTGTATCAGGAATGTGTAAAATAAGACTTCAGGGAAGGATGTAAGACCAATGATAAATTTCATACTCCATCTAGATTTAGAATTTGTACATCTTGTGTCTTAGAATTTATACATCTTTGCCATTTGTCAATTCTGAACACATTTCTTTAGTTTTTTTTCATCCTTCTCAATTTTTGGATTCCATACTTCCATTTTTGGCCTGTCTCCCTATCAACGTGCAAAGCTTTTAAACTGCAGATATTACAAAAAATGAATCTTGGATAGATAGGGAATATGCCACCCCAAAAATGCTTTGATTGGGTAGGCCATTATTTCCTTACAATGAATCCACAGCATTGTCCATTATGTTCATTGGACAGACCATGAAAACATTATAAAAAAGAGACTAAATAGAATAATCAATAAAAATTATATAAATGTAATTGTCACTTTGATACATTTTCTAATTATGTATTGTTCATATGAATAAGTCTGTTTCTTCCCAGTTTTGAATTTTCCTACTAGAATGAATGGGTAATGAATGAATATAGATTATAGTGTGTGTGAAATGTTTAAGGTGGGTCAGACAGGGAAAGCAAATGAGAATCACACTGTAAAATGAATACATAAAATAATGAACTGGTAGAGAAAAGAAAAAATTGTATTTGATCAAACCTCTTGAAATTCTCAAAAAGAGAAGTTTGAAGAAAAAAAGTAATGTGTTGACATAGTAGAAAAATTACAAAGTTACATAGAAGGGTATGGTGATACACCAAGTGGCATAAACTAATTTTAGTTGAACTTTGTTTGTCCCTTATTTGTATCTTCAGTTTACTTCTTTCTTGTTTTTTGCACCACTGTGTAATGTTGCTTACCCTGAAAGGAAATAAGATGGGTATTTTGCAAGGTTTCACAAACCTTAGTGATGCCTTTGCAAATAGCAATTCATTATTCTTGCACTTGTTTCTAAAACTGTTTGCCCTCTCAGCAATAATGCTGAGAAAGCTACCAGTGCTTTCTTTCCTCTTTGAAATGTTAGCCTTATCCTCATCATTATCCTCCCATTTCATTCTTGCAAGCTCTTCTTTTTTCTGTGGGATAAAGAATTTTTAGCAATGTGCAATAAGAAAATTGTGCAGAGCTATCATCTGCTTTCAAAATGAGCACAATTCCATGCACCACTGCTTTTTTCAGTATTCTCCATATAGCATCAAATCAATAAATATTAAATGGTAGACAATATTAATATCAAAACTTTACTCAGCAAGTGCTTCCCCATTTTGCTCGCACCTGATAATGTTATCCATCAAAAACCATCAACTTACTAGAGCAAATTTTTATTTCAACAAAAGATGTAATACCCCCATATGAATGCTTTTATCTGAAAGTAAAATAAAATGTATTGAATTATTCAAATACCTGTTCACTCAGTCCCAAAATACTGTTCTGTTTTTCTAACATGTCAGGTTGGGCTACTTGTATTTCTAGGGCACTATGGTTGAATTCACAGAAAGCAATTCAGCACAATGTTTGAAATATACTTGTAATATATGATAGTACCTTCAGCTGCTCTGTTATTTCTAGTGTTATTTCTAAGTGATATTTCTGCTTTTAACCTTTCTGAAATTATAGTGGGGGTACTTGTTTGGAAAAAAGAAAACATTTTAAGTGTCATGGTGTATCAATAATACAGATTTCATTAACTGGCAATTAATTTATCTGAAAGTTATGTTCCAATAGCACCCAGCAAGCAGAAAATACTCTTTCACCTTTAGTATCTGGAGATTCTCAATCATCCAGGTCATGGCTGTCGGAAAAGTGCTTTTCAAAAGGCAACTCGACTTCGTTTTTTCTTTGAAGATCCTTCACTTCTCATTCAAGAAGCTGAAGAAACTTCTTAGATGAGAAGCAAAGACTTCAAGGAAAAAACAAAGAAAACTCAATTGCCTTTTGAAAGGCACTTCTAGGACTTTTACTTACTGTCAAAAAGCAAATTGTGTCAGGCATTACAGTCATTAGGCATTTAACCAGAATAGTTTGGGGAAATTAAGCTTTCATTGCTATGGTCACTTTATCATTAAGGCAGCCATTCCCTCTATGTATTTTTATTTATGTATTTATTCCATGTATATATCACTCATTTCACATGGAGGCAATTATATTTGTCATTCCCCATATAAATCTTTGAAAATAATTTTTGGAAAGGTACAATATTTCTCTGCAATATTGCTATTTTTGCTGTGATTCTTGTGAGTAGTTTAGACTCAAGATATACTATAAATATGCATTCCTTATAAGGCTTTCAACTACTTCAGTCCTCTTAACATACAAAGAGCTTTATTATTTGATGCAAAGCTAAGCACTAGTTGACTCTTATACTACACTGAAAAACATCATAGAAATAATATAGGCAAAGTTCCACTGACAGCAAACTTTATCATCGGAGCAATTTACTCGTGCTTTCTTTTGGAGGGTAGCCAGAGTAGTATAAGACAAATCTGAGACAGATAAAATAATAGAGTAATATTGGAGTGTAAAACTTATCTGCTCCTACTACTATTTATATCCAAACACAATTTTGATTCTATGTATAAGCCAATAACAACTCAATTTAAAAGTTCATTAACCAAAGCCAAATTAATTCATTATTTTATTTTATATATAGAAAATCATAATAAAAAAGGTTTAATACAGTTTAAAGTTAGCTAAGTCTATTATTTTAAAAAATCATTCCCAACATTTCCCATGTGCCACTTCTTACTTTTAAATGCCTCCTATGGCAACTCAACCCTTCAATTAATATTCTACTTACAATGATGCTTATGCTCCCTGTTTACAGACACAGAGAAGACCACTGTCAAGTCAGCACCTTTACATTAAATCATTAATTTGTGCCTAGCCTACTATCAAGTTAACAAAAAAAATACTACTCTATTCCTCAGGGAAAAACCTTTTTAAAAAAAACATTGTAAGAACTTTAAAAGAAAAAATGTGAATTTCCACCTGACAGCTTTATTCTTATTTTTATTTTAATTCTTATTTTCTGTTAAATTTATTTTTAGTATGCAATCAATGTCAGTATAAACATCTTATTGACAATTTTATTGAATCTTCATGCCATCAATCTAACTATATTTCCAAACTTTTGTTCTTACCGTCTTACTTCACAAGGGAGTTTAAAAATGCACAATAGTCTGAAGGATCTGTGAAGAGTTCCAGAATTTCAGATTTTTGTTTGTTTTCATAGATAATACATATGTTCAGTCATGTTGCTTTCAATTTATGGTTCTGCTCAGAATACCCTAAACCTTATTTTGCTTCCTTGTTGGCTAAAGTGAAAATCTTTTCTCTTAAACATTCTAAAAATGTTTATATTATACATACAAACATTAGCATTTTAGGATTGATACCTTAAGAATATTTTGAAACAAATAATTAGAAAAATCAGCATTTGGTGTCTTGGTTTTTTTCACACCAAATATCTATACTCAAAAGAATAATCAGAACCTGATTAAAAAAAACACTTAGAACCAATACAAATTAAACCTTATCCTTTAAATTTTTGAAAAAAGTTCTACACATTTCAACCTTTTCATCATAAAAAACTCCAGTTATTTAAAAACAAACCTAATGTTAAAACATGAAATATAACTTGGGAAATAAAAATTAACAGTTTAAAAAAATTAGGCAAGCATTTATATATTGAGGTGGGAGGGATTTCCAATACCGCAATGTTCTGGGTCAACTGAAAACAGTAACTATGATTACTTTTTAATTTTCTCCTCTCATTAAATATTGCAATTTAACTGTATCCTCTTGAAAAACACTGGTGCTATCCTGGCTTTTCTCAAAACTGACTTTTATCCTGTATTTTGTTTTTGTGTTTTTCATTCTAACACATGTTCAAATCATGAAATTAAACAACTTATAAAGCTATTTCCCTCCTAGAAAAAATAAGTGTGTAAAGTGGAATGGATTATTAAACTACAAAGGAATATTTTATTTTAAAAACAATCTTAATTCTTCAGTCATAATTCATTTCATATTGGCACACCCTGCAAAAAAATTATGTTTAATAATCTGATTGGACATATTCACCATCTTCTTTAATGTTTTTAAGAGTAACAGCATCTGCTGCTGAGTAGCTTTAAGAGGATACAGTCTTACATGATGTAAGGATTAATTCAAACAGCTATAAATCTCATATAACTGATCTTTCATCTTACCCAGCTATTGATATTGATGAACTATAGATCACATATTCAAAAATATTAGTGTTTCATTTTCCACTAATGTTTATAGAAGTTATCTACCTGTGTGCGTGTATATACACATATAAATATATACACATATAAACATACTTGTAACACTACAAAAGTATTTCCTAATGTTTCTACCATTTCTTTGGTGCAATGATTAAAGGCACCAAGCTAAATACAGGGAGGATGTAGTTCCAATCTTAGTTTAGGTATGAAGTCTGAGGATGATTTTGGGCCAACTCTTCTCTCTCTTTGTGTGTAGGAAGACACACAAAATCTTGGAGTATGTTGCCAAGAAAACTGCAGAAACTTGTTTAGGCAGTTGCCAGGAGTCAAGACTGACTTGAAGATACAAAATTATTGTGCATGTCAGGGAGCAAAAGCAGGTTATGACTATACTACATGAGATTGCATGTTCACTAATCTAAAATAACCTAAAATAAATAAAGCTGAATACAAAAGTAAGGTGAATGTTTTCCCAAATTCTGCTAGCCAAAAGAAATGCTTCAGTCGTGTTCACAGATCAAAGGGCATACAGATTCTTATCGTGTACAGATGCACTTTTCTTTCAACCCATGAGTGCTTCTACTATTGATATCACAGTTATGTTTAGAGCACCTACAGATTCATTTAATTTCAACAGAAGCAAGAACAGCTGGCTGTAAAATAAAGCCAAGTTAATCCCAGCTGATGTCAAAAACACATCCATGTATTTTTCTCTGCAACAATGCAAAAATAGTTTGTTATTTCCTTCTTCCAGGATGTTTCTTCAACTTTCCAATACTACAACAATAGTATTCCTGGAGGGTCAACCCTGCTCCACTTCTGAACCCAGATAAAATGTATAGTAAATTGCTGTTAAGATGAACAGGTGCTACATTGGATCAATCATGTGGTACTCTTAAGCTGCAACATCCCAAGGATATTTTTTCACCTTCAGATACTGATAAATGGTTCAACTACTTCCGCCATGATGTATTCTACCACGTTTATGATCACTCTCTGCAATAATTTGAACAGGCAATATAACATGCTAATTAAAACCCTGAGGAAAACTAAGCCTAACCGAGGAATTCAGAACTTTAAGGAAGACTTTTAATGGGTAAATATGCTAGTCCAGGCAGTAAAATGCTACAAACCCCAGGAACCCCCTCTGCCTGGTAAAGGATGAAAGCTGAGAAAAGTAGCTTAGGAGCACCTGAGCTCCTCCCGTTTTATCTAGTTCTAGTTAACCGCCTCCATAAGTAGAAATCTTTCCACACTTGCATAGCCCGTTTCTTGCCATGCAGTCCCATGCCTCAACTTAGGTTCGATTTTACTGACAGAAGCTTATTTTTGCCCCTTCTGACCGAGGGGTTAGCGGTTCAGCCAGGAGCTTTGTGCGCCCCCATCTCCGCCGCTCCGGTCAGCCCAGCCCCGCGCTAAGCGTCCTCTTCACCTTTCATTTTGACAGTGGGGGAGTTGGGTCCGGCTGACTGTTTCCGCCATCCTCTCCAGTTCTGGCACAGGCTCTCCGCCTCAGAAATGAAGGAGCAAAGCGAGTCCTCCTCAAACCGGTCCGAGTCTTCGAAGGAAAACCTTTCCCCGTCTTCCCACTCGGCAAACATGAGTTCCATCACATCCAAAAAAGCAGGCGAAGGAAAAAGACGGGCCGCGCGGCTTCCCCGGGAGACGCAGCGAGGCGGCTCCAGGACAACCTGTATGGTCGCTGCTTCCACCCCGGCCGCTCCTCCACCTCCAACAGACAGCAGTCGCACGAGAAGCCCCGGCGGCGGGCAGTCACGCCCCGGACGCAGGAGCCTGCAGGGAGAAGAAAAGCCCCGGGCGCCCCTCAATTCGCGGGATGGCGGGAGCTACCAGGAGCCGGCGCCAAGGCCGGCAGGGCGGAGAAGCGCGCCTGAAGGAGCCCCGGGAAAAGTGTCCAGGCGCGGGGAGTTCCCGGCGCCCCTCTCGAAGGCCATTGTTCGCCCAGAAAGCCTAGAGGCCCATTCCGCGCCCGGCCCTCCTCTCCTCCTCCTCCTCCTCTGCCGCCCCGAAGACACGCAAAGAGCCCGGGGGAGTCCGCTCCAGTTCGGTTCCTGGCCGCCCGGACCCGCCTCTCCGCGTCTTCCTAGGAAAACTCTCTGGGGAACTTGGCGCCAAGTCTTCGGCGGCAGCGGCAGCTTTGGCCCTCCCGGAAGGAAAGAGCCCAGCGGAGAAAGAGTCACGCATTCACATTGACACGCGTGCACACGCAATTGAAGGAGGAGGGGGCAGCCACACGGCCGCGGTGGAACGAGCGAGGGAACCGAGAGGAAGGGAGGCGGCGGCGGCGGCGGTTCCTCGGTGGTCTCCAGGTCAGGCACGGCTCTCCCCTGCGGAGGACCGGGCAAGATCTGCACCCGGGGTTTAGCTGCCAAGGCGACGGAGTGATCCTCAGGGGTGCCCAGGGCCAGCCGCTCCCCAGCGCAGAGGAGGAAAGCCGCCTCCCCGGAAAGGGCTCGCCTTAAAGCCCCACGACCTCCGCTTGGCTGCCGCCGGTGCTGCCGACGCGCAAGCACTAAAATGGCCCCCCGCGCTGGAGCGAGTGCCCCCCTCCCCCTTCGCTCTCCACTTAGCCCGCCCCCTCCAGCTGACGCTCGTTTCCGTCGCGCAGCTTCCGGCTTCCGTCAGCCAGTCCGTAGAGGTTGTTTCAGGCCTTCCTAGAGGTACGCCGAAAAGAGAAAAATTAGAGATGCCGCTAAGATTTGTTTTCAGACCCGACTGCAGCGCGTCCTTCTGAGTTTCCTGATCCTGAAAAGAGTCTTGCTGAGAGAAATAAGCAAATCAGAAATTCCTTAGGTTGTTTAGGCTGCAGCTGCAGCTGCTGCCATGTCTGCCCTCCCCTTTTGCCAAAGGAGTAACAGCAGTAGACGCTCTTGGTAGCTTTTCCTATTTTCCTGAGGGATTTATTTTTAAAGCTTTTTTACAATGCTGTCTCCCAAGTGGGAGAAGGTGATCAAGAGGAAGGACCCAGTTATCTGTCTGCCATGCGAGCTGCGGCTCAGGGGCCAACCCGGGTCCTGCTTTCTTGGGTGCCGAAAGGACGAGGGGCTTCCATCTCCCCAGCCTGCCCACTTTAACTGGAATACGATCTGTTCCAGCCTTTGCTCTCCTCCCAGCCATCCCTGCTCGTATTTCTGGGCGCCAGCTGTCCTTTCCAGCCCTTCCAGATCCTCTGTGCTGTGCTGAAAGTTTTTGGGATGGTGGCAGTCAACTTTTAAAAGAGACCAGACAGCCATTTGTGAAATGGAATAGGGTCTCCTGTTTGAGCATGGGTCGCCAACTGGTGGGGCAGGGACCACTGGTCATCCGCAAGAAAAATTTGGTGGTCTGCAAAGAAATGTTACCCCCAGAGTAATCAGGCTGCACTGGAACACAAGGCTTGTGCTGCTTGCCTTGGGAACAACACGAGGTAGTGAGGGGAGGGGGAAAAGGCAGAGGGGGGCAACTTGCCCCATTCGCTCCACATGCCTGGCCTGGCCACTGGGCTGCTTTTTTCCTGCTTCTTTCTTCTTCTGCTATTGGCTGCATGCAAGGAAAGAAGCAAAAGTCTTTCTTTCTCTCATCCAAACTCCACCAGAAATGAGTCTTTGGAACCTTGCAAGGCCTCCTGCTCCTCTCATAAAGACTCATTTCTGGCAGAGTTTGGGGGAGAGAAAGAAAAACTGCTGCTGCTTCTGCTGCTTTCCTTGCATGAAGTCAAAAGTCTCTCTCTCTCCCCCTGAGGGCAATGTTGGGCAATGCTGCTCGCATCCCGCGAGTTGAGGGGCGCCCGGGGCTTTTCTTCTCCCTGCAGGCTCCTGCGTCCGGGGCGTGACTGCCTGCCGCCGGGCTTCTTGTGCGACTGCTGTCTGTTGGAGGCGGAGGAGTGGCCGGGGTGGAAGCAGTCACTCTCATTCACAATTCTATAATTTATATATAATATTTTTCATTACAAGGTTTTTTGTTTGTTTGTCAAATTGTCATTTTTTTCAATTTTGAGCCTTCAGCATTCTATCCATTCCCTAAGTATGTTCTCTAAACCAGAGGTTAGCTACCTCATGCCTGAGACACCATCAATTAGTACCATCCAACCCTCAACATATAACTCACATATAAAGTATCACAAATATGCAAAGGCTTATAATCAGAATTGGAAACTGATGGTTTTCAACCAATGGACTCGAGTGTTGGAATGAAAACTCCAGTCTGGGTTCCAAGCTAGGAGAAAGATGCTGGAAATAAAATGGAGGCTGATTGGAAAGAAGGACATTGTTTATTTGTTGTGACTGAAAGGATCGATCCTGCTGTGAGTTTTGACTCTGATGATGAAAGGCTAGAGCCTGCTATGAATGTGGAGTCTGAATTATTAGAAGACACAGAGGTGAGCCAGGGGGATGAGAGGTTATCTGACAGACACTCTTCGCCAGAACCTGAGACCTTATTCATGCCAGCATCTGATCCACAAAATGAATCAGAGGCGTCGAGTGGGGAAGTTGACAGATCGTGGCTTGATGCTAGAACTAGGAGGAGACTGAGACGTCAAGTTGGGGGGAGGCAAGCCAGACGCTGATTAGGGAAAGTAGCACGTTTCCTCAATGAGTATAAAAGGACACAGCTGGGTTTGGAGAGTTTGTCAGGAACAAAGTGACTGAATGAGTGAGGATTTTACAGCAGAGGCTCTGAGGCTGAAGATTGTTTGCCGGGACTGGTATGCCGAATAGAGCGGGGTTTGCTGCTGTGGATTGTGATTTATGACAGCCGTTATCTTGTGAGACTAATTTCTGTTTGGATTTACTGTTGAAACGGCTGCTTTCTGTTTTGTTCGTTTGAATTTTGAAGGGGAGTCATAACATTTATTGATGAGCAGAACCAACAACAGCATGTAGTTCTGGGACAATTGACAAATTGGTTTGATGGGTACATGGATTTTTATAGGGTTCTGAGATGCTGCTATGGGGGTTGTGCAATATAGTGAACCTTGTGCCTTTTGCTAATGTTGGTGAGTTAATCTTATTATGTCCTAAAGGTCATGTTCCCTTCTTAGAATTTGAGTGGGGGATGTAAACTTTAATCCCATCAATTGGAGCTGAAGGTGTTTTGTTTGTGAATAAGCTGGCCTGGATTTCTTAATGGGCACAAAATATCCATCTCTAAAGACTTCAAGCATCTATTGGAGGCTGTTGGGGCTGCTTTTCTGCCTTTGTTAAGAGCATATTTATTCTGTGAGGAAATATAATATTCTGCCTCTTAATATTCCCCAAAATATTTCATCCTCTGGGGTGGGGAGGAGGGGCTTCCTACACAAGTTTTCAAAACACTTAAGTTTTTATCCCATGGTTTAAAAGTGAAATTAATTCAACAAAATAGAAGTGTGTCATATCTATTGTACACTATCTGGAATGTTTTTTACAGGATCAACTGATTATTTCTGTTGGAGTTGCAAGAAATAAAGGCACTGTAAGTCAAACACCTTTAACTTACACTTTTATTTTTAATAACGAAGGACCGGGGTAACATGACAGTAGTGTTCCAATATTTGAAGGGCTGCCACAGAGAAGAGGGGATCAACCTATTCCCCGTTAGGAAAAAATACTATAATTCCACATGAAAAGGTTTGGATTTCAAATATATGTGATTGAACAATTTTTGAATAAATTATATATTTCGTTAGTTGGAAAATCATATTACCTCTCTCTTTTGAAAAAAACAAAAACATTGAGAGTTTAATATTTTCTTTTAAAGAATTACAAAATCATCCCAACTTGGGATGGAGGTGTAATTACATTGCTTTGTTTTATTTAGGGGTGTTCTTATTGTACTGTTTTACTTTTTGTATATGTTCATCTTTTATATTGTTTTGTGTATGACTGCAAAATTACTTGAAACTTTTTTAAATAACATTTTGAAACTCATTATTTTTACTATATATTCACATTTTACAGAATAAAGAATAGAAGATCTCTATTCTTATGAACACACGTTTTGGCTATTTTTTTTCATTCCTATTTTTTAAAGAATACTTCTCTCTTTTGTTGGAAAAATATCCTTCTGGATTCAGTTCCAAGTGGGGAGAAAGACACTGAAAACATGGAGGCTGTTTGGAAAGATGGTTTAATGGTGGACAAGATCACATTCCTTGGAGCGCCAAAGTGAAAAGGACGATCACCTGCTTCAAGGTGTTGGGTGAAGGAAAAGAAGGGAGGGCTGAGATGCTGAGAGTCCCTTATATACCCTCTGTTGGGCCCCACCTTAGTGGTTCCTGTTCCTGGGCAAGAAATGTATCCCATTGGCCGTCAGCCTCCCAGGGGCGGGGTCTTAGCTAACTTTGTAGGCTTTGTGTGGACCACATGGCTTCACCTGAGTGCTGGCTGATGCAATCTTCCCAGGCCAGGTGGTGAAATGGGCAGAGGCATTTATTATGTAGAATACTCTGGCCTAGTCCTTAATGGCCCACCCATTAACAAAGGTGGGGTGAGCTTCTGAGGTGAGTTTCTGCTTCTGAGTTTCTACTCTTTTGGGGGGAAATATTCTGCCTTTTTAATATTTCCTAAAATATGTCATTTTCTTAGGAGAGGGGTGGGTTTTAACTTTCAACAATCCCCCTTTTTGCCAAAATATGTAGGTGGAACACACATGTTATTGGCAAAACATTAAAATCGATCAGATCAGGGAGATTTAATGGGTGCTTTTAATTTTTCTGATTCAAAGGGGGAGGCATTGATAAAGAGGCAACAGAAAAGGATTCCTTCAGTGGCTTCCAAAAGCTTTCAAACATGAAGGTCTAGCAGCCAGGGAAAAAGTTCTGGAAAGAAAAAGAATTTTTTACAGTATCCAACTTCTCATGCCAATTAATTTCAGGTGTTTGATATACTTTTTGTGAGCTTACAGTCAGGTTGTAAGCACAAGCCCCTACATTCTACACAGTCATGGTTTGCTTTTAAATTACAGGCTGCCCATTTCCAAGACCTACCTCTTAGCTTCCAGGATTGTGAAGCCAAATTGAGGATAGCCAGTGTGCAATCTGGGCTTTCTCCTTAGAGCTGCTCGGAGCATCCAGAGAGTGGGTGGTGCTTCCGTCTCTGCTATTGTAGGCTAAGCTAAATTCCTGAGGAACACTCCTCCTTCCATCACGTGACTCCATCCAAGCGTTCCCCAGTTTTATGCTCAGCCGCTCGCAGAATAGGCAGTGTTTTCAAGTGTTCTTGGCCGTTTTCAGTAAGCCTTACTTTGACTTTATTCTCAGGTTGTATCTGTTCATTTTCTTCCCTTAGCCCTGCGCAGTGGTTTTGTAATTTGTATTCCCCGGGAAGCCCTCTCGGGCCCAGGGGATTTCAGGGGGAAGGATAGCTTACGTTACAAGCTACCCCCCCCTTCCCCATTGCGTTTCTGCCGTTTTTTTGTTGATTTAATAGACGCTCCGTTTCGCTCCATTCCCCCCCCCCCACCGCACGCCACGTTTTCCTTAGTGCGAAGCCTCTCTTGCCTCCTTCCTTCCTGGGTTCCTTCTGGGGACCTTGAATTGTTCGGGACTGTTTCCCTCGCTGCTGCTTAAGGGCCCTGTAAGTCCACACAGCAGGTGGTCGCCATTGTAAGCGCCGCCTTGTGGCCGGGCGCCATTTTGAATCTTATCTTTCCAATCTGCAGCGTGCTGTTTTAAAGCAGCAGGACCCGTAGGCCTGCTCAGACATGATTCATACAGAAAATCCTTCTGTGGCGTTAGAGGCTTGTTTCCTGCCTCCGTATTGTTGGCTTCACCCGCAGCCAGCCGTAGCTGGTGCGGTCTACCTTCTACCACTCCCGCCCAGTATGTGTCTGGGAAGGCAGTTGGATCTAGGCCTAGGGGCTCCTTCGCCTTAAGGCCTCTGGTGTGTCTAGGTCGTTTGGACCACTGTTTTCAAATACAAAAAAAAGAAAAAGAAAAAAAGAGTGAGAGAAGGCAAGAACAACAGACCAGAGGAAAGTAAGAGAGAGAGAAATATTTATAATTATTTATTTACAAATAAAACTATTATAAATAGATAGATAGATAGATAGATAGATAGATAGATAGATAGATAGATAGATAGATAGATAGATGGGGTATAACAGGGAGCAGGAGCAAATTAACTTAGGGCATAAAATATTCTCTCAGGGCTCCCGGCCTTGTTGTAGGTCGACCCCTAGGCGCGCCAACCGCCTCCTATTGATATTTATCTTCCTCGATTATATATAAATGGTAGAAGGCAATCTCTCCACAGGCCCTTCTTTGAAGGCCAAATCAAAAACTCATCATCTGCGCAGGCAGGCTAAGGATTCCAAAGCCTCCCAGAGGGACGCCTTAAGGCGCCTCAAGGCCCTGGAAAAAGAAATTGATAAATGCACCTGGCAGGCAGGCATGGTGCCTCCCATTCTTCCTCCTTCTATTTCTTCTCAACCCCCCCCCCCAAGTCCATTCTTTCCTATCCAGGCACAGCTCGCCTTCTCAAGGCCACCAGGCTCCTGGACCACCGGTCAGACAAACACCAGAGGCTACCTTTATGCCCTCAGCTCCCGGCCTACACCAAGGGGAACCTCTCATTCAGGAGGTTCCGGAGAAACTGAGATCCCGGAGGGAGTTGGCTATCTGCCGTGGAATCGTGGAAGGTCTCCAACAGGCAGCCAGGCCTGGTCTACAGCCGCTGGTCACTGAATCTGTAAGATCATTCCCTTTCAGATCTGAGCCAACCCAGGATCAGGTACCCTTCAGAGGGAGATTTCCTCCTCCACAAGGGGGGACGAGGAGGAGGCGGTAGGGGACTTAGATTGATACCAGGAGGAGGAGCAGGAGCAGTATTTTCTTGGGGTCCTTACACTGTAACGAACTCCCGACATAGAACCATCAGAGGCAAAGGTTCAGAGGACGAGGGTCTCATCCCCGACCAGCCCTCCTTTGTAGGGTTTTGCAGGCCCCAACTAATCAAATCCCTCCTGCTCGAAGCCACGCTTCCCTTGGGTCTAACAAGTCAGAACCCAGCTGACCCCTCTCCTATCGCTCCGGCAGATCCTGGAGCAGCTCAGTTGGTCTAGAGGTGGAATGACTGCCTCACAATCAGGAGGCCGTGAGTTTGATCCTAGGTAGAGGCTAGTTTTTGGAATGGACTCTCCTGCTTTAGCAGGGGGTTGGTCTTGATGATCTCCGAGGGTTCTCCCAATTCTGTTATTCTACAAAAAGAAGAGAAAATCTTAGGTGCTTAATATAATTATCTTATACCCATTGAGCACCCCGGCGGTGGATGAACCTATTGGAGCCGGGCCTCTTCTTCCACCCTCAGCGACTCCCTAGAAGCCCTGAGGCCAGAGGAGAATCGATCAGAGCTGGCCTTACGCCGAGCTCATCAGTCAGAAGCATGGGCAATCAGTTCGGCCACAGCCGCTTCCTTCTTCATCAGGTCATCTATTCACTAACCAGCCAGCTCAAACAACATGTCCCAGCCTCCTCCCGTGCCATTCCCTCCCATGCCTCTGTACCCAGTCTGCTCTGGCCAAAACATTAGCAGGCAGATCTCTAGAATAAAGTGAAATTAGCCTCCGCTCCCCTTGTGGGAAATAAACTGTTCGGATCATCTCTCATCCACAATCAGAGTCCAGATCCATGCAGCCCCTTCGGAGAGCTCCTTTTCCTCTTCCAATCCTCTCTCTCTCCCAGGTTCCAAAAGGTCCCTCCCTTTAGCTCGGGACAGCTTCAGGACAGGTCCTACTCCTCTGATAGACTCAGAAGAGGTGGTAACTTCAAGAGGCCTCTTCATGGCTCTGGCAACAAGCTCTTCCGGCGCTCCAGATAAACCACTAGACTTAATTCCCAGCGATGGGCGCCTGGAAGCCTTCGCCCCAGTGGGACTCCTCCTCTTCCAATGCCTGGGCTAGGGACACCTTCAGGCTTGGACTTGCCCTCGAGTTCTAAACTGCCCCCCCCCCCGAGTTTTTCAGGGCATGTCCCCTCTCCAAGAACCACTCCAAGCGCAGCCTCATGGACTCAGCAATTCAGCCCCTGCTCGACAGAGTAGGGCCAGTTTGTTCTAGTGGGTAAGGCACCAGACTAGAAGACAGGAGACCATGAGTTCAAGTCCCACCTGAGCCATGGAAGCCTACTGAGTGACTTTGGGCCAGTCACTTCTAGCCCGTTCCTCTATTGCCCAGAGGACAGGGATTCTACTCCCACTTATTCATGGTTCCCAAACTCTCCGGGGGTTGGAGAGCGATTCTGGATTTATAGCAGCTTAACCGCCATCTCGTATACCACAAATTCAAAATGAGCATGTTGCAATCCATCCCCCTAGGGATGGGGCAGAGAGACTGGTTGTCATCCATTGCCCTTCTCAGGCATTCCTACACATCCCGATCCGGCCCTCTCATTCCAAATTCCTGCACTTCTGCTATAATAACCTCCACTTTCAATACGTGGCGCTCCCTTTCGGGTTGGCCTTTGCCCCCAGAACCGTTCCCAAGGTCTTGGCTGCTCTAGCTGCCCACCTCAGATCCCTCCCGGGGCTCTACACTGTTACTTGGATGACTCCCCCATCCTTTCCCCTTGCAGGGTGCATGCAGTGAGGGACACTCAAAGCACTCTGACCGTTCTCCAGGAACACGGGGTCCTCATCAATTGGAAGAAAAAGCTGATTATCTCCCTCCACCAGGATAACCCTCCAGGGGATGGTAATAGACTCTGTGAATCTCCGGAGAGATTCCTTAGCATCCACAATCGGTCAGACCCAACAGACGCCTTGAAAGGTTTTCCTTTTAGAGTTCCCAGTTATTAGGTATAAGGATATCCTGTATTTCCATTATTCCCTGGGCCTGTTTTTTTCCACTCCAGATATCCCTCCAGTGGTTCCTGCTCCCATGCCAGAGAGCCGGATCAAGCAACTCAAAGCACAAGGTCAAGGTTTAACCAAGGGTGCTCTCCTCCCCTCTCTGGTGGAGCAGAGTGTCTATCAGTAAGGGCTGCCCCTTCAAGGAGCCTCCAAGACTCACCGTTCCACAGATGCCAGTCTGTCCGGATGGGGCGCCCTCCTACAGTCCCTTTCAGCACAGGGCGGAGGGTCAGCAACAGAGAAGCTGTGCAGCACAATTTGGCTGGAGCTTTGCACCGTCCCTTGGCTCTCCGCTGTTGCCTCCCCCAGGTACGCGGCCGCCACGTCCTCTTCCTCACTGACAAAATCATGGCCAAATCTCACATCAACAAACAGGAGGGTACTCAGTCATCACGCCTAATGAGGGAGGCCGAGCGCCTCTGTCAGTGGGCAGAGTCTCACCTCCTGTCCCTCAGGGCAGTCCTCATCTCGGGCATCTCCAACACTCAAGCAGATTGGTTGAGCAGGGCCACCATAGACCAGTCGGAGAGGCGTCTCCACCATCTCTATTCAGGGAGGCGACATGCATATCGGTCTGCCAGTAGTAGACCCGTTTGCCCCCCTCTTCAATACCCAACTTCCAAGGTTAGTTTCAAGATTCCCATCCCCAGGGGCGGAGAACCACTACGCCCTTCGGTGTCCGTGGCCCCCAGGTCTCCTCTATGCCTTCCCTCTTCTGGCGCTGGTGCCTACAGTCCTTCAAAAGGTACTTCACGAGAAGGCGGATCTGTTCCTCATAGCTCCTTATTGGCCCAGTCGCCCTTGGTTCACGGACTTCGCAGTTTAACCGTAGCCCCTCCCTGGAGGATCCCAGCAGACAGAATCTCTCTGTCTCCAGGTCCCCTCCTCCACCCGATCCCCCAATAGCTTCAACTAGCTGTGTGGAGGTTGAGCAGGAACACTTGAAGAGGGAAATCCTCTCTAGCAAGGTCTTTTATACCTTCTTAGCAGCCAGGCGATCTTCAACCAGTAAGGGAGCCAGTTTGGTTTACTGGTTAAACCCCTGAGCTAGAAAGCAAGAGGCTGTGAGTTCAAGTCCCGCCTCAACCATGAAAGCCATCTGGGTGACTTCGAAAAAGGGTGTGTCAAACTTCTGGTTGTCCCAACGGTCCCTTCCATTGCTCCAGTGTTAGACTTTCTCCAGGAGGATTTTAGCAAGGGGCTATCCCCCAATACACCAAGACGTCAGGTAGCAGCCTTATCCACAGGCATCCGCTGTAAAGAGGCTAGTTCCCTCTCTCACCAACCCCGTATTCATGCCTTCCTGAAAGGGACCACAAATCTACGTCCTCCGGCCCTCCACCGGTACCCATCCTGGGACCTCAATAGGGTTCTTGCTTCCCTCACACAAACCACTTTTTGCTCCCCTAAGAGAGATCTCTCTTCAGTTCCTATACTTCAAAGTAATTTTCCTTCGGTAGGATCACTTCAGCGATCTCTTCAGCACGTAGGATATCAGAGAGCATTGCGCTGTCAGTTAGAAAAGACATTTGCGTATTCCATCCCTACCGGGTGGTCCTACAGCTTGTCTCTTCCTCTTGCCCAAGATTAAGTTGCTTTCCCACAGGACCCTGGACCTTACCCTCCCCATTTTTGCTTTGGTCCAACTCACGAAAGGGAGAGACTATGGCACACCCAAGGAGGCCTTCGCCAAGGCGTACCAGGATCAGGCCCCCTAGGTACCCAGGAGCTTCATGGCTCACTCCACTAGGAGTGCAGCAATTCAGCTGCCTGGGTTTCCCAGGGCCCAATACTCGACATCTGCCGGACAGCTGCATGGGTCTCCACGTCACCCTTCATCAGTCATTACAAGGTCGACAGGTAAGCCTCAGCTGAGGCTTCTTGCGGTAGAAGGGTTCTTCAGAGGGTTCTCAGGGAACCGAGGGGACCAAGACCAGACGGCGCCCCTCCCGTAGGACAGGCCCAGCTTTGGTAAGTCCCACTCTCTGGATGCTCCGAGCAGCTCTAAGGAGAATGGGCGTTGGTCCTTACCTGACACGCCATTTCTCTTCGAGCTGCGAGGAGCATCCAGCCCCTCCCTTTTCCTTCACCATCTGGTGGGGTCTTGTTTTCGGCGAAGGAACCTAGTATAGTAAGATGAGAGCACGATTTAATGTTTTCTCTTGCCTTCGCATAAACTGGGGAACGCTGGGATGGAGTCACGTGATGGAAGGAGGAGCGTTCCTCAGGAATTTAGCTCAGCCTACAATAGCAGAGACGGAAGCACCACCCACTCTCTGGATGCTCCTCGCAGCTCGAAGAGAAATGGCGTGTCAGGTAAGGACCAAAGCCCAATTTAGTATTTTTAAAATTATATACAATGAGCCCTGGGACTCATGAGACCACCAGTGCAACATATCCTGCTTTACTGGGCAACTGGGCAATATCATTTGTGAGTCACAGTCAGGGCTTGGGGTTTGGAGATCTCTTTTCTGCTACCTCTTCAAGTGAGGGAATTGCCTGGGGGAGATGCCCCCTCGCCCATGGGATTAGCAGGAAGATATGACTGGGCCTTTGTGCCACAGAGAAGCAAACAAAAACAAAACAAAAACACACACACAAAGGGGACCTAGGAGCAGCCTTGCATGGAGGTAGGTGAAGGAGATAACCTCTGTCTAATTCTGAACGATGTGTGTGTGCTTGTGTATGCAGCTACTTTTACAATACAGACAATACAAACATGCTCCCACAGACAGAAGTCCAAGGTGTTCAGAACTTGCTGGGCCAGCCACTCCCAAATACAATCCTTACATGAGTACATCAAATTGGTTACAGTATAAATGATACAAGAAAGAAAACATTACAATGAATTTGACATTACAATGACTTTCCACTCTCCATCCATAGTCTTTCTAACTGTCTTCTGGGGGTTGAAAAGAATCATTTAGTCTTTTACTAGTCCATCTCAGGGTGGACTTTCCTTCATGTCTCTGGGTGGCATTAGGCTTGGTCTGGTGGTATGGGTGGTCAGTCAGACTTGGAAGGTCTGCCCCACTCTGGTTGCTGTAATGACTTTCTAATGGAGGGCTAGATCTGAACCCAATTATTTGGCTCCAATGGATGGAATGTCTCCTCAAAGGGGCAGCATCTGTTTCCACATGTTGCAGGGCTGAAAGACACAAGAACAATGTCCCCTCCCCCCTTTTGCTGGTAATACTACCAGGAAAGGCATTGTAAAATGATTAGAGATTGTAGGGGGGTAGATAGCTTGCAGGCAGGATTTGAGGGGAAAAAACACATCAATATTGCAATTACTAAACAGATAAATCAATTTCAACAAAATGGAAACACAACAGATGAGAAAGGAAAAAAAACTAGATTCACATACTTCAGGAAAAAGATTAACAGGTAAAATCATTTAAAAACAGTAAATGCAAGGATGAAACTTTTCTTGTAAATGAACTTAAGACATTCTCTAACCTTGGGTTTTTCTTAAAAGCACAGAGGAAAGAAAATTGAACTCTGTTCTTCATCCTGTGCTAGACCAGGCTAGACCAGGAAAAGATTCAGTGCTCTTTTAACCATTTAAAATTCATATCTGAAAAGATCAGAGACACTTTACAGTTGCAACAGTTACCTCAAGGACACACAAAGACTTAGACATACACACACACACATACACAAACAAAGACAAAGAGAGGAAAACAAAACTCTGAGGTTTATACACGTTGATCATTCCCACAATAAATCAATTAAATTGGGGAAGGCACAAATCTTAAGGAACAAACCACATGGTTGCATAGGAGACAGCGACACAGAAAGAGAAACAAAAAAAAAAAAAATCCCATGTGATACTGTTTTTATATTGTCCCTTTTCTTTTAAGTACCTTTATTTAGCCAAATTGGTCTTCCTGTATACCTCAGCAAAGCCCATTTCCTACAATTCCCCCCCTTTTTTCCCCCGATTCATGCCAATCAGGATTTTCATCTGCTGCTCATTCCATGCTTCGAGCAAATCTCCTAAGGAGGTTCTGCCCAGTAGTGGGATTCAAATAATTCAACAACCAGTTCTTTGCCCGAATGATTTCTTCCAACAACCAGTTCGCCAAACTGCTCAGGAAGTTAACAACCGGTTCTCCCAAACTAGCTGAATCCTACCACTGTTTCTGCCTTCGAACTGTTGCTTCCCATGCTCCCTCTAGATGTGGGGCTCACTTTGGCTCAGTCAGGCTCAACAAAAAAAATTCAGCCGCCCACGGTTTTCAAGCAAAAAAAAAATGTCTGAGGGGACTCCTGTTATCTTACGGAGTACGGGCACCCCTTCCCTTGGGAACTTCAGCCGCCACGGTTTTCGGATCTCTTTCTGATCCGGGAGGATCTATATCTTCCGCAGTAGTACCAGCACCTCCTCCTTCCCCTTCTTAGTGCTTCCAGGATCAGGCTTTGCTTTTGGGCACAGGACAAAATTAAAACGACAAAATTTCCTTTCCACCCTTCAATCACACCCTGCTCGGCTTTCCCTCTTGTATACAAAAGGTCCCACACTCTGATGCCCTCTCTGGCTTTTCCTGTCCTGATGGTCATGGCTCTGTGGAGCTAGCAACAGGCAAGAGGGCAGCTAGAGGCCAAACAAAGAAATGAGATCCAGCTGCTGTCTAAGGGTGAAGCCACACACACACACACACACACACACACACACACTTCTTCCTTCCCGAACAAAAGGTCCTGTACTCTGGCAAACCTCCCCCTTGCTCTCCAGACTGTTGGTCTTTCTGCGGTTAGGAAATGCACAGAGGAAGCAAGATCCAGTTGTGTTTGGGAGAAGGACCCTCTCTCACACACACATGCAGTCGTACACATATTTCCCACACTTTTCCATGCTTTAAAATTAAAATGTGGAGGTACTCACCTCCTTTCCAAGCAGCCTTTGAGCTCAACACTCAAAATGGCCAAGGTCCAGGAAAACTCACCCACAGACTCAATGGGTATGCTTGCCAGCAAGGGAATCTTACCTGGGCCTGGTCCATTGGTTAGGTTAGCTTGGAGTCCCATCTGCTTGGGTGCCAATTGTTGGAAGAATTATCCTTCTGGATTCAGTTCCAAGTGGGGGAAAAAACACTGGAAACATGGAGGCTGTTTGGAAAGACGGTTTAATGGTGGACAGGATCACATGGCTTGGAGCGCCAAAGTGAAAAGGACGATCACATGCTTCAAGATGTTGGGTGAAGGAAAAGCAGGGAGGGCTGAGATGCTGAGAGTCCCTTATATACCCTCTGTTGGACCCACCTTAATGTTTCCTATTCCTGGGCAAGAAATGTATCCCATTGGCCGTCAACCTCCCAGGGGCGGGATCTTAGCTAACTTTGTAGGCTTTGTGTGGACCACATGGCTTCACCTGAGTGCTGGCTGATGCAATCTTCCCAGGCCAGGTGGAGAGATGGGTAGAGGGCTTTGTTATGTAGAATACTCTGGCCCAGGCCTTAAAGGTCCACCCATTAACAAAGGTGGGGGTGAGCTTCTGCTTCTGAGGTGAGTTTCTGCTTCTGAGTTTCTACTCTTTTTTAGGGAAATATTCTGCCTTTTTAATATTTCCTAAAATATTTCATTTTTCTGGGAGAGGGGTGGGTTTTAACTTCCAACACCTTTTTTTTATTAATTGCGATGTGCCTATGTGTGAAAAAAGCCCATAATTCTGTTCATTTCAAAAGTTAACAGCTATAGCTTGGTACCTAGAGAGGCTTTTACCAACTAGCTTTATACTTCTCCAGTATTTAGAAGTGGGGTTTTTATTTTTTTCATGTAGATAGATCTGGAAAGTACATTGTAAGCTAAGAGGAAAAAAATGGTAGTAATTAACATTGGCAGTTGTAATTACACCTTACAGTAATAACACAGAACAAACAATTAGATAATTAGAGTGTCTTGTCTTTTGTGAGCCTCTGTATGTGTGAGGTGAGGAAACAGTATGCTGAATTTAATTGTATAAAAGAGGGACAGTTTATAGATGATGCAAACAAATGGTTCTTTGTTATGTTACATTAGGTACAGATTTGCCAAGAAAACCCGTGGCCATATCGTTTCAGAGACCCAATAAGGATTAATACCATTAAACTGTGTGAGGAGAAAAGGGTACTCTATTTGCAAGATATTTTAAATACTAAATATATCAACAGCTACATTTTCATATACTAATATCACTTAAACAGTTGCTGATTTGAAAATACAAAATCAAGTCTGAAAAAGTTTTTCATCAGAAAATTGAGTTTGTGTTTTTGGTCAAGTTATATCTGATTATCCCCTTTAGGAATTTATACCCAAATGCCATTGCATAAGGACTCTGAGCATGGAGTTTCCTCATCAAGATTCAAGTCCTTCAGAGCTGTTTTTTCAATAAGGACCTTTCTGCTACACAGTATAACTGTTGTTTTTCTTTTAGTGTGGTCAAGGAGTTCAAAAAAGTCAAGATGGCAATCATGGCTATATAATCAAAGCTACTTCCATGCAGGCATCTTTATTATTAGTATTGATTTAAATACAACAATACACCATAATAATCTAATTTTGATTGTATAATGTATAATGGCCATTACACAACATTTTGAAACTTTTCTATTTTCCTACTGAATTATCTGCGAGAGGAAGAGGTGTCTTTGCCTTTTAGGCTTCTGAGATATTTAGAGTACCGTAAGTAAGATGTGTTCCTCAGGTTATCACAGCAATTAGGACTGGAATTTCCATTGCTAAGTCAATGTGTTCGTAAAGTGCCATGTTATAGGACTGTCCTGCTTAGCAATGGCAGTCCTAGCAGTCCCGTTTGTGTTGTAACTGAAGGACCACATAAGTCATTAAGTTAAGACCTCACATGACTGGGACATAAGTAGAAGTGGGAATCAAGGCCAGCAAGCCAGTGGGTGAGTGCTGCAGGAGGGCTGATGGGTGTCATGGGCAGACAATACGGATTTACAGGTCGGTAAACAAAAAAGTGACAAGAGTGACTTACAACTTCCTGCTGACTTTCCCCCTAGCTTGTTTTTGGGAAACCAGCAGGGAAGGTTGCAAATTGTGATCATGTGATATGGGTTGCAACTGGCATAAATATAAAATAATTGCCGAGTGCCTGAATCATGGTCACACATCAGTTATGAAGGCTGCAACTTTGAAGACAGATTGTAACTCCCCTTGTTCAGCACCATCATAAGATTGAACCACCATCAAACGAGTGGTTACAATCTGAGGACTACCTATTAACCCTATACCAAAATTAAGTTAAAAAAAGACAATAGAGAAGAATACGGTCAGTAGATTGAAAGATGTTTCTGCAATGACGATTTGACTCCTCATCTTAATTGTACTGATTGTAGCCCATCATATTTAATCAAGATAAAAGCTCATTCAGGAATTGGGCTCAGATGTTATCAAAATAGGGAGCTACTGAGAAGTACCTTGGGGTAAACCAACAAGGTAAAATGCTTGGTCGGAGCTTAGGTCTTTCTTGAGCTATCAATCAAAAATCCACAAGGGCTCTCTCAAAGCCAAGCAAACAAAAATATTAAGTAGAGAAGCCACAGAGTCTTAGCTTTTTTCACTTTTAACTACAAGGAACATTTGGGAACAGGGCAGTGACTCAGATGGCAATGCTGCATGTATGCTTCAATTGAATCAAGCTGACCTCTGACGCGTCTAGGCTTGGAAATAGAGTGGACTATGCCTAGTAAGGCTGTAGAATTTTTAACAGTGGTAAAAGAGGGACATAGAGGTGTATAACATGCCTGTACCCCAGAGATCAGATGGTACAGGCCAGAATATGCTTGCCATTCTGGCATGTGAAGTGCAAAATAGAAAACCTGTTTGGTCTAAAGGTTAAGGCTCTAAGCTAGAAAGCAGGAGGCTGTGAGTTCAAGTGTTGCTTTCGGCATAAAAGCCAGCTGGGTGACTTTGAGCCAGTTGCTGTTTCACAGCCCAACTCACCTCACCAACTCACCTCATAGGGTTGTTGTGGTGGGGAAAATAGAAGGAAGATGTGTTGGATATGTTCACCACCTCGAATTATTTGTAAAAAAACAATGGGATACAAATAAGTAGAAGAGCTGTGGTGACGCAGTGGTCAAAATGCAGTACTGCAGGCTAACTCACTGCTCGCTTCAATCCTGATCAGCTCAAGGCTGACCCAGCCTTCCATCCTGAGATTGGTAAAATGAGGGTCCAGATTGTTGGGGGAAATATGCTGACTCTGTAAACAGCTTAGAGAGGGCTGTAAAGCACTGTAAAGCTGTATAGAAGTCTAAATGTTATATCTGTGAGTCTTTGCAGACTCCATTTTCATGTTCTTTTCAGTTGCCAGAAGCATAAAGGGACCACGACCACATCTCCATTCTGATGTCTTGTGGGTTGGTCTCCAGCAGTGTTGCTAAAATCTTGGTCTACTTAAAAGACTTGTGCCAGAATAGAATAGGAAAGATTTAGCCAAATTAAATGTCAGATCTCCAGCAATCAGCCACAGAAAATATAAACTTCAGCAGAAACTTTTAAAACTGTATGGTATATAAGAGCCATGGTGGCGTAGTGATTAAGATGCAGTATTGCAGGTTAACCGTCAACTGCCAGCAGTTCAGTCCTGACCAGTTCAAGGTTCATCCTTCTGAGGTCAATAAAATGAGGACCCAGATTATTGGGGACAATATGCTGAGTTTAGAGAGGGCTGTTGAGAGTTTAGAGAGGGCTCTATGAAGTGGTATATAAGTTGAATTGCTATTTCTATCAAAGCCCTCCTCCCATTATTTATCCCTGTGATTGTTTTCTTTCTGCCTGCACTGGATCCATATGGTGGATTATGGTCCATAATCTTCAATAAAGAGTCGTTCATCTTGCAGAGGATTCAGGTCGCTGACAACAACAGCATTAGTAAATTTTAGTGCTTCATTGAGACTACAAGTGTTTAATGAGATATTCTAAATCTTTTTTTGTATCTATTATATATAATATGCAATTTTTAATTTACTGTAGCCAAATAACATTAGTGTTTTTTAATAGTAGCAGTATTTGGTTGGCTTTCATGGTTGTGTTTGATCTCATGGTACTATATAAAAAGACACCTATCTGAAATAGGGGAATCATTATACTACTTTTTAATTTCTTCTATGGTATTTAGGACACATGCACACACAGCTTTTATAATTTAGTGTTAATGCCTCCCTGCTTTCTTACTTCGACAGGTAAGTTTTGAAAGGAGGAGCTGAAGGACAGAAATAATGGTAAGATAAAAGAGATGGCAGAGCAAGTCTGTCCAGAAAAACCCCGCTGAGTCAGCCAAACAGTGCCATCTAGGGGGACTCCTAGAGAAGTTGATTTCCATCTCTCCCTGGCTCCCTGGAACAGTCTTTACCCCAAAGTCCACCCAGCTCCGGAGCTATGGGGTCTCTGCAAAAGTAGGAAGACCTGAGCTTTTTCAGCAGGAAGGCTAGTTATAACCCAGCTTTTGAATTATGCTTTTTTGTTGTTGTTGTTGTATAACAGATTTTGACTGTTTGCCCAGTATGGATCTGAACTATTTTCTTATTTTATTTGTATTTCATAATCCTTCCCCTTTTTTAATTAAGCATTTTAAGGAAAAGAAGAGTGAAAAAGCACATGCTTAGAGGGGGAAAAAGAGGGGCTAAGGAAAAAGGAACATTGGGGTGGACCTTGATTTACCAAGATGCTCCAGGAGATGAAGCCCCAATGGAGGAAGGCCTAAGACAAGCCTGTCCATGGATAAGAGTGTTTATTAGAGATTACTTCCTAACTATAAAGGTAATGGAATGTCAATATTTCTCCATTCTCATTTTATCCAATGATAGTCATCCAGTAGTGGTCTCAGTCCCCGTTGAGTAGGGAGGCCCCCTTGAAACATCTGTTGGGCTGCTGTGAGAATTAGTCAGGCTAATTGGCGAACAATGTTGCTCAGATGTGCTTAGTCTTGGCCTCTGATTGGGCAGAGCAGGTATCTGGTACATGGTGTAGTAATGTGATTGGGAAAGTTTAAGTAGGTCACTCTTGAGGAAACGGACAGAGCTCTATGTACTAACAGCTGGGCCACCTGTGTATTGGATTCAGGTCCTAGTGGGCCATGAAAATGGCCAAAGAGATGACATACTGTTAGTTCCAAGCTGTTAGTTCCAAGCTGTTAAAGCTGTTCTTTAACAGCTATCGTGCCAACCTGTTTGATAGAGGAGATGGTGCCTCTTCCCTTGAAAAAGGCAGAAATGCACCCCCTCCTCAAAAGGACTCAGTGGTTTTCAATAACTTGTGATCAGTCTCCAGACTTCCCTTTTTGGGGAAGATTGCTGAGAAGGAGTTGATCTGCAACCGATGAGAATCCTGGGGGGAAATGGGTAATATAGATCCATTTCTATTCGGTTTCAGTTTCTAATACACAAACAGATTTACTCATGCTTATAGATAGATTGTGGCAGAGCCAGGATGGAGGTAGTGCCTATATTCTTCTCCTAGGTGGCTTTTGGTACTTTAGCTTGCAAAATATCAAATTTATTAGGCACAGATAGGTAAATTATGTGCTTAGCATAGAATTAAGTGCTTTGTAATAAACCAATGTTGTGTAAACATCAAGGAAAACATTTAGCCTCTTGGTCTATGTACCACAGCCTGAAGGAACTTTCTCACATATAGATTGATTGAAAATCACATGGTCCAGTGCCCAGTGCAGGATCCATTGGTACACTGCCCTTGACACATGTATACAAACAATTGTAGTGAAAGAGAATCCATCTCTGTGGACAGTTGTTTCCTGCTGAATAACTTATACCATTAGGAAACTCTTCTTGATATGCAAATAGACCTCCCCCTTGGGCTTAACTGGAATATGCAATAAAAATCTTGACCCCCATGTCCGAATGGGGAGGAACAGGCTCAGCCAAAGCAAAACAGAGCTATCATATTAGAAACCCGGTGATTTCAGGACTAACCCATGCTTGATTTTTGAGGGGCTGTGTTTGCAAAGAAAACTGATTGAACCAGAAAGGGGGAGTTACCGTTCATTTCCAAAAGGGCTAGTACGCAGCTTAGGCTATTAGCATTGCTTGGACAAGAATGCATTGAAGGACCATCCCTCATGCTCTTCTCTTCTGGACTGTAATTTGCTGCTATCTGGAGACCAACTGGAAACTTCAGCATACTCCATCTGCCATGGAAGTGCATGTTGCTAAGGAAGTGCATTGGTCAGGAAGGTGGCTTTTTTAAAGCTTTGCCATGCTCTTGGGAAGGATAGCAAGACCAGAAGGTTGAACTAGGCATCTGAAATTAGGACTCCACCAAGAATCAAGGCCAATGTTGACACAAAAAGGATATCAACATGATGGTTTTCTTTGACTCAGGAATGGCTGGACAGTACTTTGATTTTCCTGTGAACAAGGACTCAAATGTCACCTCAGAGATTTGGATGTTTTAGGTGAGCAGAGGAGATGAAGCAACTGAAGAACAGCTTTAGAGATAAATGGGGAACTGAGCACAACTAGCAAAACCTTTTCCATGCCTTTAGAAAGGCTTTATTAATTTTAAAGGGATTACTGAGCCTGGACAGATGAAGGATTGCTGTATCAGAGCTTCACACCAGGCACACCACTTCCCACACGATCAACCTCTAGGGATGATAGTTATAGAGATAATTAGCAGACAATTCTGCACTTGTATCTCTTTTCTTTCTCTTGACTCTCATCTACAAGTTCAGATACTCTGGAATAGTAGACTGTCAAGAGACTTAAGTAACTCAGTCTTCCCTTTTCACAATGTTATTTTCTAAATGAAACTTATTTACTTTTCTTTCACACAAGCATCACTCTCAGTAATACTTTCTTTGAAAAGTTATCTCATAACTTTCTGCATGCCTTCTTTTGTTGAATAAAATGGCCTGGGCAAACCAAACTCTGTATTAGCAAAAATGTATTCAGAATACAAAAATTTGTATAATTCTCCTTTGAATTAATGCTTAAATTCACCATGGGCAAATAGACAGCAATATAAATACAATAAATAATTAAATAATTTGCTTTAATAAGTAATTTATTACTTGTAAATCTCAACCTAAATTGGTCTGATCAACTGGCAGTTGCTAAATAAAATTTCTTGTCACATTTTTATTTTGAAACTGAAATGTATAAGTGTGGCTTTCAGTAATTTACAAATATACTTTCCAGAGCCTTCAGGGAATAAGGAGGACTCATTCTTTATTCTGGAATGCTCTGAAATAATTAATAGTGCATTCTTACATATGCTTGTTGAGATATAAATATGTCAATGTTTAATGTGAGTTGTTTCCAAGTTAATAGGAATAAATCATAACCGAAATGCCAACATAGTGTCCAATTTAGCTGAGAGTATATGTTATTAATTCCTTATCGTTGGTATAATAATGAATATGCCTATACTCCAAGAAAAAAGGCTAGATTTTCTATGAATGAGAAAGACATGGAAACATGTTTTGTTGTATTAGTTGTTTTATTTACAAACATACAAGTGTTTCATAATGGCAGATCTATTAGCCCACATCTTTTTCTTAGGAGAAACACCTTCACCTCCAGGTAAAGGCAAAGCTAATAAGGTTGCATGGACGTCTCCTTAGAAGGTTTTATGCTCTGTTATTTTACCTACAACATCCAGCACAGACAACAATACATGGCATACTGCGGGACAATCTTCCTTTGATGGTGTCTACCCATTCTGCTAAATCTGGCAGGAATGGCATGCTCTAGATCCCATCTGCAAGAGAGGACCATCTGGTGGGATCTAGGGGGAAAGCCTTTCCTGCCATGGTACCTGGGAACATCATGGCTCCAGAGATCAGACTTGCCTTGTGCCTGCTGGGACCCTGGCAGTATGAGTGAGCACATTGCTGTATTGAGCATGTGCTGTTGTGAGTGTTCTCTGCTGATATTTTATGCTGTTTAGTCATTTATAATTTTGGTTCTGTTTCCGTTATTAGTCACCCAGCGTCCTATATATGAAATGGGTGGCCATATAAAATCATTAAGTAAATAGGAATGGGAAATGCCATTTCTATTATTTCAGTGGCCTGCAATGACTTCTTTTCCAAGCCCACGAAAAATATAAGTGTATCAAAATATTTGGGAGCTGAGTTCAAGAAAGTGGCATTTTCCGGGTTATCTGAAGGACCGTCTCTTGCCGGTTACATCTATCTGACCCTTCAGGGCAAGGAAGCAGAGAATGTTGCAGGTCCCATCCCCTAGGGAGATACACCTGGTGGGACCCAGAAGAAGGGCCTTCTCCGTGGTGGCTCCCTCTCGCTGGAATAGCATTCCCCCAGAGATTAGAATGGCCCCCACTCTAGCACTCTTCCAAAAGGCACTGAAAACTTGGTTTTGCCGGCGGGCCTGGGGAACCCAGAGAGGGATGGAGCCCATCAAATGGCTAGTGTGATCTGCTGTTGTCAGGGCAGGGGGTGGGAGTTGGAGGGTGATTTTTTTTCCAGATTTTGTTCTGTTGTATTTTAATTAATTTATTTGATTCTTTTTGTTAGTTTTTATTTTATTTTTTAAAATATGGTTTTACATTGTGTAAGCCGCCTCGAGTCGCCATGGGCGAATAGGCAGCAATATAAATTAATTAATTTAGCAAAACAACAAAATGTTTAGGATAGAGATGTCAGAAATACTTCAGGAATGTCCAGATTTGAGGAACAATTTGAGAGAAATAAATCAAGAAAAAAATTGTGAAACAGGTGCAGGTAGTCCTAGCTTAATTATCATTCGTTCATTGTCTATTTGAGGTTACTGAATGTCCCTTACTCCAGTCCTTGAAGTTATGACTGTTGCAGTTACATAATCAAAATCTGGGTGGTTGGCAGCCTGTTTGTACTTATGACCACAGTATTGCTTCAACTCCTATAGCTGCCCACCTATCTCCCTCCTAGGGCTGCCCTGCACAGCGGCCCTCCTTGAAGGTGGTCATGCTGGGGCTGAAATAGATTGTCTGGTGCTTTCACAGCCTGTAATGGAATGCGTGAATGGCTCTGGGGAATGAAGGCAAGAGATATGCTGCCTAGGGAACAACCAGACAAGATAGGCAGGAGCACTCAGGGACTTAGCAGTCAGAGAAAAAAGCTTAGGATGGACCCGTCCTAAGATTACACGGAAAAGTAGGAGCAAACAACATAATGCAGTCATAGGTGATATGAAAACAAATCGTCTTGTAAGCTTTGTACAGATTTTAAGAAAACTTACTTCTAGCAGTATTATATATTCAAAAATGGAATCAAAGCAGAGTTTACAGGCATTTCCATGGCATTTTTGTCTGTATGTCTTAAAAAATGTATGGCTAATATTGGAAAAGCTCTCCAGTACTGGCATAATTAAAGATATAGCTCCTTGCATTTTAAGTCCCACTTCATAAAGCACCATGAATCCATCTTTGGGTTGACTGTTCTCATATTATTTTGGTCACTTTCTTGATCCAAGGCACAAATTTGCTGACCTTTGTATAAACACCAGGAGAATCTTTTTGCCCACACCCATATCCCCAGGAAGTAACCCCTAGAATTACCCATTGTGTGTTTGGTCTTTGACATACCAATGGTCCTCCACTGTCCCCTTGACAGCTGTCTACCCGATTGTCTTCAGAAAGATTTCCAGCACAAAGCATCCGATTAGTAAATTTCTTTCCATAACGAGATTTGCATATTTTTCTTGGGAGAAGAGCCACGGTTCCCTGGAGTAACATCCTTGAGTATGATCTTCCTGGAAGAATAATTAATATTCATGATGCAACTCAATACAGGGAACAACAAAATAGATGGAAAAAAATCATTAGAATTATAACTTTTTGGGATATGGCTTTTAATGATTGTTCATAATACTTCTTTAAAAACAAAGTTCATTTTGTTGTAAGCTATCTTGGACACCTGGTTTTTAAAACCATACATTCTGATTTAAAAGTTGTTTTTGTATTTACACTTATTTATTTAAAATATTTTACCCCACCTTCAAGGAGCCTTCAAGGAGCTACAAAAATAATTAAAAATAAATTTAGAATGGGATCTACATTTCAAACAATTTTAAAATGTGTAAAATAATATATTTAAAATATCAATCTATCAAGAAATAAGAATCAATTTGTAGCTAAGCTAAATAGGCTAGGAACAAAAGGGGGGTGTTGTTGAAAGTCCAGGTCTCTGGAATCTGAGAGAGCTGGAGGCAGAACTTCAGTTTGAAAAAAATTCCACTCTCATGTCCCTGTCGGAATCTGATTTGGAAGGGAGGCCGAGCAGCTGACAGGGAGTGGGAGTGTGACTCCGGTGGCTGTGGAAGAAACTGGGGAAGGGCAAAGTTCAGCTGGGCAGAGCAGGGGAGAGGTAGAGCAAGGCAGAGGGAACTCAGAGGAAGATCCAGGCCCACCCCCTCTTCATCCTAGGGCACGCAAGGAGGAACGGAGAAAGGAGCAATATGTTACGTGCCTTACAGGGGAGGAAAGGGCCCTGATTCCCTTCATTAGCTGGGAACGTAGTGTTTAAAAAGGGAGTTTGCGCACAGCAACTCATGGGAAGCAAATCGTGAGTTATCTTTTATGGTTGAGGCTTATCTGGGTTCCTGGCATTTTCCCAACTGTGTGTGTTTTGTTGGCCTTTGAAGTCTGCAATTCCTTCTTCTGCCCTGTCCAGTTTATTGCTGCAGCGTGGTTTGCATGGATTTTTATTTACAGTTTGTATGTATTTTGTTTTGGGACTGAATTTCCTCCACTTAAAGATTGTTCTTGGGAGAGTTTTTCCTCCAGCCAAAGGACATTGGAGGCAAAGTTGGAGGTAATAAAGGGACTTTTCTTACTTATGGGACTGTGTTGCCTTTGTGCCATGCCTCGGGTCATCACATCCACCAAAACAGAGGCCACATTTCTATTTCAATTATTTTATTTTTATTACATAGATTTAAAGAATGCCCTACTCTGGAAGGTTTGCATAATAAAAAGTAAAAAAAATAATCAGAATAAAGTATTACTCTTAGTAATATATTCGCTTTTCTTTTTACTCAAGTATACACTATTCCTTTTCAGCAGTATAAATTTAAACAAAAAGATCATTTAAGTAGCAATCCTTGGAAGACAATACCCATCCTGAATAAAAGCAGCCAATCTGCACAAGTGGATTCCTGATACTAAGAAATAATCGTACTGATACTGATAGTACTAATAATACTAATAATCTTATTTCACCAATTATTTTCTAATACAGAGGTCCCCCAACCACCAGGCTGCGCAAGCAGCAGGTGAATGTACATGCACAAGAGGCAGACACTCTCTTGTGCGCATGAAGCTCCATTTGTGTGAGTGACCGGTGCGCCCAACACTCATGCAAATGGAACTTCATTTGTGCACACATGCCCACCGTTTGCACAAATGGAGCTGCACACATATGGTTGCATGGAATCATTTCCCCTCCCCTGCCAGTCGGCACAGCCAGAAAGGCTGGGGACCACTGTTCTAATGCACACTGATTCAGAAAAAGTTGGTACTTCGGTGATCCGAATTATGGATTTAATTAGTAACACTGCTTTATTTTAGGATTAGTTCCTAGTGAAGGTGCTCTTTGCTCTTAGTACGGTGCTAGTCCTTAAGAATCCTGAGAATTCTGTTCTAGTACACTATTAAATGCTGGGTGTAATTCCTTGGAGCACTCTAAAGGCCAGTCTGTCTGTTACAGAATATTTTACTAATCTGGGATTTAAGTACATACCTTACACTGAATTCATGACCCTATCTAAAATGTAACTTGAAAATCTAAAATAATCAAAAAGGGTTCATGAAATTTATTTTTAAAATTGTCTTACTTCTGGGTAAAATTATTAATCTGATATAGTGTACTTACAAGTAAGAAGCAGAGTTGGCATGTAATAATTCCTCAAGTACTATAAATTATATAATTGCCCAGCTTTTATCTCTACAAGCAGACCTTTAGCAGCTGTCCTGTTTAGTATCTGTTTGCGGATGGAAAAATAACTTTGCAACTAATCTTTGTATTTACAAGTATGTAAAATAAAAAGGTAAGTAAAATCTTAAGCAGAGTTATTTATTTTATTTATTTGATTAGTCAATCGCTTACAAGATAATAGGTATAAGGATAAACATAGTTATGAATACATGAAATGAATACATATAAGAAAAATAAAACAAACAATAGCACAGGGATGGTAGGCACGTTGGTGCGTTATGGTTTCACTTAGCAACTGCTTCACTTAACAACCAAGTTCCTGTCCCCAGTTGTTGCTAAACAAGGAGTACTTGTACTTCCAAAAAGGAAAATGTTGAGAGGAGAAAGATTAGGGTAATTGTGGGACCTAGGTGGCAATTTGAGAATTTCTACATGTTTAATACACAGTATGTCCTATTTTTCCTACTTATGGTGATTTTATTACGGCTTTAGCTTAATATTTTATCTTGTATATTGCATTGTCCATATTGTATATGTACATGTACATAAACAGATACACACACACATACACACACATATTTTATTTAAACTTATATTTGTGTATCAGTGATTGCATGACCTCTGTAAATACCATATACTAAATAAAATAAATAAGCCCTTTCTGCTGTTATCAAGATGCATTTGGAAGCATCAGCATGTGTTGGCAGGAAATATGTATATGTATTATATGTATTATAATAATACATATAAAATAATAATAATTTTAAAAACATGTATAAATATATGTCTGTGTATATGAGTGTGTCTATCTGTGTGTAAAACAAGATCAAAATGCAAAAGTAGCATTTATTACTGTATTGATTCTTTACAAGTGGACTTTCTAAGTAATGTTGAGATCAAAACAAAAAAAGAGAAGATGTAAAAAAAGAGAGAGAGAAAATAGCCTTCTGATAGCGGTTAATCTTTTGTCCTCCCCTCTTCTAGTTAATGTTGACATAACACTTAAGTACAACAAATCAGCTTGTGGTTTGCGGTTTCAGGGCAGAGAAGTAAACAAAAAGATAAAAAAATAAAAGCAAAGAAAGGGAAATCGTGTCTTTTCTTTCACACATTCACAAAATATAATCATTCAACTCACAGGAATATTTACTGCCTTCAAACAGAGAGATTCTCTGTCTTTTTTTTCCTTCTCTCTTTTCCCTTACTTGGGTAATTGCTTGCTTAAGGGAAAGTTACAGAGAGCATATAAATATGAATAGGGTGGATATAATAGCAGTCTTCCAATATTTGAAGGGTGTCACAGAGAGTGGGTGACAACCCATTCGCCAAAGCAAAGGAAGGAAAGAGGAAGCAATGGGTGGAAACTTATCAAGGAAAGATCCAAACTAGAACTAAGGAGAAATTGAATAGTTTTCACAGTGAGAACAGTTAACTAGTGGAATGGCTTACCTTCAGAAGTCATAGATGTTCCATCACTAGAGATTTTTCAGAAAAGACTGGATAGCCATTGTCTGGAATGGTAAAAGGTCTCCTGTCATGGGCAGAAGGTTGGACTAGAAGACCTCAAAGGACCCTTCCAATCCTCTATGTTCTAAATATACCTCCTTAATAACCAACTACTGGAAAGACATACTGAGGAAGAGCAAGGCTAGGGCTTTTAGAGTCCAACTGGGTGGGCATCACTCCCTCCATTTGGCAGGTATGCTTTCACAAACATCCCCCATAGTAGGTATCTCTAACCTAAGGAAGAGAAGGACTAGAGGTGATATGAGTCATAGTGGTGCAGTGGTGCGAATATAGAATTGCAGGCTATTTCTGCCTACTGCCAGGAGTTCAATCCTGACCAGTTCAGGGTTGATTTCAACCTTCCATTTTTCCACAATCGGTAAAATGAGGACCCGGATTATTAGGGGCAATATGCTGACATTTGTAAATTGCCCAGAGAATGCTGAGAGAAGCACATTGCAGCCATAGTAAGTGCTACTGCTATTGCTGCAGTCACAGCCTTCCAGTCTCCTGCTCAGCAAGGTCCTTCAAGGTGCCTTCCAATTCTGGGATGATGGCAAATGTAGTGCAACGCATCTGGAGATCCTCAGAGTAACAGTTGGAAGGGACCTTGGAGGTCTTCTAGTCCAACCCCCTGCTCAAAGAGGAGACCCTATATCATTTCAGACAAATGGCTGTTCAATCTCTTTTTAAAAATCTCCAGTGATGGAGTACCTAAAACTTGTTTCACTAGTAAATTGTTCTCACTGTCAGGAAATTTCTTCGTAGTTCTAGGTTGCTGCTTCTTTCAATTCATTACTTCTTGTCTTGCCTTCTGTTGCTTTGGAAGGCCCAGAAGATTGAGCTGTCATATTTTTTTTTGTTTGAAATATAACTAGATAACTACTAAAATAGTATGAGCGTTTCTGAGTACAGCAGTGGTTCTTTTATTTATAATGGGATTTATTTATTTGTTTTTATTTATTTCAACCATCCATCTCCCTCACCTGGTTTCCTATTTACATCCTTTTTAGAAACTACTGGGTGTAAAATATATACATTCATCTATCATATAAATCAGAACTATAGGATACATCATCATGTCATATTTCATACCCATCCTTTCCGCCAATGAAGTCTTCAACAGGTTCACAGGCTTACACAGTGACAGTTATTAAATTCAACTTCATTAAGTTGAAACGTTTAAACATAGCTAACCTGGCTGCATTTCTCTTCATTTTAAAAGTAATGGTGATGGACGTGTCCCCAAGCACGAAAGTATTGGCTCAAAATTCGAGCATGGTTAGAGGAGTTAACAAAACAAAAGATCAAGTTCAAACCAGAGATTTTTCTGTTAGGTATGTTAACAGAAACACCAACACTTAATATTACACATTATAACTGCTGCAAGAATCTCTCTAGCTCAAAACTAGAAACTGATCACAACACCCACAGATGTAGCGGTGATTAATAAGATACATTAATGCGCAGAAATGATCAGACTATGTTATTAAAAAACAGGGAAGAAGAATATTTCACAATATAGTATAACTGGTTGAAAAACAAAGAGGAGTAAAAATGTTTTGTGAAAATGACCCAATAAAAACATAAAAAAGAATGTGATATATGATTTACATGTGTGTATATATATGTGAAATAATGTAAATAGGTAAGTATTGCAATTCAACAGTAGCATAATAAGTAAAGAACTAGCAAATTAGCTACAGATATACCTATGGTAAATGAACTTAATTGTTATTAAAGGACATGTACACTGCTATGATATCACTGTAAATTTGTTTCTCTTTTTAAAATTTGTTTAATAAATAAATATTTTTAAAAAGTAATGTTATTTAATTTCAAGTTCATTTGACAAAAAGTCACTGTTTTTGCTTTCCGCTGAGTATTTATTATGTACTTGAAACTCTCATTCTGTAGGAGGTGGTAAATGCCATCAAAGTTTTTCCGAAGTTGCAAGTAGAGGGGACTAACTTCTCTATTTATTCTTCGATGTCCCATGTGGAAGTTATGAGGCAGCCCAGCACTCACCTGTATCTCCCCAGCCTGATATGACACAAGACTTTCGGTCCACTGCAGCTTTCTGCTTCCCAACAGGGAGGCAGACTGGAAAGACATGGTGACTGAAGGAAAGACAGTTGTCCTCTTTGCCCCACATCCTGACCAGAGCAATGTCATTATCATTACTGCTCGACTGATAATTTCTATGAAGGAGGATCTTCTCCACTGGCAACTCTCTCTCCGAATCATCTCTCACACCGGTATGATGGTCTCCCACCCGCAGAAGGTAACGACGAACGTCTACCCCAAATCTGCCCACAAAAGAGTCACAAGCCAGTTAGTTTTAAATGAAGATGCTTCATCTCAAGGAGACCTCTTTCGTTCAACTAGAAAGGAGCTTTCTTAAGGAGAGTTAATTAAAAACATTTCCTCAGCCATCTTACAGACATGAAATATAGATAATAATATATTACATTACTCTCTTTAGGCAGATATTTTAGGTGAAGTAAATACACTCCTCAAAAATATAATTAAGGCACCCATAAATAAAATCAACCCGAAGTCCTTGAGAGATTGGAGCATTAACCATAGCAGGGTCTCTTGTGAACAAGCTCTATTATGGCTTAGTATGATGTAGGCACCCAGCCATTATTGGCACACTGGCATACCCAACTGATGTCAAGATAATTGTCTCTTGCCAAAGTAGCTGGGCTTTAGTCCATGTTGGCAATGAGGCTGGTGAGCAGTGCTGTCTTAATGGCTTACTCAAGATATGATGATTGGGGCATTCCCTGTTGATTGGGAAATCCTTCAGGGTTATTGCTTGCCCTATTGAAGGCTAGGGCTGAGGAGAAGGAAACTTCTGATAGATGGTTAGAGCAGCTGGAACAATGAGTTTTGCTTTCTCTCAGAGGGTAGGAACAGGGGCAATATACCAGGAGAAGCTTTCTCTTCCTTACCTCTGGATCACCTGCAGTGCCTGATCCACAGGGTTGCCATTTCTGTTATCTCACCACTGTGTATCAGGCCCAGAGGTAGGAGTGCTTTTAGATATAGTCAGGGAGGCTTCCTGTCCAACTTGTCTTCATGGCACAGGAAGGACCCGGAAGGTAAGAGGATGACTTTACATGTTTTAGGTGTCCTTCCAATTCCCCTGTGCTATCTGCTGACGTGCCATTTGGGGGTGGAGACGATGCTGATTGAAGCAATATCCCACATCAGCCAGCATAGCATATTATGGCATTAGGGCAGGTCGTTTGGGGCAGCGGGTGGGGGGAAATGAAGCAGGAGGAAAGCCTAGTTCAGGTAGTGTCTCTACCATGAGTCCTCAATGTCAGGAGGGGAAGAGTGGATTTGTCTGCACCATCCATAAGCAGCCAGTAGGAGCTGGGCAGATCCATTCTCCATCAATATGACTCATTAATTTGGCCATCCCTAATGTGTGACACAATGTGCAAATATAATGCTTCTGAAAAAAGTGAAATATTGACACTGAATTTGTAGAAACTCAAAGTCCACTGGCATCAGTTATAAGCAAGCTGCACATAAAAAGAAGGCTATTGTATGAGATGACCTTCAAGAATGGTTAGCCATCTATCCTCAAGTTGAATTTAGGGAGACATGAAGAAGCTTTCTATGACATGCTCACAAACCATGATTTAACTTTTTCTGACTAACATAATATGTGTGTCAGATCCATGTATCTGTCATTTATTCAGTGGAAGAAGAAAAGGTGGTGTTGGGGAGACTGATAAATCCTTTCTTGATGTAACTTGAATACATTCAATCTTATATTGAATTTGTATAACCCTCACATGATACAATGGAGAGAGGAATCCCAGATGGCCGGAACCTCTGAACACCTCTGAGCGGCACAGCCAGGAGATGAGAAGACCATAAAAATACCACAGTGAGATGTATGCTTGGGAAACTGTGAAAAAGATCCTTCCTTCAGAAGGGGTGGAATAAACATACTGGCTTTTGTTTCACAAAATACACATTGAGAGAAGGGGAGGGGTTCTAAACTCCCTTATCTATCCCGGTATGCCTGAGAGACATTAGACACTACTTTAAACCCTTACATGAATTGTCTCATCTCAATAAAGGATTCCTTTTTGATACATTTTGATATGTTTCCAGAAGTTCAGTCTCGTTGATTGAATGGGAAAAGTTCTGTAGCCTGACAATGTGTATGCTGGCCATACCTTACCTTTTGAAGCAATGTGCTGCTGTCATCACCCAACAACTGCTGATAAGTGTTGCACCGCACAGCAAATGAGCATCTTTGTGAATCCCCTTCAGACGCAAGGAGACCTGCCATGGCCAACTTCCCCTGAAAGAGAAAACCAACGAAGATACAGCAAGGGCCAAATACTGGCTTGGATTTTCATGGGGAGGTTTTATGTTACTCTTTCACCAGCCTCTGTTGATTTGTATAGTTTATTAAACAAACTGCTTTGTGTAGGCTGGCATCATTCGTTCCTAGAATAGAACAAAATGATTCCAAGCAGCCTTGCATATCAGAATGGAAAGTGAAAGAACAACATGCCTAAATCCTGTGTTATAATGTGCCCAGCGTGTCAACAAACAGGTGTTTGGAACTCATCAAATATCTAGTTCCCATCTCTGTCCATATTTCCTAGATTTCCTGTCAATTTTAACAATCTTATATTTGGGTATTATATGCATATTTGCTCATTATTCTATGGCCCACTTGAAAATGAAAGAATGAAAATTCCAAATTCCAGTGCCATCTCATTTCAGACTCAAGTTATCCACTTTTGATGAGCAGTAGATGAAATTGCTGCTCTTCTGTACCTGCTTCATTTGGAGTTTAATACTTTCTGACTGAGCAAATCTGCAAATGGCTGGAAGAATGCATTTTGTCCAACAAACTTAGATGTCTGCTTTCGTAAGTTGCAATTTTGACTTTCAGAAGCTGCACTTTTAACCTAAATTATACATTGACCTTTCTAAAATGCACTTTTGCATTTGAGAAGAAAACGGCATGCTTCTCTTCTCATAGTTCTGCCTGTGAACACCATCTCACTATAAAACCCCAGGTAATATTGTTTCTCTTCAGAAGAAATATTGTAGAATTAGAAAGGGGGCCTGGAGAAGTCCTATGGGTATGCATAGCACAATTCCATGCTTTAACCTGACAGTTAAGCTCAAATGGTCTTATTAATGTTATTATTAATAGAAAAGTTGAATGCTGTTATTTAAATCAAGAATAAAAGAATCGCTATCTTCAAATACATGCAGTATTGGGATATCAAAAGTGTAATTTATGTTAAAGTGTGACTTAGAGAAGGCAAGAATGCAATTTAGGTTAAAAATGCAGCCTCTGAAAGTCAAAATTGCGATTCAGTAAAGTCAAAAGTACATCCTAAGGTCAGAAGTGCCATGTTTTACTGTAGGCAGGGTCCTAGGCAAATACAGGCTAATTAAAGAGGGGCAACACTAGCAGAAATGGGATTCAGCAGGTTCTGATCAGTTCTGGAGAACCAGTAGTGGAAATTTTGAGTAGTTTGGAGAACCGGCAAATACCAGCTCTGACTGGAGATTTTACAGTATCTTTCCCCTGCCAAGCCACGCCCACAGAACCGGTAGGTAGTAAAAAAAAATTGAATCCCACCATTGGCAACAGGGTCCAGCCAACTTGTCACAGACTGTCAGTTCTACTTTAATTTAATGGTGTGTTTTCATGGCACCACAGGGCAGCTACAGAAACCCAGAAAAAGTTGTGACTTCTTTAAGTAGTTGCAGCTCATCTACGTTCCCCCACAAAGCTTTTTTTCCCTAAGTGCACATTAGTGGGGTATTTTGTGATCTAGCCCACACCTAAACCTCTATCCTCTTATTCACAAAGTTTGCAATTTAGAATTGTAAAGTAGGTTGGTCAGTTTCCTTCCTGCTTTGATTTGTTTATTCAGCTGTTATTCAGTTGAACAGAAAAGGTCTGCTCCGAAAACTTTCCAAAGCAGAGGTTTATTTTTTTAAAAAAATTATTTTTAGCACTTCAAAGTGCTAAAACAAAGTCTCGAAGTAGTTTACAAGATTTATAGTAAAACAATTGTTTACCATTGAAAATATTGATGTGCAAATGCATGCCCATTCAATTCTTTACCTGGCAGTCCAGTTTGTAAAAGTGTAAAATCGCTTTTAAGCTATATTAGTCTGCTGGTCTTTCCATGGAGCTTCCTGGCAACAATATGAAGGTGATTTTCTATTGCCTTGTAAAGGAAAGGCCAGGTGCTTGGTCCACAAAAGAAACAATGGTGATCACCTTGAAGAGGCCTGCATAGGCGCACCAACGTGCCTACCGTCCCTGTCCTATTGTTTCTTTTTATTTTCTTATATATCTATTTCATGTATTCATAACTATGTTTATACTTATACCTGTTATCTTATAATCGCTTCACAAAATAAAATAAATAAAATAAAATAAATAAAAAAGCTGAGTAGATCAAGGGGGCAACAGGGGCACTTTGTCTGCTTCAGAGAAACCTGCACAAAGCCTTGCACAAAACCCCAATTCTCAACAGCAACATTAGTTAATTATTGTTGTGCTATTACTAGTCAGAGCATTTACAGAATATATTTATGCTTTGAGATTTGAACAAGTCTTTTCAGGTGGTGGTGAATGGACACTTCAATATTGGCTCTGGAAGGCTTGTTGTAGTACCCACAAAGTGTTTTGGTGACAACTCATATTTACTGCACACAGAATTTTTTGATACATCTTCTATGTCCAGAATACTATCTAATCCAGTAGTCAAAGTATATAAATAAAATGCTTGGAAAATAGCTAAAATAGCTCTTTTTATTTGCTACTATCAGAAATCCAAATGGAGGAAGTGGATAGAATCAGAAGGTAATCAATGGGCTAATGTGCTGTGACATAGGTGATACTCTAGTCGCTCTTTTAAAAACTTTGAACCAGTGGTGGGATTCATAATTTTTACTACTAGTTCTGTGGGTGTGGCTTGGTGGGCGTTGTTGTGTATGTACCATAGTTAATAAAGTATGAGCTTGAGGTAAAGTGCAGGTTTCTGGCCCTGCACTTCTGATTGGCTGTTAGGCGGCCAGATCGGATTGGTTAGTTCTGAGGAATCCGATTGGCCCTTAACAGAGAATTCTTATTGGTTAAAAGAGCTAGCGTTCATAGCTCGTATTGGACAATTCTCACAAGGGTTGCCTATATAAGGCAGAGTTCACTGTTGTTTTTTTGAGAAGTCACTATGCAAATAAAGAGCTGAAGGTTCACTATTCAGAGGCTGTCTCCATTTATTCCGACCCATGTTCAGTACTTAACACTGGCGACGAAGGTGGGATGTGGAGACGTCTGAACCGAAGAAGCCAGGAAGCAATACCGAGCACGTGATAGACAACGCCAACAACAGAGCCATGTCCGGCGGCATCATACCACCCGCTCCGTTCGATCCGAACCAAGAGGATTGGGAATCCTACATGGATTGTTTCCAAATGTTTCTCGAGACGAATAACTTGAAGGACGCCACACCAGCAAAGAAAAGGGCGCTGTTCCTGATGCATTGTGGCCCAGCCATATTTAAGATGGCTAAAGCACTCGCCAAACCTCGAGAAGTGAAAGCCATGAGCTGGGACGACCTCGAACCCATCCTGAGAGACCATTACGCGCCAACAGTGCCTACACTCGTGAGACGCCACGAGTTTTATCAGAGAAACCAACGAAAAGGGGAGAGCGTGGCCGATTTTGTGACGGACCTCCAAAATTTAGGGGGCCTCTGCGGGTTCGCTGATTTAGAAGAGGCACTGAGAGATCGAAAAGTTCTGGGATTAGATGCACTAGGCGTGCAAAGCAAGCTGATGGCGAAAGGCGACATCAGCCTTGCTGATGCCATCGCCGAAGCCACGGCTGCGGAGGTGACCAAAAAGTCGGCTGCACAACTACGGCAAAGCCGCACTCCGGTACCACCACCGGCCAGTGAAATCTCACCTAGCACAGAAGGGCAGCTATCAACAATGCACCACAAGGACCTCTCTTCGTCATCAGACAGCGACGAAGAAGGGGTCCATCGACTGCGGTCCGACTGGGACCCTCACCCGAAGACCTTACGCCCTTGCGCTGGCTGTGGAGCCAACCATGCCAGGGCCGAATGCAAATTCCGCGACGCACTCTGCCATGAGTGCAGGAAATGAGGCCACATCGGCCGGGTCTGCCGCAGTTTACCAGGACTCAGCCAGGCCTCAAAAGGGGCCAACTATCGCCAATCGACAGGAAACCGTCCTGTAAGGCGAGAGCCAGTAAATCACTCCTACAGAAATTGAGCTTTGCAAAGAGAAGAGGCTCACCATACTATCACTATCGGTCACGCCTCAGCTTTGGACACTAAGAAAATCCGGGTCACGGTAGCCATCGAGAACCAGCCTTGCCACATGGAGGTCAACTCAGGATCGTCCCTCTCGATGGTGTCTTGGAAGACACTCAAGCAACTCATCCCCACAATTCAATGCCAAGACCTCCAATTTCAATGCCTCATCCTCAAGGACTACCAAGGAAATCGAATCCCCATTGTCGGGTCCTGCCGAGTCTGAGTCTCCTTCAAGAAGCATAGAGCGTACTTACCTCTAACGGTCATCGATAGAGATAGGCCTAGCCTACTAGGCCTCCAATGGTTCGTGCCACTCGGCATTGAAGTGGCCGGCGTGAACTGAGTCGGTGGTTGTGATTGAGAGGAAGACCTTATCTCTGAGTTCAGTGACGTCTTCGCGGACAGCTTAGGCGAGTATAAGGGGACCCCGATCTCATTCAGTCTAGATCCAAAAGTAGCCCCCATTCGCTTGAAGCCCCGTTGAGTTCCGTTTGCTCTTAAAGCAAAAATCGACGAACAACTCGACAAGTTAATTGCTTAAGGGGTGTTGAAGCCCATCGATCACTCTCCATGGGAAACCCCTATTGTAACACCCATTAAGGCAGATGGGTCAATCCGAATTTGTGGGGACTACCAGGCCACTTTGAACCATGCCCTATAGCAGAATGCGTATCCAGTTCCGGTGGTGCATCACCTCCTCCATTCCTTGGGGGGCGGTAAGGTTTTCGCTAAATTAGATTTAGCCCAAGCTTATCAACAATTACCAGTGGATGAAAAAATGGCTCAAGCCCAAACAATTGTAACGCACAGGGGTGCCTTTAAATGTACCCGGTTACAATTCGCAGTTAGTGTAGCCCCGGGGATCTTCCAGAGCCTTATGGAAAGGTTATGACAAGGAATCAAGGGCGTGGTCCCTTATTTTGATGACGTATTAATTGCAGCCCCTACCCAAAAAATCTTACAGGACTGTTTGAAATGCGTCCCAAAAAAATTTCAAGAGGCCGGACTTAAGGTAAAAAAAAAAAAATGTCAATTGTATACTGACAATGTTGAGTTTCTAGGGTACCGGATCGATAGTCAGGGCATTCATCCTACTGAGAGTAAATTAAAAGCTATCAAAAATGCTCCCAGGCCACGCAACAAGGCCGATCTCCAGGCGTTCCTAGGCCTCATTAATTTCTATAATGTATTTTTACCGCACAAGGCAACTGTCACTGAACCGTTACACCGGTTATTAGATAAAAAAGCATTGTGGGTATGGGGTTACCGGGAAGAGCAAGCGTTCCGGAATGTTAAAAAACTGCTCACATCTGACTCTGTACTTATGCAGTATAACGAGACTTTGCCGTTAGTTATAACCTGCAATGCATCGCCTTTCGGGGTGGGCGCCATTTTGAGCCATGTACTGCCTAATGGGAACGAAGCCCCTGTTGCATACTTTTCGAAGACTCTTTCACAAGCAGAGCGGAACTATGGACAAATTGATAAAGAAGCCCTCGCAATCGTTTCAGCTGTAAAAAAATTTCACGAATATGTGTATGGAAGGACATTTACCATTATAACTGACCACAAACCGTTGCTAGGGATAATAGCCAGGGACAAGCCAACCCCCTACATATTATCCCCTAGAATGACCCGATGGTCAGAATTCCTAGCAGCTTATAATTATTGCCTGCAATATCGCCCGGGGAAAGCCATTCCCCACGCTGACGCATTAAGCCGAGCACCGCTTCCAGAGACTCTCGACGATCCGGCACCAACGGCAACCACGTTGCAGATTGAAACACTCAACTCGCCGCCTATGACCGCCCGAGACATCGCGAGAGAAACCAAATGAGACCACACCCTAGCTCGAGTCCTAGGCTGGGTAGAACGTGGATGGCCATTGGACCAAGTAACAGATGACTTCGCACCATTCAAATCTCGACAGACTGAACTTTTTTCCCAAAAAGGCTGTATCATCTGGGGCGATAGAGTCGTTGTCCCAGAGCAACTCCGGAAGATGCTGCTGCGAATTCTGCACAAGGGCCACCCTGGCATCGTGCGAATGAAGGCGCTTGCACGAAGCTACGCATGGTGGCCAGGCATGGACCGGAAAATCGAGCAGTGGGTTAAAGCGTGTTCCAATTGCCAACAAGTCAGCAACACCCCACCAAAAGCCATGCCTACTGAATGGGAGATGCCACGTGGACCCTGGTCCAGAATCCACCTGGATTTCGCGGGGCCAACCAAGGGCTATACCTTCCTGCTGACAGTCGACGCATACTCCAATTGGTTAGAAATTCATCGTATGACGGCTACGACCTCCGAGACGGTGATCAAGATTCTAAACAAACTCTTTGCAACCCACGGATTGCCAGATATCCTGGTGTCCGATAATGGGCCACAGTTTACGGCACTAATGTTCGAGCAGTACCTCGCTGACCGCGGCATCCGTCATGCGCTCACCTCGCCTGCGCACCCTGCGACCAATGGCCGAGCTGAACGCATGGTCCAATTTGTTAAAAAGACTTTGCAAAAAGTGGACTATGACAATATCGATGACAAGGTCAACCAAATTCTCTTTTTGCAACACATAACTCCACATAGCGTCACCAGCAGAACTCCCGCCGAACTACTGATGGGACGAAGACTCCGCTCCCACCTCGACTGGTTGCACCCTGCTTACGAATTGGAAAAGCCAATAGGATCCAGCGGCCGCTGTCACACCTTCCAGGTAGGAGACCTCGTTTACGCACAGAACTTATTGGGTGACCCATTATGGAAAGAGGCGACAGTAGTACGAGTGACCGGCCCTAAATCCTACGTAATGAAATGCTGTGACAATAAACTGTGGAAACGGCATATCGACCAATTACGGTCACGACTCACAACGGCCAGTCAACAACTCCCCCATGACCAAACCGAGGGGGGGGAGGTACGGAAGAAGATGAAGTTCCAGGGAATCTGCTCGAAGGGAGCGATGAACTAAGTGATACTCAGGAAATGGAGCAGGAAGGAGGAACGTTTGCACCGCAAGAAATTGCAGCTGAGCAAGAAGCAGAACCACTGCCGAACAACAATCTACCTCAACAGGATTGCAACCAACCAATCCAACGAAAATCCGAAAGAGTTAAAAGACAACCGTCCTATCGAAGGGAATATATAACTATACCGTAATTAAGCCAGGGGGAAGGGGTGTTGTGTATGTACCATAGTTAATAAAGTATGAGCTTGAGGTAAAGTGCAGGGTTCTGGCCCTGCACTTCTGATTGGCTGTTAGGCGGCCAAATCGGATTGGTTAGTTCTGAGGAATCCGATTGGCCCTTAACAGAGAATTCTTATTGGTTAAAAGAGCTAGCGTTCATAGCTTGTATTGGACAATTCTCACAAGGGTTGCCTATATAAGGCAGAGTTCACTGTTGTTTTTTTGAGAAGTCACTATGCAAATAAAGAGCTGAAAGTTCACTATTCAGAGGCTGTCTCCATTTACTCCGACCCATGTTCAGTACTTAACAGGCGTGGCTTGGTGGGCGTTGTTAGATCTGGGAGAGTGGGCGCAAGGAATGGAGACGAGGCATCGAATAGTGACTCCAACTCTTTATTAGTGACTTCAGAACAGAGCAGAGCAAAATACTAGGGCAGCAGCAGCTCCTTTTATAGAGCTGGCTGCTGTCACAACACCCAATGATTTGAGTTTGCCGCGCTGAGAGCATCCAATCAGCAGTGACCCACTATCAGCCAATCCAATCAGCCAAAACTGAGCAATCATGATCCGCTGTTAACAGGCCAATCAGAAGTGCAGGTTACGAGCCTGTCGTGGAAAGAAAATTATTAGAATCGCAAGCTAACGAGTTTGCTTTGTTCGTAACAGGCGTGGCAGGATACTGCAAAATCCCCATTCCCTCCCCACCCCACTAACCTGCTTTCCAGCTCCATTCTCCTGTGCAGGGCAACAAAAGGAGACCAGCCAATCAGCTGGGACTCAGGAGGCAGAGAATAGATGGGGACAGGGACAGTCAGAGGTGGTATTTACCGGTTCTCCGAACTACTCAAAAGTTCAACTACTGATTCTCCAGAACTGGTCAGAACCTGCTGAATACCATCTCTGCTTTGAACTCAGGTTTTGAGGGCTTACAGCATTTCAAATATCTTCTTTTTCTGCAAATTCTTGACAAAATATGGTGGCAGTTCAAATTCAGAGCATATTGAATAAAACAGATTATCTGCCTTAATCAATTACAACTTTACAATGGGCTACATGAGTGCCAGTAATTAAAACTGAACATTATAACATAATAAAAGCCTGATAAATACTGTATGTAGTTCCATAACCAAGAATTAGATTTATATTCTAGAAGACACATTTGGGGAAATTTCTTGATACAGCTTTATTGAAGCCTAGGACCACCCTTGAATATAACTTGAGTCAATGCTGAATGCGTTGTCAAGCCTGCAACTAGTACAATCAAGTGGAATCGAATAAGAATGATTCTAAAGAATATATATTGGTTATTTCTTTGTTTTGGAGTCCAATTCTTTTTAACATTATTCTGAACTCAGCCATCTCACTTAGTGAAGTGTGTCAGGGCATGAAACAATAATGGGTTTGCTTCTTAACTAATTTGTTGCAGAGCCTACCAAGGATTGGGGTTGACAGGCCTGGCTTAAAGTCAATCCAACTTCCTTTTGTGCTTATGGGAGGATTAGAACCTGGGTCTCCTCCTAGTCTAGCCCCTTAGACATTACACCATGCCGGCTTAGACCTACGGTATCTGTTGAGGATCTCAAAGTATGTTTCAGGAGTAACAAAGGAGAAGGACCTGAGAGGAGCTTAATGGTTTTCTTGCAGATGTTTCATTACCTGATATTACCAGGTAATATCATGAGTATCACCACTGATGCTGTTGCCTAGTTTGGTAATGCATATCATCAAGAAAACCATCAAGCTTAAAGAGCATCAAATATCCTCTTCTATGAGAGAAGACCTATTTGCTCCACTAATAGAACATCCTGCCCACAGAAATATAGCTAGCGTGAACTTTATTGTGTACTCTGGAGCTATGCTTTTTCATTTGCTCAAGCCTTTTAACATATTGATCCACCATTCTACAGTATATTGCTCCGTCATTTCATTTGTTTTATGCTAACATTGTGTTCTGTTTTTGTTGCGTACATTACTCTTATAGGTTTAGATGAAGAGTAGTCTGAAAATTCTCCAGCAGATACTTTCTAAAAGTTAAAACATAGAAAGAGGAAAGGCTTAGCAAATACCCCAAGGAAATGATGGAAAGATTTTAAGTGAATTGTAAGCCACTTTAGCAAAATTTCCTTTCAAGGATGGGGTTATGTTTATTTTAAATAAATTAAACAAATTGGATAGGTGGAGACCAAGAAATCCCTCTTCTATCTATTTTTTTCAACCTTGGAAGAATGAACATTCTGATTCCAACTGGGGCTTTTTATGTATTTGTCAGTCTGTGCTCCCTTCAAATCCCAAGAAAGAAATACTCAGACTTCATGGTTAAAGCAAAGTTATCCTTTTACTGGGAAATAAAGTGAAAGCTTCAGATTTAATTCCGAATCTAAAGAAATTGGCGCGCAGATCACATATACAAAGGAGTGAAAATGCTCCCACCCCCCAAAGTCCAAATGACTCTTCCAATTAAAAGTTCTGAATATGATCATGTGGCCATCTCCAGGTGGGGATGAGGCTTCTGTCAGTTGACCTTGACATATTTTGATAAAAGTTCGCAGTTGCGCAAAAGGAGACAGAAGCTAGCCAAGAAATGGAAAGTTAAAGAAAGGAATCCCCCCTCCCCTTGCTAATCCAGCAAAGGAATGCAAAACACCTCCAGCTTTCTTCCCCTTCAAATTCCCCCCTCCCTCCATTGCTATTGACAGCCGAAAGACATAAATTAGCATAGCAGCAGAAAAGCAATAGTTAGAATGCAGATTATACATATTATGGATATCTTGAGGCTGACAGTACTAAAAAAATAGATGCCCCAAAGTGAATATATTTTCCTGTTCACCTAATGAGTAGAGGCATCGATATCTTACCAGCAGAACTGGTAAGGTTGCAGCTGTGAATTGGCACCATTCTGCCATTTGGTGAACGTAATTCTTAACAAGATATGCTTTTAAGAGTTTCCACCAGCCAGATATCTTTACAAAAAGCAGGTGTAGTGTACCATCTTATATAAATATTTGAAGTCTGCTAGAAGTAAACAGGTAAAAATAAGTTGACAACAGTTTGATGATAAGAAGCAAGCAGGGTACCTGGAGGATTTGTTTCCACCAATTATCCTTCTGCTGCGGTGTTGAGTCAAACGAAGACCACACAGGCCACTGTTGGCACCTGCAAGAAAGCCAAAATGATTAGGTACATATCCTTTTGCCACTATGTGGATGTCACAATCACATTTTGGATATGATGTAGGTCAACCAGTGGGCTGGGGACCACTGGTGGTCCACAAGAAAATTTTGGTAGTCTGCAGAGAAATGCTATCCCCAAAGCACACCCCCCGAAAGCAATTAATCCAGGCTGCATGGGAACACAGAGCTGTGCAGCCCACACGGCCTGCTGGAACACAAGGCTTGCATTACTTGCATTGTGAACGATACAAGGTAGTGAGGGGAGGGGGGGGAAGGGCAGAGGGGGGGAACTTGCCCCATTTGCCCCACATGCCTGGCCTGGCCACCAGGCTGCTTCTTTCCACTTCTTTCTTCTTCTGCTTTTGGCCGCATGCAAGGAAAGCAGCCAAAGTCTTTCTTTCTCTCCCCCAAACTCCGCCAGAAATGAGTCTTTGGGACCCTGCAAGGCCTCCTGCTCCAAGAGGCTGCATCGGCATGTCAAGTCTCACAAAGAATAATTTGTGGCAGAGTTCGGGGGAGAGAAAGAAAGACTTCTGCTGCTTCTGCTGCTTTCCTTGCATGAAGCAAAAGTCTCTCTCTCTCTCTCTCTCTCCCCTGAGAACGGAGCTGGAGATGGTATCCTGCGATCTCAAATAAAGAATGATTGATCAGTAGAAAAACGAGGTGGGGAATTTTCCTGCAGATTTTTTTTTGCGATTTTCCCAGGGTCTCTGCAGAAAAAGCAGAAGCACAGGACTGGCAGCTCTGGAATGATCAAAGAGCCAGTCCTGTGACTACTGTAGCTCTGGGATATGGGACTGACTTTCCCACCAAAGCCAGCAAGCCACCGTCAGACAAAATTCATATTAGTGGTCCACGGGATTTAAAATTATAAGTTCGGTGGTCCCTGAGGTCCAAAAGGTTGGCGACCCCTGCTTTAAGAGCTCTATAAGAAAGAGCTAATACTGAAGTAAGCTGATAAATAACTTGGAAATAACATCAAAGACTCAATTAGCACTGCTAGGGTGGAGAGGGCCAAGACAAAATAGGCATTCTGCCATACACCACAAGGTAGAAGGAAGGAAGAACTGGGACAACTTAACCAGCAAGGTTGTTGTTGTTGTTGTTGTGAAGGTGATGGGAGAATGAGAGAGAGAAAGAGAGAGAGGAAAAACAGAATGTGAGGCTACTGGGGAAGGCAAAACACCTGGAAGTTACTTTGAACTAACTAATTCTTCCCAGCTTACTAACACATTTTTAAAGGCCAAAAACACATTGAAAAGGATGAAAGTTCCTTTGACTCACCTAATGCCATTTTCTGTAATGTCCAAACTGCATGCAATTCTTCCATCTGCCCCAAAGATGTATAAATGTCTACATATATAATTTTTCCAGCAAATATATATATTTGAAACAAGATATGGGAATTTATCACCTTACCTTGCCATCGGCCATGGCTGGAGAAGTTGCCTGAATCAACACACAGAAAGAGACAGAAAACTTTACCTGTTGATATTAAAATTAAACTCTATCCCTTCATTTTATACGGAAGTGAGATAAAGAATAAAGCTGCAGAACACCTGTTATCACAACTAAAGACACATCAGTGACAAGGAATAGTATTTTTTTAGCGTGGCCTATGAGTTCCGTACCGGTTTGGTCTTCAGTGATTCTGTTGCTAACCAGGGAACAGCGAATTCCCACATCTTCTTCATGTGAGCAATCATGTTGACCCCAGTTACTATGGGGACAATCCACCAGAGATGACTCCGTGCCTATGCAAGCTACATCATCAAGCAAGATGAAACTTTGGCCTGGCGCAAATTCACCCTTTGATGCCAGCCTGGCAGGACCACTGAAGAAAGAGAGAGAGAGAGAGGGAGGGAGGGAGGGAGGGAGGGAGGGAGGGAAGGAAGGAAGGAAGGAAGGAAGGAAGGAAGGAAGGAAGGAAGGAAGGAAGGAAGGAAGGAAGGAAGGAAGAGAAAGAAAGAAAGAGGCTAGTAATCTTTGTGCTCAAAACCTCCTTCAGAGACTAACTACTCTAACCAACAATTCTTTATTCTTTGGGAAGAGGTGCATAAACTCAATTTAAAGAAGAAATATACTTGGAAAGTGAAGGTGCTTCTTTGCAAGTGTTCATTCTCAAGACATTAGAAAGTTTCTTAAACTAAGCAGCTTTAAGATGTGTGGACTTCAATTCTCAAATTCCCCAGTCAGTCTAATGGCTGGGGAATTCTGGGAGTTAAAATCTACACATCTTAAAATCGCCAGGGTTGTAGGACACTGCATTAGAAGTTGTTACAAAAAAATCCTTCAGGATCCTGCAAACACATGCTGTATATGTAAGCTGGTAGAATAACATAACAATAGAATATCAGAGTTGGAAGGGACCTTGGAGTTCTTTTAGTCCAATCCCCTGCTCACATGTACAAGCAATATGATAGTTATAAAATGCATATTGTTTTTTAAAATTCATTTTAATGAATCAGGGGAACTTCTAAGTGGAACTGCTTGAATTAAATATAACAGAATTGTTTATTTATTTAATTTCCTGTTTTTATAAAGAACTCAATGGCCAACATTCCTAATATTCTTTCCTCCTATTTTCTCCACAACAACCCTGCAAGGTGATTGAGTTAAAAGAAAGCAATTAGTACAGATCACCCAGCCAACTTCCATCCCTAAGGTGGGATTAGAACTCACAGTCTCCTGATTTCTAGCCTGGGACCTTCATCACTAGACCAAACTGGGTCTCTTTTAACATTTCTCCTTTAGTACTCTCATCTTTCCTTTTTTCCAATCTTTTCCTCTTTTTCTAACACTGGGAAGAACAGACTTCCCTTTTTATATACATTAAATAAACACTGATATGCAGAACACTGTGGTATAATTCAGATATTGCATCCTGTCATAGTCAAGACATTTGTGACCATTGAAACAGAATACACAGTTGAAATTAATTTGCAGACAGTGACACTTTGACAATTGACGATAGACTGTTCTCACTTACTTGAAGCCCAGCTGTCTGCAAGCAACCTGAGCATTGATTCCTGTCTTCCAGCCATCATCACAAATACATCCCCATCTTCCATTGTGGTAGATCTCTACCCTTCCTTCACTTGGATGGAGGCTTCCTGCCAATCGGATTGTTCCTTCTGTTTTGTTGTAAGAGATGAGGGGGGAAAAAACAGCAAAAACCCCTAAAACTTTCTTTCTATACCACTTTCAGAAAAAGAGGTTGTAAAGGCAGCCTTCAAACCAGCCATATATTTGGTCAAGTAGTTACCTACAAAGGGGTCACAAATAACCCCAGCATCTTCAATATGGTCACAGTTGTGTTTCCCCCAATCACTCTTCTTGCACTGGTCCAGTGAAAGCTCATTGCCTGAGCATTCGACTTCATCCAGCAGGATTGGGCCTGAGCCCTTCCCAAAGTGAGCCCAAGACACAGCTCTTGAGAATCCACTGGGAGGAAGAGAAAAACACACAGCAGAAGAACTGGTGAACAGCAGAGAAAGCACTGCTTTGAACAATATGTAAGAGATTGCCCACTTGCCCACTTAAGTGTCCTCATTCAAAGAAATTACCTGAGATCCAAGTGTCTGCAAACCACTTCAGCATCCTTGTCATCCCACTGATCATCACAGATGGTGCCCCAATGGCCACCATGATAAATTTCTACTCGACCCTCAAAACTTGTTTTGCCTCCTACCAGACGTAGTGGAGATCCTATAGCTGCTTATCAAAAAGAACAAGGATAATAAAGGAATACCATCCAACACAAACCCAATGAGTACACAAAATAGTTCCCTTCAGCTACTACTACAAATCTTTTTCTTGACAAGATAAATTGTATTTCTTTGAACCAGTTTGATCTACCAACAACATTTTAGGGGATAGAAGGGCTTATCCTTCACCAGGTCAATATACTCAAAGCACCCCATTCACCTAAATAAAATGGCAAAAGATTCTGACTGAAAAATGTGTGTGTACCGATGCCATAATTAAATCATGAGCCTCAGGCCAAACTTCAAAAGAAATCCAGTTATTTATTAGGAGCTTGATGTCAGCACGGACCAAGTGGAACAAACTCTTAATTTGTGCTTTGGCTCTGACCTTGTTTTCCACTCGCCCAAGATGTGTCACATTCCCCAACGAAGCAATTTCGCGGGTTGTAAAAGTCACTCCTTCTGGCCTATGTGGGTTTCTGTGTATGTGACCTTTATGTTGCTGGCTAGAATATGCTTTGTTTTGAGTAAAATGCAAGTTCCTTGATGCAGCTGCGAGATTCAATTCCTCCTCAAGATGGCAACTCAAGAGCAGGTCAGGAATGCTTCGCGAATTGACAAGTGTGTCCATGTAGTCTGGAATTGTTTATCAGCAATTAAACATTTAGAGTTCATCATTTGCCTCATGTACAATTTCCCCAATTTTCTTGGAAGCTATCAATTTTTGGACTAGCGTTCCTATGAAAAGTTTCAAACTTTATTTTCTAATTTTATCTTACCCTGTTAATTTTAATAGTTCTTTTATTTATGACTTTATTGTAAGCTGCCAGAGTTGCTTTAGATAATGAGATAGGTGGCATATAAATTTAATAAACAAACAAACAAATAAAGCTTGTGTTGAATATGTTATACCATATTATTTTTGACCTGAAATATACCATGCTGAGATCCAGAACAGTATATAAAATGATTGTTGAAACTTAAAACTGCTGTTTCTCCGGTGACAGCACACAAAGATGGTATTGGTCTTCAGTCAGGTAGATTCATTTCTTTCGTTGTTTCATTCATTATAGTGCTTTACGCTCAGAATCAACATGCAGAAACATTCAAGCACAGTCACGATAGTGGTTGTATCCCTATGATGAAACCCTGTCTCCTTACATGCATTGTGACAAGCATTGAAGGAGAGGGGGCTTTGATCAACTTATCTTGGATACCAACTTGACCCATCTCCCTCAAGTCACAGATGTCTATACAGAGATGATCTTGGAGAAGAGGGGTAGCAACCATTAGTAAAATGTAAGCTTAGTCTTGGATAACAAAGAATGAAAAGAAATCCAAGCTTGCTTTGCTTTGATTCTCTTTCAGAATCCTTGAAGAATCTTCTCAAAGGATTGACAATGCCGCTTTACCAAACATTGTTATTTTGTAGTTTTGCTTAAGACACAGCAAAACCTTCAGGATTATTGACTTTCCACTTTGCTAAAAGAAATGGAATAGGAATATCATCCATGTGTATGTCCTCAAGTGTACCTTGAGATGATCCACAACTGGCTCCTGCAGTTCCCTGGATACAAGCTCTGAATATTTCCTGGTAACTGCACTGGGACAGCATCTTCTCATCCCCACGACAGTTTGCAGACTGAAGATGTAAGGGTAACAGCTCTGGACTGGAAGGGTGCTGTCTTAGGGCTGTGCCAGTTTCACTGTCCAAAAGCAGAAAAGTGCAGTGACTCCACAGACTATAATAGATCATGTTAAGATATAGCTTTCTTCCATATATATATATGCATGTATGTATATGTATTTCAAGAAAGTTAATTTCTTTTGAGAAAAACAGGTGGCTCAATCCAATGACATGTTTCTTACCTGAGCCCCAGTTGTTGGCATACTACACTGGCATCCAAGTCAGTCCACTCGTCATCGCAGATCAACCCCCACAGTCCTTTGTAGTATATTTCCACCCTGCCACTTTCCGTAAGTCGCACTGAATCTGTCAGAGCAAAGAGACCAAAAGAATCATGTCAACAGACTCTGCAAAAGATTGCATAATGTCCTTCCCAAATCAGGCCTCTTTCTTCAGCTGCCATGGAAGATGGAGGAAATTCCTCAGGGCTTGGGAGGGCACAGATTTGTCACAGATTTTTATCAATGTTTTCTATGCAATGAGAAGAGGAACGTTAGCTGACTGTTGCAAAGGAAAATGAATGCTAGCTAGTTTCTATCAGTAATGAATCACAATGTGAGAATTCTTAATAAGACCGAAGTCTTCTTTTTACTTGACTTTTCCATATTTATTTATTATATTTGTATCCCATGTCATTTAATTTTTTTGATGAATGAAAAGGTTGCACTGAAAAGAGAGTGGTACAGCAAGTCTCCAGTTAGAGAACACCCTAGTTTAAATATGACTCATAGTTAACTACGGAGTATACTGTAGCAAAATTTGAGTTAAATGCATGACAATTCAAGTTAAATATAGTTCAAGTTCATTATTCAATACTATACAGTATTAAACAATAATTATGTTCTGGCTTACGTACAAATTTGACTTTAAGGATAGACCTTGGGAGTGAAACCCATTATTAAACTGGAGACTGCTTATACGCTGCTTTCAAGGAGAGAAAGTGCAGCTTAAGGAATGCAGAAGCTCCATGGAAGATGATTCCTTGAAGAGATTACTTCCTAAGCAAGTTACATTCATCCATCCTTTTCTAACTTTGTCTCCATTCTCAAGGAAACCGCCTTCTCATAGTACAAACTTCAGCTGGGAAGTATTGTAGGAGGGTTCGTAAGGTCTCAGTCTTTCTTTCCCAACATCCCTTGGAGTCTACTTTGTCAGACTTGCCTCATTTTGGACTCCTAAGTAGAAATGATCCTTGGCTACATTTGTTGCAAAAGGAATAGTTTTATTAGAAGTCAAGTGAATTGCAGTAAAGCAAAACCAGAACTGATGTTCGATTAACTTTCCCCATCCAGTTCCTCTCCTCCTTTTGATCCCTTATTGTCCAGTTATACTTGCATAAATTATTTTTGCAATGGTCCTATTTTTTTCTTCCAGGGCGGGCAGTGACCTTGAAGATTCTGAGTGTCTGAGAGGCACCTGTCAGCCATCTCAGCCATCTGGCAAAAAAAGACTCCTAGCTATTTGTCTTTGCCAAGAGTACTTTGCTGAAGCTTAAGTGGATGCTTTTTATCAAATGGGATCCGTTCCATGATTGCCTTGGTCAACTTGCCATCAGTTTTTCATGCTATGCGATCACTCTTTTTTAAAAAAATGACAATTCCAAAGAAAACAAGAACGGTCATATCACACAATTACCAACATTTCCATGTGTGACTCATGTAAAACAGAGGAACCCTGCAGTGAATGTCATCTTCACTTTTTTGAACACTGTCCTTCCCCAAGAATGTTCCTGGTCACCCAATTTCCTGATGGTTTATGAGAGGTCTAAATGCTATTCTATTTCTTCCCTCTTTCTATTTTCTCCCACTGCTTTCTTTCCAGAGAGAATCCAGTGAGGAGGAGGAAATACAGTGGGTTAAATATTAAGTACATTTTCTGTGTAACACTGTCTTCAGTTTAGATTTTTGGTAATCCAATTTCCATTCCTGAAAACTTGAATTCTTCATCTGGATTCAAGCTCTGTTTAAATCAAGTTGCTCCTTCTATTTTTTAAAACATTCCTAACAATTTTAAGGCTTCCTTTTACAGTTATTAATGCCACTCCAATTTTCACCTGTGACGCTTACCCTGGCTACAATCACAGTTTGCCCAGCCAGTTGCTCCCGAAATGAGTTGATAGAAGCACCAAGGGGTTGGTCCCCCATCTGGATTCCTGCAATAGTTGTGGTTTCCTAGTCCCCGATTTGGATACTGCTGAATGTAATCAGGGAAGTCTGACCAGTTTAAGCAAACTGACCCAGAGATGGTTGTGGTGACGCTTCCATTATAGTATCCAGAAGGCTTCATGTCACAGAGAGCAAATGCTGAAAGTGGAAGAGAATGTTTATGTTTAGTTTGATTATCAGCTTTTGTAGTATCTCTGATGGCAAGTTATATTTTGTTTCCCTCTGAAAGTGGTGCTGAACCAGAAAACAGCCATTGTTTTTGTGACAGGATTTTATTAGGCAAAACAGCAGCATCTGCAGTCTTTCTGTCTCTCCTGCCTCCCTTCCTTCTTCTGGTTAAACCTGATCTGGAAGACTATCAGCAACAAGGTCTTTGCAAGTGACTCTCCTGAAATGGAAAAGCCAGATAGGATATTGCTGCAGAATTGTCATTTAGGATAGGTTGCATTTTATCACTGGACAATATTTCTATTTCTATCACTGGATATATTTCTAAGACATTAGGCACTATGGACTGTTAAATTCCTTGATCTAGACACTTTATAATTAAATGGGTGTCTGTTTTATAAAATTTTATATGAAGAGGGGTCAGTGGAGAGCACTGAAGTTTGGCAAGTTTCTTGTAATATTGAAGCATGCTTCCCTCAACAGTTGAGGAAAGAGGAGGAGGAGGAGAAGGAGAAAGGCTTAATTGATGTCAGTTTGGTCTTTGGGTTAAAATAGGTCCCTCATTCTAGCTTCATATTTACTTATTATGTGGAAATTTTGGGATACCGAATCTTGGACTCAATAAAAGGCTCTCTTGGTCACATCATATATCACACAAAACCCAGACATACTGATGACAATCACAGAGCCATTTAATGAAAAAATGATTTTCAGTAATATAAAAATAATATTTATTTAATAGTAATAGAAACATCATCATTTAGTTTCTTACCTGCATTCTGCAATTGATTCTGATTGGGCTGCGATCCTAAGACAGACTGAGGTTGGATAAGGCAGAAGAAAGAACAAAAACAATCAGGTTATCATCCCATTACATAAAAATTGAGCTGATGATCAAAATTTATCTTAAAAGATCACTTTTTATACAGCACAGAGGATGTGGGGTTTCCCGCTACTTTTGTCAGCTGCCATTCAAGCTTCACCTCATTGAAGGGTTTGGCTGAGACTCAGCTGGGATCCTGGACACCAAGTACAGTTTTTGTGTTAATATAAAGTGATGTGTTAACCTCTACTTGAGCTGTTCTTGCTGTCCAAAATATGTCTTTGAATACCCAGAGCTTGTATAAAAGCCTCCAGGAGATCTTAGAGAGAGAGAGAGAGGAGTTTTTACAACATGATTTCTTAAAACCACCAATCAAAATGTCATTATTTTATTTCAGGGGCTTCCATAGGGAAGGGTCAAAAAGTCAAGTGTGTGTCCATTTATAACTTCCAAAATGAAGAGAATTAGGGGTATCAAACTCACAGCCCATAGGCCGGATGTGTCACTGGCCATGCCCACACTCGTTTTAGTGAAGGTGAAAAAAGTCATGACATGTCACATGACAATGCCATGACGATGCAAGTTTGACTTCCCTGTTCTAAAGGACCTAATTCTCTAATCATTCTGGAACACATTTGTTTGATTGTTTATTAATTCACTTGCAACATCTGCTCTGGATTACACACAGAAAAGGAAAGGAACCCCCAAAATACTGGACCAAAATATGGAGATGGATACAAAAGATAGTGGAAGATTGAATAGAATTTAAACAGGAGTTGTTTCTGTTGGGAATAATTAAAGGGCAATATAGGAAAAAGATTAAATATATTTTACTACATATTTTGACAGCAACAAAGATAGTATATGCACAATGTTGGAAACAAAATAACACACCCTTGGAGGAATTAATAATTCAAAAAATTCTAGATTATGCTGCAATGGAAAAATTGATGTTAAAATGAAAAGATAAAGAAAAGTTGGAGTATTACAAAATTTGGGATAATTGGTATAAATGGTTGAACAATAGAAATAAGGATAAAGGAGATGAGAAAATTATAGATAAAGGTATATGAATGTATATAAACGTATATAAATGTAGCTATTTACATGAGATTGGTTTGTATAATAATTTGTGTAATAATGATGACACAGTACTGTTAAAATTAAGATCAATATCTATAAAAGGTGAAAAAGAACAATAAAAATTATTGTCAAAAATATTAGTACTTCTTTTTCATCATTATGTTGCTGGCACAATTACTATTTTGATTAAAATATAAAAATATACTGTATATTTAAAAATCATTAAGTACACATATTCAAGTTCTGACATTCCTTCTTCATTAATTTTGCCCATTCCCTTGCAACATCTGCTCTGGATTACACAGGGAAGAGGAAAGGGCATTGTTAAGTTCTGAGCATGGGCGCAAGGAACGGAGACGAGGCATCGAACTGTGACTTCAACTCTTTATTAGTAACTTCAGAACAGAGCGAAATACTTGGGCAGCAGCAGCTCTTTTATAGAGCTGGCTGCTGTCACAACAACCAATGATTTTAGTTTACTGCTCTAACAAGCGTCCAATCAGAGATGACCCACTGTCAGCCAATCAGATCAGCCAGAAACGACCAATCACGACTCACTATTCGTGGGCCAATGAGAAGTGCAGGATTACGAGCCTGCTGTTAACGTAAAGCTATTAGGATTGTTAATGAATGTGTTAGCTTAGTCCATAACACCCCTCCCCCCTAGGTTCCGTCTGAGGGGTGGGGTAATGTATTCTCGTAAGTAGGCAGGTCGCTTCACCTGTCTGCTTGACTTGCGCTGTTGCACCGGTTTCTGTCCTGGCTCTGGTTCCGGTGGGCTGCTTGCTGAGTTGGATGGAGAAGACGGTCCCACTGTTCCGTTGGATGGCTCAGGGCTGTCCTCTCCGCTCTCGCCAATGCCGTCATCCAGGTTCCCTGGATCTGTTTCCATCGCAGTGCTGCTACGCGGCGAGTCAATCACCCAGCTTGGTTCTCCTTCTGGAGGTGAGTATCCCCTGGTTGGTTGTGTAGACTGCTGAGTTCCAATTGTTAGGTCATCTGTTATTTCTTCTCCAGCCCCCTCGATGTCCCTCCCCCCCCGGTTTGAGATTCAGGGGATGAGATGGGAGTAGGTGCTAGTCTGGATCGAAGCTGGTCTTTGTGGCGCTTCCACATTTTGCCATCCGCAGTTTGTAGACGGTAGGATCGGGGCCCCGTAAGTTGCATTATGGTAGCGGGGATCCACAATGGGTCACCCGAGAGGTTTTTTGCAAAAATGGAGTCGCTTACCTGGAATGTACGACACTTGCTGCTGGACCCCAGAGGTGGTTCTGGTGTGTAGGCAGGGTGAAGGCGATCAAGGTGTGAGCGAAGTTTTTGGCCCATCAGGAGTTCGGCCAGGATTCTGTTTGTGGTGCTGCTTGGAGTGATATGTTGGAGGAGAAGCATCCAGGTTATCTTGTCATCAATGTCTCCCTGTTCCATCTTGTGTAAAGTTTTCTTTACAAATTGGACCATTCGCTCAGCCCTGCCATTAGCCGCAGGATGCACTGGCGATGTTAAGGCATGGTGGATGCCCCGGTCTGCTAGGTACTGTTCGAATGCCAGGGCAGTGAATTGAGGGCCATTATCAGAGACCAGGACATCCAGCAATCCGTGGGTAGCCAATAGCTTGTTCAGTTTTTTAATGACCGCTTCCATGGTGGTGCTTTTCATTTTATGGACCTCAAGCCAGTTGGAATAGGCATCCATGGTTAGAAAGAAAGTGTGTCCTTTTGTGGGTTCTGCAAAATCGATATGGATGCGGGACCAGGGACCACGAGGTGTTTCCCACTGAGTTGGGGGTGTTTTGGGAGGAGCGGCGCGAGTCTCCTGGCACTTGCTGCACGTAGCTGCCCAGGCTTCTATCTGCTTATCTATACCTGGCCACCACACATAACTCCTTGCCAATGCCTTCATCCGCATGATGCCTGGATGTCCATCGTGTAACATTTTTAAAACTTTATGTTGTAATTTCCCCGGGATGACGACTCTGTCTCCCCACAAGATGCAGCTCCTTTGAGAGAACAGTTCTGTCTGTCAGTTTCTGAACGGCTTGAAGGTGTCGTTGGGTTCGTTGTCAGGCCAACCTCGTTCCACCCAGCTGAGGACTCGTGCCAAAGAAGGATCCTTCTTCGTTTCCGAGGCGATGTCTCGTGCGGTCAGCGGTGGTGACTGAAGAGTCTCGATTTGCAATACAGCCAGGGTTGGAACTGGGTCATCGATGACTTCTGGTAGCGGAGAACGGCTCAAGGTGTCAGTGTGGGGAATGGCTTTCCACGGACGGTGTTGCAGTTGGTAGTCATATGCGGCTAAAAACTCTGACCAAGATGTCATTCTTGGTGATAAGATGTGGGGAGTTGGTTTGTCTCCTGCTAAAATGCCGAGTAATGGCTTGTGGTCTGTAATTATGGCAAAGGGTCTTCCAAAGACATACTCATGGAAACATTTAATTGCAGACACAATGGCGAGAGCCTCTTTATCAAGTTGGCTATAGTTCCTTTCAGTCTTAGACAAAGTTCTCAAAAAGAACACAATAGGTGCCTCATTACTGTTTGGCAGGACATGGCTTAAGATGGCTCCCACTCCAAATAGTGAGGTGTCACAGGTAACGGTTAAGGGAAGAGTCTCATTGTATTGTATTAATACAGCATCAGAAGTTAAGAGGTTTTTTACTTGTTGAAATGCTCGTTCTTCACACTGTCCCCAGACCCAGGAAGCCTTTTTGTCGAGAAGTCAATGTAGGGGCTCAGCTACGGTCGCCTTCTGGGGCAAGAAGATGTTATAAAAGTTAATGAGTCCCAGGAAGATTTGGAGGTCTGTCTTATTTCTAGGTCTCGGGGCGTTTTTGATTGCAGTTAGTTTTTTTTCGGTAGGGTGGATTCCCTGTCTGTCGAGAAGGTATCCAAGGAACTCCACCCTCTCCATACAAAGTTGACACTTGTCTTTTTTTACCTTCAGGCCGGCGTCCTTAAATTTTGGGAGAACCATTCTGAGTCGTTTTTCTAATAATTCTCTAGTAGGGGCAGCTATTAAGACGTCATCAAAATAAGGCACGACCCCTTTGATGCCTTGTAATAGTCTCTCTATCAGACTTTGGAAAATGCCTGGTGCCACGCTTACTCCGAATTGGAGTCTATTGCACTTGAAGGCACCTCTGTGTGTGACTATAGTCTGGACTTCTGCAGTCTTCGCATCTACAGGTAGTGTTGGTACGCCTGAGCTAAGTTCAATTTCACAAATATTTTTCCGCCACCCAGGGAGTGAAGGTGTTGGACCACCGGTACCGGGTAAGTGCTCTGCTGAAGCGTGTGATTTAGGGTGGCCCGGTAATCCCCACAAATTCTTAACGATCCATCTGGCTTTATGGGTGTTACTATTGGGATTTCCCATTGGGCGTGGTCAATCAGTTCCAACACACCCTGGGCTATTAATTTGTCCAGTTGCTCGTCAATCTTTGGCTTGTGTGCAAAAGGCACCCGATGAGGCTTAAGGCAAATGGGGGCTACATCGGGGCTGAGATTAAACAATATAGGGGTCCCCTTGTACTTGCCTAACTTCTCTGTGAAAACGTCATGGAATTCCTGGACGAGGACCTCTTCCCAGTCATCGCTTCCAGTTTGGTGGATGCCAGCTAGTTCAATCCTGAGTGGGGTGAACCACTGTAACCCTGGCAGACTGGGCCGGTCATGATCGATGATGGTCAGAGGTAGTGTTGCGGTGCGGTCTTTGAAGGATACTTGGATGTGGCTGGAACCGACAACCAGAATTCTGTTTCCTTGGTAGTCCTTTAGTATGATTTTTTGAGTGCTGAGGTCCTGGCGACAGATGGCAGGGATAGCTGTTTGAGGGTTTTCCAGGAGACCATCGATAGGGATGACCCGGAGTCGACTTCCATTATGCAAGTTTGATTCTCAATAACGACCTTTACTCGGATCTTCTTTCCATCCAGGGACGAAGCGTGGCCGATAGTGATGGTTTGGTGTGCCTCTTCCCATCTAGTTGAAGTGGCAGGTGCTTGATTTCTGTAGTAGTGGTTGTTCCATTGGTGGTTCAGGCGGTCCCGATTTACAGGTGGGTTGCCTGTAGCCTGGTGGAAATTATTCTCCCTCCGGATTGGACTGGACCCTCGCTTGCTTCTGCAGACCTTTGCGATGTGGCCTCTCTTTCCACAGGAGCGGCAGAGTGCGTCGAGAAATTTGCAATCTGCTTGCGGGTGGTTTGCCCCGCAACCAGCGCATTGGCGCGGGAATCTCTGGTTCCGTTGGTCTCATTGGTCGTGTTCTGACCGTAGCCGGTTGACCTCCTCTTCCTCACTGTCTGATGAGGATTCAAGGTCTTCATGATGGGTGGTAGTAGTGTGCCTCTCAGAGGAAAGTGGACTATCACTAGTGAGTTGACGGTGTGGTGCGTTCGCTCGGCGCATTCAAGTGGCTGACTTCCTGGTTGCTTCTGCTGCAGTAGCGTTGGTGATGACATCTTTGAGGCTGATGTCTCCCTTCACCATAATCTTGCTCTGTGTTGTGTGGTCATCTAATCCCAGAACTATTCGGTCTCTTATTGCTTCCTCAAGATTTGCAAAACCACAGAGTCCACCCAGGTTCCGGAGGTTGGCAATGAAGTCTCCAACACTCTCATTTTTCCATTGGTCCCTCTGGTAAAACTCGTGTCTTCGGATGAGTGTTGGCACCGCGGGTGCATAATGGGCCCGGAGGATCGGTGCGAGGTTATCCCAATCCATTGTCTTCACCTCTGCCGGTTTTGCAAGCGCCTTAGCCATTTTAAAAACAGCGGGCCCGCAATGAGTCAGGAATACTGCTCGTTTTTTGGCAGGCGTAGCATCCTTCAGATTGTTGGTCTCCAGGAACATCTGGAACCAGTCTATATACGAGTCCCAGTCTTCGTTTGCTGGGTCAAATGGAGCGGGTGGTATGGCGCTGCTGGTCATTCTGCCATTGTTGCATGCGCTCTTCAGCCATGTGCTCTGTCTTGTTTGATGAGTACTTAGTCAGCTCTATCGTCTCCGCATCCCACCCTTGTCGCCAGTGTTAAGTCCTGAGCATGGGCGCAAGGAACGGAGATGAGACATCGAACTGTGACTTCAATTCTTTATTGTGACTTTCAGAACAGAGCAATTACTTGGGCAGCAGCAGCTCTTTTATAGAGCTGGCTGCTGTCAAAACAACCAATGATTTGAGTTTACCGCTCTAACAAGCGTCCAATCAGAGATGACCCACTGTCAGCCAATCAGATCAGCCAGAAACGACCAATCATGACTCGCTATTCGCGGGCCAATGAGAAGTGCAAGATTACGAGCCTGCTGTTAACGTAAAGCTATTAGGATTGTTAATGAACGCGTTAGCTTAGTCCATAACAGGCATCCTCAGACATTTTTAAAGATATTCACAAATACACAGTGCCTACAAATATACTGTTCTCTTTTCTGTGTTGTCATAGCAAAAAGGGTTTTTAAATTCTGAATAAGTAAATTGAACAGAGTGCCAAAGTACAAAACTACCTTCAAAACTACAAAATGTTATATCTTTAAATTAAGTAACAATAAAAATGTTTATTAAAAAAAATATCAGAACATCTTGATGCTTATGGGAAGGAACAGATGAGAGCTGATATCAAACCTGCTTTCCAATTCTATAGAAGCGAAGTGCTACAGAAAGTCAATCCTTTCTGAGATTTGCATGACTAATTTGCTTTTTTTTTTGTCCAAAATGGATTACTCCCATTCAAGCAAACAAAGGACAAAAGGAAGATAAAAGTAAGGATGCTGATGTCATCTGGGCACTTTATGAAATTGCTCTAAAGAACCATGCATACTGCATGTTAAAAGGTCTGTCTGGAAGTAGCTGAAGAGGTGGGAAGGGATTTATGGCTTGGCTGGGGAGGGGGGTCAGACTCAGAACCTATAGTCGGTATTTTTCTTTTTGGAAATCTTCATAACATCCTTTTAGATAAAAGGAGTGAATCTTGTAGGCTCTTTCTGATCAAAGGGTTGAAGCAGTAGGAAGAAATACTTAAAAGAATATCCAGTTTTGCAATTGAAGTGTTTGTAAACATGTGGAGGCAGACAAGTGTGTAAGGACTTCATTCTAAGCCTTTTCCTTTGAAAGATCACTAAACTGTCATCACAAGTTTTTTTGGAGAACCAGCACATGTGAAAGAGGTCAGGAAGATGATATCTGTGGGCAAAATGCATCTGCAAACTAGCTGCTTTTAAATGGTTAAAATCTCAAAAGACCATTACATTGTTTTTGTTGTTGCTAGAGATCTTATGAGATTGAGATTCTGATTGTATGTTTATATTTTATTGAGAGAAGGAGAGACAGTCCAGTCCAAAGCATCAGACTGGGAGACTATGGTCAAGAGGGTGGGGTCAAAAACATCATTAACTTGATGACAAGACTCTGGCCCATTTTGAATTATGTTACTCTTATCCTAGCATCAGTTTGCCTTGACTATTAATAGATCAGATTCTTGTGTATAGGTAGCATCAGGGGTGGGATTCAACTTTTTTAACAACTGGTTCTGTGGGCGTGGCTTTGTTGGTGTGTGTGGCTTGGTGGTCATGTAACTGGGTGGGCATGGTCAACTCGACATCACTTATGTCAAAGGGCGCTTCTCCTTGCCTGGCCTCTCATGACAGTGGGGCTGCTGCAACAGTCATAAGTGTGAAAAATGGTCATGTCACTTTTTTCAGTGCCATTGTAATTTTGAGTGGTCACTAAATGAACTGTTATAAGTCAAGGATTACCTGTACAAAAATACAAAAAGTTTATTTGCTTGAAAAAAGCTGCCCTAAATACCAATCATTGGATTAAAAATACCTGCAAGCCGGAGTAACAAATGTGGCAGGGTTCCAGAGCACCTTGAGGAATTAAAATAGTTATAACACAATGATAACTATCAGCAGCCAACTCTTGCTCATAAAGTGAAACCCTTTAGCAGAGAGGTCATTTAAGCTCTCCAGAAAGAGCACACCCAGGAGAAGAAATCCATTTGCACCACTTAAAGACACCAGTTGGTCTCACTCACCTCACAAGATATCCTAAGGAAATCATCCAGATTTAAGGAAAGGTCACATGCCCCCCAGAAAGGCAGTAAAAAAAATCAGTGTCAAGCTTGCATCCTGCCGCTTGGAAGTACACCCCAAAAGGACAGTGCCAGATACCACTAAAGCAGTGAAATAAGACCCTCTCCCCATATAGAAAAAAACCCCATGAGGCAGGAAAAAATTCAAACACAATACAAATAATTAAATCATAACAGCAGCTGTTGCTTGTTGAAGCTGAATAGGGAAAATTATCCCATCAATAAACACAGGATTAAATGTCACCAAGCACAGAATTAACCTTCACCAAAAACCAGTTTTAGACCAAAACTCAGAAAGGGTATGTAAACTCATGTTTGAATGTCAATTTTTCTAGCTAGCCAAGTAGCCTTGCTGAATGTCATCATCTTAGTTCCCTGTCATTAAAAGCTTCTTTCTGACAGCTCTGCTTCATTATTCAATTATTTCTTCAAAGTGCTGATTGTCCAAGGAAGTATTTCCTCCCAACAGAAGTGTAAAAATCTTAAAACAACCCTCCCCCTTTAAGAAAGCCAAGCCCCAGAAGCTCCAGAGACAGGAAGTCTAGGCATACCTACAAGAATGTAATAAGGGTGGAAAAAAGCAAAAGGAGATTGCTTCTAACTGCTTAGACAGTTTACAAGGGGTTTTATAGAATAGGCCAGAACCAGTAGAATCCCAACCCTGGGTAGCATGAAATAAATATGAAGTGCTTTGAACTAAACTCCTGTTCTGTTTCTAGTTACTTGACCAATCTTAATCACAATCCCAATGAGATCTACTATAGCACTGCCAACAGATGGTCATTTGGCAAAAGCCATTGTCAAACAGATCTCATCATTATTGTAATAGATTCTTCCTGATGCCTAGCCCAAATCTCCTTCTTTTTAATTTAGACCCATTACTTCTTGTCTTGTCTTTGTCTTCTGGAACAACAACGTCAACCTCACATTTCTCAACTTCTGTACCAGAATCCCATGAAGTCTCTCCAATGCTTTGTAGGTATATTAAGGTATTAACATCTGCACCTTTACCAGCACTACACTTATGGACTACATGTGGGAACCATTGTGGAAAGGTGATCCCATGCAATATACATTTTGGATGAAGCGGCAACACATATTTTACCGTAACAATTAGCATAGGTCTAATAATGCATGGTTGCTTGGCATAGCTGTGTGCTTTCACTAACCATCAGTAAATAAAACTCCAGCTATTGGACCATTTAAAAATCTGTAGAACATAGAGGTACAGTAGGTAGAGATTTCCTAAAAAGTGGTCGTGTAGAAAGCCGTTCCAAGGAGGAGGAGAAATTATTAATAAGCCACACTACTCTTCCAATGAATCCTTAATGCTGACATTTGTTGTACACAGTTGAAGTATTAATGTATCTAGACAAAATAACAAAAATAGACCAGAAAATTAATACAGTATGCTTGCTAGTTCTCCTTGAACAAAGAATGCAGAATTAATTATTTCAGTTAGGGTTTGGGTTAGTGATCTGATTCTCAAGAATGGTGCATTGCAGGACAAAGGAGTATGTACTATAAATGGTTAAACAGGATTGTTAAGTTTTGAGCATGGGCGCGAAGAATGGAGACGAGCCGGTGAAACGGTGAACTTCAAAACTCTTTATTAACATGGTGTGACAGCTCAGCTCACTGGCTGCAATGGCCCTCCTTATATAGGCAACTTATTAGATATTCAACCAATGAAAACCAGGGAGCGCTAGCTCTGTTAAACAATGGGAGAGGCTCGTTAATGACCAATCAGATTCACCTGAACAGACCAATCTGATGTCGCCATTAACGGCCAATCAGAAGTGCAGGGCCAGAACCCTGCACTTGACTTCAAGCTCTTGATAACTTTATTAACACATTTATTCATTCACAACACCCCTTCCCCCCGGGTTCCATTTACGGGGTGTGGTTACGTAATCCTTGAGGTAGGCCGGTTGTTTTGTTAGTCTATTTGACTTTCGTTGAAGCACCCGGTATTTGGCTGCAATCTTGTTGAGGTAGGATGTTGTCTGGCGAAAGGGGTGCCTCTAACTCTGAGTTCGAATTTCCGTTGTCACCAACATCTTCGGTATCACCATGAGGCGAGCTCACTCCCATCCCTGATCCTTCTTCACGTGTTTTTGTCTCGCTGTCGTTTCTTTCATTAACGTTTTCTGCTATTTCAAGTTCATCTTCCTCCGTATCTCCTCCCCCCTCAGTTTGGACATCAGGGGATTCGGAGATCCCTGACTGTAGCCTTGATCGTAGCTGATCAATATGGCGCTTCCATAGTCTATTATCGCGACATTCCATGAGGTACGATCTAGGGCCGGTTACTTGGACTACAGTCGCCTCAACCCACAATGGATCGCCCGACAAGTTCTTAGCGAATACCAAGTCGCTTACCTGGAAGGTACGGCATCGCCCGCTGGATCCGTGTGGTTTCTCAGGTTCGTACAATGGGTGTAGCCGGTCGAGGTGGGAGCGGAGCTTCCGCCCCATTAGCAACTCGGTGGGAGTTTTGTTGGTGACGCTGTGCGGAGTGATATGCTGCAAAAGGAGTATCCGGTTTATTTTTTTTTCAATATTGTCAAAGTCCATTTTGTGTAGTGTTTTCTTGACGAATTGTAGCATGCGCTCGGCCCTTCCGTTGGCCGCAGGATGTGCTGGTGAAGTCAGCGCATGGCAAATACCACAGTCCGCCAGGTACTGTTCAAAGGACAACGCGGTAAATTGGGGTCCGTTATCGGATACCAGAACGTCTGGTAATCCATGTGTTGTAAATAGTCTGTCTAGTTTCTTGATGACCGCTTCGGTTGTTGTATTCCTCATTTCATGGATTTCGAGCCAGTTCAAGTCGGCATCCCCTGTTAACAAGAATGTGTGGCCTTTGGTAGGTCCCGCAAAGTCCAGATGAATACGGGACCAGGGTCCCCGCAGTATTTCCCATTCGGTTGGGGTTGCTTTCGGTGGGGCGTTGCTTACTTCCTGGCATTTGTGACAAGCTTTGACCCATGTCTTGATCTGCTTGTCGATGCCCGGCCACCACGCGTAGCTATGTGCAAGGGCTTTCATGCGCACGATGCCGGGGTGGCCATCGTGCAAGGTTCTTAGTACTGCTCATTGTAGCCGCTCTGGGATAACGACTCTATCTCCCCAGATAATGCAGCCCTTCTGTGAAAACAATTCCATTTGATGACTCTTGAATGGGGCGTAGTCATCAGGTATCTGGTCCAATGGCCATCCGCGCTCGACCCAACTGAGGACTCGTGCTAAGGTGGGGTCGCGTTTCATCTCCATCGCGATATCTCGGGCTGTTAATGGCGGTGTTCGAAGTGTCTTGATTTGCAACGTTATCACTGTAGGCGCGGGGTCATCAATGGTCTCTGGCAGTGGTGCTCGGCTCAATGCGTCGGCGTGGGGAATGGCCTTCCCCGGGCGGTGTTGCAGCCGATAATTATAGGCAGCCAAGAATTCTGACCAGCGAGTCATTCTGGGAGATAATATATAGGGGGTCGGCCTATTTCCCGCTATTATTCCCAGCAAAGTTTTGTGGTCAGTCACTATAGTAAAGGCTCGGCCGTACACGTACTCATGAAATCTCTTGACAGCAGACACAATGGCAAGGGCTTCTTTATCAATCTGACTGTAATTGCGTTCTGTTTTTGAAAGTGCCTTGAGAAATAGGCAACAGGGGCTTCGCTACCATTCGGCAAAACGTGGCTCAAAATGGCGCCGACTCCAAAAGGCGAGGCATCACACGTGATCGTTTACGGCAAAGTCTCATTGTACTGCATTAGTACGGCGTCAGAAGTCAATAATTTTTTTACATTTCGAAACGCCTACTCTTCTTTATGTCCCCATACCCAGATTGCTTTTTTGTCCAATAAACGATGTAGGGGTTCGACTATGGTTGCTTTGTGCGGCAGGAAAATGTTATAAAAATTGATAAGGCCTAGAAACGCCTGGAGGTCGGCCTTATTTCGGGGTTTTGGGGAGTTCTTGATTGCCCTCAGTTTGCTATCGGTAGGGTGAATGCCCTGACTATCAATTAAATATCCTAAAAATTCGACACGATCCGTACACAGTTTACACTTGTTTTTCTTCACTTTAAGACCTGCGTCTTTGAACCTCTGGAGAACCAACCTCAGGCGATCCCGTAAAATTTTCGGGGTAGGGGCACATTAACACATCATCAAAGTATGGGACAACGCCTTTTATCCTTTGTAATAATCCTTCCATCAAACTTTGGAAGATATCCGGGGCTACGCTCACTCCGAATTGGAGTCGGTTACATCTAAAGGCACCTCGGTGCGTAACGATTGTCTGTGCCTCTGCTGTTTTTTTGTCTACCGGCAGTTGTTGGTATGCCTGGGCTAAGTCTAGTTTAGCAAAGACTTTTCCGCCCCCCAGGGAATGGAGGAGGTGCTGCACCACCGGTACCGGATACGCGTTTTGTTGAAGGGCGTGGTTCAGGGTGGCTCAGTAGTCCCCGCAAATTCTTATCGATCCATCCGGCTTAATGGGTGTAACGATTGGGGTCTCCCAGGGAGAGTGATTGGTGGGCTCTAACACACCCTGGGCTATTAATTTATCAAGCTGCTCGTCAATCTTTGGTTTAAGGGCAAATGGAACTCGACGAGGCTTAAGGCGGATGGGAGCTATTTTGGGATTGAGGTTAAATATAGGGGTCCCCTTGTACTCGCCTAGTTTTTCTGCAAAGACGTCCCTGAATTCTTGGACGAGGTCCTCTTCCCAATCGCTGCTACCGATTCGGTGAATGCCTGCCACTTCAATTCCAAGTGGAGCGAACCATTGGAGACCTAACAGGCTAGGCTGGTCCTTGTCGATCACGGTCAGGGGTAGGAATGCTGTACGGTTCTTGAACGATACCCGGACTCGACTGGATCCTACGACTGGAATCCGATTCCCTTGATAGTCTTTGAGTATGAGTCTTTGGAATCGGAGGTCTTGTTGCCGGACAGTAGGGATGAGTTGCTTGAGGGTCTTCCAGGAAACCATCGAGAGGGACGATCCTGAGTCGACTTCCATCAGGCAAGGCTGGTTTTCGATGGCCACTTTAACTCGGATCTTCTTGGCATCCAGAGAGGAGGCGTGACCGATCGTGATAGTTTGGTGAGCCTCTTCTTGCTTCATGAGGCGGTTTAGGGTTCTTTTTCTGTAGGAGTGGTTGTTCCATTGTTGGTTCACTGGTTCTCGCCTAACAGGACGGTTTCCTCTCGGTTGGCGATAGTTAGCCCCCTTCGCGGGCTGGTTGGGTGCCATTTGGCTTCTACAGACCCGTCCGATATGACCTCGCTTCCCGCACACATGGCAGAGCGCGTCGAGGAATTTGCATTCTGATCGGGGGTGGCTTGCCCCACAACCAGCGCATTGGTACTGAGCTCTCTGGCGTTGGCCCCGTTCGGACCGAAGTTGATGGACCTTTTCTTCGTCGCTGTCTGAAGACGAAGAGAGGTCCTCGTGGTGGGCCATTAAGAGCTGCCCATCTGATTTGGGTGAAATTTTGCGGGTCGGTTGGTGAACCGGGGCGCGGTTGCAGCGCATTCGGACAGCCGACTTCCTGGTTGCTTCTGCTGCAGTAGCTTCAGCGATGGCATCTTTAAGGCTAATGTCGCCTTTCGCCATCAGCTTACTCTGTGTATGCGGTGATTCTAATCCCAGAATTACTCGGCCTCTCAGGGTTTCTTTGAGGTCGGCAAACCCACATAGGCCTCCCAGATTCCGGAGATCAGCTATGAAATCAGCAACACTTTCGCCCTTCTGTTGACTTCTCTGGTAAAATTAATGCCGTCTAACGAGTGTTGGCACGATCAGTGCATAGTGGGCTCTCAGTAAGGGTTCGAGGATGTCCCAGTCCATAGACTTTACTTCTGCCGGTTTCGCTAGTGCCTCGGCCCGCAATGCATTAGGAATACCGCCCGTTTCTTCCCGGTAGTGACATCCTTCAAATTGTTGGTTTCCAAGAACATTTGGAAACGATCCATATAGGAGTCCCAGTCTTCTTGCGCTCGGTCGAATGGAGCGGGTGGTATGACGCCGCCGGACATGGTTCCGCCATTGTGCGTTTCAGCCACATGCTCGGTTGTCGTTCTTCGTTGTTCAGTCAGCTCTAATGTCTCCACATCCTATCCTCGTCGCCAGTGTTAAGTTTTGAGCATGGGCGCGAAGAATGGAGACGAGCCGGTGAAACGGTGAACTTCAAAACTCTTTATTAACATGGTGTGACAGCTCAGCTCACTGGCTGCAACGGCCCTCCTTATATAGGCAACTTATTAGATATTCAACCAATGAAAACCAGGGAGCGCTAGCTCTGTTAACCAATGGGAGAGGCTCATTAATGGCCAATCAGATTCACCTGAACGGACCAATCTGATGTCGCCATTAATGGCCAATCAGAAGTGCAGGGCCAGAACCCTGCACTTGACTTCAAGCTCTTGATAATTTTATTTACACATTTATTCATTCACAACAAGGATCTTTGTCCAAACATAGCCCCCAAGACAAGTGGGGAAACATTGTGCAAAGATGGCTTGATTGTCTCCATTTTTATTCCTCTTCCAGGCTATTTCTGTCTATGTACTTGAAAGAATGTTTTAATTTTATCTTTACAAGAACCTGTGAAATAGGGTCAGTTAAAAGAAGATGAATGACCTAAAGTCACCTGCTAAACTATGGGCAGTTGGGTTCTTACATCTGCATTTTCTTGACCAAGCCCAACACCTTGACCAATGTATTACAATATAATGGTTGTATTACTAGCCAAACAAGCGAAGAGATTTCTTTTTTTAAAGGGAGGGGGAGGTAGAATTTTGCTCATTCATTTTGTTTTGGAATACATAGCAACATTTTGCAATTATCTCTAAGTCAGCTATTGCAATCATAGAGATTGTACTTTGCATTTATACTTTATAGTGAAGTTTCCATGCCCTGAAATCAGGGGTGGGATATGACAGGGTTAACTACCGGTTCAGGATTTACGAGCTTCCCTGCACACTGTGAGCTTCGCGCCTGTAAATCATCATCAGCATGCTGTGAGCAGAGAGGCAGCCTTTGAAACAGCCCTCTTCTCCTGCTTTTTAAACTGCAGCTGTGCCTCATTTGGCAGCTGAAGTTGAAAAATCAGGAAATAAAGATCAGGTAGGAGCCCAGGTGGGAGGGTGGGCAAAAACATCAGCAGACATAGAACCAGTTCTATGTCTGCTGCTCTTCAGAGCTACCGGTTCTGCAGAGGTGGACAGAACCGGTAGAAACCCACCCCTGCCTGAAATCACATTAAAGAAATGAATCTTTTACAGCACTTGTTATTAAAAATTAAATTATATAAAGTTATCAAATTAAATATATATATGTAAAGTTATCAAATATTGGTAGTACCACGAAGGAAAAAGATTTAAGTCCTTGGAAGACTCTGGTCTTTAAAATGCCACAAAACCAATCATTTTTGATGCAGCAAACTAATACTTGATGTTTACTAATCCAAGGCAGGTGGGTGTGAGCAACACTTTCAGCTTAGATCAAGTCTTGCAATCTCTTAAATTTGGAATTTTAAGCAGGAGTTTTCCACTCTCACTTTTTCATTGGAGTTTTATTTCAGTAAGTTATTCTCAATTTGTTGTGGGTTGCTTTTCAGAACAGCTGATTATTGTGGCAGGTTGTTATTTGTAGTTTATTATTTTCAATGCACACTGGTGGCTCCTGCCCTTTGCTTTACCTGCAGGGACCTCTGCTCATTGACTGTATCACTGACTTAATGGGAAAATGAGCAAAAGGGCAGAGATGACACCTGCATTCTTGGGATGAGGGAGGTTTATTTTAAAGTTAGAAATGCCTTTGTATTTCTATTTCTCCGGCGTATCTCATGTGGATGCGTTTATTTAATCATCTGAATAAAGATTGCCTGCAGAAGTCCACTAAAGCACATCAATATTGCAACTTGCACAAAGAATTCATTACAAAGCATAGAAGAGACTGCCAGCCTAATTGCATTTAGCATTCAGAGTCTGCATCAAATGAGGGAGTTGGTATAGTGAGGAAGTCATTCCATAGTGTAGCTTGCTCTAGTCTAGATGCAATAATTCAGCATTGCTGGGAAGTAACACCCTTTTTTGCAGCTTTCCCCCAGATGCATAGGAGAAAACATCAGGAGGAAAATTATAGATATCTTTCCAAATCCTGGCATTATATTATTATAAATGTCCAGACTATGTGCTTGATCATGACTAATCAATCAAGATTGAGACAAAGAATCTGCCATATGTGCGGAACATGAATGTAGTTTGCAAATGTGTAAATTTATTCCTAATGTTTGAATTGCTCTCACGGTGTAAAATTAATCTCTAACTCTTTGAATGCCACAGATCTATGAGCAAGCTTTTCTATAACCTTGGCATGCCTAGATAGGCTAAATAATATTCCGCCAGGCATCGTGAGCTGGTCAATACAACATGAAACAAGTAAATGATTGCTGGCAGCTGAAAGCCCTGTTTCCTACCTGCCCAGATCCAAGCCACAGCAGTGAGAGGAACACTTGGGGAAGCACCATCCGTCTGCTTGCTGAGAGCTGATTCTTCATGCTGGTGCTTTATGTTACGGTCTCTGACTGAATTGATCATTGGCCTCTTGTGCTGCTATTCCCCTCCCTTCGCTTTCATAGGGGCTCAGAGGTTCCTGTCATTTTCATGCAAGGAACAAAACTCGCAGCAGCCCCATTAAAGGCGTACTTGTCCTAGTCTTTGTTGCTTTAGTTTTTCCTCCTCCAGCAAAAAATGTACTGTAGAGTGGAACTGAGATCTCCTGAGCCTGCTTTGTGTGAACGACTAAAGAAAGCAAAATTCTTTTTCCAGCTACTTCTGCACTTTTTTGGGTACCTATTTAGCTTTTAACATCACCTGTTCTTCCTAAAGAGGCTTTTCCCTGAGCATTGTATATGACCAATTCTTGCAGACTGGATTAGGAGTGGCTTTGCAATGGTAGTCTTGCTGATATGGACTTCATTGCAAAACAAATGTTTTGGGCTTCATCTAGCTTTTATAAAAGACCTCAATATGGACAAGAGACTTGAGATATCCTGGTTACCTAAGAGCCGGTTGCTATCTCCCTCAAGATAGCTCTTAATTCAAACATAGATCATTCAAATAAATGAATGGGTGTAGTATGGTTTAGCATAAATCGTATTTTTCACCACTGGCAGGGCAAAATTTTAATTTAATCAGAGTAAATTAATAAATAAGCCAAATTAAAAAAAATCTTGCCAGTTATGAAAAATATATTTTATATACTGCATTAAGACGGGGTCTTCACAGAATATCCATAATGAGTTTCAAAGGAAGTTAAATGCTTGTGCCTGCTATCATAGAAACCAGGTTGTAGCCTCCTCTGAGGAGCAACTTGGCAAAAAGTGTGCCTTCAATTGAATTTGAAGATGGGGGAAAGAGAATTACAGAAAAAGAATTCTGTAAGTCTTTTAATTACAGAATTAAAAAAAGAGATTTATAGCCATGAACACGAATCTATGGTAGAAAGAGCCATTCCTCTTTTTAACAAAAACACTTGTGGATAAAGGCAAGGGGACAATGAAATCTTTGTGCCAATGGTTAATAAGAAAATCCTTTGGATAGGTCTCAGAAATAGGATACATTTCTAGAATGTGAATTTCAGGAAAAAAATATTTGTTTTACAGCCACAAAATTGAAGAAAGTCTCCATCTGAAACACAACCAGTATGTTTTTTCAGATAACATGGGGAATTGTTTGCCGGGTGGAGAAGAGGGGCTTCAGGCCTTGTAAATGTGAATTCTGTATGCCTAGGATTGCAATCTCAGTGAATGTGTGGAGTTGACTTGGAAGTCACTCTATTCTCTAGATCAGGGATGTCCAACCTTGGCAACTTTAAGACTTGTGGACTTCAACTCCCAGAGTTCCTCAGCCAGCTGGTTGAGGAACTCTGGGAGTTGAAGTCCACAAGTCTTAAAGTTGCCAAGGTTGGACTCCCCTGATCTAAAGAATAGGAAATAGCAAAGGGGATGCTAAATCACGTTGATGGTAGGTAATGGTGAGTAAGACACAATTCAACAACTGCCCCAGAGCTTAAGAGCTTCTAATATTTTCTACACTCGTTGGTTGTTCACCAGGCTGAATGAGCAAGACATATTTGCATAGAATTGCAAAGGTGATGATGGTATCCGCAGCATATTAGTAAGTCTTGAAATAGAAGGCATGAGTTTTTAAGAGTCGTCCTGCTCCAGGAAGAACCATAACTGTAAGGGGCAAACAAATCTTGATGCATCATGTATCTGTGCTAATTCTAGATATTCACATCTGAGTTCTTTAGGTTAGGCAAATAGAGACTGTGACTGGCCCAGCTCCGAATATACATCAGATACCATCTTTCCAGGATGGCCTCTTTGCTGTAACTCTTTGCTGTAACTCTTGCCTTCACCATCACGTATCTGATAGGTGCTCTACATGAGCTGTTTAATAGGACCACTAGAAGCTGCAGTTAATCCACAATGCCTAGTAAGTCCATTGCCAATCTCGGATAACATATGTACTCCAGGCATTACACTGGCTTCCTATTAGCTTGGGGGTGCAATTCAAGTGCTGGTTGATACCCATGAAGCCTTATATGGTTTGACTTCTCAAATATGGAGATCCCTAGTTTTCCTGAGGTTTGGGAGTGAAGGCTTATTTGCTTTTAGTGATAATGCCTATACTGTCGAACAGCCTCACTGACAGAAATTAGATTTTTTCCAACTGCTATATCTTTGCAGAAATAGAAATTTGAAATATAAAATGGAGAAGACACTTACACATGATACAAGCTTCCATGAACACTAACTGGCAGTCAGAAGACATGATGAATTCTTTAATTTCACAACATATAAAAAGACTCAGCCTTAATTTCAATTGGGAAAATGTGACCAGGCCAAATCCAAAAATCCTAGAAAATTTCTAGAAGCCTGACACTCTGACAAATCACCCACCAATAGGCACAACATCTGTAGATTATACAAGAGACAATCAACCAGCCCAAAAAGACTCCAGAATCTCTCCACCAATAATCAGCACCCAGATCAGTATAGATTAACTCCAAGGTCAACTTCAGACCAATAATCAAGTATGATGCAACACCCCAATCAAGAAACTGCCAAAGAGCCACCAGGAAACAGTCCAACCAAAGAATCCCTAAGATGGTCCCCACCCACACATACAAGTCACCAGAATATAAACTGACAGCGAAGAGCACTCCTTACTAGGACTGAGGATGTTACCTAGTTAGGATAATGAAACATCTGCAAGAAAAGAAGCAGACAGCATCAAGGACCAAGTGATACAAAGCTTGTCTCGGTACTAATCTGTTTTGACATTCTAGGTTTGTTAGTAGGACTTGGGGAAATGAAGTAGGATCCAAAGAACTTAACGTGAGAGTAAATCCTATTCCAAATGCTGGCATTTACCAATATTTGAAATTTTGGATTTATTGAATGTGGTGAATTAACTGATTGTGTCACCAAATCATTTTCAGCCACACAGTTTTTTTTCCCCATGAAGATCCTATTCTTTCAATGTCAGATTTTTCAAGCATTATTCTGTTATTACTTTTTTTGTTCTGTACTATATAGACTCTATAGAAGTTGTATATGAAATAGTAATATATGAAAATATGTATTATAAAAAAAACATAGTGAAAAAAAATCATCAGATTTTTTTCCTTCTCGGACAAACTTGTAAAGTTTATTTTCTTAATGAAGACAGGCTTTGGGACACAGCCTGGCCCCAATCTACCAATTTTGGTCTAATCGAGAAGTACATGATCACAGATGCATAGGCCTATCAAGCTGAATCTCAATTTCTGAGTTTTCTTGACTTTCCCTCAAAAATGGAGAAATCTGAGGTGACTCTTCCAGGACCATAAAGATGTCCTACAAATATTTTTCAAGCTTTTTTTCCTAATGTCCAAAACAGAGAAATAAAGCCGAACTATCTAGATTATCTCCTTTGGACAATTCTTCACTGATGTTTAATTTGGTAAAAAGTAATGCTGCAGCCAGTACTCACCACTTTCTACCACATCACACACAGATCATGAGATGCCTATTATATTAAACATGTTTTTGGTTTGAATGGGAACTAGGATGCAGCATAAAATCTTACCAAGGGCTATTCCTGGTCTCTGGATATTATTGCCATGCCCTTGTTAGAGTTGGACTCTGAGGGAGAGGAGGAACAACCAACAGGGAGTGGAGATGTGGCTCTGGAGGTTGTGGAGGAGGCTGGGGAAGGGCAGAAGAACCAGGCCCATCCTAGGACACGCAGGGAGAACTGGAGAAGGAAATAACTTGGCTTATGAGAGAGGAAATGGCCATGATCCTCCTCATTGGTTGCAGCTGGGGATAATAATATATAAGAGAGACAGTTAAAATACAGCCTTGCCAGAAGCAAAGTGTGCTTTATTTTGGGCTTAAGTTATCTTGGTTGGCATCCATCCAACAGACTGTGCCTTGTGATCTCCTTGAAGTTGGTAATTACTTATCCTGATCCGTTGTGGAAATTCCTTCATTGAAATTTGTTTTGGTTTTTTATTTACCTCTATCTGCTCTTTAAGTTTGGACTGTATTGCTTTCTTTTGAAGGCTATTTTTGAATAAGTTTTATCTCCAACTGAGAATTATTGAACAGTGGGGCCAAGTTGGAGGCATTAAAGGACATTTATTTACATTTTGAATTTTGTTATGTTTGTGTTACGCTCTGGTTCATCACAATTATTAGGGAGAATCAAAGTGCCTCCGTTCTCAAAGCTTCATCCCACAAATGTCAAGGCACTCATAGGACTTGGCAATGAATAGTTTTGGAAGCAGGACTTGAAAGAGCTCCTAGTTGAGAGTACTTTCAAGTGAAAGCTCCTTGGGGACTGGATTCAACTGACTGTCACATTCCCACTGGGAAAAACAAAGAGACAATCTACAGAAGTGCTGCTCCCAAGTAAGATCCAGAGGAGGGAGATCTCATGAATCTACTAATTTTCATCTTGTAGGCCAGAAACTCTATTTTAGCCAGGGTTTAGAAGAGAAAACCTACTCCACTAGCAAGAACTTGATTATACACAAAGAACTATATATTTAATTTATAATTTAATTTTAGTATGTATGTAGCATATTTCATTATAAGATCTTATTTCATATAACTCAACATGACAATAACTGAACAATCATAAGGAAGTTTTCTGCCTGAAGAACCTTCACATCAGAGAAAATGTAAGCTTCAGTCTTACTGGCAGAAGATCTTTTTAGACAAAGTCACTGATATAATTCTGCAGATTATTTCTCCTCAGTTTTAACAAGCGGGATGGGGGAGTTTTCCAAAGTTGAGCTAATTTCAGGTTTTAATAACCAGTTATGACAGAAACAATTTTTGTTAATAATGGTGTGTAATATTTGGGTATCGTCCAAGTAATTTGTTGACTTGTTGTGAATCAAGATTTCCTGAAGATTCTTCTGGAGTTGCCTTTTTCTTTGCCTGAAAAGAACACAAATAAATTAATGCAGTTATTGAATTGCAATGTAAATTCCCAGTGATTTTTCCAATGTTATGGATCCCAAAATGGCTAAATGACTAGAGTCAATTTTGACAAACTGAACTGGTATTATCAAAAATCTATTATTCTTCATTTATTACTCAAACTAACAATTTTATGGCAAATGTAGCATAGCTGAATTTTAAAAATCCATTTATAGGAATATGAGAAAAATATATTATTTTGGTCACACTTTGTGACTAGTTTGGTCTTATCCTGCTAGTTGTTTTTTAAGAATCTATTATTTTCTACAAATAAATATAACAGAAAAAACAGAAATGGCAATATGATTTTTAAGATGTGTTCTATATAAACTATTTTGACTTAATGCAGCTAGCTCATACTTTCTATAACCACAAGGAAACCAATGAGAAGCAAATATGTAATGTATGGACAATTTCAGCAATTATTTTTCTTTTAACAAGTTAATAAGTTTCTTTTTTTACAAAGCAACATGACTACTTCCAATTTTAGGATTTAATGAAACAAAGGATACTTTCATGGTATCCTTAGTATAGTAATGAGACTTGCATGCAATCTCCCAGATATCCAAAGCCAATTTTGGGGATATGGCATACTTCCAACTTTTTCTCTCAATTCTATTTTGTAACAATAGTTAAGCAATTAGGCATATGCCTCCTCCATTTTTGTTTTGTTTTGTTAGCAGTAAAATTAGCTGTTTGAGTATTGAGCATTTGGCCTCTGTGATAGTCTTCTCCTATGTCAAGGAACATACTCCCAATAAAAGGATAATTTTTAACTTTTTGGTTCTAGAAAGATAGCAGAAACCAATAGTTTCAAAAAATATAATTTAGACCTTTTTTAAGCTTCAAGCTTAAATTGGGATGTTCCAACATCACCAGAAGCAAGTGGTCTCATCATGGCACTAGTGAGGTCAAAACAAACATTCCCAATTGAGTCATTTCCAAGCTGAGCCAACACAGAAATATTTTCAAATTACACCTCCCAGGGTTACTTTGAGCTCAAAATAGTTTGTACAGTTCTTTGCCTTTTTTAAAAAAGTGGTTCATAGAGTGAGGATAACAAAGAGTTAAAGTAGACTTTTTTGAATGAAGAAATGACAATAGAAATGACAAGTTATGTTATCCTAGTATTGTTTCTCATTTTAATAATAAAAATGGCAGTACTATGGGATCCAGCAGTATCACCACTGACTAATTCCCCTGGCTGACAAGTATTTTAAATTATTTCAAGAGCAATTCATTTAGGATTTCATACACTAGTACCAGCACCTTGAAGCATCAATTGTCTCTGCTTATATTTGCTAAATTATCATTGCTGCCCATTTTAATTAGATGAAAGTTTATTAAAGAAATTTTAAATAAAATACTATGCAATTAAAACAATTGGGTCATTCTAAAGCATTACACGCTCAATATATATGGACAACAGTTTCTTTATAGAATATTGGGGAAAAATAAAATGCAATTACTTCTGCTTTTGCTGCACATTCAAAGAATGTAGTAATCTCCTTTGCACAAGCACTGTCACTGAACTCATTTGCCTTCCAGCAAGCCATCATCAATGCCATCTCTGTAACACAACTTGCCTCTGTAAAAGAAAGAAACTCCCATCACCCAGGAGTATTTTATAGTTTCTACGAATCTATTGCAATAGAAACACACAAAACAAAGAAGGACACACAAGCAGGCCCTGATCCCAACGTATTATTCCAATTCTTAAATAGTATCTATAATGGGAAAAAAGTCACTGGTCAATGGAAAGACATCTGATCAAGGTGGGCCAGATCCCTGTATGTAATGCCTGGCACAAGACAGATATTCGATCAGGCAGGTTTTAGCGGAATCGGTCGAAGCTGTGTGAACCGGTACACGCATGTAGGATGTCAGTACACGTGTACATGGGGTAAGCTTGGTCCAAGCGCCTTAACATTTGCGCAGGTTGAGAAATAAGGGCGTGTATACGGATGATTCTGTTCAAATATCTATACTCAGGTAAAGTCAAGATCAGGGGTGTCCAACCTTGTCAACTTTAAGCCTGGAGGACTTCAACTCCCAGAGTTTCTCAGCTGGCTGAGGAACTCTGGGAGTTGAAGTCCTCCAGGCTTAAAGTTGACAAGGTTGGACACCCCTGGTCAAGATGATCTGGACTCCAGGTAAGGGGATGGGCACGTACGAATGTGAGTTGCCGCCGCCGCCTCCTCCCTGGCGGCCCCCCCTTTTCATAGCAGAACAGCCTCTGGACCTCGAAAAGTACCCTCGCTTAGTTCGACTGACCCACGGCAAACCAAGCGCCGGGCGAGATAAAATAGGACCGTCGGACGCCGCTCGCCTTCGCCTACCTCCGAGCTTCGGGCGCCGGTTCGAGACGCGGTCGCCTAGCACCAGGGGCAGTTTCGCTTTGATCGGGCGACGCCTGCCCGGGACCCCCACGAGGTCCCCAAAGCGACTCCTCCAGAACGATAAGCCACCAGGCGGGCCCGCCATAGCACAGCGGAAGGGCGGCCGCCACGTGATTGGCCTCGTACCATGGAGCCGCACTTCCGATGCTCAAGAGCGGCCGCCGCCGCCGAGGACCTGCGCGAGCGAGGGCCAAACTGTCCACGGGTTCTGTGAGCTCCGCCGTTGGGCGGAGGTCTCCGGTCAAGAAGCTGAACATGGGGCTCCAAGCTAAACTGACTCGGGAGGGGGACCGCTGGAAGGAGGAGGAAGGTGGGGACCCCGGTGTGGGCGCGAGGACTGGCGTCGGCCGGGGGATGAGAGTGACGTTGCGCCCAGTGAAGGCAGCCTGGAGCTGGGTCTCCAACCTTGGCAACTTTAAGACCTTCTGAACTTCAACGCCCAGAACTTTTCAGCCAGCAAAGGGACCCGAAGTCCACAAGCCTTGAAGTTGCCAAGGTTGGAGAGCCCTGGCCTGAAGGATAGAAGGGAAAGGGGGCCACAGGATTGAAACCTTGGAACGTATTAAGGGGGTGAATAAAGGGTCTAGATTCAGGCAGTATTTTCAGTATTAGGCAAGAATAAAAAACGTGGGAGCATAATATTAAACTGACAAGAGGGAAGTTCAAAAGTAATGTTAGGAAGAGTAAGTGGGAGCTTGGAACCAATGTCCATCACCCGACAAAAATTAAAAAATAAAAGACAATTTTAAAAAACCCTTCGAAAGGCAGACTATGCCCCACTGGATATATTTTCTGCCATCAGGTTTCTGTGTTTGTATGTTTATATTTTTAAAGGCTTGGCTGCTTTTAAACTTTTGAGCTAATATTTTAATGATGAACAGCCTTCTCATTTCTGAAAGAAGTTTTCTTACTATAAAACCCCCCAGAAAACACTATTTTATTTTTGTCTCCCATCTTATCACAGTTAAATTATATTACCAAACTATTTCGGGACAAACAACTATGTATACGTTGTTGAAATAAATCACCTGAGTGTCTAACATACATACTTAATATTAAATGACAAAGTTTGGTTTATTCTTGTACAATATTATGAAACCTCCGGTATGTGAAAGGATTAGGCTTACCCATAAATCTACTTATGTACTGTGTTAAAAACAGTAGTAGAAAAAATGGGTGTCACTGTTTCTTTCCCCTCCCAGGTTCTTCAAATTATTCTGTTTATATAAAATGATTTTTTCTATTTACATGTTTACATTATTTTAGGATTATAGCCTTATTGAAAGGAAAGACCATCTTTGGCTTGTTCAGTGAAATATATGGTTAATGTTTCTTGAACTCTGTACCAATGAGGTCAGTGCAATGTAGTTCCGCATTAAGATCTGTAGGATTCAGTCATGTTTTATTGGGGGGGTACATGATTCAAACCTTACAAATCCCATTGTTCTTCCAGCTAAAGGAGACTCTGACTCTAATTTCACACCTGTAAGTTTTGATCTTTGAAGAGAAAGGCTGCCATTTATTGATGCAGTCCTTCAACATAATCATGTGTCTTCCATAGCTGAGTGGTTTCATTTTAAAGAGCTGCTAAAACTTATTTAGAAAAACTTAGCTTAGAAAAGTTTCCCAGGAAGTTTCTATCTGAACTGGAATTTTTATGGCCCCTTCTCCTCTTGCAATCTCTCCAAGAGATGACAAGTTTCTCTCTCGTCTGATCACATTTCTTCCCCTCGGAAAGGCAAGGTCATCCATATATTTCATCACAATTTTGAATCTCTCACTGTAAAGCTTCCATATATATTTTTTTTCTTACCTTCAGGTGCTAGAGAGTGGATCTACAGTATTCTCTCTTTCCTATGATGTTCCTTTGTGTGTTGGAAGACTGCTATGATGCCATCATCTCTAAGCTTGTTGAGGTGCAATTGGTTTTTTGTAGTAGTAGTACAAGTAGTCCTTATGACCATAATTGAGCCCAAAATTTCTATTAAGTGAGACATTTGCGAAGTGATTTTTGACTCATTTTATGACCTTGCTTGCCACAGTTGTTAAGTGAATCAATGCAGATGTTAAGTTACTGAATGGTTGTTAAATGAATCTGGCTTCCGCACTGACTTTATTTTCGGAAGGTCGCAAAAGAGAATTACGTGACCCCAGGACACTAACTGTCATAAATATGGGTCAGTTGCCAAATAGTTGAATCTTGATCACATGAGAATTTTGATCTCATTGTACACATGTTGTACTCTGACAATAAAGGTAGTAATGACCATGGGGATGCTGAAACGGTCGTTAAGTGTGAAAAAAGGTAATAAGTCACTTTTTTGCATTATTGTACCTTTGAACAGTCACTAAATAAACTATTGTAAGTTGAGGACTAGCTACATGTGGGACCAACAACCCTTACAAATTTCTGCAATATAGACATGGCTAACATTTTGGGGGAAAGCATTTAAGAAAAATAGAGATTTTGCATAATGAATGATATTCATATGAGGAACTCTTATTTTCCACATTAGAAGCAGAAATGTCCCTCCTAGAAATTAACTTGAAGTATGCTGTTATGAAAGAAATCTAAACCAATTTATTTAAAATGCTCTTGTATTTGTTTAGTTTTCAGAAAATACATGCTTTAAATCAGGAGTGTCAAACTCAATTTAATTGAGGGCCGCATCAGCATTATGGTTGCCCTCAAAGAGTGCTATGGCCCAACTTGGACAGTGAGGAGGTTGGGGAGGAATAGGGGCCAGCCCTGGAGTCTGGGGAGAGCTCGGAGGGCTCTGCGTCGGAGGCAGAGACGGGGCCAGGACTGTCTGACAGTTATCAGCTGCCTTTGGAGGCAGAGATCAGTGGGGCAGAAAAACAGCTGAAGCTGTTCCTAATGTGTGCCATGCACAGAGCTGCCAGAAGAAAGGAAGAGTTAAGGAACAAGGGTCAACTCAGGAGTAAAGGCACAGGTGGACGGTGAATGGCCCCTCCCATAGGGAATAAATAGGAGCGAAAGGGGAGTGGTGTTTGCAGGAGACAATTAGTTCGTTTAATGAGTGTGACGATCTGCTTGTCTGACACTTGACACCTTGTGAAGTATTACCTTGTGTAGTTTTGCGCTTGGAAGCTATCGGCCTGGCAACTCTCCAAGCCTGATAAGGTCCGTAGTTGCAACTCATCTTTGAAAGACTGTTTGCTGGGACTTTGCCGGATATGAATGATAGAAATTCACATTAGCCAAATAAAAAGGGGTTTTGTCAGGACAAGGAGTCTGTTTTGTGATTTTTGTGAAGCCTAGGTCAGAACAAAGGGACAGTTACATGTAAAACTATGAGGTGGGTGTGACTGGGTGGGCGTAGCTGGCTCTCGAGCTCCCGGAGCACCGGAACCCTGCAGTCCAGTTCAGCCCTGCTTCCCTGAGGGGATGCCTGGCCACGCTTACCTTCTCGAGGCTGCTGCGGGGCAAGGTGAGGCCAGGCCAGGCGAGGAGACGTGGGGCTGAAGTGCAGGGGCCGATTCCCTCATTTCCAGGATAGCCCCGCGGGCCCGAACTAGCCACATCACGGGCTGGACATGCCCATGTTAAATCGTTCAAGTAGCCAAGTGGAACAGCTCCTGAGGGCAGCTGAAAGTTTCAGAGAGAGTTGGTCTGTTGGCAGAGTCAAGGATAGAGCTGCATTTTCTCCTTCCACTAGAACTTTTGACTTTTGTGCAGCTAGTTTTCAACTTACAACAGTTCATTTAGTGAACATTCCAAGTTACAATGGCACTGAAAAAAGTGATGACAGTTTTCCACACTGAACAACTGTTACAGCATCCCCATGGTCACATGATCAAAATTCAGTGGTTTGGTAGCTGACTCATATTTATCCCAGGATCACGTGATCACTTTTTGCAAGCTTCTGACAGAGTCATTGGAGAAACCAAATTCACAACAGCCATGTTACTAATTTAACAACTGCAGTGATTCATTTTAGACTGTGGCAAGAAAGATTGTAAAATGGAGTAAAATTCACTTTACAAATGTCTTGCTTAGCAATGTTGAGCTCAATTGTGGTTGTAAGTTGAGGACTAGCTGTGGTGAGTTTTTAAAGGATTTGAGATAGGGATCACAACACGAATAAGAGCTCACACTTTTCATTTATTAATTCATTCATTCATTATATCTTCCTTCTTCCTAGCGTATTCCTTTAGGTGCAGGGTCCTGTTCTAATCTAGGCTTCCCCAACAGCATGAAGCCGAGTCCTCGTCCCAATAAACTCCTTTTATTTAATTTACATTGAATTTCCTCTCCAACAAAGTCCTGGCCAACAGTCTTTCAAGATAGTTCCCAATTACAAACCTTTATCAGGCTTGGAGAGTGGCAGGCCGATACCTTTCAGACACCACAATACTTGGTAAGCATGCTGGAATGAACTAATTGTCTCCTGCAAAGTTCCACTCTTCTTTCACTCCTCTTTTATTCCCTATGGGAGGGGCCATTCACTGTCCACCTATGGCTTTACTTCCAAGACTACCCTTATTCCTCAGCTGATCCCTTCTTCTGGCAACTCTGCACATGCGCACACAGGGAACTGGCTCCAGCTGTTCTTCTGCCTCACTGATGTCTGACTCTGGAGGCAGCTGATGACTGTCAGATGGCCCTGGCCCCATCTCTGCCTTGGATGCAGAGCCCTCATCAGAGCCTTCTTCAGACTCGAGGACAGGCCCATGTTCCTCCCAAACCTCCTCACTGTCCAAATCTGCTGCCAGCTGCACTGTCTGCTGTAGGGCCACAACAGGTCCGTTTTTCGGATTATTCAGTGCCGCTTTGCATGGTCAGCTGCATCTCCAAGGCACCCTGACCTGGATGACTGAGACTCTTCATAAACACATGGCAGTAAAGCTTTTCTTGACCCTGCCAGCTAAAATTCCTTGATGGGGTTTGTAGTAGGCCCCTTCTGCCAGAATGAGTGGGGCAGGCGAGGCCCATTGGGGCAAGACAGTTCCTCAGATGCCTTGGATCCATGCCATAAAGGGCTTTATAACTAATACTTTGAATTGGATCTGGAAGCAAATCGGCGACAAGGGCAGCTCACATAATAGTGCTGTTACACGTACCATCCTAGGGGCCTCCAGAACTGTTTGCACTACTGAATTCTGGACCAATTGTATTTTCTGAATAATCTTCAAGGGTAGCCCCACATAGAGTGGGTTGCATTAATTCAGACGAGATGAACAGGACATGAGTGACAGACAGTGCAGAGCCTCATGATCCAAATATGTGATAGCCTGAGATCTGAGAGATGATGGCAGTGTTCCAATATTGGAGGGGGCCCTATAAAGACCAAAGGGTGAAACTATTTTCCAAAGCACCAAAAGGCAAGATAAGAAATGACAGAGAAAAGCAGCTTTAGAACTAAGGAGAACATTCCTAGTGGCAATCAACCAAGAGAGTAACTTGCCTTCAAAAGTTGTGGGTGTTCCATCACTGAAGGGCTTTCAAAGAGACTGAGCAGCCCCTTGTCTGAAATGGTGTAGGGTCTCCTGCTTGAGCAGGGGACTAGAAGACCTTGAAGGACTAGAAGACCTTCAAGCTGCCGCCCAACTCAAATTATTTTATGTTCTGTTTTTTTAGCTGCATGGACCTTGGCTCAAGAACAAAAGTACCCCTCTCCCAAGGCCCAGTGGCAGATGCTGATATTCAATAAATGTCTGATGCATTGCAGCAGCTGTGGAATTTTTTCGTGAATACTGGGGAAAGAAGTATTGTCCTTTTCCTACCCTAGCTTAACTCTTTACAACATTGATCAGTCTGTAGTTGGTTTCCTGGCAGTGCCAGACTGGCAGCAAGCAACTGCCCACCTACACTTCTGTAAGGTCAACCTGACATTCTTTTCTCCATTTGCTTGAAATGAGGGATGTCTCTGGACAGTTGTCTGCTCAAGATCTCTCATCTTGCACGTGGTAGCACCTCTAGAAGATAGAGTCATCCTAAAAAAACAGCAGTTCAGGTTTTATGAGCTAAAATCAATAAAAACATTACAGCTGTATGACAATTAAAGCAACAGCAGATTCTAGTAGCTTCACTTTCAGCCCTTTTCTGAATCATTCTAGGCTTTTTTTACTCTGTTCTTCATCCTCTTTTGTTAAACCCTCTTTTCCTCTCTCAGCCCACTATTTTATTAAATCCCTTTAAATAAATAAGCCCAATGCAATTTTTACCTCTTTAAAAAGGCACAAAGAGTATTGGATACCTGTTGTAATACTACATTCACAGCATTTCAAATTAAAAGGGAAAATTTGCACAATCATGCAAGCAGGTTTCTCCTCAGGGTCCTCAGTTTAGCCATATACATTCCCTTGAATAATTTGGAGGCAGACAATTTGAACTTATTTCTAATTTTAAGTAATTAGGCTCTCAAAATTAGATAATTAAAGATTTGATTTATGTTCCACTTCTTTTCCTGGCACCCAAGGCAGCTTCCAGGCTTCATATTTATATCCACACCACAGCAGTCCGGTGAGGTAGGCTGGACTGAGAGATCCAAAGTCAGGAAACTAATTTCCACCATTAAGGGTTGACTTGATCCTCCATGGTCCCAGAATAGCACCTTAACCATTAGTATACAAGTATACTTTCAATTCTCAGTATATATGAAGAACTTTTATTTACAGAATTAAAAAGGCTATATAATGAATTTCAGTAGTCACGTTATAACAAAAATATTTTATAAAAACAATCTATTTGATTTAATTCTAATGAAAACATTTCAGCAAAAATGTTATTGTCTTACTCCTGAATGGTGTGTCTAGTATTTACCTGATTAACACATTCAGTTGTCATGTAAGGCAAGTTGGTAAGAGTACATATGCTATCCATTGTTCATATAACGTGAAAAAAATCCTAATTGGTTAGTTATGCTGAGTTCTTTTCAAGAAGATTTTGTGCATATAATCCCAAAACTTCCCTTGATGAGTTTCATTATGATGAATCATAGCTGTGAGAGCTTCCCCTTGATCAAGACTCTGCCAGTAATCTTGAAGCCACATTTCTTTCCAGCTGAAACATACAGAACAAAAATATTCTTTAAATTTTTTTTTGTCACAGAGAGTGTCTATATATGGTCAGAATAAAGCATTATTTTGCAACTAAATGGGAAGATAAAAATGAAGTAGGATGTTACTCACTTGCCAAGATCTTGGCCAAACATTTTGGTATTAATCTGGAACTTCATGAAACATTTATTTCTGAAGTTAAACCACATATTTGGTACAGAAATTAATAGCTTTGTTGAAAGGAAAATCTGGAAAAAAAACTAATCTATGTATTTAGATCAGGTAATGTAGAAGGGATGATCAATAAGCTACAGTATTACAGTTATAGGCGTGATCTCAAACCATTTTTGCATACTCTAAAGATCAGTAAGACTAAATATGATAATTACAATAGTAATTTTTTCATCCTACAGATTTATGGTTATGTTGTCTCTACTGTATTATGCGTCTAATCACCTACCTATGTTTTGCAAACTTCAACATTTTAGGAGAAGCAGATTTAAGACAAAGAAACACTCTTCGTTTTCCTGATTTTATTCATGAGACAAGCTGATTTCAAAATGAAAATCAACTTCTCAGTAATTATGCAAGTTAAATGAAATTGTCCCTCCCATTAAATTTCCAGTTTAAAATTTTTATTATGGCTTATCATCATTTTCATATTAAATACTGTAAGATTTGTTTTCTTCGCTATATAGATTAAATGTAATTATTAAATGTGGTATATTTTTTCTTCCCTTATGCCCCAATGAAATCGTTATTTTTATTCAAGGATTGGGTGTCACACAGATGCATGTTATGGTTTTAGGTGGTCATAGTACTGCATATCTTGAGAACTCTTGTTTTAACTAGTGGAGGCTGCCATGTGAGAGACAAATGTTGCAGCATGTTAAGTGCTTCATATTCTTCTATTAAAATCACAAGAACTGGGTTGAAAAGTTGGCATTCTATAGTTTATATATTCTGCAATACCATGTAATGTCTGCAATTGAGAGAATGATCAGAACTACCCATTCTTTAAGCTTAATTTTTATAGTGGGATATAAAAGTGAGAATGTTAATTGCATAATTGTATTTTAAATTTAATTTAAATCTAGTCATTTAGTGTAATACTAGATTGACCTAAAATGGCTTTATAGTACAGTATATATATTTAATATAATCAGATCAAGTCTTTCCAGCCCAGTTTCACTTATATGCTGCAATTTTGCCACCAGTTCTATAAGAATGCATTCTATAGTTTAGTAACTCAAAAGATAAAACTAATCACAACACTGAATTAACTTTATATACTTAACAGTAAAGGCAACCACCTGTCTCCATCAGGAATGTCTTCAATATTGCCATAACCAGGTGCTGGTGAAGGACATCCCATGTGTGTGGTCTGTGCTATGTGAACTTCTGGAGCTAGTGATTTCCCATGAGCTTTTTTATGGTTTCTCTCTGCATTAAGTCTTGCATTTTCTCGGTCACAGACGAAGCACTCAAATCCATTTAGATAATTAGGTAGGGACATGTCATTTACCCCCCATTCACGCTTCCTCATGTTCTCAAGCAAGAACTGGTTTGTAATACCATGTGGACTCTTGTACTTCAAATATTTCAAATATTCATCTGAGTTCCTGTCCAAAAAATCAATATATTCTGCAAGTTCTTTAGGGCTTCCAAAGTCGTCAATAAGAATAATGGAATGATCAGCAGGCATCCAGTCTCGTACAGATGGTGAACCTCGATATACAGGGATAGCTCCTACATGCATTGGCCTCCAAAGTTTCTCTGTCATATAATCAGGACATATGGCATTCTCCATAGCCAGATGAAATTTGTATTTAGAAATAAAATTCATGAATTCAGAGTCCTCTGTAGTGGCTGTAGAAGTGTCCATCAATCTCATATTGGGAAGTTTTTGGTTGTTCAGGCATCTACCATAACAGTCTACCTAGAAGAGTGATGACAGTGATGTTACATTTTACCCACCAACTTCTCTTCTTCCCTCCACAACCCCCCCCCCAATGCTTCTAAGGAAAAGCTCTTAGATTGTTTCTTTGCTAGAAACAACTAGAGAATTTTAAATATTCTGTTTCTTTTCATTAATATGCTACCATTAATGTGTTATCTGAGGGGAAAAAAATCACATCTAGATAAAGTAATCATTTCCTCAGATAAATTATCTCCTAGTTATCTAACATATACTTGACACTCAAAGTTCAAAATATAATAATGACAAAATAGGAACTCATCAAAAAATTGCTAAACTGATTACCGCAACTATTAGTAAGACCATCAGCTTAACCTGAACAAGGTTTTTTTTAGCAACTTCTCAGGACTTTTTCTCTGTCTGTTTGTTTCTCTCTCTATATATATATATATCTGTGGGAATCCTCCCCACCCCAGAAGAATGAAATATTTTGGGAAATATTAAAAAGGCAGAATATTATATTTCCCTAAAGGAGGATTGTGTTTTAGAGGCAGAAAGCACCCCCCAAGTCTTTTTAATAGACCACAGCAGATGCCAGCACTTAAGAGATAAAGAGCTTATTGAAAGAGGAAGACTAGATCTAGATAGCTCTATTCATAAGCAAAGCAAATACTGCAGGCTGAAATCCATTCAAGATACGATATTTCGAAACTGCTTGCAGCAAAATTTGACAGCTAACCAAAGCAGAGTGATAGGATTAGAAGCAACCCCTCACCCAAGATCCAACACAGGATGAAAGCCATGAGCCACGATAGGAATTGCCCAACACCCTTTCAGAACACAAGTTCATTGCACAATCCCCAGAACAAGCTAAAACTTCAAAGTCACAGAAACCTATAAAGATCCATCCACTCATTCAACCATTTGGTCAGCTGCCCCAGAAACTGTCTTTGTGGTTCTGTTCAATAAACCATCTTTCCAATCAGTCTCCATGTTGTTCCCAGCGTTTTTTTCTCACCTTGGAACTGAACCAGATGGATTTTCCTTCCAACATTACATCCACCACTCCCTCCCCAGGGCTGTGTGCTCTCTCCACTTCTCTCTGTATACCAATGACTGCATCTCAAAAGTAATGTTTAAGTACTGAAGTTTGCAAGTGATACAACAGTGATTGGTCTCATTCAAGACAATGACAAATGTGCATACAGACGGGAGGTTGAACAACTAGCCTTGTGGTGTGACCAGTACAATCTTGCACTCAAAACCGTAGAAATCCTCCTATACTACCACCTCTTACAATACTAGACAACACAATATCAACAGTAGAGACCTTCAGATTTCTAGGTTCCATTATACCACATGACCTAAAATGGACATCAAAAATGTCATTAAAAAAGCACAACAAAGAATGTTCTTTCTGTGCCAACTCAGGAAGCTCAAACTGCCTAAGGAGCTGCTGATACAATTCTACAGAAATTATTGAGTCTTGTTATCTGCACCAGCCACAGATTTCAATGGGTAATTAGAACTGCAGAAAAAACAATTAGTACTAACCTGCCTTTCATTGAGGTCTATATACTGCATGAGTCAAAAAGAGGGCTGGGAAAGTATCTACAGACCCCTCACATCCTGGACATAAACTGTTTCAACTTCCACTGTCAAAATGACATTAGTAGAGCATTGCGCACCAGAACTACTAGATACAAGGACAGTTTTTCTGGCATGCCATTACTCTGCTAAACAACTACCGTAATTTCCACAACACTGTCAAAATATTTACTAAGACTATATTACTATTCTTCTTGTCATCCTTCCTATCACCAATATCCTTCTACTTATAGTATGTAATTACTATAACCTTGTTGCTTGCATCTTTACGATTATATTGTTTTATTTAGTTTTCTAGTATGATTTTGATTGCTTATTTAGTATCTTATGACTATCACTAAGTGTTGTATCTTATGATTCTTGATTAATGTATTTTTATGTACACTGAGAACTTATGTGTGTCCAATCACATTTGGCCAATAAAGAACTCTATTCTAATTCTTTCTATCTATCTTAATATATATCTATCTTAATATATATCTGTCTATCTATTATCTATCATCTCTAATCTAACATCTATGAATATCATTTGTATCTAATTCATTTTTTATTTGTTTTATTTATATCCTGACTTGACAGATAGTTTTCAACTTACGACCACAATTGAGGCCAAAATTTCAGTGAAGCAAGGCAGTTGTGCTCCATTTTACAATCTTTTTGCCACAGTTGTTTAGAAAATTGTTATGGACTAAGCCAACGCATCAGTAACAACCCTAATAGCTTTACTTTTACAGCAGGCTCGTAATCCTGCACTGCTCATTGGCCCGCGAATAGCGAGTCGTGATTGGTCGTTTCTGGCCAGTCCGATTGGCTGTTAGCGGGTCTCTCTGATTGGACGCTTGTTAGAGTGGTAAACTCAAATCATTCGTTGTTTTGACAGCAGCCAGCTCTATAAAAGAGCTGCTGCTGCCCAAGTAATTGCTCTGTTCTGAAAGTCACAATAAAGAATTGAAATCACAGTTCGATATCTCGTCTCCGTTCCTTGCGCCCATGCTCAGGACTTAACACTGGCGACAAGGGTGGGATGCGGAGACGATAGAGCTGACTAAGTACTCATTGAACAAGACAGAGCACGTGGCTGAAGAGCGCACGCAACAACAGCAGAATGACCAGCGGCGCCATACCACCCGCTCCATTTGACCCAGCAAACGAAGACTGGGACTCGTATATAGACTGTTTCCAGATGTTCCTAGAGACCAACAATTTGAAGGATACTACGCCTGGCAAGAAACGAGCAGTGTTCCTGACCCACTGCGGCCCCGCCGTTTTCAAAATAGCTAAAGCACTTGTCAAACCGGCGGAAGTGAAGACCATGGATTGGGATAACCTCGTGCCAATCCTCCGGGCCCATTACACACCCGTAGTACCTACACTGATACGAAGACATGAGTTTTACCAGAGGGACCAACAGAAGAACGAGAGCGTTGGGGACTTCGTAGCCGACCTCCGGAACCTAGGAAGCCTCTGTGGTTTTGCAAACCTCGAGGAAGCCCTGAGAGACCGCATAGTTCTGGGTTTAGATGACCACACTGCGCAGAGTAAACTCATGGCGAAAGGAGACATCAGCCTTGCAGATGTCATCACCGATGCTACTGCCGCAGAAGCAACCAGGAAGTCAGCCGCTCAAATGTGCCGAGCGAGCGCACCGCACTGCCAACTCGCTAACGATAGTCCGCTCTCCTCTGAGAAGCACGCTATTACCGCCCATCATGAAGACCTCGAGTCATCCTCAGACAGTGAGGGAGAGGAGGTCAACTGGCTCCGCTCGGAACGAGAGCAAAGGAACCAGAGACTTCCGCGCCAATGTGCTGGTTACGGGGCAAACCACCCGCGATCGGACTGCAAATTCCTCGACGCACTCTGCCGTTCCTGTGGGAAAAGAGGCCACATCGCAAAGGTCTGCAGAAACAAGCGAGAGTCCAGTCCAAGCCAAAGGGAGAACAACCTCTGTTGGGAGACAGGCAAACCACCTGGAAATCGGGACCGCCTGAACCACCAATGGAACAACCACTACTACTACAGAAATCGAGCACCTACCTCTTCAACGAGACGAGAAGAGGCGCACCAAACTATTATTATCGGCCACGCTTCATCGCTAGATGCAAGAAAGATCCGCGTAAAGGTTACTATTGAGAATCGACCATGCGTGATGGAAGTCGATTCGGGGTCATCACTATCGATGGTCTCCTGGAAAACCCTCAAACAGCTGATCCCTGCCATCTGTCGCCAGGACCTCAGCACTCAAAGAATCATCCTAAAAGACTACCAGGGAAACAGAATTCCAGTTGTCGGTTCCAGCCACGTTCAAGTATCCGTCAAGGACCGTACTGCGACGCTTTCCCTGACTGTCATCGATCATGACCGGCCCAGTTAGGGTTACAGTGGTTCGCCCCACTAGGAATTGGACTAGCTGGCATACACCAAACCAGAAGCGATGACTGGGAAGAGGCCCTCATCCAGGAATTCCAGGACGTGTTCACAGGAACATTAGGCAAGTACAAGGGGACCCCTATATCGTTTAATCTCAGCCTCGATGTAGCTCCCATTCATCTTAAGCCTCGTCGGGTGCCTTTTGCCCTCAAGCCAAAGATCGACAAGCAGCTAGATAAACTAATAGCCCAGGGTGTGTTGGAACCGATTGACCATGCCCGTTGGGAAACTCCAACAGTAACGCCCATGAAGCCAGATGGCTCGTTAAGAATTTGTGGGGATTACCGGGCCACCCTAAATCATGCTCTTCAACAGAGCACTTACCCAGTACCGGTGGTCCAACACCTCCTTCACTCCCTGGGTGGCGGAAAAATATTTGTGAAATTGGACTTAGCTCAGGCGTACCAACAGCTACCCGTAGACGCGACGACTGCAGAAGCCCAGACAATAGTTACACAGAGAGGTGCCTTGAAGTGCAATAGACTCCAATTCGGAGTAAGCGTGGCGCCTGGCATTTTCCAAAGTTTGATGGGGAGACTATTACAAGGCATAAAAGGCATCGTGCCTTATTTTGACGACGTCTTAATAGCTGCCCCTACTAAAGAGTTATTAGTGCAACAACTCAGAAAGGTTCTTCAAAAATTTAAAGATGCTGGCCTGAAAGTAAAAAGGGACAAGTGTCAACTTTGTACGGAGAGAGTGGAGTTCCTGGGATACCTTCTCGACAGACAGGGAATCCACCCCACCGAAAAAAAACTAACTGCAATCAAAAACGCCCCGAGACCTAGAAATAAGACAGACCTCCAAGCCTTCCTGGGACTCATTAACTTTTATAACATCTTCATACCCCAGAAGGCGACTGTAGCCGAGCCCCTACATAGACTTCTCGACAAAAAGGCTTCCTGGGTCTGGGGACGGCGTGAAGAATGGGCATTTCAACAAGTAAAAGACCTCTTAACTTCCGATGCTGTATTGATGCAATACAACGAGACTCTACCCTTAACGGTTGCCTGTGACGCCTCACCATTCGGAGTGGGAGCCATTTTAAGCCATGTCCTGCCAAATGGTAATGAGGCACCTATTGAGTTCTTTTCGATAACTTTGTCTAAAACTGAAAGGAACTATAGCCAACTTGATAAAGATGCTTTCGCCATTGTATACGCAATTAAACGTTTTCATGAATATGTGTATGGGAGACCCTTTGCCATAATTACAGACCACAAGCCGCTACTTGGTATTTTGGCGTGAAACAAACCAACTCCCCACATCTTATCACCAAGAATGACACGTTGGTCAGAATTTTTAGCCGCCTACGATTACCAACTGCAACACCGCCTGGGGAAAGCCATTCCCCACGCTGACGCTTTGAGCCGCTCTCCATGACCAGACGTCATAGAGGACCCAGCTCCAACCCTAGCCGTATTGCAAATCAAAACTCTTAATAATAATAATAATAATAAAAAGAAACAACAACAAAGTGGTCCAAGAACATAGATAGGAAAAGCAAAAAAGTCCCAATAAAAAAGAAAAGAAAAATAAAGAAAAAAAAAAAAACCCTGAGGCTTTCCCTTTAAAAAAAATAACAAACAAAAATAAAAATATTACTAGAATTGAAATTTTTTTAAAAAAGGCTAGCGTGTGGGGTATAAGAAAGCACACTGCACTTTATTTATTTATCCAAGGCTCTTGTTATGACTCTCTTCTCCAGCAGCTTCAAAGCCAAACCTCAAGTGTTCTTGATAACAGTCCAGGAAAGCACCTGCAATAATATTTTGCTGTGCTCTCCCTCTATCTTATCACGTTAAAAAGTCCTTGAGATGAGGTCTTTTTGCAATTCTCTCCCATTCAAATAAAATACTTTCAAGCCTCTAGTTGGCAGTGTTACAAAGTTTCTTAATGCTCTTCCTCCCCCCCAGCCGGAAAAAAGGAATAATATATACAAAAAAAAAAAGAAAAGATAGCCAAAGGGAGCCTCTATCCTAAAGAAAGTTAAAAAATCAAAGGGAGCATAAAAATATATATAAGAGAAAATTCAATCCGGTTACCTACAAAGTCACAGTAAAATCTTTCCCAAAAAGTATAAAGAAAAGAAAAAAAAACCCCAAGCCTCCATTTGACATCACTTTAAAAAACGCCGCTCAAAACAATTTCAGTCAAAAAAAAAAAAAATCTCACAGCTTTCTTCTTTATCCCGGATGAACTTTCCAACCTCAGCGAATTTACAACACAAAAAAGTTTTTCTCACCCAGCCGACACACTTTCACTCCAATCACTTTCTTTCCGGAGCTGTCCCGACTTCAGCAGCTATGGAGGCTGCCTCTCCGCCGCCAGCGAAAGGGCTTCTTCCGGATCAAACCAGAGATTTTGCGATATCTCTGGGATCCTGGAACAGTGCCCTTCACAATCACCGTCTCTACGGGACGGTTTAGGTCCGTTAGGACTGACCAGGGGCGAAAATATCGGTTGCGATCTCAGAGCCCCGAGATCGCAGCTGTATCGCCGAAACGAAGCTCCGCCTTCTCCGCAAATCAAATCAAAACTCTTAAATCGCCGCTGCTGACCGCTCAAGACATCGCCTCAGAAACGAAAAAGGACCCTTTCTTGGCACGAGTCCTCAGCTGGGTGGAACGGGGTTGGCCGGACAGTGCACCCAATGACACTTTCAAGCCATTCAGAAATCGACAGACAGAACTATTCTCCCAACAGGGCTGCATCTTATGGGGAGACAGAGTTATAATCCCGGAGAAACTGCAACATAAAGTTTTAAAAATGTTGCACGATGGACATCCAGGCATTGTGCGGATGAAGGCATTGGCCAGGAGTTACGCATGGTGGTCTGGGTTAGACAAACAGATAGAGACCTGGATAGCGAAGTGCAGCAAATGTCAGGAGACTCCTCCAAAAACACCCCCAACTCCTCCAAAAACACCCCCAACTCAGTGGGAAACGCCTCGAGGTCCTTGGTCCCGTATCCACATCGATTTTGCGGGACCCACAAGAGGACACACTTTCCTCCTAACCGTGGATGCCTATTCTAACTGGCTTGAGATCCACAAGATGAAAAGCACCACCACGGAGGTGGTCATTAAAAAACTGAACAAGCTATTCTCTACCCACGGATTGCCAGATGTACTGGTCTCCGATAATGGTCCCCAATTCACTGCCCTGGCATTCGAACAGTACCTAGCAGACCGGGGCATCCGCCATGCCTTAACATCGCCAGCTCGCCCTGCGGCCAATGGTAGGGCTAAGCGAATGGTTCAATTTGTAAAGAAGACTTTACACAAAATGGACCACGGTGACATTAACGACAAAATAACCCGGATGCTTCTCCTCCAACATATTACCCCAAGCAGCACTACAAACAGAACCCCAGCTGAACTCCTGATGGGCCGGAAACTTCGCTCGCATCTCGATCACCTCCACCCTAATTACACGCAGGATCCAGCAGCAAGTGTCGATCATTCCAGGAAGGTGACCCCGTTTTTGCGAAAAATTTCTCAGGCGACCCATTGTGGGTCCCCACTACCATAACGCAACTTATGGGACCCCGATCCTATCATCTACAAACTTCAGATGGTAAAATGTGGAAGCGCCACATAGACCAACTTCGTTCCAGACTAGCACCTACTCCCATCTCATCCCCATAATCTCTAACTGGGGGGGGGGAAGGGACATCGAGGGGGCCGGAAAAGAAATAACAGATGATTTAACAATCGAAACCTAGCAGTCTACACAACCAACCATGGGATACTCACCGCCAGAAGGAGAACCAAGCTGGGGAGTGGCCTCGCCGCGTGACAGCACTGCGATGGAAAAAGATCCAGGGAACCCGGAAGACAGCGATGGCGAGAGCAGAGAGAACAGCCCAGAGCCATTCGGCGAAACAGTGGGATCATTTTCGCCATCCAGCTCAGCAAGCAGCCCACCGAAACCAGAGCCAGGACAGAAACCGGTGGAACAGCGCAGATCAAGCAGACAGGTGAAGCGACCTGCCTACTTACGAGAATACGTTACCCCACCCCTCAGACGGAACCTGGGGGGGAGGGGTGTTATGGACTAAACCAACGCATCAGTAACAACCCTAATAGCTTTACTTTTACAGCAGGCTCGTAATCCTGCACTTCTCATTGGCCCACGAATAGCGAGTTGTGATTGGTCGTTTCTGGCCAGTCCGATTGGCTGTTAGCGGGTCTCTCTGATTGGACGCTTGTTAGAGCGGTAAACTCAAATCATTGGTTGTTTTGACAGCAGCCAGCTCTATAAAAGAGCTGCTGCTGCCCAAGTAATTGCTCTATTCTGAAGTCACAATAAAGAGTTGAAGTTACAGTTCGATGTCTCGTCTCCGTTCCTTGCGCCCATGCTCAGGACTTAACAAAAATCACTGCAATTGTTAAGCAAATCTGGTTTTCCCCATTGACTTTTCTTGTGGGACAATGCAACTATCATAAATGTATGTCAGTTGCCAAGCACCTGAATTTTGACCATGTGACCTTGGTCTGCAACAGTTATTGGTGTGAAAAATGGTCATAAGTTATTTTTTCCAGTGCCATTGTAACTTTGAACACTTAACCATTAAACAAATGGTTGTAAATTGAGGACTATTTGTATTATTTCGATAAAATAAAACTTAACCTGGCAAAGTTACTTAATATTCCTTCTCCCTATTCTCTCCCCCCCCCCCCCGCAACAACCCTGTGAGGTGGATTGGATTTAAAGAGAAAGGTATTTTACTAAGACTGTCTTACACGAGAAAAGAAATAGGTACAGCGAACGCAATACCGTGTCTAAATCTAATAAAGAAAATAAATGCCACCAATTTTGTTCTAGCTTTGTTATTCAGCAACAAAACGTTAAATGGAAGACTTTTTACAACGTTTTCAGTAGATTTCCAGGGTGCCTGCGAATCCCGCCTTGAGCACAGCTTATCATTAGGGGCAACGGTGGTCCCGGCGTCCAAATACAGTTCCCTATTCCACCTGCAGCAGCTCCGCGCCTGCCCCAAAGCTGCCTAATCTTCGTCTCTTGGGAATCTGACCCACCATCATCGCCACCTTAGCGCTGCTCCCGATTTCAGCGCCGGGTTTCAAGCTCCTCGCTCGCCCTCCCCGAAGTGTCCCGACGCTTGTCCGAGCCCAGCGGCCGCATTCACACCATCAAGCCCTCCTTACTTGGATGTACTTCATGAGCTCCCGCACGTATCGGTCGCGGTCGGCGGGGACGTCGCAGTGCGACTGCAGGTAGAGCAGCGGAGCCAGGCCCTGCTGCCTTCGCAGGCGGTCCTTCTCGGGCAGGCTGCGCGGCGGCGGGCGGCGCAGGTAGGCCAGGTCGGGCAGCCACTGGAGGCTGAGCGGGAAGTCGGACTCGCGGCGGAAGGTGGCGGTGTGGTTGAAGAGGCGGATGCCGGCGCCGTGCGAGAGCAGGTAGTTGTTCATGGGCGACTCCTCGTGGAAGAGGGCCCAGGTCTGGTGGGGCAGCCGCGGCAGCGGGGCCTCGTAGGCCCGGAAGTCCGTGCCGTAGAAGAGCAGCGACCGCGTCCGCCGGTGGGCTCGCACGCGGCGGTCCTTGGTAGCCAAGCAGGAGCCCCCCGGGCAGTCGATGCGCGCCGTCTCACCGGGGAAGTGCGGAAAGAGGCCGCCGCTCCACCACAACAAGATGGGCAGCTCCCGGTTGGCGCGCTGGTCGCGGTTCCCGGGCCCGCGGAAGGATGGCACGGCAGCCACCGTCAGCCCCGCGTGCAGCTGCGCCGGCTGAAAGAAACGGGCGGCGTCGTCGTCGTCGTCTCCCAACTCCTCGAAGGCCTCCCCGGGCCCCGGGGGGACTTCCGTGGCGCGGCTTCCCGCGTGCAACGGGGCCAAGCAGCTGCACCAAGCAGCGAGCTGGGCCAACCGGAGGGAAGCCATGGCCGCTTCGCCTCAGCGCTCCCCGGGGCGGGGGAACATTTCCCCGCTCCACCCCAGTGGTGGAAAAGCGGACGGGGGCTTGGCTTCCCCCGTCCACTTCTTGGCGCTGAGGAGGCTCCTCCGTCCGGGTGTTTTCCGTTAAATACGGCCAAGCGAGCCAGCGGCTTTGGGCCGGGCCCAAGAAGGACTCCGGGAACCCCTTTGTCTCGCTGCCCTGGGAAGCCTTGACCCGGCCGGCCCAAATCTTAAGGAAAAAGGCAACAACATTCTGAGATTACAGAAAAACTTGATTGACAATAAACTGATCCAAAATGCAATAACTGTCTTAGTCCAGGAACTTAACAAAATTTACAGTATGATCAATCAATGCCTAGGTCAGATAATCAGAAACGATTTTAGGATGTTTTAAATTATACTAATATTGTAATTCTCAAGTCTTGCAGGCCAAAATTACAGAAAAAAATAACAAGTTTCTACACGGTATTATCCCAAAATGTATCAGAACTTGTACTCAAACAAGATCCATGCCTGCCATTTAAAAAGAATTGTAATTTCTAATTCTAATTCTTTATGGCTTTTTACTTTTATAAATTTGATTAAGTAGACCAACTTAGAAGTAATAAAAGTGAAAACAAATCATTAAATCTCCAGGTTTTCCCCAGAATGTCTTTAATTATCAGTCTGTTGAATATACTTCAAAAATATTAACACAGGAATATTTCTACGTATATCAGTCCTGAAGTAATGTTCTGTTTGACCTGGTGGTGAAGTCCAGATCCTATCTACAAGAAAATTCCATTTGGTAGCCTTTTCCCTGATACTAGGTTTGCCCTAATCCTACTGACCTTTTGCAAACCTGGCTTTTACCATCTAACTGGGAGCACTGGCAGTATGGGTGAGCCTATTTTGTGGTTGATCTTGTGAGAAGTGTTAGATTAAAGTATCCATTTTTGTGACTCAAACCTCATGTTGAAAGGAATGCCTTTAGGGTAGGGAGGTACCAGGTACCGATTGAACTGTTGAACTATCCTGGAATGCCTCTGAAGTAGGGAGGTACCGATTGAACTGTGCATGATATGTTGAGGTATGCCCTTGTGTTGGGGAAGTGCTTGCTGGGTGCTATGCACCATATAAGGTAATGAATTGTAACCTGTGTTCTGAAAGGTAGATTGTAAATCAAGCCATTTGCATAATGGGGCGGTAGTTTAGGGTATAAGAATAGAGTGAATGCTATGCTCTGGGTTCCTCCCAACTGCCAAGGGTGGAACCCACCTCTGCAGATGTGTAACCAATAAAGCTGTTTTCCTTGGATCAACTTCGAATCTTCGGTGGTCTTTTGAATCCCCACCCCACAATTTGGTGAGCTAGCCAGGAGCCTTGACGGTGGTCGACTGGAAGGCGGGGACCAGGTAAGAGAGTGGCCACGACCTCCCGTTGAGAGGTACTTCTCTCCAACTTCAGTCAGACCCCCGAGGTGACTGGAAAACCAGACAGTCCTTGGAAAATGCATTTACAACAAAGTGCCGGCTTAGAAGAAATGAAAATCTGAGAGATTGATCTGAGTTGGGGATGCCCACACATCCTTTGACTGCGGAGAATTCAGTAGTGATCAGATCAGATAAACCTTGTTCCTTTCATTTGTAGTCAAAAAGAGAGAGGTCCTTAAATTCTCTGGGAGAATCCAGCGTCTGCTGGAGGACTGGGACTGGTGAGTCAAGGCTCTGGGAGTCTGGAAGAGTAGAGATGGGAAAGGGACAGAGCAAGGGTCTGGGAGACCAGGAAGAAACCTGTCTGGGACAGGGAAGATTTGACAATGGCAGGAGACCTATTCCGGTAGATTCGCCCCTGGGACAACTACTCCAACAGTGGTTCTCCCCGAATCTGAAGGAATTCACCAAACGTCTCGAAAAGAAACACATGATTTATCTTTGTCGAGACCGATGGCCAAAATATCCTCTGATTGATCCTAAATTTCCGTATCACTGGAGTCCTGAGGGAGAAACCAGTACCTATTGGATGACTCAATTGCGAGACTATATTCTCCAACACAAAATGACCACCCAAATTGCATATATAGATGTATGGTTTCATGTGAAACTTGAAGGTCCTGTCCCTCCAATCGAGGGTCAATACATGTCTCAACAGAAAGGCAACGAAAGCGAGACGGACGATTGGCTTCAGGGTCTGTTACCTTCAAACCCAAATTTGAACAATGCACCCGCCAATGTTCCTATGGCACCGCTGCCATTGCCGGTGGCACAACTCCCTCCACAGCCGCCTCCGTATCAGCGACTGAGAAAAGAAGTGGAACAATTGAAGAGAGATGTTCAGAATTTTCCATTCAGAGACAAACCAGAAGTAGATGCCTTACCCTTAAGGGAAGTGCCCAACGGGGTTAACGCCCAGGGTAACCCCGTCACGGTTTTTGTGGTTGCTCCCATAAAACTGACTGAATTGCGAGACCTGAAAAAGACTCTTCCAAAGCTGCATGAGAACGCTCATGAGGTGGCGGAGCAGTTGGAATTGTTTCTGGAGCCGAATGATTACACTTATCAGGAGTTGATGTATATCCTGGGGCATCTATTCACTCCTGAGGAGCGTAATCTCATTCGGACCTTGTCATGGAGAGCCTGGGACACCAGACACAATGGGCAACAAGAGCGGTCCCTGGAGATCAAAAATTCCCAATAGCCGATCCCAATTGGGACCCAAAAACCCAAGCGGGTCGAATGCGTATGAGAGAAATGAGGGCAATGATCATGGAGGGAATTAAATTGGCAGTTCCACAAGGGAAAAATCTAACAAAGGCCTTTGAGGTAACTCAAGGGAAAGACTAATCCCCTGGGGACTATTGCAATAGACTCCGGGAAAGCCTGGTTAAATACTCAGGCGTGGACCCGGCAGCAGCAGCATTTGAGGCCATGCTCAAGATGCAATTTGTGACCGGAGCTTGGCTGGATATCCAAAAGAAGATACAAAAGATGGATAACTGGGGGGCCGTGGGAATGGTTGATCTCCTGAAGGCAGCCCAACAAGTTTTTGTGAAGAGAGACACCGTAAAAAACAGGCAGAAGTCACAAATGATGGTTGCAGCTGTACAGGCTGCAGCAAAGAATGAAGTAAAGAAGAGTGGGAATTTTGGGAAGGGTCCAATTGGAGAAAGGAGAGAGAATTTTGGGGGATACAATCAGGGAGGTTTTTGAGGTCAAGGAAGAGTCTTTAGAGGAAGAGGCATGGGAATGAGACAGCCCGGAATGGATAGGAGCTGCTTCAGGTGTGGGAAGGAAGGCCACTTTGCGCGTGAGTGTCCGACCAACCAGGAAGAGCGGAGTTATGCATTATATGATGATTAGGGCTGTTCCAGCTCCTTTAAGAGAACCTGCGGGGAGCCATTGGTAAACATTTTAGTGGGTCCTGACCATCAGGAGCGGCTGTTCCTGATAGACACTGGTGCAAGCCGGACTTCTGTGTGCGACCCGGTAGAGGGCGCACATAGATCGAGGAAAGTGATAAAATATTTGGGGTGAGTGGAAAATCACAGGATGTGAGTGTGTTCGAACAAAATTTGCTTGGGAGAGATTTGTTGCCTGCGTTCGGTATCCAGTTGTGGGATACTGGGAAGGGAATAAGGATGTGGAAGATGACTGTGGAAGATGAAAGGGCAATTCCGGATGAGGTCTGGGAAGGAGGAGAGAAGGCAGGGCGAATGAACATTCACCCGATTAAGATTCAAGTGCAGCCTGGGGTGACGAAGTTGTGGACGTCACAATATTCAATGAGTAGAAGGGGGAGAGAGGGGTTGAAGCCTGTGATTGATAGATTGTTGAAACAGGGCATGTTGGAGTCTACTATGTCACCCTTCAATTCTCCAATATTGGCGGTATTGAAGAAGGATGGGAAGTATAGATTAGTTCACGATTTGAGGAGGATAAACGAGATAGTGGTTCCCAGATTCCCTGTTGGCCTGATCTGTACACCATTTTAAGGAGAATCCCTCCCAAAGATAAGTGGTTTATGGTGGTGGATCTGAAGGATGCTTTTTGGGCTTGTCCACTTGAGGAAGGGAGCAGAAATCTGTTCGCTTTTGAGTGGGCTGATCCAGAGACTGGAAGGAAACAGCAGTTGAGGTGGACAATGTTGCCGCAGGGCTACACTGAAAGCCCATTGTTTGTACAGGCTCTGGAGGAGAAATTAGTGTCGTTTGAGAAGCCAGGGAATGTGACATTGATTCAGTATGTGGATGATTTGTTGCTGACTGGGGAAAAAGAGAAAGAGGTCAGAGCAGCATCTGTGACTTTGCTAAATTGGCTGAAGGAGCAAGGATTGACAGTTTCAAGGGAAAAGATCCAGTTTGTGGAAAGGAAGGTGAAATATTTGGGGCATTATATTAACAGGGGGTGAGGTCCTTGGATCCTGAGAGGTTGAAAGGGATCATGAGCCTGGCCCCTCCCAGAAATAAGACAGAAATCAGGAAAGCTTTAGGGCTGCTGGGATATTGTAGGATCTGGGTAGACCAGTGCACGGTTCTGGCTCAGTTCCTGCATAAGAAGTTGGTGGGGAAAGGAGAGAGCATTGAATGGGAAGAAGGGGACAACCAAAGATGGGAAATCCTGAAGGAGAGTCTGTCCACTGCTCCAGTGTTGGCACTGCCTAACTTGAAGATACCGTTTCATCTTTATGTCTCGGTGGCTCAGGGGACAGCAGTTGGGGTGTTGGCTCAGAAAAGGGGTGGATGCTTCCAACCTGTTGCTTTCTTGAATAGAACATTGGAACCTGTAGTGAGAGGATGGCCGGTGTGTGTGCAGGCTGTCGCTGCAGCAGCTGTGCTAGTGGTGGAAAGCAAAAGGTTGACCTTCAAGGGAGCATTAGTGGTACATTCTCCTCACCAGGTCACCTCTGTGCTGAGTCAGTTGGCAACAACCTGGATGACGGAAGGGCAAATTCTCAAATACGAAACCATTCTGAGAACAAGTCCTGATGTAGTGATAGGGACTGACAGGAACCTGAATCCAGCCGAATTTTTACAAGGGAGAAGGCAGGAGTGGGAAGCTGAGGACCATGATTGTTTGCTGCAAGTAGATTTGATGACAAAGGTGAGGGAGGATCTGGAAGAGACTCCTTTGAAAGATGGGGAAAGGTGGTTTGTGGATGGATCGAGCAGGGTTGAGGAAGGAAAGAGGAAGTCAGGATTTGCAGTCGTGACAGGAGAAGGGGAGGTCATAGAAAAGGGCTCCTTTCCTTCTTCATGGTCTGCACAAAAGTGTGAGTTGTTTGCTCTGAAGAGGGCCTTGGAGTTGGCTGAAGGGATTGATGTGACAATCTGGACTGATTCCAAATATGCCTGGGGTGTGGTCCACACCTTTGGTAAAATCTGGCAGGAGAGGGGTTTTATCAAAGCTGATGGGAAGCAAGTTGAACAATTACAGCTTGTGGAACAGGCCTTGGAAGCCCTGCAACTGCCAAATCAAGTGGCAATAGTGCATGTGAATGCTCATCAGAAAGGGAACACCCCAGAGGTAGTTGGGAACAGGTGGGCAGACAAGTGGGCGAAGGAAACTGCAGGGGAGGTGGAGCTGGTAATGGCATCAATTCCCCTGCTAGAAATGGAAGAGGATGAGGATTGGAAACCAGAGGGAAAAGAGAAGGATGATTTGGAAAAAGAAGGGTGTACATTAACTGAGGATGGGTGGAGAACCTCGGAGGGGGTGAAAGTGGTTCCTGTGAATACAACGAGAGGAATTCTGGAAAAGGTACATGGGGGAGGGCATTGGGGGACAGAAGCACTGGTGACAGCTATGAAGCCACATTTTTGGAGTCTTAAAATGTGGACACTAGCCCAGAGCATCTGCTGTAAATGCTTGATATGTTTGAAAGTAAACAAGAAAGCAGCAAGCAAGAAAGAAATGGGGGGGGGGTGACCCCTAGTGAGCTGGCCTTTCCAGAGAGCACAGATTGATTTCACTGAATTACCAGAGAAGGGGGGTTGGAAATACCTGCTTGTGATTAAAGATCAATTGACTGGATGGGTAGAAGCTTGCCCTACTAGAGGGCCACCGCCCCCACAGTAACAAAGATTTTGTTGGAACAAATCATCCCCCATTATGGGATGATGGAAGCAATTGATTCACTTCACTCAGAAAGTTTTGCAATCAGTGATGGGAGCTGTCGGGGTGAAGTGGGATTTGCATAGCCCATGGCACCCCGAATCCAGTGGGAAAGTGGAACGTACGAATGGGGAATTGAAGAAACACATGACAAAGCTCCAATTGGAGAATGGGTTGCCATGGACAAAGAACTTACCTTTAGCATTGCTTAGAATTAGAACTTGCCCAAGGAAGGACACTGGGGTCTCTCCATTAGAGATGCTAATGGGGCGACCCTATTTGGCAAAGATAGGGAATCCAATTCCTGAATTTAAAGATCTATTTCTGAGAAAATATTTGCAGGCACTGTCCAGGTCTCTGTTTTCTCTCCATAAACAGGGACTGTTGGTGCAACGACCACCTCTCGCTGGGAGCCAACATCTTTTTGAGACTGGAGACTGGATTCTGATAAAAACTTGGAAAAGTGAGAAATTGTAACCTAGCTGGGAAGGCCCGTACCGGGTCCTGCTGACAACTGAATCTGCAGTTCGCACTTGGGAAGGAGGCTGGATGCATTACAGCAGAGCCAAAAGGGCACCAGAACCTGAAAGACCTTGGAGGGCAGTTCCAGTGGACAGTCAGCTGTCGAAGCTCACTTTGAAAAGATGAAGAAGCCTGAACCCTGGACTAAGTTAATTGTCTTTATTCTAGGACTGGGACTGGGAACTTCCTGGGGAAGCGAGAATTCACATTAACCCCAGAATGTTACCTGGATTGTACTTGATTCCCATTCAGACATAGTCAATTGGACTAGCGGAAAGAGGCCTCCCAATACTTGGTTTCCAGAACTGCAATTCGACCTGGGAAGGGTCCTCTTGTCCACCGATGATGACGAGTTCATAAAGAAACACCACTTTTATGTCTGCCCTGGGCATAAAACTGAAAGAAGTCACAAAAAGGCTTGTGGAGGGGCCGATCAGTTTTATTGTGCAGCCTGGAGTTGTGTATCTACGGGACACATCTGGTGGGATCCTCCGTTCAAGGGTGATCTGATTCAGGTGACTAGAGTAACTCAGAGCCTCCCATGCAAAAAGGAGAGAAAGGATACTGGGATTGAGGGAGGATGTAATCCAGTAAGAGTCATTTTTACTGAAGTTGGGAAAAAATATGATAGATGGAGACAAGGGGCTACCTGGGGAGTGCAACTATATGATAGAGTAAGACTAGGATATCAGGATGTAGGAAATTTATTCACCATAAAAATGATACAATCGACCTTGGGAACTCCTGCAGCAAAAGGACCAAATCCTGTGTTAAAGGAAAACTCTCCCAAAGAGGTAGAGGGAACGACACGACCCATTGATAGAACCTCAGCCATCCCAGAGGAACCCAGAAGATTCACAAACCCGCTCTGGGCTTCAATGAACGCCAGTTTTGGAATGATAAATGCTTCCAGTCCCGATTTGACTAACTCATCTCAGAGTCAGATCAGGATTGTAGGTGGAAGAAAGGTAGTCAAACACTCCAATCCATAAGGGGCCAAGGTGTGTGTATAGGAAAAGTCCCCAAGAAGTATCAATACTGTAATAGTACTAACTCGACCATCCAGGAAAAACAATACTATATTCTTCCGATGGAGGGATGGGGGGGCGTGCAATACGGGACTTACTGCCTGTGCATATGGAAAAATAATAAACCAAGCGGGGTTTTGTATTTTGGTCCAAATATTATCCAGAATGTACTTTCATTCCGAGAGTGAGATGTGTCAACTGTATGAACAAGGGTGACGTTTAAGAGTTAAGAGGGAACCAATCTCCACTCTTACCATAGCTTTGCTGGTTGGGTTGGGAGCAACAGGGGCTGGGACTGGAATAGCCTCTATAACAACTCAATACAGCCAATATAACTATTTAAGACAGGCTATTGATGAAGACTTAGAACGAATAGAAACATCCATCTCACATTTACAAAAATCCCTAACCTCTTTATCGGAAGTAGTCCTACAAAACAGAAGGGGTCTGGATTTATTATTCCTTCAAGAAGGAGGGTTATGTGTGGCGTTAAGAGAAGAATGCTGTTTTTATGCAGATCACTCATTGATAGTACAGGACTCCATGAAAAAACTAAGGGAAGGACTTAACCAAAGAGAGAGAGAAAGGGATACCATCAAGGGTGGTTTGAATCCCTCTTCAACACATCCCCCTGGATGACCACCCTAATATCCACTTTAATAGGACCTTTAATTTTGTTATTATTAATCCTCACCCTTGGTCCATGTATCTTGAACAGATTAATTAATTTTATGAAAGATCGAATTGACACGGTACAAATGATGGTGTTAAGACAACAATATGACCCATTAGGGCACCTGAAGGAACCTCCTGCAGAACAACTATGGGAAACAGCAGACTTGTTATTAACTGAGTTTGAGTCAAGGGTGGAGCAAGAAAAGGGGGGATTATTGTGAGAAGTGTTATTAAAGTATCCATTTTTGTGACTCAAACCTCATGTTGAAAGGAATACCTTTAGGATAGGGAGGTACCAGGTACCGATTGAACTGTTGAACTATCCTGGAATGTCTTTGAAGTAGGGAGGTACCGATTGAACTGTTGAACTATCATGCACTTTGTGCATATGTTGAGGTATGCCCTCGTGTTGGGGAAGTGCTTGCTGCATGCTATGCACCATATGTAACCTGTGTTCTGAAAGGTAGATAGTAAATCAAGCCATTTGCATAATGGGGCGGTAGTTTAGGGTATAAGAATAGAGCGAATGCTATGCTCTGGGTTCCTCCCAACTGCCAAGGGTGGAACCCACCTCTGCAGATGTATAATCAATAAAGTTGTTTCCTTGGATCAACTTCGAATCTTCGGTGGTCTTTTGAATCCCCACCCCACAATCTGAATGTGTGTTTTCATGAATGTTGTAGGTAGTCATTTATGTCATTGCTTTTTTTAAAAAAATAATTGTTTTATCCTGCATTTGTTTTTAATGTTATGTATATTAGATAAGTGTCCATATACGCTTGCTAAATAAAACATGAAAATTATGGTAAATTATATATATGAGGTTTGTAATTGTTTTGTAAACAAAATTCAATCTGGTAGCACAGGTTGGAAAATACAGTAGAAAAGATGGGGAAAGTAAATGGAGAAATATAGTCAACATTGTAAGGAAAAATATTAACTGAGTTAAGGATGGTTGCCCAGCCTGTGATTAAAGCAAAATGCCTCTAGAAATCTTGGCAGAACTGTTGCATGAATCCTATTTTCTCTAAGAGTATAGATGGAAAGAATGTAAGAGGGAAGGACTTGGGGAGGAAAAAAAAATGTAAACAGGCTTCCAACTAGCACAGCTTCCTGTCAACCCCAGAAACAGAAAAAGTTGTTACCTGGATTTCTTTTTAAATTTTGTTTAAAATAAACTTAATTTTTGGAATCTTGTCTCTGATCCTTATTTATGTGCCCATGCATGCTGTTCTTGGTTCAAAACTTTTCCATGTTTTCTTTCCTGAAGAAAGCTTGTGAAGTGAATTTCTATCATGTTGCATTTTTTTGCACTAATGATTTGATGCCTACAAGGAGCTATTTTCAGTACTCTACAATAACTGCATCACTTTTTGATTGGAAAGAATAACAAAAATTACAACTATTATTTCTTCCATCTCAAACTGAAACAATCCTCCCATGCAGTAATACAGACCTGTTAAGAATATGCAATAACACAAAAATAGAAATAGATTTTAAGAAATACAATATAATGTATTCTAGATCACAGTATAAAAGTTTTACAGTAAGATTGTCTAGTCATGAAGAAAGGTAATTTAGCTTTACGAAAGGATATTGTATTTCAAAATAGTGCTAGCATACTTTGCCTTTTCAAACAATTACTTGTTTTTCTCAGCAAGCACTAATGAAAAATTAGGTTTATAGATTAGAAAAGGAAATGCTTTTGCAGATAAGAAAAAGTTTATAAGCATCTGATAGAATATTGTTGAAGACCATTGCAAATTATAGTTTATTTGCCATTGTGGAGCTTGATAGAGTCAACCTGCAAACCAGTTCATTCCCCTCCAAAGTACAGGCCTTGGAAAAAATAATCAGTATTTATTTGCTAACAATGACATAAAATACATCTTTATATATTTTTTACAAATTAAAAGATGAATTGAAAAAAAGTGAAAATACACTTAACTTTTTAAAATTTAAATTCTAGAAATTAGAATTCTGAAAGTTTCATTGTTGACTATTGTTTTGGGGATGGATGCTGTTTATTTGTTTCAGAGATTTCCAAATTTTGGTTGGGATAATAGATTTGGCAAGAAGGGGAAGGGGAATCTTAAGCACACTTGACATCCTTATCTATCTTTTGGAAAAACTCCTTGAGAGTGAATTGTGTACATTTCTTTGCTATGTGATGAAAGGGAAAGCTGAAACAGATCAAACAAAATATTTACAATTTCTCTCTCTCACACACGCACATACACACAAACACAAAATATATCATGGGATAAGAAACTATACTCCTGAATATTTAATCATTCATGTACATAAAATTTTCAAATATTCAGTCTCAACCCACAATTTCCCTAGGCAAGCTTCTTCCCTGCTCTCCCCATCTTTTCTCAAAATTCCATGTTCCTATTCTCTTAATACATCCCGAACACTGCAAGACAATCTAAGCGTAGCCTTTTTAAAAAAATAAGTAATCTCCTACAAATTAATGAGCTTTTATATCGAGTCTATGAAATGTATTTCATTTTTCTATCAGAATTCCTTTGGCCTATTTGAAGCCAGAGTAATGGTTTATCAATGGAAAGATTGCCTATCAACTAGGCCAACTTTATGTTTGAGCTTGAAGACTAAAATTCAGTTATGACTATCCTACACTAATGAACCAGTTTGTTATTTTATCAATGGCCAAAATTACCTGGATGTATTAACAGCCTGAACATCAGTGGCATGATTTTAACTTTACACTATGATCATTTCTTCCATATGGAGATCTCAGATACTTCAGTGCTCCTTGGAAATAACTCAACCTAGCCATCTCCAAGCATATTTCTATGCCACTTTTTGACATCTTGTTATAAGAACATTTCTTTTAAAGGAGAAATCATGGTCATCTTCAAGATACTTAATTAAAACCTAGCATGCGAATAGGAAAAAAAAGAGACAAAACAGGATACTGGCAAAAAGATGCTTCTTTTCTCAAAGGAGTGATGGCAATACCAGTTCACACCAACCAAAGACAAATTTAACTTTCCTAGAGACAGGACCTGCTTGTTTCCATTTACTTATTTCAAGGCAAATTTGTGTAGCAACACAATTACAGAGTAAAGGCATGTCAATTTTTTTCCGCAGCTCAAAATTTGGTATTTTTTTTTAAAGAAGACACCATTCTATAATTTGATTACAGTATATTGCATCCTCAAATTTTAAGTTACCACCTTATCTGACATCCATCTTCCAACTGAGTAGGGCCAACCATCCATCTTTCCCTATTTGGCTCATTTTCTTTTCATAAAAACTATCACATACACAAACTTTGCATCATCATCTAATTTTGGAGAACGATTGTTTTTTCTTCTGATGCAGAATCACGTACATTAACTCAAAGGAACTCGGGTGTCAGGAGAAAAATGATGTAGATTTCTGCCAATCTTAGTAAGTGATATAGGTTTAGGACCCAGAATCAAACAGTGTTTTTCATCACCCTACGTAGATGTTTTGATTGTTCATGTCTCTCAAAGGTTTTGGGAGATGCTGAAACTTTATGAAGCATATTAAAATTATGGAATTATACAGGTTTTTCTTATAGTCCTTCCAAAAAGAGATGGAGTCGTTTAGGACACAGTCAGTGAACCTACAGATGTCAAGTGCTGGCATCCAGCATAATTTTGACTTTAGCTCAGCAACTGGCGAATTTCTTTGTGCATGTGACAGAGGAAGTCCACATATGAAGCCCCCCCATTCATGCTCTTATCTTCCACCAAGAAGTGTTTGAACAGCAGATCCAGTTTGTCTTCCTGCTTCACAATGATAAACTGAAAGCAAAAGGCAAAAAGAAAAGAAGGTATACAATTTGCAAATAAGTCTTTTGCCATCTGAATTTAATGCAGCCACATTCTGACAGTGAAAGCAACAGAATAATCCATGCCCAGGTTTGAATTGCCACAAGCCCATTTGAGACTACTGTTTCTTTTAAGGCATTAAAATCAGATTTTTATACACTTTTTAATGTCTGAGAATCGTAAAAGACAAACATTTTTGTTACAATCATAAAATCAAAACCAGATACCTTCATGTAGCGTGATCTTTGAGTCTGGAACATATCAATAATGGATCGCACTCTTTTTGAAAAGGGATTGTCCAAAACAGGTAGTGTGCACTGTAACAATTATAGCACAACAGATCAGGCACCATTTAATTCATTAACTAAATGAATTTTAAGAACATAGGTCACATCGGTTACATTACACAAATCATATTATAAAGTATGAAGACGCTTGGAACAGTCTGGAATGTTTCACAATATTGAAAATGAAGAAGAACAGCAGAGCCTTAGTGAAGGCTAATATTTTTTCAATGATGGTCTTTCAGTCCCTTGATCATGATCCTGCCAAAATGTTATCATTCATTGAAATATCTTTACATTCTTAATGTTATTATGTAGAAAACTGAGATATTCAATGTCAGATATGACATATACTAAAATTAAGGCAATGTTCTCTTTATCCAATCCTAACTTACCACAGAGCTGTTGATCTGGCTGAAAGATGAGACTCCAAAGAGGTTTTGGAGCAGCCCTTGTTGAACGTTTACTCCTACCCACAAAAATATATTCAGGCCATTTTCTAGTAGGTATATGTCGCCCTTGGAGAGACGTTCTTCTGAGTTTCTGATTGCTGTTGGTAAGGATTCACTGCTATAATCTATTTTGGTCTATAGGACAGAAAGGAAATTATATCTACTGAGTATATATATATAAAATACACACACATACCATAGCATTTAACTAGGAATAATCCTTGGCATGTAGCCATGAAACCTTTAAAAAACAGCTAAATAATTCTCATGATTTAAATAATAATACGCATGATACCCATAATACGCATGATTTTTAGTTTTTACACTGAATATTCTACATAAATTCGGACGCAAAACACAAAATGATTATTTGTCAGCTGTGCCTGATTCAGTTTGGCACCTCACAGGCATCCTGCCATCAAAGGCTGGGGGAAGGTAAAGCGGTATGTGTATGTGATGGGAAATTGGGAGGGGGGGATGACAGGGCAGCTGGATGCTGTTTGTACTAACATCCCAAGGTCAGGCACCCCGAGAAAATATGGATTACCTCCAAACATCTCAGTGGTGAGCTCTGGTTGATTGGAAAGGGGCTAGTCATGTGTGTGTGTGATGGGCTGTGGTGAATCTTTTTTGTGTCTTGCAAGGTGCAGGAGAATTCAGAGCTGGCTTGACTTTACTGCAACCAACACCATTTGCTTTAAAACAAATGGAGTTGTGGGTCAGTCTTTCCTAAGGATGGATTGGGGCAGGTCTGATATTATTTGACTATATAATATATTCTAAAGGATATCTGTAATTCTAATTTTCTTTACTCCAGTTTACTTCATGATGGTACTCTCTAAGGAAATATTATTCAGAACTAAATCATAAGCCATTCATTTAAATTTATATTAAATGTCAATAAAGTATAATTTATATTTTGGTATAATTATACTATATAAAATGTTTCTATGTGTTTTTTCAAAAAGAACATTGTCTGTACTTCATAGAATGACTCATGTTGCCTATATACATTTACATAACAAATCTATAAAGAAATATTAGCATAAAAATGTCATCAGCCTCTTTGTGGACCATGTTTTTCAATTTTTAAAATTTTGGTGCTCCTCTGTTTATCAAAATCTTTTTTCAAGCGTATTCATCATAGGTGAGGTCAAGTTACCAACTAGAAAAATAGTACATTCTACAATTTGGCAAATAACTTGAATGAGAATTTTCCAAAATAACAGAAACAATAAACAGCAATTCTCCCACATCTGTATTAGTCCACCAAACAAAAGTCCTATTTAATTACATTAATTTTTAGTTGAGTTTATAGTTCCGACTTAGACAATTGAAACCTGTCTATATTTAGAATCACTCACCAAAGGTAACAGTCGAGGATAAAAGAAAACATGTGTTTCTGCAACATCCATAGAGCTGATTAGCTGGCGGATGTAGGATCGATCATCAGTGGTGACCTCGGACCCAGGCTGGAGCACATCACTTTTCAAAACACAGTTCAAATACACAGGGAGAAGTTTCATGCATTCAGGAAGAATCAGCTAAAAGTGACAAGAAATTTTTTAAAAAATCATTCTTGGGGCAGGAAAAGGACAGTGTATTAGTTTTATTTTTGTACAAATTCAACCTCACCACTCATTTTGGCTTCAATGGAGGGGGAAAAAAAGCTAATATTCAACTCAATTCTAGCCTTCCAATTTATCTCAGACTGCAACTATCTCATAAGTGTGTATTTAGATACAGAGTCCTCCACTTATAATCCGTCATTTTTAGCAACCATTCGAAGTTACAAAGGCAATGAAAAAAGTGACTTATGACCATTTTCCATACTTAATGATCACTGCAACATTCCTATAGTTATGTGATCAAAATTTGGGTGCTTGCAACTGGTTCATATTTATGATAGTTGCAGTGTCTTGGGGTCATGTGATCAGCTTTTGCAACCTTTTGACAAGTCAATGGGGAAACCAGATTCACTGAACAGCCGGGTGATTAATTTAACAACTAGAATTCAGTCTCCTGTTTTCTATTTTGATGCCAGAGCTGCTGAACCAGTTCTCATGAACCATACAATACATAATATTTCAGCAAGCACTTTCAACTACTGTGAGTAATATTCCTTACATTTCCAGCTTTGGTAATTGGGGAGATACAACTGTGGAAATGTGTGCTTTGGGTATTTCTGAATTGCTGTTTTCTGCAACTTAATGCTTGCATGGTGAGTGTGCTGTGCAAAACAAACAGGTAATGGCTGCAAATCATGCTTTATTAAAGCCCATCCATATATGAACACTTTTTCAAACATTTCCAGAATTGAAAATCTGCATGGTATAAGAATTAGGGTAATAGATTGGCTCTGCAAAGACTGTCAGCTGGGATCAATCATTCAGCCCAACCCACCACCAGTGTTAAGAGTGCCAGGCAAAAAAGTAACAAGAACTACATGCAGAAGTTCCAAATTACTGTTTTCTGCTAAAACCTATGCACAGGAATCTTCTCAGACTCAGCACCTGGGTAAGCTAGATAAGGTTTAACAGCATTCCAGGGTGGTTGGACTTTGTCTTCTTGTGGTTTCTGCTAGGGTCTCTAAGCTCATCCTTCATTTAACCCTTCCTCCTGGCTCTGCTGCTCTCTTCCCTACACAGAGTTAGGATTAGTAGAAAAAGTGGGGAAGGAAATGCTGTTTTCCTTACCATGAGCTTCTGTAGGAAAAATGGGACATAAATATAATGATCAAATGTAATATGTGTTTGTATGTAACCATTCCAAGAGAAACCAGAGTATCATATGGAGTTTTTGTTGATTAAACAACATATTAAACATATTAAACAACATATGCAACAACTGGACAGTCTGTAGAGCAGGGGTCTCCAACCTTGGCCCCTGGAAGCCTAGTGGACTTCAACTCCCAGAATTCCACAGCCAGCTTTGCTGGCTGTGGAACTCTGGGAGTTGAAGTCCGCCAGGCTTCCAGGAGCCAAGGTTGGAGACCCCTGCTGTAGAGATTCTCATTCATCCAGGTCAGTCCCAAAGATGCTTTTTCAGGAGGCAATTGGACTTTCTTGTTGTTTCTTTTGAAGACATTTCACTTCTCATCCAAGAATCTTCAGCTCTGACAGGATGGTGGGGAATGGAAGGATTTTCATCCTGCAAGGAATATAAATCCTTCCATTCCCCACTGTCCTGTCCGAGCTAAAGAAGATTCTTGGATGAGAAACGAAACTTATTTAAAAAAAAAAAAAAAAACTGACAGGGAGGGGAAGCCGTGGAAAGCAGCGGCGCTATCTCATCATGCACCAAGCTCCTAACAGACAGGGCTCAGCTAATTCAAGTACAGCATTATCAGAATAGCCTGAATGAGGCAAATTACTGTAGATGGATCACATGACCAAACTGTTGCTTTGGGGGCCCAAAGTTCTGATCAGACTTCCCTTCTGGTTCCTGGAGAGTTAAGAACATCAATACACGATATTGAACGTTAAGTATTAACATCAGAAGAGAGATAATAAAATAAAAAGATTAAACATTAAAAAAAGAAAGAAAGAAAGTCCAGTTGCCTTCAGAAAAAAACACCTTTGGGATTACAACTGGACAGTTAGGGACTGTTCAAAATTCGGACAGATCTCCTCCCCAAAGCTACTTATTTGAAATTTCAATGCCCCCTCCTCCTTGATAATAGCTGGTAAGATTTGCATTTTGGACGCTCAGAAACTCGCTTGCATTTATGGCTGTGTCCTCTGGTCACTTGACGATGATTTTTTTTACTTTTTTTTTGCCAAAAACTGGACATTTATTTTTGGCTTCTGGCAAAATAAAACTCACTGTAGATTTGCTTAAAAACTGCCATGTTCTCTTAATGATTGTGGCTTTTGTGACCATGGTGATTTAGCTAACTACTTTCACAAAAAAGAATTATAAAATGAGGTGCAGTCATGTGATGAACTGCTTAACAATTGACACGACTTACGACCAGTCTCAGTGCCCTGATTCAGGATTAGTATCCATCACCAAGTTGCAGGAGTTACCTGTCCAGCAGAAGAAGGGCTAGCACAGTTTTTCCGATAGCATGCTAAGATCTGGGCACACTGATTGATCAATGTATCTCTCACAGTCTTGACTGGATTGTTCAGTACTCCACGAAATGCTTCAGAAAAAAAAGTATCTGATTAGAAAAGCATTTAACTGAGCTATTCATCTGTTAAAGGAACATATTGAGTCATTGGATATGAAATAGGCACCAAATAATTTTCATAATAAATAAATAAAATAATAAGGGCAACCAGTTGTTTTCACACTGTTCGCTGCCAGTATGCTCTCATTTCTTGAAATAAATTATTTATTTACAACTCTATCTGCAGCACTAGAAAAATCCAGGAAGATTTTTTTCTTTCAAGCTTTTTGTGCTTTCAAAAGACCAAAGTTTCCCTCCCATGAAACAATTACAAGATTGTCCTTACCAAATTTAGCCAAAAAGTTGATAAGTGTGTCTGTCTCACAGTTCCTATAAAGATCAGCCAGCTGTGTGCAGCAGTTCAGGGAGAGATTGTGAATGCGCAGACGCCTCTGTCCTGCACAACTGGTATATAATACAGCACACTACATGAGAGAAATTTATAAGCAGAATTATTAAAATGTGTATATCAAAGATTTCAGTCAACTCCTAGTTTCCCATTACTTTCTATGGATAGTACTACTTTTATGCCCCTGTATTGAACTCTCCAATGCTAAGAAAAACTGAAATTAGATGGGAGGACAGCCATCCTTTTCCTATGTTCTTGGGTAGCCCAAAATCATATTAGTGATTTACAGACAGCTTTCAATGGGAACTGGTGTGACTGCCTCAAATACGTTCAAATTATTTGGTGGAGGGAGGGCATAGAACCAGGAAAAAGAGCCTAAGATCTTAAACTTATCCATTGAATGGATCATTGTTAGTCCCTCACACCTGTTTACCAAGAAAAAGTGTGAATTCTGTCCTAAATAAAGTTGATCTGTTAGGAATCTGTCCACCAATTAGTTGGGTTGGCAATATATAAACCAACAATGTATGTTTGTAGCTTTTAGACAAAATCACTGTATTGTAATATATACTATATTCCAATTGGTTGATTATATTGCAAATTACCATAAGAGGGAGCTAGAGATCATAGCTTGCTCTCTCTGACATTCTGTTGCTATCTAAGGTTCGCTGTTATATTTATGCTGTACTTATACTTTTTTGATATCTTTGTTTACTGTAAATGACAAAGGCAACTGGTAAGATGATTTTGTAATTGGACTGTTAATTTGTAATTTGGACTGTTAAACGTATATGATCTGGACCGTTTACTGGACTGTGCTATTTCTTAAAGTAAACTTTAACTCAATTTAGTGTGGCTGAATAATTATTCGTAACCACTCTCATAAACGTTTCCAAGGGTTATTCATATCATAACATGACTGCTATTCAACTATAGAAAAGAAGAAGATACCCTCCTCAAGAACCACTGTCTGCATACCCAACAGCATTCCTTACTGAGGAATTACCTGAAGCAAGGCCCCACTCTCTTCTCTTAGCTTGTCGTCATGTTTAAATTCTACAGTGATTGTTTTGTCACAGTCTAAGCCTGCTAATTCCACATCTGTTGTATTGTTCATACAGAAAGCTCCAAAGAAGTCTGTTGCTCGAATACCTAGAGAACAAATAAATAAATAAAAATACTCAAGATGAAATCTTTCAAAGACTGGATTTGCATATCACATTGAAGTCGACCTTGGGCTTAGGATGGTGGAGAATTCAGCAATTTTCACTGAAAACATTTTTGGGTAGATTCAAGGCATCAAATAGTATCCCTGCAAGGAAAGCTGTGCTCCTAAGCACCAATGAGCAAGTGCTTAGCTTTGATGTTACCTCTGTCTGGAGGACATGGGGGAAAGTTAACATTTGGAAAGCAGCAGGTCCAGATAATATCCCTGGGCGAGTTCTTAGGGAGTGTGCAGATGAATTGGCTTGCGTTCTTACAGATATTTTCAAACTTTCATTGCAACAGTCCTTCCTGTTTTAAGACTGCAATTATTTTGCCAGCGCCTAAGAAGTTTATGGGTCTTAACGATTATCTTTAGGTTGCACTTACATCCATAATTATAAAATGTTTTAAAAAGCTAATAAAGGCTTTTATTGTATCCAGCCTCTCTCCAGTATTTGACTCACTTCAGTTTGCTTACTGAGCAATCACTCCAATTTCCTCCATCTGAGTTTGGTGTGCTTAGAGGAAAGAAATAGTCATATGCTAATGCTGTTTGTCAACTTTAGTTTGGCATTTAATATGACCATTCCTCAGCATTTAGTAGACGAATGCTGGGCCTGTTAGACTTTGTCCATTTGGACTCTTGATTTTCTCACTGATAAGCCCCAGTATCTGTGAGTTGGGACTAATATTTCTAACACCATTTTCTTGAGCATTTCTCAAGGCTGTGTCCTAAGTCCACTGTTGTTCACCCTTTTGATACATGGCTGTTACGTTAGGTTTGGTACCAACCATACTGTGAAGTATGCAGATACAACATAGTGAGTCTTACACAGAATGACAAGGAAGTTGCTTACAGAGAGAAGGTAAAAAGTTTGGTGGACTCGTGTAATACTTGGGCCTAAATGTAGGAGAAACAAAAGAGATCATTATTGATTTCAGAAAAGGCAGGCACAGCCATACCCCTCTGTGTATTAACAACGTAGTTCTGGAGATGGTTGATAGTATGAAGTTTCTGGGTGTGCAGCTAACGAACAGGTTAGCCTGGTTGTTCAACAGTAAGATAAAGGTGAAGTTGGCAGCAGTGCCTGCTTTTTCTGCATCGTATGAGAAGAGCAGACAGTCCTTCCTCTGTCTTTACTACTCTCCATAGAGGGACAATTGAAAGCATCCTGTCATATTATATTATTGTTTGGTTTAGAAGTATTACTGTTTTGGATAGGAAGGCTGTGCAGAGAGTGGTGAGGATGGTGGAAAATATTACTGGAAGTTCACTTCTTTCTATCCAGGACAAGGCATATAAGTGCTGCTTGACCCTGGCCCACAATATTGTCAGGGACACTACACAATCCTCTTTAGGATTAGTTTTTTTTACCTTCTGGGAGGATGCTTGGAGGTATCCAAAGTACAACTAGATTCTGCAATACCATATACTGGTAGAATCTACCTTGTTAACTCTCAAGATTCTTTTTTCCACTATGTATTCAAAATGGACTGGAACTAATGTGTGTGTGCGAGTGCGTGTGTGTGAGCACATATGTGTATATATACACATACATATACATGTGTGTGTGTGTGTGTACACTTTTGAGACTAGGCATCAGAATTTCATTTTATGTGTGCCATTGTGTACACAAAAAAGTGTCAATTTTATCTTAGCTTGACTTCTACACATCAGTCAGTCCAGAGTGTAAGCAAAGGAGAGTGGCAGGACCACTATAGGGTAAGTACACAAAGTCTGTAGCTAGACCTTAGGTGTTCTCATTCACTGTAATGGTATGTGGGAATGACTTTGGGAATGACAGGAGGAAAAGACAGAGCCTAGATATAGGCATGAAAAATGAAATCTGAGTCTGAAGGTGTGAGGGGGTTTGAGAAAGTATCTCAGAAGGGACCCTCCCTATTTTTCAGAAGAGCAAAAGTAAGGGAGATGAGAGGTACTTGCAAACTTGCAAAATTCTGTTACTGTGACCTTACAATAGGGGTAGTATTAGTATTCATAATTGGTGTTTCTTGTAGGTTATTGATATATCAATATGTGCTCACCTGTGCTAGTACGTACTCTCATCACAGCATCAAACCCAATTTCTTTTTGAACATCCCTACGTAAATCATTCAGGAAGCGTTCCTGATCTGTTTCCACCTAAAATACACAATCAACATGATTTACATGATTGACAGGCAGGTGTTTTCTAACAGAGGCTGAATAGCATTCCAACTAAGACCATTGCCTTGTACCTCCAGTTTATGTAGGATCACTCTAAAATACTTAGAAACTCAGAGAACACGTTGTTGCTTTAAAAAATCATCATCTGCAATATACACCATCGTCTACAAGTCCAGAACTTTTATTTTTTAACTACAAAGTACTTAAACCACAGAAATCCACCTGAACAATTCAAAATTATGCTGTGAAAAATAATCAATTTCAGCTTTTTACTTTTTAAACTTTAAAGCTAAGTGTATATTGATTTCCTATTGAACTAACCTGAGCTACTATTGGTTCTAGCTGGCTCCTGAAATAGTTTTATTACTTGCCCTCTCTCCTTTGAGACCACAATTGCAACTATAAAGTAATATAAATGAACAGATGCTAAAACCAAGACAAACCATACCTGAAAATATGTGTATTTATAAATGGAGCCACCAGTCTGATATGGAACAACTCCCAAGGTAGCTACATCTAAATACTGATTTGGGAAAAGGAAAAGGTCCACACAGCAGCCTTGGGCCACACAATCCTTGGCTAAGTTGTTGTAGAAATTCGTTTGAGGCTGAAACAGAATCTAAAGCATAGAAAAATTGTAAACAGAGAGCAGAAAACAGGATAAATATTGAAGAATTTGGAAAATCCCATCTTAGAATGATCTCTGTATCTCCTTTATTGTAAACACATGAGCAAAAATAAAAGTAAAATCAATTATTATTTCCTGCCTAGGAAAGTCAATTTGGTCTAGTGGTTAAGGCATCAGGCTAGAAAGTGGAAGGTAATAGTTTTGCTTTAGGCATGAAAGCTGATTGGGTGACCTTGAGCCAGCAATCACTCTCTCTCAACTCAATCCCCTCACAGGGTTGTTGTAGGGAAAATAAGAAGAGGAAGGTGTAAAAATAATGAAGGTGGTATACAAAATAAATAAATAGAGCCTCATATTTCAATATTGCCATAGTTGTTGGTTGAATTAGATTTAAATATGTCAGAATCTGCAAATAACAAGTTGCATCAACAATCTCACAAATCATTTTTAGAAATTTCTTAAGAAAACCTTGCAAAGCAATTTAATTTTTTTCTAATCGTTCTCTCTTCCAGAATTCTTTAATCCGTGAAGATTTCCAGGAAGAGAGCCGTCTCTGCTGGCTCCCTTTGGAACCCTCTCCCTCCCCTCAACCCTTAGGGAAGGTGGGAAGAAAGGCTCTCCCTTCATCTGCTCCATCAAAAGGATTTCAAGACCTGACTCTGCCATCTCATTTGGGGCTCACAGAGAAGCACACAGCTGTGGGGCTGGTTAGCAGCCAGAAGACCCTCCCCCTCTTTTTATTTATCTAATATCCCATTTTACCTATCCTTGCCTGCATTTTAATATTTTTATATTCCAGTTTTATGTTTTTCATTTGTTTTTAACCCACCCAGATTCCTTCTGTGATGAGCAATTTCTGAATAGAATAGAACAGAACAGAACAGAATTCTTTATTGGCCAAGTGTGATGGGATACACAAGAAAATTGTCCAGCGTCTCTGTGTGGGTATGTGTGTGTGTGTGTGTGTGTATGTTGGGGGAGGGGCAAAGGGCACAAAGCAATTAATTAAGGAGCCATAAGAAACCCTAATCCGACTTCCTGCCTGGCCTTCTTCTGCTGGACTATCATCCTTTACCTTTTCTTTATCAGTATTCATCAGTTTCTTGTCATCTCTGTTCTTCAGCTTTCCTGGAGCCTCTGCTATAGGCAGCGATGTGTGAAATATGAAAAGCTTGCCAGCACAGTCTGCAGCCTGGAAACAAACATGAAAGAGTCCTTGAAATGACCATTTGAGACTCTTTGGTCCTTAAGAGTCTTGTAGACACCTTCTTTTTGCCACCATTTATATTCAAATGTAAAATGCTTTTCAATAAAAAAACCAATGTAGCTCCTCATCTTTTCAAGTGACCCATCTTTTACAACCAGCACTTATATACTGATCTTATTCCCAACATGCTGCAAAAAAATAAAAAAATAAAATCCAGATATCAACTTATTTGAAGGGCTTAACCTATCCATATTGCTCAAGATCCTCTGCATTCACATTACAGATTTCACTGCTTGATAAATACTACCTTCTATATGGTTCAGTTACCACATAATAAATAAACTGGATTCAGCACTTGATATAGACTGCTGCTATCTTGAGAGGTTTGTAAAATACTCAAAAAAAGGAAGGGACTGAGAAAAATCAAGTCAATTTAAGATGCTGAGGAGAATAAAAACTAACCTTTAGAGCTTCCATGCCAGCCTGAATCACTGGAGCAAACACTGTTTCTGTTTCTCTTGTATCAGCAAACATTTCTGGGATCTGATCCAGCAGGCTACAAAATGATGAAAATCAAAGTCAAAGGTTAGGCAAATCTCTAAAGCATCAGCGCTCAAGTTATTTCTTATCAATGAGCACAGATGCTTTAGAGATTTCAAGCCAATTAGAACGTCTGGAGGAAAAAAAACCCACCTATTTTGGGAGTAAGAGAAAAGAGTCCTTGTGGATTTTATTCTGCTAGTTTTTGTTGACTATAGGAGATAGTGCTCATCTCCATTTCAAGGCTATTGAACCAGGGCTATCCAAAGACATTTCCATGGTCATGTGGCAAGCATGACATCACAGTGTTGTAACCTTCCTACTAAAGTGGTACCTATTTATCTACTTGCATTTGTATGGTAGTTTGGCAGAAACTGAAGTAAGGACGGGAGCTCACCATGTCCTGTGAAGCTTGGGTCTCGAACCTAGGCTGCCGGCTTTCCAGTTAACAAGCCCAGCATCTTAACTGTCAGCCACCATGCTGCCCTATTTCTGGAGTATAAGTCAAGTTTATTATATTTTTTTGTGTCTGCCTAATTTTTGATCTAAACCAAAAATGTAGAAGGCCATTGCTTCAGTATTTAAATTTGCACCTTTGGTCTATCAAAATTTAAGTATTTAAATCCTACTATAAAGCAGGGTAAGAAGCAAGCATGGAAATAATTAAACAACTCAGACTGTATAAAGCAGGAACTGATCAAAAGCAGCAGCACTTTCTCACAATTGCTCTCTTAAACTAAAACTTCTTCCTCTTCCAATTCAGAGATTCTTTACTTTTGCTTGATGGGATAACACTAGAGATGCCTTTAATTTTAAGAATAAATTCATGTTTATTTCTCTCAATCCTGTCCAAGTTCAAGTTAAGAGTAGCCACTTTTTCTATAGTTCTGATAGCCAGTTTTAATAATCAGTGAAACGGCCCACTTTATGCAAAATGCTTATATCCCCTTCCTGTTAATTCAGTTGGAAGCAACTGACTTAACTAATCAGAAGGCACCAGTGGAGCAAAGGAGAACAACAACAAAATGGTCATACTTCTAGCAAAAACGTCCTAAAAATAAAACCCACACATTCAAAATGAATGTGATTCTTAATCCTGGAGAGAAGATGAGAGCACATTCTGGAAAAATGCCCAATCCTTGTGGGTGGAAGAACTGGGAGAGTCAACTCTGCCCTCTCTATAGGGAGTCACAAACTCATATTATATCACTTACATGATTAAAGATCTTGGAAATTCTGATCTTTTTTATGTACAGCTAATATTGTCAGATCAGTATGATTCATTTTCTCTGAACATAGCAAAGTTTCGTTACACTGTCTGTAAAATTAGGCAAACCTCGATCACCCACTGATGATTTCATCATCAATGGTAATATATTACTATGCTCTGATCTGTTCAGTTCTGTCCAGTTTTATTTTATTTTAATGCTTAATTTTTAGTGCAGATCTGTGCACTGTGCAAGATTGATTGATTGATTGGGAGAATTGACTCAGCAAACATATTTGAATGCTTCTTCAAACCAGATTTTTGTTCAAGAACAATGCTGTACATTGCATGCAGTGTGGTTTGAAGGACAATAAATTAATTCACATTATCTATCGTAAAATAATCAATCTCACCAGTTAAAAACAACAAAGCAATGTTTAATATTTTCAGCATTTCCAATTATATGTGTTCCAGATAGTCCTTCCATTTTTATGATGGACCTCTCCAGAGCTATTTATGACCTGTTTCTAAACTTACAGTGGCTGCGCCCCATGGTCATGTGAACACATTTTGGGTGCTGGCAAATGGCTCACCTTTATGGCTGTTTGCCATGACCACATGAGTGGGATCTGTGATTTTTTTTTTTTTTTTTGCTGGTTTCCTGTGTTTACCTCTGGTTTCTGGCAAAAAAAAAATGCTTATTGGGGAAAACGGATTCATTTAATGACCATGGTATTCACTTAATAATCACTGAAAAAAATGTAAAAAAATGAGTCTGGTCATGCGATGCCTAGGCTTATATAGTAATTCTGGGCTCAATCACAGTCATATGTCGACAACTACCTAGTCATGCAAAACATCTTTCTATTCAAATTAAAACAATGCAATTTCATGTTTATTTTAGGAGAGAGAGCATGGACTATGGAAAAGGAATGTAATTTGCTTAAATAATGATTTGATATAAAAATAGTAAAGGTTTATTCTCCAATTTTATTATTTGTTAAAACTTATGCTTAATTTCAGTTATTAAGAATTTACTTGAGACAACCTTATTTTGTGACTGACCACTCCCTCTTGAAAGACTTTTTGTGATGGCTATGCTCATTCTAAAGATTGTCTACCTTGCCTGAGATGGCCTACAGCTTATTAAAAGCCTGTCACTTTCAGGTCACTAAGAATGAGAGGATACACATAACAGAAGGTACAGGTAGTCCTCAACTTAACAACCATTGCTTAGCGACTGTTCAGTTACAATGACACTAGAAAAAGTGACTTGTGACTGGTCCTCACATTTGCAACTGTTGCAGTTTTCCTGTGGTCATATGATCAAAATTTGGATGCTTGCAACAGGCATGTATTTTTAACAGTTGCACTGTCCTGGGGATCACATGATCACCCTCTGCAATCTTCCCAGCCAGCCTCTGGTAAGCGAAGTCAATCAGGGAAGCTGAATTTACTAAACAAATGCAGTGATTTACTTAACAATCTTTGCTAAAAGATTGTAAAAAAGTGTGTGATTCATTTAGCAATGATTTAGAAATTACGGTCCCAATTGTGGTCATAAGTTGGGAATTACCTGCATCAATTTGTTAATGCTCATAGTATAGGTTGAGTTTTACTTACCTGGTAAAAACTGTGCGAGACTCATTTACTTTCACAAGAAAGCCATCAAGCAAAGGTACAAACATATCAGCTATATCTGAAACAACCATCATTTGTGGTTGTGCCAGGGAGCTTTTGACATTATAGAAGTGTAGAACTTTGTTGTAGGTGACAAAACCCACCCGGATGGCTGATTCTTCTGTAGTTCTTTCTCTGTTAAAAAAAGGTGTTAAATATAGCATAAAATCAAACTGAAAAGCAGAAAGACAGCAGCATCAACAGATGATTGTACCCTAATATCTACTGACCAAATTCCAAGTTTGAGAATGCAACTGGGAAGTCCTCTCATTTTATAGGATACTTAATTGAAAGACTGAACTGTCTTACAGAGGTAATTCCATAAGTAGCACTGAAATAGGTTGATTATAATCAAACTTTATTATAAAAAATTGGTTCACTGGGACCAATCTTATGTCAGCAGGTACCTGGGGAGGTAATCCAGGAGAGTCTTCAGTTCTTCACATATCAATCTGACCAAACCACTCCGTACTGCATTGTATGACACATCAATCATGAAAATAAAGGCAGGAGGGTTGGGATGCTTGTTATTCTGCAAGAAAGGAACACAAGCACTATTATTCATTGCACACTACTGAGTCATTTCCCCATCATCTGTGTCTTGAAAGAAACAAACTTTAATGGTATTTCTGCCTAGACTAAAAGAAACTACAAATGCAATTCTTTCAGTTTCCCAGTACTGACTATTAGCATTATATCAGCGTTTATCAACTTTGGCAACTTTAACATATTGCCAACTAACTCTCAGAATTCCCCCATATGCTTGCCAGAAGAATTCTGGAAGTTGAAGTCCACCCATCTAAAAATTACCAAAGTGGAGAAACACTGCATTTTATCCTGGCAGCCCTTAATTTTTATTTAAAATGCTGGCCTCTAGATTCTGACGATCTAATGTTATAGAAACACCGCCCACCCCCACGGCCCAAATATAAGGACTAATTCAAATTTCTTGACATGTTGTAACTGGTTCTCTTGTGTCTGTAACCTGGACTAGTTTCTACTGAAGTTTACAATAATTTGATTAAAATTAGCATCTCTGAATGGATCTGTGGCCCCTTAACCCTTAAAGACAGTTACTTATATCATAATGAATGTTAGGGATGGGTGGTCTCTCTGCCCGTTTAACTTGAGTGCAGCACTGGAAAGCCAACAGTGAGAAGTGGTGGTAAGGTTGAGAAAGTACAAAAGGAATATTGGACACAACCCAGAAATAAAGGAAGAGTTCATTAGTAAGTGACAGTTTAATCTGCCTACAAAAAATCCAACAAGAAGATATTTATATTGTTCAGAGTCCACCTTAACCAGTGAACCTAGCTTAATCCAGGGCTGAATATTTTGTCATTTCCCAAGATTTTGTTCCTTGGCCCTAATGCTGACAACACTAATCCCTTACAGAAATCTATATAATTCCTGCCTACTTGTTTGTGGTCTGACACCAACTGAAAAGCACTGAATGTTGACTTTTCCCCAAAATTTGTCATTTAGCCTACTGGTCCCTCGCTGTAAATAAAATAAATGTATAAGTAGAGATACCTTGCAGTAGTCAACAGTAGCTAGGTATTCATAGGAGCCCAGTGATAATTCAGGTCTGTCATAGTAGTCCACTCGCCTGCCCGTGTGATCCAAATGCTGGAAGTAATGAGATGGCACTGGGGGGGGGAAAAGAAGGGAGTATTTTTTTTCTGCCTATTTTGTTTCTTCTCCCTGTCAGGCTGGGAATCTGTGAGTTTCAACTGTGAAGTTGGCTCTTCAGAGTTCAGAGCAAGGGCAACAACAGTTTTTGCTCTTTATAAATGCTTCATGTAAGTTGACAACGGTGCCATTTTTCAATCTGCCTTCTCTCCCTTGAGACTGCCTTTGAATAGCTGGGCCATGTGACTTTGCTTTACTTCTGTATCTGCACCTTCCCCATCTGTCCTTTTTGTGACATCATTCCAGAGAACCTGGAACATTCTGTGAGCTACTTGTTGGTCCTTATAAAGATATCACCCACCTACGGATTTTGGATGTTTTGTTTTCATAGTTATGGCTATAGATCAAATTGTATATTCCTGAGTGAGTTAGCTACCTACATTTTAAGACATGTTAATAGACCCTGCAGCTAATCAGCAATCAACAGTAATCTTCCTATGCCATTAAAATTTAATTTAATTTCCAGGTGGTATTACCTTCCAACAAAAAATGCAAACATACTGCCTTTTATTTTGCATTTATTGTTCTTGCATTACAATTTTTTCACAAGTGTTACGAGAATAGTGGAAAGACTTAGTGTGATCAGCTATGCCCTACTTTCTCATTTTTTTGAGAGAAACCTGAATATGCATTTTTAAAAATAAGATTTTCTGCATATTGTATGTTTCATTTAAATAAAGGCAGATTTCTCAATAAGTCATTCATTGTAAGCAACTGCCCAAAATTTAGGAACAAAGGATGATGTGTAGTTTTCATCATTTAAATATAAATTTGTTCTTGGATTTTCCGATGATGATTCCCCAGTTGAAATTCCTGTTTGGCAGCAAACTGTCCTCATCCTCTACGGGGGCTCTTTCCACAGGAAATTCTTACCCTCAGTAACGCAGCTACAAAAGCAGCACTGGAATCGTCTTCCTCCCTCAATGAACTGCATATAAGGGCACATGTATGCCTTGCACCTGTTGCACCGAATGGGACCTGGTTCCCCATGGTCCACCAAAGAAGGAGGGGTCTAGAAAGTAAAAACACTGGATAGTGATGATATTTACATTTCCCCTTTCTTCTCCAATATGTGACACAATTACATGAATTTCTCCTTTCTGTAGAGTGAAGCATCAAAGTTAATTCTTAGGATGGAGGAACTCACTGGGTAAACAAAAAACTCAAGGGAGAGTTTCTTTTGCCGGGGCTCCATTATCTTGTAATAATGATGCTATTTTATCTGGTGATTCAGGCTATCAATCTTACCTCTTCGGCGGGAAGTACAGCCAACGGTTTTATGACTGCAGCAAGAGGAACTTGAGATTGTTTAGCCATATCTGAAGTGCAGGGAACATTATAAGAAGTACATCTTATGTATCGAGGACTTGCATTACCTTCAAAAGAAGAAATCAAAATTTTACCTATGTATTCTTCAATAGATTTATTAACTGTTTCTATAGACACAGACACAGACACACACACTCATTCATTCCACTGTCTTGCTATTTCTGAAGTGGAACAATCACATACAAAACAGTATACCAAACAATTATAAAAAGCAACAAAGTAATATAACACAAACACGATCTCCTTCAAATGAAAGTTGGACCCTGCAACATTATCCTGGGACATGTATATTTGCCTTTATTTGTAACAGTTGATACCGAAAATAAGACCTGGTCTTACTTTCTTTTGGGCTTAAAAATAAGCACTCTGACTTATTTTCAGGGAGGTGTTTTTTTTTGGGGGGGGGGACATGAAGGATGTGGGGGCTGACAGGAATGGGAACGCAGCTACCACTGGTCCTGCCCTCTCTGTCCCACTGTCTGCTTACCCACAGCTGCAACGGGCCAAGCTCTCAGTATACCCCAGCTTCACTATGCTAAGCAGGAGAAGCCCAGCCTAGCATTTATCTAAAATTAAATTTTATTTTAAATAAAAAAGTCACTACTTTGAGCTCCTGAGGGAAGGTGGGATACAAATCAGATAAATAAACAGGCAGTCCAAATTTTCACATTATAAAGCAGTTTTCAAGAATATGAATGTGTATTTGTGCATTGTGTAGGTATGAATGTATGCTTGTCTGTCTGTCTATCATCTTCTTGCACAATAGCAATAGCACTTAGACTTATATACCACTTTACAGCACTCTCTAAGCAATTTACAGGGTCAGCATACTGTCCCCCAACAATTTGGGTCCTCAATTTAACCACCTTGGAAGGATGGAAGGCTGAGTCAACCTTAAGCATGGTGGGATTTGAGCTGCTAAATTGTAGGCAGCTGGCTGCAGCAGAAGTAGCTTGCAGTACTGCACTCTAACCCCTGCGCCACAGAGGCTCCACAATAGAACTCATAGCTTTCAAACCTTGAATACAACTGACTTAACCCTTAAGTGTTTTAATGTTTATCATTAATTTAAGGCTTAAGATCTGACCTGCTTATTCTTTTGTAGCTATGTATATTATTCTATGTATTGGTATTCAGAAATTTAGTGTGAAAATACAGCATGGCAAACATCATGGCTGAAGAGCACAATATGAACGCATAATGAAATTCTGAACAGAAAAACTGCAGTTCTTCACTATATACTGTATTTTTTGGACTATAAAATACATCCCCCCCCCCCAAAAAAAAAGTGGGTGGAAATGTCTGTGTGTCTTATAGATGTGCGAATATGGGCCCAAATTTGGCCTCCCAAACCCTCTGTGTGTCCTGCTTTCGGCCTGGGAGGGGAAAAGGGGGGACACATAGAAGCAAAAAACTTTTTTCCTGTTTTCCTCCTCTAAACCTAGGTGCGTCTTACAGTCCAAAACATACAGTAACAGAGGGGTATTGTGATTCCTCCCCCTTTATCTAAACTGAGCACGGGCGTGGCCAGTGTATGACTCATCTGGCCCCCGGGCTGTGAGTTTGAGACCCCTGATATAACACAACTAACTTAATCCATTGCTGAACACTTGCAGGTCTCTCTCTTTTTTTTTTTGATGGCAAGTTAGTTACCCTTGCCTTCATGGATGCTTTTTTTACCTTGATCTTTCACCAAGAAATTTGTAGTGACAAGAGGTGGGACTTGCCCTCGTCCTCCTGTGATGAATGGCTCTGACCCACGGTTATTTCTGTCATCTTCAATAACCTGAATCTAAAAAGGGAAGCAGCAAGTTAGCACTAAAAAAAGGTTTTAGCAAAGGTGATAATATAGCTTACTACATTTTTAATCCACAAAGGAGGATGCCCATTTTACACTTCTATTTGTTTTGCTAGGTTTGAAATCAACAGTCCAAAATTAGTGGTGTAACTAATAAATTAGATTTACTAATAAATTATACTTTGCAATGTCCACTTTTTAATATATGTGGTCTATAAAGTTTATAAAGTCATTGTTTACACTTTATATTCTTTTTGCATCTAGAGAGTCAAGTTATAGCTGAGAATTTTATGCTGGATCATTACAATAGCATTTTTGTTTATCAGGTGTTTTCTCTCTCCCTCTCACTCCCTCTACGTATTTAAATAACTTGCTTTAGGAATTTCAAATTGGATGATAATCAACACAAAGGCATTAATGTAAAAAAATGTGGAAAAAAATCAGCTCTCACTGAGCTATGGTACCCTAAACCAGATTGCAAAAAGTGATCCTTGAAACTTAAGATAATCATCTAGAGAAATTAGTTGTCAGAGAAAAGACAAGTTCAAAATTATTTTGTACTCTAGTTTTCTTCCATCTACTTCCTTCCTTGCTACATGCCCAGTTACATTCTATATATTTTGGATGCAGCAATTAAATTCCTGAAAAATAATCCACGTTTTTGTTGTATACTTCTGAAAACTGTTTCTGAAAAATCTTAGGCCAGATTTTTCACAACAACGACCATTTTGGCCATCAGTATCCTACTTCACCAATATGATTCCTTGACTATGGAATTCTGCTTCACTAAAGCTATTCCAAAAAATTTTTCTAGGTTAAGAAGAGTAATAACAATTCATTGGTACTATCTGATACTGATTCTACTCCTAATCATTCAATTAAGAGCAAAATAAGTTAAACTTGTGATGCAACATACTAATTAATTATTTTCTAATACTTGGATTATAAATTTATTCCTTATAATGTTATCCAAAACAATTTAAATGTAACCTTTTAACTTATCATCCAATTCATCTAACTGGAATGCTTCAACCTCCTTTCCCTATAGAATTAGATTATTTTAAACAGTATCTCTTACGATGAAAATGACTGTAAATTTCCCTTGATCTGAAACACACTTAAAAAGAGATTGCACAGAAAATTGAAGTGACCACACCAAGACGACTAGTTTTGGTCCAGCTGTAAAAAAACTAAGCGAAGTTGGTAACATCACCAATCTATTTTATGTGTTGTGACCAAATTCAGCCCATTCCTAAAACAAAACAATATAGGAGCAATAGGCAAAAGACATTCTTTGTCTTCACGAAAACAATATGAACTGTGTAATTAAAATGAATTAAAAAAGTAGCTGTTAATATCTACAGCAGGTATTCAACACATTACATGTCCAATTTATTCTTAAATATTCATCCTAAGTATATGCAAAATATATAATGAGTTATCCAGAGGTTATTTGCTTACACAAGGCTAGAGTTGGAAAGAAAATATATAACCTGCTTATCTTTTGGGGTTTTAAATGCCAAGCTTCTATTGCCCCTTGATTTTTGATGTACAGATGATTTCAACACTTGTGATGTTTTATTCTGTTTCTTGAATGTGAGCAGAAAGAGAGGAAGAGGAAAGGTGATGGACTAACACCAAGGGTGGTTAACAAGGGGATTATTTTGCAGATATACACAGGAAGCCACCGACATGCAGACAAGAGCAGACAGAGAGACAATGCACTTACTGGGCTAGGAATTGCATCAGGATCTATTCTGTGCCTGGGTTTCTGCTGAGGTGGCAGCTCATTGAGTTGCTTTTTGTTTGTTTAAAAGAAAAATTGCCACAAAAAAGGGAAGAGAGAGAGAGTAATAAAATAAAAAGTACCAAGCAGTGTTACTCCTGTCTATCTTTATTTCTACCGCTGTTAAATATATTCATCAAGACAGTCTTCATGCAAAGGGGAGGGGGGAATAACACTTGGTTAGGTTTTCACATTTTGTCTCCCCATGAAAGCACATGAGAGGGAATCCTCTCTTGATGGAGTTGGCAATTCTCATGTTTACTTAGTGTTTTCAGGAGAATTACAGATTGAGGTATGCTCAAGTTCTCTAAAAATGTCCTTAAAGGAAAAGCAGGAAAGAAAGCAGAGCTGCTAATCACTTTCTTGTTGGTAAACCTCAGCTTTAAAATATAGAAGGCTGTACTTCTTTTCACCAGTTAAATTGGCATTGTCATGGAAAAGGCATTTTCAAGTACTCTGGGGAGAGCCATTGCAGCTACCTCTGCATATTAACAAAACCCAGAATACCATCATAACATCCATTGCATTGGAGAGGATAGGTCTGTTGTAATATGGGTCCTTTGAATCTGGTCACAGATTGAATCTTTGAATCTGGTCAGATTCTTAGAATCCAGTCCACAGCACTATAGGATTCACAACATGCTGTTATGCTAGCCAGGGTCCCCTTTAAAAAGCAGATGAATGTCAGTATGCCTCACTTTAGTAACTGTGAAACAACAAATCACATGCCTAGTACGATTACTGGCCCCTATTTCAAATATGCTTTCCATATATTCAAAGAATCAGTCAAAACTATCAAGATTATTCATGTGGACAAACATGGACTAAATATGATAGCCTAGTTCATACTAGTTCCTGTCATTCTTTTTCAGCTCTGGCATGATTGCAGGAAATGCTTTAGGCAAATTTATGATAACCTCATCAATATTCTATTTTTTTAGAAGCACAAGTCTGGCAGAAGTTAGGATGCTAAGAGGACAGAAAAAGTAATGTGCAAAAATGCCCTTTGGTTGTAGGAAATGACAATGAATTCAGCAAATGCAGAGGAACCAAGAACTTTGTTTTTCCTTCTGTATCACTTTCTATAGGATGTTAAATTCTAAAAGTGATCCGCCTCACTTACTGGGCTAGGAATGGAATCCGGGTCAAGTCGTTTGGGTGGAGGTGGTGCTGCAGGCTGACTTCCATAATTTGCTGGTCCAGGGAAAGCTGCACCATATGCTGGTTGAGTTCCTCTATTTTGCCCAAAAGAACCTTAAAAAAAGATGCAGATATACCTTTATTTGAATGCATAACAGAATTTAAAGGGTCCAGAATATTAATCTCTCAATTGCTTTTATTAAAATCAGACTCTAATTATACCACTCAAAGCTTCAATTTGAACAATTTTACTTACAATCCTAAATTAAACACTAACTGAATGATGCTTTTTAGGATCAACTCTGAAATTTAAGAAATTTAAACTTGACAATATTTCCACAGAAAAGCTTTATAAAATTGACAGACTGGGTCAGAAAAGTGGTATACAGAATCTCCCACATACAGTATATCACAGAAGTGAGTACATCCCCTCTCATTTTGTAAATATTTAAGTATATCTTTTCATGTGACAACACTGAAGAAATGACACTTGGCTACAATGTAAAATAGTGATTATACAACTTGTATAACAGTGTAAATGAGCTGTCCCCTCAAAATAACACAACACCCAGCCATTAATGTCTAAACAAAACTGAGTACACCCCTAAGTGATAATGTCCAAATTGGGCCCAAAGTGTCAATATTTTGTGTGGCCACCATTATTTTCCAGCACTGTCTTACCCCTCTTGGGCATAGAATTCACCAGAACTTCACAGGTTGCCACTACTCCTCCATGACGATTTCACGGAGCTGGTGGATGTTAGAGACCTTGTGTATCTCCACCTTCCATTTCAGGATGCCCCCACTGATGCTCAATAGGGTTTAGGTCTGGAGACATGCTTGGCCAGTCCATCACCTGTACCTTCAGCTTCTTTAGCAATGCAGTTTTCGTTTTGGAGGCGTGTTTGGGTCATTATCAAGTTGGAATACTGCCCTGTGGCCCAGCCTCCGAAGGGAGGGGATCATGCTCTGCTTCAGTATGTCACAGTACACGTTGGCATTCATGGTTCCCTCAATGAACTGTAGCTCCCCAGTGCCGCAGCACTCATGCAGCCCCAGACCATGACATTCCCACCACCACACTTAACTGTAGGCAAGATACACTTGTGTTTGTACGCCTCATCTGCCGCCACACATGCTTGACACCATCTGAACCAAATAAGTTTATCTTGATCTCATTGGATCACAGAGGACATGGTTCCAGAAATCCATGTCCTAAGTCTGCTTGTCTGCAGCAATGCATTTGTGGGCGTTCTTGTGCATCATCTTTAGAAGTGACTTCCTTCTGGGACAACAGTCCTGCAGGCCAATTTGATGCCGTATGGTCTGAGCACTGACAGACTGACCCCCGCTCTCCCCGCTTTCAACCTCTGCAACAATGCTGGCCGCACTCATACGTCTATTTCCCAAAGCCAACCTCTGGATACGACACTGAGCACGGGCACTCAACTTCTTTGGTCGACCATGGCGAGGCCTGTTCTGAGTGGAACCTGTCCTGTTAAACCGCTGTATGGTCTTGGCCACCATGCTGCAGTTCAGTTTCAGGGCTTGGCAATCTTTTCATAGCCTAGGCCATCTTAATATAGAGCAACAATTTGTTTTTTCAGATCCTCAGAGAGTTCATTGAACTTCCAGTGACCAGTATGAGAGTGTGAGAGTGATATCAAATTTACCACACCTCCTCCCCCTTCACGCTGAGACCTTGTAACACTAACCAGTCACATGACACCAGGGAGGGAAAACGGCTACTTGGGCCCCATTTGGACGTTATCACTTAGGGGTGTACTCACTTTTGTTGCCAGCGGTTTAGACATTAATGGCTGTGTGTTGCGTTATTTTGAGGGGACAGCACATTTACACGGTTATACAAGCTGTATAATCACTATATTACATTGTACCCAAGTGTCATTTCTTCAGTGTTATCACATGAAAAGATATACTTAAATATTTACAAAATGTGAAGGGATGTACTCACTTCTGTGAATACAGTATTCTAAAGAATAAAGCAGCAGAAAATACAGAAAAGGTGCTGTTTTGGAATGCTTGCTTCCATCTGGATTTTCTGAACGTTTCCATGTTTATCACTATTATCAGAGCTTCACAGGTTTCAGCAAGCAAATAGCATTAGGTTTAACCTGTTAATTTTAATGAGATAACAAACAAGACCCCCTTTTCTTGGGTTCATTCCACTATGCTTTTTATTGAAAGCTGTCATGTTCCTGTTTTAGAAGTTTCACATCTGGGATTAATTTTAGTAGATTTGAACAATTTTATAAAAGTACAGTTCTCAATGGTTATATTGCAAAAGCAGCAACTGGCAGCTATGGAAATGACCACTAAGTCATTATTCATTATGTTTGGAAGCAAATGAATTCATATATGGAAATGTATCATATCTTAATGTAGGAAAAATATTAGGTAACCAAAATGCCAGCGTTTTTTTTTTTTTTTTCAAAATCTGCAGGAAAAAGTTTATATGAAATATGCTACTGAAAAATCTACAGAGAAAAGAGCTATATCTAGAAATACTACACTGGGAATTATTTTCCTTAGATTTATATAATGAAGAAATGGATATTTTATGATATGAAATTATTATTCAGCAGCTTAGAGAGAAAAATAGATCTCTATTATACATCTCAAATCACATACTAAGATTCTACCAAAAACCACCCCATCCCTCAGTCCAAATCCAATCCAGGGGGTTAAGAGGAACCTCTGAATCAAATGCTGCAGGAGAAAAAGTGTAGGGAGAAGCTCACCCACATGAATATAATAAGCCTGTCTCATTAGTCTTGGGATACAGCCCACTGACCTTTCCTTAGATGGAAGCTAGGGACCAATGAAGTGATCTTTTTTTTTTTTTTTACAACATACCATTTTGCTGCAGTGCATATCCTGGCTGTGAAGGATGGACAGGTGGTGGTCCCTGCAGTCCTGTTACTGGTGGCCCAGGAAGTGGTCCTGTCATAAGTGGCTGAAGTGGTGATGAGGTCACATGATTTGGTTGGGAAGTGAGCAGCCCAGTAACTGGTTGTCCAGGCAACAATGCACCCTGCATTGTGGGAGGCCTTAAAACCCCCGTAGCAGCAGGATAACTGGATACTCCAACCCCAGCAGATGAAGGCAGGGGAACAAATAGGGGAGCAGAAGTAGGCAGGGCTGATGGACCTGATATAGGTGGCTGAGCTATGGGAAGACCCTGAGACAAGGTGGTAGGAGGAGGCAATCCATGAGATATGTTGGGAGGTGGTGGTCCTTGGCCTGAATATGACATGTACTGTCCAGATCCAGATGCATTAAAACTTCCTGAGGCAGGTGTAACCGATGTTGGAGGACCTGAGGAGGAGATGCATCAAACAAAATGTAATAACTATTTCCATTTTCTTGGTAGTCTTGGTTAACATATTGTATATTGATGACTGAATTTTGTGATGTTCCTTAACAAATAACTTGACTGACTTCCTCTGCTAGAGCTACCTTTCATTACACATGTAGATGTACTTTCCTTTGATAACAAAGAAAATACAGTATATATAAAACCATACTGATTATCTCAATTACCCAAGCTTTAATATAAAAGACATGTTTGAACTAGGAAACAGCTCCTAAACTTGGACTAAAAATCAAGACTGGCAATAATGCCCATCCATTAAAGTCCAGATCAATTCAAATAGGCAATAAATAATATTTTCCAGGAAATAAAATGCTGCAGGAATTGCACAACACTTGTGCAAATGTTGCACAAAAAGAAAACAGATCAATTAAGAATTCATTTCAGTCATATATAATAAAGGGGGGGGGGTGTTTCTGTACTGTATGCAATAAAATAACAGGCCTCTAGTTTCATTATTTTATATTCTCTAAATAAGCTGGTCAACCTTCAAACTTTAAGTGATTTGTATGAAATAACATAAAGCAAATACACACACGCAGAGAGAGAGAGAGAGACAGACAGAGAGAGAGAGAGACAGAGACAGAGAGAGATATATATATCTTTCAAACTCAAGTTATATATAAAGAAATGGATGACCTACACTGTACTATTTTATATCAGGAGCAGGCAAGCCAAAGATCACATAAGGACAAATCCACAAGTACAGCCACAAATTTCAATACTATGAATCAAATCCATCTTTCTCTGATACTCTGAACATATATCATAATATCTCATAACTATTACTCATATCACAAAGTCTCATTTTGGACCATGTAAACAATATTTTTTTCCTTTTCTCAGCATCAGGCAGAATACTTTTTAATCACTCTTTTTATGTTTCTTTCAGCACTGCTGTTAAACTTCTCCCCTGTATTTTTTTATTAGATTGTAAACTGTGCATGTTGTCTTGCACTGTACTGATACACACCACACGAGCTTTTTATTCCACAAGTACAAAACTGATGAGAGTTTCAAAGAAAACCAACGAACAAGATTTTCAACTCTGTCGCAGGGGCGGGCAATTCATTTTCACAAGAGGCCACATGAGAAACTGGGAGCATTGTGGAGGTCCGCGGCTGCTCCCCTATGCCAGACAGGGATTGGCCCTTTGACTATGTGGTCATAAAATGCCCAGGTTTGCTCTACAGATACACCGTAGTACATTAGCAGAAATGTCTGCTTCCATTTAAGATTGAAGGTGCCTTTAATTGTTTTAAAAACCAGTAGACAATGTGTGCTTCAAATCAAGATCAAATCTGGGTGAATTCAAGCCTTGCCTGTGTCATTTTCTTGGCAACCAAAGGCTGGTGATGGCCTTCTAGGATGATTTGATTTTCCAGCCTACAATCTTGGCATCTCTTGATGGACACTTCCTCAATGTCAATCACTCCTTAGCTGGCCAGTGGTTTGTAATATTTACTAGCTGCAGAATACTTTTCTCTTCATAGTATTTGCACTATTAGAAGGCACTGAGAATGTGTATGTTTAGGGGGATAACCTTTCCCGAAGAAACTTCCAAACCAAACCACCCACAACATGCCAATGTTGCTGTTTCTCACCATAGCCCAGCCCAGCTGGGGATGGGACAGAGGATGACCCTCTGCCTATCTGCATTTCTGCCACCTGACTAGTCAGCTGTTGGGTGCTAGTTGGAGGCAGTCCATATTGCTGGAAAGCAGGAGGGTGAGTCACAGAAGGAGGTGCTGTGCCTGCCATGAACTGTTGAGAAGCAGAGGCTCTGCAGGGAAGAGAATGAAGATGGTTCTTTATTGACATAGATCACTTGGGTTATAGTATTGCTTATACTTAGCCCTGGAAAGGGACAAATCCTTACTTGGATTGTGGTGGACCTAAAGTTCTTTTTCAATCATTTTATACTTGGTTACTTTCTGATAATATCATGCATGGACAATGGATCAGATAAAGCACAAGGGCCCATTACAGAAATAACTTCTAAAGTGCTTACATCTAAATTGTTTAAATTTGGATCTAAATGTCAGGAAAAATAATCTGTCTTTTCAGACAATGTCAATTATATGTGTACATATAAATGGTATCAATACATGGATCTATGTATTGCACACCTTTTATATGTACAAATAGGATGGTGGGGGCACCTGTTGGCAGCTCCTTAAAGAAGCCACACCTTTTCTTGAGATCACAAAGCTATGGCTTCTGACAGATGCAATGAAGACAACCATACTGGATTCAAATAGTGCATGTTATTATTATTTATACTTAAAGACCAGCCAAACAAAATGACTCTGGGTGACTTACAATTAAAAAAACAAACACATCTCAGAGAGAAGAGCCTAATGGATTTTGGTAAGATGGCAGAGCTGTGGGAAGGAATCGTATTCCTCCCAAATAATATTTCAAATGAAAAAAGGGATTTAATTTCTTCAATACCAACTCAAGGAGAGAAGCAACTTAGAATTAAGGAGAAAATTCCTGGTAGTAAGAACAATTAATCAATGGAACAATTTGCCTCCAGAGGCTGTGAATGTTCCAACACTGAAAGTTTTTAAGAAGATGCTGGACAACCATTTGTCTGAAGTGGTCTAGGGTTTCCAGCCGCCTAAGCAGGGGGTTGACTAGAAGACCCCCAAGGTTCCTTCCAACTCTGTTATTCTATTCTATTCTATTCTATTCTATTCTATTCTATTCTATTCTATTCTATTCTATTCTATTCTATTCTATTCTATTCTATTCTACTCTATTCTAGAATACCTCCCCATTGTTTCTTATTCTGTTATAATTTCATTGCCTTTGTTTAGCACTTTGCTGTTTGAGGCACAACCACTGGAAAGAAAGAAATTTCACCTTATATGAACAACTTTATAATGATATTAAAAGAGTGGATATATTAATTTGTCTTCAGCTTTTGCCACTCATATATTTTCCTGTATTACCATAGATGCACTCCCCGAGAATCTGTTGCATCTTTTATGGTTCTTTGCCAACACGCCTTTTACATTTTGATGACCAACTTGCATCCTGATATGTGCTGCCAGTTCCTATTTACCCACTCAATTTACTCTCTCTGTTCTTTCAGACAATACTGCTAGTCCTCAAGACCACAACTGAGCCCAAAATTTCTATGGCTAAGACAGACAGATGTTAAGTGACTTTTGCCCATTTCACAACCTTTCTAGTTACAGTTAGGAAAGGAAAGCCTTCTGTGCTGTGAGGCCGGGATGGTGAGCAGGTCATGGAGGGGCTGATGGCAGGTGTGGCGCTCATCTATAAGTTGTGCCATCCAGCCAACCAGAACAGTCAGCCTTAGATCTGACCCACGTGGCTGCCCTGGAGCCAGGGAGGCTGCCCCACACCGTCCCCTGGGCATGCTCAGGGAGCAGTGAGTGTGGGGGACCTGGCATCCCTAGGGACCGACTTGCCCGCAGGCTGACCTCCTTGAGGCTGAGTGGCAAAAGCTGCTGTGCTTACTCTCCTTGGCCAGGTTGCTCATCGTGTGTGCAGGAGGGCAAAGTGTATGGGTCAGAGGGAGGCCCACTCCCTCTCCTTGCGAGGAGACCTGGCTTTGTAACCAAAGCATCCTCACCGATAGGTTGGGAGACCACCAGGAAAGGAAGGGGAAAGGGCATGACGAAAGGGCAGCAGGGCTGCTGGTGGCCAAGTCCTAAGCCAGGACTCCCTTCAGACCCTCCCTTCCTCTTATAATCTCCCTCCTTCCTTCCTTCCTTCCTTCCTTCCCATCTTCCTCCCTTCCTTCTTCTTCCCCCTCCTTCTCCTTCCCCCCCATTACTCCTATCCCTACCCCTTTCCTTCCTTCCTTCCTTCCTTCCTTCCTTCCTTCCTTCCTTCCTTCCTTCCTTCCTTCCTTCCTTCCTAGTGCAATAGCACTTAGACTTTTATATTGCTTCACAGTGCTTTATAGTCATCTCTAAGCGGTTTACAGAATCAGCATATTTCCCCCAACAATCCCTCACTTTACCACTTCAGAAGGATGGAAGGCTGAGTCAACTCTGAACAGGTGAGAATCAAATGTTAGCATCTGGCAGTCAGCAGAAGTAGCCTGATGATGGCACCACCACAACTTAACTATTGTCACCCACAATTTGCCTCCCTCCAGTTTTCTGGACAACCAGGAAATAATAAAATTAATACAATCCTAGATAAAACCACAAGCAATGTATTATACCTAACATTTGTTAGAAACAATAAAAAATACAAAACTAAGGCAAGTTTCCTTAACATAATGCAATGAGTTAGCTTACTATGACTAAGTGTCTAAGGGGATGGCAAAGAGAAGCCAAGCTGTTCCTTTTAATCTAAAGAGCCCTGGGGGCAGAGACATAATCTGCACTCAGAGAATAGATTCCACTTCTAGATAACAGCACAAGTCTGCACTTGAAGTATCATGCATCATCAGGATCAGAATCTGGCTATAACAGATGGAAAAAGAACATGGGAAGGATGAGAAAATTAATCAAGGAAGTAATAAAAACACCTATGAAGATGGGAAAAATAAGCCCAAGAAATAGGAGAGCAGAGCCCCATTGGCTCATAATGCATAAGATTCACTAAGCTGAAAGGGATTTTGTTTTAAGTATATGCACACCCGCCGGGATTATAGCTGCATAATGAAAAGAAGCTGCCAGCGGTCATAGCTATCTTTTTCAGGGAAACTTAAGCTGAAAAATGATATAGAGTACTTTAAAAGTACTCTTAACCGACACTGCAGAAGTATAAAGAAGCATGTTTTTAAACCAATATCTTCCAATTTATTAAGAGTTTAGAAGTCATTTAACACGATTAGAATCCTTTCTCAATCACAGGATACTCCCATTAACATTTTAAAGGTACTGTTTAGCAGCTTTGCATACAGGGGAAACTTTATTTACTGATTTATGCTTTTTGCAGTTTCTATAGTATAGCTAAGGTTGCATATTCTTAAAAATATGAAACATTACATTTAAAAAAAATCAATAAAGCACCAGACTATAAAACTAATGACTATGTAATGAATAAGCAGCACTATTCATTATAGATACAATATCTCAATATCTAGTGTCTCACATGCTCTTTGGAGCATCCAAAACTTCTTAAATGTCACGAGTGAGAGTGCCAAACTTTACCTCATCAGTGACTGTTGCACAAGAGCTCCTGCAGAAAATGCCTGCTTCCAAGTTCCCCATCATCTTTCAAGTGAGATAGGGAATCTCCACAAGCATTGTCTATAGGCAAACCTACAACTTACGGGAAAAATATGACAAGACAGAATGGCATGTTTTCTGTCTTCCCGTCCCAGAAATATCAGATTCATGTCCTGAGCAGTCTTTTCTGAAATACCTTTGCAAGGGAACTGCAGAAGCGGGTATCCCATTTCGTACATCTCCTTGTCCAAACTGATTACAGGCAGGTTGTTCAGAAGGGATTAAAGTTCCAGGTGTTGATGCAGACGCTCCAGATGAGGTGGGAGGAGCTCTTAGAGGACCTAGAAGTATTGAATTTCATTGTCAGCTATACGTCAGTTGTCGAAATTGTTGGCATGACCATTCATAAAAACAACATGAAATAGACCGACAGCATTAAACGCAGTATATTATCTTTTCATGCATATCTTCATGCTACACAATAATTTTACTATGAGAAGGAGAAAATAAAAAATAAAGATTAGGAACATATGACAATTGGCAGAGGACCCACCAAACAACAGGAGAAAATGCTCTTGTTTAAGAAAGAGAGAATGATCTATGTTAATGAAAGTGAGTAATGGACAGAACCATGATCTTCTGTTCAAACTCTGCAATTCCTCATGCAGACAAATATAGCTAATAAACTATAACTGGATCTTCAGATGGTTTATTCAGTGTGTCATGTACATGAGGGGTTCTACCTGATCCCTTTCACTGTTTTATCCTGATATACTGCAATATACGGTCAGAGAAAGTAAAATTAAGGCTTGTTATACTTAGCAGAGGCACAAAGGCCAAACTCCTTCAGCAGGTTGGCACATATTAAGATAAATCAATCTTTAGGATTAATGAACAGAACAGCAGTGAAAGTTAGGCATTCTAGTACACATGAATACTGTGCTTTTTCCAAATAAATTACAATAAGGCTAAAATTAGAATTGGGGGAAAAATGGCATTGTTTTCATAGCTTGCTATTTCCTAGCTTTATTTTAACCATCAGGTTAAAACTGTCTTAAATTTTAGTGTTTCTACTATTTTTGGAGAACTCCTTTGTTATGTTGTGATCATATTAGGATTGTTTCTTGCTGCATAAAACCTTTGGCCTATTGTCATATATTTATAGGAAATATCTGTGAATGCCTTACAGGCATACTCATTTCTCTACACTACAATAGCTTAATATTTAGATGAAGTGTAATAGTTAAAGCAAATGCATTAGAAAGTGGAATCAATAAATGAAATGGAAAGCATTTACCTAGGAAGTTAGGAGCAAAGGAAGCATCAGAATCAAGAGAGACAGGAGGATTCTTAGAAGGAAACCCCAGGGAAGAATAGTAACCTAGAAAGGCAAAGGTATAATAATGTGTTTGTATGTATCCATTAATATGTATTATGTCAGATAGAAAAACAAACATATTATTATATACATACATGTAATAAATTCTTTTCCCTCCCACCTGACAGTCATGTGACTGAAAAGCAGCATAGGCAACAATAAAGCCTAGCCAGAGGAGGGCTTTGTGGTATTGGCATTTAATTGGTTTAGCAACATATTTATTTTAAAATAGAGTAGACACAGGGGGAAGGGAGAGAACAGAGAAGCTATGATTCCAAAAGTGCTTCTACAAATTAATACACATTAAAATGTTCTACTAGGACAGGGGTAATCAACCTTTTTATACCGACCGCCCACTTTTGTATCTCTGTTAGTAGTAAAATTTTCTAACTGCCCACCAGTTCCACAGTAATGGTGATTTATAAAGGAGGGGACAAAACCCCTGCCGCCCACCATGAAAGGTGGAACGCCCACTAGTGGGCGGTAGGGCCCAGGTTGACTCCCACTGTACTAGGACATTGAACTCAAAGTCGAAACAATCCTTTATAGTGAATGGAGATGCGAATGCAGCCAGCACCTATCTCCAAGTCCTCAAAACCGCTGTCTCTCTCACAAATGGATGTGTCCCAGATTCAGGGTCCAATATGGGTCGATCACAGGGATCAAAGCTTTTGTCTTCCGAGCTTTCGGACCCATGCTGGAGCCCATCTTCAGAAAACTTCTCTTTAGCAGTATGTGTTGTGTCTTTTTTTGGGATTCTGCTGCGGTTGTGCAATCCTCCCAAAAGAGGCATTTGATTGAAGGAAGTGCAGACAAATGCCACATTCACACTCCTGCATGCTCCAGAGCACTTTCCACCTTTCTACCCAAAGCACTGCAGAGCCTTGATTTCTACTAAGCACATCTCAAGCATAAATGTAAAAATGAGTGATTGATTACCATATGTACTGGCCACTTCTAAATAATTGTTAACAGTTGCCATGATTATTGCTCAAAAATATTCAGATCATCTCAATCTAGCCACAAAGCTTTATTTCTACTAGTTAATAGAAAGCTGAACTGCATATAGTATTTTGCTATATTTTTTACTGGCTCAATACCTGTGCTTTGCTACAAAACTATGCGGTCAGGCTTAGTTTTGGGGGAGGAAAATAAGGGTGGGGGGGAATTGTGCCTCCGTCTACCAGCATCCATCAGTATTCATCTGGCTAGCGTCCTGTCAGTGTGTGAGAGAGTTGAGGGCTGTTTGGAAAGTGAAACAGTATTTGTTCTGTGAGCAAGGAGACAGCAAGAAGCTGGGCGTGGCTTAGCTCGACTGTTCTGTACTAAAGTTGTTTGCTGCTGTGAAACTAAAACTGAAACTCCTCTCCTCTGCTTGTGTTTTGCATTTGGAACAGATTTCTTTTCAGGTGGGAGGGGGAGTAGAACTCCTTAGCATCAGAGCATGTTAATAATAATATACAAAATACTAATGTTCTGATGGTCATTTCAAAAACCCTTTCTCAGTGAGCACCTAGAAACCAAGACATGCCAAATTTCAAGTTTGTAGGCTTTATGGTTCTGGAGATTTTGTGATGATGCGTGAGTGGTATCATAAGTTATCAGTTATTTAATAGGAAACAGATGCTGGATATCACAGGACAACAACTGAGAATGGAGTCACAGCTCTTTTTGGCACCAATTTCTTGCCACATAGTTTCTGGTATTACATGGAAGGTAATTTAAATAGTGAAAATGGATAAAAGTCCATATACTAATTCTAACACTAACAACCAAGGGCATCAGCTGGAAGATTCCTGTTCTAGCATCTGAACTGATAATTCTTTAGGTTTCTGATTCTCAAGGACTCTCTTCTCACAATCCAAACAATTGCTGAATGAATTTAAATTCATGCATTTTGCATCTAATCTCCTGGCAATGCATACTTCTAGGTAACTGTAGCTTTTCTTCTAAAAAGGCCAAAAGTTGAACTACTTAAAAGCAATGCAAAACTTAAACTACTCACATATTTATTGGCTAGCAATAAGTAGTTTTTATAGAAGTGATTTTTTTAAAAAGTAACTTCTCATTAGGAGTAATGCAAGATTTTCAAGTAATCAGTAGAATATAAAATTTCTGAAACTTGGGAGTTTTTATTCCTTTTTGATGAATAACACAGACAAAAATTAAGTCATTTGCAGGCATGATCCCTTCACCAAATTCCTGCTAATTCATATCTGTAAAGCCCTGCATTATCTGGTAAGTACAGTGAAGTATAAATACGGCAGATGTGCCCCTTTTGTCCACCGTTCCTATTTCAAGAACAAAAGCTACTTTCCCAAGAGCAAAGAACCTAATCTCTATCTTTCAAACAGCCTTCTAGAAAAGTTTTCTTGTTGACAGGCATAATTATTTTCCCACATTTCTTGACAGGCCATGTACCTATACATATCCCTATACATATCCCTATAATGTATTATTTGCAATCTACCAAATTTCAGAGAGCAGTGTTGCATAATATAGAGTTTTACATTCCACCCTCTGCCCCAATATTTCAGAATGAGGAAGCTATGTTGCAATTACGAAGGCGAAAGTTAATAGCTTAAAACCATTACTCTTTACAATGACCATTCTTCAAAGAATCTAGAACAGGGCTCTTCAAACTTGACAGCCTTAAGACTTGGGAACTTCAACTCCCAGAATTCCTCTTCCAGTCATATTAGCTCAGGAATTCTGGGAGTTGAAGTTCACAAGTCTTAAACTTGCCAAGTTTGAAGAGCCTTGGTCTAGCAGCACAATCCACCCGATGACGTCCATCTTCTCCTCCTACCTTGGGGAGGGCCTGTTTGTTGATATCCTGTCACTGGGCCATTGTAAGCACCATACTGTGAAGTAGGAACACTTTGCATTTGCTGTCCTCCATAGTCAGCCTGCATGTAATTTGCATATCCAGGCTGTGATTGCCCATAAGGTGGCCCTGTGTGAGCTTGCTGGTTTATACTCATTATGTTCACATCCCCAGGCTACTCTTCACCTGCCGGAAGGAAAGAAAACCATTTAGAAATTGTTCAGAGTCATATTTCTAGGAAGAGGAACAGTTGAAAGAAACAATTTGATATAACAATTCTCCCAAAACATGCCTCTGTGGTTTGTATTTATTATTTCACATTATATTATTCACTGCTGTTCAATTTATTTTATATAAATAAATTCTCATATAGACATAAGAATATGATGACTTGCCACTGTTAAAGAAGATTAAGGCATAGCATAATTAAACTTCATTCACATTAGGTTATAATTGCCACACATTTATTTATTTATTTATTTAAGGCTTTTGTATATCATCCTGTTACAGGTTCTCAGAGTGGAATTCAAGAAATTTTTTAAAAAAAACTGAAGCAAAGAGGATTTTAAAATATAAAGATATTAGCAGAAAAATAAAATAACATAAAGCCTCTTGGATTAAAAAGCCTAAAACAAAATAGCTATTGCCCCAACGGGGCCATATTGCAAAAAGCATGTTTACCTTTGACTGGGGTTTGTCACTTGAACTACCCAGAACCCATGTACATTTTGTATAATAAACCTAAGAAAAAAACATGACTGTATCATTCAATAGTGTCATTTTGGTGGGAAATAGAACAGGTTCTTCCTCCTTCCACCTATACAAACCTTAAATCTCTTAACACATCAACACACTAACAACGGAATGGAAGCAATTCTGGAGCAACAGCTTATAGATAAACTAAATCAAAAGAGATGGCAACTTACAATCAAGGCTGTCTCCCCAAATATCTATCTTCATATGTTGTATTCCATATATCAATGTTGAAAGCAAAATATAAAAAGCATACAGATCCACTACATTCAGGACAGTATAAGGCGGAATTGAGGATGACTCCTCACAGGAAAAACTAGCTAGGAGACCCCATCAAATTCTCTGCTGTGCTCATAAGAATGGGCAGCTTTACCATCTGAGAAGATAAAGAGCCTCATCCACACATACCACAAAAGACTTCAAGCTGTCGATGTTAAAGGGGGCAATACACTGTATTATGAACTGGGGTATGTAAACTTTTGATCAGGGTCATTTAGGTAGTTTCTGTTGTCATTATGATTTAAAAGGAGTAATCACAGTTGATTGATAATAAATGGCTTCAGCCAACCACTAACCATCAGTGAAAGAAAAGTTATCATTCATATTCTCTGAAAAATGGCCAAGAAATCATAAATTCTTTCAGGGTATGTAAACTTATGAGCACAACTGTAGTTCTCGATTTTCAACAGTTCATTTAGTGACCGTTCAAAGTTACAATGGCAATGAAAACAATGACTTATGACCATTTTTCACACTTATGACCCTTGCAGCATCCCAATATGATCAAAACTCAGATGTTTAGCAACTGACTCATATTTATGACAGTTGCAGTATTCCCGGGGGGTGTGTGTCATGTGATCACCATTTGCAACCTCTGACAAGCGAAGTCAATGGGAAAGCCAGATTCATTTTACAGAACTGTGTTACTAACTTAACAACTGCAGTGATTCAATTAACAAATGTGGCAAGAAGGGTTGTAAAATGGGGCAAAATTCAATTAAGAATTGTCTCGTTTAGCAATGGCAGTAGCACTTAGGCATATATACCACTTCACAGTGCTTTATGGTCCTCTCTAAGCGGTTTACAGAGTCAGCATATTGCCTCCAAAAATCTGGGTCCTCATTTTACCAACCTTGGAAGGATGGAAGACTGAGTCAACCTTGAGCCTGGTGAGATTCGATTTACCAAACTGCAGGCAGCAAGCGATCAGCAGAAGTAGCCTACAGTACTGCATCCTAACCACTGTGCCATCGCGGCTCTTCACCAGCAGAAATGTTGGACTCAATTATGTTCATAGGTCGAGGATTATCTGTACCAGTTGAACAAGTTCCTTTGCACAGGATTCTGATTTAGATTTCTCAGTGCATCAGTCTAGTCCACATGAACATTAACAGCACCAATAATACCTCACAAGACATAGAAGGCCAAGGTACTTATTGGGAAACGGAAGTATTTGGGGAATGAAGGACTGCTCAAAAGCAATCTATGATGCCTGCATGACTTTGCAGTCACATCAGACTTGAAAAGCACCAGCTAAATTAAGGATGTTAAATTATCTCTCCTAGGTGATCTTGCAACTGGATCAAGGCTACTGACATCACCTAAGGGTAGGTTCTCTGTTTGAGAGCAGATATACTTGGTGAAAGTAGAGCAAGCATTTAGGCTGAAGAATTTATCCAAGTTTTTTTTAAATGAATTCTATACACAGATATTGACATATTAGCCTCCACCTACCTTTCACATGCTGACATGTGATACTCAATCTTTAACCCAGGAGGGCTTAACATAGACTCTGCAAGCATTAACAATCTGTTTTTTACCATGACACATAACATGCAATATTTGAAGATAAATAATATCCCGAATGAAGTAGTCAAGGATTTTTCAATACCTCAAAGTTACTCTTTAACATGGAATAATAAAATATATCTACATCTGTACATAAACAATGTCCAATACAATAGTTTAATTTGCCAACCAAAGGGTAAATAACATTTTTTTAAGGGAAGTATAATATTCATAAAGGAAAAGACATAAAGCTGAGTGCTTACAGTTAAGTTTTGCTAATGTAATATATGAAAATCTGAGCTAATCCAGGCTAAATTTATAAGAGCAATGCTCTGTATATACCATGTATATAAAGCATAGCTCTTATAAATAGGCAGAAAGGCACATATGAGGCATTGCTAATTATGATATCCAGCTGAAGTAAATTGCATGAAAGACTACCTCCTACTCTTAATCCTAACAGGTATGCTCATTTCATCTTGGAAGAAAACCACAGCCAGAGATAATCATTACAGTTTTCAATCTACTTTTTGCTTCAACAACCTTAAGAGAAAAATGTCTCTGGAGAAAGAACACTACATTATTATTTATTAAATTATTAAATTTATATTGCTGTCTATTCGCCCATGGCAACTCAAGGAGGCTTACAGGTGGTATGCCATCTAATACTGAAGGTAGATACAATCAAATTACTTTGCAGGATCATCTCTGTTCTCATTTGGAAGGTTCAAGGTAACCAGTTCCACAGGTTTTGCTGCACTATTCCATGTACCAGTTGTGGTATTCTATTCTGATATTCTCCATTAACATGACTAGATGAGGAAAGAGTGGATTTCTTGTTAATGGACCACTCCCATGGCATTCCTAAAATGATTTCTATCTTTTGCTCAGCAGCAATTATTATGCAGACATGTCATCAGCAAAATGTCAGCCTCTGAAACTTCTCATTATTTATTCTACTGGAACGTTTTTGGAAAGCTTATTTCTATGCATAGCTGAAGGAAACAACTAAGATAAATAATGGCAATCTGCAAGAATTTTGAGATACCTTATTTTAACAAATCAATAAACTTATGTTTCTTGTGATCTTATTTCAAATACTGGAATACTGCTATCAAGTCCCGCAAGCTCTTCTTTTCTCTAGACTAGCCAAACCCAAATCCTGCAACCGTTCTTCATGTTTTAGTCTCCAGGCCTTTAATCATCTTAGTTACTCTCCTTTGCACTTTTTCCAAAGTCTCAAAATCTTTTTTGCAGCAATGTGACTAAAATTGGTTGCAGTATTCCAGGTGTGGTCTTAATGAGGGCTTTATAAAGCAGTACTAAGACTTCACGTGATTTTGATTCTCTGCATCTGTTTATATAACATGGATTGTATCAGCTTGTTTGGCTGCAGCTGCACACTGCTGACTCATACTTGTGTCTCCTTATGCAGGTAGTCCTCAACTTACAACAGTTCATTTAGTGACTGTTCAAAGTTACAACCGCACTGAAAAAGTGACTTATAACCATTTCCACACTTATGACCATTGTAGCATCCCAGGGTAACATGATCAAAATTCAGATGCTTGGCAACTGACTCTTATTTATGATGGCTGCAGCATTCTGGGGTCATGTGATCTACCTTTTGCAATCTTCTGACAAGCAAAGTCAATGGAGAAGCTAGATTGATTTAACAACAGTGTTGCTAACTTACTTGATTCACTTAATAACCAGGTCAAGAAAGATTGTAAACGGGGCAAAACTCACTTAACAATTGTCTCATTTAGCAAGAGAAATTTTGGGCTCAATTGGGGGCATTAGTCAAAGACTACTTGTACTTTTAAATATCTAACTTAATATAATTTAGCTACAGTTAAATTGGCCCTTAATGGTTATAATCTCATCATTACTAAGTCCATTAATCAACTCCTTCCCTTTGGAAACAGACCAAGCCTAGAAAAAGTAGTGCATCTGCAGCAATCCACCTACTTCGCTGTAGGAAGGAAAAATATTGTTCCAGGTCAGGCAGATCTCATATCTCAAAGTCCTTAGATCATTAAGAATACCAAGAAATAGAATTGACGATTCATTATTGTGCTGTAAGTTTGCCTTCTGAGTTTCTTTTTTTTTAGCATTTGTTAATCTGTTCAAAACATTAAAAAAAAAATCCATGCAACTCAGCTTGCCTTAAAATTGTCTGACTTCTAAAGTGACAGAGACTACCTCTCCTCCTTGCTGGAATATGTCAAGAGTCTAGAATTGGGACAAACAGGACAAGGCTAGGAAAGTGATCTGGATGGAACAGTGTTCTTTTTTTCCTTTTAAATTTTCTTTCAACTGTTTTTATTTACTAGCTCGATACCCGTGCTTTGCTACAAAATTATGTGATCAGGGTTAGTTTTTGTGGAGGAAAATAAGGGGGGGGGGATTTTTGCCTTTGCCTAGCAGTAACCATTGGTATTCATCTGGCTAGCGTCCTGTCAGTGTGTGAGAGTTGAGGACTGTTTGGAACCCGAAACAGTATTTGCTGTGTGAGCAAGGATACAGCAAGGAACCTGGGTATGGCTGAGCTCAACCGTTCTGTACTAAAGCTTTCTGCTGTGAAACTAAAACTGAAACTCTTCTCCTCTTGCTTGTGTTTTGCATTTGGGACAGAAGTCTTTTCAGGTGGGGAAGGGGAGTAGAACTCCTTAGCATCAGAGCATGTTAATAATAATATATGAAATACTAATGGTCACTTCTGAAAAACTGAGGGGCAGGAACTAGCTTCCCAAAACCATCTCTAAATGTAAGATGATATTAATACACTTTGGACTGCAAGAGTAGCTCTAATAATCTTACTCTTATCCTCAAGGACATTGAGATTTATAAAAGAACAGACCTGAGTTCCATAACTAAAGTTGGTATCAGGAATAGGAAAAAAAAACCCCTCAGAATGCAAATAATAAAAGAAAGGCTTCTTTAGATATGCTAATGCAACAGTTGATCAGTAGTAATAACAAATGCTAATAACAAGCAAAAGGCAGAACTCCCCAACTCCTAGTTTGAACCAGTCTTCTTCAATTAAAAATGGTTTGAACAGGTAATATAGGTAGTCCTTGACTTAAAATCATTTGTTCAGTGACCATTTGAAGTTATAGTGGTCAATTAAGAATGTACGTACGGTCATTGCTGTACCCCTGTGGTCATGTGACCAAAATCTAGGTGCTTGACATCACTTACGACCACAGGGGCGCTTCAATTTTCACCCACCCACCAACCCTCCCCCATCTGTGCCCTTTTGGCTGTCTGAATTCCACAGCTTTGCTCCCGAGCTGACTTTCACTGTCTTCTTGCTCTCACTGCTGACCAAGCATACCTGGCCTGGCACTTCATGAGACAGCTGCTGATCAAATTAAACTTTCTTCCCAAGGTCATGTATGAAGGTTTCCTTGTGAAACCTGGGAAAGATGGCCAAAAATTGCCTTACGAAGGGCAAGGATAGGCAGGCATCATCATCAGCGGAAACAAAAAGGTGGTGAAGTTCAGTGGTGATGGTGGAGCCAAGGTGGCAAGGACCTCAAGAGTACAGGGTGGCCAGGGAAAACTGCAGGCTGGGCCAGTTGATATTTCCTGGGATGGCTGTGGCCTTGCACTACGCTGTTGGGGCAGCTAAGACTTCCCAGGATGCTATAGTTTTAGATTGTATCAACAGAACTATAATTTCCATTTCATAAAATGTGGGATATAAATAAATAAATGTAACATATAAATATATAAGAAATTTTGCTGCATTCTCCTTTGGTCAAACCCACCTCCAAGAATGAAAAAAATTGCTTTATGAAGTACACTGTGAAGGAGCTGGGGAAGAGTAGCCTTGAGAAAGGATGTATGTAATATGAAATAGTCATCTGGTAGAAAATAATTCTAACAAAAAAAATCACTGTAAAAAAACAAGACAAATTGTCAGGAATTTATTATACTCTCCTTCATCAGATGTGTTGAAGTGGAGGTTAACCAATTATTACTTTGGAATAATTTAATTTCATCTTCTGCATGAATAGATGGTTGGATCCAATAGCCTAACCTTCTAAATAGAGATAGTCCTGAACTTACAACTGAGCTGCAAATTTCTGTTGCTAAATGAGATATTTGTTAAGTGAATTTTGCCCCATTTTACAACCTTTCTTGACACAGTTGTTAAGTAATCACTGCAGTTATGTTAGTGACACTGTTGTTAAGTGAATCTGGTTTTCCCATTGACTTTGCTTGTCAGAAGTCGCAAAAGGTTATCATTGCAACTGTCATAAACATGAGTCAGTATCCCCATGACTATGAGGCGGCGGCAATGGGTGTCAAAAATGGTCATAATTCATTTTTTTCAGTGCCACTGTAATTTTGAATGATCACTAAATGAACTCTTGTAAGTCAAGGAGTACCAAAGATTAATATTAAAATCTTGCCTAAGAACTAACTGAGAGATAAGGGTTTACCGAAAGTCAGCTATACCACAGTGATGTGACCGAGAAGAAAATATTTTCTTATATTCTATGGATGGATTTATATATTGCACTAAGCTAAAATGCCCCTTTATTGCTTTAGCGGAACATGAATCCAATAACTAAAACTTATGCAACGAATTATGTTAATGAACAGATGTAAGTCCCATACCTTTATAAACATAACTGTTAGAACACTATCATATACCCACTAATTAGGTGCTGCATTCACACACACACACACACACACAGAATGAAATTTGTTTTAAAAAATGCTTAACAGGAAAATTTTAGAATTTTAGAAATTCAGGGCACAAATTAATCAAGTATGGTTTGTGCTAGCATTATGGAATAAATTGTTGTGGGAGAAAATAAAAGTACTCTAACAATTCAAAACTCTGCCCATTATACGTTTAGATTCTCATGATTTGGTTGTAAAGAGAAAGATATGTGTTTGAAATATGAAACTCTTAGGGCTAAGTTACCTGGCATACAGCACAATGCACAGGTTTGTGTTTAACTTCCCTTGTTCCAACAATCCGGGATGGTTCAAGGCCAGCTGAGATGTGTTGCAGTCTTATCGCTATTGTGGATGTGGAGTTTTGTTGTTGTTCTAAATCGAGAAAGTCATTTTTGCAAAGCGAAATAGACTAGAGCCTACATACGCCGAGATTCACGGCCCTCCGGTCGCTCAGGGAGATGGGCTTTCGGCTTAAGCGAGGAGCAGGACATCCCACGAAGCCCAGGACACACCAAATCGCCAGTCCGGCACGCAGCCAGTTCTCGCTTACGGCATTTCGTCAGAACCCAGGAGTCCCGCAACACACTCACCCATCACGAACGGACCCCGAACACGTGGGAAAGGGAGGTAGGCGAACTCCTCACCGCCGCTGCTGCTGCTGTCAACTGTTCCCACCCAGAGCCGTCAGGAAAGGGGCAAGAGGGAAGACGCGACCCCTGCCTGCACGAGCCGGCGGGAAGGCGCCCAGGCCAATCTGGTGCCCTTTGGAAGGCGGTCGGCGCCGTCCGGCAGGTGCAAAGGTGAGCCCGGGCCGGACGACTAGGAAGCCACAGCGGGGCCTCTTCCCTTCTCCGACGGGCCACCTCCGCCAGGAACCAGGCTCGGCCCAGGACTCACCACAGCCAGCGACCCCGGCGATGACGACTTCCGGTTCCTGGGCCGGCCGCTCCCCGGAAGTGCCCCTCCCAGACCACTCTGCGATTCCTCCGAGCTGCCACGTCCTCACTCTATCAACGCCCCGCCCAAGGGGACGCACCATTAAGAGAAAACGGGAACAGGAAATGACGCATGACCTTTTGAGGCCCCGTGATTGCTTGCTCTTTTCCGTTTCCGGTGTGTCGGGAGTACTTGAGGTAGCTCGTAGTTTCTTGCTCTCAGGGCCGGCGTCGTGTTTTCGTCCGGTCTCCGCCGGATTTGCTTCACCCGTGAATCGATTACGTACAGCGTTACGCGCGTCCGCAGTCCTCTCCGTAGCCCGTTCAAAACGGCCGAATCAATTATGGGCCGCCGCTTTGAGGCAACATAACTTCTTCCTCGGATTAGCTGCATGGGCAAAATATCATGTCGAGGAGAACCATCTGCATGGGAGGCCTGCATTTGAAAAGCAGTTTTAAGTGGAGATGGCAGTCGGAGTGCCAGTCACTGGTAGCTGTTGTTAGGATTGTGCCATGAGCGTCAATTTTAGTTGCACAAGAGTCAAAATCGGGAAATGCTCTTAAAAAAATCAAGTGTGTAATAACTAAATCTTATTTCCCTCGCAAAAAACAACAAACTTTGCCCTCCAACAAACCCCTAGGAAGCTAATATATGCTGGATTGGATACAAAAATACTGCAGCATCTAAGGTCCAGTTCAGTCAAAGGTTTACTTGGAGAATTACATTAAAACAGTCAAGCATTTTCCATAGTCTTCGCCATAATCCTCTTTCATCCAAAATCCAGTCCTGCAGGCTTAGTTGAGAAAAATGTAAAATTCCCCAAGTTTTCCCTTACTGTTCTAAACGGCTAAGAGCCTTGTTCAATGGTTCTGCTCTTCTCAAATTCCTACTCCTCATCGGGTGGAATCCAAATTTTTTAACAACCAGTTCTCTGGGTGTGGCTTAGTTGGTGGGCATGGCTTGGTGGGCATGTTATTGGCTGGGCGTGGCCAACTCAATATCACTCGCATCGAGGCACGCATCTCCTTGCCTGGCCTCTCGACTGTGGGGATGCTGCAACAGTCGTAAGTGTGAAAAATGGTCATAAGTCACTTTTTTCAGTGCCATTGTAACTTTGAATGGTCACTCCACACAAGCAAAGTACCAGCAAAAGAGGGGAAAAAAACTCCAGAGAAGTTCCTGAGAGGAAGTCTAGTCCTGCCAAGAATGGGAAAAGGGTTAACGGAGAGACAGTTTCTGTAAGCAACACCAGAATGTTTCCTTCCTGCCTTCCTTACAGGATTAGGCCAGTAATTTCTTCTAACAACTGGTTCTCTGAACTGCTTGGAATGTTAACCAGTTCTAGCGAATTGGTGCGAACTGGTAGAATCCCATCCCTGCTCCTTATCCATTGTGCAGTCATCTACAAACAGTGCAGTTCACCCTTTGAGGTAAAAACAAGCAGCTCATTCACCATCATATTGAACAAAAATGATTCAAAACATAATCCAGAGAAATACCATGAGATAGATCCCTAAAGCTGAAAATTGAATTCTGAATGGTAACTGATTCATTTTCTGCTAAGAAAAGAAATTATCCTCCATAATAAACTCCCCCAAATTCCCCATTAATATAATTTACATGAAAACCTTGCCATATCGCACCATGTGCCTTTTCATGCTGAAATTGGTATACAGTAATTATTTTTATGCATGCTGGACACACCAGGAGTGACAAACTACAGCAAACTAGAAAATTACCCATAGTCTGTTCTACAGTCTTGCATCCCCTCTGCTGTTCTATATAGATGACAATTTTAATATGTTGCTGGTGAGTTTAGTGATGTTACAGGACTAGTTTCTCCTGCTGTCAGTATCCTTTAAAGAACCCGTTCTATAAGGAAAAACTTGCTTTGTTTTTAATAATGCTTAGTTTATACTTAAAGTTTGATATATTGCTTCAGTTTGTTTAATTCTTTTTAAATAATTCTGATCTTTTGTGTCATCCTGATAATTTCCCAGAGTCCCTAGGCTTTTGCATTTTAAGGGAAGATAGTCAAATACATTTTGGAATTAAATAATTCCAGTCTATCCACACTTAGCACAACTGCTCATCTCCCTATATATATGCTTCCCTATGGCCACATGTCTTTAAACAACCTATTTTAGCCTATTTTTACCAAGTCTATATTCCAATAGCCGCCTCAATATCATGCACAGAATTTGGAGATTACAAACACCATCATTTGTGACTCCCTGTCAGGGCTGCCTCTGATCAATTCATAGGAAAGAAAACCCTTAACTCCAGAGAAAAGTTAATGTTACTAAGAAGAACTGAATGCAGCAAAAGTAAGGCAAAGTCTAAAGCAAATGTGTGAAAAGGAAAAATTGAAAATCGCCCCAGAGCCCACCACCCAATAGTCAGAGTCCAATCAATGTCCAGAAAGATATTTTGGGAGTGTGCTATGGGACAACCCAAGGTGTTTGGACCCAGCCTTCACGAGCCCCACTCAACAGCCTACTCGTGAGGAGAAACTCCTTTTTATTTAGAAAGGCAGGAATACATTCACTGACAAAGCTCCAAGTCACACATCCTTAGGTGATTCACAAGACTAGCAGTCTCTGAGTTCCCTGCAAGAAGCCTCAATTAGCACTTCAATCTCAACACAAGAGTCCTGACCAACCTGGGAAGTGGCAAGGACTCCACCAGAAGGAACTCTTCTGGATCATGTACAGTTATCTCCAACAACTACGCCTCCCACACCCTTCCACATATGCAAATAGCCATTTGAGTTTTTCAAATGCTGCTTGGCATTCCATAGTCCACTTAAGTGGTTGACTTGGCTTCAGCTTGCCCTCACCCTTGGTTTTTGAAAGGTTGGTGATTGGTATCACAATCTTGGTGAATGAGGGGATGAATTGGCGGTAGAAATTAGCAAAGCCTAAAAAAATTCATAGTTGTTTCCTGGTGTGTGGGGGAACCTCACTCTTAACAATGCTCACACCTTTTCTGGATCCATTGCTATCTCTTCATAGGATATGCGGTAACCTAGGTAATCAATCATATCTTGGTGAAATTGACACTTGGAAATTTTTGCATACAATTGCCTACAAAAAGCCTTTTTAAAACTGCACGCCAACTTCACATGTTCTTCTAGTCTCAGTATATATTAAATTATCCAAATACACCAAAACTCTTTATATAAATAGTTATGCAACACATCCCAGAGGGTAGTTAAACACAAGTTTCCATTCATCGCCCTCCTTGATCCAAACTCAATGACAAGTCTCCCACAAGTCTAATTTAGTGAAGATTTTGCCTTTGGCTAAGTGTGCAAGCATGTCTTTCCATCAGGGGAAATGGGTAGACATTTTCCACAAATACTGCATTAAGTCCTCTAGAGTCAATGCATAAGCAAAGGGTCCCATCCTTTTTTTCCCGGAACAGCAATGGGACTGCCACCTGAGATCTAGCTGGTTGGATAAATCCACACTTTATGTTTTTATCTATGAACGTGCAAAGCTTGTCTAGTTCTCGCAGAGTCATTGAATAGAGTTTGGGTTTTGGAAGTTTGCCCACAGGAAGGATTTTAATACTACAGTGAGTGGGATGAGGAGGTGGGAGCACGTCAAAGCCCTTTTCACTAAACATGTCCCATAAATCCCAGTACTCCTTTAGCTCACTTTTTGGGCATTCTTACATTGTTTCCCCCAATCCCCTCTTTTCCTTGGTTTTCTTCTCTGGGTGCTAGAATCTGTTCCCCCTTTTTGGCCGTCTTTTGCCAGATTTTTAAGACCCCTCTACCGTTAGCAACTGAGGATGTAAACAAGAGGAAGGAAGAAAAAGATAATGGATGCATGTATTTTTTTTATCTTTCTCATCTTTTAATATTGATATCTTCTGTTAATAGTTTTTTGTATGTGTGTGTTCAAGTCAGCATTGACTCCTGGCAACTGCCTGGACAAATCCTGCCATTTTTTGGCAAGATTTCAGATGTATTCTGGGGTTCCATGGGAGACTAAGTGGGGAATGCAACCTGTTTTTTATCCTATCCAAGATTTTTAATTCTTCCAGGAATTTTTTTCGAATAGGTTCTTGAAAAAAATCAAAAATCCCCATTACCTTGAATGTTTACTAAAGACAGTTATAGGCATTTTCACAGGGTGCAAATGTTTCAGACCCATTTCTTGAAAAGAATCGTGATATTTTTTCACATGTGATAGATGCCAGGTCTCTAAATGTTATTCAAACAAGCAGTTCCTATATTGTCACTAAGGGGGGATTTGGCATATTTGGTTTTTACTTTTACTTTACACTGCCAAGAGTCTATGAAGAGATGGACAAAATGAAATGAATGAATGAATAAATAAATAAATACCTATTATTTTGTAGCCAGTGCAGGTTTACAGAAGGGTGACAAAATGATCTGTTGATTAACAAGTATGTCCTGAAAGAGACAAAGGCAGGAGCACTTTTTTCAGTATCTGAAAGAGCATCACACATTCTGTTGTAACAGAATACAATAATTCCTGATATGGGAATTCTGTTTAATTGCTAGAAAAACCTTTGTAGCAGTAAGAGCTTCCTGTCAGTGGAAATTATTACCCACAAAGATGATTGGCTCCTCTTCTTTGGATGCTATAAACAGAGGCTGAATAATGATTTGTTTTGGGATTATTGTGCTGGGGGTTAACTTGATGGCTGTATTGCATCTATTATAGTGTACACCGCCCGGAGCCCTTCCTTGAGGGAGATGGGCAGACTAGATATATGAAATCTAAATAAACAAAAATTTAAAGAAAACCTTTCCCCATCTAAAATAGAGTTAGATTGCCCAGATTGCTATATATGGGTTACAGAAATCCAGATGACCACTAGATGGCACCACATTTTTATTTAGATTTTTGTATTTGAAATATGGAACTATAATACCATGGCTATTCATATTGAAGTGACAAATGTCTGAAAATATCTAATAAAATATAAGCTATTCATCTCAGGAGATAATCCATGACCTCCTAAATGATAAGATGAATTTACAGAGCCTCCCTTCTCCCTCCCCCCGAATAAATTACATTTTCATTATGAGTATATTTGGACAAGAAGCACATATACCGCTTCTAATAATTACAATTCAACCAATATATCAAATACAATAATATAATCCTACAGCTTTATGAATAAAACTGATTTGTTGGAAATAAGGAAATAATTCCTCTCCTTAAAATAATATTTTTGAATGAATTCTTAAATTGATATTAAATATTAATATCCTCCCAAAAACTTGATCCATCATAGTAATACTATCCAACTAGTATAACCAAAGCATATGCATTTTATTGCCTCTCTAACATAACGCCAATAACTAACCTTTTTTGAACATCTGTTGTGTCTAATGAATTTAGAATAACCAAGTTGGAAAGGACCTTGGCAGTCTTCTAGTCTAGCCCCCTACTTCTGGCTATACCATTTCAGACAAGTGGCTGTCCAGTCTCTTCTTCAAAACTTCCAGCACCCACAACTTCGGAAGGCAAGCTGTTCCATTGATGAATTGTTCACACTGTCAGGAAATTATTATGGAATTACAGTACCCCCAGAGGTGATATTCAGCAGGTTCTGGCCAGTTCTGGAGAACCAGTAGCGGAAATTTTGAGTAGTTCAGAGAATCAATAAATACCACCTCTGACTGACCCCGCCCCCATCTATTCTCTGCCTTCCATGAAGTCCCAGCTGATTGGCTGGGTCTTTTGCTGCCCTGTGCCGGAGAACTGAGCTGGAAAGCAGGTTAGTGGGGTGGGGTGGAAATGGGTATTTTTCGGTATCACTCCCTTGGAGTGGGGTGAGAATGGAGATTTTACAGTATCCTTCCCCTGCCACGGCCTACAAGCCACACCACACCCACAGAACCGATAGTTAAAAATTTTGAATCCCACCGAGTACCCCTATGTTTAGTCATAAGTAACATACAGGTAGTCCTCGACTTCCTATACATTCATTTAGTGACCGATCAAAGTTGTTTATCATCAATTTGATAAATACTCAATAAATTATAATCGTGGTTTCTTAACAGCAGTGTTTAGTCTATTACGTTCTAATTGTTTTAATCAGATAAAATTTGTTTCCAGTAGTGTTTGCAAACAATAAAGCCATATTTTCTTTAGTATATAAATTCCAGTGGATAATTTTTGTAACTGTATTATGTTATTTGTGTTCTGATTTTGCTACAGCCACTAATGAGATAATCTTTCATTCCTAATTATGATGATGATACTTTGGGGCAGCAGCATCTAAATGTAATGAAATAAAATAAACAAATAAATGTTAGGATCAAGTTTAGGAAGACGTGCTTTCCCCAATGACTTCGAAACAGACTTAATAAGACCATTGAAAAATGCTGACGACTTTTCTCTCGGCAAAGTTTTCTAAAAGATGTTGGAATAGCTGAAGTCTCCCATTATTAATACACTGCTCAAAAAAATAAAGGGAACATAAAAATAAGACATCCTAGATCTGAATGAATGAAATATTCTTATTAAATACTTTGTTCATTACATAGTTGAATGTGCTGACAACAAAATCACACAAAAATTATCAATGGAAATCAAATTTAGAAACCCATGGAGGTCTGGATTTGGAATTACACTCAAAATTAAAGTGGAAAAAACACTACAGGCTGATTCAATTGTGATGTAATGTCCTTAAAACAAGTCAAAATGAGGCTTAATAGTGTGTGTGGCCTCCATGTGCCTGTATGACCTCCCTACAACGCCTGGGCATGCTCCTGATGAGGTGGCAGATGGTCTCCTGAGGGATCTCCTCCCACACCTGGACTAAAGCATCCCCCAACTCCTGGACAGTGTGGTGCAATGTGGCGTTGATGGATGGAGCGAGAGATGATGTTCCAGATGTGCTCAATTGGGTTCAGGTCTGGGGAACAGGCGGGCCAGTCCATAGCATCAATGCCTTCGTCTTGCAGGAACTGCTGACACACTCCAGCCACATGAGGTCTAGCATTGTCATGCATTAGGAGGAACCCAGGAAACCGCACCAGCATATGATCTCACAGGGGGTCTGAGGATCTCATCTCTGTACCTAATGGCAGTCAGGCTACCTCTGGCGAGCACATGGAGGGCTGTGTGGCCCCCTAAAGAAATGCCACCCACCCCATTACTGACCCACTGCCAAACTGGTCATGCTGGAGGATGTTGCAGGCAGCAGAATGTTCTCCACAGCGTCTCCAGACCCTGTCATGTCTGTCACATGTGCTCAGTGTGAACCTGCTTTCATCTGTGAAGAGCACAGGGCGCCAGCGGTGAATTTGCCAATCTTGGTGTTCTCTGGCAAATGCCAAACATCCTGCACGGTGTTGGGCTGTAAGCACAACTCCCACCTGTGGACGTCGGGCCCTCATACCACCCTCATGGAGTCTGTTTCTGACCTTTTGAGCAGCCACGTGCACATTTGTGGCCCGCTGGAGGTCATTTTGTAGGGCTCTGGCAGTGCTCCTCCTGTCCTTCCTTGCACAAAGGCGGAGGTAGTGGTCCTGATGCTGGGTTGTTGCCCTCCTACGGCCTCCACGTCTCCTGATGTACTGGCCTGTCTCCTAGTAGTGCCTCCATGCTCTGGACACTACGCTGACAGACACAGCAAACCTTCTTGCCACAGCTCGCATTGATGTGCCATCCTGAATGAGCTGCACTACCTGAGCCACTTCTGTGGGTTGTAGACTCCGTCTCATGCTACCACTAGAGTGAAAGCACTGCCAGCATTCAAAAGTGACCAAACCATCAGCCAGAAAGCATAGGACCTGAGAAGTGGTCTGTGGTCACCCCCTGCAGAACCACTCCTTTATTGGGGATATCTTGCTAACTGCCTATGTGTCAGGCTACAGAACTTTTCCCATTCACTCAGCTAGAAGGAACTTCTGAAAACGTATCAAAACGTATCACAAAGGAATCCTTTATTGAGATGAGACAATTCCTGTAGGAGTTCAAAGCAGCGTCTGAGGTCTCTCAGGCATACAGGAATACATAAGGGAGTTCAGAACCCCTCCCCTTCTCTCGATGTGTATTTTGTGAAACAAAAGCCAGTATGCTAATTCCTCCCCACCCCCTTTTTTTTAAGGAACGATCTTTTTCACAGTTTCCCAGGGCAAACTTAATTTCCCCCCACCCCCTTTTTAGAACGAACTATTCCAGAGATTCCCTGGACACATCTCACTGTGGAATTTTTATGATCTTCTCATCTCCTGGCTGTGCTTCTCGGAGGTGACAGTTCCAGCCATCTGGCTTTTCTCCCTCCATTGTATCATGTGAGGGTTATACAAATTCGATATAAGATTAAATATATTCAGGTTACATCAAGAAAGGATTTCTTTATCAGCCTCCCCTCCCCCTTTTCTTCTTCCACTGAAGAAATGACAGATACACGGATCTGATACTATGCTTTCCCCGTGTTGTCTATTCCATTTGCACAACAGCATGTGAAATTGATTGTCAATCAGTGTTGCTACCTAAGTGGACAGTTTGATTTCACAGAAGTGTGATTGACTTGGAGTTCCATTGTGTTGTTTAAGTGTTCCCTTTATTTTTTTGAGCAGTGTATATCTCTTCTCCTATAAATGTTATAATTGGTCCAGGGAGAAATATGCGGATCTTTTGCTGCTATACTACACCTCCACAATAATATCGTTGTTTCACCTTCTTAATATTCTTATCTAAACCCGGAAGCTTAGATTCTGGGATTAGTATATTTGTGTACAGTTGATTCCAATATAATACACTCCTCCTTGTGTCTGGACTCTGGATTATTTATTTTGAGTAAGTTGTACCCTTTAGTCTGGCCTTCCACTGATAAGTTTCATCCCACCAGGTTTCAGGAACGCCCATTGCATCATATCTGCCTTCCGGCATTAAGATTTCTAATTCATCCGGCTTGTTCCCCATAAACCATCCATTTGTAGAGTCACTGGAAACTTTAGGTAAAAAGCTTGAGCCATTCTTTCCTGTTCTGAATGCTCATTATTGGGTGCCTCCACATCCTATGTATGACTACTGTGTCTCAGTTCCATTCCAATATGCAGTATTGTATTTTTTTCAGAGGTCTCTTCTCCCCCATCCCGATGGATTCAATGTAAAGCCCTCTGGATTAGTTTTTTGAAGCACCTTCACATTTTCATTATGAAAATGAATCTCATGAAAGAACCCAATGTTACCATCTTTCTTTTGTTTCTCTGCCCTTCAATTCTCAGCAATGTTGCTGATGCTTTGATGGGATTCAAGGCCCTCCCTTTGTTGAGATCAGAATCCAGGCTATAGGATCATGGCAATGGAAGTTGGTTTCAGCAGAATCTCAGGCAATTCTCCCAAACTCGTTACCTAACAGTTTCTCTCTCTCCGCTTTGGAAAATATGCCATCCAATGAGGCCATGTAATCTATGCTATTTGTTTGAGTGATTAATAATACAGGCCAGGACTAGTGTTTATCTATTTTATCTGGTTATTTATTTCTGTACATTGCTTTATTTTACTTTGCTTATTTTAATAGTGTTTCAAACATTGCATCCTTGTTTAAATCAAATTGTTACTATATTCTAATCATGGGTATTATTCTATAAAGTATTTTTATTCCTATTAAATTATATTTGCCTCTCTATTTCAAGTTCAGAGCTTATCTATTTCGGTGTCTGAAACATTTACTATGTGAACAGTAAACAATATGAGCTGTATGCCCCACCTTTTCTTCATGTTTTACAAAATGTGACTTGTTCTAATATAATTGGTCTCTTAGTTTCTCTTAGAATGCCTAAGCTCTGGTTTAAAATATTTCATGTTTTCATCTTTCCTACAAATTTCAGTTTGAAGCCTTACTGCTCAACTTTATTTTATTTTGCCCAAATACATTTTCACAGTTCTTAAGAAAAATGTCTGTCTCCCATCAGTAGTCCTTCATCCAGAAACATAAAATAATTTCAGATGCTAAATCTCTCACTGATATTATTTTTGTAAACAGCGGGTTGCCTACAGTATTTATTTCCTTTCTATGCTTCCATGAATTACAAGGGTAGATAGAATACCATCTATTATTGCAAATTTTCAATCTTATTATAACTTCAAAGTCCAAGATGATGTGATAGTAGTTTGCCTGGATTGTATCATTCATCCCCAAATGGCAAACAGGGAAGGATAACTCTTGATGGAGCTGATGAGTATTAGGTGCGTTTCTTGTATCCATGTTTTTGAAAGACAGCACAAGTCCAGTATACTTGTTTCAGTTTTTCATAATAAGGAATTATCAACTACCTTAATTTTTTCTCCTGTAATAGGGATCATGTAGTGAATCTCTCTAGTGCTCAGACATTGGGGACCCACAATTAAAGGATTCTTAAAATAAACCAAAATTGTAAGAAAGCCAAATTCTCCAAAAGAGCTAAGTACATTGCAATTGAAACTTCACATTCTCCAAATATATATATTTCATCAGCCTTCCTTCACTCTTCAATCTACTCTGTTCAGATTAGTTTATTTATTGACTTGTAGATGTTGCTGGGAAGCCTAAGCGTTTTTGGCTCAGAGCCTCATTTCTCTGTCCTTGGGTTGGTGAGAAAAAGGCAGGCAGATCAAAGTTGTGTAAATCATTTGTCACCATTCAGGATTCTGCAAGCATTGCAGGATGCATGTTTAGTGCATTTCATTCTAAAACTACTAGTAGAAAATTATAAGAAATTCTGGATACCATCTTTTCTTTATTCGATTATTGCCAGCAGTACAGGTTTGTAGCTGAGAGATTTCAGTTTGGAGACAGCATTTTAAATCTCTGCAGCTGTCGTTTTGATAGGGTGATCTTGTGTCAGTCACTTTCTCAGCCCTAAGAAGGAGCAGTGGCAAACAACTTCTGAAAAACTTTGCCCAGAAAACTGCAGGGACTTGTCCAGGCAGTCTCAGAAAATTGGACATGATTGAATGGAGTGGAATGGGGAAAAAAATTAAATCCAGAGTACACTTGAACCACAAAGACTAAGTAGACAACTTTTCAGCTTGTATGTACTGTATATACAGTCCACTAGGCCTCAAAGATCCACACACAATAACTACTGCTGGCCAAATTTCACCTAGTTTGTACCTGTATATTTGATTTTTCTTGCCTAAGTGTAAAACATAACAACAACAACAACAATAATAATAATAATAATAATAATAATAATAATAATAATAATAATACTTTATTTATGGTCACAGACCAAAACACAAATACAGCAAAAGAAGAACATGGGAAAATTAATCATGAACAATTGGTCACCAAAAATTTGACTAAGGGTAATTACAGCGTTCTCCTCTGATGGTTACAGTTCTTAAAAATTTTTTGGAAACCTGAGAAGTGATGTATGAGGAGCCATCCCCTAGACAATATAAGAACAAATTACTAACATTGGGTCTAGAAAGGTCTGTTTCAAGGGGAGACAGCAACTTAGATCTGCCTGTGTTATACATAGGGCAATATAAAAGGACATGCTCCACGGTTTCAACCTCAGCTCTGTCATAGTGGCATAGCCGCTCGTTAATCAGGAGCCTCTTAAATCACCCCTCCAGTAGTGCTGAGGGCAAGACATTAAAGCGAGCTAGGGAGAAAACTCTTCTATACTTGGGAATGGTTAGAGTGTAAAAATAGGAAGCCATCCTCAGTCCATAATTATTAAATTGGCTGAAGATCAGAGGGGAGCAAGTCTTGTTAGCTCTGGCTCGTAGATATTGCAAGTCAACGTCCACAAGCCATTGGATTACCCTAAATTGGGCATCCTTAAGGCCATAATCTCCCAGGGCATCCCCCGTAAAACCTAACAAGTGTAATTTCTTCTTCAGCTCCCTCTCCCAACGAGAAATATGAGAGTCAGCAAACGCCAGGGAGAGGTAGCTACCAGGAACTGCCAGAAAGAGCACCCGAAACCACCATTTAAAGGTGTTAATCCATGCCATACATTCAACTGATCGAGTGCCCAGTTCCAGGTACATCGGAGCAAAACCAACACAAGGAGGAAGACCCAGAAGTTTTCTAAAAAAGACAGCCTGGGTTCTTTCAATACAATCCTTGAAGCCCCATATCCATATGGGAATTCCATAAAGAGTTTGAGCCAGAGTTTTGGCTTTGTAAATACGCAGAGCAGAAGGAATAAACTGGCCTCCTTGGGTATAAAAAAATCTTAAAATCTGCTGGTGACTACAGGAGGCCGAATTCAGCACCTGGATTCGATGTCTAGTCCAAGCACCGGTGTTCTGAAATTGAATACCTAAATACTTAAAATGGAAAACCTGCTTAATAGCATTACCATTGATAGCCTAGTTATACAATTTGTGGGCTCTAGAGAACACCAATACTTTGGATTTGTCATAATTAATGGACAATTGGTTCTCAGCACAGTAAGACCCAAATGCAGAAAATAATCTTTTCAGATCTGGCCTTGACAATGAAGGAGGGCCGCATCATCAGCATAATGGAGAAGCGGGATCTTCGTAGTTGACAGTTTTGGGACATGGGACTCAATACGTCCAATGTGAAAGGCCAAGTCAGATAAGAATAAATTAAACAAAAGAGGAGCCAGAACACAACCCTGCCTTACTCCGTTCTTAATTGGGATAGGATTAGAAAGTTCTCCCTCAAACCACGCCTGACCTGACTAGAGGTCTGGTTGTACAAGGATGTAATTAGGAACAGAAGACATCTATTGATAGAACTTTTGAACAGTTTTGACCACAACAGTCCCCTAGGGACTGAGTCACGGATTGCCAGTTAGGAACTGCAGGAGGCAGCTGTGGCCCAAGCACAGTCGAACTTGTTGGTGCCTGGAAAATTGCCAAGAAATGGTTTTCCCAATCTCTGTTGGAAGTATAGCAGAGAGGGAGTTCTTGATGACCCGGCAAGGAGCTGGCAACAGTTTGCCAAAATAATTGAGTGTTCTTCTGCTGGATAGACAGGAGAAGTAGATCCCACTTCTCTCTCTCTTTAGCTTTCTTTTTCTTAGCAATTAGTCCTTTATACTCCTGCTTCAAGCGATAGTAGTCCTCTGGTGGGCATTTATCCCCTCGATTACGATAGAGCAGGTAAACCCGATTAATCTGGTTTCTGAGCATCAGACACTCTTTGTCAAACCAAGAATTATTTCTTGAATGATATGGACCACTCAGCCTACGGATGGCTTCTAGCTCCCTTTGAACAATATTAACTAGTGATTCAAAGGCCGAGATTGTTCCTGGGCCACTACTTGTTAGGGTCTGATTGTATAGGCTGAGACACTCCAGAGATGACAAAAAGAAGTGGAACTTTTCTTTTGTTAGAAGACCATTTGATCCTCCTTGTATACGAGGCCACATAGGGATCTAATATCTGGGGACCCCTAGGGAGATGTATATTTGAGGAAAGCCCAATGATTGTATAGGCTGAGACAGGGGGTAGTGGTCGCTCTCCGTAAGGCAGTCCACATAAAAAGCACGGACTGCCTTTCTAAGAAGCTGGGATACCAGCACAAAATCAATAACACTACTGCACGTGAGGAACTAAAAGTAAACTCACCAGCTAGATCATCTAGGGTACTCCCATTAAGAATTATCTTATTGTGTTGGGCTGCTAAAAGGGCTAACTGAATACCAGCAAAATTTGTTAATTCATCCTTAGAATGTCTGGCTGAAATCAGGTGTCCTATGGCCTGGAGGGTTTCTTGGGAGTAGAGTGCCTCAATCGATGGGTGAACTTGGACTCCCAATCAGGCATTAAAGTCGCCCCGTATAAGGATGTGCAGCACTGGGAATTTAGTTTCCATACAAGTAATGTAATTCTCCAGCATGCCCCATTGAGCCTTAGTATCAGCTTGCCTCATCATCAGGGGAAGATAAACATTGAACACTAACAGTTTGCTGCGTCCTCTCTTAATTAGGAGTGCCGTAGCTAAAGAGCCACAGAGGGACAGCTCCACTGTCTCCACTTTCAAAGAAGTAGAGACCAAGCGAGCTAGACCACCCTTAGGCCTTCCTATCATAGATTGTCTGGTGGCGGCCAAGGAAATGACCATAAACCCTGTAAGGGATATCTTATCGCATGCCCAGGTTTCCTGAAGCAAGACCACATCAAATGAGTGAATATAGTTGGCTGAATTCTGTGGTGCCACACCTTCTCCCCCAGCCTGTTATGTTCCATGAAAGGCACTTAAGTGTGCGGGTGGTGGTGGTTACCAAGTTTAATAGTCATTCTGTGTGATTAATTTTTTCCAGAGTGCCCTTCGGATCTGAAAAGATACACCCGTTGTTAAGTGGCAGGGTCATCCTCTTAGGAGGCAAAGGCAGGGAAGGAGGGAGGGGAGGTGAGCCTTGTTCATGGGGCTGTAGGGCTCTAAGTGCACTCCAGTTCGTACTTGTGGCATTAATTGGTTGCTTAGCTGGCAAGTATTCAGCAGCATCAACAGACGGAGTTTGAAGTAGCTCTGGATCTTCAAATTTACGAATGAGACATTCTGGAGAGAGCGCCAAGGGAGCTTCCGTTGGTAAATCAGTATAGACTCTCTGGAATCCAAGGGAATCCTTATCAGGTAGTGAAAGACTCCAGAGCTTGGATTGAACTGCATCCAGACACTTTATGATTTGGGCCCTTTCTGGTTCTCTACATTGAATTTCATTTTATTAGTTAGGGCTCAGTGTTCAAGTCTGTCAAGATCCATCTGGATCTTGAGCCTGTCTTCTCAGGTTTTGTCTATTCCTACTATTTTGGTGTCATCCGAAAATTTGATGAGTTTTCCTTCTAACCTCATCTAGATTGTTTATGAAGAAATTAAAGAGTACTGGGCCTAAAACAGAACTTTACGTCATCCCACTGCTTCCTTCCTTCCTTGAACATGTAGTTCCATTAAGAACTACATGTTGAGAGTGATTTGTCAACCAGTTAAATTCCATCTGGTGGTGATGCTGTCTTTCTCATATTTTTCTAACTAGGTTGTGATCTACTTTGTCAAATGCCTTACTGAAATCTAAGTATACTATGTCCATACATTCAGCTGGTTCACTAGTTTAGCCATTTTGTCAAAGTATGAAATAACATTTGTTTAGCATGAGCTGTTTTTGAAAAACCCATGGGACTTTTGGTTTTAACTTTGTGTCTAGGTGGTAGCAAAGCTGTTGCTTGATTATCTTTTCCAGGATCTTCCCAATATGTCAGGCTGCTTAATATGTCAGGCTGATTGGTCGGTAGTTTCCTGGATCAGTTTTTTCCTCTTTAAAAAAAAATGGGGACCACATCAGTTCTTTTGCAGTCCTCTGGTATTTCCCTGGTACTCCAGGATCTTTGAAAGATACAGTACAATGGTCCTCAGGTAACATCTGCCAGTTCCTTCAGAACTCTGGTGTTAGATCGGAGGCGGATCGGTTCGACAGAGACACGAGACCATTCTGTGAGTTCAGCTCTTTATTAGGTTTAGGTAAAGGTCTGGGGATGCGAGCCGCGGCAGCCCTTCAAATAGTGCTGGCTTGCGGCTCGGCAGCCAATGACAGCACTTTGAATCTCCCGCGATCGGCACAGCCAATCGCAGTAGATTCCTAGCACTCCAATCACAGCTGACTGGTTGACCAATCAGGTCTTCGCTGGTCCAGACCAATCGGGTGCGAGGGTTTCTGAGTATGCTAATACTGTACACCCTTCCCCTCTTGGTTTCGTCCTGCGGTGCGTAGTGATGTCGCGTAGGTAGGCGGGGCTTTTTCCCTGCCTCCTTGACCTGCGCGGTTCAATTCTGGTGTGGTCGTCGACCGGTTCGGATGCCTCCTCTGTCGTTCCGGTTCCTTGGAATGGAACCGCCTGGAACGTTGAGCTGGGCCTTTCTTGGTAGCTCCCTCCCGGTTCTCCTGGGCTGGTTGAGCTGCCACTTCTGCTCCCGCTGGGCTTTTCCTGGCCGGGTGAGCTGGTTTGGCTGCTCCTTCCAGGTGAAGACCCCGGGGTTTCGTGCTCCCTCGGTCCTGCGTCTTCGGGTGAGTATCGTTGGTTTATTGGTTTATTTATTCTTGGTGGGGGGTGTTCTGTTTGCGTTAGTTGGTTTTCTTTGGTTCTTTCTCTCTCGCTTACTGGTTCCCCCCCCCTTCTAGTTTCTTGTTCGGGTGTTTGGTTGTTTGTGGTGGCTAGTTTTGACCTAAGTTGGTTCATGTGCCGTTTCCAGTTTTTTCCTTCGCAAGTTTCCAATCGGTATGATGGGGGCCCGGTTATCTGGGTGATTGTAGCTGGTACCCAGAGTGGTTCTCCTGTGAGATTTTTTGCATATACTGGGTCCCCTATGTTGAATGTTCTGTGTTTGCTGGAGGAACCTGGGGGTTTGTCTGGGTTATATGTTGGGTGCATTCTGTCTAGTGTTGAGCGTAGTTTCCGGTCCATCATTAGTTCCGCCAGGCTTTTATTTGTGGTTGCGCTAGGTGTAATGTGTTGAATGAGGAGCATTTTATTGATTTTGTCCTGTATATTGGCTGTTTCTATTTTCTGGACAGCTTTCTTGGTGTATTGGACCATGCGTTCCACCCGCCCATTCACCGCCGGGTTTGCCAGTGCGGTTTATGCATGACGTATCCCTTGGCCTGCCAGAAATTGTTCAAACGCTTGTGCGGTGAACTGGGGCCCGTTGTCTGACACTATTACATCTGGCAGGCCGTGTGTAGTGAAGAGTTTGCTCAGTTTCCTTATCACCGCTTCCATCGTGGTTGACTTCATAGTGCTTACCTCCAGCCAGCTGGAGTAAGCATCTACTGTGATAAGGTACATGTGTCCCTTGGTTGGCCCCGCGAAGTCTATATGAATTCTGGACCACGGACCTCTTGGTTTTTCCCATTCTTGGGTTGGGGCGGAGGGTGGATTGGCTCTGGACTCTTGGCATTGTTTACATTTGGCAACCCAGGTTTCGATCTGTTTATCCATTCCTGGCCACCATGCGTAGCTTCTGGCCAGGCTTTTCATCTTAACCTTCCCCGGGTGCCCCTCATGCAACATTCCCAATACCTTTTCCTGTAATTTTTCAGGAATTACCACTCTGTCCCCCCAAAGTATGCAGCCCTTTTCGATAAAGAGTTCGGTTTGTCTGTTCCGGAAGGGTCTGAATAGTTCGACTATGTCCCCTTCCGGCCACCCTTTTCCCACCCAGCTCAAGACTCGCGCCAGCCGTTTGTCTTTATTTGTTTCTCTGGCAATGTCTGGCGCGGTCACGAGTGGGTTGGATATTGTCTCTATTTGGAGTACCTCTGTTGTGGGTGCTGGGTTGTCTTCCCAATCCGGTAAGGGTGACCGGCTTAGGGCGTCTGCATGGGCGATGTCCTTGCCGGGCCGGTGTATCAGCTGGTAATTGTATGCTGCTAGGAATTCGGACCATCTTGTCATTCTTGGCGATAGAATGTTCGGTGTGGCCCTGTCCCCCGCCAGGATTCCTAGCAGCAGCTTGTGATCCATGATGATTGTAAAAGTCCTACCGTAAAGGTATTCATGGAATTTCTTGACGCCGGTGACGACTGCTAGGGCCTCCTTGTTGAGCTGGCTGTAGTTCCGCTCTGGCTTTGAAAGTGTCCTTGATGAGAAAGGGATGGGTGCTTCCCTCCCATCTGGTAGCTGGTGGCTGAGGATGGCGCCGATTCCAAAGGGTGACGCGTCGCAAGTTACCGTCAATGGCAGAGTCTCGCTGTACTGGATTAGTACCACGTTGGATGTTAGCAGGTTCTCTGTGTTGTTGAAAGCGCTCTCCTCCCGTGCTCCCCAGGTCCAGGTGGCTGTTTTATCTAACAGCCTATGTAGCGGTTCCGCCACGGTCGCCTTTTGAGGTAGGAAGACATTGTAAAAGTTTAACAGTCCCAAAAAAGCCTGTAATTCCGTTTTGTTTTTTGGTCGCGGTGCTTCCCTTATGGCTCTCAGTTTCTTTTCTGTGGGGTGAATCCCTTGTTTGTCTAGGAGGTACCCCAGAAATTCGACCCTTTCAGCCCGTAACTGGCACTTCCCTTTCTTTACTTTAAGTCCCGAATCTCTGAACTTCTGCAGTACCTCCCTCAACCTGGCTTCTAGTTGTTTCTCATTTTTCGCGGCCATCAAGACGTCATCAAAGTAGGGCACCACCCCTTCTATTCCCTGGAGGAGTCTTTCCATAAGGCTTTGGAAGACTCCAGGTGCCACGCTGACTCCAAACTGGAGCCGGTTGCAGCGGAAAGACCCTCGGTGCGTTACGATGGTTTGGGCTTCTGCTGTTGTGGCGTCAACTGGCAGTTGCTGGTAGGCTTGCGCCAGGTCGAGCTTTGCGAAGATCCGGCCTCCCCCCAGTGAGTGCAGAAGATGCTGGACTACTGGGACGGGATATGCGCTTTGTTGGAGAGCATGGTTTAGGGTGGCCTTGTAGTCACCACAAATTCTCACTGACCCATCTGGCTTGATGGGGGTGACAATTGGGGTCTCCCACCGGGCTTGATCGATCGGTTCCAGCACCCCTTGCGTGATGAGCTTATCGAGTTGCTCATCGATCTTGGACTTGAGTGCAAATGGCACTCGCCTGGGCTTAAAGCGGATTGGGGCGATGCTTGGGTCTATGTTAAATGCAATAGGGGACCCCCGGTACTTGCCTAACTGGTCATCGAAGACTTCCCGGAAGTCCTTCACGAGCGCTGCTTCCCAGTCTGCCTCTGCGATGTGGTTTATGCCGGTTACCTTGATGCCCAGGGGTGCGAACCACTGTAGTCCCAACAGGCTCGGCCGATCTCGATCGACGATCGTCAGGGGTAGCACTTCTGTGTGGCCCTTGAAGGTGACTTTAAAATGGCCTCTACCGACTATAGGGATTCGGTTTCCCTGATAGTCTTTGAGGGTTAGTGTTTGGTCTTCCAGTTCTTGGCGGCGGATGGTGAGGACCAGGTGCTTGAGTGTGCTCCAGGAGACCATTGAGAGGAAAGACCCTGAGTCGACCTCCATGTCACGTTGCTGGTCTTCTATCCCGACCGTCATGTATACCTTTCTGGCGTCGCTGGTGGAGGAATGGCCGATGACGACAGTCTGGTGCGTTTCCTCTCTCTGTCTCGTCTCCCAGAGTCGCCTGTTCCGACATTCCCGGCTCCAGCGGTTCTCCATCTGCCAATCTCGGGTCCTGGTGGGGGTGCTGTCTCTCCGTCGAGGGCTAGCATCTCGTCGCCGCGGGCTGTAGTGCTTCTTATTCCGGCACACTTTGGCGATGTGCCCCCGTTTCTCGCAATGCCTGCAAATGGCTTCGAGAAAACGACAGTCCGCTCGGGGGTGATCGCTGCCGCAGCCGGCACACTGGAACCTCGACTTACGACCTCGTGGTTCCCGCCGCTCCCGCGCTGATTGGAGATGTTGGATCTCCTCCTCCTCGTCTTCAGTTTCTGAGAAGGAGTCAATGTCGCCATGGTGTGTGGTTGTGTGGTCTGTCACGGGCCTCCTCTCGGGGGTCGATGTGGCCTCTCCGGTCGCCGCTCGCGGCATGATGCTCGATTGTCGCATCCGGGCTGCTGATTTCTTGGCCGCTTCCGCTGCAGCAGCTTCGGTGAGGGCATCGGCGAGGGAGATGTCTCCCTTTGCCATGATGCGGCTCTGGAGGACGGGGTCTCGGAGTCCCAAGATGACACGATCTCACAGGGCCTCATCCAGGTAGGTGAACTCGCATAGACCCCCCAGGTCCCGTAGTGCCGCTATGAAGTTGGCCAGCCCTTCGCCCTTGCATTGATCCTGCTGGTGGAACTCGTGCCGCTGGATGAGGATGGGCATGACGGGGGCATAGTAGCTCCGCAGCAGGGGCTCGAGATCGTCCCACTCCATTGTCTTGACGTCCACCGGTTTGGCCATGGCTTTGGCCATTTTGAAGACTGCGGGCCCGCAGTGTGTGAGGAACACGGCTCGTTTCTTGTGGCCGTTGGCGTCCTTGAGGTTGCTACTCTCGAGGAACATTTGGAACCTATCGGTATAGGATTCCCAGTCCTCAGTAGCAGGGTTGAAGGGAGCGTGTGGTGAGTTGATTCCGGCCATGTTGCTGGTTGCCGCGTGCCACCTCACCACGTGCTGGGTGGTCTCTTTGTCTCACAATCCCACTCTCGTCGCCAGTGTTAGATCGGAGGCGGATCGGTTCGACAGAGATGCGAGACCATTCTGTGAGTTCAGCTCTTTATTAGGTTTAGGTAAAGGTCTGGGGATGCGAGCTGTGGCAGCCCTTCATATAGTGCTGGCTTGCGGCTCGGCAGCCAAAGACAGCACTTTGAATTTCCCACGATCGGCACAGCCAATCGCGTAGATTCCTAGCGCTTCAATCACGGCTGACTGGTTGACCAATCAGGTCTTCGCTGGTCCGGACCAATTGGGTGCGAGGGTTTCTGAGTATGCTAATACTGTACATCTGGGATGTAATCCATCAGATCTCAGTGACTTGAACTCATCTAGATCAGAGAGATGTTCTCTTACCATTTTCTTGCTTATTTTAATTTTTATTTCTAGACTGTCTTTTACTATGTTTTGGTAGGTTGGGCTATATTTTCTTTTTGGATGAAGACTGATGCAAATAGTGAATTGAGCAGCTCTATTTTTTCTCTGCTGCCCATTACTTCTTTGCGAACATCTCCTATTAGTGGACCAATGGTTTCCTGGAGGTGTGTGTGTGTGTGTGTGTGTGTGTTTTGAAAGTTTCCTGGAGGTCTGTGTGTGTGTTTTTATTGTTTTTATATTTGTTGCAAGTCTTACTTCATTCTGAGCCTTAGCTTTCCTGATCTTTGCAAGTTCCAGCTATTTGTTGATACTCTGCCTTAGTTATGTGTCCCTCTTTCCAGTTTTTATACTGATCTTTTTTTGTCTTTCAGTTTGTCAGAGTGTGTGCAGCCAGGCTGGTTTCTTCTTGGATTTCTACTTTTTCTTCTCCAGTGGTATTATGGTGGACTGAGCTTTTGTCATCATATTCTTTAGAGTTTCCCAAGCTTCTTGGGTTGTTTTCCCTTTTAAGATTCTCATCCATGGTGTCCTTCTCAAGTTCTCTCTAAGTTTGTTGAAATCAGCTCTTTTAAAGTCTAAAGTTTGATTATACTCTATTGTGGGTTTCTGCATTATATTGAATTCTAATACGACATGGTCATTCTCCCCCCTCTGTCATTTGTTCTCTCTTAGTAAGAATTAGGTCCAGGGTAGCTTCCCTCTAGTTCCCTCCTTTACCTTTTGGATAACCAAGCTAGGTTGGTCAGAAACCTGTTCGATCTCCCACTTGATGCAAATTTTGTCTCCCATAATAACTAATAAACCAATTAATGTACTATTTCATTTTTTTAAGTAGAAACCATCTTGTTACTTTGTTCATGGATTGTTGCATAATACTACATTACTATTCATACAGCATGCACAACCACACTTGCGCATTACACTATCTGAAGGGAAAATCTCTATGAGTCCTACTGAGGGGTGGGATTCCATTGGTATAACAACCGGTTCACGTGCACTCTGCATTTTAAAAAGGCCCTGGCCCACTGGTGATCCATGAGAAAATTTTGATGGAGAAATGTCCCCCCCCAAACCAATTAATCCAGGCTGCACAGAAACACAAGGCTGTGCCACCCACATGGCCCTACTCCCTGCCAACTCACTCCTTACCTGGCAAACTTGCCTGCTAAGTTGCTATTTTTCCTTTTTCTAACCATCAGCTGTTTTGTTGTGCCAGGAGATTTAGATTAGCTAGAAAGCAGGAAATCGTTGGATTTCTTGCTTTCCAGCTAATCTTTAGAAAGCAGAAACCTTATCTTTAATCTTTAAAAGCAGACCCGAACCTTACTTAGAACTGAAGCAGTGCAGACTCAGCTAGCCGATTGCAGAAACACAGATCTCTAAGTGAATCTGTGATTCTGTGAGCAACTCGATCTATGTGCGATCTATGTGCTATGGGAATTGGATAGTTACTTAGGAATTATGAGCTGTCCCCTTAAGGGAATGCATCATGGTAAATGTAGTTAAAGGTATCCTGGGAAATGTAGTTCATGTCATGTGGCCACATCTGTAATCCCGATTGGTCATTAATTTAACCCTCCATGGGTTGGGAGAATTTTCCTCACTTTTTCCTGAATTCCCTAACTCATGGCAGCTGCTTTTTATCGCTACGAGATGGGTTAGGAGATAGCCATCTTTTACCTACTCTGCCTGCTTGCTTTGCATGATTTTGGGTAAAAGTTGCTCTTTTTTTATAAAAAGAAATCAATATTTACATACATGGTGTGTTGTGAGTTAATTTTGTGAGTTTGCTTGCAAGCAAATTTTATGTGACAGACTCAGCTAGCTGATGGCAGATAGATAGATCTCTGAATGAATCTGTGATTCTGTGAGCAACTCAATCTGCCTGCCTGCTCTGCCTGATTTTGAGTAAAAGTTGCTCTTTTTTATAAAAAAATTCAATATTTATATAAATATTTATAATATTTACATACAAGCCATGCCCAGCTAGTCACATGACCCACCAAGCCACACCCACAAATTAGGCCATGCCCACAAAACTGGTTGTTAAGAAATTTGAATCCTACCCCTCCCTCTTTGTGTGTGTGTGTGTGTGCGTGTGTGTGTGTGCGTGTGTGTGAGAGAGAGAGAGACAGAGAGAGTGGTTAGATCAGATTTCTCTCTCTCTCTCTCTCTCTCTCCCACCAATGTCAGCAAGCCACCGTCAGTCCAAATCCATATTAGTGGTCCCCGGGATTTAAAATTATGAGTTTGGTGGTCCATGAGGTCCAAAAGGTTGGCGACCCCTGCTCTAAACAAAGGCATAAAGCACAGGAAAGAGTGGGGGCAGGCGGGCGGGCCTTTTCCTCATTGCAGAATCCCACCCCTGGTCCTACTGAAATGACTGGCAAGTCCTACTCATTGTAATGTATTGCCCAGATGAGCTTCCCACTTCACTCACTGCAAGAAACAGAGGTGGCTGTGATGGAGGTGACACAAACATTTTAAAAAATTTCTTATGTGGGCAATAAATAACAGCAGAGAAATCTTTCAGGAGCTTTTGTAATTCCATGTTTTATTGCAGTGCTTAAATCAAATCCTCCCCAGCTGGAAAAGAATGAGACAAAGCTCTAGAAAAACAGGAGTTGAGCTATTTTCAGCCATGAGTCTGGAGTGAGACATCCAGGATCTGTTTTGAACAGGAGGTGGAGAGGACAGAGAGTGAGATTGACAAGATACATGTGCAAATATCTCTGGCGTCTTACCAAAATGGGTATGAAACGCCTGGCAATGGTTTGCTCAGCAGCTGGACATTTGGAAGAGTATCGAGTGTTGGGCTTTTCTATGCCTGGGAAAAGGATGGGGTCGGGGTAGAGAAAATCAAAAGTTGGGAGGGACTAGAGAGAAGGTAAATGCTACTCTCAGCAATGGACAAGTAGCTCCTCTAAGAGCTGGAGATTTATTTTGCAACCAAGGGGTTTGTCACACACACACACAAAAGGGGTAGTGAGGTGATGGGAGCCGAAGAGAAAGAAGAGGTGCTTGTAACTCTCTCTGGAGGAGGCCCCTGGGGCTTCCGCTTACAGGGAGGCTCTGAACAGGACAGACCCCTCCGAGTATCCAAGGTAGGACCTTCTAGCTCTCTGGAGTGGACACAGACACTCTGGGGAAAGTAGATGGGAATCTATTTGCTCCATTCCAAGTCATTTATTTTCAAGACTGCAACAGTCTTCCTTGGAGTTTAAATATCTGTGCTTGCTCTTCATGCAAATTATTCTAAATTTCAAATAAATATGTTGTTGCCGAAGTCCATGTGATCTCTGCAAGCAGAATTTTTATTCCCGTGCTAGTAATTTTGTTAACTGAAACAGCACATTTAAAAATGTAATCTTCAAAGACTGGAAGTAATGTGCTAAATAAGAATCCATAATTTACTGTTCCCCAAACTGATATTTTTAAATTTTATTGTAAAATTTATTTATCATTTTTTTCCAATATCAGGTAAATTTAATTACAAATACAGTACAACTTCTGTTAAAAAACGATAGATGGCAAGTAATATTTTAAAGTATTTTGCAATTTTTCTTATGCAGAGGGGATTACCTCTTTCAAGTATTGTCTCTGTAATGAGTACATCTTCCAAATCCATAATTCAAAATTTAAAGCAATATTTTACGCATATACATTTTCCAGCTCAAATTCGGGCATTTAAGCTACCAGGTTTTTAAAAAATTGGGTCAAAAATACACAAGCCATGCATGGTAATTAGGATATGAAAAGTGTTGAAAACAAAAATTGAATTTTTAAAAAGGCAGTATTAATGTTGCTTGAATTCCAGAGTCCTTTGGTCCTCACCAGTGAAATAAAAATGTTGAGAACTTAGTGATGAGTTTGTACCCTGAATGTTGTTTAGGAAAGTGATAATCCTTGAGAACTTTTAAACTGGATCTGTATCTGCCATAGAATCAAATTAATCTGTATGCATATACTACTGTATATCCACATTGTCCTAAAATTAAACCACTCTGAAACCAATGCACTTTAAAAATCTTGTCTTATAAAAGTGAATTGTTTCTAACAGAACCCATGGTGATGGAATAATATTAGTTATATCAGAGTTGCTGTCTAATATTTTCTCTTCTGTAAAGTATCAGATGATTTGTCAGAAATGAATATCTCAAGTGTATTTTATTCTCATATTGCTTTTCTGTCTATGAATCTACAGAAGCTGCCAACAGCAGATTTGTAGATCTATTTAAATTGGTAATAAACATGCAAACAATCTACAGCCTGTACTAAAATCATTACCGGTAAGATCCTTAGGAAATACACATTAAACATTGTAACACAAACTTGTCTGTAACAACTGGCCAAAGAATACTTCCACTACTGTTCTCTAATGTCTGTCACCTAATTTCAGAACTGAAATGAAGCTGAGCATAAATGAACTGTTCTCACCATTTTAGTTATGTGGATGTGATAGTCCTTTTCTTCTGAGAATTAACAGCTCACCAAAAACTGGCAACCAATTAGAAGGTTCTTTTTTGGCAAAAGGTCAGTGGAGATATCTCTGCCAATTTAAGGTATAACCATTGCCAATAAGCAAGGGCCTCCTCATATCTCCTTAGTTTCAAGTCAAAAAACCCACCATACACATTTTTCTCTCCCCATGAACAAAAGCCCAAAAACAAATGTGAATTATCTCATGGGTCCATCATAGTTTGTATAACTTAGCTTAATCCCATTTTAGGTGTTTCTTATCCGCCTTGCCATGATGATGAGAGAAAGTAGAAGTCAGGATGAGTTGGGGCTTACAGACTGAACTATTTATAGCTGTTGTCCTACTTCATTTATGAAATTTAAGTTAAAGTTATAATTGTTATTGAATTGTAAATGTCTTGTTGCTTCTCCTTTTCCCATCTTTTTTTACTGCAGTATTTTTTTTACTTTATTTACATAAAGTAAAACAAATAAGATAACCCTTTTTGTGCAAATATGGGTAGGAAGTATACATTGTCCTATTTAGGTGTAGGATTGAGGAGTGGAAGTTGTGAAGGCAATATAGTGAAAATCTACTTGCAGAAGCCGTTTGTTGCAACCATTAACCAGTCCAGAATTAACACCAGGAATAGTCAGGCTCTTTGAGGCAAATCTGCCAGACAAAGGTAAGTCTAGGGGTCCAGGCAGAAAAGAATCCTGTGCAAAAATGTCTGCCAGGCAATTACAATTCAGGGTTAAATTGCACACCCTAACAATGGGATGACTGCTCTCAAACAAGAAGCTGCTGCTCTCTCATCTTCTCAGCTGCAAAGGCAGATCAAGTTGCCCTTTAGCTCCCTTAATGTCTTTCTCTTGGAACCGAGCACTTCAGCGCTCAGTGACCACCTGCTGTTGCTGCTGTTGCTATCATCTGCTTAGCTGTTTCTTCTCCTTCTCCCCTCTGCTCAAGGGACTGGTTGAGGCTCAGTGCCGGCCTGGTCTTTTAGAGACAAGGTTTCCATAGAGTATTTCAGTCTCTCTTCCCATCCAAGGAGTCTTCCATGATGCTTAAGAGATCATGGGAAGGAAAATGTTTCACATTATCTGGGCCTTGGGTTTGACATAGCATGCTAATCCTGACAAAGTTTTGCCCTTTTTTCTGAGTTTGGCATGACACATGGGATTAATCAAACACCACAACAAATTAAACTGAAATATGGTTGGCTAGTTTGTGGCTTAGTGTTATGTGAAAATAGCCTGGCTTAATTTTTACTCTTGGTTTGTTCCATGTAATTTTGTCACCTTCCCCCCCCCCCCAAATTTTAAAATATAAGTAAAAGATCTTTCACTCTAACCTTAAAAGTTTCCAGTTTGCTTCTTGTCACAGTAGCTTTTTATATCTCTGCAGCCAATCACCTTTTTCACAGAAATACATACGGCATTTGCTCATTTTCAAATGGAGGTGAAGTTCAAAGCACAGAACACAAATTTTCTCTTTTAAAACTATATTTTCCTGTTCTTAAAAAATGAGAGATACTATGGAAGAGCCTGAATAGGAAGCAAAAGGGTAGATTAAAAACCAAACACAAATCCATAATTCTCTCATTTAAAATTACCTTTTCAAAACACAATATCTTTCACTCAAAGCCTACTATTCAAAAACATAATATCTTTCACTCTTCTACTATTTTATAGCCAGAGAAAGACCTACCTGCCCTCTTTTCTCCTCTGTTTTAGGTTACCCCAAGGTTTTGTTATTTGTAAGAAGTAGTCTCTGAGGCGAGGTTGAGCACACATGACTTCATTCATGGGTCCATGAGGCCTTCCTGGCACTTGCTCTCTCCTTTTCTCCAGCTGAACTTCCTGTACAAGATGAAACTCTGTTATACACCTGGATGGCATTTGACCTAATCCTCTCTGTCTTGTGCTGCACTATGTCATGGATGTGCATTTGTTGTTAGTTGCGAAGTCGTGTCCGATTCACCGCGACCTCAAGGACAATGTTCCTCAAGGCCTTCCTGTCCTCTACCATCCTCTGGAGTCCATTGAAGCTCAGGCCTGCTGCTTCAGTGACTCCCACCAGCCTCCTCCTTCTCTGATGTCCTCCTCCTCCTCTTCCTCCTCCTCCTCCTTCTTCTTTTGCCTCAATCTTTCCCAGCATTCTTCTCCAGTGAGTCCTTCTCACTAGGTGGCCAAAGTATTTGAGTTTCATCTTCAGGATCTGGCCTTCTGAAAAGTAGTCAGGGTTGATCTCCTCTAGGACTGACCGGTTGGGTTGCCTTGCAGTCCAAGGGACTCGCGAAGACTTCTCCAGCACCACAGTTCAAAGGCTTCAATTCTTTGGCGCTCAGCCTTTCTTATGGTCCAACTTTCACAGCCATATACTACAACTGGGAAAACCCTAGCCTTGACTATACACACTTTTGTTGGCAGGGTGATGTCTCTACAACTTTTAATTTATTGGCTGCAGTTTCCATCTGTGGTGATCTTCGAGCCCAGGAAAATAAAATCTGTCTCTACTTTCATTTCTTCCCCATCTATTTGCCAGGAATTGAGAGGGCCAGATGCCATGATCTTAGTTTTCTTAATGTTGAGTTTCAAGCCAATGTTTGCACTTTCCTTCTTCACCCGCATCAAGAGGCTCTTAAGAGGAACTAAAGTTCCTCTTCACTTTCTGCCATTAGAGTGGTATCATCTGCATATCTGAGGTTGTTGATATTTCTCCTGGAAATCTTAATTCCAACTTTTGATTGATCTAGTCCTGCCTTTCTCATGATGTGCTCTGCATATAAGTGAAATTGGCTGGATGACAGTCTACAGCCTTGCCGGACTCCTTTCCCAATTTTGAACCAATCAGTGGTTCTGTGTCCAGTTCTCACTGTTGCTTCTTGACTTGCATATAGGTTTCTCAAGAGGCAAATAAGATGGTCTGGTACTCCCATCTCTTTGAGAACTTGCCACAATTTGTTGTGATCCACACAATCAAAAGCTTTAGCACAGTCAATGAAGCAGAAGTTTTTCTGGAACTCCCTAGCTTTCTCCATGATCCAGCATATGTTGGCAATTTGATCTCTAGTTCATCTGCCTCTTCGACATCCTTCCTGTACTTCTGGTAGTTCTCAATCCAAATACTGCTGGAGCCTAGCTTGTAGGATTTTAAGCATAACTTTACTAGCATATGAAATGAGTGCAATGATGCATTAGTTTGAACATTCTTTGGCATTGCCTTTCTTTGGAATTGGAATGTAAACTGACCTTTTCCAATCCTGTAGTCGCAGTTGAGTTTTCCAAATTTGCTGGCAAATTGAGTGTAGCACTTTTACTGCATTGTTTTTTAAGATTTTGAATAGTTCAGCTGGAATACTATCACCTCGACTAGCTTTGTTGTTGCTCAGATTTCCTAAGACCCATTTGATGTCAGATTCTAGGACGTCAGATTCTAGCAGAATCCAGCATGGACTTAACAAGAACAGCCCCTGCAAGGCAATTTTTAATAATTATTTAATTAAAAAAAAAACATTACAATTAACATTCCTTCAAAAACATTGGTAATTAGTTTTTTGGACAATATATTTAAAGCCCCTTCACGATAAAGCAAACATGATACAGGACAGGATCAAGATTGAGGAGGATTTTTAACAAGCTGGAACCAACAAGATGACCTATACATCAATGGGTTAAGAAAAATCAAAGGGACAAGTATATAAGACCAAAGGAAAAAGGAACTACACTGGGCAGCCATACTTACAAAAGGATGTGGATGATTGAGGGCAGGGGTGTCAAAGTCACGTCATCACAGTAGCATATCAGGACTTTTTTCCCTTATTAAACCTTGTTAAACCAACACGTGATGCATCTGACCCGCGGCCCTGAAGTTTGACAGCCCTGACTTAGGGGAATCACAAACTGAACATGAGCATGTATAATGCAGCTGAAAAAAATGGCAGTTCCAGGCTTAAGGGAAGTCTTTGACCACAATAGAGCCCCAAATTTCCATTGGTAAACAAGATAGCCGTTAACTGAATTTTGCCCTATTTTACAACCTTTTTTGCAACAGTTAAGTGAATTGCTGCAGTCGTTAAGTGAACTATGCAGTCATTAAGTGAATCTGGCTTCCCCTATTGACTTTGCTTGTCAGAAGCTAGCTGGGAAGGTTATGAATTGCGATTGCTTGACCCCAGAACAATGCAACTGTCATAAATATATGTCTGTTGCTAAGCCCCCAAATTCTGATCACGTGGCCATGGCGATTCTACAACAATTATAAAGTGTGAAAATTGCCATTGTAACTTCAAATAATTACTAAACAAATGGTTGTAAGTCAAGGACTACCTGTATTGGCAGAAGAACAGGATCAAGATCTGTAGAAATTATTGTTCTTCTCTATTCATGTTGATTAGGCTACACTTGCAATATTTGTTTTGTCCATTTCTGGATAAATTGATTACAGAGTTGGAACTTGGAAGGGACCTTGTAGGTCATCTACTCCAACACCCCCTGCCCAAGCAGGAGACCCTACACCATTTCTAACAAATGGCAGTCCAATCTCTTCTTGAAAGCATCCAGTGATGAAGCTCCCACAACTTCCGAAAGCAACTTCTGTTCCATCGGTTGATTGTTCTCACTGTCAGAAAATTTATCCTTATTTGTAGGTTGAATTTCTCCTTGATCAGTTTCTATCCATTATTCATGGTCTGGCCTTCAGGTGCCTTGGAAAATAGCTTGATCCCCACCTCTCTGTCGCAGCCCCTCAAATATTGGAAGGCTGCTATTATGTCTCCCCTGGTCCTTCTCTTCACTTAACTAGCCATGCCCAGTTCCTGTAACTGTTCTTCGTATGTTTTAGCCTCCAGTCCCCTAATCATCCTGGTTGCTCTTCCCTGCACTCTTTCTAGAGTCTCAATATCTTTTTACAGCGTGGTGACCAAAACTGGATGCACTATGCTAGGTGTGGTCTTACTAAGGCTTTAGTGTGTGTGTGTGTGTGTGTGTATGGTATTCAGCTTTGTTTGGGTATTTTGGGTATTCATCCTGATTGGTTGGGAGTCTTGGTCTGTGTTTATTGGTCTTGAAGTTTGCTGTGTTCTGTTTGATTGATGTTTCTAATATCTTCTGTCTGTTTTGTAACGTTTGTTTTATCTTTTTTGTCCAAAATGTCGCTACAACTTTAAAACCACAACTATAATGACGTGGGAAAATACCCGAACAAAGCTGAATACCATACATATAAATACCCGCGAAAATATATATATATATATATATATATATATATATATATATATATATATATATATAAAGTTTTCGCGGGTACTTCCATGTATGGTATTCAGCTTTGTTCGGGTATTTTCCCACGTCATTATAGTTGTGCTTTTAAAGTTGTAGCAACGTTTCGGCAGAATTTCATCTGCCATCATCAGGCTTTTGTATTGTGTTCATCTTGTGTTCTGTATTGTGTTCATCTTCAATACAGAAGCCTGAGGATGGCAGATGAGATTCTGCCAAAACTTTGCTACAGCTTTAAAAGCACAACTATAATGACGTGGGAAAATACCCGAACAAAGCTGAATAACATACATGTAAGTACCCATGAAAACTTAAGAAAACAAATGTATGTATGTATGTATATATGTATGTAGGTCTAGGTGTGTTCGGGTCTTTTCCCATGTAAGATTAACAGTATCTTGGCGATGTTTCGGCGAGGTCCCACTCACTATCATCAGGCTGGTACTTTCGGCTTCGTGCCAGTGCAAGCAGGAAAGCACCAGCCTGAGGATGGCGAGTGGGACCTCGCCGAAACGTCGCCAAGATACTGTTAATCTTACATGGGAAAAGACCCGAACACACCTAGACCTACATACCTGTACCCGTGAAAATCTATGAAAACAAATATATATACATATGTCTGTATATGTCTGTATGTCTGTATGTATAATGTGTATATATATATGTGTGTGTGTGTGTATGTATATATATTTGTAATCAAGACTATATAATCAAGACTCACTTGGTCTTGATTATATCCCTTTGTTAATGCAATTTAGGATTGTGTTGGCTTTTTTGGCTGCCACCACACACTGCTGGGTCTTACTGGAGCACCTCCAGAGGAGAACAAAAATCACAAGGGCTCTAGGAATATATTTACGTGTGTATATTAGGACCAGGTGGGAATCTTGCACACATCTAGCTTTGAGAAATATTTCCTGACCCAAATGGCTTGCCCATTGAGAGAGATAGAATGCCATGCTATTTGTCAATTGTATTATTGTCTAGTCATGGTTATTATACATAATTGTCACTAGGTGGATAATTTCTTTTGGTTAAATTTATTTCCAATACCTTCTCTGCTCCCCTCATGAATCAGAAGGCAGATTCTGGAGGATTGATTCAGCAAAGCCCAAAATATCAGCTCATTCTGTATAAGCCAAAGCACAAATTGCAAAATTTAGAAAGCAAGTATTTTGCTTTTCATTTGGCTGTTTAAAGAGTGGTGTTAATCTTGTACAGTTTCTTTCAGTTTTTTTATTCTCTGGCTGCTCACCTCATTATGTTATCTACTTAGTCACTGTTAAGTACTGAGCGTGGGCGCGAACAATGGAGACGAGCCGGTGAAACAGTGAACTCCAACTCTTTATTTACATGGTGTGTCAGCTCAAACTCGATAGCTGCTACAGCCTTCCTTATATAGGCAACATTATATATTCAACCAATGAAAACCAGGGAGCGCTAGCTCCATTAATCAATCAGGGAGGCTCGTTAATGGCCAATCAGATGCTCCTGAACGGACCAATCCGATCCTGCCATTAACAGCCAATCAGAAGTGCAGGGCCAGAACCCTGCACTTGACTTCAAGCTCTTGATAACTTTATTAACACTTTATTCATTCACAACACCCCTTCCCCCTGGGTTCCGTTTACGGGGTGCGGTTATATAGTCCTTGAGGTAGGACGGTTGTTTTGTTAGTCTGTTAGATTTTCGTTGTGCACCCGGTATTTGGCTGCACTCTTGTTGAGGTAGAGCATTGTTTGGTGAAAGGGGTGCCTCTGACTAAGTTCAAATTTTTGTTGCCACCAACATCTTCGGTATCACCATGAGGCGAGTTCACTCCCATCCCTAATTCCTCTTCACGTGTTTCCGTTCCGCTATCGTTTCTTTCAAAAAGGTTTTCCGCTAATTCAAGTTCATCTTCCAGTGTATCTCCTCCCCCCTCAGTTTGGTCATCAGGGGACTCGGAGATCCCTGACTGCAACCTTGATCGTAGTTGATCGATATGGCGCTTCCATAGTCTATCATCGCGGCATTGTACGAGGTATGATCTAGGGCCGGTTACACAGACTACAGTCGCTTTGACCCACAACGGATCGCCCGACAAGTTTTTAGCGAATACCAAGTCGCCTTCCTGGAAGGTACGGCATCGCCCCCTAGATCCGTGTGGTTTCTCAGGTTCGTACGATGGGTGTAACTGGTCGAGGTGGGAGCGGAGCTTTCGTCCCATTAGCAACTCGGCGGGAGTTTTGTTGGTGACGCTATGCGGAGTGATATACTGTAAGAAGAGGATCCAGTTTATTTTTTCTTCGATGTTGTCATAGTCCATTTTTGTAAGGTTTTTTTTGACGAATTGTACCATGCGCTCAGCCCTTCCGTTGGCCACAGGATGTGCAGGTGAAGTCAGCACATGTTGAATACCGCGGTCCGCCAGGTACTGTTCAAAAGACAGCGTGGTAAATTGGGGCCCATTGTCGGATACCAGAACGTCTGGTAATCCGTGGGTTGCAAACAGTCTGTCCAGTTTCTTAAGAACCGCTTCGGTTGTTGTGTTCTTCATTTGGTGGATTTCGAGCCAGTTCGAGTAGGCATCCACAGTTAACAAGAATGTGTGGCCTTTGGTCGGCCCTGCAAAGTCCAGATGGATACAGGACCAGGGTCCCCGCGGTGTTTCCCATTCGGTTGGGATTGCTTTTGATGGGGCGTTGCTTACTTCTTGGCATTTTTGATAAGCTTTAACCCAAGTCTCGATTTGCTTGTCGATGCCTGGCCACCACGCATAGCTTCGTGCGAGGGCTTTCATGCGCACAATGCCGGGGAGGCCATCGTGCAAGGTTCTCAGTACTGCTTGTTGTAGTCGCTCTGGGACAACGACTCTATCGCCCCAGATAATGCAGCCCTTTTGTGAAAACAACTCTGTTTGTTGACTTTTGAATGGGGCGAAGTCATCAGGTACTTGGTCCAATGGCCATCCGCGTTCCACCCAACTGAGGACTCATGCTAAGGTGGGGTCGCGTTTTGTTTCTATCGCGATATCTCGGGCTGTTAATGGTGGTGTGTGCAGTGCCTCGATCTACAACGTTGTCACTGTAGGCGCGGGGTCGTCGATGGTCTCTGGAAGCAGTGCTCAGCTCAATGCGTCGGCATGGGGAATGGCCTTCCCCGGGCGGTGTTGCAGCCGATAATTATAAGCAGCTAAGAATTCTGACCAGCGAGTCATTCTGGGAGATAATATGTAGGGGGTTGGCTTATCTCCCGCTATTATTCCCAGCAAAAGTTTGTGGTCAGTCACTATAGTAAACGCCCAGCCGTAAACATACTCATGAAATCTCTTGACAGCAGATACAATAGCCAGGGCTTCTTTATCAATTTGACTATAATTTTGCTCTGTTTTTGAAAGCGTCTTTGAGAAATAGGCAACAGGGGCTTTGCTACCATTAGGCAAAACGTGACTCAAAATAGCGCCTACTCCAAAAGGCGATGCATAACACGTGATCGTTAACGGCAAAGTTTCATTGTACTGCATCAGTACAGCGTCAGAAGTCAGTAGTTTTTTTACATTCCGGAACGCCTGCTCTTCTCTATGTCCCCATACCCAAATTGCTTTTTTGTCCAATAACTGATGTAGGGCTTCAGCTACAGTGGCTTTGTGCAGCAGGAATACGTTATAAAAATTGATAAGGCTTAAAAACGCCTGGAGGTCGGCCTTATTCCGTGGTTTGGGAGCATTTTTTATTGCTCTCAATTTGCTATCAGTAGGGTGAATGCCCTGACTGTCAATTAAATACCCTAAAAATTCGACACGATCTGTACACAATTTACACTTATTTTTCTTCACTTTAAGACCTGCGTCTTTGAATTTTTGGAGGACCATTCTCAGGCGATCCCGTAAAATTTTTGAAGTAGGGGCAGTGATCAACACATCATCAAAATATGGGACAACACTTTTAATCCCTTGTAACAGTCTTTCCATCAAGCTCTGAAAGATCCCCGGGGCTACGCTCACTCCGAATTGGAGTTGGGTACATTTAAAGGCACCTCGGTGCATCACGATCATTTGTGCCTGTGCCATTTTTTCATCTACCGGCAGCTGTTGATATGCCTGAGCTAAGTCTAGTTTAGCGAAGACTTTTCTGCCCCCCAGGGAATGGAGGAGGTACTGCACCACCGGTACCGGATACACATTTTGCTGCAGGGCGTGGTTCAGGGTGGCTCAGTAGTCCCCACAAATTCTTATTGATCCATCCGGCTTAATGGGTGTCACGATTGGGGTCTCCCAGGGAGAGTGATTGGTTGGCTCTAACACACCCTGGGCTATTAACTTATCAAGCTGCTTGTCAATCTTTGGTTTAACGGCAAATGGAACCCGACGAGGCTTAAGGCGGATGGGAGCTACTTTTGGATTAAGGTTAAATGATATTGGGGTCCCCTTGTACTCGCCTAGTTTTTCTGCAAAGACGTCCTTGAATTCTTGGACGAGGTCCTCCTCCCAGTCGCTGCTGCCGATGAATGCCTGCCACTTCAATGCCAAGTGGTGCAAACCATTGGAGGCCTAACAGGCTAGGCCGGTCCTTATCGATCACAGTCAAGGGTAGGTATGCTGTACGGTTTTTGAACGAGACCCGGACTCGACTGGATCCTACGACTGGAATCCGGTTCCCCTGATCGTCTTTCAGTATGAGTCTTTGGAAATGGAGGTCTTGTCACCGGACAGTTGGGATGAGTTGCTTGAGGGTCTTCCAGGAAACCATCGAGAGAGACAATCCCGAGTCGACTTCCATTAGGCAGGGCTGATTTTCAATGGCCACTTTAACTCAGATTTTTTGGGCATCCAAGGAGGAGGCGTGACCGATAGTGATAGTTTGGTGAGCCTCTTCTTACTTCATGAGGTGGTTTAGGGTTCTATTTCTGTAGGAGTGGTTGTTCCATTGGTGGTTCACTGGTTCTTGCCTTACAAGACGATTTCCTGTCAGTTGGCGATAGTTAGCCCCTTTCAAGGGCTGGCTGGGTCCTAGGAGACTTCTACAGACCCGTCCGATTTGGCCTCGTTTCCCGCACTCATGGCAGAGCGTGTCACGGAATTTGCATTCGGACCTGGGGTGGCTTGCCCCACAACCAGCGCATGTGTGTTGGGACTTCTGGTAATGGTCCCGTTCGGACCGCAGTCGATGGACCTCTTCTTCGTCACTGTCTGACGACGAAGAGAGGTCCTTGTGGTGGGCCATCAAAAGCTGTCCTTCTGACGTGGGTGAGATGTCGCCAGTCGATTGGTGAACCGGAGCATGGTTGCGGTGCATTTGGGCAGCCGACTTCCTGGTTGCTTCTGCTGCAGTAGCATCTGCGATGGCATCTGCAAGGCTGATGTTGCCTTTCGCCATCAGCTTGCTTTGCACGTCCAGTGCATCTAGTTCCAGAATTATTCGGTCTCTCAAGGCCTCTTCCAGATCAGCGAATCCGCACAGGCCTCCCAGGTTTCGGAGATCTGCGACGAAATCTGCAACGCTCTCTCCTTTCCGCTGATCTCTCTGGTAAAATTCGTGCCGCTGTACGAGGGTTGGCACGGTCGGTGCATAGTGGGCTCTCAGTAGGGGTTTGAGGACATCCCAGTCCATAGACTTTACTTCTGCAGGTTTTGCTAGCGCCTTGGCCATCTTGAATACGGTCAGCCCACAATGCGTTAGGAATACCTCCCGTTTCTTCCCAGTCGTGGCATCCTTCAAATTGTTGGTTTCCAAGAACATTTGTAAATGATCCATATAGGAGTCCCAGTCTTCTTGCGCTGGGTCGAATGGAGCGGGTGGTATGATGCCGCCGGACATCTTTCCGTCGTTGTGCGTTGCAACCATGTGTTCAGCTATCTTCTTTGTTGTTCAGTCAGCTCTGACGTCTCCACATCCCACCTTCATCACCAGTGTTAAGTATTGAGCGTGGGTGTGAAGAATGGAGACGAGCCGGTGAAACAGTGAACTTCAACTCTTTATTTACATGGTGTGTCAGCTCAAACTCGATGGCTGCTACAGCCTTCCTTATATAGGCAACTTATTATATATTCAACCAATGAAAACCAGGGAGCCCTAGCTCCATTAACCAATCAGGGAGGCTCGTTAATGGCCAATCAGATTCTCCTGAACGGACCAATCTGATCTCGCCATTTAACGGCCAATCAGAAGTGCAGGGCCAGAACCCTGCACTTGACTTCAAGCTCTTGATAACTTTATTAACACTTTATTCATTCACAACAGTCACACCTGAGTCTCTTGTGGAAGACCTTGGCAGATGATTAATGGTATCTATTGTAAGGATATAAAACAACAGGAAATTATTAAGTTTCAGACAGATACGTAAATAAAGCAGACAGAAACATAGAAATAAGACTCAGGGAAGGAATCTTCTGTTAGATTTATATCAAAATATTTATATCAAAGAGACTATCAAATATTTATATCAAATATATTCTTTTCTTGACATTCATATCAAGAAATTTTATGTCCTGGGCTCCATTTATTTATTTCAGGGTATCAATCCCAGGGATCTTCCTTGCCTGGGGATACACATGCTGTCTGGCTTTGGGGCATTTCAGTCTTAATCAGTCCCATTCCTGGCGTAGCCATATCATGCTTTTGAGACCTGGATGCTCTTCCCAGAAAGTTAGGAAGAAAGGGGGAAAAGGCGGAAGGACCTGCAGTTGGGAGGAGAGCCAGGAGGAGAGCTTCTTGCTCTGCTGCTTGATCTATGGTTTCATGTTCTCATTCCACATTTTTTACAAATGTTAAAGGCAGGGGAAGGGCAAAGACTGAGAAAGGCCAGGGTGGTGGCACTTGTGCTAATAGATGCAGCAGATGGAATGGGCTATGGCTATTTTAAGATTGCAGCAGGAGCTGGACCCCAGAGGGTGATCAAAGTCCAACAAATTCCAAGCCAGGTCATAGCTCCCAAAACAGATACTTTCCCTTTTGTCTCCATTTTAAACTGATAAGAACACTTTTGTTGTAGAGACACTCAGGACTGTGCCAAATGTGAAGCTGAACTCTTGTTAAGGAACCAATTGCCTTCCATTTAATTAATAGCTATGTGGGTGGTGATTTTTAATAGGGACTACCGTGTAGGAGATGGTGTAATCTACATTACTGGTCCTGCAATCCAAATTACAATTACTCCAAGTTGTTATTAATTAAAGAAAGTTGAATGTCTTAATGGCTCTCTGCATCTTTAATTATCACTTTAAACTTGATTGATTAATTGACTTTCCAGTCCTATTGTATCAATTGTGGTTTCTTCATTATACTTCCTAATCAGAACATAGAGTAAAAGGTTTGGAAGGGACTGTGGAAGTCTTCTAGTCTAACCCCCTATTTGAACAGGATACCCAATACCAGTCTGGATAAACAGTTGTTCAATTTCTTCTTTAAAATTTTCAGTGATCCAGTATCCACAACTTCTGGAGGCAACCTGTTCCACTGATTAATTCTTCTGTCAGGAAATTCTCCTTAATTCTAAACTGGATCTTGTTAAGTTTCCATCCATTACTTTTTGTCCTGCCCTCGGGTGCTTTGGGCAATGGGTTGCCCCCTCTTCTTTCTAACAGCATCTCAAACATTGGAAGACTGCTATCATGTCACCCCTAGTCTCTCTCTTTATTAGACTAGCATACCAAGTGCCTGCAACCATTCATCATATGTTTCAGCGTCCAGTCCCCTAAATCAACTTTGCTGCTCTTCTCAGCACTCTTTCCAAAGCCTCAGCATCTTTTTGTATTGTGGTGACCAGAACTGGATGCAGTATTCCAAGTATGGCCTCAATAGTGCAATATAAAATGATGTTATCACTTCATGTGAACTTGAAATTATCCCTTTGTTGATGCAGCCTAGGGCTGCATTGGCTTTTTTTGGCAACCGTGTCACACTGCTGGGTCCACTTGTGGTGGTCTTCTAGGATGTCTAGGTGAGTGCACTGATAATGTTACCTTGTTTGGGTAATGAAAACAATCAAGCTCAGAGAACACCAAGGACCCTTCATTTCAACCCTGAGCTACAAATATTTTGCTATATTCTCCTTTCACTGTTACTGCTGTTGAGCCAGGTTCCATCCATTCTATACCTGTGCATTTAGTTTTTCTTGCCTAAGTGTCAAACCTTACTTTTCTCACCACTGAATTACATTTTGCTGTAATAGGGTAGGGCCCAGAATTCAAGTCTGTTAAGATCCTTCTGAATCTTGAATCTATCTTCTAAAATTTTGGATATTCTCTCCAACTTGGTAAATTTGATGAGTTCAACATTTGTAATTTGTGTTTTTAACCTTACTTCAGCCAACTGCCTTTCTAAAGGCTTTTGTTAATAGCATTTGTTAATAGAATTTGTTGTCAGGACTTCTATTAGTGCTTGGCATTTTGGAAGTATAGATTTGGGAAAGTGATTTGGGGATTTTCCGACATTAGCCCAATAATGTCCGGGCTGCAAAAATCCAATAAATAATGGCAAAGCTTTAGCGATTTCCCTATCCTTATGCTGCCCTATACAGGTAAAGGTATGACGCCCAACTATTTTGTGAGATTACCCTGTCTCAGATGGTCAGACCATCAGAGTTCACTTTCTTGGGATGTTCTCTAGCAACATGACTCTGATTAGGTAGGTTTCCCCTAGCAAGAAAACACCAGGCCCACCGTCCATCTGGCCCTGTTCATCCCAGAATTCCAAGTTAGAAATTAGGAAACTGTGTTTTAATCCTGCTTTAGGCATAAAAGTCAGTCGGATGATCTTGCACCAGCCACTATCCCTTAGCCCAATCCATCCTACAGGATTGTTGTGTGCAAAATAGGAAGAAGTGTCAGGTATGGCTCCATTCAAATTCCAACAAAGAAAACCTTAGACTCCAATTTATAGAGAAAAGGACTTTTACTGAAATTGAAGTGGTAACAGGAGAAGAAATACAAGATCTGAGGCAAAAGGCATGGAAATTATACATATAAAGTTATCTCATGTCCCCACCCCCAACAATTCAAACTGGACATCCAATCTGAGGTGTGTATAATATCATGTGGGTACATCCTCAGACATCTGGTATGCCAAGATGGTTGACCTTGGCCTGGAAAGATAAGTGACTGCATTTGTGCAGTAAGCAACAAAGCATCCCAACTTTTACAATTCACACAACTCCACCTCTAGCACCCTTCCCCCCACAAAGCCCAATTATTCCTTCCACCTGTTTCTATGGCAGCCGGAAAGAGTCAAGCAGAAGGCAGAGTCTTGGAGGCAGACAAGAAGATTGATATGTTCAACACCTTGAGTTATTTATAAAAATAATTATATCCCTCTATTAATGCAATTTAGGATTGCATTGGTTTTTTTGGCTGCCACCGTACACTGCTGGCTCATACCAGAGCACCTGCAGAGGAGAACAAACATTATAAATTAAAACAGAATAATTTAAAAAATCCCAAAAACTGTGCCAAGACAGATTCTGGAGGATTGATTCAGCAAAGCTCAAAATGTCAGCTGATTCTGTATAAGCCAAAGCACAAGGTGCAACATGGTACTATTTAGAAAGCAAGTATTTTGCTTTTAGTTTGGCTGTTTAAAAAGTGATGTCAATCTTGCACAGCTTCTTTTAGTTTTTTTATTCTCTGGCTGGTGTTGGCTTTGATGGTGTCTGGGATTTTTTTTGGTGACCTTCTTTCCTTTTAGCTCTGACCATTCTGAGGAGAACTGTATTTTACAGTGAGTTTGATTGCGTGACATGGCTGAAAAAAGGTGTAATTTTGTGATTTTTGCCTTCCAGCGATATGTCTGGTTTTATGTAGTTCCTTGTTTGTCATCTTTGCTGTCCAAGGAATGTACAGGAGCTTCCTCCAACACCACAGCTCTAATGAGTCAATTTTCCTCCTGCCATTTAAAAAGCACTTCAGGGCAAAAGCAAAGACATACCAAATGAGAATTGTTCAAAGGTTATTTACTTGACTTTGATCATATCTTTCAGCTCTAGGGGCATTCATTGTCTTTGATTGAATAGCTTTATTACTTCACGAGTCTTACTGTGCCCCTCAGCATGGAAATCATGGTACTTTATGGGTTTATTTTACTTAGGAACAAGACTATATGTAGGCCCATCTTGTTATCAGGAATGACTGCCCATTACATCATTCAAAGGAACATTATTTTTCCTGCCTCTTGTTACAAGCAGCAGGAATATCTAACTACTAAGACTTTCGTATCTGTAACCTTTAATTGGGCAAAACAGTGCATCACAGGGCAACAGTTTTTGAACCAAAATACCTCAAGTGGACCAACTTATAGAATGCTTCCATGACTCAGTGTATCCATGACTCCAGTGGAATTGAAAGTTAGCAAATTTTACAAAACATTTTAAAAAATACCATAAAAAAGTTAATTACATAATATAAATGTCATAAATTGTACCCTCTGGTCAACTTGTTCAACCATTGATGTTGACTGTTCAACTTTCTATTCTTTTTTTTAATCATTTTTCTTTTATTATATAAAATACAAATAAGAAAATAGGAAATTAAGGGAGGGAAAGGGAGCAGGGAGAAGTGGGTGTGAGATACAAGGGGAAAGAGAAAAGGAAAGAAAAGAGCATTGACTTCCAACTCTTCTTAGCACAGTACAAGATAAACATACTCCAACTTTTTGCTTTTACACATTAATATATAACTAGCCATTCCTATAACATCAAATCTTTCTAATCAACAAGACCAAAGTCAAAGTTTCAGTTTTTTTCTTCACAAGCACAGATTCCAGAAGTGATATCCAAATAAGAATATATTTTCCTCTTCGAATAAAATAATCAATTTAACCATTCCTGCTTTATTTTCCTTACTATAGAAATAATGTGCATTTCTATTTGCACCTAGTAATCTTTGTAAACTGTCACCATTTTATTTATAAAATGTATTTTCTTCTTTCAAATTCTTTGTCCTTTCTGAAAAAAAGGAAAAAACCCATTTTTTCACCCCTTTTCTCCTTCAAAATACTAAACTTTAAAAAAAATATTTTCTAAAAAAATCTTTCTAAAATCTTTCTAAAAAACTTTCTAATATTTTTTCTTTGACTTTTTAACATATAAGCTTTAAACTTCAGTATTGCATTTAGATCAGAGGTGGTATTCAGCAGGCTCTGACCAGTTCTAAAGAACCGATAAAGGAAATCTTGAGTAGTTCAGAGACCCAGCAAATCCCACCTCTGACTGGAGATTTTACAGTATCCTTCCTCTGCCACGCCCACCAAACCATGCCCATAGAACCGGTAGTAAAAAAAATTGAATCCCACTACTGATTTAGATCCCTCCTTCCAAACTGTCCTGATAGAATTATTTTCTTTTATAAACATCCTTTTTAACATAGTTTTTCTTTGAACTGGTACATCATTTTCATTAACTTTCTCTTAATACTCTCAAATACATTTTCAATAGCTTTTGCCTATTTTAAGAATTACTTTAACATTATATGTAAAAATATATATAAATTCAAATTTTGGGTCAAACCTTTCTTTTAATTGCACGTATCAAGCAGAGAAAAATGCATTCTGATTCCAGTTAACACATTAAATTTAAATCACTCCTTCCAGCTTATCTTCATGGAGTAAAATGTTTTTCTTCTCTGGAAGTTTTATCAAAGATTTAAAGGATTTTATCACGAGATCCTCAACCTTGTTAATGTCCTTAAAGTAAAACTCCCAAATTTGTCTTTTTTCTTGATGCTCTTTCAGTTGTGTTGAGAGGTTTACATTTGAACCATTGTAGTGAAAGTTAATATCCAGTTCTTCTAAAACTGCGATAAACTTTCTGCATTTTCAGTTACTTGTGAAGTTGCCTCAGCAGTTTGATTACATTCCCCGCATAGTTGTATCTCAAAAGTAATTTGAGAGGATTTTTTTATCATCAGAAAACAGCTGGTTAACAAATTGGCATATTTTATTTAGAGCAGTGATCACCAAGCGGTGGGCTGCAGCCCACTTGTGGTCCATGAGAAAATTTTGGTCCACAGAGAAATGTCACCCCCAAAGCAATTAATCCAGGCTGCACGGGAACACAAGGCTGTGCCACCCACATGGCCCGCGGTAACACAAGGCTTGTGTTGCTTGCATTGCAGGGAGGGGAGGGGGAAAAGGGTGGAGGGGGGAACTCACCCCACACACCTCGCCACCTATTCAAAATAATCAGTGTCCCTCTTCTAGCAAAACCTGTAGAACATAAACTCTGTTAATAAAGTAACAATAGGTGAAATATCTTAAGTTCACAACAAACTGAATATTTGGAAGAGACACCTCTCTAATTCACAGGAATATAAAAAAAGGAAAGAGGTCCAGCCCAATCAGACTTGCAAGATTGTGTTATCATTGCCAATCTCAATAAAAGCATTATTTGTCTTCCTGGGGCATTGATTTCTTGATCTGTAAGACTGACAAACTCTCAACGAAACAACCATGTGGGCAACAGTTGTCTTACTCTTGTATACCCCCACATGCTAGGGTACCTCTGCCTTCTATCCGTATTTCTCTGTTGGGTCTCACTGCCTCTCCTGAATGCAATGACCAGTAACATTTTTGTCAATTCAGCTCCTATTTGTGAGTTTTTTAAAAAAATCTGAGTACTTGTTAATGACAACTTTTGCATGTTATATTTCAAAATATTTCAATAGTTAAAATAGCTATCACCAGTAACAGGTTTTAGAACATTGTGTTAGTGGCAACACCTAGACATTATACAACATTATATTTATTTGTTTATTTTCTTGCTCAGATGGAGTTTCCCAAAGTGGCTGATTATGAGGGTAGCCGTGATGCTGTGATGGAAACTCTCACCCATTTTTAAATGTGTGACATAAAAATGGGCAGAGCTTGCACCACACCATCATGGCCACTATATTGATTTTATTTTTATCATACCCTGTAGATATGCCTAACTGGACCTCTGCCCAAAACTCTTTCACCCCCTTTTGAAAAGTTGAGTAAGTAGTGGGGCCACTTCTGGGTTGCTGATCCCTACTTCACTTTTCTTTTTTTAGATTCGCAAGAGAAGTAAAGCATGTCGTGGTGGCCTAAGAGAAAACGATGAACTTGTATCTGTTAATGAAAAGCCATGTGCTGGCCTCTCCCATGCCGCTACCATGCAGATCATCGATTCTTCCAGTAGCACCCTCAGCATTGTTGTTACAAGGTAAGGGAACCTCTTGTGGGGCTGAGTGAAAGATTGATTACTCTAAACCAGGGGTCTCAAACACAATTTACCTGGGGGCCGCTGGAGGCAGAGGCTGGGCCACATAATATTATACTTTATATTATACTTTATATTTATATTATACACTAATATTATACTTTCATATCATGGTGGGGGCCACAGGATATCGTCCTGCGGGCAGCAATTGGTCTGCGGGCTGCGAGAATGAGATCTCTGCTCTAAACCATTGGGATAAATTGAGTATTTTTAACTGGAACAGCACCATTAAATGCTTTTCATAAAGTTCTGGTGGAATCATACCTGATTTCACAAATGTCACCAATTATCTCTCTCCTGCACTCGGGTGAAAGCATGCATGGAAAGCTCACAGTACAAAGCAGTGCCAGGGTTCTGCTCTGATATTTATCATGCATATTTTGCTCAAATGTTCATACCAGAATGAGATCTACAAGACTCTGATGCACAAGCATTCAGACCAGGCTGAAGCCCACTTAGCACAGCATTTCGATAGTCTCTTCTAAGCAGGATGTCAGACTTGTTGTATCAGCTTTCCTAGGCAAAGTTCAAAATAACACCTGGGGTGTCTTTTAAAATCTAGTTGTTGGTACTGTACATTACCAGAGTATCCAGGATGTAGGTCCCTTAATATTGTGGATATTATGGCTGAACTGCAATTCAATGCAATACATTATGTACATTCAGAGTTTTTATCTTCTATATTTCTTATCTTAGAAATGTTGTTAAACTTAACATTTTTTAAACTGTTGTGAATGCATAAGGTTTAATAAAGTTATCTTGAGCTTGGAGTCAAGTGCAGGGTTCTGGCCCTGCACTTCTGATTGGCTGTTAATGGCAGGATCGGATTGGCCCGTTCAGGGGAATCTGATTGGCCATTAACAGGGCATTCGTATTGGTTAAGGGAGCTAGCGCTCCTGGATTGTTATTGGTTAAATAGTTATTGGGTTGCCTATATAAGGAGGGCTATAACTGCCATCGAGTTTGAGCTGTCACCATGTAAATAAAGAGTTGAAGTTCACCGTTCCAGAAGCTCGTCTCCATTCTTTCTCGCCCATGCTCCAAACTTAACATAAACATTACTTGGTGTAACTGCATTGTAACTGCAATTGTATATATATGTGTGTGTATATGTGTGTGTACACACACACACACACACACACACACATACATATATATATGTTTTCTTAAGTTTTCGCGGGTACTTACATGTATGGCATTCAGCTTTGTTCGGGTATTTTCCCACGTCATAGTAGTGGTGCTTTTAAAGTTGTAGCAACGTTTCAGCAGAATCTCATCTGCCATCATCAGGCTTCTGTATAGTGTTTGTCTGTGAGTCAGACTTCTACAGTGGTTTCAGATTTAAATTTGGGGCAGCCTATTGCTGTGACAGAATGGTTTTTTTTTTCATCCTGATTGGTTGAGAGTCTTGGTCTGTGTTTATTGGTCTTGGAGTTTGCTGTGTTCTGCTTCTAATATCTTCTGTCTGTTTTTTTGGCTCTTTTTGTATCTTGATTGGCTGGCAACATTGTGTTACTTTATTGGAGGCCTTTAGTGCAGCTTGGCTCCGGGTAAATGGACGGCTATCATTTGTTAGGAAGCTGGGTTTCATCTGGGTGCCTGGTTGGGGTGTGTTTGAGCTGGAGGTATCAGGGGGGATCTGTTTGTGCCCAGGTGTTTGCCTGGCTTGTGGTGTGGAGATTTTTTTGTTTGTGAGTGCAGGCTTCCAAATAATTGACAGTCTGGTGGAATCATCTCTTCTATTCATGCTTTCAGGTCTTTTTTCAATCTCTATGGCTTTTCTGATAATTCTGTGGCTGGGGTTTTCTATAGTGGCTAGGGTTTTGGTGCCATTGAAGTCGATGCTATGACCTGTGGCTTTCATGTGTTGGACTAGTAAGGAAGTGTGTTGCAGCTTTTTTACTGCATTTTTGTGTTCATCCAGGCGGGTACTTATTCTTCTATTGGTCTGCCCGATGTATGTGGCAGAGCATAATGCACAGGGGACTTCATATATGCCTTGGTTTACCAAGTCAATTTTATCTTTGGGGTTTCTTAGGATGGCTGTTATTTTTCTATCTGTTTTGAAGGCTGTCTTGATGTGATGCCTGTGTAGTATCTTATTGATTTGTCTGTAGTACCTCTTATGTAGGGCAGGACAGCTGTTCTATAGGTCTGTTCATCTTCTAGGTCTCCATTATGTCTCAGTGTTTTTTTTTTTTAATAAAGTTTTATTTGGGTTTACACACAAAATACAAGTAAAACATCTTTTTTGAAAATAGCATGGTCCCAGGTTGAACTTCTTTATATAGACACAAAACTCAATTTCATGCTCCTTTTTGTATTTTATTATCTTATGCTATTTTACATTTTCTATATAGTTTTTCCCCTCTTTTAATTTTCTCAATTTATTTTGATTATCTCATCTCAATTCAAATCATTATATTTATACTTTTGTCTGTTCTGTTTCAATTTCATATTATTTTTTCTCATTAAACAAATTTTCTCCTGTAGTTACTAATTGGAGTATGACACCTTTATATCTTTTAATTACACCCATTCACCTCTTATTTAAACTTCAATATATACCTTAAGTTTATGACCTTCAATATAATACATAATACATAACTTCCAATTGAATTCTGCGTGGTACATTCTTATAATACACACTATATTCTTTTTTAAAAAAGAAAATTTGTAAATATATGTAATTATAAACCCTCATTCCATTCCAGTTCAGTTCTCTCATTAATAATAATTAAAATCTTAACATCTTTAACATTTCTTTTCAATTAAATATTGTACTTCCTTAAAAACACGTATAATCTCCATAATTAATTTTTCCCTTATTTCTCTTCACATATGTTTTATAAATAATTGAATATACCTTTTGTTACATTTATTTATTGACAAGCATTCCACTGAATTACGATAGCTATTTTATCAGACATTTTAATCATACATTGTTTCATATTTTCTAAAATTATTTCTGCTTCTAATATAACCATACTATCTTATGTACCTTTGCAGAATCCCTTTTTCCATTAAGTTTTCATCCATTATCTTTTAATAGGTCCTGTTTCTCTATATTTTGCTTCTGTCCTTTAAAACTTCTTTTCCTTTCTTTCTTCCCACTCATCTTCTCCCTCCCCTTTTTACCCCCTTGTCTCTCTAGTTCCAATTCTCTCTGCTGCATTTCCCTCTTCTGTTGCTTTCTGATTTTATACTTATTTTTCACTCTATTTTGGGGGGGAGTTGTTTTTCCCAATCTTAAATTTTCCATTCTCTTCCCCCCACTTTCTTTTTTCCCCCCATCTAAGATTACTTGTTCATTAAAGATGGCTTCTTCTTTGTCTCAATCTTCTTGTTCTGCAGGCATTTCTTGTTGTTTCTCATAATTCCAAATCTCCATTTCTAAAACTGAAATACGAAGCCAAAAGAACCTCTCCCTTCTTGTGCATCTTCTTTGTACTTTTTAAGTTCCATTTTCAGTTCTTCTAAAAGTGGAGCCATTTTAAACAGTTTTAAACAACCACCCAATTGATTTTAGTCATTCAAAACAATAACCAATAATCCAGAAATCATCAAGTAATCCAGAAGTTGTATCTTCTTATTTCTTTTTCGACTTTCTCTTCCTGGGGTTTTTGTTGCGATATTTCAGTTAGAATGTATCTTTTGGAAGTCTTGTTGAGATTTTGCTGTAAGTTCTTTTTTAATTCCAGTCAGTTTGCTCCCTTCCAGATCCTACCCTTTTATTCTTTTTCTCTCCTTTCCTGTTTTCAAAAGCTTTTAATTATTCAGAAATCTTTATTATCCCTTTGTCTTTTTATTTTCAGCATTAAATGCCTATTGATGTCAAAGTGGAATTTTTTCCAATTTCTTGCTTAAATCTCTTAGCTGTCAGTATAGGAAAAGGAGAAAACCAAATCTTTTCCCTTTTCTCTCTCCTTCGCAGCATTGTTCTTAAGGAACAATGTTATTGATTTTTAACAGTTTCAATTCCAGGGTACCTTATTTGTTGCTTTTACTGTTTGACCCAGTCAACCAAAACTTTCTCTTCTTATCTTCCTCCTGCACATTCTTTTCCGGTCGAGTTCTTCTTTGTGGTGGCCATTTCTGACCACTGCTGCAACCGCCTTCAGGAAAGGGAGTAATGGCCAGCTTGGGAGGAGAGATGCGGCTCTCCTCACCCCTGCAGGCAGTCTCTCCCTTCTTCACCACCTCTACGGGGTTGCTTAGCCCTGAAACCAGCCAGCTCGGGGGGCTCCAGTGGTGAGCATGGATCGAAGCCTCGCAGAGATGAGGTTTCGGTCTGTTGCTGAAGAAGCTCAAACCGGAAGTCTCAGTGTGTTTTTGTGGATCAAGCTGGTGATTTTGCTTTTGTGGAAGCCATTAGCCGTTAGTCTTGTCTGCCAGGCGTTTGGTTCTGGCGATTAGTGTTTTGGCCACGGAGTTTATCTGTGCTGGGTGGTGGTGGGATTGGGCGTTGAGGTAGCGGTTGGTGTATGTTTTCTTCTGGTATATGGTGTGTCCTAGTGCGCCATCTATTTTTTTGTAGATTAGTACATCTAGGAATGGTAGTTTTTTGTTTGTTTCCATTTCCATGGTGAACTTGATTTTGGGGTGTGTGCTGTTTAGGTATGTTAAATATTGTTTAGGTTTTCTTTTCCATGGGGCCAAATCACAAATGTATCATTGATATATCTTAAACATAGTTTGGGTTTGTGGGTGGCATTAGCTAGGGCTCTGGATTCGAATTCTTCTATGAACAGGTTTGCAATGATGGGTGACAGTGGTGATCCCATAGGGGCTCCTTCAATTTGTTTGTATCTTTGTCCTTTTTATATGAAATATGTGTTGGTTGAGCAGTGTTCTGCTAGTTCCATGAGGTGTTTAGCTGGTTGGTATTTATTTTTGATGATTTCAAGAGTTTCTTTTATCAGGACTTGAGTGAATAGTGAAACCACATCGAAACTTACAAGCGATCTTGTTGATCCACATGTAGATCTTTGATCATATCCAAGAAGTGGTGTGAGTTTTGTACATGTGAAGCTGCTGCTTCAGTATGGGGCTGTAGCAGCTTTGCTAAGTGTTTAGCTGGGTTTTGTAGTGTGCTCCTCTGGAGCTGACTAGGAGTCTGAGAGGTATGCCTACTTCATGTATTTTTGGGAGGCCATATAGTTTGGGGCATCTGGATACCACACAGGCATCACATCAAAATGGCCTTCAAAACAGACAGAAAAATAGCAGCCATCCAAAGAAACCCCAAAGATAAAATTGACCTGGTAAACCAAGGCATATATGATGTCCCCTGTGCATCATGCCCTGCTACATACATTGGGCAGACCAATAGAAGAATAAGTACCCGCCTGGATGAACACAAAAATGCAGTAAAAAAAGCTGCAACACACTTCCTCACTAGTCCAACACATGAAAGCCACAGGTCATAGCATCAACTTAAATGGCACCAAAACCCTAGCCACTATAGAAAACCCCAGCCACAGAATTATCAGAGAAGCCATTTAGAAACCAATCAGGATGAAGAAAAAACCATTCTGGCACAGCAGTAGGCTAGCCCCAAATTTAAAACTGAAACGGCTGTGGAAGTCTGACTCACAGACAAACACAAAACAGAAGCCTGATGATGGCAGAAGAGATTCTGCCGAAACGTTGATACAATTTTAAAAGCACAACTATAATGACGTAGGAAAAGACCCGAACAAAGCAGAATACCATATATATATATATGTATATGTATGTGTATGTGTACATGTGTATGTATGTATGTATGTATATATATATATGTTTTCTGAGGTTCTCGCGGGTATTTGTATGTGGCTCTTTGGTTATTCGGGTTTTCTCCAGCGTAAGATTGGAAGTATCTAGGCAACGTTTTGATGAAGTCTCATTCATCATCTTCAGGCTTGGTCTTCAGCTCTGTGCTTCTCAGAGTGATGTGAGCTTGCAGCTGCTTCTTCCTTTCAACTGCTAGTGGGGGTGTGACTTGATTGGGTGAGCTTGGCTGTGTTCTGATTGGGTGAGGATGTGTTCTGATTGGTTGGGGGTTTGGCTGTGTTCTGATTGGTTGGGGGGTTGGCTGTGTTCTGATTGACTGGAGGTTTGTTCTGTTTAGGTGGGGGCTTGGTTGTGCTCAGGTTAGTCTTAGTTGCTGGGGGATTTGAGCTGGTGAGTTGTGATCTTGCTGTTTGGCTTCGAGTTCGTGGTCGTGCTGCATCTTCATGGTGGGGGTCAGTTCCCTTAATCTATGGCTCAGAGGGGTTTGAAGTGGGTAGTGATGCAGCTGCAGTGCGGCTTCTGGTCCGTGGTCATGTCTCATCTTCTATGTGTGAGTGAGTCTGCTTTCTACGTGGAAGTGTGGTGGTGGCATCTTGTGTGGCTCTCAGGGGTGTGGGTCTGGTGTCATTCTTCATGTTAGGTACTCGTCTGTTCATGAGGGCGGGTTTCCAAATGGCTGGTAGGTGGGAGGTATCATCTTGTTTATTCATGCTGTGTGGGCGTTTTTCTATCTCTATGGCTTCTCTGATTATTCTGCTGCTGAAGTGTTCGGTTTTGGCAATAGTTCTGGTATTTTTAAAGTCAATCTCATGTCCTGTGGCTTTGAGGTGTTGGACCAGGGAAGAGGTCGGTTCTTCCTTTTTGATTGAGTTCTTATGTTCTTCAATGCATCACTTATTCTTCTGTTAGTTTGTCCAATGTATGTGGTGGGGCAGGCAGTGCAAGGGATTTCGTATACTCGTTGATTTTCTAACTCAATTTTGTCCTTAGGGTTTCTTAGGATGGTGGATATCTTTCTGTTTGTGCAGAATGCTATCTTAATGTTGTGTTTTTGGAGGATCTTGCTGATTTTGTCTGTAGTGCCTTTTATATATGGGAGGAGGGCTTTGCCATTCTCTTGTTCTCTGTCTTGGATTTTGGTTGGGGTTTCTTTTTGGATTAGGTGGGTGATCTTCTTTCTTTGGAATCCATTGGCTGTCAGCACGCCGGTGAGAGTGTGTAGTTCGGTCTCTAGGTGTTCTTCGTCGGCTAAGCATTTTGTTCTGGAGATGAGTGTCTTGGCTACGGAATCGATCTGTGCTGAGTGGTGGTGTGAGAGTGTGTGTAGATAGCGGTTTGTATGTGTTTTCTTCTGGTAGATGGTGTGTCCTAGGGAGCCATTGGATTTTTTGTATACCAAAACATCTAGGAAGGGAAGTTGGTTGTTAGCTTCTGTTTCCATGGTGAATTGTATTTTGGGGTGTAGGCTGTTGAGATGTGTGAGGAAGTTGTTCAGTTTTTCTTTCCCGTGTGGCCGGATTATGAAGGTGTCATCTATGTATCTGAGCCAGAGTTTGGGTTTGTGATCATATTTTTCTAGAGCTTGTGTTTCAAAGTGTTCCATGTAGAGGTTAGCCATGACAGGTGAGAGGGGTGATCCCATGGGTGCTCCTTCTATTTGTTTGTATTTTTGTCCGTTGTAGGTGAAGTATGTATTGGATAGGCAGTGGTTGGTCAGATCTAGGAATAAGCAAAGATCCATATATATGTGTGTGTGTGTGTTTTTTTTCTGAGGTTTTCGCGGGTATTTGTATGTGGATCTTTGGTTATTCGGGTTTTCTCCCACGTAAAATTGGAAGTATCTAGCCTAGGAGAAAACCCGAATAACCAAAGATCCACATATATGTGTGTGTGTGTGTGTTTGTGTGTGTATGTATATGTATGTATACATATATATATATATATATATATATATATATATATATATATATATATATACACACACACACACACACTTACACACACACATATATATATATATACATACATATATATAACAAACTATTCTAAAAATATGAGTTCCAGGTATACTTGTAAAAGAAGAAACAGACATCCTGTGATCTCTGGAACTAAAAGTTATATTTATTGTACCTACTAAGCTTTTATCATCCTCTGCTGACTTCATCAGAGTATTAAGCGACCATTACAGAGATCTATGCCTTTATATTTCATTAATCAATTTAGCCCTTGCATAATAGGTCCTTCCAACTGCCTCCCACCCGTAATTAACTCTATTGTTTGTGCTTTAATTTCGGAGATCTCAGGATGTCTGTTTCTTCATATTTAACATTTAAATTAACATTTAACATTTCTAAGAAATCTAGAAGATAGAAGCTCTGAATGTACAGATGAAACTCAAAAAATTAGAATATTGTGCAAAAGTTCATTTATTTCAGTAATGCAACTTAAAAGGTGAACCTAATATATGAGATAAACTCATTACATGCAAAGTAAGATAGTTCAAGCTGTGATTTGTCATAATTGAGATGATTATGGCTTACAGCTCATGAAAACCCCAAATCCACAATCTCGGAAAATTAGAATATTACATGCAATCAATGAAACAAGGATTGTACATAGAACAATATTGGATCTCTGAAAAGTAGAAGCATGCATATGTACTCAGTACTTGGTTTGGGCCCCTTTTGCAGCAATGACTGCCCCAATGTGGCATGGCATGGAAGCTATCAGCCTGTGGCACTGCTGAGGTGTTATGGAAGACCGGGATGCTTCAATAGCGGCCTTCAGCTCTTCTGCATTGTTTGGTCTCATGTCTCTCATCTTTCTCTTGGCAATGCCCCTTAGATTCTCTATGGGGTGCAGGTCAGGCGAGTTTGCTGGTCAATCAAGCACAGTAATCCCACGGTCATTGAACCAGGTTTTGGTGTTTTTGGCAGTGTGGACAGGTGCCAAATCCTGCTGGAAAATGAAGTCAGCATCCCCATACAGCTTGTCTACAGAAGGAAGCATGAAGTGCTCCAAAATCTCCTGGTAGATGGCTGCGTTGACCCTGGACTTAATGAAGCACAGTGGACCAACACCAGCAGATGACATGGCTCCCCAAATCAACACAGACTGTGGAAACTTCACACTGGACTTCAAGAATCTTGCAGTGTGTGCCTCTCCATTCTTCCTCCAGACTCTGGGTCTTTGGTTTCCAAATGAGATGCAAAAGTTGCTCTCATCAGAAAAGTTGCACCACTGAGCAACAGATCAGTTCTGTTTTTCTTTAGCCCAAGTAAGATGCTTCTGACATTGTTTGTTGTTCAGGAGCGGCTTGACAAGAGGAATATGACATTTGAAGCCCATGTCCAGGATCCATCTGTGTGTGGTGGCACTTGATGCACTGACTCCAGCCTCAGTCCACTCCTTGTGAAAGTCCCCAACACTTTTATTTTATAAAAAGTTTTTTTTTAAAAAAAACATACACATACAAAACATAAAAACATAAAACCACCTTCCATTTTATATACATACAGTATGTCAGTTGGTTACAAATCTTTTGTGCTATCCTTTTATAGTCATTTACTCACAGTATATATCAATTTTCACATTTCAAACTCACATATGCTTATATATTTATCAATTATTAATAATTCATGACTAAACTATTTCTTCCATCATTTTATATGAGATATTCCAAATTTTATCTTAAAATTTATGTTATACTTTCAACCAATGGTTATATATGTCTATATTATGTTTTATATCAATCTATTAAATTTCTATCACAGAATTATTTAGTCTATTACATTACCATGTCTTTTTATCCAACCATTGATAACAAATCCCATATCATATAAAATTGTTTTTTTTTGTTCTCTAATTTCAAATGTCAATTTACTCATTTCAGTACAATCCATTATTTTCTTAATAATTTCCTCCTGCATAGGTATTTTATCATTTTTCCAATTCTTAGCAAATACAATCCTAGCCACTGTTAATACATTTACAATCAAATATTTCAACTCTTTGTTGTATATTTCTGGTATAATTCCCAATAAAAAGATCTCTAGTTTAAAGTCTATATGTTGTTTTATCATTTTTTCCAACCATGTGTGGATTTTAGTCCAATATTTCTTTGCATCCGAGCATGTCCACCACATATGGTAATATGAACCAGGTATCTGATGGTATTTCCAACATTTATCCGATTTATTCTTAAACATTCTTGCAAGTCTCATCAGGGGTAGATGCCACCTGTAAAACATCTTGTACAAATTTTCTTTATATGCAGTTCACATTGTCATTTTATAATTTTGAGACCACAATTTTGCCATTTTTCTAAATCAGTCCCATATCCAACATTTTCCCCCCAAGCAATCATCGTTTCTTTAACTTGTTCCTCCTCCAATTTAAATTCTAATAAGTGTCCATAAAGTTTTTTAATTACCTTTTCATCAGTACCCATCAAAATTTTATCTAAATCAGTCAACTTATCATAAATGCCTTCTGTTTTAACATCTTTGTCAAATCTAGGTTGTATTTGCAAATATGAAATCCAGTTCATTTTTACACCTTGTTCTTCCAACGTTTGCATAAATTTAAGTTCACCCTTTTCATTCAATATCTCACCATATCTAACTGTTCGTTCCTTTTTATATATTATTGGATAAGAAAAAGCTTCAATGTCCATAATGGAATTTTTAAATAATATTGTCTTTTTATCTTCTTCCAATTCAAAAACAATGCCTCTCTAATATAATGAATTCTAAAATACCCCTGTGTTTCAGTTCCCTTTTACCAAAGGAAGGCATGCCATCCCAAGAGCAAGTCATGCTCTTTTAAGGTCAATAGTCTATTGTTCCTTAATGTAATCCATTCCTTTACCCACATCAAATTTGTGACCTGGTAATACAACTCCCAGTTAGGCAAGGCAAATCCTCCTCTTATTCTTGCATCTTGTAACAGCTTTAATTTTATTCTTGCTTTTTTGCCCTGCCAAATATATTTCAACACAATTCTATTTAAAATCTTCAAAAAACTCTTTCCCTTGTCAGATTGGAATTGTCTGGAATAAATATAAAATTCTAGGCAATACATTCATCTTAATTGTGGATATTCTCCCAATCAATTATAATTGTAAGTTTCCCCATTTTGTCAAATCTGTCGCAATCTGCTGTTTGAGTTTAAGATAATTATCCTCTTTCAGTGTGCTACATATTGGTGTGATGTATATCCCTAAATACTTAATCTTGTTTGTGATCTGTATTTCTAAAACTTCCTCCAACTCTTTCTTTTGTCTTACTAACATATTCTTTGTTAATTTCTTTGTTTTATCTTTGTTTATTTTGCAAACCTTCCATTTTTCCATATTCTTCTATTTTTTCTATTAATTTGGGTGCTGTTTCCAATGGATATTATAATATAAATACCAGGTCATCTGCAAAGGCTTGCAATTTATACTGTTCCTTTTTGATTTTCATTCCTTTTATTTCTTTGTCTTCTCTAATATTCCTATTCAACACTTCCAATGTTAACACAAACAGCAGGGGGCGACAGTGGACAACCTTGCCTTGTCACTTTTCTTATATCTATAGATTCTGTTAGTTCTCCATTTACCATAACCTTTGCAGTTTGTTCATAGTATATCATTTCAATGGTTTGAATGAATTTTTTACCAAAGCCTATTTGTTTCAATTGCAATAACACAAATCGCCAACTGACATTGTCAAAGGCTTTTTGTGCGTCTAAAAACATCAAAGCCATTTGCTTCTCAGGATGTGCCTCATAGTATTCCAGAGTATCCAAAATAATTCTCACATTGACTTTGATTTGTCTCTTTGGCAGGAATCCATTTTGATCAATATGGATAAAGTTATTTAAATATCTTTTTAGTCTTTCTGCCAAAATTGAAGCAAAAATTTTATAGTCTGAATTTAATAGGGATATAGGTCTGTAATTTTTAACTTGCTGCAGGTCTGTATCCTTCTTCGGTATAAGTGTAATATATGCATCTGTCCATCCTTTGGGTATTCTTTTCTTTAACATAACTTCATTCATAACTTCTAGAAGATGAAAATTCAATATTTCCTGGAAAGTCTTGTAAAATTCTGCTGGTAAGCCATCTGGACCTGGTGCTTTCCCAAAATTCTGGTTTTTTTTTAAGGCTTCTGTTAGTTCCATCATTGTTATATTCCCTTCTAGCATTGTTTCAGTACCTTTAGGCATCTGGGGTAAATTCGCTTTCTGCAAATATTGCTTAACTTTTTCTTCTTGAATATTCTCTTGAAAATAAATTTCCCATAGTAATCTTGTATAATTTTTTTTCTTCTCCTCATTTCCATAGCAAGCATGTCCTTCTTCATTTATTAGTTGGCTAATCCTTCTTGATTCACTCTCCTTTCTCAGTTTATAGGCTAGCCATCTATCTGGTTTATTTCCATCTTCAAAGTAATTCTGTTTAGTATTTTTAATTTTTTGTGCTAGTTCCTCTTTTTCCATTAGTCCCATTTTATGTTTAATTATATCCATTTTATTTTTGGTGTCTTTTTTTGCAGGGATTTTTGTAAATCTTTTTCTAATTTTTTTATAATCATCCTCCAATATTTTGAAAGATTTTTTTCTGTTTTATATTTCTTTTCCTTGTATAGTCTATTATCAAGCCTCTTGTGTAGACCTTCATCATGTCCCAGAAGTTCTGTAGAGATGTAACCTCTGTTCTATTTTCTTTAAAAAAAAAAGCAAGTGTCAGCCTCAAGATACCTTCCCCTCCTACCTTTCTGCTATTGTTTCATTATTTCTCTTGGCTGTCGTGGCAACGGTGGGAGGGGGGATCTTAGATGGGAAGAAAGCTGGAGGTGTTTGCATTCCTTGCTGGGCTAGCAAGGGGAGGGGGGATTCTTGTCCTTAACTTTCCGTTTCTTGGCTATCTTCTTCCTCTTTTGCGCAACTGCGAACTTTTATCAAAATATGTCAAGGTCATTTGACAAGACGCCTCATCACCATCTGGAGATGACCACATGAGCTGTTTCAAAAGTTTTAATTGGAAGAATCATTTGAACTTTGGGGGGTGGGAGCAAACCTATTTCTTTGTATGTGCATTCTACCCGCCAATTTCTCAGTTTCGGAATTGCTTTGTAACTACCACTTTATTTCCCAGTAAAAGGATAACTTTGCTCTACACCATGGAGTCTGAGTATTTCTTTCTTGGGATCTAGAAGGAGCGCAGCCTGACATTATTCCGAAACTCACAAATCGACCCACCCGGAGAAAACAGCAATTTTTCTTCCGAGGGGGTTTTATCTCATGTCGTCTCCAACCAGCGATGAAGAGGATCAGGGAGCTGCGGGGGGGCAGCCGAGGCGGCTACCGCAGACGTCGGTAACTGACCTGCTGGCCGATTTGACTCTGGAAGAAACCCCAGCCAAGATGCCCAGATGGTCGTTGGGGGTTGGTTGGAGAGACCCTGAAGACCCCCCTCCTCCCAGAATCACTGTAAGACGAAAAGGTGAGAGGGAACGGTTATGGCAAGAGGGGGAGGAGATGGAAGGCAAACTGGATCAAGCCGAGAAATTCCCTATGGATGTTCCTGAGGAGCCCGGCATGACTCAAAGGTATGAGGGGGAAGAGGGAGCGAGATCAGCCCAGGGGAGCCAAGCTACCTCTACCCCCCTTGCCCAGCCTCCGCCAGTGCAGCCGCCCGCTGCCGCCCGGGGAGCCCCAGCAATAGGGGTGGCTCCTGGAAGACGCCACCTGCCCCCCCAGATGTAAAGTTTGGAGGAAATCCCAGAGATTTGGGATTTTTCCTGGTACAAGTTGGGAGTTATATGGCAGAATTTGAGCGGGAGTTCACCTCTGAAGCAGCCAAAGTGAGATGCGTTACCAGAACCCTGGAAGGGATGGCAGCAGATTGGGTGGTGACTTTGTACAATGATAACTCCCCCCAACTGCAAACCCTCGATGTTTTCATGATTTGCACTGAGGAGAAGGTTTGAGGACCCTCTGGCAGAGAGAAAGGCCAGAATCAGAATGAAGACCTTAGTCCAAGGGGGGAGATCGGTGGCAGACTATACCCAAGAATTCAGGCAGCTGGCATACCACATCCGAGGTTGGTCTCAGGGGGCCCTGGTGGAAGCCTACAAAGATGGCTTAAATGAAGATGTATACCACACGTGCATCTCCAGAAGGGATCCACGTGAGTTACAGTCATGGTACTTGCTGGCGGAAGAGGTGGACATTGATCTAGCCAGAAACAGACATAGAGGAGGTCCCGCCTGGAGAAAACCGCTCTCCCCCCGTCTCCGAGAGACCTCAGGCCCCCAACCGAGAGGGATGGCGGCAGGAGCTAAGACCACGGCATGTTTCCGTTGTGGAAAGGAGGGCCACCGGATGGCGGATTGTCGGGTAAAGGTGAACCCACCGAAAGCGCGGGACCCTGGGAGGAAGCCAAAAAAACCCTCAACCAAACCCCGCGAGACCGGGCTGAAGACAAGAGAGGTTGTAGAGGTCGCCCTTTCGGCGGGAGAGGAGCTGGGACCTCCAACCCCACTCGACGAGAACGAGACAGATTTGGAAGATGACGTCCTGGTAAGTCCTAATCAAGGGCCCATGACCATCCCAATAAAATTAAGGCGGCCCACCTCAGGAACTGAGGGAGTGATGTTGGCCTTACTGGACTCGGGGTGCACAAGGTGTGTAATTAACATGAAAGTGGTTAAGGGGATGGGCATCGGACTGAGAACTTTAAAAACGCCCATATCCTTTTGCCAACTGGATGGGTCGGTGGCGGGAGGTTGTTCCGCACATTTTGTAACAGAACCCCTAGAGATGACCATGGGAAACCACCATGAGACCCTGTGTTTTATTGTGGCCCCTGGGATGGAACAGCCTCTAATATTGGGACTACCATGGCTTCGGAAGTGGAATCCCCATGTAAACTGGAGAGAGGGGTGGATACGCATCCGCACCGATCGGCCACCAGAAGGGGAGGAGCAACCCTATCCGGAAGGGGAGGAGAAATCCCATCCGAAGTCCCAGGTACCCGCCGAGATAGCTTCTACGGGTACCGAACACGTGGAAGGAGAGGAGAAAATCCCGAAGGAGTATTGGGACTTAAGAGAGGTGTTTAGTGAAGAGGCTTCCGACGAGCTCCCCCCCCATCGGTGGACCGATTGTAGCATTGAATTCCTGCCGGGGGTGACGCTCCCAAAACCGAAGATGTATCCAATGACACCGGGGGAGTTGGAGGAATTGAGGGCGTTTATCAACAAGAACTTGAAACGGGGTTTCATCACGCCTGCCAGACCTCGAGTGGCGGCCCCTGTGATGTTCCGCGAGAAGAAAGATGGCTCCAAACGTCTGGTAGTTGACTATAGAAACCTGAACGCAGTATCTGTAGAGAACATGTACCCCCTCCCTCTGATGAAGGACATGTTAGCCCACCTGGCAAAGGGGAAGATTTTCACAAAGCTGGACTTGAGGGAGGCATACTACCGAATCCGGATAAAGGAGGGAGATGAGTGGAAGACTGCGTTCAACTGCCCAATGGGTTGTTTCCAGTTCAATGTTCTCCCTTTCGGCTTACAGGGGGCGCCTGCTGTTTTCATGCAACTGATCAATCAAGTGCTTCACGAACATTTATACAAAGGGGTTCTGGTATACCTTGATGATATTCTTATCTACACGGAGACAAGAAACGACCACGTGAAGTTGGTACGCTCTGTGTTGCACAAGCTGAGGGCCGCCAAACTGTACGCCAAACTATCCAAATGTGAGTTCCATCAAGAAAAAATCGACTACTTGGGATATCGTATCTCCCCCGAAGGCATTGAAATGGACCCAGAAAAGGTGCGAGCTGTTTTGGACTGGGCCCCACCGAAAACTCGTAAACAGCTTCAAAGTTTTCTGGGATTTGCCAATTTTTACCGCCAATTCATCCCGTCTTTTGCAAAAATAGCTATGCCCATCACCAACCTCCTAAAAACAAAGGGGGAATTGAAACCAAAGCCCAGTCAACCATTGAATTGGACTATGGAGTGCCAAGCTGCATTTGAAAAACTTAAGAGACTTTTTGCTGCAGAACCAATACTGAAACACCCTGACATGGACGCCCCTTTCGTGATCCAAGCTGATGCAAGCGATGTAGCAGTGGGGGCAGTCTTACTCCAATTGAACGAGAAGGGGACACTACAACCATGCGCTTACACTTCTCGTAAATTGACTGAAAGAAGATGAGCCGTTTGGGAGAAGGAAGCATTTGCAGTCCGTTGGGCTTTATTAGCTTGGAGGCATTTTTTGGAAGGAGCGAAACACCCATTTGAAGTGTGGACTGACCATAAAAATCTAGAAGCTTTAAAAACCCCTCGGAAACTATCCCCTAAACAAGTTAGGTGGGCTCAGTTCTTCAAGCGATTCAACTTCTCCTTGAAATATATCCCAGGGGGAAAATTTTTTTATGGCAGATGCTTTGTCTAGAATGCCTCAATACAACAGTATCCGTAAAGAAGTAATAAGGCCAATCGTGTCCACTACACAACTAGCTGCCCCTGTAGTTACCCGCGCGCAGAAAAGAAACCAGGAGAGGGATCTACCCACTGATCTGATGGAACAGTTTAAGGAGGCTTTGAAGACGGATGAGTGGTTTCTGGCAAATGCGAATAACTGCACCGTTCGAGATGGCCTAGCCTGGATGGGGGCGAAATTGTATGTACCAAAAAACCTGAGAATCCATGTATTGCAACAAACCCATGATTCCAAAGTGGCTGGTCATTTTGGTTTTGTGAAGACCTTACATTTGGTGAAACGACAGTTTTGGTGGCCTTCCTTGAAAAAGGACATCGAGATTTATGTGGCGAGTTGTCCGATTTGCGCCTCAGCAAAAAGACCTCCGGGTAAGCCACCAGGACTGTTGCAGAATGTGGCCAGACCAACTGCCCCTTGGAAGGAAATTTCCATGGATTTTATAGTAGATCTACCTGAAAGCAGTGGACACACGGTCATTTGGGTGGTGACTGACTTGTTTTCCAAACAAGCTCATTTCATCCCTTGCTCAAAGATCCCTTCGGCGAAATCCCTAGCCAGACTCTTCATTCTTCATGTTTACAGATTGCATGGTGTACCTGAACATGTAGCTTCTGATCGAGGAGTCCAATTTACCTCGAATTTCTGGAGGGAATTTCTGAAGTTAATAGGCTCCACCCAAAGCTTAAGCTCCGCCCACCATCCCCAAACTAATGGAGCCTGCGAGAGGACTAACGGGGTACTAGAGCAATATCTCCGATGCTACATAAATTTTCAACAAGACAACTGGGTGGATCTGTTACCTTATAACTCTGTTCACAGTAGTACGGGGTTCACTCCTTTCAAAATAGCAACGGGGCAAGACTTTGTACCCATATCTGAACTGCCTGGTGAAAACCCAACTGTCCAGTCATTGAGTGATTGGATATCTCAGCTTCAACTTAATTGGCCAGTCGTCCGCAAAGCGTTGGACGAGGCGCACCAATCTCATAAGAAATTTGCTGACAAAAAGCGAGCTCCGCAGATGTCATATCAAGTGGGCGATAAAGTATTTCTCTCGACCAAGTATTTACAAACTACCCAAAAATCAAAGAAGTTGGGTCCTAAGTATGTAGGACCTTTCCCCATTGAGAGGATTATAAATCCTGTAACTGTTCAACTGATTTTACCAAAGACTCTTCGTCGTATTCATCCTGTTTTCCATGTTAGTTTGTTGAAACCAGAACGTACCTGTACCTTGAGACTGATCCAGTCTGATCCCCCCGTGCCAATATTAATTGAGGGGGAACAGCATTTCGAAATTAAAGAAATTCTGGACTCTAGAAAATGGAGGGGTCGTACCCAATACCTTGTAGCTTGGAAACACTTTCCTCCGTCCCATTTTGAGTGGATAAATGAAAAGGACCTTAGAGCTCCTGAACTGTTAAAGAAATTTTATGCCAAATATCCTGATAAACCATAGAGATGTACAATAATGTTAACATGTAAATATTTTGTTTTTCTTTCAGGGACTTATGTCCTTTTTCTAGGGGGTCCGAATGTCAGCCTCAAGATACCTTCCCCTCCTACCTTTCTGCTATTGTTTCATTATTTCTCTCGGCTGTCATGGCAACGGTGGAGGGGGGATCTTAGATGGGAAGAAAGCTGGAGGTGTTTGCATTCCTTGCTGGGCTAGCAAGGGGAGGGGGGATTCTTGTCCTTAACTTTCTGTTTCTTGGCTATCTTCTTCCTCTTTTGCGCAACTGCGAACTTTTATCAAAATATGTCAAGGTCATTTGACAAGACGCCTCATCACCATCTGGAGATGACCACATGAGCTGTTTCAAAAGTTTTAATTGGAAGAATCATTTGAACTTTGGAGGGTGGGAGCAAATCTATTTCTTTGTATGTGCATTCTACCCGTCAATTTCTCAGTTTCGGAATTGCTTTGTAGCTACCACTTTATTTCCCAGTAAAAGGATAACTTTGCTCTACACCATGGAGTCTGAGTATTTCTTTCTTGGGATCTAGAAGGAGCGCAGCCTGACAGCAAGTTCTTTCTCTATTTTCTGTTTAAAGTCTTTTTCTTTTAATATCGTATTATTTAGGGTTCATCTGGATCTCCTCTTATATCCTTTCCAAGTAACTGTCACTGGATTATGGACTGCCCGAGTGCTTGTTTCTATTTCAATCTCTCATATGTTAGCCAGTAATTCTGCTGACATCCATATCATATCTATTCTAGACCATGAAGCATGTCTGTTTGAGTAAAAAGTGTATTGCTTACTCTCCACATTTCTCTCTTTCCATGCATCTTTTAAGTTGAATTCTTCTGTTATTCAAAAGAAGGAGTTTGGTAATATCTTTCTAGCTTTCTTTGTTGATTTCTGCATTTTGTAGTCCAACTGATCATTAACTATTCCGTTAAGATCTCCCATCATACAAATATTAACATAGTCCAGTTCAATTATTTTCATATGTAATTTCCTGTAAAATTCTTCTTGGTTATCATTCAGAGCATAATTTGCAATTAAAAGTGTTTTAACATTATTGTCCATTATTTCCACCATCAAAATCCTTCCATCGTCATCTGTGTAAATTAATTCTGCCAAAATTGTATCTTTAATGTATAAAACCACACCTCTTTTTTTAGATTGTGCCAGCGATGCAAATAATTTCCCTAATTTTTTTTGCTTCAGTATATATTCATGTTGTTTTTTAATATGTATTTCTTGTAAGCAAATTATATCAAATTTTAATTTCTCTAGTTTATGAAATACTTTCCTTATTTTAGTAGCCAAGTTAAGTCCATTTATGTTCATCATAATCAATTTTCTTTTATCCATGTTAAGCTTTGTGAGGGGGTTTTGTTGCTCTAGTAGGTCTTAATTCTTGCTTCTCTCTGGGTACACCACCTACTGCACCTTCTTCTTTCTCTTTTTCAATTGCTGCTATACACTCCTCTTGGAATTTAATGAGTGACTCTTCCTTTCTAGCTTCTTCCTCCTTTCCTCTGAAATATTCTAAGTAGAATAGCTCAGCTTTTTCAACTGTGTCAATTCTATGTCTTTGTTCCTGACAGGTGAACAAGAGGCCTTCTGGCATCAGCGTCTGTAATTTACTCCTCTTTTAAGTAACTCTTTGGTCAAAAATAAATATTCACTTCTCATCTCTCTTACTCTTCTTGGTATCTGTTTCAGTACCACAATTTCTTTATCTTAGTACTTTAAAGTTTTCTCTCTTGCCACCTGGAGTATCTGTGTCTTAAAAATCTTTTTAGTGAATCTGATATGAACTTCTCTTGGTAGTCTGTTTCTCATTGCATATCTTGTATAGACACAGAATACTTAATCCATCCCATTCATCATCTTCTCTTTAGATATCTCTAACGCTTCTGTCAGTATTTCATTATTTCAGCAAGATGTTCACCTTTCCCTTCTACTTTTTGAAATCTTAAGTAGAATTCTGATCTGTCAATTTCCCATCCTAATGATTCGCATCTGCCCTTCTTGACATCGCTCAATCGAGTATCAGTATCTCCAATTTTCTTGTCCCTTTGTGTATCTTCTTCTTTAATTTTTTAAAATCTATCTTCATATTTCATCATTATCTGTTGAATATTCTACTTTCTCATCTGTCTTTTCAAATCTTTGCTCCATATTCTCCATTCTCTTTTCAATCTTCTGAATTCCTTGCATAATCATCTGTAATGTCACCTCCTTCTCTTTCTCCTGTTGTAAGGTTGTCTGTATTGACTGTTGTCCTCCAGATGGTGCAGAGGCTATTGGTATTGAGGAAGCTGGTACTGTTGTCTTTCTGCTCATCTTGTAGTGCTTACCCGTAGAGAGGGAGAAAGAAAAAAGAGAAAAAGAAAAAAGAAAAAGGGAAAAAAAAGGAGTACATGCAGGCAATTGCCACTCCAAAAAAGAAAAAGGGAAAAAGAAAAATCTTCAGGCACTTATGTACCTTAACCCAATTATTTCTCTTAATAAAAGAGAGAAAAAGAAGAGGATAAAAAAAGAATTAAAAAATAAAAATCCAATTGGGGGGGGGGAATGGAAAATAACCTAAAGTTAAGCCAGCCACTGCCACTGAGTATCCAAGGCTCTTTATTAAATCAATTCAATGTTTCTGGTTCCAATATTTTCAAGGTCACTTCAATCTTCTTTCTTTCAGCTTCAGCTCAAAGCTCTAATTATTTAGTTTCACAGATGGGCACCTGTATAAACAATCTGCCATGCTCATCCCACTATCTTTTCCAGTGCAAAGCTCAGAGTCCTTGAGTATAGCACAAGTACAAAAACAAACTGAGGAAAGAAGGAAACAATATGTCCAAGCCTTTAGATGGCAGCGCTACTTTTTTTCCCCTTCACTTTCACTCCCCCCTCATGTATCCAATACCGGAAACAAAAAGAGAAAATGAAATCCTTTCTTTTTTTGAAAAAAAAAAACCTCAAATCCAAAAGAAGAGTCTTAATCAAAACAGAATTTTAAAAAATTGTTAAAAAAATAAAAACAAAGATGGAAAATTTAAAAGAAACCAGTCCAGTTTAAAATTCAGTAACTTTACCAAATTCAAAGTTCCAATAAAAAGGGAAAAGGAAAAAACTTTCACTTTAACTAGCTTAAGTTCACCACTTAAACACTTTTCTCTTCACTTTTAATTTCACTTTAAATCTTTCAGGATGTTCTCTTCAAGCAATAATTGGTAAAAGTTCATCTCACCAAGCTGACACACTTTCCTTCAATTTCTTTCGTTCCGGAGCTGTCCCAGCTTCAGCAGCTTGAATGGCTGCCTCTCTGCCACCAGCAAAAGGGCTTTTCCTGGCTCAATCAGGGACTTTGCGATGTCCCTAGGATCGACAGGATATGTCCTCCTCAGTCACCATCTCTACAGGACGGTTTAGGTCTGGTGGGACCATCCTGCAATGGAGATATCAGCGTTGATCTTGGAGCTTCAAGATTGCATGCTGTACCGCTGAGACACCAGCTCCGATCCCGCCCCCAGTTGGATTGAAAGTCCCCAACACTTTTGAATGGCCTTTTCCTGACAATCCTCCCCAGGCTGCAGTCATCCCTGATGCTTGTGCACCTTTTTCTTCCACACTTTTCCTTTCCATATAACTTTCTATTAATGTGCTTTGATGCAGCACTTTGGGAACATCCAACTTCTTTTGCAATTACCTTTTGAGGCTTTCTTTCCTTATGGAGGATGTCAATTATGGTTTTCTGCACAACTATCAGGTCAACAGACTTTCCCATGATTGTGATTCCTACTGAACCAGACTGACAGACCATTTAAAAGCTCAGGAACCCTTTGCAGGCTTATTTATTTATTTATTTGATTTATATTGCTGCTTATTCGCCCATGGCGACTTAATTAACTGAGTGGGACACTTTGAGCCTAGTATATTGAACCTTTTTACAATATTCTAATTTTCTGAGATTGTGGATTTGGGGTTTTCATGAGTTGTAAGCCATAATCATCTCAATTATGACACATCACAGCTTGAACTATCTTGCTTTGCATGTCTATCTCATATATTAGGTTCACCTTTTAAATTGCATTACTGAAATAAATGAACTTTTGCATGATATTCTAATTTTTTGAGTTTTACTATGTGTGTTGGAAGTTTCACTGTGTGGGCGTTGGAAGAAATATCTATCTGGGTTCAGTTCCAAGTGGGAAGAACGACACACTGGAAACTGATTGGAATGGTTTAATGGTGAAGTAGAACCATCAAGCATGTGTGATTCTGGGTAGCTGACCACATGGAATGGTCAAACTAGACTTAACATCTGCCTCGATCTCATCTTCTGCAATAGTTTGAATTCAATTTATGGAATACAAATTAAAGAACCCTTTTCAACAGTGACCACAACATGGTTGACTTCTGTCTCAACATATGTCCACACAAAAATCATCATAATGACAGGATCCCCAATTATAACTTCAAAAAAGGCAACTATGATCTTATAGACAACAATCTTTCATTTCTTGATTGATAACTTCTATTCACTGGATGCAATACAGTTGAAGACCATTATAACGTATTTTTACTTGAAGTCAAAAGAATCATGAAAATATATGTACCAATAACAACTCCCAAAACCAGAAAAAAACAAATTACCCATAGCAATAAGGAAGCTTCAATCCAAAAAGAGATCACTCTGGCAGAACAACAAATATGGTCACGTTGCCAACTTCAAAAACAGATACAAAAATTTATGTCACCAGATAAAGATTGAATGCACCCATTATCACATTAAACAAGAGGAAAACCTTCTATGCACCAATTCCACCTGCGCTTTCTACAATTTTGTAAACAACAAACTAAAAGACTAAGGTCCACCCCATCCCTGAAAGGACCTAATGGTAAAGACTGAAACAATGACACCATTAAAGCCAACCTCTTTAACACATTCTTTGGCTCAGTATTTGTAAACAGCAATGGATCATACCCAATATTTCCTAGTTGAACCACAGACAAGTACAATGTTCTAATACATATCCATTTTACAGAACACAATGTTGAAAAAGCACTACGCAATCTAAAACCATCTCTATCTATTGGACCGAATGGAATATGTGCCTATCAAATCCTGTACCTGTCAACAGTGGTGTCCCCCAAGGCAGTGTTCTAGGACCAACAATACTCTATATAAATGACCTCTGTGATCATATTAAGAGCAACTGTGTTCTCTTCACTGATGATGTAAAGCTATTCAACACCAAGACAATACTGCTACCCTTCAAAAGACCTCGACTATGTATCAGAATGGTCAAACAAATGGCAACTTCAAATCTCAACTAATAAATGCTCTGTCTTACATATTGGCAAAAAAAATCAGAAAATAAAATACAAGCTGAATAGTCAAGATCATGCTGATGATCCAAACTCTGTCAAGGATCTTGGAGAACTCATCTCTAATGATCTAAGTGCTAGAGACCACTGTAACTACATAGCCAAAAAGGCATTCAGAGTTGTTAACCTAATCTTGCATAGCTTTTTCTCAGGTAATATCACACTAGAGCATACAAAATATTTGCTAGACCTATACTCAAATACAGCTCATCAATCTGGAACCCTCATTACATATTTGAGAAAGTCCAGAAATTGAGAAAGAAATTGACAGTTGAGAAAGTCCAGAAATATTTCACAAGAAGAGTTCTCCACTCCTCTACTCGTTGCAGAATACCTTATGCCACCAGACTTGAAATTCTGGACCTAGAAAACCTAGAACTACACCGCCTTCAGTCCGATCTAAGTATAATACATAAAATTATATACTGCAATGTCCTACCTGTCAATGAATACTTCAGCTTCAACCACAACAATACAAGAGCACACAATAGATGCAAACTCATGATAAACCGCACTAAACTTGATTGCAGGAAATATGACTTCAGCAACGGAGTGATCAATGTTTGGAATACTCTTCCTGATTCTGTGGTTTTTTCCCCAAACCCCAAAAACTTTAACCTTAGACTGTCTACTATTGACCTCATCCCTTTCCTAAAAGGTCTGTAGGGGGCGTGCATAAGTGCACCAATGTGCCTACCATCCCTGCCCTATTGTTTCTTTTTATTTTTCTGATATGTATCCATTTCATGTATTCATAACTATGTTTATACTTATACCTGTTATCTTATAATCACTTGACAAATAAAATAAAATGAATAAATAAATAAATAAAGAGTAAGTGTTATTTATACCCTCTGTTGGGCTTTGAACTTGCTTCCTGTTCCTGTGGCAAGAAATATATTCTGATTGGTTGTCAGACTCCCATGGGGCCATGCAGGGGTAACTTATAACTTTGTAAGTTGTCTTGAGTGCCAAGCTTGGTTGAATCCTGCTGGGTGATGTCATGAAGGGGCTCTGGGAAATTCCTATTATGGCTTAATGGCTCTGCCCTGAAGGATCTTGAGTGAGGGCATTTGCTTATGAATAAACCTAACCATCTCTTTATTTCTTAAGTGTTGACATATGCTGTGGGCTATTGAGGACAATGGGGGCTATTAAGAGTGAGTCTGCTTCCTGCCTAAAAAAACGTGTTTCTCCATTTATCATCCAGGGAAATATAATATTCTGGCTTTTTAATACTTCCTAGAATATTTCATTCTAGGCGAGGGGTGGGTGCTAACTTCCTACATATGTATTTTATATACATACATACATATTATACACACACACACATATGGTGTGTGTGTACTATATATGTGTGTGTGTGTTTGTACTATATATATGTGTGTATGTTCTCTCTCTCTCTCTCTCTCTCTCTCTCTCTCTCTCTCTCTCTGTAAGAATATGGAAGTAAGAAGGATCTCTGTAAGAACCTTTGGAGTTGTGTGTGTGTGTTCTTACAAATTCGTATGGTATATCCCTGCCAGTGTTCTTTCTCAGCAAATCGTTAAAACACTTTGAGATGAAGTTATGTAACATAATCTTATCCTGAATGTTACTTTTAAAAAATATTTGATAAAGTCCAAGCTAAAAGTTCTTATAAAAAGTTAGCAATCACAGGAAAAGGATCCTTGCAGAGGATGCAGGTGCTTAAGTGATTGAGTTAAAAACAAATAAGGAGCAAGACAAGCTGTGATGTCATTCAAGCCAGCAGCTGCTAATGTAAAATTGGCACAACTGGAGAGTCTCAGGGATTCCCAGCAGCTAAGCTGAGAAGAGAGATTCTATTTCAGTCAAGTTCTGTTCTAGCCACACATTCTTTGTCTGTCCCCCTCCCCCAAGACCCATGGAAGATCCATGGCAGCATTACAGATGTCTGTAAAACATGGTATGGCACGTTACCAGTTCTGCAATATTAGCCATGCTGGAGGAAGGTACAATACCGCATGGAAGCTAATGAAAAGCAATAGAGACGCTTTCCTAAATGATAGAATTTGAAGGCCTAATAGGTTTTGAGTACAGCACCAGTACAGGGCAGGAATCTAAATGAAAGTATTCCAGACAGAGGCTAAAGAGCTCCCCATGTCTTTCTGAGTAATTGAACTCAAACAAGCAGGAGTCTTTTCCTAACTATCACTTGGAATCTGCCTTTCTACTGTGGAAAGGGAACTTCACGAAGGCAGTAATGTCACAAAAAAACAGGAAAAGCCCAAGGGGAACATCAGGCCAGCCAGAAAACAAATTTACATAGGAAAAGGAATCAAATAAAAAGTATTAAAGAATCCCTATAGACAAAAGCCTGAGTAATTAAGAAAACTAGACAAATAGAAAAAAGGAAACAAAAGATAATTCAAAAAACCCTTACAAACACAGGATATACCAAATAAGCAAAACAAACAGACAAAAGACACAAAATATAAATTACCAAAGGGACAGACAGGAGATTGCCACAGAAGAAATATGAAAAACTATCTTAAAGCTAAAAGAGATTACAGTAAATCAATAATACAATCTGGCCACCCCACGGAGTTTGCCTTCAGCACCCCGCGGAGTTTGCCCTACGGCGGGAATAAAGACAAACTCAAACAGAATTTGAAACATTAGGCACAAATACAAACACTCACATAAAATCAACTTACAAAGGGAGAAAAGGGTATAAAAAAACCAGGGACTTATCATAAGTAGGTAGCTAGCCCAGGAACACAGACTTCTCGCTGTTCTCCGCCTTCCTGAAAAATACAAAGATCCAGCTTTCAAGCAGTTATCTGTATCCTTGCACTGGAGCTCTCCCAGCAGGAAAATCGAATCCTTGAAAGAAAGGCATTTTGGCACCTTTCAACACTACAGTCCAAGCTTCTTATCCTGCACTCTGGAATGAGGGAGGTCTGCTTTGACCTTCTTCTGTCTGATGTTCTTCTGGTTTCTTTGAAGTGTTCTATTATATCTTCCCCACAAGATTCTTCAATTCAAGACCTCCACAGGATTTGCACGACTCCACAATGTGTGAGGCTTTCCGCCATCTTTATGCATAGAGATGATTAACCTTGGAATTTAATCAGACCCAGTACTGCTCCTGAGGGGGGAAATGGGTCAGTTGGTTGCACTGCCTGTCCATCTGAGGTTTTCCACTGGTGAGAATTGCATCCACTTCATTGCCCTCATGGCATCCACTCCCTGGGGTTTTCCCTTTTTTCCACAAGTGAAGGCACCAGGCTATTTTCTAACTGCTCTAGGGAGGGGTAGGCAGGGCACTGGCTAATTACCATTGTATTGCCCCATTAACCATCTGGAGGAAATGCTGGCCCATTTGGGGAGGAGAAAGATGAGGACACTTCACACTCATGAAAATTTGAGGTAAAAATGAAGCCAGTCCTCAGAGTCTTCCTCCACTTTGGAATGAAGGCCTGGCATTCTTGCCTTCACATGCTCCTCCATTAGTGATTGCCCTACTTCTTTTTCACCTTTCCCCTGTCAGGAAAGCCAACAACAATCCTTTTCCTTTCTGTGGAAGTCTTTGAGGATTTGAGATTTTCATGGATAGACTTTTCATATGTGCACTCTTGCTTTTGACATTTTCCCATCTGGTGCATCTGTTGGTGGACAAGTTAAAATGGAAAAAAAAAAAAAACATTGTTTTACCCTAACTGGTTTAGGTAAATAATAATATGTAATCATAGTTTGTAAGTTAAAGTGTCTGCAGCTTTAACTGTGGGACAGTAATTAAGGGAGTGGTTGTGAAAGCATTTTAAAAGAAGCAAGACGGCAGCTTGCTATCTCTCTGGCTTTGATGATTCCTGCTGCGAGGACACAACACTGCATTGCTCGAACGGGAGAGAAAACAAAGAACAGACTTGTAAGTGAATTGACATAGGGTATTCAACACGGACTTTGCTAACTGAATATCCCTGAATGGACTGACTAAATGATACATGACTATTGGACTGTTATTTTGACTATGCTATGAACTCATAATGGAATAAACTATATATTTGATAGCACAAGCGTATCTGTCATTTTTACTGTATGTTAAATAAACATACAAGCTTAGCTCACTCATTTATCTGTGTGCCTATCTGCCTAAGCTGCACATTCTGTTTAGCTTGTCTCCCTAACCCTGGTTGGGGAAACCAGGCTTAACACTTTCTGTGGAAGTCTTTGAGGATTTGAGATTTTCATGGATAGACTTTTCATATGTGCACTCTTGCTTTTGACATTTTCCCATCTGGTGCATCTGTTGGTGGACAAGTTAAAATGGAAAAAAAAAAAAAGCAAGCCCAGTTTTACCCATCTTTCTATGACTTGGGCTGGAAGAGAAACTGGCAGAATTGTTGTCAATGTAACATGGTTATGAAAGAAGCTAAATTGAAAAAATTAAATTAAAAAAAAATTGAAAAAAATTTAAAAGCTCCATTGATGAACTTATAAGAGAAAAAGTGGGGAAAGGCCTACCAGGCCCACAGGAAACTTAACGTCCCCTAGTGTTTTACCAATTCAGTAGGGAAAAAAAGGGACAGAGCTCCAGTCTCCTTTGAAGGGCAGGTAGGCCAGGCACCCAGGAGAGAACAGCCTGGGGGAGGGGGACAGCAGGCAGGACAGCAGGCAGGACAAATTCCTTCCTTTGTATCAGTTAATTCTACCAGTTCATTTTAAAAAGAGTATCAGTTTCAACCTACAGGTAATCCTCAATTTAGAACCATCCAGCACTGGAAAAAGTGACTGGTTAGAACCAGTACTCTCACAACTGTTTCAGCATCCCTACAGTCACCTGATCAACATTTGGGTGCTTGGCATTTGGTATGCATTTTTGATAGTTGAACTGTCCCAGACTCACGGGATCACCACTTATAACCTTCCTAACTGTCTTCCAACACGAAAAGTGAATGAGGTAAATTGGATTCACTTCACAACTGTGTTATTATCAACTGCAAGTGGTTCACTTGGCAACAATGGCAAAAAGGTCATAAAATTGGGCATGACTCATTTAAAACTGCCATGCTTAATAACAGGAATTCTGGTCTCATTTATGGTTGTGAGTTGAGGACTGCCAGTATTAGATCTAGTCTCCACTCTGCTCTAAAAGATGGTTAACTGAGCATCTAGTCCGGGGGGGGGGGGGTCAAACTCACAGCCCACGGGCCAGATGGGTCACGTGCTGGCCCCAACCCTTCCCAGTTTAGTGAAGGAGGGGAAAGTCCTGATACATCACGTGATACCACCATGATGACAAGAGTTTGACACCCCTGATCTAGTCCATTTCCATAGTCTTCCAAGTAGTTTTCTACTACTTAGGAATTCTTCCATGTTCATTTCTATATTTCAGATCCATTGGATAACACTGAGAAAATTTTGTGGTGGTAAAAATTATTGTTGTCATCATCAACACAAAATATATTTAGAATTGCCCAATTGATCCCAATCTGGATTCAGTTTAATTTGGCAAAATTCTTCTTCCATGGCCTCATTAGTTCAAGTCTATAGAAAGGAAGTTCTCAGAGGGAGAAAGCAACTGATTATAAGGAAGAAGCTTGGAACACCAGTTATACAGCTATCATTTTTATTGCAGCTATCATTTTTATTGCAATTTTTTTTAATTTATTTTTTTCAATTTAGCTTCTTTCATAACCATGTTACATTGACAACAATTCTGCCAGTTTCTCTTCCAGCCCAAGTCATAGAAAGATGGGTAAAACTGGGCTTGCTTTTTTTTTTTTTCCATTTTAACTTGTCCACCAACAGATGCACCAGATGGGAATAAAATTCCTGATGAGATATTGCATAATAAATTATTGAAGTCATAGATATTGTTTTAATAGGACACTTATGCATTAGCACTGAACCAAGTGTCCCCCATGCTATAAGTCCCCTGTTGTCTCAGAAACATTGTACCATATCTTTCAAAAATCCTGGAGCACCTGAGAAATGGAAAAGGGCTGATGTGGTTCCCAACTTCAAGAAAGAGGGGAAAAAGACCCAGGAATCTACAGCAATCAGCCTAACATCAATACCTGGGAAGATCCTGGAAAAGATAATCAAGAAATAGATCTGTGAATATCTAGAACAAGTTATAAAGTTATAACTAGTAACCAGCACAGGTTTGTTAAAAACAGATCATGCCAAACTAACCTTATTTCATTCTTTGATAAAAATGACCAAATTAGTAGAACAGAGAAATGCCGTGGACGTAGCATAGCACTACAAATAGCACTTAAACTTATATATCACTTCACAGTACTTTACAGCCATAAGCAGTTTACAGAGTCAACCTATTGCCCCCAACAATCTGGGTCCTCATTTTACCGACCTCGGAAGGATGGAAGGCTGAGTCATAGTATACTAAGATTTCAGTAAGGTATTCTACAAAGTAGACCACAACCTACTTTTTGGTGAGCTAGAAAAATGTGGAATATTTGGAATCCCACCAGATGGATTTGCAGTTGGCTCACAAACCATACTGAACAAATAATCCTTATTGGTACTAAATCTACATCTCTGTGTAAGTAAACAGTGGTTTCACCACAAGGTTTCACCTTAGGTCCGATACTCTTTAATACCTTCATAAATGACTTAGATGAGGGAGTAGAAGGGGAACTCATTGAATTTGCAGATAACACTAAGCTGGCCAGAATAGTCAACACCCCAGAAGACAAGCTCAGGATCCAAAAAGATCTTAACATACTTAAACAATAAGCCCTTTCCAACAAAATGCATTTTAATGTGGATAAAAGCAAAGTTTTACATTTAGGCAGGAAAAACTAAAGGTATAAGTACAGATAAAGCAATGTCTGGCTGAAAAACAGTAACTGTGAGATTGACTTTGGGTCCTAGTGGATGATCATTTGAATATGAACCAGCAATGTGCAGCAACAGTCATAAAACCTAATATAATCCTAGAGAGAGGCATAAAGAGAGTCATAGAATCAAAATCATGTGAAGTATTAGTACCATTTTATAAAACCTTAGTAAGGCCACACCTGAAATAGTGCAACCGATTTTGGTCACCATACTACAAAAAAGATGTTGAGACTTTGGGACAAGTGCAGAGAAGAGCAACTAAGATGATCAAAGGCCTGGAGCCTAAAACATATGAAGAACAGTTGCAGGATAGAGAAAAGAAGGACTGGGGCGATATGATAGCAGTATTCCAGTATTTGAGAGGCTGCCTCAAAGAAGAGAGGGTTAAATTATTCTCCACAGCCCCAGAGGGCAGGACAAGAAACAATGGAGAGAAGCAACCTAGAATTCAGGAGAAACTTCCTAGCAGTGAGGATAATTAACCAGTGGAATAGCTTGCCTTTAGGGTGCTTCTCCACAGAAGGTTTTTAAGAAAAGACTGGACAGTCACTTGTCTGAAACGGTATAGGATCGCGGCTTGAGCAGGGGGCTGGACTAGAAGACCTCTAAGGTCCCTTCCAGCTCCTATTCTGTTCCATATTCCATATTCCATTCTATTCTATTCTGCACTTAAGCCTTACATTTTCCATCTGGATGCAGAACTTTATCCCAGCTGCATTCCATGCATTTCATTGCATTGGTCAGACCTGTATAGATATTTCTGAATCTTCTTGCTTTTATCTAAAAAATTAGCTCTTTGTGTACCTTTTAAAAACATCTCACCTAATAAATGAACTAAAACACTTTGAAGATAACAACATATAGGGGAGAAATAACCTGGAATTAAGAAGAAATTTCCTAATGATGAGAACGATTAACGAGTGGAAGAACTTGCCTTCAGAAGCGGTGGTTGCTTCATCACTGGAGATTTCTAAGAAGAGATCTGTCTGAAATGTTATAAGGCAGTGACCGCTAACCTTTTAGTTGCCGCCTGCCAAAAGTGTGCACATGTGCGTGCCTGCACCCATAATGCAATGTGTGCCTGCCACCCCCCTGCCCCATGTGCCGTGCGCCTCTATGCATGTGCATGCATCTCCTGTACGCCCCCCTGGACATGCAGAACAGATACCCAACCATGAGCTGGCTGGCGGGAGGCATGCGTGCATGCACAGTAGACCTAATCTGGGGCGATAGCTTGCATGCTGGCAGAAATGGCTCCATGTGCCCCTTCGGGCATGCATGCCAGAGGTTCACCATCACGGGTATAAGGATTGAATTAGAAGACCTCCAAGCTCCCTTCCAGCTCGATTCTGATTCAGTGAACGTTGCAGCAAGACCCTGGAATGCTTTAGATACACTAAACCCATCTGAGTGGTTTCTATTGTTTATCCCTTCCTACCTGGTTAGCCTGCCACACTATCTTTGAGAGATACTGTCTACACATACTTTTTGGTTTGCTGTGCCACAGGTCCCTGACTGTTCCTTCCCTCATCACTATTCAGGTCAGGTCAGCTTGCTGTGAATGTATTATTACAAGGTCATTTTAAGCAGTTTACATGGGCGTTGTATGTGTGTGTGTGTGTGTGTGCATCTCATAGGTTTGATGGTGAATATAGCTCTTGTGTGTATGGGAGGATACCTTCGACCAGCACATTGCATCCTCTCATCCAAGTAATTAATCAAGATGGACAGCAGAGGGCCCAGGGATTCATGGAAAAAGGACCTTGAAGTGAGGGCAGCTAGAGAACACAGTCTGGGAAGTATCAAAGGTGGAATGTCAAAAAAGGGAATCCTTACAGTGTCATCCCAGGGGCCAGTAGGATGAACAGATTCAAAAAATGTAATGGCTCAGAAGTGGATCTTGTAATCTACATAACTGACTAAAATTCTCTTCCTTTTCTGATTGCTCCAGGGCAACGACCAGAGACCTGTCTGAGGCAAGATTACTGCGCTCCCCTTCTCCTAAACAACCGCAAGTTGCTTCACTTGCTTCTCCACTAAACCAAGCCTCCCAGGGACAGAGTTTTGAAACAGGAGAGCCCCAAAGTGCCCCAGAAGTTAAGCAGTCCCAGCGGAAGCAGCTCTTGGAGAACGTGACCTCTCCCCCAGACAGTGAAGCATACTACGCTGAGACAGACAGTGACGCTGATAACATTACCCAAGAAAAGCACCGGAGAGCTCGCAAGAAGACTCCCCGTTCCCCCCCAGGGGGACCAAATAACAAAGCAGGTGGGCCACAGGATGAAGCCTCTGAGCAGAGTGGCTATGACAGCACACCTGAAGTGCTAGCACAACGTGGAGAAGGGGAAGGGCTTGGTGGAGTGGCTAAGAGGGAGATTGTATTTCATGCAGAAAACTATACTGATGCACCACCTTTCTCGGAGAGTGAAGTTTTGCTACATCCAGCCTTATCTGAAGAGACGGCGGCTCCCCCTGAAGCTATGCTCCTTCCACATGCAACTAGGACAATTCGAGCAGAGCGGCACTTGATCCCTATGATAGGTCCTGTGGAGCACCCTGTCGATGAAGATCTGACTACCAGCTATGCAGAGAAAGCAAAGCAAGCTAGTAGGTCATCTGTAATGCTGTTCTGTTCCCGTACTAATGCTTTTAAAAAATTTTCTATTTCCGGAAGCATGTCTGTTTGCACATAAAATGCTACTTTGTGCCCCCCTTGACTTTTTTAGCATAGTCTAGAACAGCGGTTCCCAAACTTTTTCAGTCCACTGCCCCCTTGGTAGTACAAACTCATCCTCGGTGCCCCCCACCCAGGGGTGGAATTCAAATTTCTGTGGGCGTGGCCTAATTTGAGGGTGTGGCTTGCTGGGCATATGACTGGGTGGGCGTGGCTTGCTGGTCACGTGACTGTCTGGTGTGGCTTGCTGGCTGGGCGTGGCTTGGTCAGGTGACCAGGTAGGTGTGGTTTGGTGGTCATGTGACTGGGTGGGGATGGCCAGGTGACTGGCAAATGAAATACAAGTGGTCCTCACTTAATGGCCAGTTGTTTAGCAAGTGTTCTAATTTATGACTACCCTCCCCAGAGCTACTTGACCTGTTTTTGGAGTTTTGACAGCCATGCACACGCATACACACACACACTCCCTTCTAACCCTGCTGGAGCAGGTCATTGGACTAGAATCGGCAAAGCATCTCTGATTAGATTCTAGTAGTAAATAAAATCTAATCAGAGATGCTTTGCCGATTCTTATTGATTTGTTTTATTTGTATTTCTTTATTTTATGTTGCTGAATTGCATTGACATGTGTGTCCCTTCTTTTGCACAGCCCAGAAGCATTTGTGATTCAAAAGCAAAAATTACCAACCTCTGGTTTTGTTTTACTTTTCAAACGTGCCGCCACTGTCGTGTTTTAGGTGCCGGCCCTGCATGTTCACCCCATTGAGCCCACTGCACCAGAGGGACCTGCCCAAGCAAGTCCAAGCGGAGCAGTGCACCAAGTCAATGGGGTGAGCCTGAGAGAGGGAAAGAGAGAAGGAAGAAAAGAAAGAGAAAAGGGAAAGAAAGAAAGAAAAAGGGACAAAGAAAGAGGAGGGGGGATGGAAGGAAGGGACAGAAAGAAAAAGAAATAAAGGAGGGAGGGAGGGAAGAGAAAGATAATGAGATATCTATTCTAATGCAATCATCTGCTCCAACAGGGTTAGAAGGGAGTGTGTGTGTGTGTGTGTTTTCCTTGTAATTTACCAGTACATTTTGGTTTTGCCTTCTTCAGAATTGGCACTGTAATACATTGGGGAAAAGTAATTTTTTAGGGTGGAGATCTGGTCCAATGGATCCTGTTTAAAGCCTCGACAAAATATGAGAGCTTTCTGATAGTTTTGACTATATTTTGTCCACAAAACCTTTAATAGAAGCCAAAGAGGTTTCAATGTGGAAAAGGGCCTCAGTCTAACTAGGTCTCATTTCAATCTGATCAATTCTCTCCCTCCCTCCCTCCCAGGCTGGCTTTGCTCTACTTTCCTGATGTGCCTGTGGGGCTGGCACTTCGAACATGGATGGATGGATGGAGAAAGAGAGAGAGAGAGAGGTAGGGGTAGGTAGGTAGGTAGGCAGGCAGATCATTTGGATGAATGTATGGATCAATAGGCAGGAGGCAGGCAAGGAGGCAGGAAGACAGATAGAAAGACAGACCTTTTGGATGGATGGATGGACATTGGTAGGTAGGTAGGAAGATTGATAGGTGTATGTATGGATAGATAGGTAGGTAGGTAGGTAGGCGGACAGACAGACAGGTAGGAAGGCAGAGGAAGGGGGGATTTGACCACATGCCCAATATCCAGGATCCTACTCAGCCAAGCCCACCCCTCTTTGTAGTTGCCGTGCCTGACAGCAAATTCTCAGGCTGCCCCTCCCACCAGGGATCAGCCTCCCAAGCTGCCCTCCCTCCCGGGGCACTCACGTTGTAGAGGGCAGTACTGTTCCCTCTTTCCTGGAGCCAGTACAGGGCAGGGTGGAGGAAGCCCAGGGCAGGCAGCGGTGGCACGTTGGGAAAGTAGAGCTTTCCATGTTAGCCTGCATACTATTCAAATCATAAAAAACAGGAGGATGACAGAGAATAAAAAACAAGGAGGAGTAGGGAAATGGCAGGTATTTTAAAATAATTCTAGTGATAAAATTATTTAGTAATTATCTAGTAAAATAATTCAAAAATGTGAATTTTTTGGAGGCAATGTTTTAACAAGCAGCGATAAATGTATCTGTGTATCAGAACAAAGGCTGATTCAGATGACTAGGATTATATTATTTTTGTTTAACTGCCCTATAATTTGAGTAACCAAATAAGACATTTTCTTAAATGTGCTCCTCCACAAACAAATAGGAAATACAACATGGGCATTGATGATGAAAACTCATTTCTCTGACCTTCTCTGAAGGTCTTGATAATTCTAGGATGATAGCTAAGAATGTAAGTCATTGAATTATCTTACTGTTCTTTGGCATTTATCAGCCCAACCTGCAATGGATACTGGTGTTAAAGTTAAGAATACACAAACTCACCACGTGCACAGAACAATAAGTATCAACGATAATTGACATTTTAGGACATTGTAATATTAAAATGAAATAAGGAAACGGTATCCAAAATACATAGAATTTTAGTATAATTCAGTCTTAAAGAATGAATTAATAATTAAAATTAATCTTTTGCTTATCTATGTTATATAATAAGAAGAAAAACAAAGACAAACTAGTTGTTCTGCAGCTATTGAATAATTTTGAATGCTTGCAATCAACTAACTCCCAGAGCTCATTGATGGAACTTATCCAACCAATCAGAATGCCCAAAGATTGACTTTGACCTTGGAGTACTTCGTGATGCCTAAAGCGTGCTGATATAAATGAACAGATGTTTACACCTCCCATTTCTTAAAAAATAAGAATTCCTTCCTATTGCAATTAATCAATAGTATTTAGACTCTGACAAATTGCTAAGGGAAGATCTCAATTCCCTCTTGAAATGGGATGAAGTTGAAAGTTGGGTGGGCTTAGGATCCTTAGTTCCTCCCACTCAATTGGCTCTTTCATTGCTACCATGCCCCTCTTGGGGCTTTCTGGAAAAGGATTTTTGGACCCCAGACTCAGCCTTAAAATGTAGTGCTTAAGGCACTAGGTGATAAACAAAAGACCCTGTGTTCTAGTCCTGCCTTAGGTACCAAGGTAACCTTTGGTAGGCCAGACATTCTCCTAGAACAGGGGTACAGGCAACCTTAAACACTCAAAGAGCCATTTGGACCTGTTCCCACAGGAAAAAAAAACCCACCAAGAGCCAAGAATATAACAACTGGTGTGCCTGGGTGGGCATGGACAATTCAATGTCACTCACTCCCACTCAGTCACCTCCTGCTCTGGAATATGGAGCGAGTCTCCATCCCCCGTGATCACCCTTACCTTCTCAGGCCAGGCGAGGAGTGATGGGGAGAGAGGGGAGGAGCCAGCCAACAGGGAGCCACATGTGGCTCTAGGGATGAGAGGGGAGGAGCCAGCCAATAAAACAGCCACATGTGGCTCTGGAGCTGCAGGTTGCAGACTCCTGTTCTAGACGGAGAACTTTGCTAACAAAAATGCAGGGTCTAATCCAGGCAGTTCCTAGGAGTCAAGATTGACTTGAGAGTACAAACAAATTACATTTATTTGCTCTATGGGCTTTTCTTCACAACTTGTTCATCAAGGCTTGGAAATCTCATTGACTGTTCTTATGGAATATGTTCGAATGATAGAACTTAATAGAAGGAACCCAATTAATTTTGATAGATAATCCCTAGCTGTTTTTGCTCACTCAACCAGAACTTAACAACCCAGTCTGTGCTATGATGTAGGGCTTTACAGATGAGCTAGAATTTGCTAAGTTCCTTTCACTGGCTGAGGCTGGTGCTGTGCCAAATAAAGGTTTTCATTTGTTTCTGCCAACAACAGTTTTTCCATGGCTTTGCTTTCTACTGTTGGTATTACTTGGGCAGAAAGATAGTGCTAGGTTGCTTACTCTGATTTACTTAAGATTTATTTATGTAAACAATTTCTATGTTTACCCGTCTCACTACTATGACTCAGAATGGTGAACAGGAATGTAAAAAGAAACCAAGCAAAGGGAATAAAAAATATGTACAATAATAATAATACACAGGTAGTCCTTGAGTTACAACATAATTGAGCCCAAAATTTATGCTGCTAAGTGAAATATTTATTCACTTGAGTTTTGCTCTATTTTGAACCATTGCATTTGTTAAGTTAATGACATGGTTGTGAAGTGAATCTAGATTTCCCATTGACTTTGCTTCTCAGAAGTAGCAGAAGCTGATCACATGACACACACACACACCCAGGACACGGCAACTATCATAAATATGAACCAGTTGCCAATCATTTAAATTTTAATCATGTGACGATGGGGATGCTACTACTGTTATAAGTGTGAAAAACCATAACTCACTTTTTTCAGTGCCATTTTAACTTTGAACAGTTACTAATTGAACTGTTGTAAATCAAGGATTATTTATATTCCAGAGGTCTGATCAAATGGATCATTCCATTTTACAATTGGTAAAAAACAATAGCCATAAAAATAAACCAACTAGCAAAGTGTTAACATGCACATGCTTCTAGGTTCGGCTTATATATTAACTCACTCACACACTCACAGCCCTAGACACCTGCCACACTCAACATTACTTTCAAGGGAACATTGAGGCACAACTGGTTCTTTAGAACACACAGAGACCCAATGAATTTAAAATAAGAGCAAACTTTATAGATTGGAAGCCAAGTCTGGCTCCAAAGATGATTCAGAGAAGGGCCAGCTTGATGATCCCTTTTATCTTTGTTTTGGTGATGGGACTTGGGGAGGGGTTTCCTATGGACAAATTCTTTTGCTTATCCAGGTGACATTTTTCCTTTGTTTCCTTAATGACTTGGTTCCTTCTTAACTACTTTTCCTGGGGGAATTTTTCCTGGCTTTTCTTACCCTGCTTATGTGGTTGTCATCATCTTTAGGTATGGCAGCTTCAGCCTAGTCTTGACTTAAGCATTTATTTATATAAACAATTTCTATGTCTATTCATCTCACTACTTTGACTCAGAATGGGGAACAGGAATGTAAAACAAAATAAAACAAGCAGAATAAAAAATAAGTGCAATGATAATGATAAGCCAGAGGTCTGATCCAAAGGAACATTCCATTTTACAATCAGAAAAAACAAGAGCCATAAAAACAAACCAAGCAAAACTTGCAAATCTTCCACAAATACTGAAAGGAATAAGCAATATTTAGCACCTCACGGATAGCCAGTAGGATCAGCACCATCTGTATCTCTCAGAAGAAGTTACTGTAGAATCCTACATAGCTTTTTCTCTGGAAATATCACGCTACTAACTAGAGCATACAAAACATTTGCTAGTCCAATACTCAAATAAAGCTCATCAGTCTGGAACCCACATTATATATCTGATACAATTGAGAAAGTCTAGAAATATTTCACAAGAAGAGTTCTCCACTCCTCTACTCATTGCAGAATACCTTATGCCACCAGACTTGAAATTCTAGACCTAGAAAACCTAGCACTATGCTGCCTTCAGTCTGATCTAAGTATAGTATATAAAATCATACATTGCAATGTTCTACCTGTCAATGAATACTTCAGCTTCAACCACAACAATACAAGAGCACACAATAGATACAAACTCAAGGTTAACCACACCAAACTTGATTGCAGGAAATACAACTTCAGCAACAGAGTGGTCAATGTCTGAAATACTCTACCTGATTCTGTGGTTTCTACCCCAAACCCCAAAAACTTCAACCTTAGACTCACCCCTTTTCTAAGAGGTCTGTAGGGGGCGCGCATAAGCGCACCATCATGCCTACCGTCCCTGTCCTATTGATTCTTTTTATTTTTCTTATATGTATCCATTTCATGTATTCATAACGATGTTTATATTTATACCTATTTATCTTGTAAGCGATTGACAAATAAAATAAATAGAAGAAAAGGCACAACATCTGCATTACTCACTAGAAGATGTCAGTTCTAATGGGGTGAACAAAAACAGCTGGTAACAGGTGACCACAGGGTTGTCACAGATAACCCTATCTAGACCATTTAGAACTTTATGGGTTGTAACCAGCATCTTGAATTGTGCCCAGAAGTTTCCTGGAAGTCTAGGTAATTAGCAAAACAATAGTGTTATCTGAACATATTGTGGAATGCTTCAAACTGTCTACATTACTCCATTCTGGATAGTTACAACTCCTGAATGCTCTTTATGGGCAGCCCAACATAGAACACATTATAGTAATAAAATTAGGCAAGTGACTTTGAGTAGAGCGCAGTTGGTGTACAAAATGAACCTCTGGAAAGGCTGCGAGACTCAGAAGACCTGCAGATTATACACGGTCTCTATTTGGTGAATTCAGTCTGACTGGAATGGACTAAAATGGAAATTCTCCCAATCCACGGGGCCTCAAAATTCATCCAGGGGTTCTAGAGGTGAACTGACGTCTGTTCTTCTCCATCTAGATTCCTATTCCTCCTACTTTCCCCAGACAATGGGAAAGAGCCTTCTTGGCATTACTTGATTTGACCCAGGATAGATATGTATGGTTGGGTACCAACAGTTTATTGATAATATGACACTCCATGTTGGTGACGACCATACCAAGTGGCTTTATGAAGACATTAAATAAGAAGAGGGTGAGAATAGAGTTCAGAGGCAAAACCGTGCAAGGCTGAACAAAACTAGCCCTGCTGATAAGTCATTTGGGCTGAAGAACAGACAGGAAGTAGAGGGAGATGTCAATAGAACCCTTCTGGCTCAACCTGCATTCCTTCTCCAACCCAGGGATCTCTCAGCTAGACTAGTTTTGGACACAAATTTATCAGTTTCCCAATAAGGCCAGTAGGCCCATCTTCTGACCTAAGTGACAGCAGATCATTGCAGAGGCTACACCCACCCACTACCTCTTGTCAAACCAATCCCATCAGACTTTAAATACAATTATGGGTCATAGTTGTTTTTATTTTGGCTTGCTGACACTAGATGGCAGGAGAACAAAGTCAAGAGAATCTTTCGATTGCTGCCCTTATATTGTCTTCTAGCGATGCTCTAAGGACAGGACAGCTCACAAGCCTTGGAAGGGAGGTAGATTATAGGTTGGCAGTCAGAAGAATACAAATCACCAGCATATTTTTCTAGCAACTCAAGAAGGAATATTCATGGATACAATTGTGAGGAACAGCATCATAATTCCCCCCTCCCCAATTTATTGATGAGAAAGGAATGTAGATTTGGAATACTGCATTGTTAAAATGGACACTGAAATATTTGCTAACTGCTTTACTAAAAATAGTAAAGGTTGTCTGAAAGAGCTTAATATAGTTATTTATGTTCTAATCTATTTTTTTAAGAAGTCCATTTACAGGAACTGAGGGTAATGTCTGAATCAAAAGGATTCTGGTGGGGTAGCATTATGTGGCTATTACAGATAACATTAAAATTTTGTTTAAATACTGTATTTCCTAACAATAAGAACATAGAGAAGGAATTCCTGCCTGTTACTGGTGAGACATTTCTATAGAATGACTATTCAGATTCAAGGTCTGCCCTTAAAAATTGGCAATATGATGGACAGAGTACCACAGTGCCATTCTTTTGAATGTGTGTGTGACATTAGGTTATATCTGCCATTTAGGTTCCAAAGATTCCAGGGTTATTTTATGCAATGTCTCAGGACAGACAGCAAAGGCCCCATTAACAAGCCAGGAGCATGATTGATGGTTTTCTAACTATCTGTTTAGGACCTATTCTGCAAGTATACACATTCACCATTCACATGCACATATCAGATCTAGTAAAAAGGAAGAAAAGTGAAAACAAGGACATCAACAGAAAGTGCCCTTGTCTTTTACTTTGCTACATTTTATACAGAAAAAATTCCTACACCTTATTTCCATCTTACATTCTGTGGGTCATGATACCTCTGCTGATCCTTACATCAAGTATTTTTTGTGCTGTCGGATGTATTTTCACTTTGATGCTTTCATTTCTTTTCTTAAAGGCTTATTTATCATTCCTGTCCTTGAGATCATGTACAAAAACACACATCACTACTAACACCACTGCCTGGATTCCTTTCCTTAGGAATAGTCAACTGAGGTTTATGGCATTTCTCTATAAAAGATTTATTTGCATAAATAATCAATAGGTTATTCTTTAGAGAAATATTTACAAGGAACAAGAAACCACTTTGGTAATAAAAAAAAACAATGATTGAAAATAGGAATGGAAGTGAGGTTAGAATTCATATGGTCCCTAGACTTTATACTTTGTCAGCTGCAAGTTAGAAAGATTTATAGAACTCAGTAAGGAAGTAGAAAATGATAATTTTAAAATCCAGTTAAATGTTAAATATTAAGACCAAGGGAATGCCATTTTGCCCACTTAGTGAACGCACAGCTGATGGCAAAGAAATGAAGTTAGTACGAAGTTTTCTGATTTTGGACTGCAAAGTAGATAAAAACACACAGTATGCTATAGAACTAGAGAGGATCTGAATGCTAGGAGAAAAGCAGTGACAAATAATCAGCTATGGTTAGTGTTAAAATGTTAATGCAATGATCTTTCTAGTGGTAATTTATAACTCTGAAAGCTGGTTATTAAGAAACAATGAAAGAAAGAAGATAAACACTTCTGGATTTGGACATGGTTACTAAGGATATAAGGACATTAAATAAAAGTTGATTTTTATGTTATGGTAATCTTTATTAGCTAGCAAAATCCTGCATACTTTGAGCTCATTATATGAACAAATGTATGAAAAAATTAATGTATTTGACAAGCTTCGGGGAAGTAAAAGATGAAGAATCCACTGGATAAAGTAGATGGAAGTGTAGGAGGAAAAATCCATCTGGTTCAGTTCCAAGATAGAAGAAAAACACTGGAAATAAAATGGAGGCTTGTTGGAAAGAAGGATTCCTTTACTGACAAGCAGAACCACTAACAGCATCTGGTTCTGGAGCAGCTGACCAAATGGCAGAAGGAGTGGATGGATCTTTATAGGTTTCTGGGGTTTTGCGTTTGAAATGTTTCAGGGGGTTATGAAATGTTGTGAGTCTGGTCCTAGAATTTGTGGGGTAGGGATGCAAATTTTAATCCCAACATTTGGAGCTGAGGGTTTTTTGTTTGTGAACAGATTAGCCCAGTCTTTCTTAATGGGCACATCTCTAAAGACTTCAGACATTTGCTTTACTGTAATATAATAAATATATTTATAATATAATATTATAAAGATAATATTCTACCTCTTAATATTCCTCAAAACATTTCATTCTCTAGAAGGAGGGGGTGTTTCCCACAGAAGCATAATGGAAGGTTGTAAAATAATCTCAAATTATTGCCAGGAACAGGTCAAATGTGAGTGCTTGGGGTCTTGACTGTGTAACAATACACAGATGTTGTATCTAAGATGTCAAGCCACATTATTAATAGCTCAATACTTTTCTAGTATCCCTTGAGATTTATATATGCTTAGGCAAACTATTCTGGATAAGCAAAGGCAATATTATGTAAAGCACAGAAAAAAGCAAGAAATAGTGAGCAAAAACATTTAAAGGCAGGAAATAAGCAAAAATAAAATATAATTAAAATCAAGTTTACACCAAAAACATTCATTATGCCTGTCCATACCTTTCTGTTTTGCAAATTATATTATTTCCACTGTGCTTATGTTCATATTCATACATGTTTTATTCTTGAAACTTCTTACCTTTTTCTCTTTGAAGATTCATCCAATCATGACTTTCCTGATACTCTCCTTTGCCTATTACTTTTCCTTCATACATTTGTTTTGCAATTCAAGGTTATTATTTTTCTATATGACCAAATCATCCAATGTATTGTATTTTACCAGGGTCCTTCTGTTCACTATTCATTCTGCAATATCTATTGTTGTACTATACAGTTTTTAAGTCTCTCATTCTCATGGCATTCAACTTTTACATATTTTTTGAGATGCTTAACTTTCACTTCCAATTCATATAACAAAGTAGGCAGAAGTATTTTTTTCTATTGACAAAAAAAACATTCTTGACAGACCCCATATTACTGCTGTCTTCCTAACAATGTTAATGTGTCATTTTCCCATCAGATTTCCAGGATATCCAATGATGGCAGGGATTGCATGCACAATGCCAGTTGGCTGTCTTTTTGCCAAATTTCAGAACCAACTGTTTAAAACAACTGGCTAAGCCATCCCACTCCCTTTAGGACAAAAGGATGCCATCTTCCATTCTTAATATATGTTTATGCATGTTCCAGTCACAGCATACTTTGGCAATGTGGAATGGAGTTGAGGGAATCAAATTGTCTCTAATTCTTTTATCTTTGTATTGTGTGCAGAAGCAACCCAATGCATTACAAGAGAAGAAACCCTACACTTATCACACTAATTGCATTCATACAACATGGTTGGATGTCATGTAGTTGGATTTACAGTTTAGTGTGTTGCATGAATAGAACCAACAAAGCAAGAGTCAGCATGTTTAGTGATGAAGATTTTAAACTAAGATAAGAGATCTATGTTTAAATGTATTCCCAGTCATGAAAGTTCTCTGAGGGACTCTGGAATAATCCTCTATCTCAGCCCATGAGACAGTGTGGGCCAGAGCTGGACCAGTGGCATGGACTCTGAGATTTTAGTCCCCTCTGGGCAATTTTACATCGATCCTTTCCTTTCAGTCCAATTTATCTCCTAGAGATGTTGGCATGGGGAGAAAAAAAAACCAAAAAGATAGCTTCTTTGAGCTCCTGGAAGAAATAAATCAAACTACTATATATTTCTTTCTAATCAGAGACTTAATGAACTGAATTGCTGGTATTGGTTGAAAATCTTTATTAAAATTATTTTTTTCCAAATATTTTGAAAACATTAATCAGACAGAAATCACTTAGGGAATGCAGAATGTCCTTTCCTGATTGAAGGTTTCCAAGTAAAGATTGGACAAATGTCAACATGGATATTTTGAAGAGAGATAATTTATTTTAGCAAAAAATGCATACTGTATATTACTCCCAAGCTGATGAGAAGTGCTGAATTATTAAAATAAGTTTAAATTGTACTTCACAGTTTAAAAGTGATTAAAAAGAAATGAAAATGAGTTAAAATTAGAGCCGAGTGATTTAATTTCCTAATAGCTTGCCAGGAGTTTCAGTTACTTTCAAGTGAGTCTATTTATCTCTTTTGAATAATGTACAGCCATGAGATGAATGCTGGACAAGGCATGCTCAGCTGTTCTCTTCCATCTGATTGTCCTAGAGGGGTGAGCCATATTCTGCATCATAACTTATTTTCATAAGTGGAGTCAGTACAGTGAAATGTACCTTAGAGAAGCCAGATACATCATATGTGGCCTTTCTAAGGATACAGAAGAAGTATTCAGGACCGTGGGCAATCAAAAGCTGCAATTTGATTTTAACTGCTATAACTATTCTATGGCCTGCTTCAAAAATGTTTTTTTCTGAAAAACAAGCATCTAGAGCTTATTATACAAATTAAAATTTGAATAGATAAGCAGATAGCCAACTCACAACCTTTGTGTAAAGCAAAAAAATTCCAGGATAATAATAATAATAATAATAATAATAATAATAATAATAATAATAATAATAATAATAATAATAATAATATAAGCAAAGCAAAACTATTATTACCAACTCCGGCACACATGCTAGAGAAAAAGAAACATAAAAATTTAAAAAGATTGAAACAGTCTGTATATTCAGTTGTTACCTGGAAATAAGTGCAGTTTGAGTAGGACCAGTTTAGAAACCACATTTAAACGTTTGAGGAAATGTCATTGACACCAATATAAAATGGCTGACATGATAATTCTGCTAAATCACAAGCATACATTGCAAAGACTAAAAAACAATTTGCCAAATAATTTGGGGGGCCTACGGTTTTCTGCTGTAAATGAAACTCATTTCAGGGAAGGCAGTCCACTAAGGATAGACGGCTTTGCCCAAGATCTTGAATCTGTGTCAGAGCTGAGACTGAATCTCACCCGTATCCTTCTTTCCTTCAGGATCACCCAGCCCCTCTTCCCCTCCTTCCCTTACTTTCCTAGATATGATTTACAGTTACAAGATGCGGAAATTATAAGTAGGGCCATCAGAGAAATGAGAAAACCTTCCTTCTGCTTTCCCACTCTGGGAGTCTGATGTTGGGGCCTGAAGTGAGTTGCCTAAGCAGCAGGGCTGGGCCTTAGTTCATTCTTTATTGTTTCTTTTCACACCACAGTCCAGAGCTGGGTATTCAGCAGGTTCTGACCAGTCCTGGAGAACCAGGAGCAGAAATTTTGAATAGTTTGGAGAATTGGCAAATACCACCTTTGACTCTCCTTCCCCTGCCAAGCCCGCCAAGCAACACCCACAGAACTGGTAGTAAAAAAAAAAAAGAATCCCACCATTGCCACAGGCACTGGTTTCTCCTCTCATTTTTGTCCCAGTTGACTTGTTGCTTCCCTGATTTTTGCTCACCTCTGTTGATCTTTTGTCTGAATTATATTCAGCTTCATATTTTGTTTCCATGCATTATTGACAGAGCAAAGGATGCATTAGCGGATACGAACATGCCCAGATACACCCTGCAAGCCCAGATCCAGTATAATAAAACCCATTTCATTTGCAACACATTCAAAATTGGAAATTAGTATGTCTCTTTCACTTGTAGTGTGTGTATGTATCCCTTTTTCCTGAACAAGAAGCAGCTATTAATTGGGAGAGCTTTCATCCAAACCAAGTACTTATTTTTGTGAAGAAAGATCAGTTGTAATGAAATTTAATTAAATATTATTTATTTGTATTATTTGTATCTTCTACTTGTTAAAAAAGTCACAATTTAGTAATAATATTGATAAAATGACCAATCAAACACCACTAAAATCAATACAACCGGTAAGAACAGCATAAGCAACATCATCTATCCTGTTAGTTCTGGAAGAGCTCAGCAATTTATAAACAGAACAGACAGGGCTTAGCCTAGCCTTTTATTAGCCTTTTATGATGGGGGATATGCCCTATTTGGGGCAGGATCATAGAGAAAGGCTGTGTGAGGCATCCTCAGCATTTAAGAATGTTAAAGGAAGAGGTACAGCTATTCCTCAATTTACGACCACAATGAAGCCCAAAATTTATGTTGCTTAGTGAGTAATTTGTTAAATGAATTTTGCCCCATTTTATGATTTTTCCTGCCACATTTGTTAAGTGAACCACTGCAGTTGTTAAATTAGAAGCATGGTTGTTAAGTGGATCTGGTTTCCCCATTGACTTTGCTTGACAGAAAGTTGCAAAAGGTGATTATATGACCCCAGGACACTCAACCATCATAAATGTGAGTCAGTTGACAAGCATACAAATGTAAATCATGTGACCATGGGCTTGCTGTAATGGTCATAAGTTGCAAAATGGTCATAAGTCACTTTTCTCAGTGTGTTGTAACTTTGAAAGTCACTAAACAAACTGTTATAAGTTAAGGACTACCTGCATTCCTTCAGGTACGTCAACATTATTACCTTGAGTGTGGCTTGGCATCCAACAGTTAACCAATACAGCTCCTTCAAGATAGAGTTACATGATTCTTGACAACTGTCCCTAACAGTATCAGGGCAGTCACAGCTGTATTTTTGATGACATTTTCATGGTCAATCCTACATAAAACACATTGAAAAGATCCTAAAAAAAATATTACCAGCACTTACTAGACTATTTCTGTTCAGGAATGGCTACAGTGAGTACAATAGCAGAGCTACAACAAAGCTGAACATCTGGACTTTCAATGAGATTGGGAAATAACCCCAAATTATCTACTTGCTCATTCAGTCACAGAGCAAAAATATATTGTCTTCTCTCCTAAATCAGAGAATTTTCTATGTGCTGAGTCATCAGCATGCAAGTAGGATCTTGCCTCATATTGTGCACTGGTTCCTTCCTTATAGCTTTCTATCAGTTTGAAATTAATGCATATCCCAGTGAAAATTCATAAGATCCCATGACATACTTGTAAATAGGATCAAGCAGAAATGACATTTTAATAAAGCAAGCCTATGGGGTTTTTCAGTAGCATAAAAAGCTTTAAGAGGTCTAGAATAATCAACATGAGTGCATTTCCTTGGTTTCTATTTGACAAAGGTTTTCGATTAAAGCTAGATTTTATTTTAAAACTGAGCATGCATGAAATATTGCTTACTTATAGACAGGAGAATTTCAAAATTATTTTGGCTCATTTGAAATTCTTTCCTGTGTTTCTAAATTTGAGGAACCAGCCCAAAGCCCAAGAATCTTCACTGTTCCAACTATTTCATTCTGCAATGGCAAACAAAAATGTGGGAACTCTTACTCTGAGATTACTCTAAGACAGTGGTCACCAACCGGCGGGCTGGGGACAACTGGTGGTCCATGAGAAAATTTTGGTGGTCTGCAGAGAAATGTCACCCCCAAAGCAATTAATCCAGGCTGTGCCGGAACACAAGGCTGCACTGCCCACATGGCCCGTGGGAACACAAGGCTTGCGTCACTTGCATTGTGAACAACACGAGTTAGTGAGGGGAGGGGGGAAAGGGTGGAGGGGGGAATTTGTCCTACATGCCCCATGCACCTCATCTGGCCACTGGGATGCTTCTTTCTGCCTCTTTCTTCTGCTTTTGACTGCACGCAAGGAAAGCAGCAGAAGTCTTTCTTTCTCTCCCCCAAACTCCACCAGAAATGAGTCTTTGTGACCCTGTAAGGCCTCCTGCTCCAAGAGGCTGCACCGGCAAAGACTCATTCTGGTGGAGTTTGGGGGAGAGAAAGAAAGACTTCTGCTGCTTCTGCTGCTTTCCTTGCATGAAGCCAAAAGTCTCTCTCTCTCTCTTCCCCCCCCCCGCCCCCTGAGAACAGAGCTAGAGACGATATCCTGCAATCCCAAATAAAGAATGATCGATCGGTAGGAAAACAGGACGGGAAATTTTCCTGCAGACTTTTTTCCTGCAGCCACCATCTGTCAAAATTCATATTAGTGGTCCGCGCGATTTAAAATTATGACTCTGGTGGTCCCTAAAGTCCAAAAGGTTGGCAATCCCTGCCCTATTTTGATTATTGCAATCTTGGGGATGAGGAACTATTTTCCAAATCCAATAATTTTTTTTTTGAAAGTTTTATTTGGGTTTTCACAAAAACAAAATACAAATAAAACATCTTTTTTGAAAATAGCATGGTCCCAGGTTAACACTTCTTCATACAGACACAAAACTCAATTTCATGCTCATTTTTATATTCTATTCCATATCTTATTACCATTTTATATTTTCTACATAGTTTTTCCCCCTTTTTTTTTTTGAAACAAATTTTATTAATTTAAAAAAAAAACAACCCATTAAACATTGAACACATAAAACCTCTTTCCATTATAAATTTTTACAAGACAGATAAAACATTATTTTATTTTATACAACATAATTCTAATATATCCTATTTCCACTTAAATATCTTTTAGCAGATTTCTCATTATTTCTCTTTACTCTTATTCAATTGCATTTCTTTTCTATATTTATCCATTTTATAATCATCATATTCATATTAACCTCTGTTTTGTTTATAATTATCCTCATCTAGCTTTCCTCCAAGGTTTTATTAAATCTCAAACAAACATAAACACAAAAAACACAAAAACATAAAACTTCTTTTTAGAAAGTAGCTTGGCCCCGGATTACCTCTCTTTATATGGACTTCAATTAAATTTATGCTCATCTTATATACCATTTCCTATCTTATTTACCATTCTGTATCTTCATTATAACTTCTCCCCGCTTTCCACTCTTCTTAATTATATTTTATTTCATCTTAATTTACATCATTATACTTGTATCTTTTGTCCATTCTTTTCCAATTACCCATTTATCTCATTCCCTACAGTAGAAAAAAAAAAAAAAGGATTTCTCCTGAAGTCACTAATCGAAGTATGATGTCTTTCCATCGCTCCCCTAAATTAACATTTAAGGTAACACCTGGTTCCCCATCTGATTCTGCTTAGTACATTCTACCTACTAATTTTTAAAAGAAAAAGAAAATAGTAAATCTATAAAGTAATTAAATACATAATTAAACATTAAATCTTATAACATTCCAATTACCTATTTCAAAGTCAAATGCTACCATAATAAATTTATACTAACATAGTCAATTAAACTCTATACTTAAACTATTTTAAACATTCCTTTTAATAATTTATTAAATCATAAAATCTATCATTGTTAAACATTTAATATTTTAATCTTTACTTAATTCTTATAAAATTCTAATTTTCTATTTCTAATACAAATACTGCAATACTATCTTATGTACCTTGCAGAATCCTTTTAAGAAAAATTTTACATTACCCTTTATCTCTAAAAAAAAAATTCTTTTTCCCATCTTGTTTCATACCTTTGTGGCTTTTTTCCCCCTTTTCCCTTCCTTTTTTATCCCACCTGGTCTTTTTACCCTCCCTTCTCCAAACCTCCGCCTTTTTAGCTTCCCCTCTCTGTTGTATTTCTCTTTTCTTTTGCTTTCTAACATTGTATTGATTTTGCATCTTATTTTTCTCTTTCTTGGATGTTTTTTTAAGTCTTAAGTCCCTTTTCCTTCCTCTCTTTCTCTTTCCTTTCTTAATCAACTTTTTGAATTCATTAAAGATGGCTTCTCCTTCTTCTCCTTCTTCTTCTTCTTCTTCTTCTTCTTCTTCTTCTTCTTCTTCTTCTTCTTCTTCTTCTTCTTCTTCCTCTGCTTCCTCCTTCAATTGTTGTATTTGCTGGTAAGTAGCAAGCGCCATTTCTAAAAAGCAAATAGTTTCTCTCCAAGTGTCCTTGCCTTCTTTCTTTATTTTTCCATATTCCTCTCTTAGTTCATCAACAGATAAAGCCATTATAAACCTTTTCTTCTTTTCTCTTCTTCTTCTTAAGACAACTAAGATATTTCAAAGCTTAGAACAATTCCCCCAAATCCCAAAGTCATCAAACAGTCCCAACAGAGCACAAGATTCTTCCCTTTGCACTTTTTTTCCCTGGGGTAATATCAATTGGAAAGGGAAGAAAAAGCCCAATTTGTATTTAAAAGTCTTATTGCAATTAACTTACAATCTCAAAGTCTTCCAGGCATCTCCTCCAACAAAATCTTAATATAAATTTCTCCTTTGTCCTCTCCATCCCCACTTGTCACAAAGAGCTTTAAATTTTTACCTTCTATAAAAAAGCAGGCTTTTCAATGTCCATTTGTTGATTCCATAGAGAAGGAGAGTAAACTTTCTCTTTCAGCACTTTCACTCACCGCTTATAAATCTCTTCTGGAAACAAAGTATCATTCAACAATCAAGGTTTTCAGGATATTAAATGCATCTTATGCTTCTGGTTCAACCAAAAAACTTTCGCTTCAAAACTTTCTCCTTCTTCCTCCAGCACAATCTTGTCCAGCTGCCGGCTTCTTTGTGGTGGCCATTGCTGACCGCCGCTCCATCGCCTTGAGAAAAGGGGGTTATGCCGGGTGGGAAGGGGGTCTGCGAAACCCCCAAACCCCTGTCCGGATCCCCCCTATCTTCGGCTGCCTCTATGGGGCAGCCTTATCCTCCAGACCCGTCAGGATCGGAGGCACCAAGACGGCTAGCACAGCAGGGATTGCGCAGGATCGCGAAACCCCGCCGCCGCCGAAGCCTGGCAAACCGGAAGTCGTTTTTCCCCTTTTTTAATTTTCTCAAGTTTATTTTAATTATCTCATCTCAATCAAATAATTATATTTATACTTTTGTCTATCCTGTTTCAATTTCATATTATCTTTTCTTATTAAACAAATTTTTCCCTGTAGTTACCAATTGGAGTATGACACCTTTATATCTTTTAATTTTATCCATTCAAACTCTTATTTAAGCTTCAATGTATACCTTTAAAATTATAGCATTCAATATAATACATAATTTCCAATTGAATTCTGCTTGGTACATTCTTAAAATACACACTATATTCTTAAAAAGAAAAATTTATATTTATATAAATAAATATATAAATATATATATAAAATTTATATATATTTGTTTTCTTAAGTTTTCGCGGGTACTTACATGTCTGGCATTCAGCTTTGTTCGGGTATTTTCCCACGTGGTGCTTTTAAAGTTGTAGCAACGTTTCAGCAGAATCTCATCTGCCATCATCAGGCTTCTGTATGGTGTTTGTCTTGAGTCAGACTTTTACAGTGGTTTCAGATTTAAATTTGGGGCAGCCTATTGCTGTGTCAGAATGGTTTTTTCTTCCTCCTGATTGGTTGAGAGTCTTGGTCTGTGTTTATTGGTCTTGGAGTGTGCTGTGTTCTGCTACTAATATCTTCTGTCTGTTTTTTTTGGGGGGGGGGCTCTTTTTGTATCTTGATTGGCTGGCAACATTGTGTTACTTTATTGGAGGCCTTTAGTGCAGCTTGGCTTCCGGTAAATGGACGGCTATCATTAGTTAGGAAGCTGGGTTTCATCTGGGTGCCTGGTTGGGGTGTGTTTGAGCTGGAGGTATCAGGGGGGATCTTATATATATATATACATATATATATATGTAAATAAAGCACACATTCCATTCCAATTCAAATCTATCATTAATATTCATTAAAATCTTAACATCTTGAACATTTCTTTTCAATTAAATATCACAGTTCCTTGGAAACATTTATAAACTTTCCATAGTTAATTCTTTTTTTCCATATTTCTCACTTATATTTTTATAAATCATTACTAATAATTAAAAATGTTCCCATTTAATTCTCTCAATCATTTTAATTCATTTATTTATTACCAAACATTCAACTACATAAATATTTTATCCATCATTTTAATCATATTTTCTAAAATTATTTCTGTTTATAATATAACAATGCTATCTTCTTTACCTTTGCAGAATCCCTTTTGCAATTAAATTTTCACCCATTATCTCTAAACAAGCTTATGGTTACAATCCTTATATCTTTTCCCTGTTTCTCCATTTCTTGTTTTTGTCTTTTACAACTTCTTTTCCTTACCTTCTTCCCCCTCTTCTTCTCCCTCCCCTTTTTACCTCCTCGTCTCTCTACTTCTAACTTTCTCATCTGTAATCTCCTCTTCTGTTTCTTTCTAATATTATATTATTAATTATATAATATTATATAATATTATACTTTTCTTTCAAATTATTCTTTTTCTTTTTGGTTGTTTTTTCTAGTCTTAAACCTTTCACTCTCTTTCCCCCCTTTTCCTTTTTCCCCCACTTAAAATTATTTGATCATTAAAGATGGCTTCTTCTTTGTCCCAATCTTCTTGTTCTGCAAGCGTTGTTTCTCATAGTTCCAGATCTCCATTTCTAAGAATTGAAAGACGAAGCCAAAAGAACCTCTCCCTTCTTGTGCATCTTCTTTCCATTTTTAAGTTTCATTTTCAGTTCTTCTAAGAATGATACCATTTTAAATACTTTTAAACAACCATCCGGTTAATTTTAGTCATCCAGATGCAAAAACCAAAAATCACCAAGTAATCCAAATAATCCAAGGCTGTTTCTTTCTGCTTCTTTTTTCCACTTTCTCTTCCTGGGGTTCTATTATTTTGTTACCAAGTTTCAATTAAGATATATCTTTGAGGAATCTTGTTGAAATTTCACTGTAAATTCCTTTTAGTTACAGCATTCCTTAGTTCCAGGCAGTCTCCTCCATGTTTTCAGATCCTGCCCTTTTATTCTTTTTTTTCTTCTCCTTTCCTGCTTTTAAAAACTTTTAAATATCCAGAAATCTTTATTATCCCTTTGACTTTTATTTTCAGCTTAGATGCCTATTAATGTCAAAGTGGATTTTTTTCAATTTCTTGCTTAAGTCTCTTAGCTGTCAGTATAAGGAAGGGAAGAAAAAAAAAAACCTAATCCTTTCCCTTCTCTCTCTCCTTCGCAGCTTTAAGATCTTCTTTGGGAACAATGTTATTAAATTTAAATTCCAAGGTACCTTACTTGTTGCTTTTGCTGTTTGGCCCGGTCAACCAAAACTTTCTCTTCTTATCTTCCTCCTGCACATTCTTTTCCGGTTGAGTTCTTCTTTGCGGTGGCCATTTCTGACCACTGCTGCAACCGCCTTCAGGAAAGGGAGTAATGGCCAGCTGGGGAGGAGAGATGCGGCTCTCCTCACCCCTGCAGGCAGTCTCTCCCTTCTTCAGCATCTCTACGGGGTGGCTTAGCCCTGAAACCAGCCAGCTCGGGGCGCTCCAGCGGTGAGCACAGATCAAAGCCTTGCAGAGACGAGGTTTTGGTCTGTCGCTAAAGAAGCTCAAACTGGAAGCCTCCCCCAAATCCAATAATTTTTGCATGTATATAAATTGAATTGGGCCCATACAATATATAACTTGTGTCCTCATATGCCACATATCCAGGTCTGTTTCCTTCCTCCTAATGCCACTTTGAACAACAAATGTTGAAGCTGATCTCTGTCCTCCTGTCAAGAAAGGTCTTGTCAAGTACTAGAGGATAGATACAAAACTTGAAAACAAGTATAGGGTGCCTTCTATAACATATCTGCTGAAGAGGGAAATGCTTAAATGCTTAAGCTGAAAATGGTCATAAAGAACTTTGCACTATCTTATTTAGATGTCATATATATGAAGCATCAGCCAAAACCAGATCACATTTTTATGATTGTACAGCTACTTTAAACGTCTATAAACATGAACAAATAAATTCCAAATGATCTTGTTAGCATAAAATTCATTTTGATTCCATCATTTTAATGATGAATATTCATTTTCTATCTTCACGGACCATTCTAGGTGTCTGATCCTTTTCTAAAGATAAGATAAGAGAAATTAGGTGACAGAAAAGGCTATTGGTGTTCATGAAGTTTAATCTCTCTGGTAAATCAGATAGGAAGCACAACTAGATGAATTAATTGTACGCTATTGTTAGGATAGATCATCAGAATCTAGAAAGACTGATGGAACAAATTTCCCATTGCCACTTTAAACCAAGTGATCAATTCTTTCTAAGTTTCTTTCTCTGACCATTAATCCACTGGGGGCTTCACTTTCTCTTGTCTGTTTTTTTTCTATACAGCATCTCTTCCCCTCATTCTGCAAACTTATCCACATAATCCATTTCACTTTGATACTGGCTGCCAGAGTAGGGTATTGTTGAGGCTGGCTGCTAGATGGTGATCAAAATCATATTTGATTCATCTTATTTTCAAGATGACCTTCATCAGAAATAAAACAAATGGGAAATTGTATAAGAAAAGACCTAAGCTAAAAAAAAAAATCCAGGAAATTTCTGCCACTGTTCACTTGGCTACAGCAGTTTTTGACTCCAAATGTGAAAGACTAAGAGATTTATTTCTGGACCATCCTATCAATGAATTGATTGAACTGTGATTTCCATCATGTTCAGACACCAATTGTAAAAATCCACTTGAATTGAGATGATTGGCAGTGTAACAGTCAAATCCAGCAACTTGAATGGCAACAATGCATAAGATGGTGCATCACTGCAAGTCCGTAAAGGAATGTAAAGAAAAATCTCAGTCATATTGCATTAGTTGTTGACATGCCACCTGTTTTTTACACTTCTGCCAGAATAGGGATGGGCAAACCTCCAAGCTAGGCTCATCCAGATTCCCTCCCCCCATATTTCCATCAGATCATAGTATTTGTATTTAAGGTAGGATCAAGGCAGGAAACAGATACTCAGTTTATTCAGATTATTATTATTATTATTATTATTATTATTATTGTTATTATTATTGTTGTTGTTGTTGTTATTATTATTATTATTATTATTATTATTATTATTATTATTATTATTATTATTATTATTTTAATTTTAGGGATTACTGAGTCCTGAGAAAGAGAAAAGCATGAGAAACTCAAAGTAATCCCACCTTGATTTTGTTGAGGCAGATTTTAATTATGTTAAGTATAAGATGGTGCAGAGAGAAAATCTAACAGGCCTTCAGGATTCATGTCAGCCCTTTGAGGTAAGCCAGGTCAACAAACAGACAAGGCAGCAATTCAAAGAATGTTTTTATAGGTGGAAAAGTAGAATCAGAAAATCTTAAAAGCCTGTGTCAGAGTTTCCATCTGCCCCATCTTATACCAAATAGAATCAAGGCAATTTTACCTTGAGTTTCTTTCTCACTTTTCAGGACTGAGTAGCTTTCTCTCCTCTTTAATGGTTCATCTGTTCCTTTTCCAAAGTCACCTCAATATTGCTTTGCACATAGTTATATCCCAACAATTCGTGACTGTAAATAACTGGCACAAAAATTTACTGCCGTTCCTGATTACAGAACCTTGTCTTACTTTTATATGCCAATTCAAATTAGGGAAATTTTTAAAACCCCACATAGAGCTATGAAGGCAAAGAGAATTATGATAATCATGTCAAGATTGGTTACTTTGTGATTCAGAATAGCACAATATACAAAATGTATATTCCTGGCTTCTGTTATTAATTGCATAGAATCCCTGCCCCATTGACATATATCTTGAAGAATAAGGGTAAAGAAGAGAAAATTTATTTCCTCTTAATGATGCACTTATAATGTTATTAGTTTTTGTATGTTAGCCACATTTTGGATGTGAATAGGACACATCTGTGAAAAACAATAGTGCGCCATATTGTATGACCTGTGGCAAAAATTCAGTTTGTGAATATACTTTGATTCAAATGCTGATTAAAATTACAATTTGAGGGGGGGGTTGGGGGGGGGAAGGGAGCCAAACTTTGTGTTAGGTGAGTGAATGCCAGGGGAAAAAATCTAAACTACATTGGATGCCTTTATTCTATTCAGAAGTGTGGAAACTTGCTGTGAGAAACATTCTACCTTATTTTAACCCCAGCTATGAGAGGAGGATGGGAAGTGGAGCAAGTGTTTGACAGTTGACAATGTCCATCACCCTTTTTAGTGATGATGCCTGGAGGGTAAAAATAGCAAGAGTGACCTCATGGCTTTTAGCAGCAATACTGAAGAGACAAAAGAGTGGCTTTAAAAGGCCAGAAGAGTTGCAGTCAAAGGACCTGGACTCTTAAGGTTTTGATTCTGCTCCAGAAGGGAGCTATTCTACTCCTTCTCTCTCTCTTTATGGAGATCTGGGAGTTAAAAACAGTACGTGACATGCCCTGCTCTCCAGGACTGGATGCTGCTATCAAGCCCTTGGACCAACCATATGCAGGTACCCATTTCCTTTGTGCCCGGAACTTAGCAAGCTTCTTCTCTTTCTGTATTTCTTTTTTCCGTAAGGATGTTTGCCTGAGGAAGGAAACTGAATTAGGAAAGATAACTTAAAAAAAAAAAGGAATTAGGAAAAAGTAGGATGAGGTTGGAAGCGGCTTTGAACCTATGTATTGTGCAGTCCCTGATTTCTTCTAAGAGGAGAAGAATTTATTACAGCTGTTTCCACCACTGATACTTTTCTCAAATGGGAAAATAATGCTGAAGGTGTCTGAATCTTTATTTTTCTGATCTTATGCAATAGAAAAGGTTAGTTTGGCTAGAAATGTTACACCAGTCTCCTTTCCATCCTACTCAGGATAATGAGAGCTGTTATTACTACTATAGCATTTGATTATAAAATAAACTATAAAACAAGGCAGCTTTTCCATCTTCATTTCTTAAGTGGAAGCATGATAGTAACTGAAGGAAAATGCTAACCAGTGTTTTATAGCATCTACTAGTCCTCTAACCACTGCTGTGCCAATAGGAGACTGCTAAGGAGAACTTTTGCATCATCTCATCAATGTACATTTTGTTTGCTATCAATAGATTGTAAACTTTGTGCTGAGCTTGCAGTCAGCATTAGGGCAATTTAAAAATTAGTTACAAATTAATACAGGGAACGCTGCTCAATTGAAACTTCCATAATACTGTACTCATAAACTGGGGAAGGTGGATATTTTTTTTGATAGACATATTTTAATAATTTAATAGAAGTATTTCTACTTAGACTAGAAAATCTCCGAAGTCCCTTCCAACCCTATTATCCTATGCGCTATGTTCTAATTAGGAATGTGGAGTATTATTAGCACTTTTTCTACCTCAATTTCTATGATTATGCCACTCTCCTTGACTCTTCATCTGCTTAATAGCAGAACTGATAACATCCTGGTATCAACATTTATCCAAAAGAGTGGAGATGCCAGGAATGTTGTATAGACCCTTCAAATTTAGCAAATCCCAAAAGATTTCTGAGCTGAGTGTCTGCAATTTTGATGACTTAGACCAGACAGGTCAAACTCAAGGCCCATGGGCCATATCCGGCCCATGATGTGGTTAGATCTGGCCGGAGGAGCTGCCCTGGAGATAGCGAGGCCGAGCCACACGGTCCCCCTATAGGCACACACAGGAAACAGTGAGCATGCAGGGACTGTGTGTTCCCGTTGAAAGGACGGGGCAGGGTAGTTTTATAGTCCCTGTTGAAAGAAAAGTGGTTTCCCACATGGGGACAGGAGCGTCCCTAGTGAAAGGGAAACACTTGTGGGCTGCAGGAATGTGGTCAGCCTACGGGGCAAGACAGAGCCCGGGTGGCCGCCACAAAGTTGTTGTAGATCAGCAGGTAGTAGAGCCCCAGCAGCCATGCCTTAAGCACCTCTGCCGCTTCCATGGCCCACTCGCCAACCTGGTCTTGCCCACTGGCCCCGCAGCCCATGAGTACTTCCCTTTCACCAGGACGACTCACACACTATCTCCCGCCCCCATGTGGGAAAGCCACTGCCTGTACTGCCACACTCTTTCACCTTCCCTCTGGGTGCAGAGGGAGGGTGGAAGGAAGGAGATGGGAGTGAGAAGGAGGGAGGGAGGGAAGGAGGGAGGGAGGGAGAGAGGGAGGGAGGGAGGGAGGAGATTGGAATGTGAAAGAAGGAGAGAGGGAAGAAGGAAGGGAAGAAAGAAAGAAGGAGATGGGAAGGAGAAGGAGAGAGAGAGGCTGCTCTGCAGAGTCCCACGAACTTGAAGGCTGCCCAGAGCTCCGGGCAGCCTGTGCTGCCATGCGTGGGGCCTCGATGAGGCTCTGGTGGACGAGGCTTTGGCACTTGTCCTGGTCTTGCCTGGCCTTCCATAGGAGGCTGAGGATGATGCTCCTGCAGGTGGAAATGCGGAGGAGAAAGTTTTCAGGATGAAGTTTCCAACTTCTGCCTTGACAGATCTCTGGAGGGGAGGAGGGAATGAAGTGTGTGTGAGGGAAAGCTGCCCCAACAAGCCAGCATTCTTATCACACATAGTTGGAAATTGGGATTTCAAGAAGGGCCAGCCTCCCTCATGCAGGACTTCTCCCCTGCTGCCTCCTCTTGCTCTCCAGAGTTCTGTAAAGGCAGAAGTTGGACTCAGAGGAAACTGCTTCCTGCAAACTTTCTTCTCCGCACTTCCACATGCAGCAATGCCGTTTCCACCTCTTGCTTTGCTGACAAAGTCTCCTTAGAGTGCTGTGCCTGCACACACACACACACACACACACACCATTCCAAGCTTGGAGACTTTTATCCATATCTGAGCTTGCAAACTGCCAATCATGCCTGAGTTTGGGGAGAAGGCCCTCTCCTTCTTCTGTGGATAAAAGTCCCCAAACTTGGAATGGTGTTTGTGTGTGAGTGCATGCATGCGCTTGGCTGCCAGCAATTTGGGGAGGCGAGGAACTTGTGGGGCACCAAATTGTCCTCATGTCGAGTTAGCTAGTGAGACTTGTTCCATCCCAACCCAGCCGGCCTGAGTCAGCCATGCCCAGTGAGCGGTGCCAAGCCGGCCACCCCCACCCAGCCACCTAGTCATGGCACCCCAGCTGTTACCACCCAGCCATGCCCTCTTGGACTCTGTGAGTCATCATAGTCTTAGGTGCAACAGGCCCTTTGAGAGCAACCGTAATGCTGATGTGGCCCTCAATGAAATTGAGTTTGATACCCCTGGCTTACAGAAAGCCTAACAGTGCAACTAGGAGCTAACTGAGCTAAATGTTTTCTTTTTGATGTATTTCTCTTTGTAGGTTTCTTTCCCACAGGTATAAACTGGTATCTTTCATCTGATGGACCTTGATGTTATAAAGTCTAATAATTTCTCATAATAAATTCTAATTGGATTTTACTAGGTCAAGTTTGAGTTGCTCAATCATGAAGGTTCTTTGGAATTTACTGCCAAAGATTTCTTTTCCTCTATCAAGTTACTATGACGTCTTGCATTCCTTTGTTGGTAGAATACAACCTTGAAATTATTCATTTGTGAGCCAAGAACATTCCTATCATCAGTAAGGCTATTTTGCCTTACAGATGCTACAAATGTGCTCCCATGTAGATTCTTCAAAGAACCCTGATTGTGCTTTTTGTTTTCTTCTTTACAGAGCTTAATCGTGGTGTGAGCATGCAAGAAAAAAACATGAAGGAAGCCAAAACCAAATGCAGAACCATTGCATCCCTGTTGACGGATGCCCCCAACCCCCACTCCAAGGGAGTTCTGATGTTTAAAAAACGCAGGCAGAGAGCTAAGAAATATACCCTAGTCAGTTTTGGGAGTGTGGAGGAAGACCGCTGCTATGATGAAGAGGACGGAGTCTTCCCAACTAGTGAGTCGGAATTGGATGAAGAAGGCTTCTCGGATGCTCGAAGTTTAACTAACCACTCAGATGGAGGCAACACCTACCTTGACATTGAGAAGCCCAAAGGCCATCCTGCACAGGAGCAGGCCCAGCTGCAGCAAGGGCTGAGTGAAGCCTCAGGGAGAGGAGCACAATTATTTGAGCAGCAGAGGCAGAAAACTGGGAAGCAGACACTGGAAAATATGCCTGCCCAGAAACCAGAGGCGGAGCTCCCAAATTCAACCATCCAGCCTACACACAGCAGGATTAGTACTGAAGCACCAATGCCCTGGAAGGCTGAAAAGACTCCCATAAGTGTCCATTTAGAATCTGCACAAGTTTCTAGTGAGCTGCCACCACCTAATCCTGCTCAGCTCCAGTCTCCATCTGTTATCTTTGGAGAGGGACCCCAGATATCTTCAAATACCTCAGGCATCTTCAATAGGTCTGCTCGGCCTTTCACTCCTGGATTTTCTGGGCAACGTTCTATGACATCGTCTGTTATATTTAGACCCCTAGTGCTAAAAAAGAGTAGTGAGAGGGTAGGTGACCAGAGAACAGCTGCCCCTCCTGTTTCCCCTGTTTTTTCAGGTATAGTCCTTGCTGCCCCTCCATCATCGGAGCAACCTAAAGGCACAGCAAGCACATCTGTGTCTCTCTATATCCCAACTACACCATCATCAGGACAGAGAGCAACAGATGCAAAATCAGCAGAAGCTAAATCACTTTCCAGAGCAGGTAGAACCTCCACTGCTTCTATATTTCTCTCGTCCTCTTCTAGACCAACTGTGGATGCAGTCATAGCTACATCTAATGTGTTAACTTCTCTACAAACCCAGGATTTTGCATCTTCTACTTTTGATGTTAGTCCAGTTCCACAGCCCATCAATCAGCCACCAATCCAGCAATTCCCCAGTAATGATTCTGCTAGTCCACGACCTGCTTCTGAACCTTTGGCCTCCAGGGAGCAGAGGGTTGCAATTCCAGCTCCCAGAACAGGTATCTTGCAGGAGGCCCGCCGCCGAAGCAGTAAGAAGCCCATGTTCAAATCTGTAGAAGAGAAGAAAAAGAATTCCCCAAATCCAGAGTTGTTATCCCTTGTGCAGAATCTGGATGAAAAACCCAAAGGGGACCACCAAGGAGCAGCATTTGAATCAGGCCCTGAGGAAGATGTTCTCAGTCTGGGAGCAGAAGCCTGCAACTTTATGCAGTTCTCAGGCCGGAAGTTTAAGACCCCACCTCCAGTAGCCTCTAAGCCTCAGCAGTCTAGTACCCCTAATGGAATGGTGAATGGCTCCTCTCCTGCATGTGACCTGTCTCATTTGAAGGGGAAAGGGGCGGAGCTTTTTGCTAAGCGACAGAGCCGAATGGATAAGTTTGTGGTGCAGGCTGTACCAGCATCAAAGCCAAGAACTCCGTCTCCAGCACCTTCTCTTCCGTCTTCCTGGAAGTATTCACCAAATATTCGTGCCCCACCTCCCATAGCTTACAACCCATTGCATTCCCCATTTCACCCATTGGCAGCTAGCAAATCCCAGGCCACAAAGGGAGAGAGCAAAGTTAAAAAAGCACCAAGCCACAAATCAGGGATCAAAGTCATTGACTTCCTCAGACATCAACCATACCAACTAAATTCTGCCATGTTCTGTTTTGGGGAGACTACAAACACTGGTGTCCAGGCCCCGACAAGTCCAACAGTTCAACAGTCCAGCTTGTCTTTCACACCGGCCAAGCAAGCCCCTGTGAAAACAACCAGGACCTATGAAATTCGTCGTTTTTCCACCCCTGTCCCAATGCCAATTTCAAGTGGTGTGGCTCCCACAGTGTTAGCCCCTCGTTCAGCCACAACATTGGATGAACCAGTTTGGAGATCAGAGGTGACCTCTACTTCTGCGCCTGCGTCCCCAGGGCCATATCAGGGAGTTCCCCTCCAATATCAAAGTTCTCCTGAACTCAGTGAGATGAACAGAGGGGCTTCCTCAAGCCGGCCCACATCATCCCTCAATTTCCAGGTAGCTAGACCCAGGTTTTCAGCATCTCAGACTGGAATGCAGGCACATATTTGGAGACCAGGTTCTGGTCACCAATGAAAAAGTCTTTTCTGATCATTTTAATATCTTCAATTTTGTAAGTGAGATTAGTTTCAGCTCACTGCGAATTGTGCTCTGGATTGCAAACTTAAGTTTGCTTCTGTGCAGTGTGCAAAATGGCCATAGGCACAAGCCAGCCGTTTAAGCTAAATATTTGTCTTTGTGGTTGCCTTCTTTTGTTTAAACCTAATTCCTATAAATTAGATCAATGAAGCCAAACTGGAGACAAACTGCCTTTCTTCCTAAACCCCAATCCCTCAGTTTTTTGGGTTTGAAATTCTTCAGCAGGATTCAACAGGGTTTTTTGTTTTGTTTTTTGGAGCAGGAAAATAAAATAGTGACGGTAGAAAGCTTTTCATTTACATGGCAGATGACTGAGATTCATCTTAAGCAATAGGAAGGAGTCCAAACATTATGAATAAATTTTACCTCTGGAGCATTGACAGCCTGCCTCCATCTAAAGCCAAAGGTGGGCAAAGAAATAAAATTGCCAAGAGGGTTCCCACCACTTACAATAAGGTGTCAAACTCAATTTCATTAAAGGCCGCATCAGGGTTGTGTTTGACCACAGAGGGAAGGAGCAGGGGAGGCATGGCTGGGGTGGCCGTGGCCATCTCGACGTCATTCATGTTGGGGGCACTTGCAGTGGCCTGAGCACTCTACCAATAAAAATGGGCTCCTGACCACCGTTTTAGGCTGTGATGGCCTCCTGCAACCCTCTGCCAGCAAAAACGGAGCTCCATTTTCACTGGCAGAGGCACTGCAGGCTTGTCCTTCACTGTTTCCAGGGAGTCCCCATGGGCCAGATCTAAGCACTCTTGAGTTTGACACCCCTACTTTACAGGGAAGCTTTTCCTCATTGTCCCCACATTTTGTCCTTGGATTAGCATTCTGAGATAAATAGGAGACTCCAATCTGCTTTGCAATTTGTAGGTATGTATGTGTGCCTCAGTCCTGACTTCGGGCAGTTGCCTGGACAAGATTTTTTTGGGGAGGGGGGGAAGCTTTTCAGAGGTGGCTTACTATTACCTTTTTCTTAGGTCTGAGAAAGAAGGACTGCCCAAAGTCACCCAGCTGGCTTCAGGCCTAAAGCAGGACTGGAACACAAGTCCATGCTGCTTCATAATTCTGTTGCCAACATTTGCGGCTAAGATGTTTGACTGAGACCCAAATTCAAGGTCCTACTTAGCTCTAGACCTCCCTGGGTCAGTCATTATTTCTTGGGTTTCTTCAAGAGCTAAAGGAGCTAAAGGAGTGAGGAAATTAAGCACAAAACATTGTGTGTTCCATCATAAACTTGTAGAAAAAAGGAAGGCAAAAAAATGCACACGGACACAACTTTGCAACTGACAACAACAAATGTATAAGTAACACAGAACATTTGAAAGGCACTGGTTCACATAAACGTATCTGTAAATGGGACAGGAACCAAAGACTAAATCCTTCCTTCTCAGAGTCATAGCAGAATGTATGACTTTTAGAGCCAGAAAGAAAGACTGAAAGGACTGGGAATGAAAAAGGCATAGAAATGCCCTTCTGGGTTAAGCGGCTGTGATTTAAATGCAGCCAGAAGACCTTAATCTCCCTATCTGACCCATTTTTCCTAACTACATGAAAGATATAAACGTAGAGAGAGTTTACTCATCACCTCTTTTCTTGGCAGCCATTTTCCATTAATCAGAAATAATATTTTCTGGAGGCTTCTGAGAAAGAAAAGAATAGGGGTGGAGATAATGCACAGGAGCAAATTGAAGTATTGAATTTTCTAAAATGAATGATGGCATTCACGTCTTATTATGAGAGAGCAAGTAGAAAGGGTGTGGGAAGTATGAGCAAGTGTGTGAAAATTCATGAGGTAGGATTTGCATTTGTATCTAAGAAGATGATTGATTTAATCACTAAGCCAAAACATCAGCAAAAGTCCTTATAGGCTCTTGCAATTTAATTAAAGATAGCAAGTAAGGGGTAGTTATTTTACAGCTACTTGAAGTCTTTAAAAGTGGCTGGGTAGTGATGCTGGAAGCAAGAGGATTTTAATCCCAGGATTACTTGGCATTCGCAGTCCCTTGAAGTTTTGTGGTGGGAGCTATAGGTAATTAAGGACTTTGTAGCTTAGCCTAACATGCAGAGACAAAGGGCATGAAGAAAGCTGAAGAACTGAGAGCTTAGGAAAACCTAATGCAATTGCAAAATCTCTTTGGGATGTTTGTAAGAAAGATTCCTTGATGATGAGGTACAAAAAAGCCACCTAGCTTTATTGTGCTCCTTTAAAACCAAATAATATTTTCAATAGGAAGGAGACTTCTGATTAAGATTTTAAATAGAGAGGATGCTGGGATGAATTCCAAAACAAATGCAGTGTTTAGGGGAAAACACTAAAAATATAATCTTATCCTATCTCCTCCTTTGCCAGCAATCACACCTAGATCCTTGAAAATTTGGTGTCAAATACCCAATATTCAGTCCAATTTTAAATTAGTCCATTTACAGAAAATTTACATGAGGATTGGAGTGTGCAAATAGTGTATTTTATCTCAGATTCAGGATCTTATCCTAGGCTTGACATCAATCTAAACTGCAGTTCTTGAATTGGCTGTCTGAATAATCTGTCAGAATTAATTATATTATTTTGACAGCTCATGTTGCTATGGGAAAGGAATTACATGTAACCTAGTTTATCTGGACCTTCATTCAGTGGATTTCAGACTTTCGATACAACATTTTAATTCAAACTTCTTCAAAACCAATTTTGCCTAAAATTATCCAGGCAATTGTTGCAATGTAGGCCATTAATGTAATTATACAGGCAACATTTTTATGAATTTTGTAGCAATTTATACATTTTGTGAGATTACACAAACAATTTCAGTTAACTCTTCAAGCAATGTAAATTGGTGCTAATAACATAAATTGGATTTAAGGGATAATTGGATTTAATGGACTACACATAAAAGTCTGTTAAATAGCTCTATAGCTTTGTTTATGCAACATATTAACCTGAAAAACATGGTATTTGAACACATTCAAACTGCCATATAACTTGGTCACAGCCTTTTAGCCATTACCAACCTGTCCATGTTGGGTTTCATATTGGGACTTTTAACAAACATGGCTACCAGTCCTGATTTCTGAGATTCCACAGCAGGATCGATATCAGGTTCCATTGACATAAAGAGTGAATAAACTTGAATAAAGAGCTATAGGTAATTAAGGACTTTGTAGCTTAGCCTAACATGCAGAGACAAAGGGCATGAAGAAAGCTGAAGAACTGAGAGTTTAGGAAAACCTAATGCAATTGCAAAAATCTCTTTGGGATGTTTGAAAGAAAGATTCCTTGATGATGAGGCACAAAAAAGCCACCTAGCTTTATTGTGCTCCTTTAAAACCAAATAATATTTTCAATAGGAAGGAGACTTCTGATTAAGATTTTAAATAGGGAGGATGGTGGGATGAATTCCAAAACAAATAGCAATTAGCTAAGAATTTGTATTATCCAGGATGAGACAAATGGAGGTGAAATGGAGAAGGCTTTGAGATCCAGTTTCTATAACCAAGTCCAACTTTTATAATCCAAAGTCGAGCATTGCTAGGCCTATTGCAACCTTTTGGATCTCATAGAGTGAGGTGTGACCATCAGAATGAATTCACCTCTCAGAGCAACTGGGATCTGTTGTGGGTCTCGAGAACTTTTCAGAACTGCTCAGAAATACAGATTTTCAGTACAATTAAGAAAGTGAAGGATCCCACCATGGGAATATAGGAGCTGAGCTAGCCCTTTCCTCCCTGACTATTGGATTTTCTGTTAAATGGACAATGGATATGAAGTTATGATAGGAAACACCGGCAAAAGACAGACCGGCCTAAAAGCAGTCTTCAGTTAAGCCTCCAGGAAAGGGACAATTGCAGCTCTTCTAATGTCTGATTGGAGAAGGGCTAAAAAGTGAAATTATCACCTGGAAGGCATAAAGACACTTTGGGTGATCCTGGCATCTTTCTGATCTCCACATTGGCTTTCTCCACAACAAACTCAAAGAATGACCTTTGCTAGAGTGCTGTTTGTGACCCACAATGACGCCTCTGCCTTTTTTGAAGATCGACCATTTCATGTTGAAGAAAGGAACCTGCTAGCTGGGAGCTTTTCCCCAACGGTGTGAGGTTGAACTTCTGAAGTAATAATAGAATTGACACTGTCATTCTAGAAGTATGTTTTTATTTTATTTTCTTTCATTTGAAACTGAAAGTCATTTTCCAAATGCTTGTGCTGAGGAATACATTTCTGATATGCACTTTAATTCTTCTCTACGCTTGGCTTTTTCATTCTCATGTTCCTATTATGCTAGAAACAAAATGAGTACAGGCAATCTTTGACTAACAGCCACAATTGTACCCAAAAATTATGTTGCTAAGGGAGACATGTATTGAGTTTTGCCCCATTTTACATCCTTTCTTGTCACCGTTGTTAAGTGAATCACTGCAGTTATTAAATTAGCTCTTAGGGACTGAAATTTAAAACATTATGCAAAGAAAATAATAGGAAATCATTATAATTAGAGTTGCATAGCCACAGTGCACCATGAAATATGAACTATTGTATTTTATGGGAGCTGAGTCTTCCAAATAAAAATCAAGAACAGCTTGAGATTTACAGTAGTTAGCTCTGAGGTTTGAAAATTATAAATCTGATGCACATCCTATATTGAATGTGAGACTAATTATTGCCTAAAATAAAGCTTGATTAATAAGGAAGCAAAATAGTCCCAATGCAACTTGAAAACAGAAACCTTGAAGTTAATTGTTTCTAAAACAATAAAACAGAGGCATGGCCCATTTTCAGCTTTCTTTTATATAATCAATGTGTTCTAGAATTTCATAATCTTCCTTCCTTGGCCTCTGAATATCAATCTATTTCCTTGAACATTTTGGTGGAAAACAGAGAGCCACTACCCTGTTAATATGAGTTTCAGTTCGCAACTTTTAACAGGAAGAAGGTTGAAGCTCAAAGCCACAGGAACACGTGGGAATTGCTATCAAATACACAAACTCATCAAACACATTTACGATTTATATGTGGAATTAAGGATTTAAGATTACCTAACTCTGGGATGCATTAATGAATTTGAGAATTGCTTTCTATTCCTTCCAATACAATAAAATACTGGAAATAAATTATGTGTAGGGGCTCAGGATTCTGTTATTAGCAGGGTAACTTTCTGAAAACTGAGAGAACAAAGCCAAGACCAGTGTGGCGATCAGCTGAAAAAAGAAACAAATTAAAAATGGACCAATTCCAGGTGGGTTCTGAGGAACACACACATACACCCCGGCGCTTCCTTAGGCAGGAGAGAGTTGAACAACAGCTTGGAATGTTGCTGACTGTTCCATTCTAAGCGCCTCCAAACTTTCTTCTGGCCAGATGACACAGAGCATGTAGTTCCTGTGCTTCATAGGGCTGACCTGGTGGACTTCCTGCTTGCGTCTGCATGTGCTGCTTTTAGAGGGCAAGAATTTCCCTAGCCTGATGGGAAATAACCACTGAGTTCTCCTCCTGTATCAATATCAATAACACTTGGAGTTATATACCTCTCCACAGAGTTAGCATGTTGTCCCCAACAATCCGTCTTCATTTTACTGATCTCAGAAAGATGGAAGGCTGAGTCAGCCTTGAGTTGGTCAGGATTGAACTCCTGGCTATGACCACTGTTAGCTTGCAATTCTATCTAATCTGCAGTACTGCATTCTAACCGCTGCACCCCCCATGGCCCCTCAAATGCTGAAACACAAGTATTTCCCCTCCATTGCATGGTAGTTCAAGTCTATCTGCCACACTTCATTCCATCTTACACATCTGCTTCTGTTCCAATTGAAACAATTCATCAAGCAAGTCAACCCACCGGCCCTTTGAACAGCCATTTCATCTTGGCTGTTGGATTACCTGCCATGAAGGCTGGCTTTTCAAAAATATAAATGGCCCTTAGTAAATAATGGCATATAAATAATGGAATTTCAACCACTAGGAGATGGGATCATGAAGCTATTGAGCAATCGAAATTGAAGTCCCAACTGCCATAGTTAAGCAAATCCCTGTGGGTTGTAAAGTAAGGACATTGTGTGATTACTTTTGTGACTCCTGTCGGCTTCCCCATTGACTTTGCTTGTAGAAAACTGGCAAAAAGGGTTGCAAATGGTGATCAAGCAAATGCAGGATGCTGTGATGTCATAACTAAACTGAGTGCCATGTCCCAGATCTTAATCACGTGATTGTGAGATGCTATGAGAACTGGAACTTTATGAGTGTTCATAAATACCACTTGTTTGGCACCATTGTAAGTTTGAATAATCAATGAATTAGTGGTTGTTAAGAGAGGACCATCTCTAGACCAGTACTGTACTGGCATGGTGAAATGACATTTTCTTTGTTGTTCTTTTTTTAAATTGAGATATATTAGAATGTAGAACATAAATAATAGGACTCAAAAGTCTTCTAGTCCAATCCCTTGCAGGAGACCCTATACCATTCCAGACAAACGGCAGTTCAGTCTCTTCTTGAAAACCTCCAGTGATGGAGCACCCACAAACTTCAAGAAGCAAGCTGTTCCACTGATTAATTGGTCTCGCTGTCCAGAAGTTTCTCCTTAGTTCCTGGTTGGATCCTTCTTTAATGATCTTCCACCTATTGCTTCTTGTCCTGCCCTCAAGTGTTTTAGAGAATATGTCAACCCCCTCTTCTCTCTGATAGCCCCTCAAATAGTGAAAGACTGCTATCATATCACCCCTAGTCCTTCTCTTCATTATATATGAGACATGTATGTGGTTTATCCTCTCAGACCTCTTATCATCTTTGTTATTCTCTGACTTTTTCTAGGATGTCCAAAAAAATTTTTTTGTATCATGATGACCAGAATTGGATGCAATATTCCAAGTGTGGTCTCACAAGTGCAGTATAAAGAAGTACTATTACTTCATGTGATCTTGAAACTATCCCTCTGTGATGCAACCTAGGACTGCATGTTTTTTTGGCAGCTGCAACATACTGCTGGTTCATACCAAAGTGATGGTCTATTAGGAGGACACCTGCAATAGATCTCTCATACAATTGCTATTATTGAGCCAGATAACACCTATATTTGTGAATTTGGTTTTTCTTATCTATGTGTAGGATCTTAACTTTTCTCATCATTGAATTGTGTTTTATTGAATCAGGCCCAGCATTCAAGTCAGTCAAGGTCATTCTGAATCTTGAGTCTATCATCTATAGCAGGGGTCACCAACCTTTTGGACCTCAGGGACCAGCAAACTCACTCTTTTAAATCCTGAGGACCACTAACATGAATTTTTTAAAAAAGATAATATATTTAGTATAAATTTTTTATTTTTTTATATTAAATATAAATTACTATTTAAAAAATTAATTTTGTAATATATAAAAATACTTATTATAACAAAAAAATATAACAAGAAAAGCAGAGCCCCTCCCCTCAATCTGGTCTTCTGTCATTTCATATCTCCCCCAAGTCAGAGGAAACTTCTCCCTCCTTTGCCAGGTGTGACTGCCTGGAGTTGGGGGAGGGAAGGAGAGCCAGGCTGGAAGCCTCCTCCCCACCCTGGGTTTTTAACACCTGGCTTCCTTCTCCACTACTGCCTCGTCCTCCTCCAGCACCTCCTTCTCCGGGTAGGGCAATTATGAACTAACCGAGCAGCTACACTGATACCCCAGCTGCTCTCTTTCCTGTGGTAAGACATGGCGTCTGGAGAAAGGAGCTAGCAGCTGCTACTTGGCGGTCCCACAGGTGAGGCGAAGTCATCCCAATCCCAGTTAAGACATACCAGGCACAAATCCAGAGTCCAAGCCACGAGGGGGTCAGAAAGAGCAGGAGGTGCGGGCGGGCACAGTCCAGCACAGCAGGCAACCTCCTCTCTGGAGTCTGACCAGCCACATGCTGAAGACAAGATGGCTGTCGGGAAGGTGGGCAATAGGGGTGATACCAGCGGTGGATGGACTCATATGCGCAGGAGATCGCGGCATAGGCCTGGCCTGGGTGGGGGTAGGGAGAAAGGAACCTCTGGTGTTACCTCTTGCCTCTGTGCATCAAGGAGGTTGAGCGGCTGCCAGCAATGCCCTAAGGGGAAAATGTTGCAAGGGGTAGACTCGACCCCCCCCTTCAGGAGTTTCTCTTCTTCCTTGCCAGAAGCGCTCACACGCAAAGTGCTCACCGCCCCTCTGATGCCTAACAAGCCTCCTCCTTCCCACTGAGCATGCAAGTGCTTCTGGCAAGGAGGAAGAGGGGACCGAGCCTCCCCCTTACAACATCTTTACCTGAGGGCAGCTGCTTCTTGCGGCTCAGGAGGTCCACACTCTTCCCGCTGCTGCTCAGCCTCCTCGATGCACTGAGGCAGGAGGCAGCAGCCACAACATGGGTTTGCTAGGGAGTCTAAAGTTGCCCCACCTCTTCACCTCAGCATGCTGCAGCCCGCCAAAATTTTCTCATGGCCCACCAGTAGGCCGTGGCCCACCGGTTGGCAACCACTGATCTAAAGAGTTAGCTATTCCCCCTAGCTTGGTATCACCTGCAAATGTGATGAGTTTTCCTCCTATTCCCTCAACTAGATGTTGAAGAGGGCCTAAGATAGAATCTTGAAGTACTGCATTGCATGCAGATGTAGCTGTAGTTCCATTGAGGACTACCTGTTTAGTGTGGTTGGTCAGTCAGTTGTGAATCCATCTGATGGTGGTACTATCTATCCCACATTGTTCTTATCACGAAGTACATTCTACTTTGTCAAATGGCTAACTGAAGTCTAAGTAAACTATGTCCACAGTATTTCCCTTATCTACTAATTTGACAAAGAAGGCATGATATGATCAGTTTTTGACAATTTCACGAGGCTTCTACTTGTTCAATTCTAGGTGCTTGCAAAATGCACTTTTCCAGGATCTTCCTAGGTACCATTGTCAGGCTGATTGGTCTAAAGTTTCCTGGATCCAGTTTTTTCCCTTTTGGAGAAGAGAAACCACATGTGATTGTAATGAGATCAGCTCTTTTCCAGTCCTCTGGGATTTTTCCCATGTTCCAGGAGCTCCGAAAGATTACATTCAATGGTTTTGAGATCATGTATGTCAATGGAAAAACAAATCTGGTCATGTTGCCAACTTCAAAAAGCGATACAAAAATTTATGCCACCAGATAAAAACTGAATGCACCAATTATCATATTAAACAAGAAGAAAACCTTCTACGCACCAATTCCACCCATGTTTTCTACAATTTTGTGAACAACAAACTAAAAGACTCAAGGTCCACCCCATCCCTGAAAGGACCTAATGGTAAAGACTGCAATGGTGACACCATTAAATCCAACATCTTAACGCATTCTTTGGCTCAATATTTGTAAACAGCAATGGATCATGCCCAGTATTTCCTTGTCAAACCACAGACAACTACAATGTTCTAATACATATCAATTTTACAGAAGACAATGCACTATGCAATCTAAAACCATCTTTATCTATTGGATCGGATGGAATATGTGCCTACTTCTTAAAAAAGCTATCCACTGCCATAGCCGAACCTCTAAGCATAATCTTTGAAAAATCTTTCAGGACCAGCTCCTTGCCAAAACTATGGTCACAAGCCATGGTCATCCCCATCTTCAAAAAGGGAGACCCCAGCCTAGTTGAAAATTACAAACCAATCCCTCTCAATTATTAACCAATCCATTATCCTCCACTTAGAAACAAACAACCTACTCTCTAATAAACAATTTGGTTTCAGGAAAAAACTATCCTGTAATCTGCAACTCTTACACTGCAAAAACATATGGACGACACAAGTCGATCAGGGCAAAGCAATAGACACAATCTACATAGATTTCTGTAAAGCCTTTGATTCAGTGGTACACGACAAACTACTCCTAAAACTAAAATCTTATGGTATCTCTGGACACCTGCATAACTGGATAGAAACATTCCTGTCAAACAAACAACAAATAGTCAAAATTGGGAGCGTCCTATCAAATTCTGTACCTGTCAACAGTGGTGTCCCCCAAGGCAGTGTTCTCGGACCAACTCTCTTCATACTCCACATAAATGACCTCTGTGATCATATTAAGAGCAACTGTGCTCTCTTTGCTGATGATGTAAGGCTATTTAACATCATCGACAATATTGCTATCCTTCAAAAAGACCTCGATTATGTATCAGAATGGTCAAACAAATGGCAACTTCAATTCTCAACAAATAAATGCCCTGTCGTACATATTGGCAAAAAAACCCCCAGAAAATAAAATACAGGCTGTATAGTCAAGATCTTGTTAATGATCCAAACTCTGTTAAGGATCTTGGAGTACTCATCTCTAATGACCTAAGTGCTAGAGTCCACTGTAACTACATAGCCAAAAAGGCATTAAGAGCTCTTAACCTAATCTTACGTAGTTTTTTCTCTGGTAATATTACACTAATAACTAGAGCATACAAAACATTTGCTAGACCAATACTCAAATACAGCTCATCAGTCTGGAACCCACATTACGTATCTGATATTAACACAGTTGAGAAAGTCCAGAAATATTTCACAAGAAGAGCTCTCCACTCCTCTACTCGTTGCAGAATACCTTATGCCACCAGGCTCGAAATTCTAGACCTAGAAAACCTACAACTACACCGCCTTCGGTCCAATATAAGTATAGTATATAAAATTGTACATTGCAATGTCCTACCTGTCAATGGATACTTCAGCTTCAACCATAACAACACAAGAGCACACAATAGATACAAACTCAAGGTAAACCGCACCAAACTTGATTGCAGGAAATACGACTTCAGCAACAGAGTGGTCAATGTCTGGAATACTCTACCCGACTCTGTGGTTTCTTCCCCAAACCCCAAAAACTTTAACCTTAGACTGTCTACTATTGACCTCACCCCTTTCCCAAGAGGTCTGTAGGGGGTGTGCATAAGCACACCAATGTGCCTACCGTCCCTGTCCTATTGTTTCTTTTATTTTTTTATTTTTCTTATATGTATCCATGTATTCATAACTATGTTTTTACTTATACCTATAATCTTGTAAACAATTGACAAAAATAAATAAATAAATAAAACTCTAGAGATGCAAACCCTCCGATTTGGGTAATTTGAACTCATCTAGATTGGATAGATGTTTTCTTACCCTTTTCTTGCCTATTTTGCAATGCATTCCTGTTCTGTGGTGCTGCTTTTGATAGGTTGGTATAATGCAAAAAAAATATTTAAGCAGTTCTGCTTTCTCCCTGATACTCATTACTGTAGTGTAGAAGATGGCCAGGCTGAGCCCAAGGGAGGGGTCAAACTCCCTGTCATAAGTCATGAGTCCCTGTACAAGAGATCAAAGTCCAACCTGCTCATTTCCCTTTAACAGCCAGTTGGTCAGATTCTTGACCAACTTAAGCCTGCAATAAACTTCAAATAAATACTCATTTGAATTGCCTGAATCTTCTAATTTCCCTGGCACTTGACAGTAACTTCCTTGCCATCTTCTCCCAATAGTGGACCAATTGTTTCTTTGAGTTTTTTTCTTGTTTCTAACTTGTTGAAAGAAACTTTATTATTTTTGGCATTTATTGCAACTGTTAATTCATCCTCACCCTCAGCTTTCCTGTTTTCATCCTTGCAGATTCGGGCTATTTACAGCTATTCTGTTTTAGTTATATATCCCTCTTTCCATTTTTTTTATACTTGTCCTTTTTCCCTCCCAGTTCATCTCAGAGTTCTTTATGCAACCTTGCTGGCTTATCTGAGGCCTCTTGTTTTTTCTCTCTCTGTGGCATTGTGTTAAATTGGCTTTCTATAATTTTATTTTTCAGAGTTTCCTAAGCATCTTGAATTGTTTTTCCCCTTTAGGATTTCCATCCATAGACTCCTTCCTAAAAACTCTTGTAGTTTGTTGAATCAAGCCTCTTAAAGTCTAAGACAGTAGTTTGACTTTGTTCCATTATTTGTCCCTGCATTATGTTGAATTCCAGTATGACATGATCACTCTCCCCCAAAATTCCTGCAACTTCAACCCTATCATTTTATCTCTGTTAGTAAGAATTATTAGGACTGTGGTGTGTTTCCTGCACACCTTAGCTAACTGCTTAATAAAAAGTTCATCTATTTCCTCTGCTTGATTGGGTGGCCTATAGGATATACTAGGGCAATATCGTTCTTTTTTCCTTTTCTATTAACCCATATGCATTCTAGGAGGTTTTCATCCTTAGTTTTATGCATTTCTTTTTTTTTTTTTTTTTTTTGATAAAAGTTTTAATGATTTTAATGACAAACAAAAACATACAAAACATAAAACATAACATAAAAAAATATCATTCTTCATAAATTTACAGTGTATCGGTTGGTTTACCACTCCCTTTTGTGCATCCATTTCATAGTCATCGAAATAATTATATTACATAATAACTCATATTATCAATCATCAGTTAAATATCCTAATATCATTATTGAACAATCATTTGACTATAATTTTACTAATTCATACTTAAGAGAGATAACTATAATTAAGTTAAATTATTTTATAACAAATCATAGAATCATACTCAATCTATCTTAATAAAATATTCTAAAAAATTATCAAAGCCAAGAAAAATTATGTATTCATTATTTCCTAAATTTCTAAATATTCTATTATTATATTGTATTATCTAACCATTGATAAAAGAGATCCCAAACTTCATAAAATTGTTTATCTTCTTCTTCTCTAATTTACTCATTCTCAATCTACTCATTTCAGCACATTCCAATATTTTCTTAATAATTTCTTCCTCTAATGGTATTTTCTCATTCTTCCAATGTTTAGCAAATACAATCCTAGCCGCTGTTAATACATTTACAATCAAATACTTTACAATCCTAGCCACTGTTAATACATTTACAATCAAATACTTTAAGTTTTTATTATATATATCAGGTAAGATTCCCAATAAAAAAATATCTGGTTTCAAATCTATGTGTTTCTTTGTCATTTTTTCCAGCCATATGTGAATTCTAGTCCAGTATTTCCTGGCCTCCTCACAAGTCCACCACATATGGTAATATGAGCCAGGTATCTGATGACATTTCCAGCACTTTTCAGATTTGTTCTTGAACATTCTTGCTATTCTTGTCGAGGGAAAGTGCCACCTGTAAAACATCTTATACAAGTTTTCTTTACATGCTGTTGACATTGTCATTTTATAATTTTGTGACCACAATTTTTGCCATTTCTCTAAATCAATCCCATATCCAAAATTCTTCCCCCAAGCAATCATTGTTTCTTTAACTTGTTCTTCCTCTAATTTAATTTCCAACAAATAACTATATAGTTTTTTAATCACTTTTTCATCAGTACCTGTCAAAATCCTATCTAAATCAGTCAATTTATCATAAAATCCTTCTATTTTAGAATCTTTAAGATACCTTGCATGTATTTGCGCATATGAAAACCAATTCATCTTTATACCTGGTTCTTCTAAATTTTGCATCGTTTTAAGTTCACCCTTTTCATCCAATATTTCCCCATATCTGTTTGTTCCTTCTTATAAGTTATAGGATACGAAAAAGCTTCAATAGTCGATAACCAAACTGGAATTTCCAAATAACATTGTTTCTTAATTTTCTCCCAATTCAACCATAACGATTCCCGTATAAGTTTTATGCATTTCTGTAGAGATCTAGTGATTTCTTATATAATGCATCCCCACCTCCTCTTTTTTTTTCTTTTTTTAGGTCTATTGAATTCTCCCAGATTTCCCCTCTAACCCAAATGGTATGCAGAATGATGAGATGTTGTCCTCAGAAGACACATTCACAGGAGGAAAGCAGTTTGTGCTGGCTTTCCTGGTGTAAATTGGAAAAGAAGCAGAATTCTCCATTAGGAGTCATGTCAGCCATGAGTGGACAGGGCATTCTAGCCAATCACAGCAGCCAAAGTGGAGGAAGGGCATGAAATCTAGATAGTGATGTTCAAAGACGGCTTCATTTACAGCTGATTTATGCATAAGAGATGAATAGCTGAAGGTTGCATTGAGAAAAGCCCTTAATGCTCAATTATACATGGCTGTAAGACAAGACAGCAAAAGGGAGGGGGGGGAGAAATGCACCACAAAAATAAATTTCTTTTTTTAAAAAAAATGCTTTTTAAAAGATTAAAAATTAAACATATTGCAGCAAAAAATACATCTGCCTGCTGTGTCCATTGCTGGCTAGGAAGTTGGAAAAGATTTCAGGTCATGCCTTATTATCCTTTCTGACCAAAAGCAAAGTTAGAAAGAAAGTATCTTCTTGATAGACAGATGGATTACTCTGAGCTACTGCAGGTTAACTATTCAAAAATAAAACACCAAATAAGGTGTTAGGGGAAGAAACTAGCAAAAGAAAAGCTGAAATCAAATAAGGGATGGGTCAGGACAGGAGCTCTGGAGAAAAACATTAGTGAAAAATCCCCTTCAGTGCATCCCAACCAAAAAGTCAATTGGCCAACCCCTCCATTCTAAGCCCCAGAAGGGTCTCCTGGTTATGTGACCTAAAGTGGAGCTATTATTAAAGGTACCACAAGAAGAGAATATTGGAATGTGCTGAGATGAGTAGATTGACATTTGAGATTAGAGAGCAAGAGGATAAACAATTTTATGAAATTTGGGATCTTTTTTATCAATGGCTAGATGATAAAATACAATAATAGAATATTTAGAATGCTAGACAGTAAGGAATATCTTTATTTTGCTATTATTTTGTTATTTGACATTATATTTATAAAAGGTTTTTTAAGGATTGATATGATATGATTATAGGATTTGTTATAGAGTAAATTGGTTTAAAGTATTGTTAGCTCATAAAGCGTGAATGATTAAAAATATAGTCAAAAATAATTTTTTTTTGGTGATATTAGGATACATAAGTTTGGATTGATGATATGAGTTGTTATGTAACATAATTGTAATTGAGACTACAGAATGAATGCACAAAAATGATGAACCAACTGACACACTGGATGTACATATGAGAGTTGATGTTTTTATGTTTTGTTTGTCTTGTTTGTTTGTAGAAAATTAATAAAATCTTTTTCAAAAAAAAAAAAAAGAAGACAATATTTGTAGTTCAGAGTTGAACTGTGTGGTCTGTGTTTCTCTCTACACTTGGTTGTTGTTTTTGTGGATATGCAGCACTGATGATGTTCCCTAGTTGAGCAATGAAATGTCACAACAAAGCTCAGAGATCACTACAGACCCCCAAAGTTTTTTTTTGAAAATATTCAAAATAATTTCAGAAGCTGCAATCTGCAAGTCCTACATACTTAAGAATCAGTTGACTTAATAATGCATTAAGCACATTACAATGTAGGTTCTGAGGCTGGTATCTATTTAGTTAATACTTTTAATACTGTCAGAAGAAAAATCCGATCCACTTCCAAGCCAGGAGAAAGGCGCTGCAAATAAAAGGGAGGCTGACTGCATGGAAAGAAGGTTTATTTGGTTTCCAGAAACTTCAATGACAGCAGCAAATGTTTCTGGGGTGGTTGACCCCTTGGCTGGCTGAATGGATGGATTTTTATAGGGTTCTGAGATGCTCCAGGGGGTTGTGCAATGTAGTGAGCCTTGTGCCTTTTGCTATTCTAATGTTGATGGGTTAAACCTATTATGTCCTAAGGGTCATGTCCTGTCCTGAGAATTCGGGTGGGGAATGTAGATTTTAGGAGTCTTTGTTTTTCTACTTTTAATCCCTTCTGGAGGAGCTGGGCTGAGGGCATTTTGTTTATGAATAGGCTGGCATGGATTTCTTAACGGGCACAAAATATCCATCCCTAAGGAGATGCCTGAAGGCTGTTTCCTATAGTAGGAAGACTGAGGCTGATTTCTACCTTTAACAGCATGTTTCTCTGTTTTTCCTTTGGGAAATGTTCTATCCTGCCTCTTTCAATATTAAGAATAAAGAATATTTTCATCAGGGGAGGAGGGGCTTCCTACAATACTCTCTTAGTTAATACTTTCTGAAACTCAATCCAAATCCCATGCTAATTTATTTTGCAGTTTGCATGGCTTTGCGCAGCACAGAAAAATCAGTGAAATCCACACAGATACAACACATTTTATATCTGCTCACTTGATGAATACATTTTGTACACACATAGAGGTCACTGCTCCTTTTTGTCTCAGACTGATTCAACTGCCAACCCTTTTTGGTCTCATGGCAGCCATTCTTTTTGAAGAGAAGATTCCCAACCATGAAATAACTTTGATGTTGACCATGAATGTTGCTGGCATTCATGAAATAAATCCTTCAGTTTCTTAATTAGGATTGGGAAAGCTGTTGTTCAGATGAGTTACAATTTCATTAGGTGAGTGTTGCTTATGTTAACTACATTTGCATTAGCAGTAGTTATATGGTGCTTGTCCACCAAATCAGCACCAGTTTTTATACTAGCAGGCAACAGGGTTTTGGCAGATCCAGAAAGGCGAAAAAGGACCAGCTTTGATTAGTACAGTACTTGAACAGGAGACTACTTGGAAACCCACAGACTATAGACTAAATTGGAAAATTGAAAAAAACGTATCAAAAGATTGAAATGGCTAAATCCTTCTTTATAGTTGCCAGCTAGAATCCTAGGGAGTCAAGATGGCAAAAGTCAAGATGGGAGGTGTGACTGCACAAATGCAGCAAAGGGACTGGACCATCATTTTTTAAAATGTCCTATAGGTGTTTTCAGCAACATGTCTGTGTCATCATTAGAGGTCAAGCTTTACTCAGTGGAAAGTAAACCTTAAACATAGGATGAATTTCTTTACTCACAGAATATAAGGGTTAAAGAGAAAGCAGGGCTGCTTAACTCATTCTTTGCATCGGTCTTCACGCAAAAAAAAAAACCTGTAGCCCAACCTAGCAAAAACATTACTGTAAAAGACTAGAAACAAAATAAGCAAAAAAATAGTAAAAACACCTGTCTGATCTTGATGGATACAAATCACCAGGACCTGATGGATTACATCCCAGAGTTTTAAAGGAGCTGGCAGAGGTCATCTCAGAACCACTGTGCCATATCTTTCAAAAATCCTGAAGCACCAGGGAACTACTAGAGGACTGGAAAAGAGCTGATATGGTTCCCATCTTCAAAAAAGGGAAAAAAAACAGACCCAGAAAACTATAGACCAATCAGCCTAATATCAATACCCGGGAAGATATTGGAAAAGATAATAAAAAATAAACAGATCTGCCAACATCTAGAAACAAGTAAAGTAATAACTAGCAGTCAGCATGGGTTTGTTAAAAACAGATCATGCCAAACCAATCTTATTTCATTCTTCAACATAGTGACTAAATTAGTTGAAGAGTGAAATACTGTGGACATAATATATTTAGATTTCAGCAAGGCATTCAATAAAGTAGACCACAACCTACTTCTTGGTAAGCTAGATAGCATTACCACCAAATGGATTTGTAACTGGCTGACAAACTGTACTCAATGAGTAGTCCTTAATGGGTCTACATCTACATGGAGTTGGGTGCCATAAGGTTCCGGCTTAGGTCCAGAACTCTTCAATATCTTCATAAATGACTTAGATGAGGGAATAGAAGGGGAATTTACCAAATTTGCAGATGATACTAAGCTGGCAGGAATAGCTAACACCTGAGAAGATAGGCTCAAGATCCAGATATACCTTGATAGATTTGAACTCTAGACCCTATCTAGCAAAATGAAATTCAATGAAGAGAAAAATGAAGTCCTGCATTTAGGCAAGAAATAACAAAATTACACATATCAACTGGGTAAAACCAGGTTTAATAGCAGTAACTGTGAGAGGGATCTTGGAGCCTTAGTGGACAACCAGATAAATGTGAGCTGGCAGTGTGCAGTGGCAGCCAAAAAAGCCAACACAATCCTAAATTGCATTAACAGAGGGATATAGTCAAGATCAAGGGAGGTACTAATAGCACTCTATAAAGCCTTAGTAAGACCACACCTAGAGTACTGCATCCAGTTTTGGTCACCACACTATAAAAAAGATGTTGAGACTCTAGAAAAAGTGCAGAGAAGAGCAACCAGGATGATTAGTGGACTGGAGACTAAAACATATGAAGAATGGTTACAGGAACTGGGCATGGCTAGTCTAGTGAAGAGAAGGACTAGGGGAGACATGATAGCGGTGTTCCAATATTTGATGGGCTGTCATCAAGTGGAAGGGGTCAATCTATTTTCTAAAGCGCCTGTAGGCCAGACAAAGAATAATGGATGGAAACTGAACAGGGAGAGATTTAACCTGGAAATATGGAGAAATTTTCTAATGATGAGAACAATCAACCAATGGAACAGCCTGCCTTTGGAAGACTTTAAAGAAGAGATTGGACTGTCATTTATCAGAAAAGGTGTCGGGTGTCCTACTTGGGCGGGGGTTGGATTAGATGACTTACAAGGTCCCTTCCAACTCTGTTAATGCAATATAATCTAACTTCCTAAAAAGACGATGGAGATCATCTAGTGACTAGTCCAACTTTTAATTGCTGCAGGAATCCTCTAGTCTGGCATCACAGATAGCTGACCAGACTCTGTTTCAATACTTCTTGAAACAGCTGTTCCACTGATAAACTGCTCTTACTCTTGCAGGATGTTTCCATCTATTCAACCAACACCTTGTCCTCTTGTATTGTAAATGTATGTCTTTTCGTCTTGTCTTCTGAAGGCAGCTATCTTGTCTCTTTGCCTATTGCACCTCTTCTGTTTTCCTAGTTAAACATAGCCAGTGTCTCTAATAGCTCTCTGTCTGTGTTTTCCCTCAGGCCTATTGTCAACTTGATTTTTTCCTCTTGATGTGGTCTAGTGTGTCAAAATCCTTTCTAGATTCTGAAGTAGGCTGATCAAAGCAGAAATAAAAAAACAATGGCTTCTCTTAATCTATTCATAGTTCAAATTAGTACCTTGACTTGATTTCTCACCAACCTTTCCTGATAACTTGGACAAGAAGACCTCCTCCAAGATCTGTCCCCATTGGCCTCTGGCCTGCCTCTTGAAGCTGATTCTACAGTCTGGGCTTAGCTGGGCTTCTCTGGCAGAGAACAGGGGATATCTCTTCCTAGCCACTTGCACTATGCTCCAAAACATGGTCCCTCCATAGCTAAAAGTTGGCAAAAGTCTCCCCTATGAATATTGTGGTACATTTATGTGCCTTTCTGCTACTTTTAATCATTGGACCCTCTGTGCATCATGCATCTATCCTTGCTGAGAACTGGATTCTTTCTTCTTTCCAATGGCAGCAGCTGAGGAGCAAGGGAGAAAGGATTGATGTACCTATGGCCACTAGGTGGTATAACTGTTTCTCTGTTCTATCAGGATTTTAACATCCATCTGCTATAGTGATAAGTTGGCAGGATTTAAAATATTATGGTAGGCTTACTAAATCCATCCTCCTAATCTTTTGCTATTTGGTCTTCACAGGGAATACTCAATACCACATACTTTCAGGGTTGCAAACAGAACCCAATGTTTATCTCTGGCAAACACTGGAAATAATTTTTATCTGCAACAACAGAATTATAGGTTCGTTTAAAAAGTTGGCTTCGTCTTGAAGACAGCAATGATTTCACAATATAGCCACCTTGTGTTGGTCATGCAGACTGTTCTCAGGAGGACTTCCATTAATGTCTACAGAAGCTGGAGCAAAAAGATGAGCAAAAATGAAGCAACTAACTGAAAACAGGCAAACCTATCTCTGCCTCCCAAAACATGATTTGAAAACAACAATGGAATCCATGTATATCAGAAAGCAACAGGATCACCAAGCAAACATTTCCAAGCTGTTACCTGTCCACGTTGAACTCTATTGTTTGAAGCAGCATATCAGAAACCTCTGTTATGAAACATTATACAAGATAGTATTATTGTGGTTCGTCATCCAGTCAGATTGGATTTGGCATTTTTATTCACTTACTGAGTCCTTTCCAAGGACCTGGGATAGGCAGATGTGGATGTTTGAAAGTGATAGCAGATGTCATCACAGAATGTAAGGTGTTTGAAGTAAAGCTGCCTTTTGAAATTGGCCGATAGTGTTAAGTTAGTGCTCCAGTAGTTTTGAGAATGCACCAAAGGTGCTTATTACTATTGATATTGATTTTTGAATGTCAAAATCCTCAAGAATTTTTTGAATGTCTTGGAGGGAGATTGACAAAAAACAAGTTGGAATATTCTCAGAATTAAAGAAGAGAGCCTGGCATGCCTTATTATGGCAAAATGATACAGAAAGTGACAAAATATGGGGGCAAAGTCTCTAAGATACTATTTTGCATTGTTTTCTTTTGATAAATGTGGTGTAATATAAATTATTAGGATTTAGTCCACAGCAAATTATTTGGTACTCTTTATATTCTTTTTTTTTCCAGTCAGGGGAATAAAATAGTTTGATTTCTAAATGTTACAGAATGAAAATAATTATATATTTATTTACTATTATAATATTCAGTTGAAGTTTATATATATTCAGAGTAAATTGCTTTCTATATAATGTGACTGTGACTAATAAAACATAGGTTTTCCTACATGTAAATAGAAAAATTACATGTACCATTACCTTTAGTCTGTTTTCTAGCATCTAATTCCTATTTGTCTTTCATAACAGAACCAGGGGTGGGATACGACAGGGTTAACTATCGGTTCAGGATTTACAAGCTTCCCTGCACGCTGTGAGCCGTGCACCTGTAAATCGTCTTCAGCACGCTGTGTGCAGAGACGTAGCCTTTGAAACAGCCCTCTTTTCCTGCTTTTTTAACTGCAGCTGTACCTCGTTCGGCAGCTGAAGTTGAAAAATCAGGAAATAAAGATCAGGTAGGAGCCCAGGTGGGAGGGTGGGCAAAAACATCAGCAGACATAGAACCAGTTCTATGTCTGCTGCTCTTCAGAGCTACCGGTTCTACAGAGGTGGACAGAACCGGTAGAAACCCACCCCTGAACAGAACTATGCAAAATTGTAAGAATATGAAGGTGAACTGAAACCAGGAAAGTGGGTTTTGTTTCAATGAACATCTATCAAATATCTGCTCATTTGGCTGATGAAATCTCTGCTGCCTCTTGAACTTATTTTTTTTTGCCTGAGCTCTGATCTGCAAGAGAGAACATAAGAGGAGGAGAGGGGATAGCAGGAGGAAAGGAATATTTTGCTGTGTGTGTTCATGTAATACTATGTGACAGGCTCTATTCATATCAATGTGCTTAAACAGTATCCTGATATTCACCTTTGCAGAATCTTTCATATTCTCATCTTGATATTCTTGCAATCAATATGGGAGCGTGCATAAGCGCACCAACGTGCCTCGTCCCTGTCCTATTATATCTTTTTTTTCTTATTCGTAGCCATTTCATGTATTCATAACCATTTTTATACTTATACTTGCTATCTAATAATTGCTTGACAAACTAAATAAATAAATAAATAAATAAAATGTGTAAAACACTCATATTTCATTCTTTAGTTCTCTGTGCATGTGTGTGCATACAGAAATATAAAATCATTAAGGGTAAAATGTAAATTTTGGCAGTTAAAAATTATTCAAATTAATTGCATTTAGGCTTCTTTTCAATAAACCTCTTGTTCAATGTATTTATTATACATTTAAGAGATTGCTATGATTTTTCATGATTGCTATACGGTTTCCAAAATAAATAGATACCAAAACAAAATAAAAGCTCTAAAATCAGCACAGTGACAATAACAGGAATGACATATGATGATGGCATGTCAACACAAATTCAGCTGAAAGCTGGAGAATATAAACCCTTAGGTTTTCAGCCAGTACCAAAAAAATCACAAGAGTTGTCATTGGTGGTGCATTTTACATTATGCAGGCAAGAAATGCTACCTCTTCATTTTATGAAATACAGGAGCAAATAATATCTATGAAAATATAAGAGTAATATGTATTTTAATGGTGAGAAAGACTATGTTTCGGGCCCATAATATATTTTTGGGAAAATGCCCTTCTTGGGTTGTCTATTTAAAATCACTTTGTAAACTTAATAGACTTGTGAGTTGTTCTTGTCTATTCTGGCCAGATGCACTGAGTAGCCCATCAGTGCAAGTGCAGCCTTGTTAGCCATGACCTTACCTTCTGAAGAAATGTAACCAGATACAAGTATTCAGGATGGTATCTTTTTGGATGCATGAGAAAGAACCTTGATATTTTATACCATTTTTTTTAAAGCTGTCACACCAATAACTTTAACTCCAATGCCATGGATAATTCAGCAAGTCCAATCTTTTGAAACATACACACAAGCAACACTAAGTGTGGTAGATTTACACAAGAAGTGTCACACTAAATCCACAACGTGTGTTCCCTTCAGACTGGTATATATAGACTCAGAAATTCAAAATAGCCTCTGCTGGACTGGGGAAGCTTCAGCTGAAGAGCAAAAGTGTTGGTGTATCATCTTTCAGAATGAGGGAAGCTAAAACCTGAATGCAGAAAATGTTCAGGCATTAAAGTTTCTGCACTGGAGGAAGGATCTACCAAAGTCCCCAGGAGAACTGATCCTGGAGGCCCTTTGTGGGAGAAGCAGTGTGGAAGTATATAGGTCCAAACGGGCCTGCTGCTGAAGGAGGGGCCAAGAGGGATACACTGCATTTCAGTCTGAGCAGCAACCACATACCCACCGCATGAATTCAGAAGCTGCACTTTAAAACCCACAACATTTGGATTCTAGTGGCTGCCACTATAGGATTTTATATGGCATTTTCTTCTTATTGACAGACACTCTTTTACTCCTGTGAAAGAATAGAACTTTGTATCATTGGCAGCCAAATAAATAAAGCGAGCAAGGTTTCCAGGGATGTTCCCCAATGCAGCTTGCCAACTGGCCATCCTTGCCCACAGCATGTGGACACATGAATCTTTTAAATGTCCACAAATCCCTTTCCTTCCTGAGCACGTTTTCCTGTTCCTATCAGAAACTTCACTTCCTTGCAACATTTGTTTTAAAAATTAATTTTTGGGTGGATCCAGTGTAGGGGTAGGATTCAAATTGATTTACCACCGGTTTGGTGGGTGTGGCTTGGTGGGCATGCTTTGTGCATGCATATGCACTTTGTGCATGCACAGAGGTGTACCTACGGCCTTCTCCTGCACTCCTGCACTCTCCCTGCCTCTTCAACAGCTGACACGCGGCAATCTGCTAAGCCGCACGATGCGGCTGAGCACCAAAAGCAAGAAATAAAGGTCAATATGGAGCTGGGGCAATTGGGTGCTGGGCCCAGCAACTGATCGTTGGAGCGAACCGGTTTACTCCCAGATGATCTTCAGAGCTACCGGTTCGGCTGAACCAGATCAAACTGGTAGAATCCCACCCCTGGTCCAGGGATTTGATTTTTCTTTTGGATATTTCTCCCCCAGCAAAATTCCACAGGCAGGATAAGTGCCTCTGCATATCAACTGAATTGTAAAACTATTCCCACAAGGATAAAATATATTTTATGTAATAATGTGATAAAGTTGCAATTCTCCCAAGGAAAGATGATAAAAATAGAAGCAGAGGGAAGAAAATCAGAATATTGGATTATCAGGAGAATGTAAGGGGGAATAGCTTGTTGTTTGCATTTAAATCCTTCTTCCTCACTTGCAATGGACTCACATTTCAGTATATTATATATCCCAAAGTATGTCTGATTTTCCCTACTCCTTTTGAGGCTTTTCTCAAATACTGCCATTCCAAAGGGAGTGAAATAAAAAATATATTTTAAAAAACCTTTGACAGTCAGCAACATTACAATGCATGGATTTCATGGTGACTGGAAATTCTGGGAGTTGAAGTGCACATATCATAAAGTGGATGAAGTTGAGAAACATTGCTTCAGGATGAATACCACTTCACAGTACTTTGCAGCCCTCTCTAAGCAGTTTACAGAGTCAGCATATTGCCCCCAACAATCTGGGTCCTCATTTTACCCACCTTGGAAGGATGGAAGGCTTGAGCTTGGTGAGATTTGATCTGCCAAATTGCAGGCAGCAGAATAAATAGGTAGACAGATACTGCACAAATAGCATAAATTACAATTGCTTAGGCACTGTTGTAATGACGAGGCAGTCCAGTTGTTTGATCATGAACAACTGAATCATGATGATCTTTATTGGAGTCTAGTCTTGCATTTATACACATTTTTAATTATCCTTCATCATTGGTTAACTTTGGTTACTACTTAATTTTCGTTACTGTTTAGCATAGTAATCCATACAATTAATTATCTCCAGTTAAAGTCTAACATATGTTTACTTCCTCTCTCTAATCCTCCTTTAGATTAGTGACTTTGTTTACCTGAATTGTATTTGCTTGGAAACATTCTTTATCTGAGGTTTGCCATCCAAGATTGGAACATTCCTGCAATTACAACTCTACATATCCTCGTTTTTTATTTTAAATGGAGGATTCAAAGATTTATGAATGTATCACAATTGTAGAGGATTAAGAGAGGGGGAAGCAGGTTGAAACAATGCAAATAAATTTGGAATACATTGAATAAAACAACAGGTTGCAATTAGTACAATAATAATTATAGCATTAAAAAAAAACTGTCTGAGCCAAGACCAATCAGGGAGCCAATTGGTTAGCCACTCAAAAGGTGAGTAATGAGCATGGATATTATTTTGAATGTATGATTGTAAATTGGCAAGCTCATCCTCAATAGTTTTATTCAAAGAATGAAAATACACAGCATATCCATGGTGTCCAACTAATGTACAGAACCCTCCCTGATGGGCTAAAAGGTAGTCTATGGCAAAATGCTGCTGTAAGACAACTTGATTTAAGTCTTCTATTTCATGCTGCAAATCACGAATAATAGCAGTGGTAGCATTGATGGATTTTTCAAGTCTGCAGATGAGACCAAGAATAGATCATCTGTTTTCTTGAGCAATTATGCCAGAATAAGAGCCTAGAGTAAGGACTCCTGTAACGGCCCCTGCCAATGCACGGCCAAATGGAGAACCAGAAGACAACTGTGTGTTAATAATGACTTCATCATTACATGTAGGCCCCAGAGAGGAACGCCACGGTCAAGTTGATGGGAGCGTACCTATTTGAACAGGTAGAGGTAAATAACCTATAGTTGCACATTGATAATTCTGAGGATGAACATTAGTAGCATATTAATCAAAAAAGAACCACATATTAGGATCTTAAGCTGCCAACCAGTGCATATCCTGTATTAGATTGATCAGAGGCATTAAAAATAGGAAAATTGTTAGGATACATATCAGGAGCTATATTAATTCCATGCAAAGAAGAATTAAAGGTACCTGACAACCAATAGTAGTCAGAACAATAACTATAATTCCCAGCTTTTTTAATATGTGCTGAGCATCATCATAATCAGACCAATTATGAAGCCAAGTGTGTTTAGCATGACAATAGAAACACAGACCCCTTGTAAACCGACTAACTTTCAAGTAACGCCAACAGACAGAATTCAATTGCATAGGGGGTGTAGAAAATAGCCATGAGTGTGAAATAGACTGTAGTTGTGAGACAATAAATGTAGAAGACATGATCAAGTTAGGGGTAAAAGAAATTTGACCAAATGCCATTGGGGGCTCATAGTATAAAGTAATATTTGTGCCATGGGTCATAAACATGTATTGGGCATGACGAACCCACAAATTAGGGTTAAGACGAACCACAGAAGTGTCATTTTGAGCAGAAACACCATTAACCATAAACAAGAAAATACAAAGTAAAATGGTAACAGTTAGCAGTAATAATAGTAAAAACAGCAGCAACAAGATTTTCAGGAATCTGAGGTAATGAGGCCTGTTGCAGTTGTTGTTGAGCTTGATATGTAATAGATTTAACCTGGCCCCAAGTGATGGGTTGCAGGCGCGTCGACCTTGGAAGATGGACTTCCATGTTCAGATAAAGATTGAAATCCGGAATCGGGTTGTGAAGGCCCTGATGCCATGCCATGATACAGACGAACACAGCACGCTGGAACCCACACTGCTTGTCGAGTAGAAGGATCTTCCATGGTGGCGTAACCGCGACCCCAGGTGATCAGCGGTGTAGGGCCTTTCCAGGTTGGATCTGGAGCTTGGCGATACTTTACCAAAGGCCTTGCTAAAGATTCAGTAGTTCGAAAATGCAAATTAACAGGTGAGTCTGCAAGACAATCTAAAAAGGTTAAATAATTCCAAGTATATAATGCTACAGCAATGAGATTTTGAATCTTTTGCAGATGGCAAGGACTAGACTCAGTTTGTAATTGTTTCTGAAGCAATGCCTCAAAAGTACGATGAGCCGCTCAACTATAGCTTGACCCTAAGAGTTGTAAGGAATTCCATGCACTAAAGTAATATTCCATTTCTGACAAAAGGTTTGAAATTCCTTACTAATATAAGCGGGGCCATTGTCAGTTTTAAACTGAGAAGGCTGATCCATTACAGCAAAAGAGGATAGGAAATGAGAAATAATCTGAAGTACGTTCATGTTTTGAAGCAGTAACCCAAAGGAAGTGTGAATGGGTGTCAATAGACGTATGAAGATAACAGTATGGTTTAAAGGTTGAAAATTGAGTTACATCCATTTGCCAGATTTGATTAGCTTGGGTTCCTCGTGGAACCCACTGGAACCACTGGAAACCCACTGGAAAGGGAACTGCCAGTTGCTGACAAGCTGGACAAGCACGGACAATATCCCGGGCTTGAGATAATGAAATTTTAAATTGCTTATCCAAAGAGAGAGCACAATAAGAAAAGGGAAGAGATTGCATAGCTAAATACACATATTGAGTATCAACGATCAAGTTAATAGGTTGGTCATTGAACAATTGTAAAGCCAAAATCACAGCAGCCAGCTCAGCACGTTGAGCTGAAGTCTGCATGGCAGTAAATATAGAATACCATTGTTGTTGAATCTGCCAGACAACCACACCCCTTGTAGGTGATCCATCAGTAAAGACTGTAAGAGCTTTAGAAATAGGATTTTGCACAAAAATGGAAGAAAAGGCCAGATTTAAAGTAGCAGTAACCACTATTCTAGGATCCTTGGGTAAAGAATACAAGTTTCCCACATATTGAGAAAAGGCTATCTGATATGATTCCGAAATCATCATTAAATGCTCATGTTCAACTTTTGTACGAATGAAAGCTATGCTGATAAGATCCTGTCCTGTAAAATGTAAGGCTCGTTTAATAATCAAATCCTCTAATGCTGATTGATAAGGATAAATGTTTCTAGGCGGAGTAGCTGACAAATTAATCCATTCATGAATGTTGACCGCTTGCGGGGACGCATTAGAATAAAGACATCCCGTGGGTAAGGGTGTAGTGGGAAGAATAGCTAAGCAAAGTCCTATTGTTTAAGGATGTTATCCTGTCCACATATCGATGCTTAAACTTATTCAATATTTCTTGAAAGCATGTTCTTTGAAGATCAGTTAATACAACTAGATCTCCTGGTGATTGTGCTCCCTTCAAAGACTGAAATAAGGGTAACATATCACCAGTTGTAATGTAAAAGAATGGGCGTGCCCAACTAATACTGCCAAGTAATTTTTGCCATTGTACTAATGTATATGATTTCTGTATTTGTAATTCAGGAAGAATTGGAATGGGGGAATTGTGCAACATTCTATGTTTCCCATTTTTCTTTTTTATAACAAAAACAGGAGTATTCCAAGGACTAGTAGAAGGTTCTATATGACCAGCAGCCAATTGTTCTTGAACCAATTGTTGTAAAGCAGCAAGTTTTTCCCTTGATAATGGCCATTGTTCCACCCAAACTGGTGTAGAACAGAGCCATTTAAGAGGAAGAGCCATCATCAAGAATCAAATGGGCATTAAGAAGAGAAAGGATATCACGGCCCCAAATATTAGTATAAATATCTAGAATGTATGGTTGTAGGAAAAAGGACTTACCAGCAGATGTTGTAACATTAATTTATTGAACAGTCTGCCAAGCAGCTGTAGAACCTCCTATTCCCCACAATGAAGAAGGTCACTGTCCTTTCTGAATAGCAGCTGCTAACATATGCATTTTATAAGTTTGTGATCCAATATCTTGGCAGACTCGCAGCATATCTGCCAGAGTGTAATGAGCAGTAGCCTTTAACAGCTGTAAAGCATTTTCAATAGCTAACTGGCGAAGAAGTTCACCAGCAGCTTCCTGATGACCAAACTGCTGTCTAATTGCTTTGGACAGATGCTCAACAAAGTCAGCATAAGGCTCATTGGCATTCTGTCGAATGTTTGAAAAATTTGCTCTAGGTTCTCCAGCTTGGGGTACCTTAAGAAAAGCACGAAAGGCACATTCAGAAACAATAGTTAACGTAGCTGGAGGAAGAACTTGAGTAGGAATTGTACCAAATGGTCCAGAACCAAATAGCTGCTCAACTGTATATGCTCCTCCCCCTCCTAGAGCAGCAGCTTGAGCATGTCTCATATATTCACTCTCCCAAACCACATATTGCATGGATGTTAAAATCATGCGAAATATTTGCTTCCAATCTTCAGGGATCATTGTATAACCATTTTTTATTCCTTCTACAAGTGTAAAATTACCACTAATCCCATAGTCTGTAACTGCCTTTTTTAACTCTCTTAAGACCTGATAAGGCAGACCCTTCCATTCTGCTACTTGCAGTCCAAGCTGTGGCCCCTGACCAGGACGATATTGTACTGGACAAACAGACAGTAATTCTGCGAGTTCTGTTCCTGAGACAGAGGCATCGTTTTTACAAGTCTACCATTTTCTGAAAAGAAGACTGAACAATAGAGTCAGGAGGCTTTTGCCCTGTGTCTGCAGGAGCTGAGGGAATTGAAGACATATATTCAGGTGAAGAAGGGGGACAAATGACAGCATTGGTATAACGTGAAGGTGGAGGTGTTAAAAGAGAAAGTTCATTGTGACCATATTTTTCAACTGCATGCCTACATAAATGCCACACATGCAAAACTTCTATTTTTGCTCGAGGTTCAGTATGTAATGTTTTCCCTATACATTCCCAATCAGTTAATTTTAAAGACCCCTTTTCTGGGTACCATAGGCACTGAGCTGCAATCTCCTGGACCAGCCTTAAGAGATTTCTCTGTGGTACCTTGGTATTATTTTTCTTCAACAAATAGCCTAATTCATCTACATGCTTCCTTTGTTCTCAGAAAGCGAAGACCCCATACTTACAGAAACCAAAAGGTTGAAGAAACCACAAAGGGTTGAAGGTGCACCAAATCCTTGCCGGACGAAGTAAGAGGGTCCCTGTTCAAGCGCCATTTGTTGTAATGACGAGGCAGTCGAGTTGTTTGATCATGAACAACCTGAATCACGATGATCTTTATGGAGTCTAGTCTTGCATTTATACACATTTTTAATTATCCTTCATCATTGGTTAACTTTGGTTACTGCTTAACTTTTGTTACTGTTTAGCATAGCAATCCAATTATCTCTAGTTAAAGTCTAACATATGTTTACTTCCTCTTTTTTTTTATACTTCCGTTGCTTCCATTCCTTCTGTAGATTTTTTTTTCTCATCTCAACCTTTCATTTTTTCAGGAAAAGATCCTTTCATTACTTAATAGTTTCCTTCACATCAGAGAATCTTTCTACATAGGCAGTTTATAAATAGCTTTTACAGTTATATAATAGTTTATTCAATTCTTGTGTTGATAAGCCTGCAAACTGGAAAATAGTATGCTTTCTTGACTGAAGAATAGAAAAAAAAGCAACAGATAATCATCTGACATAATTCACTGCAGGTGGAGCCATTCTGATGGGCCAGCCTGTATCTTCCCACCCACTAAACCCCTTGTCTATTAATCTGCACAGTGTGGTGGGATTCATTTTTTTTACCAGTTCTGTGGGCGTGGCTTGGTGGGCGTGGCAGGGGAAGGACACTGTAAAATCTCCAGTCAGAGGTGGCATTTGCCGGTTCTTTGAACTACTCAAAATTTCCACTACCAGTTCTCCAGAACTGATCTGAACTGAATATCACCTCTAGGTGTGAAGCTCTGGAGCACTGCTTGCCCTGCTACCATTGATGGATTTATGTGATTTACTGGAACCACATGGCGTACACATCGTATTTGTACAAAAGTAAATAATGCTGCCTTTGGGATGTTCAGACCTGGTCCCAGAGCTACTTATTGAGGGATGCAGAAGTATCCTTTCCCCCTTCCCAGCTTTGCCTCTGATGATGCTATCTGAGATCCTTGGACTCTGAGTTCCCATTAACTATTAATAACACCAGGATGCCTGTGTGAGCAAAGTCTCCAAGAGTCAAATGCAAAGCACTCCCCATCAGCACTTTGTGCTGTGCAGACCAGGAGCAGAGTGTGCGGGCCCAGGAGGGTCACTGGTTACCAAACCTCCTGCAGAATTCACCAAACAAGGGAGCCCAGAGACACTAATCCCTGCTCTTGCTACTGGAGGCTCCGTCAAGCAGCCTGTGGATGTGTGCCTAAGGTGAGTCCTCTCTGCAGTTGTAAGACAGCAAAGATAACTAGAAAGAGATGAAAGATGTCTGAATGTTTAAAATTGGCATTATCTCACATTATTTTCAACCAGTTGCCTGTTGGGATTAAGGATTAACAAGAAAGGTGCTATGATTAAAAGGCAAGGGTGCCAGCAGAAGCACTTGTATCGACTGACTTCTGCCGAAATCCTCTTTCCTCTCTCTGAGCACTAAATGTTGGCTTACTTTGGAGTGACCTCTGTCAACCAAATCCAGCAAGAGCCCTTTCTTCTATTAGGAAAAAAAAAGGTGACCAAAAAAATACTTGCTTAGAATTCCTGAATGTTCTAAGAAACCACTGAAATCCCTTTATGGTTGACGTGATCCATTCAACATTTTCACGGACTACCCTTAGAAGCTTTAGCATTCTGAATTAGCTGTTTGGAGCATTTTGGATGGCAGCCCAGCTTTCCCTGTCACTTTCTTGGCCTTGGTGAATGTCAAAAGAGATTGGATCTTCTTTTTGGATGTATTTCAGTATTTCCTCCTTCCAGGCTGTCCTGCTTGCTAAATAATTTCACCAACAGAGCAGAAATTCCCTGCCTTTCCCTATGTGATCACCTAGAACGACTGCTGCCTTGTCAATGCAAACATTAAAACTTCCCAGTTTTATTCTCTCTGCTGCTGCCCTTGTGTAACTGCGTGAGACAGGTAGGCACGCCAAAAAGATGACATAGATCCAACCCTTCGAATGGAAAGCTAATCTAAATTGGTAATTAAACCCCGCTCAGAAGTCATTTTGCTGAAGGACAGAGATTTCCTATTAAATAGATTAATACTCTGACCAGAATGGAGGAAGGTGAATCAGGAATTATTGTGTGAACTTTTATGAGAGGGAGGGAGGGAATGAGAGAGAGAGAGAGAGATGGGTATTTGAAATAGGTATACATAAATCCTCTGTTTATGCTTGGAATTCTAATTGGATCCTGGTGAAGTGATGGCAGAACCAATGGAATTTAGGTGTCCAGTTAGCCAGTTTTTCCTTCTACTTTAAATAGAAGGAAGAATCAGCTCAGTGGATGTCTGAACTCTATAATTATACCATTGGTCAGGGAAGTCCTCTTTATTTCACTACGACTCAAATTTTGGTATGCAAATGCCAAATCTCTTATGCACAATTCTTATTATAAAATTGGAAGTTCAATGCTTGTTTCAATTTTAAACACACTCACAGCTTCAGAATTAATTTGAGTTAGCAAATGAAGACAAATAAAATTGATTTGTGAATTCCTTTTTTAAAGCATGAATAATTCTTCCAGGATACAGAAAAAGGAGTTACTAATTTCCTCTGTTCCAAGAGATTGGATTCATAAGAAATATGGATATTCTTATTTCTAAGGATTTTGTCATTCAACTTTTCCATGCTAGTATTTAACCTTGTGATGTAAATAATCTCTCCATGAAAAAATAAGATTTTGTTTACTTCTTACGATCTTTTTTTTTTAAATTAAAGATATAAATGTTTAACAAATTGCATCTCTTCATTTATGATAATATTTCATAACTTCTGTCTAGTAAAAAGATATATCTATATATCTGTGATTTGTTTTAACTATCATCCTATAGATAAAATACTGTAAGTTGAGTCAAGAAAAATCATTGGATAATAGGACACAGCATTATATAGTGATGAGAATATGGAAGAAATATAATTAATGTTCAGCTTGCTTCTAGAAGATTTCATAGTATTTTTTTGAATCTCCAGTGGAATTGTCTTCATATATCTAGATAGCCATATAGGGAACAGAGCCAATATGCCTTTAAAAGTGTAGATGCTGATGACATAGAGAAATGTCAGAGAGATGGTTTGGATGCTAAATATAATTTGTTAGGTAAGAAGAAGAAGTTGGGATCTCCGTGTTTAACTTTTTCTAAAATATCATATAACCTACATTGGAAAGACAAGCAGGCAGAGATAAGCTTGTCAAAGTTTATGGGTAAGAAATAAGGGCTGTTGTTTTTTATTTAAAAAGCACATGTGACAATAATACATTTTATGAAGATCAAAATAAATGTTAATACTATATTTTATACATGGCAAAATTATTAGTGAAATAATTATGGAAAAAGAACTACTGTAGAGAAAATTGAAATAAAATGGTTGAATAGCTATTGAAAGCTTCACTACAAAAGACTTCTTCAGTTGCTTGAAAACTTAAACAAACCTACAGTCTCAAATATAATTTGGACTGAAGGTCATTAAAAACCTTTCTTAGTTCTTAGTAATAAAGCAGATTGGGACAGCCTCTGTGCCTCAGTTATTCCATTTATTTATTTCCCTGCCTTTCTCCCAAATGCACCAAATTTTTGCAGCCTAGATGGAGGCCTTTTGAATATGTCAAATGTCTAGCATAGACTTCATTTCTATTTTGCCAGGAACCTTTTATGTTGAAGATTCATACTTGACAAGCATTTTTACCCTATTGGCCACTTACAAGAACAGAGGAAGTCAAATGGAGCACAGCAGGCCTAGGCTGCATAAATAGAGTGCTAAAATCAAGATCACGTGAAGTGTTAATACCACGTCATAATGTAAGACCACACGTGAATATTGCATCCACTTTTGGTCACCATAATATAAAAAAGATGTTGACACTCTACAATGAGGGCAGAGAAGAGCAACAAAGATGATTAAGGGCAGTGCTGGGATTCAATTTTTTTTACTACCAGTTCTGTGGGCCTGGCAGGGGGAGGAGACTGTAAAATCTCCAGTCAGAGGTGGGATTTTCCGGTTCTCCGGACTACTCAAAATTTCCGCTACGGTTCTCCAGAACTGGTCAGAACCTGCTGAATCCCACCTCTGATTAGGGGACTAGAGGACAAAATATATGAAGAATGGTTCCAGGAACTGGATATGTCTAACTTAATGAAAAGACAGTGTTCTAGTAGTTAAAAGGCTGCCACAAAGAAAAGGAGGCCAACCTATTCTCCAAAACACCTGAAGGCAGAGCAAAAGGCAAGGGATGGAAACCAATCAAGAAGAGAAGCAACCTACAACTTGGGAGAAACTTCCTAACAATGAGGACAATTAATCAGTGTAACAACTTGCCATCAGAAGTTGTGGGTGCTCCAACACTGGAGGCTTTAAAGAAAAGATTGGACAACCATTTGTCTGAAATGGTATAGAGTTTCCTGCTTGAGCAGAGGACTGAACTAGAAGAACTTCAAGGTCTCTTACAAATCTGTTATTTTATTCTTCTGACTTTGGGTCAATCACTAGAACACATAATACAGGGGTGGACCTTCAACCGTATGGTTGCAGTTTCTATTTTGACTTTTTGGGACCAATGGTGGGATTCAAATTTTTTTTTACTATGGGTTCTGTGGGCGTGGCTTGGTGGTCATGTGACTGGGTGGGGGTGGCTATGTGGTCATGTAACTGGGGGTGTCAAAAGACAGAAGTTCACTTTCTGGAGCAGGGGGTTGGACTAGATAACCTCCAAGTATATTCCAGCCCTGGATTGCTGTGCTGTTTCAAAGCATCCTCTGAAGCTGCATCTAGGGTAGGGGTCTTCAAACTTGACAGCTTGAAGACTTGTGGAATTCAACTCCCAGAATTCTTCCTCCAGTCATGTTAACTCAGGAATTCTGGGAGTTGAAGTCCACAAGTCTAAAACTTGCCAAGTTTGAAGAGCCTTGGTCTAGTGGCAAGGTTTGTGGTCCTTCCTTCCTCTCCTTTTTCTCTCCCTCCCTCCCTTTCTTTCTATTTTTCTTTCTCTGTCTCCCCTCCCTCCCTCCCTCCCTCTTTCTTTCTCTTTCTTTTTTTCTTTTGCACCCTGTTTTTGGCCTAATGATCCTCAGGGAAGCACTGGAAAAAGAAGCATTTTGAAGTGAGAGGGGAATCATCTGTGCCGTGCGATTTAGATTAGTTAGAAAGCAAGAAATCCGATGATTTCCTGCTTTCTAGTTAATCTAAATAAAGTGGCACAGCTGATGGTCGTCCAGCTGGTACTTGGAAATACTGGTTCAGATGAACCAGGCCAAACCGGTAGAATACCACCACTGTTTGGGGACTCTCTGGAAAGGAGGTGTGGGTATTGTATTTCATTCTTTATCTCCCCTTCTTGGAAAGTACCTAACTTTCCTCTAATTGGTTAGACCATTGTTTTTCAAACTTGGCAACTTTGAGATGTGTGGACATAAAGTCCCAGAATTTTCCAGTTAGAACTGTGAACTGGGAGTTTGGGGAGTTGAAGTCTACACATCTTAAAATTGCTAAATTTGAAAATACCAGGTTAAATTGTACTCTCAAGGCTGTCATCATTTCTAGCGCCTTCTTGTTGTTTACACAATCCTTCCTTTGTATATGCCAAGCTCCATGTCGTCTAATAGTCTACAAGGCTTTTCTTTAATTCACTAATAAATATTCTTTTTTTGTTGTGTACAAGTCTCCAAAAATCATTTTGTAAATTGCTGTATTATTTCTGTTTTTCTTGGCACACATATTTTAGTTGCACAAAGGTACTCCTACTATTTTGGACACCAAGCTCCATGTTTTGCTCATGGCTCAGAAATCAAACAAAAGCATCCCAGATCAATGGATGTCCAGTCTCTGCTTGAAAGCCTCACATACAAGGAAGGCACCTCTTCCTTGGGTAAAAGTCCAACTGTTTTTATAACCTTCAGTTGGAACCTGCCATCATATAATTTAAGATTATTATTTTCTGTCCTGGAATGGTATTTCCAGGAGATTATATTCTCATTCCAGGACCAAGAACAACATCACATTTCTAGCTACTGGAGAAGTCCCCTATTTATTAATTGCAATCTAACTGGACTACTTTAAGTAGAAGGGTTTCCCAGAAAATGTAATCAGTTTGAATAGTACAAATAATTAAAAACAAGCATAGAAATACAAGTCAGAAAACTACCAAAGCAAGGGTAGCTATTAACCAACAACATACTGAGATACTTATGTTGACTATTGCATAAAAACCCAAAGATTTAAGTAGAATAGTATACCATTGTACTCTAAATAATGTTGATTACATGGAATGCACTATTATATAACATTGGGCAACTGGCCTAGTGGTTATTGCATTATCTGCAGCAGAACAGAATCTTTGCATTTTAGACTTCTGCCATAGATAAAATTACTTTTTTTTCTAAATGTATACATCCTTGTGCGAAGATAAGTAAAAAGGTCAGTAGTGAAATATGTTCTTTGTTGGCTCCTCAACTTAATTGTGTTGATGGCAGCATATCTTGTTTAATCAAGGTAAAAGCTCATCCATAATTTGGGCTAAGAGGTTGGCAAATAGGGAACTACTGAGAAAGGTTCTTGGGGTAAACCAATGAGGTAAAACACTTAGGTCTTTGTAAACCCTTAAATAAAAAATCCACATGGGATGCCTCAAGACCGATCAAACATAGATATTAAGGAAAGAAGCCATAGATTCTTAACTCTAAATGTATTCCCTTTTAGCCATGAGGATTGGTAGGAAAGTCAATAAGCTGCTGGCTCTGCTGGCAATGTTGTATGCATGATGTTGTTAACATCAAATTGGCTTTGACTGCTTCTTCCAAGCTCGTCATAATTTTGAAACACTCTTTCCCCTTCCTCTCCATTCCTATTATGAAAATGAAGAAACGGATATGAGATTCTATATAATGTTCTATGAGTGGACTTTCAGTTGATGGAGAATAGGCAGGGCTATCTTATTCAAATATTTGAAGAATTATGGAAATATTATATAAGATACTACATATCATATTTCCACCATCATTGTCTCTGCTTGAGTCTGAATAAATTCACTTCCCTAAATCTCATTTTATATCTGCCAGTTCCTTTCTCTTCATGCCATCCACTTGTCTGTTTTTTTCTTTATACATAGTGTCCAAAAGCTGAACACTCAAGGTAGGAATTTATCAGAGCAAAACAGAACAAAGTATGGTTCAGGTGATACAATCTAAAATTCCAATTTTGTCACACTTCACATTCTTATTCTTATATAAACCAAAATACATACACAGAATAAATTCTATTCAATGTCACAGTGTCATTTTAGGGACCTTTTCCTGTACCATTATATGTTTATTATTCTTTCCACAGGTGCATTTCTACTAAACAAACTTGTAACATCGTCCTTGATCAACAAACTCTTGAAAAAGGGTCAACAGATCTCCAGGTAAGTTTACTTGTGTCAGTTATTGTATCAGTGGAATCCTATTACCTTGTCTTAACACCATGAAGTCTGTAAGACCAGAAACCATCAAAAGTAATAAAATGTTTGAGTCAATGCAAGTAAACATTTTCCTTAGTTTTTTTTCCAAAGCCCTCTATTTTTACTATTTCCTTTGGAACCGTTCCTCTGTTCACTCACTGAAGTTAACAAGATAATTTATTCCCCTTTTCTTTCATTCATTCTCTATTATGTGTATAGATGATGGCCATTTCCCATTTCTTTCTGCAGTGACCTATTCCTTCTTTAATATAATTATTCTATTGATTTTTTTTTTTACTTTGAAGATTCATATGGCCACACATATTAGAGGACAGCTCTGGGCTCTCTGTCAGATAGTCCCCAAGACATCTGAAATCTTCTTTCAGTGACCTATGGCTGCATTCACTGAAGCCATTGCAAGAAAGGTTCCCTTCAATGATAAGGGATGAAGCAGTCAGTCTTCCCCATTCCATCCCTTCCCAAATTGCTTCACTATGTTAGTTCTGGGTGACGACAAGGAAAGCCAGCCAGACTACTCAAAGCAGCTCTTGTGTCTCCTGTGAGGCCACTAGGGAGTTTCGGAGGCCTTGCAGTCAAAGGAAAGGAGGAAGCACCATGCCAGAATCCAATCACTGACAGGACTCCCTATCAATGGAACAATTAATCACTCCCAGCCACCATCTATCTCAAATTGCAAAAACATATTTTTCCCCAATTTTGAGGGTTTTTTTTTGGCAGCTCAGAAGGTGTGGCACTGCTTTGGAAGGAGGGCCAAACCCCATGTGGAAATGACATCCTGCTAACAACTAAATAAACAGATAAACAGCATAAAACAATATCCACACAAATACACAAATTTCCACACCAATATCCAATATTTCCACCCCTGAAAGCTACATATGTTCTGCAGTGGTTTCACCAAGTAATCTAGCTAGACGTTTATTCTAGTTCAAAACCCATGAATCTACACTGTGTTTTGGCCTCTAGGTCTTAGGAAAACTCAGAGCCACCCCCACTCCCAGCAAAAGTCCAATAGCCTCCTCACCAGTTTGGAGATTGGATAGGCATGCCTACCATCTGCTGGAATCCTGCATATTTTTATAAACCTGAGCTCCTCGTGGCCCACTAGATCCTCACTACTCTGTGGATGAGACAGGACAGTTCAAACAGTGGAGCTCGTCTTCTTTCTGCCCTGGAAGACCAGTGTGAGAACCTAATTGAGCAAGGTCTTATTTCCAATAGATCAGGTTTTGCAGAACACCAATGCAACCACTTCTATGGCAGCTTATCCTTTTACTTTCTACCAGCATGTCCTGACAGACTGGAAACTCTAATCTTTGCCTAAGTATGATGACTTTCTGTTCTACCTACTAAATGTTAATTGTCCATGTAGAATTTTATGTGTCTTGGACTGTGACTAGCTCACCTATCAATTCTATCACAAATGCCTTTAATAATACTTGGATTACTCAAATTACTATATCATACCTCTGAGACAATAAATGACAACTACCTTTCCTCATTGCTTTTCCTATTGGCAAGTTAGGATACCTTGAGATTAAGTTTTCATGTTGCACCAGTAGTAGAAGATCCCTGGTAGTGCAGCCGTTAAAGTGCGGTTTATTTGGCGTATGGCAGGTGTTAGCCAGGGATCACCAAGGTGGCTGCCTGCCTCTGGGAAAGGAATTTTTTTCGGGCAGTGTTATCTTTACCCACAGGATGCCTGAAGGCTGGTAGGCATTTGGGAGAGGTTCCTTCCTCGTCCCCACGCAGTTTATTCACTCATGGGAATCAAACTGCCAAGCTGCTGACCTCAACTGCCCAGTGTCTTACCACGTGAGCTACTGTGGCCTCTAAAGTGCAGTATTGCAGGCTAAACATTGCCCGCTGTCTGGAATTCGATCCTGAGGGGCTCAAGGTTGACTCAGCCTTTCATCCTTCTGAGGTCAATAAAATGGGGACTCAGACTGTTGAGGGCAACAGGTTGACATTGTAAACCACTTAGAGGCTGCTGTAAAGTGCAGTGGGGCTGTGTATAAGCCTAAATGCTATTGCTAGTACAGTTTGATGTCAAAGAAGGTTACAGGAAACTATGATCCAAGAAGCAAATATGACTTTCAATTCTGGCTTATTCATTCTGTTTTGCTACATTACAGTTTTCATTATGAAAACTGGGCTAAACTCATTATAATAAGTACTAAATAGGAGTTGGAATTGGGAGCTTGATCAAGTACTTCCTAACCCTTCCACTCTAAATGATTGTGATGATACATTGGACTTTTTTCTTCTAATAAAGAAAGTTTTGCCTCATATAATAAAAGTGCATTGGGCATCTGAACAATCTCCTCAGAAAGTAAAGGCAGAAGAGCAGTGGTGGGATTCAATTTTTTTTTTACTATTGGTTCTGTGAGTGTGGCTTGGTGGGCATGGCAGGGGAAGGATACTGTAAAATCTCCAGTCAGAGGTGGGATTTGCCGGTTCTCCGAACTACTCAAAATTTCCACTACTGGTTCTCCAGAACTAGTCAGAACTTGCTGAATGCCACCTCTGCAACAGAGCGTGTACTATTATTTCACCCAGGAGCAACCACTATCAAGCAGTGATTTGGTTTTTTACTATTTTTTTATGATAAAATCCTACTGGGTCAGACAAAGTCTTATCTAATACAATAATCTCAATAATAGCCAATGATGCCTCTAGAAGCCCAAAAGAAATATATGCATGCAGAAATTCTCCCACATTCATATCAAAGCAATTTATACTGAGAAGCAGATTACCTCTGATTTTGAGCATGAGCAGTAGATGCTTCATGGTTATTCTTGTGTGTATCATAGTGCGATAAAAAAACATTGCTGTAGTTTTATAGAAAATTTTGACTGAGTGTGATAAATCAATTAAGGATCAAATTTATTAGAACAGGCTAACTAGCAGAAAGATAAACATTGATGCAATAACATCACCATATAATTTCATTACAATAATACAATAATAGAGAAAAGAGAGAAAATAAATTTGCAGAGTGGCTTCATAATTTAAGTTTCATAATTAAGAAACAATCTGCCAAGTAGACTAATGTGAGAGTATTCAATTCAACCTTAATTTGAAGTGATAGTAATAAAGTAATAAAGACAGGGGAACTTTACCAAACTTCAAAGTGATTCAATCCAAGGTTCTATTCAAACAAGATTTCCTTCCAACTCTTATTATTCTGTTATTCAGGAGCTGAGTGCCAATGTTAGATTTGGAACAAATTAATTCTGCCAGCCACGGGAAGATCTTGCAATAAGTGCATTATCTTTAAATCATCTAATACAATCATAATCCTGGAAGGGACCTTTGAGGTCATCTAATTTAACAGCTTGCTTATTGATAGATGTCCACCCAGTCTGAATTTAAAAATCTCAATTGAAGGAAAACTTTCCCTTTCATGTGGCAGCCTGATGAGTTGGGTTTAAAGACCACTCATCGTGCTGGTGGCCCTTTTCTGAAACCTTTGGTGGCCCTTTGTCTTGTTAAATTTGAATGCCCAGAATTGGATATAATAATACAAACTGGGTCTGATCAGGGAAGAATGATTTTGCTCTTTGATATGCTGGGCAATTTTGTTGATGGGTTTGCTTGTGAAAATGCAGAGGTGGTCTGTATGCACTTTTATGTCCTTATGTTTGGGGACATAAGGATGGCTGTCCCCTTTTCTATAGATATGTGGAATTTAAAATTGTTTCATCCTGAAACAGCATTAGTTCTGCACCTGCATCTTACAAGAATCAGATTCATTCCACTATTCCATTCTCACACAGAAAACCCCTCGAACAGCATGCCTCTTGCAGGAACCCCAGCTCCCAAAAGGAAGAGAAAACCTACTAAACTCATTTTAGAATTAACCCAAGAAGGTAAGAGATACCCCATGAGCACACATTCCTTTTCCAATAATTCTTCCCTAATATCTAGGAAATAATTTACAAAAAACATAGAGGTTATTTTCCCAGACAGAGAAAACACTTTGATATAATATGTAGAACTACAGTTTTTGATAAGTCAGAGAGGTGGAGAAGGAAATTATGGTCAAATTATGGTGATAGTCAAAGAGCAACACACTATAATTTGTTCCCAACAGAGGTTGAAATCCAAAGGAAAATACAAAAGTAAAAGTTCCCTTAACAGTATGTGGATTGGAGAGGCTATCATCTACCCCAGTATCTTGCTAAAATGTAAGATTAGACACTTGCTCTTGATGATAATCTCAAGATTGGATTCATTCAAAAGTGATCACATCACACACTTAAGATCAGCAGGCATTGTTTCTTCTTTCAAAGAATCATTGAATCAAGACCTTACATTAAGTCCACCAGATTTCTGCCACTAGGATGTGTAGGGGAACATCATATTTTATAGATCTAGACCTCCCACCTCAAAAAGTTCAGATTTATATCTCAGGTTCTCAGAAAAATGTTCATTTCTTCATTTTTGAAGAATTGAATAATGTGTGTCAGATTCTTAAAAATATGGGTGGTTCAGCTATCATAGGTGGGAACTTTAAAAGCTCTGCTATCTGATTGTGCAGACTCGGGTTGCATAGGCTGTTTGCTGCCTAAAAAGTTGCACATCACACTGACTTAACACAGGAAGCAGTTTTCATTAACATCACTGAAAATCAGTTCAGGCATTTTCATTATTAATATTATGTCATTTGCTTTTATATTATCAAGTCAATTGTCTTATTTCATTCAGCACCATAGAAAGCAAAGGAGTCAGTAAAATTATATTTGGTTGAGGAGAAGAAAGAAAGAAATGTTGTTAATTTTCAATCATAATAATTAAAACTCAGACTTACATAGTTATCAGCAGTTAATGCTGCAAGAATCCCTCCCATTCTCCCAGAGAATTCAGGAATTTATAGCTTTTTCCATATTCAAGTAGGTTATAAAAAACAAGACAGTTCTGAACGTTAAACTCTCTCAGTCACCAATCTCAGGAGTTTTCAATTTACTATCTTAGACCATCTGATTAATTTAATTAGGACACGGTTGTTCTGGAGGAAGGAAAGCACAGAAATCTATCTCATGTCCCAACATCATATCCAGTATTCCCAACATCAGGCAGAGTGCTGATCAGGATCAGAGAGATGCAATTCCTAAATGCTTTCACTCCTTAAACTACACATTATTCCTAATAACCTTGAATATTAGGGAGATGTTCACATGTCCCCTTCATCCCACTAGGTTTCAGTGAGCTCAATCAGGTTGGCCTGATTTTTCAGAGAAAGTTAGGAATAAGATATAGTGATCAGTAATAAGAATCAGTGATGGAAGAGGAGAAAGGGAGGATTACCGCCAAGCCATCAGACATATTGAGGCAGAAGGTTAAATGAAATCTTAGAAAATATTGAGCTCAGGAAAGAAATTTATGTCCCTAACAGTTGGGATGTTCACAGGTTATAATTTCCAGTATGTATTTGCCCATCTTTGTTTGGACTACAGTGAAAATCACTCAAAAAGCTACTAAATTTTTTTAGCGTAGCCTCATTTGCAAGGTTGTTTCAAGCATCAGTTCTGAAAATTTCTTACTGAAATTTGTTTTATTGATCTTTTGTTTGCCTTTAATAATGTAAGCAATGCGGTATAGTGGTTTTCAAACCATGATGTAAACTAGTGCACTGAGAACACCAGGAGGATGTGAAGATCACCCATTTCCCAACAAAATCCTTAATATCTAGAATAATATTACTTTTCCAATTTTGTAATATACAGTATTTATTTTTACTGCCCACGTCATTTTCCAGGCTCAATACAACCATAACTGCTGATAAACAGGCAGATCCCAAAGCTTTGGCATATAATTCAATATCACATTAACATCTTTACATTTAAATGTTACCTCATAAATCTATTTAGACAGTATATATTAACATGATTCCCAAAAGATATCAGATGATCACATGACCATATCATGTGGCTCAATGAACTCTCAAAAAAAGTTTACATCTCTAGCACAAAAACCTGATGTCCATTCTTTCAAATACATTTTTGGGGGGTCCAATATACCATAAATCTAGTGGCCTTGGCTGAGGAATTGCAACACAGGATAAGTTTTGCTGCTTCTATAATAGTTTCTTCTTGTATTCCTTCAGTCATGCCGCAAGAAGGGTCCAAGCTGAACCTCGGGAAGAAGATCAGCATTCCCAGGGATGTGATGTTAGAAGAACTCTCTCTCCTTACCAACAGGGGATCCAAGATGTTTAAACTTCGTCAACTGAGGGTAGAGAAATTCATATATGAAAACAACCCTGATGCCTTTACCAGCAACTCTGTGGTAGGTACAAACAGACACAGGAATATAGACCTAGATCTAATAAATTTCTATTGTCAGGCTGGATCTAGGTAATATATGTGCAAATGTAAAGAGAATTTCCATTTGTAATCCACTCTTAACTTCTTTTCCATACCATAAAATCCCCAAAAGGGAAAAGTTGGAATAGCTGAATAAAACCTTTTGACTGGTAGCTCTAAGACGTGTCCTTTTGAAAGCACCTAGAATTGCATTTGGAAAAAAATAGTAAATTTGTGTGCATCATAAAAGGAAAGCATTTTTCTGTACTTTCCATCCTTCCATTTTATTCTATAGTTCTGATACATTGTCAATGAAGTACAAAAATGGCTTTTGTTTTTGTTTTGTTTATCATACATGGATCTTCCACATTAGGTGGGGACAAAACATTGTTCAGTTTAGCCGAAACAACTTCTTACTTTCTTAAAACTTGGCAGGTCAGGAAACATTTCTGCAAACTGCAGTTGGTTTAGAGATGCAAATTTTATCTGAATTAGAAATTAATTTTACAAAATAATTATGTTCACACAACGTTTAATCAAGTTGAGATTTTTAACAGACACATCCACATAATTTGTTAAGCTTGGCCCCTGTGAACCTTAATAAGGGTTTTGTGACTAGCATGTTGTACAAACCAGACCTATTTGATTGGTTTATAATGTAATATATCGTGTGAACCTAAATAATTATTTCTTTCACAAATCCAGTTTAAACATGGGGTTGAATGCAGCGATCAAAAACTCATCAATATAAATGACACTTCTAAGCTGATGACCTCTTTTAACTTGTTATTTGGCCTGGTGGAAGTAACCATAGGAATATATAGGGGAGGTTGGCTTTCTTTCTTTCTTTCTTTCTTTCTTTCTTTCTTTCTTTCTTTCTTTCTTTCTTTCTTTCTTTTCCTTTCCTTTCCTTTCCTTTCCTTTCCTTTCTCCCTCCCTCCCTCCCTTCTCTGATAAATTGAAAGATGAAAAGCATAAGTATAAAAAATGGAAAGAAGGACACATAACGAAGGCAGAATCATTGTACACATCCCAAATTGCAAGGATGAAGTCAGGAAAGCTAAGGCACAGAATGAACTAAGCTTTGCAACAAATGTCAAAAATAATTTTAAAATATTTCTTTCAACATATAAAAAGCAAGAAAAAGTCAAAGTCAAAAAAAAAGTCAAACAATCAAACCACTAATGGGAGAAGAGGGCAAGGAAGTAACAAGCAGCAGAGAAAAAGCAGAGTTGCTTTCCATCTGTGCTTACACAAAGAGAAAAAACAGCCCAAGCTACCCAAAACAGAATTGTAAAAGACAGATTAGGAATTCAAATTAAAATAGACAAGAAAGTGATTAGAGAACACCTGTCCATTCTAGACAAGTTCAAATCATCAGGACCAGATGGATTGCATCTCAGAGTTCAGACATGATCTTGGAACCATTGTACTATATATTTCAAAGATCTCAGAACACCAGGGAACCAGGGAACTGGAAAAAGACTGATGTGGCTCCGTCTTCCAAAAGGGGAAAAAAATCAGATCCAGGAAAGTACAGACTAATAAGACTGACATTAATACCTGGTAAGATAATCTGAAAAAGATAAGCAAGCAACACATCTGCAAAAACCTACAAGCAAGCAAAGTTATAACATAAAGCCCACATGGGTTTGTTTAAAACAGATCATTCCAAACAAATCTTATTTCATTATTTGACAAAGTAACTAAATTAGTGGACCAGTGAAATGTTGTTGACATAGTATACTTGGATTTCAGTAAGATATTTGACAAAGTAGGATTTTAACAAGGCATTTGATTATCTACTTCTTGGTAGGGTAGAAAAATGTGGGATAGACAGCATCACCACCAGATGGATTTGTAATTGGCTGACAAACCACACTCAACATATAGACCTTAATGGAACTAGATCTACATGGGCAGAAGTAAGCAGGGTTCTCTTTTAGGCCCAATATTCTTTAATGTCTTCATAAACAGTTTAGATGAGGGAATAGAAGGGAAACTTATGACATTTGCAAACAACATCAAGCTGCCAGAAAGTCAACATCACAGAAGATAGGCTCAAGATCCAGATGGATCTCAACAAACTTGAATACTAGATCCTATCTAAACAAAATGAAATGCAATGTAGAAAAAAGTAAGGTTCTACACTTAAGCAAGAAAAACCAAATATACAGAACAGATTCTCAACAGCAGTAATTTCATGAGGGATCTTAAAGTCCTAGTAGACAATTACCAAACATGAGCCAGCAGTGTGAAGTGTTAGTACCACTTTATAAGGTCTTGGTAAGACACCACACTTGTAATACTGCAATTTGGTCTCAAGATTTTGAGACTCTAGAAAGAGAATGCAGAGAAGAGCAACAAAGCAACGAAGATGATTAAGGAGATGGAGGCTAAAATATAAAGAATGGTTGCTGGAACCGGGTAGGTCTAATTTGATGAAAAGAAGGATGAGGGGTGATATGATAGCAGCCTTCCAATATCTTAGGGACTGCCCCAAAGAAGAGGGAGCCAAGCTATTCTCCAAAGCCCTGAGGGCAGGACAAGAAGCGATGGGTGGAAACTAATCAAGGAGAGAAGCAACCGAGAACTAAGGAGACATTTCCTGACAGCAAGAACAATAAACCAGTGGCATGGCTCACCTTCAGAAGTTGTGGGTGCTCCATCACTGAAAGCTTTTAAAAAGAGCCTGGACAGCCATTTGTCTGAAATGGGATAGGGCAGGGATGGCTAACCCTTTCCACGTTGTGTGCCCAAAGTGCAAGGGCTCTCTCTCTCGCAGGGCTGCACCCAGGATGCAATGTGCGTGCAACTCGCCCCCCCGCACCGCATGCCTTTGCACATGTGCATGCAACCCCTCGCATGCCGCATGCTTCTGCGCATGCACGCACACCTCCCACGTGTGTGTCTCCCCTGCACGCCAGATACCTGACAATCAGCGGGCTGGCGGGGGGGGGCGTGCGCACATGCGCAGTGGGGCTTTTCCGGGCGACCTCTCTCAGTTCACATGTTATAAGTTCGCCCTCACGGGTGCAAGTTTTTTTTTTTGCTTGAGCAGGGGTTGGATTAAAAGAGGTCCATTCTAACTCCGTTATTCTACTATTATGTTAATTCTGAGTTTATCAATGTGAATCTCTCCAAGATTGTGGCAAAAACATATAAACTCTGCTGCTTTCCAGGTTTTTACAGTCCAGATCTTGGGAAGTACTGCATAGCCATTTTTTGGTAGATCAAAATCATATTTATCTGAATTATTATAATGGATAATTTTGAAATATTTGCAATTTATTAATTTTTTATCTTTATTCATAAAATATGTATTTTTGGATTGCCTCACTGCTGAATTATTCTGGGTACCTTTCAAGTGAATGAATACAAAAAACATCACAAAATCAGAGAAGTACAATAGTTGTTTATAGGATAAAATCCTTTCACCCACATATAACACACAACCTAAATGGACATCAACACCATGACCCCAGGCCAGATTTTAAAGGCATTATGGGGCAATCCAATGCAACTACCCACTTTTTTATGGATTTTGGGGGGACTCAGGAAATATTGTCTCCCATTTATAACCATATTCTTTTTGACTATTTCTTTAATATTATTTTCTTTCCGCAGGAAAAAGGTATTTATTTGCCAAGTCCTTCTTCTTTAGTCAAAATAAAACTCAGTAAGTTAAAAATAATAAACATATAATAACTGTTCAAAAATAATAATCTGAGCACACAACTCTCAATGATGCACTTCACGTTGCAGATACACATCCTCATTTGAAAACTCAGCCCAAAAATTCCTGCCTAAACAACTTCCTAAATAGCGGCAGTTACCATGAACTTATTTTTGGGGAAAGTTAGTGTGATGGGAGGGGAACTCCAGTAGTGACTGCTCACTTCTCAGCCTTCTTCCACCTTACCTTGTTGTGGAGGTCTTAACATACTTTCTCTACTGGCATATCTTGGGTAGGCAGCTTCTATCTGGAACCAAAGGATTTCTGGGTATCTGGGTCCCAAGCCATTTAGGATTGTATAAGTTATTACTAGTACTTGAATTGCACCCAAAAACAAACTGGCAAGTAACACAGCTCCTATGTTGTGTGACAAGCCTGGGATTATCATGTTAGCCTATGACAGCTATGCTTGTATACAGCTGAAGTTCCTGGGTGGTTTTCACAGGCAATCCCATTCACAGCACTTTTGTACACGAATGACAAGGGCGTTATTGACTGTTGCCAGGGTCTCTTGTGTCAGGGACTGCTAGCACTAGTGCACCAGGCAAAGCTGGGCTAAAGCACTCCTGTTCACCTGCTGCGCCAGCAGTAGCTGTGAGTCCAGCAGAAACCTAGATAAATGCCCTTTGGGGAGCACAATCCCATCAAGAACTATTGTTGGGGTTGTCTTACAATTGATTGGTTTCAAATTAACAGAAACAGAAAGTTCACAGTCACTCCATCTTGTTTGGATCAAGTTAATCATATTAGCCTCATATCCATTTGGTCTTAGGTCAAGAGATAGAACGAGGCATCATCTGAATATTGATGATATTGTACCTCAAACCATCAAACAATCTCTCCTGGTTGGCATTAAATAGAATGGGAGAGAATCCAGCCATGGGCCATCCATATTGCTGGGCATGATCTCTCTTCCCCCTCCCACAGACTTACTAAATTGCAATTATATACAAAATATATTGGATGCTTACATGCTGAAGACTATGGTTTCTTGCTAGTGTTCCTATAAGCCTTATCCCCAGGGGTGGGATTCAAATTTTTTAACAACTGGTTCTGTGGGCGTGGCTTAGTTGGTGGGCATGGCTTGATGGTCATGTTATTGGCTGGGCGTGACCAGCTCAATATCACTCACATCGAGGCACGCATTGCCTCGCCTGGCCTCTCATGACTGTGGGGATGCTGCAACAGTCGTAACTGTGAAAAATGGTCATAAGTCACTTTTTTCAGTGCCACTGTAACTTTGAATGGTCCCTCCACACAAGGAAAAACCTCCAGAGACATTCCTGAGACAGGAAGTCTAATCCTGCCAAGAATGTAACAAGGGTTAACAGAGAAGCAGTTTCTGTAAGCAACGCCAGAATGTTTCCTTCCTGCCTTCCTTACAGGATTAGGCCAGTAATTTCTTCCAACAACCAGTTCTCCGAACTGCTTAGAATGTTAACAACCGGTTCTAGTGAAGAGGTGAGAACTGGTAGAATCCCAGCCCTGCTTATCCCTCTCAATGTTCCTAGAAAGCTTTTTAATAGGTTTTAAGGTTTAAAAGGTTTTAAGCTTGAATCTCCCTTTGTATTGTCCACATCTTTTCCCACCCAGGCACTGGTCCTTCACTTCATCTTTCCTGTTCTCAGGCCTCTTATCTGTTCTTGTTAATATTATATTTACTCACTTATTGTTTTATAGCTTAACTTTAGACTTTGGTTACTATCCCTTTCCTTCCTGCTTTTCCCCAGAATCCCTTGTTTTGCCCTTTCTTTTAAGCCTCGGGTCTGAAGCTGGTTACTCTTCATAGGCAAAAGTTGCTCATCTCCTCCTGTGGCATGATGCTCTTCCTCTCTCAGCCTTCATCCTCCTGCCAATATAATTCTTTGGGAAAATTATTCTCTGGAAGAAGGCAGGTGTGTCTGTTGCTGTCCTCCTCCTGCTCCTTGTCTGCTTCATAACAAAGGGATGGGGGGGGGGAAGACGAAACTGCCCTATTTTAAGCGTTGCCTAAAACGTCTGCTGGGTTGCTCTTGCAGATTATGTCTATGGAGATTCTCAGTCATCCAGGTCATGGTCGTCTCAAAGGTGCTTTTTCAAGAGGCGCTTTTGACTTTCTGGTTTTTCTTTGAAGACATTTTGCTTCTCATCCAACAAGCTTCTTCAGTTCTGATTGGATGGTGGGATATAGAGGAACTTATATAGGTGGTCATCTGCATTCTTTTAGTGAGTCATTAAGGCCACCTGGAGGCTTATCTATCACCTGAGTGGTGCAGATGGGTGTGGAACTGTTCCTTCTTGGAACTGTTGAAAGGACTGTGTTGTAGACTGGAGATAGATGATGTTGTATCCCTCCCCCTCTGTTGAGAGAGGACTGTTCAATTTTGGCATAGATGGCCACTTTGACCCCTCTTCCAAACCAGCAGTCCTCTCTGTCCAATTTGCTGCCTTTATCTTTTAAATGCAGATGGCTTGCTAAATCTAGTCCTGATGGGTTTGTTCTAAATCCTTCCATTTCCCACCATCTAATCAGAGCTTAAGAAGCTTCTTGGATGAGAAGCAAAACGTCTTCAAAGTCAAGTTGCCCTTGAAAGAGCACCGAGCACTGATCTGCTGCCCTTTCATCAATACAATCCCAACCCCTAGCAAGCCCCCTTCTTCATCTCTTCTCTTCATCCATTTCTTTTCTTCCTCAGAACACCAGCTTTTATTATTTCTTTCTATGGGCTTTCGTTTTTCTATGGAGATTCATAAATACTTCAAAGAAGAAAAACACAGCCAGGCTATCTGAAAACATGAAGGAAGATGTAAAAATGGTAGTAAAAAGTATGCGATCAGTTTGTTATGCCTTATGCTCATGTTAAAGTCATTGCTTTAGAAACATGAGTCAAAAACTCTTGCCACTATATGTTGGAACTGCAAATATCCGGAAATGATAGGTGATCATGAAAGAGAATAAATGAAACTGAATAGTGATATTAGACCTGAGGGAAAAGCAAGGTTTTTCCTAATTCATATCCCATCCTCTCTTGTGTCTCCTGCATATGAAGCTAGCAGGTCAACTTGAGGAAACCAGGTGGGCCTTGTGGCACACAGACAATGGCATCCTGCAAGAAATGGCAATAGCCAAAAAGCTCTGGAAGGAATATTTGATGGAGTCCCACTGCTACCCTCAGCGTCTGATGTTGGAGATGGTTTCCCCTCTATGCCAAATTGAAGGGCCTCTCTGCAATAAAAATTATTGCTGTACCTAGAAATGTATGGATAACTGTACACTTCATTTGTGTTGCTAAATCTCATGAATTGAAACTCAATCCAAAAGTATAGGAGTCATACCCACTGAGAACTAGAGAAAGATTATCAATATAAAGCAGGCATTTAATTCTTGGGATTTTATTTTTGGAATTTACTCACTACAATATTATGAAATTATTATATAAGGATACTAAACTATAAAAGAATCCTACAGATTATAATGATAATGTATCCTATCATATTCATCACATGCAATACATATTTCTTTTAGATATTTACAATCCTATAAGAGCCAAGCAAGCTTGAAGCGCTGGACTCAAGGACCAAACTGTATTTATTCTTTAGAGGTGTGGGAGAGGGCAAGGACTTGTTTCCTGTCTTTGATAGAGTGTGGGGATGCTATGGACACAATATATTTTGATTTCAGCAAAACATTTGACAAAGTGACACTAGTTGCTCACAACCTACTTCATTCCCTTGTCCTCTCCTGAGTATGAGTCCCTTTGGCTTTTCTACAGTGGTGATGCTGGAGCTGACAGCATTAATGGTAATATAAAAATACTTGGATGCCTATACTCCTATTAATTCTGACAAAGATTCATTACTAACCAGACAGGTTAGTTGGTTTTCTAAGATATAGGTGGTTGCATTTAGCAGCACTTATTTTTCATCACAATTCAAAAGCTTTAGTTCTTCCATTCATGATGGGAAAAAAATCACTTGCAATTTCTGTACCCACAGACATAAAGGTAAATGCCATTGAACGCAAGTGGCCTTTTGTCTCAGTAAATGTATATAGGTTTTCATGAAAAAATATTTTAAACAAATAAGGGAAAATAGTCAGTAAAAGGTAACGTCACACTTACATTCTGCTTAATTTCTGATGACTACATGGTCTCATGGTTTTCTTGGAAGCAATGCAGAAATAAATACCTTTGACTTTCCTTAATTTCATAGCATTACTTGCACAATATTATATGTATCTGGAATGTATCTTGAAAAAAACTGTAAAATTACCTTCCCTATACACTAAAATAACTAATAGATAATCAGAATTGGAAGAGACCTTCTGGGTCATCTAGTAATGGGTCATCTAGTAATCAGAGTTGGAAGGGACCTTCTGGGTCATCTAGTCCAACCTCCCCCCCCAAAGTGGGAGACCCTACACCATTTCTGTCAAATGGCAGTTCAATCTCTTCTTGAAAGTCTCAAGTGATGGGGCTCCCACAACTTCCGAGGGCAAGTTGTTCCATTGCTTAATTAGCATTGATTAGCACTAAAAAAGCATTGAAGTAGTTGAGAAGGCTGACTGTTGTTAATAACTTAGAGAGTAAATATTTTGGGAAGCTCTTAATCAGCGAGATAGAAATAGAAACATACTTGATGGCCTCAATCATGAAAGGATTTCTTACCATCTCCATCTCTTTGAGAAGGATCATCTTCCATTGCCTAGTTGGAAATGTTGGAAATGAAGGGAATTAAGTGCCTTGTAACGGTAGGAAATTGGCTACCTTTGTGATTTTTGTGTGGAGCTATGGAAGCAAAACCTGGCTTATGTCTGAAACAACATTTGTCTCTCAGCCTAGTTATTTAGCGACTAACTCAAACTCAATCAAAACAGGACAAAAGTACCGGATTTTAATGTGTGGGGGTTAAACATGAAGTTGGGCTTCTGGATTCCTGTGGAATCCTTATTCTTAGAATTAAATGCAAACTATTTTATGTTTACTGTTATTTTGGGGGTGTTTTTATATTTTGTTTAATTTTGTAAGCCATCCAGAGTCATGGAAGTGAAATGAACTAACGTGGGCAACATCCTGCCCACACTCTTTTATCTTTCTTGGTGACCTCAATCTACCTCATATTAACTGGACCCTAAACAAATGTAAAAGTGAACCCATACATACAACCTTCTACAATGCTGTAACAAATCTGGGACTGGAACAACTACTAACCAACAATACTAGACTTAACAACTGCCTCATCTCATCTTCATCAATAGTTTGAATTCAATTTATGGAATACAAATTAAAGAACCCTTTTCCAACAGTGACCACAGAATGATTGACTTTTGTCTCAACATACGTCCACACAAAAATCATCATAACGACGGGATTCCCAATTAAAACTTCAAAAAAGGCAACTATGATCTTCTGGACAACAATCTCTCATCTCTTGATTGGCAACTTCTATTCACTAGATGCAATACTGTTGAAGACCATTACAACATATTTTTACTTGAAGTCAAAAAAGTCATCAAACGATATGCACCAATAACAACTCCCAAAGGCAGAAAAAAACAAATTACCCATAACAACAAGGAAGCTTCAATCCAAAAACAAATCACTTTGGTGGAAAAACAAATCTGGTCATGTTGCCAACTTCAAAAACTGATACAAAAATTTATGCCACCAGATAAAGACTGAATGCACCAATTATCACATTAAACAAGAAGAAAACCTTCTATGTACCAATTCCACCCAGGCTTTCTACAATTTTGTAAAAAACAAACTAAAAGACTCAAGGTCCACCCCACCCCTGAAAGGACCTAATGGTAAAGACTGCAACGATGACACCATTAAAGCCAACCTCTTTAACACGTTCTTTGGCTCAGTATTTGTAAACAGCAATGGATTAGTTGAACTACAGACAATTACAATGATCTAATACATATCGATTTTACAGAAGACAATGTTGAAAAAGCACTACGCAATCTAAAACCATCTCTATCTATTGGACTGGATGGCATATGTGCCTACTTCTTAAAAAAGCTATCCACTGCCATATCCGAACCTCTAAGCATAATCTTTGAAAAATCTTTCAGGACCAGCTCCTTGCCAAACCTATGGTCACTAGCCACGATCATCCACATCTTCAAAAAGGGAGACCCCAGCCTAATTGAAAATTACAGACCTGTAATGTCATGGAATCAATTATTAACCAATCCATTATCCTCCACTTAGAAACAAACAACCTACTCTCTAACAAACAATTTGGTTTCAGGAAAAAACTATCCTGTAATCTGCAACTCTTACACTGCAAAAATATATGGACCATACAACTTGATCAGGGCAAAGCAATTGACGCAATATACATAGACTTCTGTAAAGCCTTTGATTCAGTGGTACATGACAAACTACTCCTAAAACTAAAATCTTATGGTATCTCTGGACACCTGCATAACTGGATAGAAGCATTCCTGTCAAACAGACAACAAATGGTCAAAACTGGGAATGTCCTATCAAATTCTCTCCCTGTCAACAGTGGTTTCCCCCAAGGCAGTGTTCTAGGACCAGCTCTCTTCATACTCTACATAAATGACCTCTGTGATCATATTAAGAGCAACTGTGTTCTTTTAGCTGATGATGTAAAGATATTTAACACCATCGACAATATTGCTATCCTTCAAAAAGACCTTGACTATGTATCAGAATGGTCAAACAAATGGCAACTTCAAAGCTCAACAAACAAACGCTCTGTCTTATATATTGGCAAAAAAAAATCAGAAAATAAAATACAAGCTGAATAGTCAAGTCCTTGTTGATGATCCAAACTCTGTCAAGGACCTTGGAGTACTCATCTCTAAGGAGCTAAATGCTAGAGGCCACTGTAATTACATAGCCAAAAAGGCATTAAGAGTTGTTAACCTAATCCTGCGTAGCTTTTTCTCAGGTATTATCACACTACTAACTAGAGCATACAAAACATTTACTAGTCCAATACTTGAATACAGCTCATCAATCTGCAACCCGCATTACATATCTGAGATTAATACTGTGGAGAAAGACCAGAAATATTTCATAAGAAGAGTTCTCCACTCCTCTACTCATTGCAGAATACCTTATGCCACCAGACTTGAAATTCTAGACCTAGACAACCTAGAACTATGACGCCTTTGGTCTGATGTAAGTATAGTACATAAAATTATACATTGTAATGTCCTACCTGTCAATGAATACTTCAGCTTCAACCAAAACAATACAAGAGCACACAATAGATACAAACTCAAGGTAAACCGCACCAAACTTGATTGCCGGAAATACGACTTCAGCAATAGAGTGGTCAATGTCTGGAATACTCTACCTGACTCTGTGGTTTCTTCCACAAACCCAAAAACTTTAACCTTAGACTGTCTACTATTGACCTCACCCCTTTCCTAAGAGGTCTGTAGGGGGCGTGCATAAGTGCACCAACGTGCCTACCGTCCCTGTCCTATTGTTTTTTTTTTCTTTTTTCTTATTCGTATCCATTTCATGTATTCATCACTATGTTTATACTTATACCTGTTATCTTATACGCTTGACAAAATAAAATAAATAAATTGAACGAAGAATAATAATCTACCTCGTCCATCATTAAAACAAAGAGTACAGGTAGTCCTTGACTTATAACAGTTCATTTAGTGACTGTTCAAAGTTACAATGGCATTAAAAAAAGGGACATGACCTTTTTCGCACTTATGACCATGGTCACATGATCAAAATTTAAATGCTTGGCAATTGACTCGTATTTATGACCATTGCAGTAACCTGGGGGCACATGATCCCCTTTTGCAACCTTCTGATCAACAAAGTCAATGGAGAAGCCAGATACACTTAACTGTGTTCCTGTCTTAACAACTGCAGTGACTCACTTAACAAATGTGGCAAGAAAGGTCATATAATGGGGCAAAACTCATTTAACTCATTTAACAAATGTTTTGCTTAACAACAAAAATGTTGGGCACAATTGTGGTTGTACGTTAAGGACTACCTGTACAGGACTAGAATTGAACTTTGAAGTACCACGATCAATACTTCCTCCATTTGGAGCATTCTTCCAATAAAATGTCAAGGAGGTTATATATTCATATGATGAATCCATTTAGCTTGTTAATGAAAATATCAGTAATAGTCAGCATTACTTTTAATGTATTAAATTTCATTTTTAAAAATATGAAATTTGTATTTGAGTTGACTCGCCTTTAGTCTGTTGAAAAATCCAGAATTGCACTGTAAGATTTGTGTCATACACAAAGGATCAGGACCATACATTATTACATTAAGTCACAGTTTAAGGATTTATTGCTCAAGCCTATTTATTGCATAATAATCTAGTCAACTAAAGTTCATTAGTAAATTGGTGACAGACAAGAGTCAACAGATTTCAAGCGGGGTTGGATTTGGACATCTGCAGCAACATAACGACTCTATGCTGATGATGTGCTTAATCCCCCCCCCCAACTCTGCCTATTGTTCTCTTTTAGTTTGTTTCCCTTGGAGTTCCTGCAACTTCCACTTCCTCGGTTAAATTTTCCCTCTTGATCATGATTAAATCGGGAGAGCTGATGCTCTTCCTCTGTTCTGTGAAGAAAAAAACCTGTCAATAAGCCAAGTCATGAATTTCTTCAAAAAAAGGACAATTGGTAGAATCTTATATAATTGTAGCATATGCACAATAATTATAGTTCCCCAATACTTCAAGCCTCTAAAAGATCTGCATTTTATTTTTGGAAGTCATCCACATCTTCTAGATGCCAATAACAGGATTGCTTTTGTTTGTTTCTCTATTCATTTTGAGCCAAATGCTCTTTACAGCATTGCCAGATTTATTTATTCAGAATTCTGAGAATATATGGTCATTTTTAACATACTGTATTAATTTAGAATGCACATAGGTTTACCAAAAACTTGTTTACCAATAGCCCTGAATAAAGTAAGATCAATTCCTGTCATCACTGGTGCACAAAATGGCTTATTCTAGCAATAACATTGATTATTTTAGTAGTTAACATATTTCTACCCAACTAACTTTTTTATCTCTTTGAATTTTCTAACTGTATTATGCACCTACATATTCTTCTTCTGTATTCTCATGCCTCTCTTGTTGTCCTTAAAATAGGGCACTCATATAGGTGTGGGATAGGGAGATTCCCCAGAGCTTTGTCGGGATCATTTGCTAATGGCTTTGTGCCCAGATTGCATATTCAGTGACCTGCTCTGAAGCTTTATGACTGGTGCAGCAAAGACACTATGATAACTCAGGCTTTGAGTATTTCATGTCTACTCACCTATATTTAGCAGCCCAGATAGCTGATACTTGAAGCCTGTTTACAGCCTACTAAACTTTCTTCCCTAAACTGCTACACATAGAAGAAATCAAATGCATCTGTTCCTAGGTGCAAGCAGCAGCCAGTTCTGAAGCAGGAAGAAGGGAGACTTCCACTTGGAAAAGACTAAGTTCATAAATTAGTCCACTGATATAGCAATGTAGTAATTTAAATCTTGATTCTGTTCTTTAATGCTGGCCTACCTGTAGCTGTCGCTCAAGGATACCCCATTCTAATGATTTAGTTTTCAAAATTAAAATAAACTATTAAAAATACTAAAATTATTGTGACAGCACTTCTCACTGTTGTTCCTCAAGGCCACTAATTCATTTGCATATGAATCAGCATATTGTTTTCATCATCCAAGCACAATAGATTCAGAAATATTATATTAGCAGATAAAAAAGAAACATGGAATTTGTCTCTTGACAATTATTTAATTTTGCCCCTTTCTTTTACTTTCTGCTCCTCTTTCCTTACCTTTCCCTTCCGTCTTCTTATCCAGGATCACTTCCAGAGGTTTATCCCATCCGTTGGGGGATACTATGGAGCTGATTCCTACAGACACACTCATGGTGGTGGGAGAATGATGAGTGGTATAACTGTAGGACCCTACGGATCCACCAAACTGCAATATCCTCCCACTCCTCCTGCAAAGCCTGGGAGCAAAGGTGGAGCTGGAGGAACTGGAAGTGGTCCCACCGAGGGATCTGCCGGCAGAGGGGGAGGAGTGGATGGAGGTGGAAATGGAAATGAGGCTGGGGGTGGAAAAGGTAAGGATTCATTTTCATCCAACAGCTGAGTAAAGAAAAATGCTTACTGAAAATCCTGTTCAAGATCTTTCTTAAATCTGAATATATCTGAGAAAATTTCACTACCTGAACTGCCTTTGAAGAAAAGGACATATGGTAATTCTTTTTTTCACCACAAATGGTAGTTCTATTATTCATATAGTTTAATTAAAAACTCTGGAGTTCTTTAACCATTATCCTATTCAAATGAAGCAGCATGATTTTAAAGTGTGGGGAAAGCTATTTGATTTATTGATTGAAACATTTAACTGAGATTCCTACATGATTCAAAAGCATTTTTGAAAGCCTGAAATTATATTATATAGAATGACATCTCCTCAATCAAAATATTGCATATATTCAATTCTTTTGGAGATAAAATTGGGACAAATCTAATCCCTTCTTTGTTTCCTGAAAGTTGCATGTACTTCTCTTCCCTTATCTTAATGATGAAGTTCCCAAGTTTTCTTAATTCAGTGTCTTTACTAGTTCAGTCATTTTTTTCATAGCATCCATGTTCTAAAACTGTTAGCTAGTACTTTGTATGTTTCCTAACAACTGTCAAGTATCACTGTATTTCCCTCAAAAATATGTAATGTCCCACAGTCCCCTAGTAAGTTTGCTGTAGCACTCTAAAATTCTACAGCATAATTATGTAACCATGGTTTAAATGTCTTTTCCCTTTTTTCTCTAAATTAGTCTCATCCTTATTCTTTTTATTTCTCCATGCTTCCTTAGCTAAACAATTGCTAAAACACCTGTTCATTCATTCATTCATTCATTCATTCACAATAATGGCATTCTCAATAAATCATGTATGAATTAAGTTTTTGCTGCATCAGTTTTTGTGTTTGTGATTATATTAAAGGAATGTTGGTTGGGGATTGGCATGAATATGGATTTCTGTATGTAAAGAATGGAGGATCCAAACGATTTGTAGCAAATTATATTAACTTTTATACAATTGAAAAGAAACTCAAAACTATAAAAACATATCAAAGACAAGGTAGTAAACAAATTAAGAGTAAATAGGTGTATTTGTGTACTTTGTAGAATGTTTACTAAAGAGTTAAAAGTAACTGGAGAATTGTTAACATGTGCAAATACTGATGCAAAAGTTCATGGTCCAATGCAGAGGATAAACATTTGTTGATAGAAATGAAAATAGCTTTATATAAGAGCCCTATTTGTTATCAAGGAGTGAGACTTTTGCAGATTAGATATACATAAAAGTGTGAATGGGGAAAGTGTAGGTGGTATAATGAAAAAAAGTGTATATAATGAATGGGTGGTGAATGTGGCTTGAACACAAAAGAGAGTAAGTACATTGAGGTGGTTTTGTCATAAAGGGAAAACAAATAGGGATCAAATTGTAGAACAAATATATGAAAGAGGAGTGAGAGGAAGGAGAAATTCAAAAGAATTGCAGTTGAATTGATCTCGTGAAATTTATTTGTTCACCAAATTTTTAAACCACCCATCTCCTTTACAGAGGGATTCTGGGCTGTATATAAATAAAATATAAAAACATAAATATAGTATATAAAATGTTAAAAAGAGCAAGTGTTTAAAAATCCACGTTAAAAGTTAAGTAAAAGGAAGGGGAGAGGTTTTCAAGGCACTAATCCCACATCTGCATGCTCCTCTGTGAGCCCCATGCAGCGCAGAGCCATATTTTCACACCTTTCTCAAAGGCCAGATGAGTGAGGGCCTGTCTCATTTCTGGGGGTAGAATATTCCACAGGGTAGGGATGGGGGGGGAACTTCCAAAGGAGGTAGGAAATTTGCAAATAATTAGTATTTGGATGTGGTGAATCAAGGATGGATTGCAAGGATAGAGAAATGTAGGGAGGTAGAGTAACTTTTGTTAGCGTAAATTAGATTTAATTAAATTTTCCTTTTTTTCTCAACACCTTTATTTTCTTTTTCTTAGTATTTCTAACTCCTTGTTTGTATTTTGTACAATACAGGTTGTCTTTGACTTACAATAGTTAATTTAGTGACCGTTCAAAGTTACAACGGCGCTGAAAAAAGTGATTATGACTGTTTTTCACACTTACGTATTTTGCAGAATCTTCATGGTCACATGATCAAAATGAAAATGCTTGACAACTGAGTCACATTTATGATGGTGGCAGCATCCTAGAGTAATGTGATCCCTTTTTGCGACCTTCTGACAAGCAAAGTCAACGGGGAAACAAGATAAAATTTAACAACCGGGTTACTAATTTAACAGTTGTAGTGATTCACTTAACACTTGTAGCAAGAAAGGTCGTAAAATGGAGCAAAACTCACTTAACAAATATCTTGCTTAACAACATAAATTTTGCACTATGGGTATTGCTTATCACAGAAGAGAAGAGAGATATGGGAAAGGAGGAAAAGATATAGTTCATAAAAATGGATAATTTGTTGAACAGCATATTCTGAGCACAGTTTAGTTGCTTTGGTTTAAGTATATGCTTGAAACAACCTTTTCTGCCACCATTCACTTGATTCTGCACAGTGCAGCTAGTCCTCAATGTAAAGCTATTCATTTTAGACCATTTGAAGTTACAAGGCACTGAAAAAAGCATGACTGTTTTTCACACTTACAACAGTTGCAGCATCCCCATAGTCACGTAATAGAAATTCAGGCACTTGCTAACAGCCCGTATTTATGACAGTTGCACTGTCCCATTTGTAGCCTTTCCAGTCAGCTTCTGACAAAGTCAATGGGAGAAGCCAGATTTGCTTAACGACTACATGATTAACTTAACAACTGCAGTGGTTCATTAACAACCATGGCAAAAAAAAAAGGGGTGTAAACTGCAGGGGTGGGATTCAAATTTTTTAACAACCGGTTCTGTAGGCGTGGCTTGGTGGTCATGTAACTAGCTGGGTGTGGCCGACTCAACATCACGCACATCGAGGCACGCATCTCCTTGCCTGGCCTCTCATGACTGTGGGATGCTGCAACTGTTGTAAATGTGAAAAATGGTCATAAGTCACTTTTTTCAGTGCTGTTGTAACTTTGAAGGGTTACTCCACACAAGCAAAGGACCAGCAAAGGAGGGGAAAAAATCTCCAGAGATGTTCCATGTAAATAAGGGTTAACAGAGAGGCAGTTTCTGTAAGCAACCCCAGAATGTTTCCTTCCTGCCTTCCTTACAGGATTAGGCCAGTAATTTTTTCTAACAACCGGTTCTCCGAACTGTTTAGAATGTTAACAACCGGTTCTAGCAAATAGGTGAGAACCTGTAGAATCCCAGCCCTGGTAAACTGGTATGCAACTCGTTTGACAACTGCCTTACTTAGCAATGGAAATTTTGGATTCAATTGTGGTCATAAGTCGAGGATTATCTGTATTCATCCCTCAGTTCAGGATGTTGCTTTGTATGTTTTCTCTTGACTTAAGTTTTCTTCTTTTTCTTTACATTATAGGTGAAAATAAAAGTGGGAGTGGGAAAGGAAAAGTTTCCCTTCTTAAGACCTACATTTCTCCATGGGAAAGAGCCATAGGCATTACTCCACAAGAGAAAAGCGAATTCAACATTGATCTCATGTCTTATGGCACCAAAGCAGACCTCTGTCATTATAAATCTTTCAATAGGTGAGGGAAAATGCTTACAAAAGTGGCGGGACTGGCAGTAGATAGGAAACATGAGGGTCAATGAGATATATAAATATGCTGATTGTCCTGGCATTTCAGCTTATTGATCAGGAGTGCTTTCTTTCTAACTAATGAGGAGGCGTGAATGGAACACATTCTCATGCTGTGTTGTTGTTTGCAGAAAAAAGGCAAATCTTTCATGAGCCAGGAAATGGAACTTGTATGAGAGGAACCATCATTGCTCAGACTTAATTGTATCATAACATGTTCATAACCAAGCTGTATTCCATGGCCTTGTAGAGTCTATTGACAGAAGGGCAATAGAAAAATGTCTCGAATTTAAATCCTGGAAAACAGATGCACAACAGGCTTTGGTTGCTGTGTCTTGCAGCAGGCAGTTATTTTATGTGAATATAGTTCATTTAAATCTGCAGGAAAGAAACTAATCAAGCAGTGTCACATTTGCAAGATTTCTGCTAAAAAGCAATTTCCTGAATAGGATATTTAAGTGTCCGTAGAAAAGAGACTACCTGCTCTGCCTCATGTGAAGTTTGATAGCAGGATCTCCAAGCACTACAGGAAGAGAGCCTGCATCTGGGCATCAAAAATTAAGCAATGGCTACCTACCCTCTAGGGACGGGTCTAGGACAACTCACCATGGCCAACTCTCCATGGGACAATTCAATGCTTTTGCCATATTAGCTAATATGATGCCATATTAGTATCAGAAACTTCCATGCTGCCAGCTATATTGTTTCATTCAGTTAATTTGAGTATTGGTGACCATGTTTTAATCAAAATTATTATAACTCTTGTATTTCTGGATCGATTTTATTTATTTTATTAGTATTGGCCACAGTTCCATTGAAATTAATTTAACTTTTGTATTTGTTGAATTGTCCCACAGTGAGTTGGCCTATTCTGTTAGGGACTCAGTTGTCTGTTAATCAAGTAATCAGAACCAAATGGCAATCCAATTAGAGTCCAGTTCCACCAACTATTGCTGAAGCAGCTGCAGCCAGTGCTACTTTTCCAAAGCCAAATATCTGTTTCCCTGTCTGATAAATATGATGGGAATCCCAGCAAATTTACTATCTTCTGCGCTCAACGGGAACTGTACCTCCCTTAGACCTGAACATTTCCTCATTGACCTCAAATAGGTTTATCATATACTTGAGGGTAATGAACAGCCCATACCTGAGACTACAACATTATTTCCATTTTCTCTGGGGAATTAATGCTGCTTGGATTTCCTTAAGGTTATGTTAGGTTAGTGATTCACACCAAAGACTCCTACAAGAGCTCTGCTGACCTGCATCATTAGAAAGGATCCCGTCACTGCTGCTGCAAATCATGTCTGGTTTTCTATCAGTTTTCTTACCTCCTCACAGACTAAGAAGCTGGATGCCAGCTTTACACTTGGACCATTCCCTGGAAAAGCAGATCAACCATATGGTCTTCCAACCAACCTGAAAATACATGCCAACCTTCCCTCATTCCTTCCTAAAACTCCCCCTGTGTCCCTGTATAGCTTTGTCCTGTTCCCACATCTTGTTGTGGGAATTCAACATGGAATGTATTTCTAATTCTTAGCACCCAAGACATAGGCTATACAGTAATATTTGATATATTAGCAAATAATAAATCCATTCCTAGAGTCCATCTTCTAGCACACGGGTGTCAAACTCGTCATGTCATGTTGCCTTCACATGACATTTTGCAACATTTTTCTCATTTGTGGAGCTGGGATAGCCATGTCCAGTGTGTGACACTGCTGTTCTAGCACATGGAGTTAACAATTGGCCAAGAAGAAAATAATTTTTTAGCCTAATTCCTACTCATTCTCTCTGGAAGTGGACAGTGGCTGTTAATTACTAGAATTATTAGAATAACTAAGTATAATAGATCTACTAAAACTAATAGAACGAAGTATAATAGTTAGAATAACTATGTATAATAGATCTGACCTACGAGGCTGTAAATCTTCTGCAGATCTTATATTTTGAGAAAAAATATATAGAAAAGACATAATCAACCAAAAGAACAGTGGAGGATACTTGGGAAACATGTGAATCTGAGGAAATGTATGCGCGAGAATATGTCAGGGCATTTAATATGTTTTGGATACTAGTGATAGAACAACATAGAAAAATCTGGATTATAAAGGACTGCTTTTCTTCAGTTATCAGAAAACAAAATTTTATTGCACTTAATACAATGTTACTAAACCCAATTTCCCTGAACAAGATCCTATTCAACCCAGATTAACTCCTATCAAAGAAGGTGCCTTAAAATTTAATCAGAATTTGTCTTGTTATTTCAAATGTCAGGAATCAGGCGCCATATAAGTTTAATAAATTATTATTTTTCTATTTCAGCATAGTGAAATATAAAAAATACATTGCCTCATAACTGTTGAAATCTTGTTTTACATTGAGAGCTTTAATGCCTGGCTTCCTCTAACTTGGTTTCTAATTAAGATGTACTTGTGTGCCAATCATCATCAAAGTTATTCTGAATCAGCTAGGAAGTAATCAGGCAGAAGCTGCAATAAGGATAGTTTTCATTAAAGATACAGTAGTCCTGAAATTATTCTGTTTGGTCACATTATGTTGATAAGTGAATCCTACAATTATATTTTAAATGGAGAGGATACCACAGTTTTAGTGGTCTAGAAAAAAAGGCATTAGGATAACATATACTGGAATGTTGAACACTTGTAAAAAGTGAGTTATTGATACTGAAGCAATCTTGCTTTAGTTTTTTTAATCACTATGTATTCTTCAGTAATAATAATCAAAAGGCACCTGTCACATAACACCCCAGATTTAACAATTGTTGATAAGGAAGACAAAAAAATCTGGATAGTGGATAGTGACAGCAGAATAGAAGAGAAAGAACTGGAGAAGATAACAAAATACCAAAGACCTGCAAACAGAAGTAGAATGGCTGTGGTAAAAGAAAGCAAAGGTAGTACCAATAGTAATAGGTGCCTTGGGTACAATCCCAAAACAACTGGAGCATCACTTGAACACCACTGGCATTGACAGATTCACCATCAGTCAATTGCAAAAGTTGGCTATATCAGGACAGCTTACATCCTGTGACAATATCTGTAACATCATCAAACATCCACAACTGCCTATTCCAGATTCTTGGGAAGGATTTGATAGGGGGACAAAAATGCCAAATCCAGTATGGATATCTGGCTGACTGCAACAAATAATAACTAGCAATAATGGTGCATTGGAATAGCTGCAAGAAATACTATTTGCCTGCAAGCAAGAACTGGTGGGACCATAAACTATACAAAGTAATAGAAAATGAAGACGTTAAAGTGCTCTGGGACTTCAGAATTGAAACCAAAAAGCATTTGCCACATTACACCCTAGACTTGACAATTGTCAGTAAGAAGGGCAAGGTAGTTGGAATAGTGGAAGTTGCCATTCCTAGAAATAGCAGAAGAGAAGAAAAGAGAAAGAATTAGGAAAAAAATATCACAAAATAAAAGATCTGACTGTGATAAAAGAAAGCAAAGATATTATAAAGAGTAATAGGCTCCTTGGATGCAATCCCAAAACATCTGGAACATCACTTGAACTCCATCAGCATTGACATTTCCAATTCTTGGAAGCTTAGCTTAGACATATCAACCCTCAATTGGCACATAGAGATAAACAGAATCTACATACCGTTCAAAAGAGATAATCAAAAAGCCAAAAAGGACTAAAACATCTCCTCATCAGCAATCAACACCCAGATGAGCAGAGATCAATACCAAATTTTATAAAATAAGAGATCAACACTAACATCAAATGTTTTAAAATGAAATAAAACTAAAAACTACCAACTCAGACAAATAAGCCAACAGACAACAGCCAAGACTACTTCCACCAACACTAACAGGGGAAGCCACTGGTATACAAAATAAAAGCAATAGCAATAGCAGTTAGACTTATATATTGCTCCATAGTGCTTTACAGCACTCTTGGAGTGGATTACAATGTCAGCATATTGCCCCGAACAATTTGGGTCCTCCTTTTACCAATCTCAGAGGGCTGAGTCAACCTTGAGCCCCATCAGGATTGAACTCCAGGCTGTGGGCAGAGTTTGCCTGCAATTCTGAATTCTCACAACTACACCACCAGGGCAGTATAATATATACTTATTCCCTTCTAGCACTGATGATGTTACCTAATTTGGTAATAAAACACCTACAAGAAAACAACCAAGTCAGAGTTGCATCAAGAATGCCACTCAGTCCACTGCAAAAGGCAGCTCTATTTGGATAATTTACATCCAGCACCAGCAGCTTTAGTATCATCAACCCGCAACATCTCCCTATCCCAGCTCCCTGAGAAGGGCTTGATAGGGACAGAAATGCCAATCCAATCTAAACATCTGGCTGTATGAGGGACCATAATATTAAAGCATCTACCTATCCCATATGTTTGGAAAGGGCTTATAAGTGGATAAAATGCCAAATCCAGTATAAACATTTGGCTGATGTGCAATCAACCAATATAATTTAAACTAGTGCAGCTTTGAAAATGTTTTTATTAATTACATATGTAATCAAAAATATTTTTTAAAAATGGCCACCAGCATGTTTCTACACAAAGTGATAGTGATAGATTGATAGATTACTGATATTCAAAAATAAAATTGCCAAGCTATAAACTGATGCTTGTTTGTATTGACCATTTTTACATTGAACCAGCATTACTGGATAGCTGATAATGATTTTGAATCAGCCACATTTTGCTTTTAAATAATTTTCTTAGAATTTAATGTGCCTTATACAATCTACAATGTAAATGACATATGTATATGTTATATATACCTGATTATCATCTCAATATACTGTATTTCTACACATTTCCATACAACATTTATGACAGGGGATTTTGCCTGTCCATTTATTTATTTAGATTTTCTGAAGTGCACTCTTTTTTGTGAGAGAGAAATGGACCTGGTTGCTTAGAAATAGAACTAAGAATAGTTATTAATACAGGACTGGATTGATTGGGTTTGTCAAAGGAACATGTGTAGCTAAAATCTGTTGATCTACTGAATTGGTGGGAAAATACTATAACATCTATAAACCCTGATGGTTGATTCTACTTTTCTCTAGAACTGCAATGCCATATGGGGGATATGAGAAGGCAGTCAAATTGATGACCTTCCAAATGCCTGAATTTGACGTTGGCCCTTTGGTACCTGAGCCTCTTATTGTGTATAATCAAGAAGTCTCCAATCGACCCTCCTTTAACAGAACCCCAGTACCCTGGCTGGGATCAGGAGAACCAACTGAATACAACATTGAGGTGAATGTACCACCGGCCGGTGAAACAGAAGAATTATAGAAATCCCCTTTCCTCTCATTAATCTGTTCATTTGCATGTCTGTATTAAGGAGATGAACATGCAGAAATTTCTCAACTTTGCCCTAAGGACAACCACAATCTAATGCATTTTTGCTGTGGTATTGATCCACATTGGAGTTTGAAGAAAACAAAGCACTAAAATAGTGAGGGAGAGAGTTTTTTTATTTGCACTCCAAAGCATAAATACAAACCCTGTTATACTTAATTCTTCCGGTCTGCTCTGTCCCAATTTTGTTCCATTGTTTTGTCATTTGGCAAAATGAATAAAGCATCTACAAAGATAGACGACAATGTGATATTTCTTCCTTAGTTCTATGGGTTCTGTCTATGACATGATCTTCCCTTGATTGATTTTCATTCAGGAAACAGCAGGAATCAGGAACTTTATTAAGAAACAGAGAGCCAGATTGTGCTGTGATTTTGGTGCTGCCCTAGAAACCAGAAGACAGTGACTTCTAGTCTCACTTTAGGCATAAAAACTGCCTTGGTGACTTCAACTCAGTCTTAGCCCAACCCACCTCGTAGGGTTGTTGTTGTGGGGAAAGTAAGAAGAGGAAGGAGTACTGTATTATGTTTGATGACTTGAGTTACTTACAAAATAATAAAGACGGGATAAAAAATTCACGAATACATAAAATAAGCTTGAAGAACTTGTTAAAATGAATGATAATCTCATGTTAACAATCTAATATGACAGCTTAGGCCTGCTACAAATTAAAGAGTTCATAATTGACTCCACTATAATATGCTGAATGAAACTTGTCCTGTGTTTAATTTTGTAATGTATTTCTTAGCATTGAATATGAAATGTGTATTGGTTAGTTCAGTGTCTGGGATTGACCTGTAAACTCCTTCTCTGAAGATTTCATATATAGTACCTATACTGGATGTATTGATTTATGACTAATCAGCAGCTGCATTTCAGTGCACAAATCTGGATGATTATTATATGTCAGCCTAAACATTCCAAAGTATCAATTTTTTTCCTGTTAGCTGACAGCTAGCCTGTAAAATCGTAGTTAAGTGAAATTTTTAAAAATTCAATCATTCAGGAAAGAATGGGAAAGAAAAACAATCAAGAAATCCTGAGTGCAACCACAGAATTGTCCATACCAATTGGAGAGGCCTTCCCTATGGTAGATGACACTGGGCAGGGCTAGAATTTCTAATGACGAATCTATCAATCACAAACCTTGAAATGTTGTTCATTATGGACATCAATGCAGCATAAACCTATTAAGGACACACTATGGGGCAGAAAGATTTAGATTGGTATTTCTTCCCAGCTTCGTATCAAGATATAATAAAGCAACTATCTAAATATGGCTACAGTTGGTGTCTATGCACCTGTCTTCTGATAATTATTAGTGCAATATCTTGGTTCCAAGCAAGGAGCTCACTCTTGGCTCTTATGTGCAAAAAACAAACAAACATGTCCAAACATACAATCCTTTTGTAGGAGCAAATCTTTCCCACTTCTTCTTAGGAAAAAAACCCCTGAATTTAGAAGGGTAATATGCGAATGATTGCTTCTAGTTTAACTGTTTATTGGGACTGTGTCTTTGAAAATCAATTACCCGGTACAGTTCTGTGTCATTCCAAAGACTGGTTTGGGAAAAAAAATTCATTCCATCTGAAGATGACAAGATGTATAGCTTTTCTAAATGTTCCTTTTAAAAAAGGCCAATTGTGCCTGCTTTTTTGGCTCTTTGTTTGGAACTCATTGCTCATTTGCTTCCAGATGCAATTTCAAGTGTTGATTATTACCTATAAAGACTGCATGGCATAGGTTCAGGTTCCATGAGGAATCATCTCACCCCAATGGGACAACTCACACCACTCATGACGTCCAAGGAGGCATGTTGCGGATCCCATCAGTGATGGAATTCTGGCTGGCGGGGTCCAGGAGGAGCCCTGGCTCTTTGGAGCATTTTGGATCCCATCCTCCTGACTATCCACAAGGTGTGAAGACTTGACTCTGCCAACTGGCTTGGGGCTCCAAGGGGGAGTATTATGCTGGAGATGATTGATGGACTAATAATAGACCCCACCTCCCTCCCATGCATATTGCATCCTCGCCTCCCATCTTTTACTTACAATTTTATACATTTTAATGTTGTAAGCTGCCCAGAGCCCAGGTTGCGGTGAAATGGACAGCAAACAAATAAAATAAATAAATGTGCAAAAAGAATCCTTGCTAAGAAAACCATTCCTGCTTATCATGGAATTTATCTCACAGTAGGAAGCACCATAATAAATAGTATAGGAACCATGCATTTGATGAGAGTGGTCGAGGTATGCATGCTTCAGGAGGAAGAACATAGAGCCACATGCAAGTCCAACACTTCTCTAATGTCAGCTTCCTGGCTGGGCCTGAAAAAAAGTTATCTACTTAAGAGTCATATTAACATATTTTTGTAATACAGTCAAGTAACTTCAGTCAAGTAATAAACATATATAGGGAATCGTTGACCTGATGGAGGTCTTTAGGAAGAGGTCTTATAAGACAGCCATTTGGCCGTGGTGGTCAAGGGTTTCCTGCCTCGGGCAGGGGGTTGGATTAGAAGAGGTACCTTCCAAGGTACCTTCCAGCCCTAGGATTCTATGATTCAACGGCAAAACAGCACCTAACAGCAATAATATATTTGTTCATTTGTGAAGTGTTTCTTCCGCATCATTTTTAAAGCATACACAAGCCCAGTAGATCATAGTATGCTACCCAAAGCCATATTAAAAATTGGGCCAAACAAATGAAAGGTATTGACAAGGAGAGTTTTAAAGACAAGCTTTTAAAACATTAGAAGATGATTACAAGAGATTTGAAAAAGAGTTACAGCAAAAAAGGATATTAAATTAAAAATGGACATAATTAAACATAAAATGGGGCTAATGGAAAAGGAGGAACTAGCACAAAAAATTAGAAGTGCTAAACAGATCTATTTAGAAGATGCAAATAAACCAGGTAGATGGTTAGTATACAAATTGAAAAAAAGAGAGAGAATCAGGAAAAATAATGCAAGTAATAGATGACCAAGGGCAAGTTTGCTATGGAAATAAAAAGAAAAAAATTATACGAGATTATTATGGAAAATTGTATGAACAAGAGAATATAAAGAAGGAAAGAGTTAAACAATACCTGCAGGAAGTGAATTTACCCCAGATGTCTAAAGATACTGAAATGATGCTAGAAAGCAACATAATGATGATGGAGTTAACTGAAGTACTTAAAAAACAAAACAATGGAAAGGCACCAGGTCCAGATGGACTCCAAGCAGAATTTTATAAGACTTTACAGGAATTGTTGAATCTTCCATTGTTAGAAGCTATGAATGAAGTCATGTTAAACCCAAATTGTGGTCAGAAGCATATATTACACTTGTCCCAAAGGAGGACACCGACCCACAACAAATTAAGAACGATAGACCTATTTCCCTGCTAAACTCAGACTATAAAATCTTCACTAAAATATTGGCAGAAAGATTTAAAAGATATTTGAATAACTTTATTCATCCTGATCAAAATGGATTTATGCCAAAGAGACAAATTAAAGATAATATGAGAATCATTCTGGACACTTTGGAATACTACGAGGCACACCCTGAAAAACAAATGGCTTTGATATTTTCAGATGCACAGAAAGCCTTTGACAATGTGAATTGGTGATTTATGTTATTACAGCTGGAGCATGATGGGCTTTGGTAAGAAATTTATTCAAGCCATAGAAGCTACATATCACAAACAAACAGCAAATGTAATGATAGAGGGGGAACTGACAGATTCTATTGACATAAGGAAAGGGACAAGACAAGGCTGCCCACTGTCACCTCTGTTGTTTGTGTTAACTTTAGAAGTGTTAAATAGAAATATTAGAGAAGAAAAAGATGTAAAAGGAATGAAAATTAAAAAGGAAGAATTTAAATTGCAAGCATTTGCAGATGATCTGGTTTTTATTCTAGAGGATCCATTATAAACAGCACTTAAATTAATAGAGAAGATAGAGGAATATGGAAAAGTATTTGGTTTGAAAATAAATAAAGATAAAATGAAGATTTTGACAAAGAATATGTTAGTAAGACAAAAGGAAGAATTGGCAGATGTTTTGAAGATCCAGGTCACAAATAAGGTTAAGTATTTGGGGATACATTTGACAGCAAGATGTAGTACACTGAAAGAGAATAACTATCTTAAACTCAAACAACAGATTGTGACAGATTTGGCAAAATGGGAAAACTTACAATTATCACTAATAGGGAGAATATGAACAATTAAGATATTACCTAGAATTTTCTATTTGTTCCAGACAATTCCAATTAGGTTAGGGAAACTTTGAAGATTTAAATAAAATAGTGTTGAAGTATATTTGGCAGGGAAAGAAAGCGAGAATAAAATTAAAACTGTTGCAAGATCCCAGAACAAGAGGAGGATTTGGCCTACCTAATTGGGAGTTATATTATCAGGCAACAAACTTGATATGGGTCAAGGAATGGATAACACTAAGAAATACTAGATTATTGACATGAGAAAGACATGATTTGTTGTTGGGATAGCAATGCCTTCTTATGGTACAAGGGAACCAAAACACACGGGTATTTTAGAAGACATTATATACGAGAGGCTTTGTTATTAAACTGGGAGAAGATTAAAAAGCAATATTACTTAAAAATTCTAGTCTGGTTATTGACTATTGAAACATTTTTTTATCCAATAACATATAAAAAGGAACAAACAGTTAGATATGGTGAAATATTGAATGGAAGAACTAGAACAAGATATAAAGATGAATTGGTTTTCATATGTGCAAATACACTCTAGATATAACAAAGATTTTAAAACAGAAGGTTTCTATGATAAACTGACTGACTTAGATAAAATTTTGACAGATACTGATGAAAAGGTGATTAAAAAACTATATGGACATTTATTAGAGGTTAAGCTAGATGAGGAACAAGTTAAAGAAAAAATGATAGCTTGGGGGGAAATTTTGGATATGGGATTTATTTAGAGAAATGGCAAAAACTGTGGTCTCAAAATTATAAAATGACAATGTCAACAGCATATAAAAATGTTTTTGTATAAGATGCTTTACAGGTGGCACTTACCCTCAACGAGAATAGCATGTGGTGGACGTGTGCAGAAGATATTGGACTAAAATCCACACATGGTTGGAAAAAATGACAAAGAAACACATAGACTTGAAACCAGAGATATTTTTATTGGGGATTTTATCAGAAATATATCGTAGGGAATTGAAATATTTGATTGTAAATGTATTAACAGCAGCTAGGATTATATTTGCTAAAAATTGGGAAAATGAGATACCAAAGCAGGAGGAAGTTATCAAGAAAATAATGGAATGTGCTGAAATGAGTAAATTGACATTTGAAATAAGAGAACAAGAAGATAAACAATTTTGAAGGCGGAGCTTCGTTTCGGCGATACAGCTGCGATCTCGGGGCTCTGAGATCGCAGCCGATATTTTCGCCCCTGGTCGGTCCCAACGGACCTAAACCGTCCTGTAGAGATGGGGATTGTGAAGGGCACTGTCCCAGGATCCCAGAGATATCGCAAAATCTCTGGTTTGATCCGGGAGAAGCCCTTTTGCTGGCGGTGGAGAGGCAGCCTCCATAGCTGCTGAAGTCGGGACAGGTCCAGAAAGAAAGTGGCTAGAAAGAAAGTGTGTCGGCTGGGTGAGAAACTTCTTTTGTGTTGTACATTCGCTGAGATTTGAAAGGGCATCCTGAATAGAGAAGACACCTGTGAGATTTTTTTTTTGACAAAAACTGTTTGAGCGGAGTTTTTTAAAGTGATGTCAAATTGAGGCTTGGATTTTTTTTTTTCTTTTTCTTGCTTTTTTGGGGGGGACTTTAGTGTGACTTTGTAGGTAACCGGATTGAATTTTCTCTTACATATATTCTTATGCTTCTTTTGATTTTTTAATTTTCTTTTAGGATAGAAGCTCTCTTTGGCTATTTTTTTTTTTTTGTATAAATTATTCCTTTTTTCTGGCTGGGGGGGAAAGAGCATTAAGAAACTTTGCAACACTGCCAACTAGAGGCTTGAAAATATTTTATTTGAATTGGAGAGAACTGTAAGAAGACTCCTTCTCAAGGACATTTCAATGTGATAAGATAGAGGGAGAGCACAGCAAAATATTATTACAGGTGTTTTCCTGAACTCTTATCAATATTTCAACACTTGAGGCTTGGCTTTGAAGCTGCTGGAGAAGAGAGTCATAATAAGAGCCTTGGATAAATAAATAAAGTGCAGTGTGCTCTCATACATCTCATATATGTGCTCTCATATATACACTTGTGATATCCCTACTCACCAGCCTTTTTGTAAATTTCAATTCTAGTAATATTCTTATTTTTGCTTTTTATTTTAAAGGGAAAGCCTCAGAGTTTTTTCTTTATTTTTCTTTTTTTTCTCCTTATTTTTATTGGGATTTTTTTGCTCTTTCTATCCATGTTTTTGGACCACTCTGTTTTTCTTTTTTGATCATTGAGACTTCTCAACTGGATTAAGGTGTGAAGAACCTGAAGGAATTTCTTCTTTTCTTTTTGTTCTTTTTTGCTCTTCATCAATATTATTATTTTTGGGTTTGTTTGTTTTTTCCTTTCTATTTTTCCTTTTTTATGGTGGACTACTTCGTAATTGGATTAGGGTTTAGAAGAACCTGAAGATCTTTCTTCTTCCTTTTTTCCTTTTTCTTCTTTGGTTTTGGGCCTTTTACAATTGGATTTTTCCATTTTGGATTATAATTGGCTATTCTACCAGTTGGATTAAAAGTTAAAAAGAATTTGAAGATTTGGAAGCATTAAAATGAGCAGGAAACCAATACCATCTGGCGTTTCTACTTCTACCTCTGCCTCCCTACCAGCTGGAGGACAACGTTTAATTCAGACAATGTTGAAGCAAGATAAAGAACAAGAAAAAGTAACTTTACAGATGATTATGCAAGGAATCCAAGATCTCAAGATAAAATCAGACACCATTGAACAAAGAATAGAGAAGACTGATGAAAAAGTGGAAAATATTAAACAAATGATGGTGAAGTATGAGGAGAGATTCCAAAAAATTGAGGAAGAAGGTAAACAAAGAGAGGAGAAGATTGGAAATATTGACAGTAGATTAACAGTGGTTGAACAAGAAAAAAGTGGGATGTTGAGGTGGGAGATGGAAAGGTCAGAATTTTATCTCAGATTTCAAAATATAGAAGAGGAAAAAGGAGAAAATTTGGCTGCGATAATGATTGAAATTTTGGCAGATGCTTTGGAAACTACAGAGGAAAAGATGATGGATGGAGTAGATGAGGTATATCGAGTTTATACAAGATATGCGATGAGAAATAAATTACCAAAGGAAGTCCATATTAGATTTACCAAAAAATCCATTAAAACACAAATATTGCAAGTGGTAAGAGAGAAAACATTGAAATACAAAGATAAAGAGATTGTGGTTTTAAAACAAATACCCAGAAGAGTGAGAGAGATGAGAAGAGAATATCAATTTCTGACCAAAATGCTACTGGAAAACAAAGTGAATTATAGATGGCTGATTCCAGAAGGATTAATGTTTACGTGGCAAGAGCAGAGACATAGAATTGATTCAATTGAGAAAGCAGAACTTTTCCATGCAGAATTTTTGGGAAGAAGAGAAGAGGAGGCAGAGAAAGAGGTCTCATTAATTGAGTTTCAAGAGGAACAACTGGAGACTGAAAAAGAGAAAGGAGCTGTAGGTGGACAGGTGGATAGTAAAGAACGGTGTGAAGTGAGATCTACAAGAGCTGTTAGACCTAAATATAAAGCATAATCATGGAAGAAAAAAAACTGATTGCAATGAATATAAATGGACTCAATTCAGCTGTTAAAAGAAGGAAAACTTTTCATAAATTAGAGAAATCAAAATTTGATATAATTTGTCTACAAGAAGTTCATATTAAAAAACAACATGAACAATTGTTAGTACAGTCAAAATTGGGGAAAATATTTACTTCTTTGACTCAATGTAAGAAAAGAGGAGTGGTTCTATACATTAAAGAGGCTATCCTAGCAAAACTGACCTACACGGATGAAGACGGAAGAGTATTAATGGTGGAAATAATGGACAATAATATAAAAATACTCTTGATTGCAATTTATGCTCCGAATGATAAACAAGAAGAGTTTTATAAAAAGCTACACATGAAAATAATTGGACTGGGCTATGTTAATATAATTATGATGGGAGACTTTAATGGAATTGTGGACAATAAATTGGACTATATAGCAACAACAACAAAGCAAAATAGAAAGGCTCTCCCTAAATCTTTTTTTAAAATGACAGACGAACTAACTTTAAAAGATATTTGGAGAGAAAGAAATATTAAAGCTAAACAATATACTTTTTATTCAAATAGACATTTATCATGGTCCAGATTAGATATGATTTGGATCTCAACAGAATTAATATCCAATATTCAAGAAACAAATATTGAAACAAGTACTTGGGCAGATCTTAGCCCAATGACAATTAAATGGAAGGGACAAAAAAAAAGATCGAGATGGACATTAAATAATGCTATCTTAAAGGAGAAAGATTTTATACAACGGATGGAGAAGGAACTGGCTTTTTTCTTCAGAGAAAATAAAAAAGAAGATACTTCAACGCAGAATGTTTGGGATACAATGAAGGCATATGCTAGAGGTCTGATAATAGATTATACAAGAAAAAAGAATATTAGGAAAAGGCAAGCTTCTAAGGCCTTGGAAGATGAGTATAAAAGACTGGAAAAGGAATTACAGAAAATGCCACAGAAAAAAGATATTAAATTGAAGCTGGATGTAATTAAACATAAAATGGAATTAATAGAGAAAGAAGAATTGGCACAGCAAATCAGAAATTCTAAACAGAATTACTTTGAAGATGCAAATAAACCAGGTAGATGGCTAGCATATAAATTGAGAAAGGAGAAGGAATCAAGAAAAATATTGAAGCTAATAGATGATCAAGGCCAAGTTTGTTATGGTAATAAGGAGAAAAAGGAAATTATTCGAGATTTTTATGGGCAACTATATAAACAAGAGAATATTGATGAGGAAAAAGTTAAACAGTATCTACAGAATGCTAATTTACTGAAGATACCTAAAGAGACTGAAGAAATGCTAGAAAGCAATATAATAATGATGGAATTAAATGAAGCATTTAAGAAACAAAATAACGGGAAAGCACCAGGTCCAGATGGGCTTCCGGCAGAATTCTGTAAAACATTTCAAGAATCATTGAGCATCCCTTTGTTAGAAGTTATGAATGAAGTTATGTTAAAGAAGATGATACCCAAAACATGGTCAGAGGCTTATATCACACTTATTCCAAAAGAAGAGGCTGACCCACTGCAAATTAAGAGCTATAGACCTATTTCCTTACTGAATGCAGACTATAAAATCTTTGCTTCAATTTTAGCAGAAAGACTTAAAAAATATTTAAATAATTTTATTCACCCAGATCAAAATGGATTTTTGCCAGAGAGACAAATCAGAGACAATATGAGAGTAATCCTGGATACTTTGGAATACTATGAGGCTCATCCTGAAAAGCAAATGGCTTTGATATTCCTAGATGCTCAAAAGGCATTTGAAAACGTGAACTGGAGATTTATGTTATTACTATTGGAACAGATGGGTTTTGCCAAAAAATTTATTCAAGCAATCGAAGCCATATATAATAAACAGACAGCAAAGGTAATGATGGAGGGGGAACTTACAGATTTTATTAATATAAGAAAAGGCACAAGACAAGGGTGTCCCCTATCTCCTTTGCTATTTGTATTGACTTTGGAAGTGTTGAATAGAAATATTAGGGATGATAAAAGCATAAAAGGAATGAAAATTAAGAAGGAAGAATTTAAACTACAAGCTTTTGCTGATGATTTAGCTTTTATTCTGGAAGACCCATTAGAAACAGCTCCAAGGTTATTGGAAAAGATAGAGACATATGGTGAGATGGCTGGTTTGAAAATAAATAAAGATAAAACAAAGATTTTGACAAAGAACATGCTATTGAGACAGAAAGAAGAACTGGCAGATCTTTTGAAAATCCAAGTTACAAATAAGGTTAAGTATCTGGGGATATATTTGACAGCAAGATGTCGCACATTAAAAGAGAATAATTATATTAAACTCAAACAACAGATAGCTACAGACTTGAAGAAGTGGGAAAACTTGCAATTGTCATTAATAGGGAGAATTTCAACAATCAAGATGAATATTTTACCCAGAATTCTATTTCTGTTCCAAACAATACCAATTAGGCTTGGAAAAGACTAAGATTTAAATAAAATCATGTTGAAGTTTATATGGCAAGGTAAAAAAGCGAGAATAAAGCTAAAGCTTTTGCAAGACGCTAGAATTAGAGGAGGTTTTGGCCTGCCTAATTGGGAATTGTATTATCAAGCTGCAAGTTTGATGTGGGTCAAAGAATGGATAACATTAAGAAAGCATAGATTGTTGACATTAGAAGGGCATGATTTGCTATTGGGCTGGCATGCTTTTTTATGGTATAAGGGAACTAAAACACAGGGTTATTTTAGAAGACATTATATACGGGAGTCTTTGTGGTTAAACTGGGAGAAGATAAAAAGACAATGTTATTTGAAAATTCCAGTTTGGTTATCGACTATTGAAGCATTTTCCTATCCTATAACTTATAAGAAGGAACAAACAGTTAGATATGGGGAACTATTGGATGAAAAGGGTGAACTTAAATCGATCCAAAACTTAGAGGAACAAGGTATAAGGATGAATTGGTTTTCATATGCACAAATACATTCAAGGTATGATGAAGATTCTAAAACAGAGGGATTCTATGATAAACAGACTGATTTAGATAAGATCTTGATGGGTACTGATGAGAAGGTGATTAAAAAATTATATGGTTATTTACTGGGAATTAAATTAGAGGAAGAACAAGTTAAAGAAACTATGATTGCTTGGGGGAAGAATTTTGGATATGGGATTGATCTAGAGAAATGGCAAAAATTGTGGTTTCAAAATTATAAAATGACAATGTCAACAGCATATAAAGAAAACTTGTATAAGATGTTTTACAGGTGGCACTTTCCCCCGACGAGAATAGCAAGAATGTTTAAGAACAAATCTGAAAAATGCTGGAAATGTCATCAGATACCTGGCTCGTATTACCATATGTGGTGGACTTGTGAGGACGCCAGAAAATATTGGACTAAAATTCGCATGTGGTTGGAAAAAATGACAAAGAAACACATAGACTTGAAACCAGAGATCTTCTTATTGGGAATTTTACCTGATACATTTAGTAAATATTTGAAATACCTGATTGTAAATGTATTAACAGCGGCTAGGATTGTATTTGCTAAAAATTGGAAGAATGAGAAAATACCATTACAGAAAGAAATTATTAAGAAAATATTGGAATGTGCTGAGATGAGTAGATTGACATTTGAAATTAGAGAGCAAGAGGAGAAACAATTTTATGAAATTTGGGATCTTTTTTATCAATGGCTAGATGATAAAATACGATAATAGAATATTTAGAATGCTAGACAGTAAGGAATATCTTTATTTTGTTTTGCTTGCCTTTGTTATTTGACATTATATTTATAAAGGGTTTTTTAGGACTGATTTGGTATGATTATATGATTTGTTACAGAATAAGCTGGTTAAAGTATTGTTATCTCATAAAGCATGAATGATTAAAAGTATAGTCAAAAATTTCTTTTTTTTTAGTGATATTAGGATATATAAGATTGGATTGACAATATGAGTTATTATGTGACATAATTGTAATTGAGACTACAAAACGAATGCACAAAATTGATGAACCAACCGACACACTGGATGTACATATGAGAGTTGATGTTTTAATGTTTTGTTTGTCTTGTTTGTTTGTAGAAAATTAATAAAATTCTTTTCAAAAAAAAAAAAAAGAAGATAAACAATTTTATAAGATATGGGATTTATTTTATCAATGGTTAGAAACAAAATATGGAAATGAAATATGTTAGAGAATTTAACAATATAAGGATAATAGAATTATACAGAATATAATATAAAGATGTATTACTATTGGATGGATTTAGGCTGATAATATTAGTTGTTATACTATAAATTTAAAATTTTGAATATCTTGCATAAAATGAAAGAATAAGTTTCATCAAATAAATGATTAAACAATGATAATAATGTATACATATATATTAGACTGATAATATGAGAATTTATGCAAACAATTGTAAGCGAGGACTATGGAGAGGATGCACAAAAAAACCAACCGACACACTGTATGTAACTGGAAGATGGTTTTATGTTTTGTTTGTGTATGTTTGTCCAAAAATAAAAAAATCTTTTTTTAAAAAAGGATAGTTTTATGAGAAGCAGAAGACATTGTGATATCTTTTTGAAGTCATATTTTTAAACATTTTCTTGGTAGCGTGGACTACCATTGGATTGAGAAAAAAATAGGATTCAAGTCTGCCACTAGGCAACACGTCTCTTTACTAATCTGCTGCAGATTTGACTTGCAAATGAGACAATCAAAAAAACAATCTTGTGAAGATGTAATCATCTTCACTCCAACAGTGAAGGTGATTTCTTAGGCCCTAAAAACCTCCAAATACTTCAAATTATTGGGTTCAAATCAACAAATGCACTGTGAATCTCATGTGATAGAGCAACAGATCAGGATATGACTGCTACGTGAAACACATATTGACAAATGCTTATTTTGGCAATACAAAGGCCCATGTGTATCCTTTTATCAGGCTTCATAGGAGTTTGAAAGCCACAAGCTATTGCCGCTTTTTAAAAAAAGCATTCTTTTCCAAAAGGAGCTGTTGGGCATAAAATAATCTGAGTACTGAGATGTGGTGATCACAGTCTTAGGTCTATTGGGAGCTTTTTGGTGAAATAGTCATATAGTACCTCTTTTGGGGGTTACTTTATGGGCATCTCATTGGGAATGCATGAACCAGATATTATATAGTTCTAAGAAATTTGCTTGCTCTGAGATAAAATTACTTGTTCATGGTTTGTAGTTAGAGATCAACTATTGTGATATGGCCCATATTTCTGTCCCTATGCAAGCATCTCTGCAGGCAGCAAGCAAATTGGGGTGGGGGAGTCAATCATCCCTTAGCATTTCTTAGTTTTCTACTGGCTTGAAGGTTTTCACTTCCTTTGCCTCACATCTCCCTTTGCCCCTGCCAACCAGCAAACTGTCACTGAAATTAAAAATAATTGGGGACAAAGTTGCTGTGTCTGTTTTCATCTTCCTCTATTTCTATCACTTTTCAGGCCAGTATTTCTGTTGCGGACAGGGAAAAGATGAGCTACTCGCTATACAATCAACTTGGTGCTGTTTAGGGCTCATTCTAACCCCTTTAATGTTAATAGGTTAAGTCAGTTGACAGTTTTCCTGCCCTTTATGACCCAATGGTCATATAAAGATGATAAAGCAGCCACTTAAGCTATCATTGTATACACATTTATTTGGAGGTAATTTTTTGAAAGCAACAGCAAGTGCAAATATATATGTGGGGTCCTTGTGCTTTTTGAACTTGGTTGTTTTGTTGCATTTTCTAGCTGACAACAGTTAAGGATAATGAAAGGAATGTGCAGCTACTTTCTGGGAGAATGCAGCCCTTGTGTGAGCCGCCACAAATGCAGAATTTCTTTAAGAAGGCAATGAAAGTTGTAGTGTCCGTGCTCAAATCTTGTTCCATTTCAGATCTGAATGGCTGCATTGTCTTCCCCGTTCCTGCCAGAGTACAACAAAAACTGGTGTAGAGACTATTTTTTTTGTCCTGCTATTCTAATACGACATTTTTAAACAGCCTTATAAGGTAAAGCAGAGAGCTGGAGAAGTAGATTAGAAACGTCAATGATGACATTAGATTTAAGTTTATATAAAGTACATATTATACTGTATAACATCTATCTTTTCCTCCAGCTTTTCTGGATATTAATCCAAGAAATATGGATGGATCTAGTTGTTGTCCATTTTGTATATTGTTTTATTTTTATCCTGTAATCATTGCTGCCTTTTAAAATATATAAAAAAGTGTTAACTGACTGTATAGACTCTTGCACCCAGTTTGAACAAGATGGGTAGCTCTCTTGCCAGATGAAAGCATCTTCAAATATTTTGCTTGCTCTATATACTACGTTCCAAATGGCTTTGGAGCTTACTTGAGAATACTATAAATCTTGATCTTGAAATATATTTTTTGATATGGACTTGTTCCATTGCATCTTAATCTATATGTGCCCTATTAAATTGTCATCCCATAGACACCATAATAATCTGTGGGAGAAACAATGCTTAACTATTTGAATTTTTACAATTTGACTATAGTTGGAGGTAGCTTTCTCTGCAGTGATAGCCTCTTGTAAAAGCTGGTAACTCTTTGGCTATCATTTTGCTAGCTAGTAAACATGCTTTTATTTCCTAGGTCTTTTATTACTTTTACTGTGCTATTGCACAGGCCATTTTCTCTCGTCATTTGGTTTTGTAATTAGTTTGTTTTTATCTTCCTACTTGTAAACTAATTAGAAGATATTTATATTGAATGGAAACAGAAATATATGGCTTAAATAAATACATCTATAGGATAGGTACAGAATAGCTCTAGACAGTACTCAAAATATATGCAATGTGAAAAACAACCACCCTATCTGTGGATATTATTTAATTTGTACTTTATTAATTTATTTGATTCTTTTTTGTTGTTTTTTGTTGTTTTTTTATTTTAAATATGATTTTACATTCTGTAAGCCACCTCAAGTCGCCATGGGTGAATAGGCAGCAATATAAATTCAATAAATAAATAATAAATATATAAATAGTGCAAATGAATGAAGTATTGGCAAAATATGGAACAGAATAAAATCATTTAAAGTTGACTTTTATTTTCAATGTAAATGTAAAATTGCTGGGATATTATCATTATCATTATTATCAACAATGTTGTATCCCAAATCCACTTTACGACTGTTCACAAAATAGCAAAGAATGACTTAGCTTTTTTAAATCTGATTTTTGCTGCAAAAAGAGCAAACAGGATTGGAAATAATTTCCATATTTTCCATACTTGGCCATGATTCATACATATCCTGGCAATGTGTTTTTCTGTGCAGTGTACCTACCAACTTGTCATCTTCTTGCTTCCAACTCCTGGCTGAGATAGGCTTAAGTTGTTACTTATCTGTATTAAGTACTATTTCTGCCACCTTATTTCACCCCATCCAAAGGCAGCTACAAGGTGTGTAACATCCCAGCTACTGGTTTATTCAATAAAAGGCTAGTGGACAATAGATCCCCAAACAGCAAAAGTCATGGCAATTAGCTTTCTATTATCCCAGAATTCATGACACAGAGCAAAAGATACAGGTATATAGAGTCTGGTTGAAAGTTAAAACAATCTCCAACCTCTGGTAAGAGGAATTGAATAGGGGGCCCAATTGCCCAGGAGAGGATGGACACTCGTTGCTGGACATTTTAATATGGATTTCTGCACTGAATTGGAGAGTAATTGGAAAAGGGACATTTGGTGTCCCAAATGTCCCTTTTCAATTGCCAGAAATTTTACTCTTACTCTGTTTGAATCTCCTTCCCATTAATTACAACTTATTGATCCTTGTCCTGAAGTTTTCAGTTCAGAAAAAGATTGCCTCTTTATGACAGCACTTTAGAACTCTCTAGAATTCTCTGGAACTCTCTAGAAGTCTTTTTTTTTTGGGGGGGGGCAAGCTTCTTGGGCCCAGCTCCTTTAGATTATCCTCAGATGGACTGGCATATAGTTCCATTAATCATCCTTGTAGTTCCTTTCTGAATCTTATCCCAATATATTCATGTCAATGCCAAGAACTGACAGACATCATATTCAAATGTTAAGGTTGTGTATTTTGGAATTATTACCTCTTGAGATCAAAATGCAACGTTTTGTTTCAATAACTCTAATATTGTATCAATCTTTTCTAGATGCTCCATTTCACTGCTTAAGCTTATGTAGTTTTCACCGATACACTTAAAAACTTTTCATATTTAGAGAGCCACTTTGAGATGTAGCTTTTCACTATAAAATGAGAAATGCTTATTTACTTATTCACTCATACTGTTTTGGGAATTGTGCTTATCTATGACAGCACTAAAATAATCTTACCTAATTATGAGAACTGAAATACCATTGGGGCTTTGCACAGGTTTACTACCAAGATACATTTAGAACAACATTTTGCAACCCAGATTTAAGTTCCAGACTGTGGGCTCGACTCTCAGAATTCCACAAGAATGAAGTTGCCAAGAATCTTGGGCACTAAAGCACTTGAAGATTGCCGAAATAGAAAATACTGATTTAGAAGCTTGAATCTTAGTATATCATCAAACTGCTAATCAATGAATATAAGAATGTAATTGGTTTTGGGCGTGGGATACAGTCAGTGGCAGATTAAGGCTCACTGGTGCCCTAAGCATTGACAAATCTTGGTGCCCTCCTTTGTACATATTGTACAGACGAAGCCAAGCTTGAGCTACATAGTTTTTGTGGTTCCCCGTTTGGGCCTGGTGCCCTAAGCACGGCTTAGTCTGCTTAATGGCTAATACACCACTGGATAAAGTAATGATATTGAAAAATCAGCCTTGGGTGTCCACTGAAAGGGCTTTGGCTCTCTGCAGATTCCAGGCGATTGATGAAAGGGTACACCTCGTAAACTTCCGGTTTGCAGGGCTTCGGCGGCAGGCAGCAATCCATGATCATGCACGGTTTCTGCCTCGGCTTGCCGCTGGAGCGCCCTGAGCCAGCTGGCTTCAGGGCTAAGCCACCCCGTAGAAGTGGTGAAGAGGGGGGAGATCGCCAGCAAGGTTGAGGAGAGCCGCATCTCTCCTCCTCAGCTGGTCAAACTCCCTTTCTTGAAGGCGGTAGGAGCGGTGGTCAGAAATGGCCACCTCAAAGAAGCACTCAACTGGAAAAGAAAGTGCAGGAGGAAGATAAGAAGTGAAAGTTTTGGCTGACCGGGATAAAAAGCAACAACTAAGGTACCCTGGAATTTAAATTTTATAAAAGATAACATCGCTCCCAAAGAAGAGTTGGAAGCAGCGAATGAAAGTGAAAAGGGAAAGTTTTTTTTCCTTCACTCTCCTTCCTCACATTGACAACGAAGAGAGCTGAATAAGAAATTGGAAAAATCCACTTTGGCACCAAAGGTAATTAAACTGAAAATATAATTAAATGCCAAAGGGACAGTAAAGATTTCTGAACACTAAAAAATTCTTTTTGTCTATAAGTAGAAAGGGAGAGGAAAAGAATAAGGGCAGGATCTGGAAGGAGGAGACTGCCTGGATTTTAAAAGAATTTAATGTAAAATCTCAATAAGACTTCTAAAAGATACATTTTAACTGAAACTTTATAACTAAATAGTAACCCCAAGAAGAGAAAGTGAAAAAAGAAGAAAGTGTAAAAAGAAACAGCTTGTGTGTATTTGGATTGCTTGGTGACTTTGGGATTTTTGGATATTATATTTGAATGACTAAAAACAATTGGGTGGTTGTTTAAAATTTTTTACAATGGCACTATCTCTGGATGAACTGAAAATGGGTGTTGGTCCTTACCTGACACGCCATTTCTCTTCGAGCTGTGAGGAGCATCCAGAGAGTGGGTGATGCTTCCATCTCTGCTGCTGTAGGCTGAGCTAATTTCCTGAGGAACGCCCCTCCTTCCATCACGTGACTCCATTCAGGCATTCCCCAGTTTATGCGAAGGCGAGAGAAAAACAGAATTCATGCTCTCATCTTACTATACTTAAGGTTCCCTGGCCGAAAGAAGACCCCACCAGACAGTGAAAAATAAGGGAGGGGCTGGATGTTTCTCCCAGCTCGAAGAGAAATTGCGTGTCAGGTAAGGACCAACGCCCATTCTCCTTAGAGCGGTTCGGAGCATCCAGAGAGTGGGACATACCAAAGCTGGGCCTGTCCTATGGGAGGGTCGCCGTCTGGTCTGTGGATCCCACAGGTTCTCTGAGAACCCTCTGAAGAGGCCTTCTACTGAAAGAAGCCTCAGCTGAAGCAACCTGTCAAGCTTGTAAAGTCTGATGAATGGTGACGGGGGGACCCCCGTAGCTGCCTGGCAAATGTCGAGTATTGGAGCCTGGGTGGCCCAGGCAGCTGAAGTTGCTGCACTCCTAGAGGAGTGAGCCGTGATGCCTCTGGGTACCTGAAGGGCCTGAGCCTCGGACACCGTGGCGATGGCCGCCCTTATCCAATGGCCTATGGTGGTTGGGGTTACCTTTAGCTCTTGTGACTTTTTGGTTGGAAGGGTATAAACAGGGCCAGGACTTACGGAAAGACTCAGTGCGTTTAATGTAGATCCGTAAGGTACGTCGAACGTCCAGAGTGTGCCATAGTCTCTCCCTTTCGTGAGATGGTCTGGGGCAAAATTGGGGAGGACAAGGTCCTGGGTCCTGTGGAAAACCAAATTAATCTTGGGCAAGAATGAAGGATAGAACCGTAGGACCACCCGGTCAGGATGGAATATGCCAGGGTCCTTTGTAACTGACAGCCCAGCGATCTCTAATATCCTACGGGCTGAAGTGATAGCTACCAAAAAGGAAACTACTTTGAGGTAAGTAAGAGCCTTATTGAGGTCCCAGGTTGGGTACCGGTGGAGGAACGGAGGGCGTAGAATTGTGACCCCTTTTGGGAAGGCACGAATACGGGGTTGGAGGAAGAGGGAACTGGCCTCTTTACAGTGGATGACTGTGGATAAAGTTGCTATCTGACATCTTAGTGTATTGGGGGAGGTCCTTTGCTGAGACCCTCCTGGAGAAATCCAAGCTCTTGAGCAATGCGAGGGGGTTGTTGGGTCAATAAGAAGTTTGACACGCCTTTACGGAAATGGCCCAGGTGGCGTTGTAAATGCTAGTGGTTAAAGGACTCCTGGCTGCTAAAATGGTATCAATGACCTTGTTAGAGAGGATTTTCCCTCTTCAAATGCTCCCGCTCAATCTCCAATCAGCTAGTTGAAACCATTGGGGGTTCGGGTGGAAGAGGGGACCTTGAGACAGAGAGAGTCTGTCTGCTGGGATCCCCCAGGGAGGGGCTACGGAAAGGCTGCGAGGATTTGCGAACCAAGGGCGACGGGTCAATAAGGAGCTCCAAGGAGCAATCCACCTTCTCGTTGAGTACCTTTTAAAGGACTATGGGCACCAGTGCCAGAGGGGAAAAGGCATAAAGGAGGCCTGAGGGCCACGGACACCAAAGGGCATTGTAGTCCTCCGCCCCTGTGGATGGGAATCTCGAAAGGAACCTTGGAAGTTCCAGGTCTGCTACTGGAAGACTGAATATGGATGTTGCCTCCCTGAATAGGGATGGGTGGAGATGCTACTCCGATTGGTCTATGGTGGCCCTGCTCAACCAGTCTGCTCGGGTGTTGGAGATGCCTGAGATGTGGTCTGCTCTGAGGGAAAAGAGGTGAGACTCTGCCCACCGACAGAGGCGCTAGCCTCTCTCATTAGGCGTGATGACTGAGTACCCCCCTGCTTGCTGATGTAAGCTTTGGCCGCGATGTGTCGGTGAGGATGTGAACGAGGCGGCCGCGCACCTGGGAGAGGAAACTGCGGGGATCCGAATGGACGGCGCGCAGCTCCAGCCAACTTGTGTTGCCCAGTTTCTTTGTTGCTGACCAACTGCCCTGAGTTGTAAGGGACTGTAGGTGGGCGCACCATCTGGACAGACTGGCGTCTGTGGTGACGGGGAGTCTTGGGAGCTCCTTGAGGGGGCCGCCCTAGTTGATAGACACTCTGCTCCACCCAAAGGAGGGAGGAGAGCAGCCTTGGTGAGACCTTGACCTTGCGCTTGAGTTGCTTGGTCCAGTTCTCTGGTGCGGGAGTAGGAACCCCTGGAGGGATCTGGAGTGGAAACGGGCCCAGGGAATAATGGAAATACAAGATATCATTTTACCTAGTAACTGGTTAGCTCTAGGAGGGAAACCCCTTTTAGGGCATCTGATGTGTCTGACTGATTGTTGGATGCTAAGGATTCTCTCCAGAGAGAGAGACACCCTCCCTTTCACAGAGTCTAATGCCGTCCCCAGGTGGGTTATCCTGGTGGAGGAGGATAATGGCTTTTCTACCAATTGATGAGGAGCCCGTGTTCCTGGAGAGCGGTCAGAGTGATTTGAGTGCCCCTCACTGCTTGTTCCCTGGAAGGGGAGAAGATGAGGATGTCATCCAGGTAACAGTGTAGACACACCGGGAGGGATCTGAGGAGGGCAGGTAGAGCAGTCAAGGTAAAGGTTCTGGGGGCAGAGGCCAGCCCGAAGGGAGTGCCACGTATTGAGGGTGGAGGTTATATCGCAGAAGCGCAGGAATTGGAATGAGAGGACCGGATCAGGATGTGTAGGTATGCCTCAGAAAGGTCAATGGATGACAACCAGTCTCTCTGTCTAACCCCCAGAAGGATGGATTGCAACAGGTTCATTTTGAATCTGCGGTATACGAGATGGCGTTAAGCTGTTTTAAATCCAGAACTGCTCTCCATCCCCCGGAGTGTTTTGGAACCACGACTAAGTGGGAGCAGAATCCCCGCCCTCTTTGCAATAGAGAAACGGGCTGGATGTCAAGCAGGTGCTGAATTGCTGGGTCCATGAGGCTGCGCTTGGAATGGTTCCTGGAGAGGGACATGCCCTGAAAAACTCGGAGGGGGGGTTGGAATTCGAGGGCAACGCCAAACCTGATGGAGCCCCTAACCCAGGCGTCAGAGGTGGAGGAGTCCCACAGGATGGCGAAGGCTTTAAGGTGCCCGCCGATGGAAATTATGTCTGGTAGCTTATCTGGAGCTCCGGAAGGGCCTGTTGCCAGAGCCACAAGAGGACCTCTTGAAGTTACCACCTCTTCTGTGACAATCAGAGGAGTCGGTCCTGTCCTGGGGCTGTCCCGAGCCAAAGGGAGGGGGCCTTTGGTACCTGGGAGAGAGAGGGGATTGGCAAGGGAGACGAAGGGGAGCTCTCCGAAGGGGTTGCCGGGATCTGGGCTTTGACTGCAGAGGAGGAATGGGAGGCATTATTATTAATATTAATATTATTATTTTTTAATTTCTTCCATCTATTAAAGGAGGCTAGAGGGATGGTCCGAACAGCTTATTACCCACGAGGGGAGTGGGAGCTGATTTCACTTTATTCTTGAGAACTGCCTGCCAATGTTTTGGCCAGAGCAGACGGCGGGCAGAGATATGGGAGGAAATGGCCTGGGTGGAAATTTTGACAGAGTGAAAGGTAGCGTTGGCCGAGAACTCGGCCGTGGCTGTGATCTTGGATATGCCCTAATGGGCTCGAACATTGGAGGCTGGGACCAGTTGTTTAAGCTGGCAAAGCCAGCGAATGGATGATCTGATGAAGAAGGAGGCGACTGTTGAGCTCGGCATAAGGCCAGCCCTGATAGTTTCTCCTCTGGCCACAGGGCTCTAGGGGGTCGCTGAGGGTGGAAGAAAGAGGCCAGGCCCACGATAGGTTCATCCACCTCCAGGGTGCTCAATAGATTGGAGGGCTCTGGGGCTAAGATAAAGAACTTTCTATTATGGGCCGACGGGGTAGGGTGTGCCACCGAGGCAGTGAGCTGCTTGGCCACCGGTTCAAGGAAGATTGAGGGGGAATGACCTCAGTCTCCACAATAGGCTGTTTAAAGATAGAATCCTCTGGACCTTCCGGAGCGAGAGGAGAGAGCAGGATTCTGACTTGTTAGACCCGAGGTATTCCTGGTTTTAAACAGGAGGGTTTGAATATTTGGGGCTTGCAGAGCCCTACAAAGATGGGCTGGTCAGGGGTGAGACCCTCGTCCCCTGACATCTCTGCCTCTGATGGATCTATGTCGGAAGGGGGTTCATTATAGTGTAAGGACCCCAAGTTCAACTGTTCCTCCTTCTCCTCCCTGTATGAATCTAAGTCCCCTTCTGCCTCCTCCTTGTCCCCTTATAGAGGGGAAAACTGCCCCTGAAAGATCTGACCCTGGGGCAGTACAGATCTGAGAGGGAATGATCTTACAGATTCGGTGACCAGTGGCTGTAGACCAGGCCTGGTTGCCTGTTGGAGACCTTTTGCGATTCCCCGGCAGATAGCCAACTCCATCCAGGATCACAGTTGCTCCGGGACCTCCTGAATGAGAGGTTCCTCCTGGTGTAGGCCGGCGGCTGTGGGCATGAAGGTAGCCTCTGGTGTTCATCTGGCCGGTGTTCCAGGAGCCTGGTGACCTTGAGAGGGTGAGCTGCACCTGGATAGGAAGGAATGGACTAGAGGGAAGGGGGGGTTGAAGAGGTAGAAGGAGGTGGAATGGGAGGCACCGTGACTGCCTGTCTGGTGCGTTTATCGATATTTTTTTTCTTTTTTTATGGCCTTGTGGCGCCTTAAGGCGTCCCTCTGGGAGGCTTTGGAATCCTTAGCCTGCCTGCGCAGATGGTGGTGTTTTTTTTTTTTGACTTGGCCTTCAAAGAAAAGCCTGTGGAAGGATTGCCGTGCCATTTTGATAATTGAGGAAGATAAATATCAATAGGAGGCGGTTGGCGCGCCTAGGGGTCAACCTACAACAAGGCCGGGAGCCCTGAGAACTCTTTTATGCCCCAAGTTAAGTTGCTCCTGCTCCCTGTTATACCCGCCCTCTCTTTATAGTTTTATTCTGTATATATACATACATACATACATACATACATACATATATATATAAATTTCTCTTTCTTAGTTCCCTCTGGTCTGTTGGTATTGCCTTCTTTTTTTTTTTGGGAAAAACTGGTCCAAATGACCTAGATACGCCAGAGGCCTTAAGGCGAAGGAGCCCCTAGGCCTAGACCCGACTGCTGTCCCAGGCAAATAGTGGGCGGGAGTGGTGAGAGGTAGACCGCACCAGCTATGGCTGGCCACGGATGAAGCCAACAAAACGGAGGCAGGGAACAAGTCTCTAACGCCAACAGAAGGTTTTTCTGTTTGAATAATGTCCGAGCAGGCCTATGGGTCCTGCTGCTTTAGAGCGACATGCTGCAGATCGGAAAGATAAGAAATTCAAAATGGCACCCGGCCACAAGGCGGCACCTAAAATGGCGGCCGCCTGCGACGTGGACTTATAGGGCCCTTCAGCAGCGGCAAGGCAAACAGTCTAGAGTACTTCGAGGTCCCCAGAGGAATCCAGGAAGGAAGGAGCAAGAGAGGCTTCGAACTTAAGAAAAAAACGGCGTGCGATGGGGGGGGGGGAAACGGAGCGTCTATAAAAGCAATTCCGAGCAACAAGAAACGGCGGAGAGAGCAAAGGGAAAAGGGGGGGGGTAGCTTGTAACGTATGCTAACCTTGCCCCTGAAATCCCCTGGGGGCCGAAGGGCTTCCCAGGGGGATGCCAGATCGCAAATCACTGCGCAGGGCTAAGGGAAGGAAATAAAACAGATACAACCTGATAACAAAGGATAGGAGTCAAAGTAAGGCTTGTTGAGACGGCCAAGAGCACTTTGAAAACACTGCCTACTCTGCGAGCGGCTGAGCATAAACTGGGGAACGCCTGAATGGAGTTACGTGATGGAAAGAGGGGCGTTCCTCAGGAAATTAGCTCAGCCTACAACAGAAGAGACGGAAGTACCACCCACTCTCTGGATGCTCCGAACAGTTTTAAGGAGAATGGAATTTAAAAACTATAAAGAAGAGACACAAGAAGGGAAGGGCTCCTTTGGCTCCATTTTTCAATTCTTAGAAATGGCGATTCGTAACTACGAGAAACAAGAAGACTGCACAACAAGAAGATTGGGACAAAGAAGAAGCCATCTTTAATGAACAAGTAACTCTATCTGGGGAAGAAAGGGGAAAGTGGGGGAAAGAGAATGGAGAATTTAAGACTTAAAAAAACAACCAAAAAAGGGAAAAATAATTTGAAAAGTGGATATAATGTTGGAAAGCAACAGAAAAGGGGAATACAGAAGAGGGAAATGGAGGTGGAGAGACAAGGGGGTAAAAAGGGGAGGAAGAAGAAGAAGAAATGGAAGAAGGAAAGGAAGAGAAGTTACAAAGATTTGGAGCAAGATGTAAAGAAACTAATGGGTGAAAATCTAACTGAAAAAGGGATTCTGTGATGGTACATAAGATGGTATTGTTATGTTTGTGATAGAAATAACGTTAGAAAATTGGAAACAACATATGATTAAAAAGAAGGCTAAAATAGTCAGTGTAATTTAGAGAAACTTCTGTGAACAAAAGAAATGAAACAAAATAAATGAGAGAATTGAATTAGGAAGGAAGGGGAACATTTTAATTACTTAATGTTTTATAAAATATGAGTGAAGGGGGGGGAATTAACTATGGAAAGTTTATAAGTGTTCCCATAGAAGTATGATATTTATCTGAAAAGTAATGTGCAAAATGTTAAGATTTAAATGAATATTAATATTAATGATAGAATTGAAATAGTATGGATTGTTGTTCTAATTATATTATACATTTATAATTTTTTCTTTTTTAAAAAATACAGTGTGTCGTTTTAGAAAGTACCAAGCAGAACCCGAATGGAAGTTATGAATTATATTAAGTGTTATAAATTTAGGGGGAAGATATAAAGGCGTCATACTCCAATCAGTGATTACAGGAGAAATTTTGTTTAATGTGAAAAGATAGTAGACAGTTGAAACAGGACAGAGAAAGAATATAAATACAATGATTTGAATTGAGATGAAATAAAATAAAATTAAGAAAGTTAAAAGAGGGGAGAAACTATATTGAAAATGTAGAATAGTAATAAGATATGGAATGGAATATAAAAATGAGCATGAACTTGAATTTGTGTCTGTACGAAGAGATGTAACCCGGGACTATGCTGCTTTCAAAAATGATGTTGTATATTTTTGTTTTGCTTGTTTATGTTTGTTTTCAAAAATCAATAAAATTTTCAAAAAAAAAAGAAAAGAAAAAGAAAGGGTGCACCTCTTCTCCTTTACCGGATAGCGGGTGGAAACAGAGGAAACAGCCCGCCTGAGCCCAACTCTCTGCCTCAAGAGCCTCCGTAAGCGACAGACACCTCCGAGCCACCAGAATAAAGAGGGCGGCGGAGCTTAACGAGGTCACCTAAGCGAAGACCACCGGTAATGGGTGACACGAACTCCCGCCCAGCAGCCCGTTGCACAGCGAGGTAAAGATAGTTGGGCGCGGCTTTCTCGTGTTCTCGCGAGATGGCGCCGCCGGCCTCCTTTAGTCATAGCAGCGACTTGGCGAGAGGGGATTCCCTCCGTACGGCGCTGTCCCCCCGAGCTGTTCCGTGGGCAACGGCGGTGAGTCAGTGGCGGCGGCTGCCGATTCCGGCGCGGGGTTAAGCGCGAGGGCATAGCAAAAGGGAGCTTGAGTCGCCTCTTTCTCCTCCTTGGGTGGCTCGCGAAAGGCTTTGGAAAGAGGGGGGCGGGCTTCCCCTCAAGATGGATGGTCTTTCTCGCCCTCCCTTAATTTGGGGCCTTCGTGCTGCAGGCCTGCTGCTCGCTTCCTCCTCCCTCAATTCCCTTGCCGCCGCGGCTGAACCGGGGGGCCATGCGCAGCCTCGTTTTTCTTGGTTCCCCGCGCTTAGTTTGGTCTGCGGGCCGACGCTGCCGTTTCAGCTCGGCGTCACCGGCGAAACCTCCCCACTCCCGCGCGGAACCCCAGTGGGGAGGAAAACCGGGCTCTTCACCAAACGCCCTGGCGGCAGTGGGGTCAGGGAGCAATGGTGGACCTTGGGCTTTTGAAGATTCACTGCTGCCTCTTGCATTTTTGGGAGCCGGTTATGAGGTTTTCCCCTAAATTTGTATGAGCTTTTCTGTCAGTACACAATAAAACGGACTTTTAAATGTCCCACATCTCCGCTGTTATGACGTTTTATGCTTGTTCCCACTTTTTTTAAAAACTGGAGATATGCTGGATTATTTAGAGAAACATTTACCTTGTGAATCCCCTATAAGGGGCCAACCTATTCACACTTTGACTGATTTCTGCTATAATTACTTATCAGTATTCCTAGGGCAGGATGTAAGGCTGTTAATATACTTTATGTTGAAATTATACACCTTTTTTTAGCTATTAAGCGTTCATTCTAGTTCAATGCACTATGTTATATTTCTGAACTTTTAGTCAGTTCTCAGAGCAGGTCTACTTTAATACTTTATTGTCATTGTACAATACAGGTTTTCCCAGAACACAACGTGTGATTGTTCAATGTTTCAAATTCTCCCTTTGCAGTAGAAATGTATCAACTGATAGTTTTGAGATTTGAGTCACAGCTATACAATACACAATGGATTTATTCATTTTCTCCCCTCACAATTCCCTCCTCTTCTGCTAACATTCTTGACTCAAACTCACGCAACAGATCCCCAGCCTCTTTCAGAGCTGTCTCCTTCTGAAACATCATCAGAGGTTCTTCCTCCTGCTTCCCGGATCTTGAACCTAAAGTTTTCCCTGATCTTCCACACATTGCTATTACACCAGGGAAACACTGAACACAACAACACAACATCACACAGCATATAATAATTAATATAATTCCCATGATTGTAGATCTCAACCAAGCAGTGCTGGGAAGCCAAGACCATAATGCCCCCCCACAAATCTGGAAATGAGGAATCACCTCTTTGTAATAATGGATTAGAATGAATGCGTTCCTCCATCGTTTGCACTGTTTTTGTAATATTGGGTTGGAAATCATGGATATATACACAGCAATGGGATTCAGAATATGTAAATCTCTATAATTCATGGCTACTCCCAACAGTGCCAGCATTCCCCGTGCTATCTGTGTTTTCAACCTTCCCCCCAGCGTTAGTCCTGAACTGATTTCTCTTTTATTCTGAATCCATCCCTGGGGTAAGGTATTCAATTTATATATTACTGGTATCACATATCCCATGGTACAAATCCCACTCCAACGTGGTGGCATTTCTCTATATGCATGTTTCCCACACAACACCCACCTAAAAATTTTCATGTACGTTTGATTCAAAGTCCGAGTCCAATTGATTATATCTTCAAAATACATACACATCTGATATTGGTTGTGATTAAAATAACTCAATTGATGATGAGTGTTGGAATAACTGTGGTTACTACAGGATAAAGGCATATCAAAAGTTTTGTTGCATTTTTCCCAATCACCCAAATCCACTCCTTTGGATACATTTCTCTTGAAACACACATATGCTTTTTTCTCTCAAATGGACAAATACCTTCCTGGATAGGTTTCTTTTCATAGGAGCCTGTTCAAATTTATTTCCCTTTGGTCTCAAATCCTGTTGACTTAGTGGGATTGCAATGTTAAACCCTCCCCTGTCTTCCCTGGCATGTGCATGCACATCCAGCAGTTAGTTATGTTCAATGCTTGTGATACCTTCTTCAAATCCTTCATGTATGTATTGTCTTCCCATAAATCTGTCCCCAAGTCTCCAGCTGGTCCAATATATGGAATCTGTCCTCCTGATGCAATCATCAGTACTATCATCAAGGTGGTTAGCTCAGTCCAGGGTCCAATCTTCTTTATCTTTTTAAGGTGAACTTTAGCGGCTGACCGTCCACTGGAACTGCCCTCCACATAGAATTTGGATCTGGTGCCTTCTTGACTCTGCTGTAATGCATCCAGCCTCCTTCTCGAGTGCGAACTGCAGATTCAGTTGTCAACAGCACCTGGTATGGGCCTTCCCAGCTAGGTTGCAGCTTCTCACTTCTCCAAGTCTTTATCAGGACCCAATCTCCAGTTTCATAGGGATGTTGGCTTCCCGCAAGTGGTGGTCATTGTGCCAACAATCCCTGTTTATGAAGAGAAAACAAAGACCTGGACAGTGTCTGCAAATATTTTCTCAGAAACAAATCTTTAAATTCAGGTATAGGATTTCCCAGTCTGGCCAGGTAGGGTCACCCCATTAACATTTCAAAAGGGGAGATCCCTGTGTCTTTCCTTGGGCATGTTCTAATTCTAAGGAGTGCCAAGGATAAGTTCTTTGTCCATGGTAATCCATTTTCTAATTGTAATTTGGTCAAATGTCTCTTCAATTCCCCATTCGCTCTTTCCACTTTCGCACTGCCAAGGGGTGTGCAAATCCCATTTCACCCCAATAGCTCCCATCACAGATTGCAACACTTTTTGTGTAAAATGTGTCCCCCTGTCAGAATCAATAGCTTCCATCATCCCATATCGTGGAATGATTTGTTCTAATAGGATCTTGGTTACTGTGGATGCTGTGGCTCTTCTAGTCGGATAGGCCTCTACCCATCCTGTCAATTGATCTTTAATCACCAATAAGTATTTCCAACAGATACTCTGGGCTAGTGTCCACATCTTTGGGCTCTAAAAATGTGGTTTTACAGCCATCACTAATGCTTCCATTCCCCAGTGTCTTTCCTCATGTACCTTCTCCAGAATTCCTCTCATTACATTCACGGGAACCACCCTCACCCCCTCTGAAGTTCTCCACCCATCCTCAGTTTAATGTACACCCTTCTTTTTCCAAATCATCTTTCTCTAATTCTCAGGTTTCCAATCCTCATCCTCTTCCATTTCTAGCAAGGGAATTAATGCCATTACCAGCTTTATTTCCCCTGCAGCTTTTTTGCCCATTTGTCTGCCCACCTGTTTCCAACTACCTCTGGGGTATTCCCTTTCTGATGAGCATTCACATGTACTATTGCCACTTGGCCTGGCAGTTGCAGGTCCTCTGAGGCCTGTTCCACAAGCTGTAATTGTTCAACTTGTTTCCCATCAGCCCTGATAAAACCCCTTTCCTGCCAGATCTTACCAAAGGTATGGACCACACCCCAGGTATATTTGGAATCAGTCCAAATTGTCACATCAATTCCTCCAGCCAATTCCAAGGCTCTCTTCAAAGCAACTGCAAATCCTGACTTCCTCTTTCCTTCCTTAACCCTGCTTGATCCATCCACAAACCATCTCTCCCCTCCTTTCAAAGGATTTTCTTCCAGATCCTCACCTTTGTCATCAAATCTACTCGCAACAAACAATCATGATCCTCAGCTTCCTATTCCTGTCTTCTTCCTTCTAAAAATTCTGCTGGATTCAAATTCCTGTCTGTCCCAATCACTACATCAGAGCTGGTTCTCAAAATGGTCTCATATTTGAGAATCCGCCCCTCTGTCATCCAAGTTGTTGCCAACTGACTTAGCACAGAAGTAATCAGGTGGGGTGAATGCCCTACAAGCCCGCCCCCCACAAAGGTTAACTTCCTGCTCTCTACCACCAACATAGCTGTAGCAGCCACAGCCTGCACACACACCGGCCATCCTCTCACCACCGGCTCCAGAGTTTTGCTCAGAAAAGCGATGGGCTGATACTGCCCCCCCCTTTCTTCTGCGCCAACACTCCTAGTCCCGTTCCCTGAGCTGCTGACACATACAGATGAAATGGGAGCTTCAAATTGGGCAAAGCCAAAACCGGTGCGGATGACAATGCCTTCTTTAAAACTTCCCATCTCTCATCATCTCCCTCTAACCATTCTATACTCTCTCCTTTTCCTACTAGCTTCCTGTGCAAGAATTGGGCTAACACAGTGTATTGGTCCACCCAAGTTCTGCAATCCAAGAGCTTTATTTCACCTTCTTTTCCACAAACTGGGTCTTTTCCCTTGAAACTGTCAATCCCTGCTCCTTCAGCCAATTTAGCAAAGCTACCGATATTGCTCTGACTTCTCCCTCTTTCTCTCCAGTCAGCAACAAATCATCCACATATTGAATCAACATAAAAGACACTAACTTTCCAAAGCCTGTCCAAATCTTCCACTCTCAGGATCATCCCATTCAAATGCAAACAGGTCTCTACTTCCCTCCTCAAGGGGGCATGCCCAGAAGGCATCCTTCAGATCAACCCCTCTCTCCCCCTTCTACTCATTGAATATTGTGGGGTCCAAAGCTTTGTCACCCCAGGCTGCACTTGAATCTTAATCGGCTGAATGTTCATTCGCCCTGCCTTCTCTCCTCCTGCCCAGACCTCATCTGAAATTGCCCTCTCATCTTCCACAGTCATCTTCCACATCCTTACTCCCTTCCCGGTATCCCACAGCTGGATACCAAACACAGGCAACAGATCTCTCCCTAGCAAATTCACTCCAGATCTCTCCCTAGCAAATTCACTCCATTCACTCCCTAGCAAATTCACTCCAGCCTCAGTCACCACTTCATTCATTTCCAGTCTGATTTGTTCAAACACCCTCACATCCTGTGATTTTCCACTCACCCCCACTACTTTTAACATTTTCCTTGATCTATGTGCACCCTTTTATCGGGTCACACACAGAAGTCCACTTGCGCCAGTGTCTATCAGGAACAACCGCTCCTGATGGTCAAGACCCACTGAAATGTTTACCAATGGCTCCCCGCAGGTCCTCTTAAAGGAGCTGGAACAACTCTAATCATACAGTGCATAACTCCTCTCCTCCCGGTTGGTAGGACACTCGCGCGCAAAGTGTCCTTCCTTCCCACACCTAAAGCAGCTTCTATCCATTCCAGGCTGTCTCATTCCCATCCCTCTGAAACCTCTTCCTCTGAAACTTCCTTGCATTCCACCTCGCCTTCTCTCACCCTGGCCTCCCATTGCCCCCCTTACACAATCCACACTTTTCTTCACCTCATTCTTAGCTGCAGCCTGCACAGCTGCAACCATCATCTGTGACTTCTGTCTGGTTTTTACAGTATCTCTGTAGTTCTAACTGTTCGACCACCTCATGAGCATTCTCATGAAGTTTTGGAAGAGTCTTTTTCAATTCTCACAACTCGGCTGGTTTTATGGGGGCAGCCACAAAGACTGTCACCGGGTTGCCTGCAGCATTGATCCCATTAGGAACTTCCCTAAGAGGAAATGCATCCACTTCAGGTTTTTCTCTGAAGGGAAAATTTTGAACACTTCTCTTCTTAACTGTTCCACTTCTTTTCTCAGTCGCAGATAGGGAGGCGGCTGAGGAGGGGGTTGTGCCACCGGCAATGGCAGTGGTGCCATAGGAACGTTGGCGGGTGCATTATTCAAATTAGGATTTGCGGGCGGTGGACTCTGCAGCCAATCATCCGTCTCACTCTCATTGTCTTTTTGTTAAGACGGACCTTCAAATTTCACAGGAAACCATACATCTATGTATGCAATTTGAGTGGTCATTTTGTGTTGGAGAATATAGTCTCTCAATTTGGTTATCCAATAGGTACTGGTTTCCCCCTCAGGACTCCAGTGATATGGAAATTTAGATCAATCAGAGGATATTTTGGCCATCGGTCTCGACAAAGATAAATCATGTTTTTCTTTTCGAGATGTCTGGTGAATTCCTTTAAATTCGGGGAGAACCACTGCTGGAGTAGCTGTCCCAAAGGCGAATCTACCGGAATTGATTTCTGCCATTGTCAGATTTTCCCTGTACCAGACAGGCTTCTTCCAGGCTCCCAGAGCCTCACTCTGCCCCTTTCCCATCTTCTACTCTTTCAGACTCCCAGAGTCTTGACTCACCAGTCCAGTCCTCCAGCAGACGCTGGATTCCCCCAGGGAGTTTAAGGACCTCTTCCCCCCCTTTTCTTTTTCTGACTGCAAATGAAAGGAACAAAGTTTTACCTGATCACTCCAGACCTCCGAGGTAGTGGATGTGTGGGCGTCCCTAACTCAGGCTTTCTCTTTTCGATAGTCCCAGACTATCAGCCGGCAAAACGCTGTTTCCAAGGATCATCTGGATTTCCAGTCGCCTCTGGAGCTGACCAGAATTCAGGGAGGAGGCACCTCTCAATGGGAGGTCGTGGCCACTACTCACCTAGTCCCCGGCTTCCGGAAGACCACTGTTGAGGCTCCTGGCTTGGCTCACCAAATTGTGAGGTGGGGGCTTGAAAAACCGCCAAAGATTCGATATTAATCCAAGGAAAACTGCTTTATTGTAGCATTTCTGCAGAAACAGGTTCCTGCCCTGGCAGGTGGGAGGAACCCAGAGCAAAGTTTGCATTTTATTTTATACCCTAACCTACCGCCCCATCCAAGGATGGCTTGGTTTACAATCTACCTATTGAATTTCAGTATACAATTCATTACCTAATATGGGACATCAGGAAGTTAAATGCCTCCTTAACACGTACACATTCTCCCAGGTTTTCCCAGAACACAACGTGTGATTGTTCAATGTTTCAAATTCTCCCTTTGCAGTAGAAATGTATCAACTGATAGTTTTGAGATTTGAGTCACAGCTATACAATACACAATGGATTTATTCATTTTCTCCCCTCACAATTGTTAAGTACCATTATAGCTCTGGGATAAAAACTATTCAAAAAACATGTGGTCCAAGTTTTAATTGTTCTGCCTCTTCTGTCAGAAAGCAACAGTTCACAAAGATTGCGAGCAGGATGGGAAAAGTCTCTGAACATTGTGCAATTTCCTCAAACAGCGAGATGTGAAGATATCGTCCAGGGCTGGTAGCTGGAGCCCGATGATATTCTGGGCAGTTTTAATGATTCTCTGTAGAGCTATTTTGTCCGCTACAGAGCTGCTCCCATACCATATAAGAATGCCATATGTCAGGACACTCTCAATGGTGCTGCGGTAGTAGGACAGAAGTAGATGCTGAGATAAATTGATCTTCCTGAGCATTCTCAGGAAGTACAGCCTCTTCTGTGCCTTCTTCACAAGCATGTTAGCATTGAGAGGTCCTCTGAGATATAAGCGCCCAGAAATTTAAAACTATTAACCATCTCCACTTCCTTGCCATTTATGTACAGTGGTAAATGTACATTTCTTATCCTCCTGAAGTCAATTACAAGTTGTTTAGTTTTTTTGGTGTTAAGTGTAAGATTATTTTCTTTATACTAGCATGTCAGCCTTGTACTTCCTTTTTATAAGCAGACTCATTGTTCTTAATAATGAGCCCCACCACTGTTGTGTCATCCGCAAATTTGATAATTGCGTTGGTGATATACAATGGGGTGTAGTCATGTGTGTACAAAGGAAAGGGTTAGCACACAACCCTGGGGGGCTCCTGTGCTTAATGTCAGAGTAGAAGTATGGTAAGATCTTATCTTTACTGACTATGGCCTATCTCTCAGAAAATCCTTTATCCACAAACAAATCTTCTGATTTAGACCCAAATTGGACATTTTAAAAAACAACCTGTTGGGTAGAATGCTGATAAAGGCAGAACTATAATCCACAAATAACAGCCTTGCGTATGTTCCCTGTTGTTCCAAATGATTCAGTACAGTATGGACAACAATGTCCATAATCATCAGTTGATCTATTGCTCCTATATGCAAATTGGCATGGGTCCAAAGTAGATGGAAGACAAGGCTAGAGTTACGAAAACATCATCAATATGTTGGACAGAATGCTGTCAGTGTTTGGCTTCACACATCATACTAGTTGTAATTTGTTTTAAGCATTTGTTGGAAAAAATGTCCATCTGGGTTCTTCAAGTGGGAAGAAAGACACTGGAAACATGGAGGCTGATTGGAAAGATGTTTAATGGTGGACAGGACCACATCGTTTGAAGTCCTGGGTAGCTGACCCCATGGAGTGGAGAGAGAGATATATTTATACCCTCTTTTGGGCTTTGAATTTGCTTCCTCTTCCTGTGAAAGAAATGTATTCTAATTAGTTATCAGACTCCCAAGGGGCCATGCAGGGGTAACTGTAGGTTGTCTTGAGTCCCAAGCTTGGCTGGGTGCTGTAATGAAGGGGCTTTGGGCAATTCTTATATGGCTTAATGGCTTTGTCCTGGTTTGGATCTGAGTGAGGGCTAATCCTATCTCCCTGGAGCTGAAGGTCTTTTGTGTTGTAGATAAGATGGCCTAGTCTTTTGTCGATAAGATGGCACCAAAGTATCCACTGGAGCTGAGTTTCTGTGTCCCTTAAGATTTCTCTTTTAGGGTGTCAGCATTCCAACCAAACTCTCCACCCCAAATTCAGCACTCAGAGACAAAGTCCATCCAAGTAAGAATTTATTAGAGAAGTCATATTGGCACATCTGGGGAAAACCTAAATCAGAATTCCTGTGCTTTTCCCTGCTACACTTAGCTCACACCCAGCCGCTATTGATAATCCTCAAGTCACGCTCTCCAATCCACCTTGATTCTGAATTCCACCGAGTCCAGTCACTCACCTCCAAACTTCAGTGATTCAACATTGACCTCTGGCGAAAGAATGTTCTTGTGGCTATCCTCCCTTCTCACTATTCTATCATTTCCACAGCTGCCCATCTCCCCTGTGACGGCCCTAAATCTGAATCAAGATGGATCCGGGGCTGACATAGGGGAAATATTCTGTCTTTTTAATATTTCCTGGAATATTTCATTCTTCTAGGAGAGGAGTAGGTGCTAACTTCCTACACATTGTGGAAGAAATAAGGCCACCCCATCAAGAGATAGAATTTTCTCAATATGCTAAGCCAAATTGCACTATGGATTTGATTTATGTTATAGATAAATTGATTTAATATGTAGATTGAAGTGGTGGATAGAGTTGTTAAATTACAGAATTACATATCTTTTGAAGTTATCCCTTATAGATCTAGAACGACTCCTTTGCAAGCGATGAACTCCAAACAGTCAAGATAGAATCTAGTACATTCTAGAATACATCACAACACATCCTTTTTTCTGTAGTTTGAAGAAGTCTTAGGTCTTTGATTATCATTAAGTATGATTTTGGCATTGAAAATAACCTGGTTGCCCAGATGCATGTAAAGAAGAAATGAAACTTTTTAATCTCTCATTCTTCAGTTTCTGAGTAGAGCAGGGCTGTCAAAGTCCCAGCCCGTGGGCCAGATGCGTCACATATAGGCCACGCCCACTCCCGGTTTAGTGAAGGGGGGGAAAGTCCCAATATGTCCCGTGACACCGCCATGACACCTCTGGAGTAGAATATCTGAGTTAAGGCTAGGAGCAGTTAGGGTTGCTGCAGATTATAACAAACAAGGAAGCCTCTAGTTGTGCTTGCTAAGCTGTTCTAAATACCATCATTTCACATAATTTCTCTCTTTCAGCTTTTAGACATTTTTAAATATCAAAACTTATAGATGGAATAAAGAGTGCAGATTTGGGCATGGCTGGACAGATCAGATACTAACAATGAGAGAATTATTTATGTTCTTTTGGGTGCTGAGTGCCAGAGAAATAATCTTGCCATGGTTATCTATGCTTTGTTAATTTATGTATATTACATGTGAAGTTGAGTTTTACAGTTCATTCAAAAGAAAACTTCTATATTGCTTAACTGGTGGAATGAGACATCAACAAGTTGCAGTATTTAGGAGTGATAGCGCCTCCCATTGTTCTGGAACAATATTCTTGTTCTTAGCCAGAAGACCTAGAAAACTATTCAAGATATAGAATTAAAGTCCTTTGTGACTTACAGCTATACTGTACATCAGCGGTCCGCAAACTTTGTGGCTTTGAGCATCTCTTCACCCTCATTATATTTTTTATTCCTAACATTTTTTAAGATTATATGTTTGAATTTAGTTTAGTGGACATTCTATTAATCTTTCCTAGCAGAAGAGCCAACCCACCCAATGTGAGATTCTACCCTTTCAGTTTCATATTCATTGAGTATATTTTAGTTACTTTGGTTTCTTAGCTAATTTTTAGTTAATATAAGTGCACTAGATCAGTATTCCCCAACCTTTGGCACCAGGGACTGGTTTCATGGAAGATCATTTTTCCACAGACTGGGGTTGGGGATAGTTTTACTTGCTTGCCCATTGCTCACCTCCAACTGTGATGCTTGGTAATTAGCAGGCCACAGACCGGTACAAGTTCCTGCCCATGGGGATTGGGAACACCTATACTAGATTACACTTATATGATTTTTGGTAAACTTATGATTAAATTTAAAAAGATCTGAATGGATCTGAACAACATGGGAAAAAGAAAGAAATGTCATGGCATTGGTCCAGGTTCCCTCTCTTCTTCAGTGTCTGCTAAATAACCAAAATTAGAACATTTTATATGAAAGGAATCTGTTAGTTAAACAAATTTTCCTCTCACCTGTAACATATTTCAAGCCCTGAATCATTTGAATGGACCTTCAAATAAAACTAGAAAAATAACAGCAGTTAGATTTTTCTCTACAACAAGATTGATGGCAAAGCAATGTTTTTGTACAGTGCAAACTATTATTTGGTTATTTAAGCAGTGTCACCTGTAAAATATGATCTGAAATTGAATGAAAGCCTCAAAGTCTTTTTTCAACAGAGTATCAAACTGGACCTAAGAGTTTCACTAAAGACTTATGCAGAAGCTTTGATTAAGCCACATATCCTGGACATACACTCTGATAAACACTTTAAAGTAAAACAAAACTGTATGTGGTGACTCCCCAGATACCTCTTCAGATGTCAGTTTGGAGGAAGATGAACCAGTCCCAAGCATTCAGGATGGGAGTTGGTCAATGGCTCTGAGCAGCCATCTGAGAGTGATTTGGCTGAAGCACAACTGCAGCAGGACAGCCCTGAGGCTTCAGATGGGGAAAGCACGCAGCTAGTTAGTGAGGAGGAGGAGAAACTGCCTTTTGCACTGATCTAAGAACACAGCGCAAAGAAAAAAAAGGCAGGAGCAGCTTTATTTAATCTTACTCTTAAATAAAATAGACAAACTGCTCCTTTTAAACAGAAACAACTCAGACTTTTCCAGCTCAGCCCTCTGCTTCATTGAAATATGGCTGGATAATTCAATTAATGATAACTGCTTGTAAATCCCAGGATTTCAGATTCAAAGAGCAGACAAAATTGCAGAAATATCTGGTTAAAAAAAGGAAGTATCTACTTTTATATTAACCACCGATGATGTAAAAAATATCACTACACTAAATAAATTTTATTATCTGGACTTAGAGACACTACTCATTATTTGCATAACCTATTACCCCCCCCCCCCCGAGTTTTCTTCATTCTAGTTGAGGTCTACACACCACTCCAAGCTTGCATAAGCAAGGCATGGCAAACTTTAACTGACCAAATCCTGTGGGCTGAACAGATATTCCAGACTCTCTACTCATTGTATTAGGAGATTTTAACAGTGATAACCTAAGCCAAGAGCTGGCAAGATACATTCAGCATGTCAACTGTACCTCAAGAGGTAAGAATATTTTAGACCACTGCTACTATACAGCAAAAGATGCCTGTCACTCTCTACCAAGAGTGACTGTGAAACACTCTGGTCACTGTTTGATTCACCTTGTATCTCTTCATAGGCAAAGACTTAAAATCATAAAACCAATAGTTAAAACAGGGAAATCCAGGACTGAAGAGGCAAAGTTAAAGCTACAGCTTGCCTCAATTACACATACTGGAACTTTTTGAAGCTGCCTCAGGGGACATAGATAGTTTTACTTAGACTTGTGATATTACATGTTTGCAGTTGTGAGGACTTATGTGTGCTGACCAAAACCTTATGTATCTACGTTAGTAATAAACCTTGGTTCACAGCACGCTAAAGAGAAAGCTACAGGAAAGGAGATAGCATGCTGTACAAGGCCAGGAATGTATTAACAAGGGAGGTCAGAGCAGCAAAGAAAAAGCTGAGGAATCAGCTCTCTACAAATGAACCAGCAAATGTGTAGAAAGGCCTGAAAATATCGCAGGCTCCCACCCTTGCTGGAGAGAATCAGCAGATAACCTGAATGTGTTCTACTGTAAGTTTGAGAGGAGACTCCAGTTAATATTGCTATCTTCTCCATCTCAGATACACCAACAACATCCAAATCTCCTATACCTGACATCATCCCTTGGGCCCCACACCTCTGGCAATCACAGAAAAAGATGTATGAGGTCTATTTCCCAGGCAAAACGTTAGTAAAGCACCAGGCCCAGATAGGGTAACTCCCTCTTGTTTGAAAGTTTATATCATGTGGGCACCCAAGAAACCCTTCATCAAGGACTTGAATTATTACAGACCGAACTAGACACCTATAATTATGAAAACCTTCAAAAGGTTAGACCCCTTGCAATTTGCTTACCCTGCAAATAGATCAGCAGATGGTGCTGTCAATATGACACTGCACTATATCTTACAACATCTTGAATCCTCAAAGACCTAAGTAAGGGTCCTTTTTAAGAGTCCTTCAGCTGTCAAGGGCTGGGGAAATCAGGAGATTCAGACAGTTCAAATGAGTATGAAGATTTATTGCAAGCTTAGGTTGCTACAAGAATTTGGCCAAGTGACCATTACAGGAATCTGGGAGTTAAAAATGGAATTTAAGATGGGCTGGACTTAGATCTCTTGTGGACACACAGGGACTCATGACTTATGCTGCATTTTACTCCTCCCTCGAGCTCAACCTGGTCATCTCCTACATTAGCTTGGCATTCAACACCAACATTTTAGAAATCCCTGTCTAAACTGACTCAGCTAGCTGTGCCTGACCACACTTGTAGATAGATTATAAGCTTTCTAAAATAAAGGAAGCTGCAGGTGAAGCTAGGGAATACCCATTTAGTTAGTACAGGAGCCCTCAGTATTATCTCCATTACTTTTCTCTATTTTATACCAATGACTGCATCTCAAAGGATCCCTCTGTTAAAGTATGGGCATTTGGAGATGATACAATAGTCATTGGTCTCATTTGAGAAAAAGAGTTACGAGGCGTAATTTGCAGGAGGAAGTGGGTGTACCCCACGGCAGGGAGCCCAAGGAAGAAAGGCCGGTAGGCAACGGAGAGTGTCCCGTAGCTCCGGAAGCAGCCTAGAGACATGCCCGGGAAGAGGCGCAGATGCTGCCTTGTAGTCCCCAAACCAACTGTGTGCGCCGCCTTTAGTTATGTGCGCTCCGCTCTTTGGGCATCTCCGTGTGATCGTGACCCTGTCCTTTCCACCTGACGCCCTTGCTGCTTTCTGGCTCTTTAGCGACCGGTTTCACGTTTGGAACATGTTAGCACCAAACTCTTCTCTCCCTTTCCTCTCGCTCCAAAAAGATTGCCATCGTATCCCGCCGATTCGGGCTTCCAGTCACGTTGTGATCCACTAGTGAGGTTGCCATCTCGGATGGAGGCATTACAGTCTCCCTCTCGCTCGCTCTGAACTTCGCGCGGACCAAAATAAAAAGATCACCCGCCGTCATGTTTGGAGTTGCCACTTCCGCGTTTGGAGCTCCAAAAGGTGGCGGCACTCCAAACAAGGAAGCGGCAGCTCCAAACGTGGCAGCGGAATGGGCAGAAGGGAAAGCAACAGCGGCGGGTGCCAAAGGTGTCTGCAGCAAAGGTGTTTGGTGGGAGTAGGGAGCTCTCCGCGCTTCGTCATGATCGCCCGTTAGGAGCGGCTGGTGGCGAGGAATTCCTGCCCGCTGGGCGTTCCTAACGGCAAGTCTCCTGCCCTTCCCCCTTATTTTGCATATTTTAAGATAGGCCTAAATTTGGGGGGAGGGGCTTAATTTGATTTTATGCCCCAAAAACATGCTGGGCCTTCCTATTGGTGGAGGCTGTATTGTTGGAGAAACACGGTATATACTGCATGAACTAGAAAGAGGACTGAGAAAATATCTACAAACCGTTCTCATCTTGGTCATAAATTGTTTTAACTTCTTACCTCAGGACATTGCTTTAGGGCATCGCATGCCAAAACAACTAGACACAAAAATATTCCTCCCCCCCCCCCATGCCATCATTCTGCTGAACACCTAATTCCCACAGCACTGTCTGAGGCCTAAAAATATTTACCCATGTAGTACACCGAATAGGAATTATCCTTCTCTAAAAATATTTACCCATGTAGTACACCAAATTGGAATTATCCTTCTCATCTTTCCTGTTATCTTCTCCTATTGGTATCTTATGATTTATCACTTGTTATTTTGTAACTTATGATCAGTGATTGTCGTGATGATTTATGATCTATTACTTTGCTGTTTGTATGTACAATGAGCGCTTATGCACCAGAAACAAATTTCTTATGTGTCCAATCACACTTGATCAATAAAGAAGAAGACATGGCAAAAACTGGGGGCTTCATACTTATGAAAGACTTTTGGGATACTAAAGAAGCAATTCCCTGCAAGGTAAATTGTTCAATTCAGACACAAAAGATTGCTCTCTGCATCCTCCTGAACAGCCTCAGTATTGGTTGCTATGATTTCATGACAGTCATTTTAATTTTCTTAGGACTTCCTCAGAGTTAGCACAGACACATTTGTGTATTATTGAATGGCTTCCAGTGCTCCAAATCTAAAGTGATTGTGTTGTCTTTTAATTAGCCTATTATCTTACTGATGGTATTGCAAATGAGATTATACATACATTTCAAATCTTTCTCTGCCATTATCTTTTACCAAATATAAGTTAATTCCAAAAAGTTGTTTTGTTCTATCTTACCTAGCTTCCATAAGCATGCCAGTATGTTACCTGATGTCACCAAGTTTGCCTCTTTCCCATACCTGGCTTTGAAAAAAGTAAGGTGGTAGGAGTCAGCCAGTCTTGCTAAGTGAAAGTGCCAGACTCAGCTGAAGCTGGCCTTTGGTTTCCAGCCAGGAATGAACAAAATAAGACAATACACTAGCTGGAAAATCTTTTTTTAAAAAACCTTACTGCTTACAATTGCTACAGCAATTGTCTCCAGACATTCACACTAATTGCCCTCCCTCAGCAGATAATAGCTGGATATCACTTTCCAAATAATATTTGTTCCAGCCCTTAAGGGGCAATTGGGAAGCCTTTTGGAGAGTACCGGGCCATGTTAACTACTGAGGAAGAGGTATTCTCTATAAAGATCCTTTATAGCAGGTGTCCTCAACTTTTCGGACCTCAGGGACCACTAAATTCATAATTTTAAATCCCACAGACCACTAATATAAATTCAGTGCACAGCTCACTGAAATGCCTGGATTCTCAGTGATGGGATGGGGTCCTTCAGGCATTTAGTTTGACTGCCTGTTTCTGCAACCTTAAACACTCAAAGAGCCATTTGGACCTGTTCATTTCTCTGTTTATCTGTAAAGTTTTTTTTACTATAATTTTAGTTTTTTCTTTGTTTATTTTCAGTCCTGCAACTTATCCATATTCTTCAATTTTCCCTATCAATCTGGCGCCAGTTTCTAATGGTTCTTCTTTTTAATATTTACAATGGACATGTGATAAAGCAAAGAAATACTGGAGTAGGATTCACATCTTAATACAGAACATTAAGTGATTATAAAGATAAAAACAGATACTCTTCTTTTGGGCTTAATGGATAAATAATTTGAAAAAATGGAACTTTGATATATATGCTGATAGCAGTAAGAATATTTTATCTACAAAAATGATATTTTGATTCCCACAATGGATGATGACTGCAAAAGTTGATGGAGTTTAGCAAAGAAGGTTAAATTGGCTGCTTTGAGTAATGGTTGATACCTTTATTGACTATGTATAGTTTTTGCATACAAGTTTTTGCATACAAGATATTTCACCCATCATGCATACTGTTAAGTTTGATACTTCCACTTATCTCACATCCAAACATGTTAATGGCATAGATTGGAAATGAATTCTATGAAAGCTTGCCTCAAAGCTTTGTGTGGAGACAAACTGATATTCTTGTGTTGCCTAACCCCTGCCGTCTTCCTCTTTCCGAGTTCTCCTTGCGATTTTCGTTAATTAGTTCCTTTCACTCTGTTCTCCCCACTACCACCACAGAATGCCACTTTTTTTCTTCCTTTTGCTTACCGGAGGAGTGTTTTTCCTCTCCTTTCCTGTCCTCCTCTATTGCGGACCTTGCTTGTCCCCGGGGAGCCTTTTTTTCTTGCGCTGCTGAGAGGCCCTGTTGTCTTCGTTGCAGGCAGCTGCCATTTTAAGCGCCACCTCGTGGTCGGGTGCCATTTTGTTTTTTTGAGTTTATCCTCTATTGAACGCTGTGGTGTGTTTTCTAGCCAGCAGCAGGACCCATAGGCCTGCTCAGAGCCCGAATTTGCTTCTAACTCCAGCCTCTTCGAGTGGAAGCTAATTCCCCTCTCTATGTATTGATTTCCCACAGCCTGTCTCAGCCAGCATAGCAATCTAAAGCTCACCACTTCCACCCAGTTTTTGTCTGGGAAGGCAGTCGGTCTAGGCCTGCTCTCTCTCCAAGGCCTCTGGTGTTCATTAGGCGATTGGACAAATTTTTTTTCCTATAAATTTTATTTTCAATAAATAAATATATTAAAAAAAGAAAAGAAAAGAAAGAGAAAGCAAGAGAAAGAGGAAGTGTGTGTGTGTGTGTGTATAAATAAAAATAAAAATAGGAGTAAAAGGGGGAGGCGGAAAGAATTTTGCTAGGGCTCCCGGCCTTTGTCGTGGGTCGACCCATAGGAGTGCCTACCACCTCTTATTGATTCCTACCTTCTTCAATTATCCTTGAAATGGCAGAGGGCAATCCTTCTAAGGGTCCTTCCTTGAAGGCCAAGTCCAAAACCCACCATCTGCGCAGGCAGGCTAAAGATACCTCCAAAGCCTCCCAGAGGGACGCCTTAAGACGCTGTAAGTCATTAGAAAAAGAATTTGATAGACGCACCAGACAAGCAGGCTTGGTGCCTCTGGTACTTCCACCTTTCACTCCCACTACCTCCACTCAACCCCCACCTCCTTTAGTCTATTCTTCCCTATCCAGGCGCAGCTCAACCTCTCAAGTTCACCAGGCTCCTGGCACACCAGCTGGTCGAACACCAGAAGCTACCTTCACACCTACAGCTGCCGGTCTACGCCAAGAGGAACCGCTCATACAAGAGGTTCCGGAGCAATTGAGAGCCTGGATGGAGTTGGCTATCTGCCAAGGCATTGCGGAAGGACTCCAACAGATAGTTAGGCCAGGCCTCCAGCCGCTGGCCCCCGAATCTGAATCTCACTCCGTAAGATCCCTCCCTCTCAGACCGGAACTGCTCCAGGAACAGGTACCCCCTCAGGGGGAGGTTCTCCCTTCAGTCAGGGAGGAGGAGGTGAAGAAGGCGGAAGGGAGTTTGGACCCATTTGGGGGGAGGAGGAGGAATTCGATTTGGGATCTGTACAGTATAACAAGCCCCTCTCCGACGTGGATCCATCGGAGGTGGAGATGTCCGAGGATGAGGGTCTCACTCCCTACCAACCAGACTTTGTAGGGCTATTCAAGCCCCAATTATTCAAATCCCTCCTGTACAAGGCCAGAAATATTTCTGGGCTAAAATCCCAGACCCCCCTTGACCCGGAAGGCCCAGAGCACTCCATTTTTAAACAGCGAGTGGTGGAAGCCGAGGTCGTCCCTACCCCTCCCATCTTCCTTGACCTGGTGTCCAAGCAGTTGGCTTCGTCTGCGCCCCCACCCGGCCCCGTCAGCCCACGATAAAAAGTTTTTCAATCTGGACCCAGAACTTTCCAACTTATTAGGCACCCCGGAGGTTGATGAGCCCATCGTGAGTCTGGCATCTTCCTCCATCCTCAGCGACCCCTTAGAGGCTCTGAAGCCGGATGACAAGCGGGCCGAACTGGCATTACGCCGAGCCCACCAATCAGATGCCTGGGCAATTAGATTGGCCACGGCCGTCTCTTTCTTTACCAGATCCTCCATTCATTGGCTCCGCCAGCTCAAGCAGCATGTCCCAATCTCCAATGTCCGAGCCCATCAGGACATAGCCAAAATTATGGCCGCAGCTGAGTTCTCGGCCGACGCTACTTTCCACTCTGTTAAATTTTCAACCAGAGCTATCTCCTCCCATGTCTCTGCTTTCCATCTGCTTTGGTTAAAGCATTGGCAGGCAGACCTCAAAAATAAAGTTAAGTTGGCTTCTGCTCCTCTTGTGGGAAATAAACTGTTTGGACCATCCTTGGATCCCCTGTTAGTGGAAGGGCAGAACAAGAAAAAATTTCTTCCTTCCCTCACCCGGAAGTCAGAGCCCAGGTCCCTCCAGCCCTTTCGGAGAGCTCCCTTTCGTCCCTATTTCCAGGTCTCCTTCTCTCCAAGGTACCAAAGCCCCCCCCCTTTGGGTCGGGCCAGCCTCAAGACAGGACCAACCCCTCTGACAGAAGCAGAAGGGGTGGTAGCTTCAAAAGGCCTTTTCAAGGCTCCGGTAGCCGGCCCTTCAGGCGTTCCAGATAGACCACAAGATTTGATCCCCATTGGCGGACGCCTTCAGATGTTCTCCAACCAAGGGGATGCCTCCACTTCTGATGCCTGGGTTAGGGACACCATCAGATTTGGCCTTGCTCTCGAATTTCAATCTCCCCCCCCCGACTTTTTCATGTCTTGCCCCCTCTCTAACAACCGCACTAGGCGCAGCCTCATGGACTCAGCCATTCAACACCTCCTTGACATAAGAGCCATCCAGCCCGTCCCTCAATCTCAATGAGGGCAAGGATTCTATTCCCACTTATTCGTGGTCCCTAAACACTCGGGGAGATGGAGAGCGATCTTGGACTTAAAGCGGTTTAATTGCTACCTATGGTATATCGCAAGTTCAAGATGCACTCTCTGCAATCCATCTTGCTGGGTGTTAGACAAGGGGACTGGTTGTCTTCTATTGACCTCTCAGAGGCCTACCTCCACATACCAATCCGGCCTTCCCATTACAAGTTTTTGCATTTTTGTTATAATAACCTCCACTTCCAATACGTGGCTCCCCCATTTGGGTTAGCCTCTGCTCCCAGAACCTTTACCAAGGTCCTGGCCGCACTAGCTGCCCACCTCCGAACCCTCCCTGTGCGTCTCCACTGTTACCCGGACGACATCCTCATCCTATCCCCTTCCCAGGATCAAGCAATGAGAGACACTCATATTAGCCTAGCCACTCTTCAGGAACATGGGTTCCTTATCAATTGGAAGAAAAGCCGATTATCCCTTTCCACCAGCATAAACCACCTGGGGACGGTAATCGACACTCTGAAAGGGAAGGTATTCCTATCTTCGGAGAGAATCCTCAGCATCCAGAAATCTGTTAAACTCATCAGGCTCCTCAAGAGGGTTTCCCTTCTGGAACTAACCCAATTAATAGGTAAAATGATATCATGTCTTTCTATTATCCCCTGGGCCTGTCTACACTCCAGGTCCCTCCAGTGGTTCCTGCTTCCATACCAAAGAACGCAAGCAACTCAAGACTCAATGTCAGGGTCCCACCACGAGTGCTCTCATCCCTCCTTTGGTGGAGCAAATCATCCATCAACAAGGGCTGCCTCCACAAGGAGCCCCCAAGACTCACCATCACCACAGACGCCAATCTGTCTGGATGGGGCGCCCACCTTCAGTCCCTTACAGCACAGGGCAGATGGTCAGCGACCGAAAGACTGTGCAACATAAACTGGCTGGAGCTGCATGCCGTCCACCTGGCCCTCCGCAGCTTCCTTCCCCAGGTACGAGGCCACCACATCCTTATCCTCACAGACAACATCACGGCCAAAGCACACATCAACAAACAGGGCGGCACTCAGTGATTACATTTAATGAGGGAGGCCGAGCGTCTCTGTCGGTAGACGGAGTCCCACCTTCTTTCCCTCAGGGCAGATCACATTTCAGGTGTATCAAACACCCAAGCAGACTAGTTGACCATAGACCAGTCAGAGTGGCGCCTCCACCCATCACTGTTCAGGGAGGTGGTATCCATCTTCGGCCTGCCAGTAGTGGACCTATTTGCCTCCCCCCTCAATACCCAACTTTCAAGGTTTTTCTCAAGATTCCCATCCCCATGGGCGGAGAACCACAAAGCCCTATGGTGCCTGTGGCCCACAGGACTCAATTATGCCTTCCCCCCCTGCCACTGGTGCCCATAGTCCTTCAAAGGGTACTTCACGAGAAGGCGGAACTGCTTCTTGTAGCACCTTATTGGCCCCGGCACCCTTGGTTTGCAGATCTCCGCAGCCTATCAGTGGCCCCTCCCTGGAGGATCCCAGCAGACAGAATCTCCCTCTCTCAGGGCCCTCTTCTCCACCCAGACACCCAATGGCTCCAACTAGCCATCTGGAGGTTGAGTGGGAATGTTTAAAGAGGGAGAACCTCTCCCTCAAGGTCATCGACACCATCCTTGCAGCCAGGTGGCCCTCAACCATAAGAATTTACGACGCCACCTGGTCCATTTTCCGCAGATGGTGTGTCAGGCTTCATATCGACCCAGCCGCCCTTTCTATTGCCCAAGTCCTTGACTTTTTGCAGGAAGACCTTAGCAAGGGACTGTCACCCAATACCTTAAGATGACAGGTGGCAGCCTTGTCTGCAGTTATCTCCTGTAAGGAAGCCGGATCCCTCTCTCAACATCCCCATATTCAGGCCTTTCTGAAGGGGCCCACCAACTTACACCCTCCGACCCTCCACCGATACCAAACCTGGGACCTCAACAAGGTCCTTACTTCACTCACCAAACCTCCTTTGAACCCCTTAGGGAGGTTTCCCTTCAGTACCTATCTTACAAGGTAGTCTTCCTTGTGGCAATCACATCAGCCCGTAGGATCTCAGAGATCGCGGCTCTGTCCACTGACCTTTGTGTGTTCCATCCTGATAGAGTGGTCCTCTGGCTTGACCCTTCCTTCTTACCAAAAATCAATTCGGTTTTCCACAGGGCGCAAGAACTTATCCTACTTAATTTTTGCCCAAGGCCAACTCAGGAAAGGGAGAGGCAATGGCACACTCTGGATGTCAGACGTGCCTTGCGAGTTTACATTAAATGCATGGAGGCCTTTCGTAAGTCTGAGGCCTTGTTCATATCCTTCCAACCTAAATCACAAGGGCTCAAGGTTCCTCCAACCACCATAGGCCGTTGGATAAGGGCGACTATTGCCAAAGCATACCAGGCTCAGGCCCTTCAGGTGCCCAGGAGTATCACGGCGCACTTCACTAGGAGTGTGGCAACTTCAGCTGCCTGGGCTACCCAGGCTCCAATAATCGACATTTGCCGGGCAGCGACGTGGGCCTCCCCGTCACCCTTCATTAGGCACTACAAGATCGGCAGGTATGCCTCAGCCGAGGCTTCTTTCGGTAGAAGGGTTCTTCAAAGGGTTCTTAGGGAACCCGAGGGGACTACAGACCAGACGGCGCCCCTCCCGTAGGACAGGCCCAGCTTTGGTATGTCCCACTCTCTGGATGATCCGATCAGCTCTAAGGAGAATGGGCGTTGGTTCTTACCTGACACACCATTTCTCTTTGAGCTGCGAGGATCATCTAGCCCCTCCCTTATCTTCATTGTCTGGTAGGGTCTTGTTTTGGCCAATGAACTGTTAGCTTGTTAGGATGAGAGCACAGCTTTTGTTTCCTCTTGTCTACGCAAAACTGGGGAATGCTACACTGGAGCCACGTGATGGTGGGAGGAGCGTTTCTCAAAATTAAGCTCAGCCTACAACTGCAGAGACTGAAGCACCACCCACTCTGGATGATCCTCGCAGCTCAAAGAGAAATGGCGTGTCAGGTAAGAACCAATGCCCAATCCAGAAGTGGGTGGTGCTTCAGTCTCTGCACTGGTAGGCTGAGCTTAATTTTGAGGAATGCTCCTCCTCCACGTGACTCCACGTAGCATTCCTCAGTTTATGCTCAGCCTCGTGCGAGACAGGCAGTAATTCGAAGAGCTCCTTGGCCGTTCCAAGAGAATTCTCATTCTGCTTTATTTCCTTTGCTCATTTCAGGTTGTATTGTTTTCTTTACCCCTCTTAGCCCTGCGCATTTGGCTTTTCGGATTTCCAATCACCCCAGGGAGGCGTTTTTTCTCGCCCCTGAGGGTGGCAAAGGGGAGGGCCAGCAGTGCCTTCACGCTGCCCCCCTCCATAGCCAAACTCCCCTGCCGTTTGCCTTTTTTCCTTGCCGCTTGTTTATTTTCGTTTCTCCTAACAGCGGCTTGCTTTGCGCCTGTTTAATTTGTTCCGTTTACCCCCCTACACCGAACACTGTTTTTACCCTCGGAAGAGTTTTTCTCTCTTCCTCCCTGTGCTCCCGTTCCTTTGGACTTTGACTAGTCCCTGGGGAGCACTTATTTCAGCCTCTTAGAGGCCCCGAAGTCAGCACGACGCAGGCGGCCACCATTTTGAGCGCTGCATCGTGCTCGGGTGCCATTTTGTTTCCTCAATTTTAAATTCCCTGCGAATTCACTCAAGGAGCAGGACCCGTAGGCCTGCTCAGAGCCTTTTTTTGTCCTCCTTGTATCCAGCCTTTTATTCTGAGGCTGATTCCTTGAATTCTTATCGTTGGCTAACCCCGCAGCTTCTCTCAGCAGGCACAGCAGTTACAGCACCACACCCACCCAGTTCTGCCTGGGAGGGCAGCTGCTGAAAGCCTACTTCTCCACTTTATCAGGCCTCTGGCGTTCATTCAGCTGTTTGGACCCAATTTGTTTGCAATTTTATTTAAAAAAAAAAAAAGGACTCAACAGTGGGGTGTGAATTTTTCCTTTAGGGCACCCGGCCTTGTTGCAGGTCGATCCCTAGGCGTGCCAACCACCTCGCACTAATTCTTATATTATACACTTACCTTTTGAAATGGCAGAGGGAAATCCTTCCAGAGGTCCTTCGTTGAAGGCCAAATCCAAAACCCACCATCTGCACAGGCAGGCTTAAGGAAATCTCCAAAGCCTCCCAGAGGGATGCCCTAAGACGCCACAAGGCGCTGGAAAAGGAAATTGACAGATGCACCAGACAGTCAGGCTCAGTGCCTCCGGTCCTACCACCCTCCACTCCCTCTACCCAAACCCCCCCTCCTCTAGTCGATTCCTCCTTATCCAGGTGCAGCTCACCCTCTCAGGGTCATCAGGCTCCTGGAACACTGGCTAGACGGGCACCAGAAGCTACCTTCACCCCTACAGCCGCTGGTCTACGCCAAGAGCAACCACTCATACAGGAGGTTCCAGAGCAACTGGGATCCTGGATGGAGTTAACTATCCACCAAGGGATCGTGGAAGGACTCCAGCAGCTAGCCAGGCCCTGTCTCTACCCGATGGCCCCTGAATTTGAATCCCAATCAGTAAGATCCCTGCCCAGATCGGAACCGCTCCATGAACAGGTACCTCATCAAGGGGAAGTTCCCCCTTCAGTAAGGGAGGAGGAGGAGGAGGAGGAGGAGGAGGAGGAGGAAGGGGACTTAGATCTAATAAGGCAAGAAGAGCAGGAGTTTGACTTGCAATATAGCAAACCCCTTTCTGAGGAGGACCCATTAGAAGCAGAGATTTCCGAGGACGAGGGTCTCACTCCCGACCAACCCCCTTTGTGTGGCTATTCAAGCCTCAATTATTCAAATCCCTCCTTTTTAGGGCTAGGAATATTCCGGTCTTAAATACTCAGGCGTCCCCTGATCCCTCTCCTCTTGCTCCGGAGGGTCAAGAGGACTCCATTTTTAAACAACCCGTAGTGGAGGCTGAAGTCATCCCAACTCCTCCCATCTTCTCTGACCTGGTGGTCAATCAGTTGACCTCTTCAGCGCCCCCCCTGCCCCGTCGGCCCACGACAAAAAAATTTTCAATCTGGACCCAGAATTCTCCAATTTATTGGGCATTCTAGACATTGATGAGCCCATCGTGGTCTTGCCTCTTCCTCCACCCTCAGTGACCCCCTGGAGGCCAGAGGAGAGGCGGGCCGAGCTGGCCTTGCGCTGAGCCCACCAGTCGGATGCCTGAGCAATCAGATCAGCCACGGCTGCCTCTTTCTTTACCCGGTCATCCATTCGCTGGCTCCACCAGCTCAATCAGCATGTCCCAGTCTCCAATGTCAGAGCTCATCAGGACATTGCCAAGATTATGGCCGCAGCCGAGTTCTCGGCCGACGCCACCTTCCACTCTGTTAAATTTTCCACCAGAGCTGTTTCTTCTCATGTCACTGCCTGCCATCTTCTCTGGCTGAAGCATTGGCAGGCAGACCTCAAGAACGAGGTTAAATTGGCTTCCGCTCCCCTTGTGGGAAACAAATTGTTTGTACCGTCTTTGGATCCCCTCTTAGTGGAAGGTCGCAATAAGAAGAAATTTCTCCCATCCCTTACCCGAAAGTCAGAACCCAGAACCTTTCAGCCCTTTTGGAGAGCTCCCTTTCGGCCCTTTTACCAGGCCTCCTTCCCTCCTAGGTACCAAAGGCCCCCTCCCTTTGGGTTGGATCAACCCCAAGAAAGGACCGACTCCTCTGACAGAAAAAGGAGGGGCGGTAACTACAAAAGGCCCTTCTGGGGATCTGGTAGCCGGCTCTTTCGGTGCTCCAGATAGGACACATGACCCAATTCCCATTGGCGGGCATCTTAAAGCTTTTGCCAACCAGTGGGATGCCTCTACTTCTGACGCCTGGGTTAGGGACACCATCAGGTTCGGCCTTGCCCTCGAATTTCAATCTGCCCCTCCCCCCCGATTTCTTCATGCCATGTCCCCTCTCCAAGAACCCAACTAAGTGCAGCCTCATGGACTCAGCCATCCAGCACCTACTTGACATAAGGGCCATCCAACCTGTCCCTCAGTCTCAACGAGGGCAGGGCTTCTACTCCCATTTATTTGTAGTCCCAAAACACTCGGGGGGATGGAGAGCAATTCTGGACTTAAAGCGACTTAACCACTGTCTGGTTTATCGCAAGTTCAAGTTGCACACATTGCAATCTATCCTGTTAGGAACTAGACAGGGAGACTGGTTGTCATCCATTGACCTCACAGAGACATGCCTTCACATCGCAATCCGATCTTCCCATTACAAATTTCTACGTTTTTGGTACAATAACCTCCACTTCCAATACGTGGCACTTCCATTTGGTTTAGCCTCCACCCCCAGAACCTTTACCAAGGTCCTAGCCGCACTAGCTGCCCATCTCAGAACCCTCCCGGTACACCTCCACTGTTACCTGGACAACACCCTCATCCTATCCCATTCTAAAGATCAAGCAGTGAGGGATACTCATGTTACTCTAGCCACTCTCCAGGAACATGGGTTTCTTATCCATTGGAAGAAAAGCCAGTTATCCCCTTCCACCAGAATAACCCACCTGGGGACGGTAATTGACACTCTGAAAGGGAAGGTGTTCCTATCTTTGGATAGGGTTCTCAGCATCCAAAAATCAGTTAGATCCATCAGACGTCTTAGGAGGGTTTCCCTTCTGGAACTATCTCAATTACTGGGAAAAATGATTTCATGCATTTCCATTATTCCCTGGGCCCGTTTAAAACTCCAGATCCCTCCAGTGGTTCCTGCTTCTTTACCAAAGAACCGGATCAAGCAATTCAAAACTCAAGGTCAGGGCTCCACCAAAGGTCCTCACGTCCCTCCTTTGGTGGAGCAAATCATCCATCAACAAGGGCTGCCTCCTCAAGGAGCCCCCAAGGCTCACTGTCACCACAGATGCCAGTCTGTTCGGATGGGGTGCTCATGTTCAGTTCCTCACATCACAGGGCAGATGGTCAGCAACAGAGCAACTATGCAACATAAACTGGCTGGAACTTCACACCATCCACCTGGCCCTCCGCAGCTTCCTCCCTCAGGTACGCAGCCACCACATTCTCATCTTCACGGACAATATTACGGCAAAAGCCCACATCAACAAACAAGGGGCACACAATCGTTACGCTTGATGAGGGAGGCCGAGTGTCTCTGCCGCTGGGCGGAGTCCCACCTCCTTTCCCTCAGGGCAGACCATATCTCAGGAATATCAAACACCCAAGCAGACTGGTTGAGCAGGGCCACCATAGACCAGTGGGAATAGCGCCTCCACCCATCTCTGTTCAGGGAGGCGGCATCCATCTTCGGCCAACCGGTAGTGGACCTGTTCACCTCCCCCCTCGATGCCCAACTTCCAAGGTTCTTTTCAAGATTCCCATCCCAAGGGATGGAGAATCACAACATCTTACGTTGCCCGTGGCCCAAGGGACTACTTTATGCACTTCCCCCCCCCCGGCACTGGTGCCCAGAGTCATACAAGGGATACTCCATGAGAAAGCGGAACTGCTTCTTGTAGCACCCTACTGGCCCAGACGTCCTTGGTTTGCGGATCTCTGCAGCCTATCAGTGGCCCCTCCCTGGAGGATTCCAGCAGACAGGATCTCCCTGTCTCAAGGACCTCTCCTCCACCTGGACTCCCAATGGCTCCAACTAGCTGTCTGGAGGTTGAGCGGGACCGCTTGAAGAGGGAAATTGACACTATCTAGCAGGGTCATTGACACTATACTAGCAGCCAGACGGCCCTCAACTATAAGAATCTACGATGCCACTTGTTCCATTTTTCGTAGATGGTGTGCCTAGATTCAAATTGACCCAGCTGCCCCTTCCATTGCCCAAATTCTAGATTTTTTGCAGGAGGGACACAGCAAGGGGCTGTCCCCTAATACACTAAGACGACAGGTGGCAGCCCTATCAACGTTTATCTCCTGTAAAGAGGCCAGTTCCCTTTCTCATCATCCCTGTATTCGGGCCTTTCTGAGGGGGGCCACAAATTTACACCCTCCGACCCTCCACCGGTACCCAACCTGGGACTTTAACAGGATCCTTACCTCACTCACAAAACCCCCTTTCGAACCCTTAAGGGAAGTTTCTCTTCAGTTTCTATCATACAAGGTAGTCTTCCTTGTATGATCCCATCAGCCCATAGAATATCAGAGATTGCTGCTCTATCCATTAGGAAAGACCTTTGTGTATTTCACACTGATCGAGTGGTCCTCAGGCCCGACCCTTCCTTTTTGCCCAAAGTGAATTCGGTTTTCCACAGGGCTCAGGAACTTATCCTCCCTAATTTTTGCCCCAAGCCATCTCAGGAAAGGGAGAGGCAATGGCACACTCTGGATGTGAGGCATGCCTTGCGTGTTTACATCAAAAGCACAGAGGCCTTTGGAAAATCAGAGGCCTTGTTTATTTCCTTTCAAACTAAGACACAGGGGCTCAAGTTCCACCAACCACAATAGGCCATTGGATAAGGGGGGCCATTGCCAGATCATACCAGTCACAGGCCCTCTAGCTACCCAAGGGTATCACGGCCATACCAGGAGTGCGGCAACTTCAGCTGCCTGACCTACCCAGGCTCCAATAAACGAAATATGCCGGGCAGCAACGTGGGCCTCTGTCATCCTTTATCAGACACTACAAGATTGACATGTATGCCTCTGCTGAGGCATCCTTTGGCAGAAGGATTCTACAGACGGTTTTTAGAGAACCCGACGTGACTACAGACCAGACGGCAACCCCCCCCCCGTAGGACAGGCCCAGCTTTGGTATGTCCCACTTCTGGATGCTCCAAGCAGCTCTAAGGAGAATGGGCGTTGGTGCTTACTTGACACGCTATTTCTCTTCGAGCTGCGAGGAGTGTCCAGCCCCACCCTAATCTTTCACCCTCTGGTGGGGTCTTGTTTCAGCCAACGAACCTTTAGCTAGTTAGGATGAGAGCACGAATTTTTTTCTTCTCGTCTTCGCAAAACTGGGGAACGCTACGTGGAGTCATGTGGAGGAGGAGGAGCGTTCCTCAAAATTAAGCTCAGCCTACCAGTGCAGAGACTGAAGTACCACCCACTTCTGGATGCTCCTCGCAGCTCGAAGAGAAATGGCGTGTCAGGTAAGCACCAATGCCCAATTTCAAGTCCAGAAAATACACAGATGACTAACTCAGCAGGATGATTAACTTTGTTATAAACACAATAATATGAGTGAAGTTATTATATCATTTGTAGATTATTAGATAGATTATACCATTTGTAGACTATTTCAACGTAACATAAGCAAAAACACAAGCAGAGCAGCTCACAGCAGAATTCAGTTTCAACAAGGAAGCAAGAGCCAAGCCACACCCAGCTCTCTGTCAGCTCTCATTGGCTGGTCTGTTGCGATACTTACTTGCTGACTTTGTTAACCATGTCTCTGCCAGTTAATGAATATTTTCTGACATAATCTATTCGATATTCTACCAGAATGAAATATGAATTTAAGAACTGTAAACAGGGTATACCCCAGCCTCTTACTTCAAACTATCCCCACAGCCATTTAGTTCTTTTATGGTGGTAGAAGGCAAATCAACTATTAAATTATTGTTCAGAATTAATTTGGGAAGGGGTCACATTTCTGTTGATTTAAAAATTGGGCAAGATAATAATGGTCAAGATCCAGTTGGCTCAAAAGTGAATTTTAGGTTTTCTTCAGATATAAGCAGAATAATATTTGATTTAGTTTTGCTTGCATATTTTTGTTGTGCCTATTCAAAATGAGTTCTAGTTTGTTTTATGTATAACCACATTGTTTTCTTTTTGCCCCCTTCATCCATATGTTATGTAATCATAATTATATGTATATTAAACTGTCTTTCCTTAAAATTAGAAAATGGTGAAACAATTGAAATAAAAGAGAAACAAAGTCAATAAACAAAATCAAATTAATAAACTTAATAAATACATTTTTCATAGTTCTTGACTTGCAGTATTTTGTTCAGTGACTGTTCAAAGCAGAAGTGGTATTCATCAGGTTCTGACCAGTTCTGGAGAACCGATAGCGGAAATTTTGAGTTGTTCAGAGGACCAGCAAATCCCACCTCTTACTGGAGATCTTACAGCATCTTTCCCCTGCCACACCCACCAAGTCATGCCCACAGAACAGGTAGTAAAAAAATTTGAATCCCACCACTGGTTCAAAGTTACAACAGCTCTGAAAAAAGTGATTTATTACCGTTTGTCACACTTACGACTGTTGAAGCACCCACGTGATCACATAATCGAAATTCAGATGCTTGGCAGCTGCTTTCATATTTATGATGGTTGCAGTGTTCCAGGGTCATGTGATCAGCTTTTGCAAACTGCTGACAAGCAAAGTCAATGGTGAAGTCACATTCACTTAACAACTGGGTTACTAACTTAACAATTGCAATGACTTACTTCAAAACTGGGCCAGGAAAAATAATAAAATGGGGCAAAACTTAGTAAACAGGAAATTGGGTTCAATTGTGGTAATAATTCAAGGACTACTTATATTGCATAAGAATTAAATACTTTTATTTTAGCAATATAAGCAAGTTTGTACTTTATTGTATCTTGAGATGTGTTTTTTCACTGATATAACTAATAAAAATAAAACAATTGTATATATTTTCTGTAATAATGTGAAAGTGCAATGGAATTTGGAGGATTTCCTGTGTTACAAGCAATGAACAAATTTATTGTTCAGTTTTATCTTCATCACTTTGGCCATTTTTATTATCCCTTTCCTTCCTGTTGAAACCCTTGTTTTAAAAGGGTTTAAATCAAATGTTTAAAAAGGATATAAAACAAAATCAATCACAAAGTTCCAAATGTGTTTATATAATTTGGAACCTTGTGATTGGTTTATACAGGATCAGAGTTTGGTAAACCATGACCCATGGGCCAAAACATACCTACCCATCTCTTCTTATATGGTCCGTGAGCAGACATATAGCAGATCTCCAGGCCCAAGTACAGGTAGTCCTCAACTTATGAACACAATTGAGCCCAAAGTTTCTCTTGTTAAGTGAGACATTTGTTAAGTGAGTTTTGCCTCATTCCCACAGTTGTTAAACTGAATCATTGCAGTTGATAATTTAGTAAACTGGTTATTAAATGAATCTGGCTTCCCCATTGACTCTGCATGACAGAAGATTGCAAAAAGTGATCACGGGACTTGGGACATAGCAACAGTTATAAATATGAACCACTTGCCAAGCGCCTGAATTTTGCTTCAAAGATTGTAAGAGTGAAAAACAGTCATAAGTCACTTTTTCACTGCGTTGTAACTTTGGTCACTAAATGAACTGTTGTAAGTCGAGGACTATCTGTATCAGGCAATTTCCTAAGGCAAGAAGCAGAGATGAGAGAAGAGGAAGAGGACATGTCAGAAACCAAAAATTGTTTGCTGAAAGCCATAAATTCATTGTACCAAAATTTACAGCTTCTGTCCAGGAGGTACTCAGTGTAATAGTATGGATTGTTCCCATGCTGTTGTTGATTTTCACTATTTGTTGCTAGTTTTGTAACTTTGTGTACTTATCTATAGATAATAAAAAGAAATACTTTGTTTAGAATATTTTGAAATCAGTTTAAATATGTGAGATAAGTTAGTATTTTTTGTGTATTTACAACATAATTATAATGAAGACAACAGTTTAATATTTCTGCCTATAGTGGAAGAGTTTTGGATTGTAATCTATATTTCATTTCTATAATTTTTTAAAAATAACTTGCACTATGACAGTGAGCAGAGAGAAAGAATGTGTATTATGGGAGCATATTCCAGAGTGCGATAGCATACTGGCAAAGTCAGTCTTTGTCACTTTAAAAAAATAGCCTGTTTATTGGAGGAGGTGCGATTTCTTAAGAATCAGGTGCATATCTAAAGCAATGATGTCATCTTTCCTACTGGACCTGCTTGAGAGAGAGGGATTCATGGGAAGAAATTATTTCCTAAATGCAGATTCCTGGCTGAGAGGAATAAAGAGTAATTGAATATAGGCAGTTTGTGAGTATGAATAATTAACTACTGTATTCAGGAATGACTAGCCATGTGAAGATGATACAATAATCTTTATGTGAAATATGGACAGTGAGGTATTCAGATACATATATACTTGCTACCAATGCTTTAGAGGTAACCATTCACATTTTCCTTCCTAGTGAAGGAACTGTCATATGCAGGTTGTTTTTTTTTTAAAGAAAACATACTGTGTGGCTTATTGTAGAATTTTGCCTGTTTCAGACTTGAAGGCAATGCTGGAGTACTCAAATATAATACAGTTCTGTATATAAACAAAATTGTAGTCTTTAAGTTCTACTTGTAGAGCTGAAGTTTTTATTTAATTAAAGTATTGCAAATGTAATGCATGCAAATCGATACTTGTAACTACTTTCATTTATTTTGGCTTTCTTTTTTATATTACCTGTATACCTCTGTCGTGATCTAGATAATGTCTTACTTCATAATCTGATAGTATGTGATGCAATTAATTTGAATTTAAAATATGAGAGAAAGACTGAATATACTATTCGTTAATTTTCTTGTGATTTGCTAAGAAATACATGCTATTTGTTTGCATTTATTTGGGGAGTAATAGAGGCCTCACAAGACTTTTCAGGATTTACAACCTTATTAAAAAGTTGATGTTTTCTTGGGAGGCTTAGAAATTTTGTGTAGAATAAAAATTACTTCAATACACAGACTAGAAAAACAGTAATCGTGCATGTAACTTTAGTGAACTTTGTAAATATAAATATGAGATGTCATGTTCGCTGTTGACAGAAAATTACTGTAACTAACAAGAGAGGAGGGAAATATTATGTACTGTGGGGATGACCTTGGAAGACCAGAAGGGGGTGTGGAAAGAAATGTGCCTAGAGAACAATCAGATTAAAGGGTGAGAAGCCTGCCATTGAATAATAGGTGAGAAAGAGACTTAAAAAAGATTCCTCTGACTAATCAGGTGATAAAAAGAGATGGTGGGAGATTTGTATTTTCAGGCTTGCACAATATTCTTTTAATGTAGTTTTATAATAAAATAGAGTTAGCTCATCTTTTCATGTATCCTGTCTGGTTTTTCTTCTCTCTGGAAGGAGAAAAGATCCTATAATTTGTCTTCCCCCATATCCCAATAGCTTCCTTGGATTTCAGCATGGGGAACCCAAGAGATCCTTGTCATCAAGAGAGAGGCAGAGAAGAAGGGATCATGGGGTGTGCTTTTACTGTGGGATTTCAGGACACATAGGCAGATCATGCCCAATAAAAGCACCAGCAGCTGTCACCTCAACTGGAGCAAACATTTACAAGATGCCTTGTGTATTCTTGGGGAGTTACTGGAAGAAGAAGGGATATAATATAACAGTTATATTTTGTTCTCACAGACCATAATCTGTTTCCCTTGGAAACCTGGGGCAGGGGAATGAGTTTGAAGGGGAGGGTGATTTATTAGAATGTGAGAAGACCTTGGAAGATGGGAGAAAGAGATGCTGCCTAGGGAATGATCAGATAAAAGGGGGAAGAGCCCACTCAATAGCAAGGAGAAGAAAAGAAACTTAGAAAGGTTCTGTCTGAATAATCAAGCTGTAAAAAGAGACACTAGGAGATTTGTATTTCCAGACTCACAAGTTTCTGTTAATCTAGCCTTAGTATAGAGTTATCTTATCATGTTTCCTATCTGGTCTACTTGGGAGGCTGACAGTGACTGAATGAAATCCCAGTTGAATCCATCTGGATATCTTATGGAATATGTCTGAATCTACAGGTAGTCTTTATGTAGCAATCACAATTGGGACCACTGTGACAGTGCTAAGGATCCTAGGTCAGTTTTCCTTTACTTTACAGACCTACCTGTAAAGGTCATAATTGTCAAGATTAGTCATAAAGTTATTTTTTTATCTCTTGTAACTATGAACACTCTACAAGGCAGTCACTAAATAATCTGTGTGTAATTAAATGATAATACATGATATAAATAAAAAAGCAATGAGCAGCTGTATGACATTTCTTCAAAAGTGTATTATACATATAAAGTATAATTTCTTGGCTACAAAGATTTTACTGAAAATTTTCGTCATTAACTTTCAGAAAATCATTCTTCTTGAAATTTATCTGTCTGCTTTCAACCCATTATCCCACTTGGTCAAGATCTTTCTGATCTTGACATTGTCTTCTAAGATCTCCTCTGTCATTGTGTCCACAAATAAATAATGATGTTGTCTAGCCCCTCATTAATATGTTGAACAACACTGGACCTCATTCAACATTTGTTTCCAGCATGTTAGTGAGTTCATTTGTTGGGTACCGATAGTCAACCACTTCTGTATTTAATTATCTTACAGTCTGTCTTATTTTTCATTCTTCCTTACTAAGATATCATGGGACATTTGGTCATGTAATACTTGCTGAAGTCTAGGTGCATCATGATCATCACATTCTCCTCCATGCTGCATCGAGAGCCCAGGATGGTTGACTCCTTCCTATGATGTCATAGCTGAGTCTGTACTAAGATATAAAAGCCAGCCCCCGGGAGAGACCCCAGCTTTTGACTCAGTTCCTTTCAGTCAGTAGCTGTGTCTCTGAAAGCCTTCTGTTAGATAGCAATCACCAGCGATCTTCAGTACTTTTTTCCTCTCTTCAAGCAGCTCCCAGGGATCTGGGCAGCTGCTCTTCCAGAGAGCAGGGCTCTTTCTCTCTCTCTCTCCTGCAAGTTTACAGAGCTCTGTGCAGGCAAGCTGGGCAGCGTCTGCAGACCTCCCCCACGTCTGCAGTTTGGAGGGATTATAAACATGATCAGCAAACTGATAAGAGCTCAAGCCAGCTGATCGTGTAGCTGGTTGCTGTGTTTTTCCCTTGCTGACTTTGCTCGGGGCTCTATATAGCCTAAGGAGCGATTCTTCAATCTTGGAGCCTGTTTTCCTGTAATCAGTGGCCATCTTGGATTCAAGCCTTCCACCACGAGGTGAGTGGCCATTTTGTAATCCCGGGGGCCATTTATACCCTAAGGGGCTTAATAAAAAAATTTCTAAGCAGTTTTCCAACACAAGAGCCTTTATTTTACAAATGGAGCAAGAGAAGGCTGTGGCAGAGCTTCCCCCCTCCCAGTGGAACAGTCTCTTAAGCCCCATAGGAGAAAAAGACATAGGCAACACACCCAATCAGTCCAGAGGGAGGTGGCTGCTAAAATCAAAGCTAAGGCTCTAGCCCCTAAGAAGACAACTCAGGCTGAATTGAGGGCAGAGAAGCGCAGACATGCAGCTCTATTCGACAGAAGGGAGTGCAACTACAGCATGTTTCAGGTGATACTCGTGGGCCCCAACCAAGCCCTCCCAGGGGAGGAGAAGTTATCTATGAGCCTTTCCATCCTCCATCCTGGTCTCCTGAGGCTCTTGTCGTACAGTCAGATCCTCAGGATTTAAGCAGATCTGGGCCTTATTTCCAACAGGCTTCTGTGCCCTATGCTCCTCCCCCTCCCTCCAGGCCTCAAACCTCTCCTCAATCTAGGCCTGAAGCCACCTTCACTCCCACAGCAGTGGGCCTTCTGCCTCTACCTTTGAGCATAGACCAAGGGATATCCAAGATGTAATCTCATCAGCCATTAGGCAGGGATTGGCTGAAGGCTTCAAGCAAATTCTTCAACGTCTGGAAAGGGTTCAGGCCCTTCTCCCTTCTCCCTTCTCAATCTATAAGTTCCTTGCCTCATCATCCTGATTTACACAGGCCTCAGGACCTCAGGGTCCATTCTTCTCTACCAGAATGGGAGGAGGTTGATGAGGAAGGAAGGCCTTCACCATCTGAACACAGTTACTCTTCTCATTCAGTGTGTGAAGAGGGTGAGATTTTTGACCAAAATCTTTCAGAGGAAGAGTATTCTCACCCAGAGTAGACATCCTCTGTATTGGTCTTCAAACCTACTCTCTTCAGGCCATTACTCAGCAAGGCCTTGGTCACTGCTAAGCTGTCACCAGAGGAAGTGGCTCCCGAGCCACAAGGAAATCCCTCTAGCCAAGGGGATTCGCTTTTCTCCAAGCCTGTAGTGCATGCAGAAGTTTTGCCTTCCTCCATTTTGTTCCTGGACATGGTCAAGGAACAGTGCGCTTCTCCTTTGGCAGGTCCTCGCCCATCTTCTCTGGATAAACATTTCTACAATGTCAGCGCAGCTCTGGACAATGCCCTGGCAGTGCCTTCTGTTGACATTTCAGTTCTGGCCTCGTTCTCATCTTCTGGCACTCCCACGGAGCCAGAAGCTATCCTGAAACCGGATGATAAACGTTCCGAACAGATCCTCAAGCGCAATCACCAGGCTGCTGCTTGGGCTGTTCGGGCTTCAACAGCAGCATCCTTCTTCACCAGGGCATCCATACGGTGGCTGCGCCAACTCCAGAATAGATTGCCTGCTTCTGACCTTTGGTCTCACCAAGACCTTAATAAGATTATTGCAGCAGCAGAATTCACTGCAGATGCCACTCTCAATTCCACCAAATTTGCATCCAAGGCCATGACATCTTCTGTAGCAGCAAGAAGACTTTTATGGCTCTGAAATTGGCAGGTGGAGTCATGCTGAAAATGGAAGCTGGCTTCAGTTCCTTTCGCAGGCAATAAGCTTTTTGGCGATGCTCTGGAACCTTATCGAAACCAGAGATAAACGTAAAATTCTCTCTTCCTCTGGGAAAAAAGCCAACTATCGCCCTTTTCCTTATCGCCCTCCTACCTTCTGAGCGGAGATCTCATCTCGCTTTCCCCGCTCTCACAGGCCATACTCCCAACGCCAAGACCAATGGGCGGAAACATCTGGCAAGCAACAACCTTCTACTGGTAAACAGCCCTTTCGGGGGGGATGGGGTCATTCCTTCCGTCGCTCTAAGTAATCCCTCGTTCTCCCCACCATCGGAGGTTGCCTAGCCTTCTTTGCCTCCAAATGGGAGGAGTCAACGATGGATGCCTGGGTGCTCAGCACTATTAGGTCAGGGTTACAATTGGACTTCCTAACCCCACCTCCCCATAAATGTTTTGATCTGTCCTGTGTCTTGGGACATTTCCAGGCAAGCCCTCATGAATCAGGCCATTCAGCACCTTCTTGAAATCAGGGCTATTCAACCTGTTCCCCCATCTCAACGGGGACGTGGGCTTTACTCTCGCCTTTTCATTGTTCCCAAAGCCTCAGGGGGGTGGCGAGCCATCCTTGATCTAAAATTTCTCAACCAATTTGTAAAATACAGGCTATTTAAAATGCAGACTCTGCATTCTATTTTAGAGAGCGTTCGGGAGGGCGACCTCCTCTCTTCCATTGATCTCACTGAGGCTTACCTCCACATCCAGATTTGGCCTCATCATTGCCAGTTTCTCCGTTTCTGTTATCAGAATACCCATTACCAGTATCGAGCACTTCCCTTTGGCCTCTCATCGGCTCCAAGGGTCTTCATAAAGGTTCTGGCAGCATTGGTGGCATCTCTGCATTCTATTCCAGTGAGGAACCAATGCTACTTGGATGACATTTTGATTCTTTCCTCTTCCATCCTTGTGGCCCATCGGGATCTGCAAATTACCCTGTCATGTCTCCAGAGCCACGTATTTTCCATCAACACCAAAAAGAGCCAGCTCTCTCCTACAACCAAATTGCAACACTTGGGAGCAGTCATCAATACCATGTCATGCCAGGTTTTCCTGTCCCCAGCTCATGGAAAGAGCCTTGCAGAGATCATCAGCCAGATCCAGCAACATCAAATTGTCCCCCTGTCGCTGCTGTCCAAACTTCTGGGGAAGTTGGTCTCCTGTATTGGCATCGTCCCATGGGCTCGGCTCCACTCCCGAGCCCTCCAATGGTTCCTGCTTCCCTACCAATGAACAGGAACCAGCCACTCATTCATCAAGGTCCCACTCCCGCCACAAATCCGGAGATCTCTCAATTGGTGGCATTCCCCATCTATCTGGAGTGGACTCCTGTTCAGGGACCCAGACAGGCTAGTTATAACCACTGATGCCAGCCTCCTGGGTTGGGGTTCCCATATGCAGGGCCAGATAGCTCAGGGCGTTTGGTCCAGATCGGAACAGACCCTTCCCATAAATTGGCTGGACCCCAGAGCCATTTTTCTGGCTCTCAAGCATTTCAGGCAATCAGTGACCAGCTCTCATGTTCTACTCCTTACAGACAACATGGCCGCAAAGGCTCATGTCAATCGGCAAGGGGAGACGAGGTCCAAAGCCCTCATGAGAGAGGCTCTATGGCTGGGGTTATGGGCAGAGAAACACCTGTTATCGATCTCAGTGGACCACATCTCCGGGGTCGATAACTCCCAGGCCGACTGACTCAGCAGGAGCCTAGTCGACCAGGCAGAATGGTCCATTCCTCTGTCTCTATATCAGGGATCTTTCCCTCAGATTCGGAACACCGGAGGTAGATCTTTTCTCCATTCCTCAAAACACCCAAGTCACCAGATTCTTCACCAGGTTTCCTTGCCAGGGAGCGGAGGGGACCAATGCTCTTCAGTGCAGATGGCCCAAGGGTCTCCTCTACGCCTTTCCCCCACTTCCCATCATTCCGGCAGTAATTTGGAAGATGTTGGAGGAACGGGTGGAGTTCCTCCTCCTGGCACCCTATTGGCCAAGGAGGCCCTGGTTTGCGGACCTGGTCAACCTATCGGTGGCTTCTCCTTGGAGGATCCCTGCCCATCTAAACTCCCTTCACCAGGGGGCCCTGCTCCATCCAGAGTCCCAGTGGTTCAAGCTGACCATGTGGCACTTGAGCAGCAGCGGCTAGAGGAGGCTGATCTTCCAGAAAGGGTCATCCTCACTATCCTGGCTTCTCGCAAACCTTCTACAAGGCACATCTATGATGCCACCTGGAAGGCTTTTTCCCGATGGTGCCTCAGGGAGGGTCTTTCTCCTGCTTCAGCCCCTTTGGCAGAAGTTCTTAGCTTCCTTCAGCGTGGGCTGGAGAAAGGCTTGGCCCCCAACACCTTACGCAGGCAGGTTGCAGCCCTCTCCTCGATCCTTTCATGGGGTTCGCTTCCTTCCTTATCCCATCACACTTCAGTCAGGAGGTTTTTGAAAGGGGCTTCCAACCTGCGCCCTCTGGTGGTTCACAGGTATCCTTGCTGGGACCTTCATTTGGTCCTTAATGCCCTTACAAAGCCTTCCTTTGAACCCCTTAGAACAGTGTTTCTCCGTTTCCTGTCTATGAATGTTCCTTGTTGCCATCACTTCTTCCAGGAGGGTTTCCAAGCTTGCTGCTCTTTCCATCAGACAGGACCTTTGTTCCTTTCACGATAATAGGGTTGTTCTTTGTCTGGACCCCTCATTTATTCCGAAGGTTAACACCTGGTTTCACAGGTCCCAGGACATTGTTTTGCCTGACTTCTGTCCTCTCCCGCACCATGACTTAGAGCGGCAGTGACACACGCTAGACATAAGAAGGGCTCTTAGAATATACATTAAGCGCACTTCCTCCTTCAGGAAGTCAGAAGCCATGTTTGTTTCCTTTTTCCCTTCTCACTTGGGGCACAAGGCCTCTTGTCCTACTATTGGCAGGTGGGTCAGGTCTTGCATTGAGCAGGCCTACAAAGCTGCAACCCCGAGGTCTGATGGCACACTCTATCAGAAGCGACCCAAGCATCCTTGGAGGAGATTTGTCGTGCGGCCACATGGACATCCCCATCTCCTTTCATCAGACACTACCATCTGGATGCTTTTGCCTCAGCGACTGCAGCCTTCGGTAGACAGGTGCTTCAACAAGTGGCTCCACAGTCGGTGTGATGAGCCAGATGAGGACCCGCCCGTGGACATGCAAGCTTTGATATGTCCCATCCTGGGCTCTCGATGCAGCATGGAGGAGAATGGGCGTTGGTAGAAGTTACTGTGAATGCCCTTTCTATCTATGCTGCGAGAGAGCCCAGCCCCTCCCTTGATTCATCTGGAGAGGGTAAGACATATTTCTGTATTTATTTTGGGCTTTCAGAGACACCTTTCAGTGTGTCAAGTATCTTCACCAAAGCTGGAGTCTTTCCTGGGGGCTGGCTTTTATATCTTAGTACAGACTCAGCTATGACACCATAGGAAGGAGTCAACCCATCCTGGGCTCTTTCGCAGCATAGATACAAAGGGCGTTCACGGTAACTTCTACCAACGCCCATTTCTGAATGTGATTATTGAATTGATTATCAAAAATAAGAGAGCAAGTTGATTTAGTATGACTTATTCTTGATGATCTTATGGGGGCCACTGCCAACCAGTGCATTTTTTTTTCTAAATGTTCCAAAACAAACCTCTTAATAATAATCAGTTCCAGAAGTTTGCCACATATTTACAGGTTGACAATCTGTATTTGTGGGATTTCCCCCCCCCTTTTTTTTTTAAGTTAGGAAGAATGTGACCAATCCTCCATGATTTCTCAAAAATCACAGAAATGAACTTCAGTGGGATATCTGCAAGCTTCTTCAAGACTTTCAGATATAATTTATCTGGTCCTAGAAATAAACAAGTTAATGTTAGCTAGATGTTCCGTGTCTTTTTACTTAACTTTATATTACCACTCCTTCTTTGTGTCAGTTGTTTTTCTTAGGTCAGTTTCTCCTTTTCCAGGTAAGTCTCTACTCCAGAATATCTGAAAAATCTGGCATTATCCTGATCCTATTCCTGTTCTGGCAAATTATAGCACACCCATATAGTAATATTGTTTCTTTTTCCTTATTGTCCAAATATTCTTGATTGGACCCTCATATTCAGATTCCTGGATCTGTACACCTCAATGTGCTTCCTTTACAGTGTTGTAATTGTACTCCTCTTGTCTGGCCTATGCCTTTCGAATATGTTATTATTCTTCAATCCTGACATTTTACTCATGTTTTGTCCTAACAAGTTTCAATAATCCATACTAATCATATTTGCCTTCCTGCATTAAGACTTCTAGATCATACTAATTGTCCCCTCTATACTTTGAAAATCTTGACTTACTATACTTTGATCTATTCTTTCTTGCATTTACTTGCCCGTTATTGGTTGTCACTAATCCTGCATATCGCTCCATTCCCATTCTTATTACTTGGCAGTTCACTGTTTTGGGGTATCTCCCTCCCCCTCCCCTGGATTCAATTTAAAACCCTCTGGACAGATTTTCAATTGCTCATTCTTTTCAATTTTTGTGAAGTATTATCCATCATTTGCTAGAACTGTCACCATGGAAACATATTTATTGGCCCCGATGGAGTATGTTAAAAAAGCTTTCCTCTGCCATAGCAGAACCCCTAAGCATTATATATGATATATCATTCAGAACCAGCTCCTTACCAAACCTATGGTCCTTAGCTACGGTCATCCCTATCTTCAAAAAAGGTAACCCAGCCTGGTTGAAAACTACAGACCAATCTCACTGTTGTGTCATGTACAAAGTCATGGAATCAATCATTAACCAATTCATCACCCTCCACTTAGAGAGTCAAACAACCTACTCTCCAAAAAACAATTTGGTTTCAGGAAAAAATTTCCTGCAACCTACTCTGCAAAAACATATGGACGACTCTACTCGACCAGGGTAAAGCAATAGACGCAATTTACATAGACTTCTGCAAAGCCTTTGATTCAGTGGTACATGACAAACTACTGTTAAAACTAAACTCTTACAGCATTTCTGGATCCCTTCATAAGTGGATTACTGTATTCCTGTCAAACAGGCAACAAATAGTAAAAATAGGGAGTTCTATATCAAACCCTGCTCCACTTAACAGTGGTGTGCCCCAAGGCAGCGTTCTAGGACCCACACTCTTTATACTCTATATAAATTACCTTTGCAATCACCTTATAAGCAACTGTATCCTCTTCGCGGTTGATGTAAAACTATTCAACACCACCGACAATGCTACTGTTCTTCAAAGTGACCTTGATTATGTGTCTGAATGGTCAAAGATTTGGCAACTCCAAATCTCGACCAACAAATGCTCTGTCCTACACATTGGTAAAAAAGTCAGTACACCAAATGCAAGCTAGGTGGATATGACCTCGTTGATGACCCTCACTCTGTCAAGGACCTCGGAGTACTCATATCTAATGAACTAAGTGTTAAAGCTCACTGTAACATCATTGCTAAAAAGGCATTAGGAGTTGTAAATCTAATCTTATGAAGCTTCTCCTGGAAATACTGAATTTCTAACTAGAGCATACAAAACCTTTGCTAGACCAGTACTCGAATACAGCTCATCTATCTGGAATCCACACTGTATATCAGACATTAACACAATTGAGAAGAGTCCAGAAATATTTCACGAGAAGAGTACTACACTCCTCTGCTTGCAACAGAATACCCTATATCACCAGGCTTGAAATTTTGGGCTTGGACAATCAATACTTATGATTGCTGAGAGTTGTAGTTTTGGTTTTTCGGGTTTTTTTTTTTTTTGCTATTTTGTGAGGTATGGAATGAACAATGTTCAATAAAGTATTTAAAAAATGCCATTTTTAAAGTTAGAAAAAATATCAGACTGATGGAATTGATTCTGAAACTAGTAGTTATATGACACACAATAATAAGTTCTTTAAACAGTTGATACAGTATAATGAAAAAGATATTTATCTTAACTAATGGAAATAGTATTAAAACTGAAAAAAATGAATGTAGTATTTGGAATATAGTAATGCAAATGAAGAAAGTAGAAATGTTCTATCAGATAATATTTTATATCTTTCTTAAGGAGCCCTTTTGCCAATGAGATACTTAAATATAACCTCACCATTTCCTTTTGATTTCCTGGAACTGCTTGCCTATTCCCTGGCCAAATCCAAAGAAGAATATTTCAATAGTATCATTTTGGTGCAGCAACTTCATTCTTGGATAAACTTCCATCACCATAAACTTTTGATGGTAAAAAAGAGAAGGCTTGTATTACTTTCATTTTATATACTGATAGAAAACCTACTTGCCAACTCTTGATGATAGCAGCATTTAAAGGAGTCAAATGTTCCAAAACATCTTAATTACCAAAGGTGAAGACTTTCAACAGTAGACGTACATACAAGATGATGATGATGATGATTACTATTACTATCTCTTTTATTCACTAAACATGAAACTCAGTCAACTGAACATTTAAAAATGTATCACAAATGTCATTGACTGGTGGTTGATGGTTGATACAGGTTGCTGAAAGCATCCTAGGTATCAACCAAGTATCTTCTTAAAATGTACGATGTTCCAAGTAGTGCAGTTTTTTGCAGTTCCACTGTTGTTATTGCAGGAATTTGCAATTTTTTGATGTATTTTGTAAAATTCTTGGACGTGGTACCAAGTGCTCCAATTACAATGGGTATCAAAAGTTTCATCCATAATTGCATATTATTATTATTATTATTATTATTATTATTATTATTATTATTATATAATTTTTAAATAAACAATTTAATAATTATTATTAAATTTGTATATTGCCTGTCTCCCAATAACTTTAGGCAGTTTTCCAGTTGAGTGAAGGAAAACAAACTGAACATTTCAATTCTCAATTGTACAGGTCGGAGAATCCAAAGCATGGCTAAAATTTAATCCTGCCTCAGTTTTTGACTCAGTCTTCATGCAAGAGGACACATGGAGAGAATGCTCAGGGGAAAGTATATTTAGTCATGCTTTGGATTCTTTGATCAATACAAGGGAAAGAGCTTAGAAATCAACGAACTGAGTAAAGCGAAAGGGAGGCAGAAGCTTTGAGTGGACGGAACCCAAGATACAATAGCAAGCCAGGAGAGCACTAAACAGCTGTTTAGCTCTCAGGAGAGAGCAGCAGGGCTCCAAAGAGAGCAAATGGCTTCGTGCTGGGCCATTCTGAGCCAGAAGAGCTGAGAGATCAGTGCTAGACCATCTCAAAGCAAGCAGAAAGCAGAAGGGCTCAGAGGGCAAGTTAAGCAAACACACGCTATCCTGAAACCAAGGGGCGAAGATCAAGCCTGGACCACCAAACAGCTGACGGGCGGTTAAAGGGAAGCTGTGGCAGCTCCAAAAGAGTGGAGCTAATGAATTGGAGCCGGAGATAGCCAGATATCCTCAGGAAAGAGCAGTGTCACTAACAGCCTTGCCCTGTGTTTTGTAGGGCTTTAAAGATGATAACCCGCACCTTGAATTGCACCTGGAAAGCAATTGAGATCTAATGCAGCTCATGCAATTGACTCAGGAAACCTCATGTAAAGTGCATGGCAGAAATGCAGTTGCGAAGTGACTAAGGCACAAATGACCATGAACAAGGTCTCCTGGTCCAGAAATTGATACAATCGGCACACAGATGAATTTATGCAAAGATCTCCAATGCCACAGATGCTCTTCCAGGAGAAGCCCTAAGTTCTATATGTCCATTATGTAGATCCACCATTATATTTGCTCTTTGTTTTCTATTTCTATAACAGTGTTCAAAGTCATTCCAGACCTACATTGCCAATTTCAGAGTCAACCTTAAATTAGAAAAAAAAATTCTGGAGTGAAAAAGTGAAGCAAGCAATAGTCTCATGTACATATTTTCAGTGAAGAGAGGGAAAGAGTTGTGCCACTCTTTAAGCTCATAATATGTTCTGAAAGGATTTGTTTTTCTCCTGTCGGAAACAGAAATAATGTGGATTTCACTTGTTCATTATAAACAAATATCACAATGCAATTTATGTTGCATTTTCCTCAACATTTTACTTTTCTTGTGTGTCTATGCAGTTTCAAGAAGCAATCCCACAAAAATGTAGAGTAATTCAAACAAAAACCACTTCCTCTTTACATATTAATTGTAACACCACCTTAAGGCTGTGTGTATGTATAAAATTATTTTATTTATTACATCTATAGTTTACATGTAAGTTAATATTAAATTCAGCAGATCAAGTGATTCTTGGAATAACTTTAAATTTTGACCCAAGAGTCATGCTGGAATTAGAACCTGTTTTGTAAACATTCAGGTTTAAGAATGTTGGAAAACTAGTTTGATATTGATGAATAATTTAGGCATGGAGAAAAACTTATGCCAATTGTGCATTATGCTTCCCTAGTTCATAAGAAATTGAGAGAATTTTACAATGTAATCATCTGATAAAATTAAAGGTATATGAGCAAGTAGTAAGTGAATTCCGTAAAGAACTAGAACTGCATTTTTTGTATTATGATCTCTGGACTTCAGTCTACATGTTGACTGAATACATATCTAGTACAAGATAATCTCTTCTTTACCTCTCATTGGGAGGAGAAAATCCTTTTGGTTTATTTATATATAATTTATATACAATTTATATATAATTGCCAATATGTTGTCAATATTTTTCATCAGAAAAAGAACTAAACTTAAAGATATTATATTAGAGAATATAATAATATGGGCAGAGATAGAATACCATTCATGCCTTTATTTCAAACAAAATAACAAAAAAGCTCAAATAATGCTTGTATATATTTTTAAATAAAGATTGCTGAAAATATATACAGAATTGTTTTGCAGTTGTTGGTATCCTATCAACTCAATATACAAGCCAAACTTCCTTCCTTTGACATTTTTTTTTACTGAATTCCTTTTCTAAAATCAACATGTTCATTCCCCTCAGCCAGGAAAAAATAAGTGTGTGTAAGGTTTGCCTCTCCTCCTAACTTAAGTAAGTTAGGAAAGTATTTGAAGGAAAGTATTTCAAAAGGAATCTTTTATTAAGCAGAAGTGACAGCAATACATTCAAAGCAACGTCTGAATACCCTTACGGCAATCCAAGTAGAATTAAAGCAGTAGAGACCCTTCCCTTTAGTCAGATGCAGATTAGCCAATCCACAGGTGTGAAGATGTTATTGTACCAGCCACTTTGAGAAATAGATAAGCAGGCATTCCCATGGCCATCTCTGCTGGCTTTAAAAATGAAACAACCCATATGGCCCTCGACCTACCACATTCCCCAAGAAGTGAGAAAATCTCAGGGCGCTCCAGCACCAGGATACAAGTTATAAAATGGCAGTTGTCACAGGCAATAATAATGAATCAAATTCAAGTCCCCCCTTCTCCCAACTGAATGGCAGTATCATTTTTAGGGATCTGACATGCTACCTTCCTTAGAAAAAAGAGATCCACCTGAAAAAAGATAGAAAAGAAACTCATTATAGTATGTTAGCAAGGTTTGGTAGGGTACTGGGAGTGGAATTTTTTCAGTAATGTAGGAGCCCTAACATGGTGTTTAGCTACCCATTCATTCTGTGATGAGGATATATGTTTCCAAGCAACTAAGTACTGGGTTTTCCCTCTGTGGACCCTAGAGTCAAGGATTTCCTTCATTTCAAAGTGTTGTTCACCTGTCATGATGGGAACAGGTGGTGTAGATGCAGGTGATCTGAGGGGTGAGATTACCTTTCATTTGAGTAAGCTAATGTGAAATACTGGGTGGACTTGCCTGAATGTTTTTGGAATCCTACTGTCGCTGGATTGATTATCCTAGTGATAGGGAAAGATCCATGCTTGTCCATCTCAGTACTGGTTTTCTGGCCATATTGATCTCAGTTACTCCGGCGGTGAGATACCACTCATGTAGGTGATTCGGTGCACCTTGGGCCATGCAGGCATTGTAGAGTTCATCACTCAGCCCATCCTTGAAATAGCTTAGCAGAATATCCTCCAGCCAGTTTACACAGCACACGAGGTCTCAGAATACTTCAGTGTATTCTGCCACTGGCCGCCGTCCCTGCTTCATTACTTTATTGTAGTCACATGCTTTGCAATTTGCAAGTGGGTTCTTGAATTGCTGTTGCAGGGCCCTCATGAAATGGTCAAAGTTCTGCAGTTCTGGTACATCGGCATTATGTAGGATCACCATCCATTTGACAGTGGCTCCCTCCAGGGCTCGGGTAACAATTCGCACTTGGGATCCTTGGGTCTGGAAATCACACCCGTACTCCTGCCATGTACATGAGCATGTGTGCTACAAAGAATCCCAATTGTTGTGGATCCCCATCAAATTTCACCTCAAGGGAGGGAGTTTTTCTTTCCAGTTGCAGGGCTCAGGGCTGGTTGGGAACAGGCCCCAGTGCGCCCACCACCCAGGGTGACAGTTTGCTGGGGCCCCGGCTGCTGCTGCGCCATCCACTTGATCGGCAAGTCCTGGAGGGGGTGTGGCCCCCCTGGCATCATCTGCAGCTGCTGCCATTTCAACACCCCTTTGCTGTTCTGACCAAAACCCTTTTCCAATAAAACAAACATGAACCAAAGGGAACAGAAACCTTGTAATGATTCTGACGAATCCATGGTTAAAAGGCTGCTGCAAACTAATTAGCTTTAATAAGCAGAAGCCTCGCCAAAACTGTGTGAGGCTGCCAAGAATAACAGATAAATATTTTACAACACAAGAGTCTTCAAATACCAACTTAAGGTACTACAATGTTCACGAGGCTGGAGTTTCAAAACGTTTTTGCTTCCTACAAAGAATGTCTGATTCACAGCTGGATTTTATCTTCTTGAAGGAGGGGCCATTACCTTGCAGCCTTACTCCTGAGTCGCCCGTGCTGCTGCAGCTGCTCTTTCCTACGAACAGCCCTATGCACACACACTTGACACAGGCTTCTCGGGAACCTCCTCATCGCTGCTGCTAGCTCCCACATTCTCTGAAGGCAGCAGTCCACTCCCTAATGGTCCTGGCCCCTCATCTGAGTCTTTGCTCTCCTCAGCCGTCCACACCTGCTGCTGGCTAACCACAACATTTGCTGCTGTTTTGGCTCCCCTCAGATGTTGAGATTTTCCAAAGTTTCCATCCCCAACTTGGTTATATGTCTCCAGATGATCCTTCCTCAGCGGTGGTTCAATTACGGTAGTTCCTCCTGGTCAGAGAGGAGCTTCTAGCTCCAATTTCCATCCCGGCTTTTGGTTACCATGGGTGAGGGTGACTCCTCTGGTTCTCCCATCCCAGCTGTCTTTCTTCCCCATGCCAATCGACCAGCGGGGCTTTTGGGGATCCTCCAGGGTCACCTCATCCTCACCAATGGGGTACACTACCTAGCTGGGTAGTGGTTGATGTCTCCTCCCACATTCGGCTTCTCCTACACACTGCTTTGCTCAGACATGATTTGCTGCGTCCCCTTGGTAGAGTGAAAATTGCTTCTCCAAGTTGACCTTTTTCAGACATTGCTTTCTTTAAGGATTGCCTCTGCTCCTAACTTAAGAAAGTGAAGACTCTTGAAACAAAGTATTTCAAAAGGAATCTTTTATTCAGCAGAAATGAGAGCAATATATTCAAAGCAACATCTGAATACCTTTAGGCCATACAAGTAGAATTAAAGCAGTAGAGACCCCACCCTTTAGCCAGATGCAGATACAGCATTCAACAGGTGTGAAGATGTTATTATACTGGCCACTCTGAGAAATAGATGAGCAGGCATTCCCATGACCATCTTTAAAAATGAAACAACCCACATGGCCCTCCGGCCTACCACATTCTCTAAGAGGTGAGAAAATCTCAGGGTGCTCCAGCACCAGGATACAAGTTATAAAATAGGAGTTGTCACAGGCAATAGTAATAATCAAATTATAATAATAATAATAATCAAAATAATCAAATTCAAGGACTCCCCCCCTTTCTCCCAACTGAATGGCAGTATCACTTTTAGGGATCTGACAGTGTGTTTTATGAATCTAGTTGAACAGGATCATAGTGTAAGAGTGAAAGTGCTGTTTTTCCATTTTCACAGATTCTTCATGGAGGTTTTTCATTGCTGCCTAAGAGCCAGCCTGTATAATAGGTGGTTCTATTTAAAGGTATTCTGCTTCCCAGGGGTTCCTGAGATCTGAAAATGAGTAATGGGGGTGGTGGTGTTACTCTTATGATACGATTTCTTTCTGTCTGTCTGTCTGTCTATCTATCTATCTATCTATCTATCTATCTATCTATCTATCTAATTAGTTTGAAGTTTCTGGTGATTTGTACTTTCTCCTCACTTACTGTTTCCTTTTGTTTTGTTTTCCATCGAAATCCTCAGCTAATTAATGGCTCAGCATTGACACAGCAATTTCATTAGCCTTCTGTGAAGAATCCAAAACTCACTCACTATTTGCTTTCTGGGACAATCGCCCATCAGGTGAAAACATCATGTACCATGGTGGCACAGTGGTTTGAATGCAGTATTGCAAGCTAACTCTGCTCACAACCAGGAATTCAATCCTGACCAGCTCAGGATCGACTCAGCCTTCCATCCTTCTGAGGTTGATAAAATGGATTTGTTCTCTGCACATATTTTAATCTGGTTTCATTTTAAAAAAATACAAATTGTGGTCCTTTAGTCATTGTTAATGTTAATGATATCTAATACTAAAATATGTCATTGTAATTAAGTGATCAATTTCATTTAAAAAAAAAAAAGATACATCCTGTCCTTCTGGTGCATATACACTCTAGCCTAGATAACAATTAAACCCAGTATAAGATTAAAAGAAAGCAAAGGTAATAACTTTCTCCCCGAAATCAGTTATAAAAGATTATCCAATAAGAATGGGCCAATAAAGAGGTTAATAAAGTATATTCAGTCTGTAGGCAGAATCCCTTCATAAATAGGGAGCCCACAGCCAGTTGGCCAAACTGGATTCCAGCAGGGAAATTGGTACAGCCACTAAGAAGGCATTTCTCTTGTCCCCATTAGTTGTCTCCCATATATGGTTGGGACATAGGGAAGGGTTTAGAACTGCTAGAGTGGAAGCTGATTGGAAGACTGATGCTTAAATATAATTTATTTATTTATTTATTTGTCAAGCATGCATTAAATAACATGTATAAGTATAAACATGTTTATGAATACATGAAATGGATACGAATAAAAAGGAACATTAGGATAGGAACGGTAGGCACGTTGGTGTGCTTATGCACACCCCCTACAGACATCTAAGGAAAGGGGTGAAGTCAATAGTAGACAGTCTAAGGTTAAAGTTTTTGGGATTTAGGGAAGAAATCACAGAGTCAGGTAGAATATTCCAGACATTGACCACTCTGTTGCTGAAGTCATATTTCCTGCAATCAAGTTTGGTGCGGTTTACCTTGAGTTTGTATCTATTGTGCGCTCTTGTATTGTTGTGGTTAAAGCTGAAGTAGTCATTTGAAGGGTAGGACATTGCAAACATATGGGCTGTATTCTAGAATTGGTCTAGCAAATTTTTTGTAAGCTCTAGTTAGTAGTACATTATTACCGGAGAAAAAGCTACGCAGGATTAGGTTAACAATTCTTAATGCCTTTTTGGCTATGTAGTTGCAGTAGGCTCTCGCATTTAGATAATTAGAGATGAGTACTCCAAGGTCCTTGGCATAGTAGGGTTCATCTACAAGGTTGTGACCATTCAGCTTGTATTTTATTTTATTTTCTTTTTTTTTGCCAACATGTAAGAGCATTTGTTGATTTGAAGTTGCCACTTGTTTGATCTTTTTAACACATAATCAAGATCATTTTGAAGGATAGCAGTGTTGTCGATGGTGTTGAATAGTTTTACATCATCAGCTAAAAGAATGCAATTGCTTTTAATATGATCACAAAGGTCATTTATGTAAAGTATAAAGGGATTTAATAACATATATTTTGGATTGTATCCGCAATTAATCTAGTCAAAAGTATGTATGTAACCACAGTGAAAATTATTGTTAATCCATAATATGTTTTGTTTTGTTAAAATTATTAAGATCAAGCAATTCTGGTTTGCAAATCATAAATTTAATTTTAGGCCTGATGTTTACTAAGACCTGGCTTAGTTGAAATTTTTTAATAAAGTACATTTGGCTGAATTTGTACATGTTAATCCATGTCATAATTTATACAAATATAACTTACAAATTATACTTATATAGTAAGTCAAAACCAAACCATTTTTTATTTTGTTTGATACATAAACCCAGCATGCATGATGTGTGAAGCAAATGACATTCAACAAACCATAGCTAAGCAAATTGACTTTGCATGATGTATAGATTTTCTGGTTTAATTACATGCATTCTGTTAATTGATGGAATGAATACAGGGGTGGGATGCTCCAGGTTCAGCCCGGTTCTATAGAACCTGTAGCTGCGAAGAGCAGCTGACACCAAACCAGTTTGGTATTTGGCTCAGCCGCCCGCCCAGGCTCTAAGCTGTCCTTTATTCTCTGCTTTTCCCTCCTCAGCTGCTTTGCGTGGCACAGCTGAGGTTGAAAAAGCAGGAAACAAGAGGATTTTCAAGCGCTGCACTTGTCAGCTGTCCAGGTGACACAGCTGATGATTTCTTGCAAACACTGCACATATGATTGTCCCCAGTTTGGAGAACGGGCAAATCGTTCCACGGGCTGGCCCCTCCCCTCCCCGCCCACTCTCCCCTTACCTGGCATGCGAGCCATCCAACTTGCCTGGTTTGGTAAGTTGCTATTTTTCCTTCTCCCACCCCCCACCATTAGCTGTTTTGTTCTGCCAGGAGATTTAGATTAGCTATAAATTGTTTTCTAGCTAATCTAAAAGCCGAGCTGAGCCTTCCTTAGGACTGAAGCTTTTCAGTGCAGACACAGATAGCCGATTGCAAATAGATAGATCTCTAAGTGAATCTGTGATTCTGTGAGCAACTCAATCTGCCTGCCTGCTTTGCCTGCTTTGGGGTAAAAGTTGCTCCTTTTTTATAAAAAAAATCAATATTTACATCAATATTTATAATATTTACATACAAACCATGCCCAGCCAGTCACATGACCACCAAGCCACACCCACAAATTAGGCCACATCCACAGAACTGGTTGTTAAGAAATTTGAATCCTACCCCTAAATGAGTATCAATTCTCTGTGTGTAAAATAACTGTAATCTAAAAATAAGAATATTCACAAAATAAATATATAAACCCTCTGTCGGGTTAACCAAACAAGTCAACATACTTAACATTTATTTATTTACAAATTTTCCCCATTTTTCTACAAGTAAAAGTATCTCAAAATTTCCTTATACAAGAAATATTTAAGAAGGATGTTTCTTGTTTTGTTTGGTTTCCAAATTTATTTTGCAAACTACCTGTAATTTAGAGAATAAGTTATAGACCTCCAAACAAATGATTATGCATTCTGCTGTTGTACTTCTTACTATACTTTAGGACCAAATAAAGAATCTCAATCAACAATCATTGCTACTAATTGACAATGATGTAATATAATCCGTTTGAATCAATCAACATTGATTTTTAAAAATATTTTTATTATCATAGCAACAAATGTAACCAAATCAGTAAGGTACACTTTTTACTTATTATTTCCTATTATCCAAATTCATCCCATTTAACCTGTTCTAGTTATATTTATGGAAAAGTGTAGTTGTTGTATTTCTTTTTTTTCTTTATTGTATTTCATTTGGTGGGATTTTGTTTTCTGTTCCTTTGACTTTGTTCCTCAGTTTGTGGTGAGATGCGAGGTGAGTGAACGCTGATCTTGGCAGAAGAAAACTAAGATGTTAATTAGATGACGCAAGCCTTTGATTATTCTCTCTCTCTCTCTCTCCCTCTCTTCCTCCCTCCCTCTCCACAGCTAGACATTATGCTCACAAGAGAAGTAAGAACAGAAGAAACCACTCAAGTCTTGCTGAGGAAATTACAGGAATTTTAGAAGATGGTTTCTGCCTGGATTAAAAGACAGTATTGAATCTCTGCTTGTTTTGCTTATAAAAAGTGAAGTTGCCTGTACCAATATTCCAGGAAGAAAACGACAGAGGGATAACAAGGATTTTGGTTGCTAGTTTTTTTTTCTGATTTCATTTTGTCTGCTTATTAGCCTTCAGAGATTACAAAAGAACAAAAGTTATTTTTCTGGTTTTTAGTATTTTTGAATATGTTTTACACTCTGAATAAACTTTTTAGACAAGATATAGGACTTCATTATGATCATTCTTGGAAAAACTATATTTTTGTTTAGTTTGCCTCCATTTTTTTTTTCAGGTACAAAGAGATGTTTTCCAGTCAGAACTTATTACTGTAACAATATTGCAGTATTATTTCTGGCTTTAAAAGAAATACAGTGTTCATGTCACTTCATGAGATACCATTGAGGAATGTAGAAGAAGTTTTATATTTTAGCATTGCGTAACTTAGTTTTGATTTTGAATCTTTAAACCACAGACACACCTATAAGAACCAGCTTTATACTGCAAATCCAAATGTGAAAGATGTCCTGGAAGAGAAATTATTTTTCTGTGGGACAGGGTGGTGTGCAAGGCATGTTTACTCCACGAAATACAACATCTATAGCACCAAGTAAAGGTCTCAGCAATGAGCCAGGACAAAATAGCTGCTTCCTGAATAGTGCACTACAGGTAAGAAATCTGAAATAATAATGTGCCTATCTTTTATATAGGTTTCTAATGTTTCCTATACTATACTGTTTTAAAAGCATATATAATTCAGTGCTATGGAGTCCAATTTTGTTGGACTGAATATAAACTTATCTTCTCTTAATCTAGTTTTCAGATTCTCTGGCATAATATATAGCATACATGTATTCAGTATAAATATAAGATATTTAGTATCTTGGATTTGAGTCCTTGTGCTAGTATTTTGCTTTCATTTTTAAAATAACAAGGTTGATATTATATCTTTCCTATGACTATTTTTCAGAATGTATCAGACAACAAAATTGCTTTCCTGCTTTCTTGTTATTGCCACAATAGTATAGTAAGCACAAATACAACCATGAATGTTTCATTTGAATGAATTTTTGACAGGTTATTGGAGTCCCCTTAACTTCTTTGCACGTGAAAGTAAATAAGAGACATGAAGTTTTGATGTAAAATTTTGTGAATAAGGCTGACAGATGGATAAAAGAGATGCCTACCTTAAAAATGTTTTATTTAGTAAGAATATTTTCATTCATTGTAAAATGTTTTATTCAGTAGTACAGGAGGGCAAGAAATGTTCTGAAGAGTTTTAACAACCTCTTTAGCTTGTTTGGCTTTAAGAGGATATGTATATCCTCATAATGTAAGACCATAAAGTAAGATAGTCTAGCCGATATGTTGTAATCGGCTTCTTGGGAATCATAGCAAAGGGAATTAAGTTGAGAAACAGGATGAGAGTCCATAAGGAAGAAGGGGGAAATATGCATCCACTTGGCAAAAGAAAATGTGACAGAAGTAAAATGTGAGAATTCATAGAACTTGACAAGAAACACAGAATAGGCCCCTAATTGTTGCATCAGGAATTTCTTTTCTTTTTTTCTTTTTCCATCCCGAAACTAGCATTAATGCCAGGATTATTTCCAGTGCAAGAGAAGTTCTGATTAGATGGAATGCTTATATTTTATAGGCAGAGTGTCTCAGTGTTACACATATTAGTCTTTTTATTTTTATAATTCTAGCATTTGGAAGCTTTAGCAATAAATATTATAGCTAGAATGTTAAGCATTACAGCTGATAAGTGTTTTCAGTAAAATATACACCAAAAATTGATAATTTAATGAACAGCAATGAATAAAGATATTTAAACCCCCTTCCCTCTACTTTTAATATAAAAGTATAATTTTCAATAAAATATAAACAGCTAATAATAAGAATTAATAGTGCAGTTAACAGAGTTTTTATCTAAGCCCTAAATTTATCAAAGTCCCAAAGCTCTATATAAACTCATTTGGTAATTAAGCAAGGTGCTCCAGAATATATGTCTATAATATACTGTAAAGAATATCTCATTTAAATCCCTTTTGCTCTTCAAATTAGTATCTTGCAGTAATAGTATTTTCCTGTAATTACTCATAAATTAGATATAGATCAATATAACTTTTATTGTCATAACATTTAGGTACAATTTATGTACAAAAATTTGTACAATTCACATATCACTTAGAACAAAGTTAATTGACCACTTCACTTTTTATTCAACATTAAAGAGATTTTAAGTGTACAGTTGATCTTGAATAGGTTGAGCAAAGTTCAGTCAAACTTGTGACTTTTAAAAAAAATTACATTCATTAAAAATCACATATCAAATTATCCACATTATTTGTGAAGCATTTTTCTTTTCCAGAACTTACTTTGTTTTCCTTTAATAATCTTTACTTCATATTCATACATTTATAATTATGACATGAAATATATCCATTTGTGGTTTGCCTTTTTAAATAAGTAGATAATGTAGATACTAATCAGATACTACTATATGGATACTACCCTGCTTGAAGAGAGGAGATATATTTAGAACTTTTTAATTATTATGTAGCACAGACCTAGTCATGAAACTGGTAATTCATTATTTTGGTCCCAACCTGCTTGGGGCTTTAAAATCACAATAAGTACCCCCATTCTCCGTAGAACTGCTGCGAGCATCCAGAGAGTGGGATGTGCTCTAGTCTTCACTCTTACAGGCTGAGCTATAATTGAGGAACGCTCCTCCTCCTCCACGTGACTCCTCCATGCATTCCCTAGTTTTAGCTCAGCCTTCGAGAGAGACAGGCAGCTAATTCGATCGTTCCTTGGCCGTTTCAGGTTTCTTCTGCTTTGTGGTTCAGGTTTGCTTTTCTCCTTATCTCCTTGCCCCTGCGCTTATTGGTGTGGTCCCAAATTAATTTGGAGAGCGATTTCGCCCTCAGGGGGGAGATACGGGGTTTGGAGCCTTTTGCCCCCTCCTTTCTTCCTCTGCCTCGTTCCAAGCATGCCTTTCCCAGCCACTTGACCCTGCACTATTTTTAGCGCCCAGTTGCGTATTCCCCCCGCGAATGCTTTTAGAGGAAAGACCTTTCCTCTCCCAGCCCTACCTTTTTTTTTGAGCTACAATTTGGGCTGGTGCGTCTCTGGGCTGTTCGCGCCGAGCCAGGCGGCCATTTTGGGCACGCCTCGTGGCCGGCGCCATTTTGAATTGATTTGAATTTTGGTTTTTAAGGGCTGCGAGGATTTTTATAGGTCCATAGCGGGATCGGCAGGCCACATGGAGCCCTTTCTTATTGGAGGACACTGTGGTTCCGTGCCCTGTTGTCTCTCCTTGCTAGATATTGTTGGCTTTTTTCCTTGCCTGCAGCTCGCTCAGAGGCGCAGGCACGTACTTCCCATTGTTGCTGGTAGGCTGCCTAAAGAGGCCTTCTTTTTCCTTCTGTCTTTTTTCTGCCTCAGCATTCTTTTGGCTTGTTTTGGATATTAGGTTTAGTTAGATAGTAGATTATTATTACTATTTCCTTTCGGATTAATTGGTCCTTTTTCCTTTTTTGGGCCCAGCTCCCACAAAAAAAATAAAAATAAATAAATAAATAAATAAAATAATAATAAATAATTTTTGTTTGTAAATAATAAGTTTACACAAATTTTTCCTTTTGCTTTAGGGCATAGTTTAAAAAAAAAAAAATTATTTATTTTTGTTCCAAAAGGGGGACGTGACCCAACTTTAGGAAAACCGGTTTACGTGGTAGGCCGAACTCCTAGGCGTGCCAACTGCCGTTTTTTTTTGCTGCCTAATATTCCTTGGCATCATGGCATAGGGTAATCCAAGTGGCTGTTCTCTGAAGGCCAAGTCAAAGACACACTATTTATGCAAAAGGGACAAGGACTCTTCCAGTACCTCTCAAAGAGATGCCTTAAGGCGCCATAAGGCCCTGGAAAAGGAGTTTAGCAAACGGTCTAAAGACACACATTCTGTAATCCCCGCCACACCTTCTACCTCTGCTCAACCTCCTCCCCTATCAAATCAGTCTTCTCCCTCCAGGTGCAGTACAACCGCCCGGAGCCGCCAGCCCTCTCGTACGCCTGAAGCGAATTTCACTCCAACCGCTGCAGGCCTACATCCTGAAGATCCGGCTTCAACCATCATTCTGGATAGTCTGAAAGAATGGATGCAGCTTGCCATCCGTCAAGGTATAACTGAGGGAATGCAACAGATGTCCAGACCGGGTTCTCTAGGGATGACACCCGAGGTCGAGTCTCTATCTGGAAGATCTCTCTCCAGGCCAACATCTCAGCATGGTCAGGTACCTGCCCAAATGGAAGCCCCGTTCCCAGAGGGGAGGAGACCCAGGAAGAGGAGGAAGTGGGCTTCGAGCCCTTCGGGGAAGAAGAAGAAGGTTCTGATAGAGAGTCCGTGCAATATTCCGAACCCTTTTTTGAGGTAGACCCCATGGAGGGGGAAATGTCAGAAGACGAGGGCATTTCCCCCGAGCAACCTACTTTGGTGGGCCTTTTTAAGCCTCATTTGTTTAAATCCTTGTTATTTAAGGCAAGAAATGTTTCAGGTCTGACCTCGCAATCTCCCTCTGAACCTCCTCCATCGAACCCGGGGGGTCCAGAGGATCTAATATTCAGACAACCGGTGGTGGAAACAGAGGTTATTCTGACCCCCCCAATTTTTTCCGATTTGGTCGTGAGACAATTGGCTTCGGTGGATCCCCCTCTAGCCAGGACAAGAGGTTGTTTAACCTTGACCCAGATTTCTCTGCCATGCTAGACACCCCGGAGGTAGATGATCCGATCGTGAGCTAGCCTCTTCTTCCATCCCCACTGACGCGCTGGAGGCGCTGAAGTCAGAGGACAAGCGAGCAGAGATGGCGCTCCGGCGAGCGCACCAATCTAATGCTTGGGCCATCCGGTCGGCCACAGCCGTGTCCTTTTTCACCTGATCCTTCATCAGGTGGCTCAGACAACTGAAGCAGCATGTCCCCACGGCTAACACCAGGGCCCATCAGGACATTGCAAAGATCATGGCCGTGGCAGAATTTGCAGCCGACGCCACTTTTCATTCTCTAAAGTTTTCATCCCGGGCCATCTCCTCACACGTAACTGCCAGAAGATTGCTTTGGCTTCGGCACTGGTAGGCCGACATTAAAAATAAGTCCAAGTTGGCTTCAGCTGCCTTATCGGGGGGCAAACTGTTTGGGCCTGCTCTTGAACCATTGCTAATGGAAACTAGGAACAAGAAGTTCCTCCCTTCGCTTTTTCGTAGGCAAGAGACCAGAGGGTCCCAGCCCTTTTGGAGGGGCTCCTTTTGCTCCTCCTTCCAGCCATCCTTCACCCCTAGATATCAGGGCTCCCCGTCATTCCGGTCGTCCTATCAAGACCGGGGTGATTCGGGAGATAGAAACAAGAGAGGAGGCAACTACAGAAGGCCCTTCAGGGGTGCCGGAAACAGGGCGTCCCACCGACCCAGATAGATTTACGGCTTCTTACCTCATAGGCGGTCGCCTCAGGCATTTTGCCACCCAGTGGGAGGAATCCACTTCAGATGCCTGGGTCAGGAACACTGTTCGTTTTGGCCTCTCCCTTCAGTTCCACACTCTCCCCCCCGAACACTTCATGGTCTCTCCCATCTCTAGAGACCCGACTAAGCGGACCCTTATGGCATCTGCTATCCAACATTTGGCTGATATTAGGGCCATCCAACCTGTACCGCCCTCGCAGCGGGGAAGGCCTCCTATTCTTGGTGCCCAAGCACTCCGGGGATTGGAAGCCCATTTTAGATCTAAAGAGACTCAATCGATATATCATCCGCCATAGGTTCAAAATGCATACTCTCCAATCGATTTTACAGGGTGTCAGGGAAGAGGACTGGCTTACATCTGTTGATCTCTCTGAGGCTTACCTCCATATCCCCATCTGTCCTTCGTATTCCAAGTATTTGAGGTTCTGCTATAACAATCAGCACTTCCAGTATGTAGCCCTTCCCTTTGGCCTCGTCTCAGCCCCAAGGACCTTCACTAAGGTGTTGGCAGCTCTGGCAGCCCACCTTAGGCAATTCCCCATCCGCGTCCACTGCTACCTTGACGATATTCTTATTGTAGCACCTTCCCAACATCAAGCTGAGAGTGATACTAACACTACCCTCTCGGTGCTTCAGGCTCATGGCTTCTTAGTGAACTTAGAGAAGAGTCAGCTTAACCCTTCCACCCATATAGCCCACTTAGGGGCTGTGATTGATTCTGTTAAAGGAAGGTTTTTCCTTTCGCATGAGAGACTCAGTAGTATCCGCACAGCTATCAGGGCTATCAGACGGACTGGAAAAGCATCTTTGCTCAACTTATCCAAATTACTTGGAAAGCTGGTTTCTTGCATATCAATTATCCCATGGGCACGTTTGCATTCCAGATCTTTGCAGTGGTTCCTCCTGCTGTACCAGCGTTCCGGAAGGAGCACCTCAGGCCTCGTGGTGAAAGTGCCTCCAAGGGTCCTTGCTTCCCTCCTATGGTGGACACAACCCTCTAGCAACAGAGGTCATCTATTCAAGGAGCCCCAAAGGGTCACTCTCACAACAGTTGCAAGCCTTTCCAGATGGGGGGCCCACCTGCAGTACCTCTCGGCCCAGGGAGTTTGGTCGCCTATGGAGCGGAGCCGCAGCATCAACTGGCTGGAGCTTCACGCAGTGTACCTGGCCCTGCAAGCTTTCCTCCCTCAGGTAAGAGGGCGCCACATACTGGTCCTAACAGACAACACTACAACCAAGGCCCACATCAACCGTCAAGGGGGCACCCATTCCATCCTCCTCATGAGGGAGGCCGAGCGGCTGTGTCGGTGGGCAGAGGTGCACCTTTTATCCATCAGAGCAGAGCACATCTCAGGGGTCTCCAATGTTCAAGCAGACTGGCTGAGCAGGGCCACGCTGGACCAAGTAGAATGGCGCCTGCACCAACCCCGTTCAGGGAGGCGGCAGCCATGTTCAATCAGCCTCTGGTAAATCTGTTTGCATCTCCGCTCAACGCACAGACCCCAAGATTCTTCTCTCGTTACCCCACCAACGGAGCAGAAAACCACGATGCCCTGCATTGCCCCTGACCCCCCGGGCTTCTGTATGCCTTTCCCCTCCTTCCATTGATCCCCAGGGTGATTCAGAAACTGATATTCGAAAGGGCGGAGATTCTCATGGTGGCACCATATTGGCCCAGGAGACCGTGGTTTGCAGATCTGCGCAATCTGTCGGTAGTTCCGCCATGGAGGATCCCACTAGACCGAATCTCTCTGTCACAGGGCCCTCTGCTTCACCCAGACCCACAGTGGCTTTAGTTAGCCGTCTGGAGGTTGAGCGGGAAAGGCTGAGAGCGGAGGGGTTGTTGGCCCAGGTCATTAATATCATCCTGGCTGCTAGGCAGCCTTCTACTACTCGCATTTATGACGCAACCTGGAGCAGTTTCTGTAAGTGGTGCCATAAATCCTTCATCAATCCAGGTTCTCCTTCAATTGCACAAATCCTGGCCTTTCTACAAGATGGCCTAGATGGAGGCCTCTCACCCAACACTTTGAGAAGACAGGTCACGGCCCTGTTGACGGTGATTGGTGGCAGCTCTTCCGACCCTCTTTCCCATCACCCTCGAATCAAGGCCTTTCTTAGAGGGGCTTCCAATTTGCGCCCCCCAGTGGTTCACAGGTACCTGACATGGGACCTTAATAAGGTTCTTATGGCATTGACCAAACCTCCCTTTGAGCCTCTCAGGGAGGCGCCTCTTCAGTTTCTCACCTTTAAAATGGTGTTTCTCATGGCAATAACCTCTGCTAGAAGGATATCTGAAATAGCAGCTCTATCCGTGAGAAAGGATCTGTGTATTTTTCACACTGATTGGGTGGTTCTGAGACCAGACCCCGCTTTTATGCCAAAAATCAACTCGGTATTCTACAGGGCACAGGAATTGCCTAATTTCTGTCCAAAGCCTTTGCATGAAAGAGAACGACAGTGGCACACCCTCTATGTATATACATCCATCGCACGCAGTCCATCAGGAAATCAGAGTCTCTGTTTCTGTCCTTTCAGCCAAAGACGCTAGGCTGTAAGGTATCCCCATCTAAGGTGGGCCGATGGATTAGAGCCACCATATCCAAGGCCTATTTAGTTCAAGCTCTTCCGGTCCCCAGTGGGATAACCGCTCACTCCACCAGGAGTGCAGCTACCTCGGTAGCCTGGGCTACTCAGGCTTCTATTCATGACATCTGCCGGGCGGCTACCTGGGCTTCCCCATCTCCCTTTATATGTCACTATAGAATTGATGCTTACGCTTCAGCTGAGGCATCCTTTGGCAGGAGAGTCCTGCAGCAAGTGGCGAGAGAACCAAAGGAGATTCCAACCCAGACGGAGTCCCCCCCGTAGGACAGCCATGCTTTGGTATGTCCCACTCTCTGGATGCTCGCAGCAGTTCTAAGGAGAATGGGCGTTGGTACTTACCTGACACGCCTCTTCTCGTGGAACTGCGTAGAGCATCAGCCCCACCCTAATTCGTCCGTCTGGTGGGGAATCCTGTTTCAGCCAATGATATTTATTGTTTATAGTTGAGATTTGTATAATAGTTCAATTTAGAGGATTGTTGCTGTCCTCTCGTCTTCGTAAAACTGGGGAACGCATGGAGGAGTCACGTGGAGGAGGAGGAGGGTTCCTCAATTATAGCTCAGCCTGTAAGAGTGAAGACTAGAGCACATCCCAATCTCTGGATGCTCTACGCAGTTCCACAAGAAGAGGCGTGTCAGGTAAGTACCAACGCCCATTTCCCCCAAAATAGTACCTATCCAAAAAATAAGCCCTAGCCCGCTTTTCATACCACCTATAAGCCCTACTCCTAAAGTAAGCCCCACTTAAGTGATTGTGCAGCTGGTTGTCCGCCCATTCTGTCTGATTGCTCGCAGTGCCACTGACACGAGGTGAGGCAAGGGGTGTGTGTGGAATAGCGGGGTAGGAGGCTGCGTGGTGTACCAGTGCCATGAGGCAGGGAATTGGAACTGCCCCATGCACACTGCACCAACTTACTTCAGGGCTCCTGCAGCAAGTCCATCCATGCCCCGACAGTTGCCTCATAGCCACACCACTGGCCTGTTACTTGGCCTGCTCCATTGTGGCCATAAGCAAGCAGAAGAAGGCCATGTGGTATCCTGTTGGATGGAGCTGCTGGAGCCGCCACAAGGCGAGGCAAGTATTGGGTTGTGGGTGGCCTGAGGTAAGCTGGTGTGGGGTGCATGGGGCATCTCCACCTCCCTGCCTCGGAGCAGTGGCACTGGCACACCACATGGCCTCCTGCCCCACAAGCAAGAAGGCCTATCTACATGGAAAAAAATAAGACATTCCCCCAAAATAAGCTCTACTGTTTATTTCAGAGCCCAAAAGAAAATAAGACTGGGTCTTATTTTTGGGGAAACATGGGTATTTTGAATTATTCCTAAGGTTACACTGCTGACCAATACATTTGAAATGGGAAAGCTATTATATGCTCTGTTTTCCTAACAACTACTCAAAATTCTGGCTGCTGTATTTTACATAATCTCTAATTTGGGGGGGGATCTTCTGAAATAACTATCCTTGCTGTGTGTTAATCTAAATGAAAGGTGACAATCACTGCTTTGACCAAGTTAGCATGCTTCAGAAATGATTGTATTGGTTTGAGAATCGAAACTCAAAGAATACTTTACATCCCATTCTAATTACCTGAGTATCAAATGCTCCCAATTCCACCCACTCCTTCAAGGGAATGCTGCTCCATTCAAGATGGATAAATCACCAAATTTGGATCAGTCTTATCCTTCAGAAGGCACACCTCTAGTTTGTTCAAAATTATTTTCATGCTTTGAAATCTGTTTTACTTCCAGACATTGGTTCAGGATAATTACTGCCATATCACTTGAGGATAGAATAAAGATAGGTTATGTGTGCATACTGGTGTTTATTTTTCCTAGGAGTCAACTCATGCTCTCCAATGCACCTCAGTTTTATACTCCCACCAAGTCCAATCACTCCCCTCCAAACTCCAGCGACTTGACTTTGAGCTCTGATGAAAGATGTTGTTGTGGCTATCCTCCCTTTTCATCCCATTCCCACTACTTGCCCATCCCCCAGTGTGGCAGCCCTAAATCTGAAACAAGATGGATTCGGAGCTGACAGACTGCCTCCCCTCAAGCGACGATAACATCCTAAAATGAGACAAGTGACAGGTTAGAATCAACATCAACTAACCACCTCTTCACCCCTTTGGCTTATTGGAAAATTTTTTTCGTGAAACTGCTTTACCAATCTATCTGCTTTTACATCCCAACTTTTTACCCAAGTGACTTCAGACAACAGTTACCCCTTCCAGTGAATCAGATTGACCGCTGTGTAACCTAGAATCTAGGATTTTCCTCATTTCATAATGCTTTTCACCCTGGACCACTATTGGTTTGGGAGCTGGCTGATCTCTCGGTCTTAATTGGGAGGTAATAATTGGTTTCTATAACCTGCTATGGAATGCACTGGATGCACTTTCCCCAATAAGTGAGGGAGACTTAGTTGCACAGTTACTGGATTTATTACTTTCACTATTGAGAATGGTCCTATGAACTTTGGACCTAGTTTCTTTGTGGGAAGCCTTAGTGGACAGGTAGACCCGGTTGCCCACTTTGAAAGAGGGTTGTGAGGATTGGTGTTTATCTGCCTGATGCTTGTACTTCTCAGTAGCTTGGGCAAGACCCTGCTTGGTATTGTCCCACCCTTTTCTTAGTGAGTCCACCCACTTGGCCAAGGACATTGAGGTGGGTGGCTTTCAGGTATAGGCATGAAGTTCATTTCACTGGTGACTTGGGGTTAAGCCTGTGCTACTATGGAAGGCGTTGATGTAGACTACTTCTACAAAAGGCAGCAGATTGGCCCAATTCCCCACTGAGTCAGTGGGAGAATTCAGGTTGGGGGTTAGTCTCTAGTCTTGTTGCTCTTCAGACTGAGTTGAATTCTGAGGGCACACCTCCCTGTTAATGGTCCCCAGTTTTCAATTCAGTCTCAGCTTGTTCAGGTCCCTTAAGGGCTCTGAATATCTTGAGTTTTAGGAAAGAGACTTTTATTATTACTCCATGAATCTCCCATTGATACCGGAGTCTGTTGGAAAGGTTTGACAGCTGTCCGACTTTGTTGGCACAGCTGCATTTTGTTTTTCGCACCTTTTTCCTTGTATTTTTTATTTTTATTTTCCTTTTGGTTTAAAACTTCGGATGCGGACCTAGCAGAGCCCCAGGATATCCCATGTAGACAGGACTGGGACAGGAGTCATTGACCGATCCTTCGGTCATACTCTGAAGTGAGTCAGAGCTGCGGCAACCGCGAGCCGTTTAAACCTGCCATTAATACAGCGGCTGACTCAGGTCCTGCACGCAAGCTTCTGGACGGTATCCAGGCCTGCTACTGGGGAGTCTGTTCTGGATCTAGTCATTCAGACCGATTTGACAGCTCCCCAAATCACCATGGCAGCTGTGAGTCACATAAGACTTCCTGACAGATTGCGGCACAGCCAGCATTCTGCTCGCAAGTTCCTGATCCACCAGGGCTTGCCGCAGTTTAATTTTTTTTTTCTTGAACACAGCTGCCTCGCGGCTAGAGGAGCAGCGCTGAGCTGACAGTTAAGCTCTTTTGGCCATCTTTGCCACCTGGAGATGCACGGAGCTGCTCAAGAGATCGGAGCCTGTTTATTTTTTCCTTCAAAGTTTTTTTCTGTTTCTCTTGCCATTCGTTTTTGGCATGAACAAAATGGATGCCATGGAGACCATTCAGGAGGTGACAGCACTCAGCAGTCTAGAGCTAGAGCTGTCAAAGGCTCAGCTAAGCCCAGGTCAGCTGGCCTGGGGGTTGCAGCCAGATAAGGGCCAGGGCTCTGGCTCCTAAAAAGATTTCCAGGGCTGAGGAAGAGGAGGCTACATGAAGGCAGAGAGCCTTAGATAAGGAGTTTGACAAGGCTCTGAAGGGATCCAAGATGGCTGACAGCTCCCTTTCACGCCATTTTCCTGAGGAGGCCTCACAGCAGGAGCAGTCTGGAGAGCTTAATAGACTGCTTTTAAGATCCTGGTCACCAGGTGGCTCTAATGAGCATTTGTTACAGCAAAGCCTCCCAGTTTCTGCAGATGCTGAGGTCTCTATTTATGACCAGTCAGAGATGCCTGAGGCAACTGACAGGGGAGGCAGACCTCAACAGGGCCAGAGCTGCTCCCGAGGCTACCATCACCCCTACAGCGGCTGGGCTATACCTAGAGGAGCCTCAAGAGTCAGAAGATGCCCTCTTTCATGAGAGCTTGGCTCTCACAAACTATCAGGCAGGAGATAGCTGCAGAACTACAACAGCATTGTCAGTATTTGGTAACCTCACGGGAAGAGCCTGCCTTACCCAGGAATATTGGCAACCTTTGGGTGAGTCAATGGTCTATCAGAGGCCTTACCAGTGTGGAGCCAATCTACCATTTTAGAGATAGAGCTTCCAGGAGACAGGGTCTTTCCAGAGGATGAGGTAGTCATCAGTCACTCCAGCATTCAAGGGCCTGTTCCATCCCAGGAGGAGATGGCTTTTTGTAAAGCACATCAAGTAGACTCCTGGGCTATTAGGGCTTCCACAGCACCATCTTTCTTACTCAAGCCTCATTGTGTTGGCTTAAGCAACTGCAGGGAAGGTTCCCAGCTGAGGACATTCGAGTTCATCAGGATCTCAACAAGATCATTGCTGCTGCCGAATTTACTGCGGACGCAATGCTGACTATCGCCAAGTTTTCTTCACAGGCTATTGCCTCATCAGTGATGGCTCGTCAGATGCTTTGGCTCCATCATTGGGAGGTGGACATCAAAAACAAATGAAAACTGGCTTCAGACCCCTTTAAAGGAGAGAACCTATTTGGGGAGTCTCTGGAACCTTTCTTAGTAGAGACCAGAGACAAGTGTAAGATACTCCCTTCCCAGGGGAGGTGAGCTGACTATTTTCGGAGGCTCTCCTTTAGGCTAGGGCAAGATTTCCCCATCAGTAAAGGCCCTTTTTTACTAGGCCCTCCTCACAAGCTGATAGACCTTCCTTTGGAGCCAGAGGCCATCAGCAACCACAGGGCAAATGGTCCATTCGTGGCACTGGCAGGCCCTTCAGACACCCCAAGTGACATCAGAGTTCATCCTCCCAGAGGGGGCCGTCTGGATCTCTGTACAGCAGTGGGAGGAGACCACAACAGACGCATGGATCAGGGAAACAATAGGATTGTGGCTTTCCCTAGAGTTTCTCTCCTCACCTCCAAGGTCTTTTATCTGTTGCCCTGTTTCCAGAGACCCTGCAAAGAGGAGCTTCATGGAACTGGCAATCCAACATTTGTTGGATATCCAGGCCATCCAGCTGGTTCCATTGGACCAGAGTGGGTCAGGGGTTTTATTCGATTTTGTTTGTCATCCCAAAGGCCTTGTGAGGGTGGTGAGCAATCCTCAATCTCAAGGGACTCAACAGGTCTCTGATCTACAGAAGATTCAAGATGTACTCTCTCCATTCAATTCTGGAGGAAATTCAGGAGGGAGTCTTCTTGATTTCTATGGACCTGCCGGAGGCATACCTCCATGTGCCTGTTCATCCAAACCACCATCAGTTCCTGAGGTTTTGTTATGCCAGTCACCACTTCCAATACAGAGCACTTCTGTTCGGCCTGTCATCAGCCCCATAGACCAAGGTCCTGGCGGCTGTGGCAGCATACCTCAGAACTTCACCCGTCCAAATATAGTGCTACTTAGACATCCTGATTGAGTCATCCTTGCACCTTCAAGCGGAGGAGGATCTGCTTATGACAATCCAGGTCCTTCGGGAACACAGATTCTCAATAAACATTGACAAATGCCATCTAGTCCCCTCAACTCGACTCTTACATTTGGGGGCGATTATAGACACTCTAACTGGATAGCTCTTCCTCTCCCAGGAGTGCCAGGACAGCATCACAGACCAGATTCTGTCCTCCAGAGGGGCTCCTCTCATCTTGCTGTCTCAGCTCCTCGGCAAAATGATCTCCTGTATCAGCATTGTCCCCTGGGCTTGGTTCCATGCCCGGTCCCTGTAGTGGTTCCTACTCCCCTATCAGAGGGCGATCCAGGGCAATTCAGCGACAAGGGTTCAGGTGCTACTGGGGGTACTTCTATCATTCTGCTGGTGGCAGTCTCAGGCCATCAGCTGGGGTTGTTTCTACAAGGAACCACAAAGGCCATCACAACCGATACCAGTGTCTTTGGCTGGGGGGCTCACCTTTGACCCCAGGTAACCAAGGGGCAGTGGTCGCAAGAGGAGCTACACCACAATATAAACTGGCTTGAACTCAGGATGGCCCATTTGGCACTCAGGAGTTTCCAGCAGGAGATATCGGGACAGCATATCCTCCTCCTCACAGACAATTTGTCCATCAAGGCCCACATAAATCGGCGCGGGGGCACTCACAAGTCTCTTATATGGAAAGTGACTCAACTGTGCATTTGGACAGAGAAACACCTTCTATCGATACAGGCAGAACACATCTTGGGAGTCTCGAACGTGGAGGCAGACTGGCTAAGCAGGGCCACAGTTGACCAGTAGGAGTAGTGCCTGCATCCCAGTTTATTCTAGGAGCTTTCGAAGTGATTCGGCTGTCTGATTCTTGACCTCTTTGCCTCTCTGTCGAACGCCGAACTCCCAAGATTTTTTGCAAGATTTCCAGCAACAGGGGCAGAAGGGGTCAACAATCTAAGCTGCCCGTGACCCCAGGGCCTGTTGTATGCCTTTGCCCCTCTTCCCCTGGTCCCAGGGACAATCAGGAAGGTGCTGTCAGAGAGGGTGGTGAACTTGCTGTTAGCTCCATACTGGCCCAGACTACTGTGGTTTGCTGATCTGGTCAGCCACTCGATTTCCAGGCCTTGGAGGATTCCCCCAGACAGAGTCTCCCTCAGCCAGCGTCCCATCAACCATCTGGAGCCTGAGTGGCTCCAGTTGACCATCTGGCACTTGAGCAGGGGGTTCTGAGATGGGAGAAGTTCTCCAAGAAGGTTATCCAGGCGACCAGGCGGCCTTCCACTACCAGAATTTATGATGCAATGTGGAAGATTTTCTGCAGTTGGTGTTCAAGATGTCACTTTGACCCCACCTTGGTGTCGGTGGCAGACATTTTGGAATTTCTGCAAGAGGGTTTAGGGTCTCTCCCCTATACTTTACGATGACAAGGTGGCAACCTTGGCTTTGGTGGTTTCATTTGAGGACCTTGAGCTCTGGCGAAAGAATGTTGTTGTGGCTATCCTCCCTTTTCACTACTCTCCCGTTCCCACTGCTTGCCCCTCTCCCACTGTGGCAGCCCTAAATATGAAACAAGATGGATCCGGGGCTGACACTGCAGAAATGGACAGACTTACATTGAAGATTAAACAGAAAGAAGATACAGAATACTACCAAATATGGAATTTATTTTATCAATGGCTGGAAAAAAGGGATAAAGATTAGGAATATAATTTGTATTGTTAAGCAACTAAAATAACCCAGATGACACGATGTTTATTAAGCACTATCTAAATGTAATAGTAGAAAATTAATAAAACTTTTTAAAAAATATGATTGTATGCATAGCAGATATCCACACACCAACCTTTTATATACCAAGTATATTATAGGTTTCTGGTGCTTGAGGTGCTCACTTTACATGGGATGTGGCACCACTAATGGGGCCTGCTGGACATGCATGCAAAACTGTCTTGGTCTCTTGCCTGAAAATGAAGGATACAGAGGAGCTACTTTGCAACTCCATTGAATGTTGAAAGAAATAATTCAGCAAAATTATTTTGAATGATTAAGAATCTAGTGTCACCTGTCCCAGACAATCCCTTATTGAATCTTTTTGAAGCCTGCTGTGATAGAATTGCAAGTAATTTGAAAGATATATTCATGCTAAATTTTCACTGCTTTGATACAGTATCTTGTGAGGTGTCCAGTTATAAAATCTCAGAATATAAAGATTGCAGTGTTGGATGTAATCTGGTCTATCTCAATGTCCACTGGAGGAATCCACAACCACAGCATCCCAGATAAATTGGCATCCAAATTCTGTTTAAGCAGAATTCTGGAAAGTTGATCACCATTTGAGCCAATCTTTTCTATTGGTGAACAGCTCTTGTCACTGATAATTTTTTTCTGATATCCAACTGAAATTTATATCCTTGTAATTCATTTCTTGTGGCTGTCATCTAGAACAACTCTATACAACCCATCCATCTTATACATGATAATCCTTCAGATACATGAGGACAGCTTTCATGTATCTCCACAATATTCTGTTCTTTACTATTGATAACCAATATGATAATTAATAATTCAACTGTTTTTCATACTTTTCCTCCCCTTGCTAATCATGTACCATGGTCAACTAAACCTGTTACTATGTAAGACCAGATCAATAGATCAAGAATTTATTCTAAGGACTCACAAACTGATTGCTTATTAATATGTGCCAGAATTTTATCCAATATTAATAATAAGCTGACAAAACTGTTTGCTTGCTTGCTTGTTAAGTTTATATGCTGCCTATACTCCCCCCCCTCACAACTTTTGGAGTAAAAATATTTATTCTTTTCCAGTCCTTTAGCACTGAATTTGTCCTTCATTATTTCTCCAAAATGGCATCCACGAACTTCTTCAGAATTTTTGGAGTAATTGATTTGGTTCTACGAAAGTTGTACAAGGGACACTATCTGACCCACTTATATGGGACTCTTAAATTATTTAGGTTTAAAAATGTGTGGATAGGAAACTTATAGGTTTTCAGCTTATGTCATATTTCTTTAAACCTTTCCAATCTACATTGATTTGATAAAACCAAGGAGTGATGATTGGATGGATCCAGGGTATAGAGGATACTTCTCCCATGAGCTGCTCAGAGCATCCAGTAATGGGAGGTGCTTCAGTCTCTGCTTGTTTAGGCTGGGCTTAATTTGTGGAACGCTCCTCCTCCTCCACGGGACTCCTCCCTAGCGTTCCTTAGTTTTGGCTCAGCTTCGTGAGAGATAGGCAGTGCTTTTCGTTAATCCTTGGCCGAAACAGGAGAATTCTCGTTAAGCTTTGCAGACAGTCAATTCCTCTTCTTCCAACAATTGTTCTGGTCGTAGGGGATCACATTATCAGGAAGTGCTTCTTGCGCTCCTAAATGCAGGGAGGCTTCAATTTCGTCCCGTCCCCCCCACTGCTAGCCCTGCCCTTGCCATTGCAATCACTGCCCCGTTTTAACATTCAAACAGCATGGCTTTCTCTCTCTCTCTCTCTCCCGAGTTGTATCGAATTTTTTTCCCCCAAGAATGCCATTTAGGGGTGGAGGTGTAATCACCTGGTTATTTTCACCCCTCCCAGAGGGTTTAGCTCTAAGGGAAAGCTGTTGTAGCTTATCTCTTTTCATCGCGGGAGATTGCTGCTGGCACGCGCGCCACAAATAATGGCCGGTCGCCATTTTTGCTGTAAGTTGTGGCCGCGTTGAGTGCTAATTCAATAGACTGTGTGAGGTAATTTTTATTCCAGATTAAACAGGTTTTTTACACAAAATACCTTGAGGAATCATTACAACCTCGTTTCTAACTTATTTGAGGCCTTTGCTAATTCGTGTTGTTGGCTCAACCCTCACAGTTCTCCCTATCCAGCGGCACAACAGTGAGCACCTAGGCCAGCGTCCGCCTGTGCAAGGAAGCTGTTGAAGGACTGTGAGTGATAATTTACCCTGCTAGGTGTTCTCAATTTGGCTGATTGGGACATCCAGTTTGATATATATTTGTATACCCATATGCTCTGATAATAATATTAAGATAATCATAATAATCATACCAATATAATAATATTAATAATATCATAACAATAATAAATTATTGTTGAGATACGAATCAATTTTGAAACATATCCATATTTTTATACGTGCATACATACATACATACATATATATGTTGTGACTCGGAGGTTTGAGCCTGCTCTGTTAGAAGACACAGACTTGAGCAATGAGGAAGAGGAGGATTTGGCCTTGAGGTTTGAGCCTCTTTGCTGGAGGATTTGGAATTGCCTTCCTCCCCAGGACCTTCCTCCCTGGGTGTGCCTCAGGTGTCGGCAGATAATCAGGAGAGTGTAGCGGAGCCTCTGGCTGAGGATCAAACTGAGGAATGTTGGTTTGATGTGAGGCAAAGACGCAGGCATAGACGTGAGATGCAATGCAGAAGGAAAGGACAAATCAGGGACTGAGATGAGAGACTGACATGCCCCTCAGGGAATAAAAGTGTTAGCTCTGGATTCTCATTTGGGACAATTTGTTAATTTGGGATAGAAGCTTCGACAAATTCTGTGTGTGGCGTTTGCCTATGATTTATGTTCTTGCTTTATTATTGGACTTGGCAGGCAGCTTGTGGGAGACTGCCAAGGACTTCTCTAGCCAAAGGAATTTAACCCTGTCGTTACTGGTCTTGTCTGCTTGTTTATATTCCTTTGGAAACTTGGACTCTCACCTCGTGGGTACAGGTGAGACATAACATATATATGTATATGGGGGATTTGATTTCAGGGCACCCTGTCCATTCTTGGCCAGGTCCGTGAGCATGCCAACCACAAAAAAAAGGGACCTCTAAAGCATCAGAAAAGGCGCCACAAGGCACTGGAAAAACAAATAGATAAGTGCACACGGGAGGCACACAGGACCTCTCAAGCTTCCTCACCCCACAGTCCAGAGCCATCCTCCTCTTTCCTCCCTCCCCACCCCAGATCTCTCCCTCTCATCCAGGCGCAGCGTGGCTCCCCAGAGTCAACAGGCCCAGTCAACTCAATCACCAACCATGCGAGGATACCCGAAGTGACTTCACACCAACAGCTGCCGGTCTTCGACAGGAACAATCTCTTCCAGACAATGTGCCAGAGCGAATGAAGACCTGGATGGAGATGGCTATCTGTCAGGGAATTGCAGCAGGCCTGCAACATGAGGTTCTGACCAGGGATCATCCTTCACCCGCTGAGTATGATTCGCAATCAGTTTGATCATTGGCCAGTTTGGAGCAACACTATACCCAGGTACAGTTTCAAAGGGGTATGCTCCTACAGGGGCCGCAGGAGGAGGAGCAGGAGGAGGAGGCAGAAGAGGTGGAACACATTGAGCAGATGGACCAGAGTGAATCAGAATCAATACATGATACTGACCCGGCCATGTCAGAAGCAGACCCCTTAGAAAGGGGGGTGTCTGAGGATGAGGGCCTTGTTCCTGATCAATCTGTATTTATTCCAGCCACAACTTTTCAAATCTCCATTGTTCAAGGCCAAAAACACTGCATGCCTGGACAAGCCGGCCCCTTCTACCATTCCAACTCTGTCAGACGAGGGACCAGAGGATCTCATCTTCAACCAACCTGTAGTCGAGGCAGACGTGATTCTAGTCCCTCACATGTTTGCAGACCTGGTACAGAATCAGTAGGCTTCTGCAACAGTATACCTGGCCCCCATGGGTTACGACAGGAAATTCTTTAATTTGGCCCCAGATTTCTTAAAATTGTTGAATACTCCTGAGGTAGACGAACCCATTGTGGGATTAGCGTCCTCATCCTCCATTCCCAGTGAGGTGCTGGAGGCATTAAAGCCAGAGGACAAACGGGCTGAGCTAGCCCTACACAGGGCCCATCAGTCTGATGTGTGGGCCCACAGAGTGGCCACGGCCGCTTCCTTCTTTACCCATTCTTCCCTTAGATGGCTCCAGCTATTATGGGAGCATGTCCCCAATTCCAACATTAGAGCACACCAAGATATTGCAAAGTTTATAGCAGCCGGTGAATTCTCAGCTGACTCAACCTTTCATGCAGTTAAATTTTCAGCCAGAGCCATTACTTTACATGTCACAGCGAGACGCTTGCTATGGTTAAAGAATTGTCAAGCGGATATTAAGCATAAATGCACGCTCGCTTCATCTCCTCTTGCGGGAGACAGACTGTTTGGCCCTTCCCTCGGTCTGCTTCTTATCGAGACTTGAAACAAAAAGAAAATTTTATCTTCCCTCTTTTGGAAGTCAGACCCTAGAAACCCTCAGTCCTTTCGGAGGGGATTCTTTCGGCTCTTTTATCAGGGACCATTCTCAACCAGATACCAGAGACCCCCACCTTTCCAACCAGGGCAACAGCCAGAGAGGTCAGACTTTGGGGATAGGAACAGAAGGGGTGGCCAACCCAAGAGATCCTTCCAAGGAGTGGGAAATAGATCTTTCCAGTGTCCAAGATAACCCCATCGACCTGGCTCCCATTGGCGTCCACCTTAAATTATTCACGGACCAACAGGACTCCTCAACATCTGATTCCTGGGTCAGAGACACAATCAGATTCGGCCTCGTGCTGGAGTTTCAATCCGCTCCCCCAGACTTCTTTATGTTGTGCCCTCTTTCCAGAGATCCGGTTAAACGAAATCTTATGGAAACAGCTATTCAGCACCTACTGGACATACGAGCTATCCAACCAGTAGCTACCGACCAATGAGGGTGAGGTTTCTATTCACATCTTTTCATTGGTCCCAGAAGTTCGGGGGGTGGAGAGGAATCTTGAATTTGAAATGCTTTAATCAATTTTTAGTATATCGCAAATTTAAAATGCACATTCTGCAATCTATCTGACTTGGTATCAGAAAAGGGGATGTCCTTACATCCATAGATCTGACGGAGGCGTACTTACATATTCCCATTCGGCCTTCTCACTATAAATTTTTACGATTCTGTTATAACAATATCCATTTTGAATATATGGCTCTTCATTTCGGACTAGCCTCTGCCCCCAGGACCTTCACAAAGGTTCTCGCAGCCCTCGCTGCTCATCTCTGGGGTGTCCCCATACGACTGCAGTGTTACCTCGATGATATCTTAATTTTGTCATCTTCTGTTCATCAATCAGTCATAGATACTCAGACCACATTACACTCCCTACAACTACACGGGTTCTCAATCAATTGGGAAAAGAGTCATTTAACACCTTCGACTCAATTAATCCATCTGGGGGCAGTCATAGATGCAGTGGAAGGCAAAGTTTTCTTATCACCAGATAGACAAAACAGCATTAATCAATTAGTTAAGGAGATCAGGGTTCATAGGAGGGTGTCCCTAGCTGATTTATCAAAATTGTTAGGCAAGATGATCTCATGTATATCTATTATTCCTTGGGCCCAGCTCCACACTAGATCCCTCCAGTGGTTCCTGCTCCCGTACCAGCAATCCGGCCGAAGCAACCCCAAATACAAGGTCAAAGTTCCATCACAGATCCTCATATCTCTCCTCTGGTGGACCAGACCAGCCATAAACAAAGGTTGCCTATTCAAAGAGCCCCACAGACTTACCATCACCACCAATGCCAGCCTGATTGGATAGGGAGCTCACTTTCAATCGCTTACAGCCCAAGGCCACTGGTCCTCCATAGAACAATTGTGCAGCATAAACTGGCTGGAGCTTCGAGCGGTACACCTGGCTCTCCGCAGCTTTCTTCCACAGGTACGCAACAACACATATTAATATTGACCGACAACGTAACCACGATAGCTTATATAAACAAATGGGGGAACTCAGTCGAAACACCTCAGGTGAGAAGCGGAGCGTTTGTGTCGTTGGGCAGAGAGCAACCTGATTTCCATCAGAGCAGAACACATTTCAGGACTGTTGAATACACAGGCAGATTGGCTAAGCAGGGCCACGATAGATCCATTGGAGTGGCGCCTCCATCCAACCCTCTTTCAAGAGTCGGTCAGGACATTTGGGCAGCCAGTGGTAGACCTGTTCGCTTCCCCCCTCAACGCTCAGCTCCCAAGATTTCTTTCCAGATACCCCTCGCAAGGAGTGGAGAATTTCAATGTGTTCCATTTCCGTTGGCCCCTGGGGCTTCTGTACGCATTCCCGCCATTTCCACTGATCCCCAAGGTCATCCAGAAACTGCTCGATGAGAGGGCAGAGCTGCTTCTGGTAGCTCCCTACTGGCCCAGACGGTCGTGGTTTGCAGACCTCCGCAGTCTATCACCACCATGGAGAATTCTGCCAGACAGGGTCTTGTTAACCCAAGGACCCCTTCAACATCCAGAGCCTCAATGGTTGCACCTGACCGTCTGGAGGTTGAGCAGAGTTGTCTGAAGAGCGAAAAGTTTTCCAACAGAGTTATCGCCACCATCCAAGCTGCCAGAAGCCCCTCAACAACTCGCATCTACAATGCCACATGGTCCAGTGTACAAATGGTGTACCAAGTCCGAAATTGATTCCATTTCTCCATCTGTGGCTCAAATCCTAGAGTTCTTACAAGAGGGGCTTGACAGGGGATTATCACCTAATACGTTGAAAAGACAAGTGGCGGCCTTGGCATCAGTCATCACTTATGAAGGTCTCCTATCTCTTTCCCATCATCCATGCATACAGTGTTTCCTTCGAGGAGCCACAAACTTACACCCGCCAACAGTTCACTGTTATCCCACTTGGGACCTTAACAAGGTCCTTCTTGCACTCACTAAGTGCCCTTTCGAGCCTTTGCAATCGTCAAGTCTCCAATTTCTGACGTATAGTTTTTCTTGTAGCAATCACTTCCGCTCGTCGTATTTCAGAACTGGCAACCTTGTCGATCAGACAAGATCTTTGCGTCTTCCATTCCGACAGGGTCATCCTTCGTCCTGATCCTACGTTCATACCCAAAGTTAATTCAGCCTTTCACAGGGCACAAGAACTGATACTTCCTAATTTTTGTCCCAGGCCATCCCAAGGGCTGGAACGACAATGGCATCGGCTGGATGTGAGGCGAGCATTGCGAATATATATTCACTGCACAGCCTCTTTCAGAAAAACGGAAGCTTTATTTGTGTCTTTTCAGCCCAACACTCAGGGATGCAAGGTCTCATCCTCCACAATAGGCCGTTGGCTACGGGCCACAATAGTGAAAACGTATCAGACTCAATCACTACAGGTGCCCAGGGGCATAACAGCTCATTCAACAAGGAGCGCCGCAACATTGGCAGCATGGGCCACGCAGGCACTAATCACTGACATCTGTCGTGCTGCAACCTGTCCATCACCTTTCATTAGGCATTATAAAATAGATGTGTTTGCATCAGTTGAGGCCTCCTTTGGCAGAAGGGTTCTGCAACGGGTCCACAGGGACCAGGAGGGGATCCCAAGCCAGACGGAGTCCCTCCCGTAGGACAGGACAAGCTTTGGTATGTCCCACTACTGGATGCTCTGAGCAGCTTGTGGGAAAAAGGGTACTTAACCTGACACGCCCGTTTTCCTTGAGCTGCGAAGAGCATCCAGTCCCACCTTCTTCCATCTGGTGGGATCCTATTTCAGCCAATGAATTTTTAGCGTATTAAGGACGAGGGTGTTTGTCTTTCTCATCTTTGCTAAAACTGGGGAATGCTAGGGAGGAGTCCTGTGCAAGAGGAGGAGGAGCGTTCCGCAAATTAAGCCCAACCTAAACAAGCAGAGACTGAAGCATCTCCCACTCTTGGATGCTCTTCGCAGCTCAAAGAGAACGGGCGTTTCAGGTAAGTACCAATGCCCCATCTCTCCATGAAGCGTCACTGAGTTTAGAGAAACTGTAGAGTCTACTCCTGAAGGCACTTTCTGGATTGAAAGGTTTATTATAACTTTCCCCCAATAATGAACATATTTTGATGAAGGACTGGGAAGTAAAGAGAGAAATGTCCTTGCAGTATTATTGGAGAAATAGAATATTTTCATCTGTTTTAGTTTTAGTTTAGCTCTAATTTTAGGACTTACTTTGGTCATTTGGATGTGTGTAGAAACATTCAGAGGAAATACACCTTTGTTTATTTCCCAGTGGCTTTTTATACTCTGTGACTTGGTATCCTTCTGAATTATCTCCATGACAGAATTGGAGATAGGACTTTATAGTAGTTCAAGTGTCTACCTACAAGGAATTAGCTTCAAGAATAATTGGGTGACTCTGCCATGACATGCTGGCTGTTATTTCTGGGGTTCCCCAAGGCATTTTGTTTCAAATATTCTTGTCTATATGAAACCACTAATGATGATCTTCAGCAATTTCCAGTCAAAAGGACATCAGTTTGTGCATGACACCCAATTGTTTACTTCTTCATAATGTCTGAATTGAGAGGTGTGATGTATGTCCCAAATAGATGCCTATATGCAGTTATGAGTTAGATGAGGGCTAATACATTGAGCTGTAGCTGTGGGAATTACATTGAAAGTTAGAATTTTCATAGCAGGAATGCTGAAAACATACATAACTCTAAGGATTGAAGCTGATAAAATGAGAACCTCTGCTTCCTGGCTGGAGGTAGTTTTTACATAAACATCTACCCAAGGTCACCAAGGAATCTGCCAAGTCTCTGTTAATTAGAAGGATACATAGAGTAAGCCTAGAGTTTAAACTTTTGAGTTTTTTTAACTGCCCATTCATACTCATCATGGCTGGCTTTTATGCTGTGGACCAATCACACAGTGTAGTGCTCTTCTACAACTTATTGTTGGCAATCAGCAGCTACTACAATGCTGATCTCTTAATACTTTTTTTGACTATTTTTGAGAATCAACTGGCTACAGACGCACACTCTGTTTAATCTTTGAGACTTTTGATTCCCCAGTATGCAAATCTTAATGTCCACCACCACCACTACCATACTCCACAACAAGTACTCTCCTACCATTTCTGCCAAATAAATGGATGATGCTATTGAAATGTACAAGAGGGAGCCATAAATGCTCCACCCCCAGTTGGTTCTACAGTTACATAATCAAATATAACGCTTATCGTGAGTGCTTATGCCCAAAATCTCACAAAACATCACTATCAATTGTCAATGCAAGAGAAATATGTTAACAAGAACTTTCTCTTTTTTGTCAAGGAGGAGGCATTGTTCACTCCCAGACAAATAGCTCCCAGCTAATCGGGTGGCAGGCAGAAGCAATAGTGCTGCAGGGGCAGCATGCGATTGGTGATGGGCAATTGAGGGGCTGGCGGGGCGTGAATGTGCGATGCATTTTTTTTTAAAAAAAGTACTGCGGCTGCTGTGCAAGTTTTAGGCCCTCGCAGGTCAGTCCCCAGGACCTGTATGGGAGTGGTGACAGAAATAGCAGCTACCAGGGCCACTGAGGGAACAGACAGGCGAGAGTGAAGGGGGGAGGGGCGCTTCAAGGGACTTCACAAAGACAGCTTGGTTTGCAACTCAGTCAGCTCCCATGAAAGGGGAGGAGGAACAAGGCTGGCACGGCTTCTAGCATTGTTTTTTTTTGGGGGGGGGCACAGCAGGCAAAGAGCAAGGCCAACAGGGCTTCTCCGATTGCAGGGGGCATGGGAGGATGCAGGCTAATGGCAAGGCTGGTGTGGCTCCTAGTGTTGCAGGGCAGTTGGGCGGGTGCAAGCAGGCTTTTTACTTTACCCTTCCTGTTACTTCCTTATTGCAAAGGCATGCCAATTTCTTATTAAAGTACAGCAGCATTAACTGAATAAATGCTGGGTTTACACTGGTTGAAGTAATTACAATGGTGATTAAAAGTTTGTATTTCTTTTGAATTTTCAATATTTTTTCATAAATATGACCTAAAACTTGATCTGTTCTCCACAAAAATCCTAAAGCTAGATAAATATATCCAGATTAAACATATAAGTCATAAAGATTATTATACCTGTTGATTTATTGATTGAGAAAAATCATCCAAAGCTACATATTTGTGTTTGGCCAAAGAATAGATCACATTTTAGGGCATATTTATGCACAGATATTGAAAATTAAAACAGGTTCACAAATCTTTAAGCACCACTGTGTATAGTGTAGGGATGAACAGTCTTCCTCATTATTGATACCATTGCTATGATTCCCATCCAAGAACATTCTGTTTCTTCTGCCATGAGTTGGTTTTTCTTAATTCTGCCCATTCAAGTAGTTCCTACTCAAAATAAGAGATGATTTTTCTCCCTCTTTCTACCATTCCCAGTTCAGGTTCCCCTTTTATGTCATCTCCATCCCCTACAAATTTTCCTCTCTGCATCATTTTTTTCCTGTTCTTACTGATCCATCTCCCTTAGTCTTTAGTACTTCTGTATAGATAGAATTGCCTCTCTTTCTATCCCTTTCCAGTCCACTTCCTCCTCTTATGAACATTTCTGTCTGTATAAGGGAAAGAACTGTTGCTGTTTGTTCTTGCCTGTATCATTGCGGTCTCCTTCTCACTTCACCTCTCTTCCGTCCCCATGCATTGCATCCATCTTAATACATCGCAATATTTCTCTCTCTAAAAAAAAACCTTATGTACAGATTGTAACATTTACGTAAAGGGATTTTCTGATTTTTATGTATTCACAATAAAGATTATAAAATTATTCACTTTACATGGAACTATTTTTCTTATCAATGAATTACTTAGAATGTATGTACCAGTTACTTTCAAATGTGTATACTTTATAGTGTCAAATGTTATTAAAACCAGTTTTCTTGCCTAAAGCATTCTGAAGAAAATTGATTAATAATGCTTTGCTTTCTAGGTGCTCTGGCATCTTGATATTTTTCGACGCAGTTTTCGACAACTTACAACACACAAATGCATGGGAGATTCCTGTATATTTTGTGCCCTCAAAGTAAGTGATAGAATGAATTCAAGGGGAGTCAACAAATATATATCTATGTAACTATTAGAAGTATCTATATCTATAAAAAAAGAGTATTAATTTCATTTCAAAAATACATTTATATTGATTTATAATTTCATGATTATATGTATATTGTAGATTGTGCAGCAATTTCACTAGATTTGATATCCATTCCTCCAACATGTTCCTCCAAGCATGTCAAGGGATTTTACAAGGCTGGCGTTCACTGGTGTTTTCCCCTTCCCAAACATTAGCAAAAGCCAGCCTCCTGAGCCTTTTGGGAGGGAAAACCACCAAGCGAACACCAGCCTTCTGAAAGGCTCAAAAGGCTGCCTTTCACTAGCATTTTCCCCAGATTTGAGATACGTTCCTCCAACACACCATTGTTTTTTCTGGGGAAGCTGGCAGAGAATATTGCAAATGTTGATCACATTATTGTGGGGCAGGGGTCACAGATTGTAATTGCAAAAAAGTTGCCAGGTACCTGAAATTCAACCACATGAGACCATTTACAACAGCCAAAGCATAGCACCTGCTGAAAGACTGTCATAAATATGAATGCTCATAAAATAACCAGTTAGAAGTCAGGGGAAGGAACCAAACAAATCTTATCTAGAACATTCTTTGTTAGAAAAGACTGGAGTGTTTCAAGTTTTTTTATTTAGAAAATGATAGATCATGGCAGAGGTAAATAAAATTATGCTTGGGGAGAAAGTATTTCAACAAAACTAAAATGGGAGAGTATTAAGATAGGCTGACTTTTACATGTTAGAAATAGTGTTAGTACTGGTCAACTTTGCTTATTTGGAAAAGAGAGGGAATAAGGTTATTTGTGACTGTATATAATCTTCAATGACTGTATATAATCTTCAGAATTAGAAAAAAAATTAAACATTTATTTAATTTGTTGGGAAACATGGATGGGTGAATAATGTAGTATCCAGATTCTTTTTACAGATACAAGTAGTCCTCAAGTTGCAACTGTAATGGAGCCTGCCCATTGCAATCTTAAGTTGTAACAGGCATAAAGCAAATCTGTCATATGACTGAATTTACAATCTTTCTTGCAGTTATCATTTAAATGAACACTTTGGTCATAAGCAGCTGCTGCAATCATTAAGAGAATGCAATGGTCGTTAACCAATTGTTGCTATGTGGCTGATTTTGCTAAAATAAACTGGAAATAATTGTCAATTTTCAGCAAAACCATTGTAAAATGTTTTTGTATGTTAATGGGATGATGCAAAAGGCCATGAATTCAACTGGTTATCTAGCACCAAAAAGACAATCCTGTGACCCTGGGGCGACTTTCAGAACTTTGAATCTGGGTCAAGTAACATGCATCAGAATTCCAGTCATAAGTTGAGGAATACCTATACATGGCTGACCAATCTTTTCTTGAAAATTTCTGGTAATATTCACTTGTTCATGAGACAGGCTGTTCCACTGTTTTAACAGCTTTCACAATCAGGATGTTCCCCCTTGTTTCAGGATTGGACCTTCTCTCATTAGTTCTTCTCTCCTAGTCAGCCATTTGTCCAGATTGATATAAGGATTCCTGCATTGGGCAAGAAGTTGGGCTACATGACTGGAAGGTCCTTCCCAACCCTCAGATTCCAAGTGTAATTTATGAGGAAATTAAAAAATGGAGGAAATGAAGCTTTGCTTTTATCCATCAATGCTCTTTTGTTTAACTTTTAGAGTTTTCTGAGAGTTGCGAACTTCTACAGAAAGCTTGTTTTGAATGAAAATATTTCCTTTTAAGTAGTTTATAGAAGTTGATGTTTGAAGGCAGTTTTTAATTTAAGATAATTATTATGTTATATTTTTGTAACTTGTTTCTGAATTATAAAAAAAAGCTGAGAACCCACAAGTGAAAAAATATTTTCTGCGTCAGTTTCCCAGTCCCCTTGTTGTTAATCAGTACTGCATTTCCCCTCAAATAAGACCTGGTCTAATTGTTTTTGCCTCCAAAAGAGGCACTAGGTCTTATTTTGGGGGGGATATCATGTGTCTTGCCTCATGGCGGTGGCATCAACAGCCCCATGCAGTAGGAGCTTGTGTGGCCACTGCTGGTCCACTTTTTCTGTGGCCACTTGCTGCCACTTGCATGTGGTGCCCTCCCCAGTCTCTGTTTTGCCATCAGAGGCCTTCAGGAAAGGCATCTGCAGCCAAGAAACAAGCTCTGGATTGATGTGCATGGTGTCCCCCTGGCCTCCATTTCACCATTAGAGGCCCTTTCTGAAATGTCATCCATTGACATCCAGAGCCCATTTCTTGGCTGCAGAAGCCTTTCCTGGAGGCGAAACAGAGGCCTGGGGCAATGTGTGCAAGCAGAGGAAAAAATGAGCCCGCAAGGCAGGTGTTAGAGCGTGGGAGGCCTGGATGCAACTCTTTAGGTAAGCGGGTGCGGGGCATTTGAGGCAGCTACACCTCTGCATCCCCTCCCTACTTTGAGGTTTGAGCCTCACCCCCCACCTCATGCAACCAGGTGCAACAAAGTGGTGGGGTTTAACTAGGGGTTATTTGGGGGCGCAGGGCTGATATTGGGTTCATGCGTAAAAAATCAAGCTTGGGTTTATTTTTGGAATAAGTCTTGTTTTGGGGGAAACAGTATATAAAGTTGCAGTTCTTATATGTGCAAGGGTTAATTTATATTTTGAATATCTTATTCCCAATAGTAATCTTACATTCTGCAATGGTTTATATTATTCTGCAATCTTACTTATATTATTTACTTTCATGCATGTACCCATATTAGTTTCAGTCCACAAATTGCCATAACCATAACCTGTTAGTTATACAGATAAAATATGCTTGCATTACACACTGTCATCTGAGTTATAACTTTGCCAATAAATACAAATATAAATTATTCGTCCTTTAGTTGAGTCAATGCTCTTAATGACGTTAGGAATTCATAATAATTTGTATCTGTTCCCATAATGACATTTGTTGAGCATAATCCTTGCATTTTTTTACCAAATGCAAGAATAATGAAGAATTGATGAATAATTTTTATTAGGAGCTTGTTTATTTTTGCTCAGGGAATGGGTAGGGGAAAACTTTCCAGTGAACAAAACAAGTCACAAAGAATTGGTTTGCTTTTAGGGACTGTGGTGCCAGGATGTAAGACAAGGGGATGTTTTGTTGTAGCTAGAGAAGAATGAAGCTTTCATTTGTAGACTCTAATAGTGCCTCTGTCTCACAGTATTCAACCACAACAATACAAGAGTACACAATAGATACAAACTCAAGGTAAACCGCACCAAACACGACTTCAGCAACAGAGTGGTCAATGTCTAGAACACACTACCTGACTCTTCTCCAAACCCCAAAAACTTTAACCTTAGACTGTCTACTGTTGATCTCACCCCTTTCCTAAGAGGTCTGTAAGGGACGTGCATAAGTGCACCAATGTGCCTACCGTCCCTGTACTAATGTTCCTTGTTATTTGTATCCATTTCATTTATTCATAATCATATTTATACTTATATCTGTTATCTAATACTTGCATGACAAAATAAATAAAATAAAAAAAATATTTTCATATGATAAAAGCTGGAAGAATTAATTTTCAGGATTGAAAGTGCTTTCTGAGATGAAAGATGAGATTTCATCTTAGTGTTTGGACTAACAAAGGACAAAAAATACTATTTCGGTTTTGGCAAAAACAAATCAAATGTGCAATCTAAATTATGTATTTATATATACATCTGTTATATTGCCAAGTTTCATAGCTATTTTACAATATAAGAACTAGAAGAGATATACTTCGTAATTTCTTCCCTCCTACACTCCATTTCTAATTCACATATTACAGCGATCATTAAAAATACTAGCCGCTTCAATCATTAAAAATGCTGGCTGCATTCAAACTTGAATTGTATTTTGCACTCATGGAATATAATTGTATGAATTACTACTTAGTAATTCGGGTTAGTGAATTAATAAATAGGTTTCCCTTTGGCCAAAAGCTTTATAAATTCTTCAATTTTTTTCTGTTACTTAAATCCTATTAATTATTATTTATCAATGTTGCTATCAGCTATCTGTATTGATAAAATAAGTTTATTTTTTGAGAAAAGCTGAATAAAAATACTACTGACATATAATTAGGATAGTATTGTCTTGAGTCTATAGTTAAGATTTACAAAATAATATAAAGTACAGTATGGTGGATAGGACAGCAATGTCTACAGACAGATTAATTTAGGTACTCATGAAAGCATCAGTCAGTCCATTTCATTAAAATCTACACCAGGTATCTAACAATCTGAAAACATGATGCTACATTCCTATGAAATAAATTAGGCAATTGCTCCTGGCTGACAAACTCAGTTATTCATCCGGACAAATATGGAATATATAAATTATAAAGACCTGTACAAATGCCTATACAGAATGCCTGAAGCTTCAAGTCAAGGCTGAATTAATAATATTGAAAATTAGCGCATTAGCTAGCTTTCAAAAAAGCACAGAATGTTGAAAATACGTTATTTGGATTTAAGCAAGAATGGAAACAGAAGCTCAACCACAAGCAGGTATAGTAGTACAACCATTAAATAATCAGGCTATGAACCAAGAATTTTGCACTTCCAGGAGTCAAAAACAAGAGGCTCTGTTGCACACTTGGAATAGAAAGAGCTTGTTTTTATTCCATCATGAATATCTTATGAGTGTATCAGCAATCAGGCCCCTGGCCAACCATTGGGAAAACAAAATGTGTTTGTCTAAAAGGTCAAAAACAGCTGAAAAATCTAGGTGATTGCCTAGAAAGAAAAGGGTTGCGTGTAGATGTAGATCAGTAATGGCCTTGGAGTGTCAAAAATTTGGAAAATACCAAAGTTGACAATGCTAGTGTCAGCGTTCCAACCAAACTCCCCATCTCAAATCAGCACTTGGAGACAAAGTTCATCCAAATAAGAATTTGTTAGAGAAGTCATTTTGATACATCTGGGAAAACGCGAATCTGAAATCCCACGTTTTTCCCTGCTAAATTAAGCTCATATCCAACCCCCTTACTGATGACCCTCAAGTCACATTCTCCAATCCAACTCTATTCTGAACTCCAGTTAAGTCCGGTCACTTCCCTCCAAACTCCAGCGACTCACCCTTGAGCTCTGGTGAAAGAATGTTGTTGTGGCTATCCTCCCTTCTCACTTTACTTTCATGCCCATGGCCACCCATCCTCCCTTGTAGCAGCCCCAAATCCGATTCAAGATGGATGAGGGGCTGACAGTTAGATTGTCATATGGCTCACTGCAAACAACAGAAAGCAAACCTCCCCACCAACCCCCCAAGCAGTAGTGACAGTAGCAGTGAGACTAGGCCTGAAATGAGATCCAGGCTCAATTTCAGACCTAGAGTCATAGCTGCCATTCAAAAAAGCCAGCTCACTTAATTAAGGTGCATGAACCTGATATGATTGCCCCTCTGCCTCAGCACTCCCCAGGTCTACCATGTACTGCTTACCTTCAGGACACATTATCTCTCTGTTGACAGACCCCTATGGCCTACCTGTGATGCTTCCTGATTGCAGAAGGACTTTGTTCTTGAAGCAGCTTCAAAGAAGGCTCTTTCATGGGCTCTGTAGCCTCTAAAAACCAAAGCTTCTCATCCTATCCTTCAACATCCAGGTGTTTTATGGCAGTTACTGATTGGTTGCAATGTAATCCCAGATGTAGAGTGGCTCCAGGCGATAACAAGGCAAGAACATGTCCCTGAGGGACAGGAGGAAGAGCTATTACCAAGACTATGAGCAGATAGAAGAAATTTGAGTCCAGTGTAAAACTAACTGTAGAACAGGGGTGTCAAACTTGATTTCACTGAGGGCCTCATCAGGGTTGTATTTGACCTTGAAAAGCCAAGGGGTGGGCATGGCCATGATGGACTTATGTTGGGGGCACCTGCGGTCACCAAGTGATAAGGCAAAACTTCCCTGAGACCCTCCCTCAACCTCATTATAATCTTCCTTTTCTTCTTTTTCCTTCTTTCCCCCTTCTTCCTTCCTTCCTTCCCCTCTTCTCTTATTTTTCCTTCTTGCTCTCTTTCCATCTTTCCATCTTTTTCTTTCCTCTTTTCCTTTCTCATTTCCTGTCCCTTCTTGCATGCTCAAACGCAAAAGGGGAAACATTTCTCCTTTTGTTTTGTTTTTAGTTTGTTTTGATAGCCCTGTGCCAGCGAAAATGGTGTCAGAGAGCTGCCAGGAGGCCTGTCACAGACAAAAATGGGGTGCGGAGGCCACATGTGCCCCACCCAGCTCCATTTTCACTGGCGGGTGCATCATGGGCCAATCCTTTGCTGTTTTCAGGCCAGCCCCATGGGTCAGATCTAAGCACCCCTCGGGCTGGATCTGGCCCACAGGCCTTGAGTTTGACACTCCTGCTGTAGAACTACAAAACATCTCAGATAAGACACTTCCTACTTCTTACAAAGATAGAGGGAGGGAGGAGGGAAGTACTTTCAGACTTGTAAGATTCTGTTGCTGTATCTGCACAAAATAATATTGGCCTGCATGATTCTGGTTTCCTAGTCTGGTCTATGTTCAATAGCTGACACAGGCACATAGGTACTCTTCCATCTTATTTCTTTGTGGGTACTATTCCCAGAAACTTAGTACATCTGAAAAAAAGTACTCCATTTAGCATAAATAATTATAGCAACGAAAGCTGCCTTTGAAACCTAGTGCCATGTGCTGGAGAGTAAAAAAATCCATAACTATGTACCAGAATCTTGAGCATCTTTCGAAAATGGGAAATTGAATCAAAGGCAAATTTGATTGTTGCTCTTCTCTCATTTTAATTTTAAATTATATACATTTCAAGTAGCCAAAAAACAAACATGCCATTGCCCTCCCTAGGAAACAAGAATTTGAATGTTTCAGTATAGACTTTCTGCCTGCCAGTTTTATGCTTCCAGAAAAATATGCTGTTACCAACAGTGGATCTATTTTGGGAATTACAGGAGCAGCAACACCAAGATTACCATCCAGGGGTGAGATTCTACTGGTTCTCACCTATTCGTTAGAACCTGTTGTTAATTTTCTAAGTAGTTCGGAGAACCAGTTGTTGGAAATCTTTTGTTTTTTTCCACTTTACAGGGCTAATCCTGTAAGAAAGGCAGGAAGAAAACATTCTGGTGTTGTTGCTTACAGAAACTGCCTCTCCGTTAACTCTTATTACAAAGCTTCCAGTCTCCGGAGCTTCTCTGGAGTTTTTTTCCCTTTTTTGCTGGTACTTTGCTTGACTTTCTTAAAGGGGAAGGGTTGTTTTAAGCTTTTTACACTGCTGTTGGAAGGAAATACTCCCCTGTTGGAGTTCTTCTAGCTGGGATGCAATGATTAGTACTTTGAAGAAATAATTGAATAATGAAGCAGAGCTGTCAAAAAGAAGCTTTTAATGACAAGGAACCAAGATGAGTGACATTCAACAAGGCTTCTTGACTAGCTAGAAAGATTGACATTCAAATGTGAGTTTACATACCCTTTCTGAGTTTTGGTCTAAAACTAGTTTTTGGTGAAATTTAATTCTGTGCTTGGTGACATTTAATCCTGTGTTTATTGATAGGATAATTTTCCTGATTCAGCTTTGTTTGGAAGGTAAAGGGTTAATCTCTGTTCCTGAAAAGAAACTGGGTTGAGAAATCTGGCTAGTTCCTGTGTCTATTTGTTCTGATAATTGTTTAACAAGCAATAGCTACTGTTGTGTTTTAGTTATTTGTATTATGTTTGAATTTTTTCCTGCCTCATGGTTTCTTTTTCTATCTGGGGAGGGGGTCTTATTTCACTGCTTTTGTGATAACCCATAGTCTCTCAAAATAACCCAAAACCCAAAACATACATTAAAGTCCAGTAATGCCTTCAACTTAACTTCACTGTTTATTAGGCATAGTTTAAAGTCACAAAAGTAAACAATGAGGCAAAAGAAAACCAAAACAAACTGCATTGACGAGAGTTCCGAAGCAAGCCAAGATAATTAATCGTACATTCCAGGAAGATAACTGAGGAGAGTCCATGGAAAGAACGCCAGCAAAGATAAACCTCTTTCAAAGTAAACACTAAACTTTGACTCCAGCAATTCTGACTATGCAGTTACAACCTTATATACATAGCTCCCAGCTGCAAGCCACGAGGAGGATCATGGTAATCTCCTCCTGAGTAGACCTCACTTTTCCCTGATCCTCTCCTTCCTGCGTGACCTAGGATGGATAGGGGATGGGCCTGAGTCCTCCTCTGATTGCTCAGCCGGCCTCTGCCCTTCCCCAGCCTCCACCACCACCTCTGGAGCCACACTCCCACTCCCTGTTGGCTGTTTCTCCTCTTCCTCAGAGTCAGTCTCCACCAGGGGCATGATAGCATTCATGGTATCTGGCACTGTCCTTTTGGGGTGTACTTCCAAGAGGCAGGATGCAAGCTTGGCACTTACCTTTTTACTGCCTTTTTTTGGGGGGGGGGGCATGTGATCTTTCCTCAAATCTGGATGATTTCCTTAGGATATCTTGTGAGGTGAGTGAGACTAGCTGGTGTCTTTAAGTGGTGCAAATGGATCTAAGGATTGCTTCTCCTGGGTGTGCTCTTTCTGGAGAGCTTAAATGACCTCTCTGCTAAAGGGTTTCACTTTATGAGCAAGAGTTGGCTGCTGATAGTTATCATTGTGTTATAACTATTTTAATTCCTCAAGGTGCTCTGGAACCCTGCCACATTTGTTACTCCGGCTTGCAGGTATTTTTAATCCAATGATTGGTATTTAGGGCAGCTTTTTTCAAGCAAATAAACTTTTTGTATTTTTGTACGGGTAATCCTTGACTTATAACAGTTCATTTAGTGACCATTCAAAGTTACAGTGGCACTGAAAAAAGTGACTTATGACCATTTTTCACACTTACAACCATTGCAGCATCCTCACAGTCACGAGAGGCCAGGCCCCTCAATGTGAGTGATGTCGAGTTGACCATGCCCAGCCAACCACATGACCACCAAGCTATGCCCAGTCAGTCACATGACCACCAAGCCACACCCACCAACTAAGCCAGGCCCACAGAACAGATTGTTTAAAAATTTGAATCCCACCCCTCCCACCATCAGAAGGAAATTGAGGCCACACCTGACAAACATTGGACATTGGACTTGAATATATTACAATTCCAAGGCCTTATTTTTCCCATTGTAATACATATTTCTTAATTCCATTACATACTTTAACATAATTATTTTGAAATAACACATAGTTCATATTAGTCATGTAACACCTTGATATTTTACTTTGTTCTCAATTAATTCTTTTTGAACTTCCATCATGTTTTTGTTAACATCTTCATTATCTCCTTATTTTAATCCAACCAGCACATCAAAATTATTTATTCCTATTCCTTCCATAGGATTTTCCAAAATTAAACCAGGTTATCAGAAAATGTCCTTAATTTCACAGCAAAGGTGTACATCCAAGGATTGACAAATAGCATATGAGACAAGAAAAAATGGGGAAAAATATCAACAAGAAGCCCTACAGGAGGAACTTAAGGAATTGGAAGTAAAACTACAGAACAATCCTCAAAAGGGTAAAGTTAAAAAGAAAATGGAACATATAACACATAGACTGAATTTGACAGTACAGGAAGAAATGGCACAAAAAGTTAAAAGGGCAAAACATTTTTTTTTTTTTGAGCATGCAAATAACCCGGGGAGATGGCTAGCAAATAAAGAAAAGAAAAGGAGAAGAGAATAATATACCAATTGCAAGATGATAATATACCAATTGCAAGATGACATATTCCATATGTCATAGAACAGAAGAGAAAAAGAAAATTATTCAAGATTTTTTTAGGAATTTATACAGTCAGGAAAATATAACAGAAAAGAATGTTAAAGAATATTTGGATAAGAAAAAATTAAGCAAAATTGAAGAGTTAAAAAGAACAATGTTAAATGAAAAAATAACGATGATGGAAATGGCAGAAGCGGTAAAAAAAACAAAAGAACAATAAAACCCTGGGCCCAGATGGAATACTTGTAGAACTTTATAAAAATATACAAAAGCCATTAGAGACAAATATGATAGTACTGGCAGAAGCGAAATTATCCAAAACTTGGTCGGAAGTGTACATAGCAGTAATCCCAAAAGAAGAGACAAACCACCAAGAAAGAATTATAGGCCTATTTCTTTATTGAATACTAATTATAAAATATTTGCATCCATAATGGCGGAAAGGCTAAAAAAGATGTTAACCGAGTTGACACATCCAGATCAAAACAGATTTCTGCCAAAGAGACAGATGAAAAATAATTTGAGAAGAATTATAAACATACTGGAATATTATGAAGTACATTCTGGAAGACAAATAGCGTTGATGTTTCTAGATACGCAAAAGGCTTTTGATAATTTGAATTGGCAGTTTATTATAAAGCAATTAGAAATTATGAATTTTGGGGGGAATTTATAACAATGGTACAAGCAATATATTCCACACAAATGGCAAAAGTAATAATAAATTGAGGGTTAACTGAACAATTTCAAATATCAAAGGGAGTAAGGCAAGGATCATCATTATTGTTTATCCTGACTTTAGAAGTGTTACTTGGACAGATTAGAGGGGGCAAAAAATAAAAGGTCTCAAAATAAAAAAAAGAGGAATATAAGGCCCAAGCTTTTGCGGACAATTTGGTATTTGTGCTTGAGGAACCATTAGAATTGGAACCCAAATTAATTTGGAAAATAGAAAAATTTGGAAAAGTGGCAAGTCTTAAAATAAATAAAAACAAGACAAAAATCATTACAAAAAAATCTTACTAAGAAACAGAACAAAGAATTAGAAGAAAAATTGGAAATACAAATTGTTTAAAAAGTTAAATATTTGGCTTACAGTGAAAAGTATATCTATTAAAGAAGATAATTATACAAAATTGTTAACAAAAATTAAGATCGATTTGGATAATTGGAAGAATTTACAACTCTCGCTTATAGCCATAATAAAAATGAACATACTGGCAAAAATTTTGTTTCTGTTCCAAGTGACAACAATAAAGTTAGGAAAGAAATGTTTTGAAGAGTTTAACAAATTAATATCAAAGATTATTTGGCCGGGGAGAAAACTGCGAATAAAGTTAAAATTGTTACAGGACAGCAGAAAGAGAGCGGGTTTTGCTCTGCCAGATTGGAAACTATATTATACAGCAGCAGCCCTTACATGGATGAAAGATTGGGTAATGTTGAAAAACAAAAGAAAATTGACAGTTGGAGGAGACGACTTTCAATTAGGGTGGCCCACATTTTTATGGAATGGGAAAAACAAGAAGCATAGTTATTTCCAAAGACACCAAATAAGAAATGTATTGCTATTAATTTGGGAAAAGAATGAAAAAAATCATTATGACAAAATTCCGATCTGGTTATCAATTATGGAAGCATCAATATATCCAAATGTCTTGATAAGATACTAATCTTGATACTAATCTTGATAAGATACTAATCTTGATAAGATACTAATGTATAAGGACATCTTAAACAAACAAGAGATAATAAAAATGAAACACGAATTAAAAGAGCAAGGAATTGAAGTACAGTGTTGGATGTAATACAAAAACAAACAAGATTCAAGAAAGATACAGAAAGTCATGGAATATATAGAGAACCATCGCAATTAGATAAGATTCTACAAGGTCCAGAGGAGAAATTAATTTAAAAATCATATAATTATTTGTTGGATTATAAGAAGGAATAGGAGAGGGTTAAAGAAACGATGATCATTGAGCTATACGATAGAATTGGAGAAATGGGGAAAATGTGGGAAAAGAATTATAAATTGACGATGTCGGCATCATATAGAGAAAATTTGTACAAAATGTTTCTCAGGTGGCACTTACCACCTGCTAGATAAGCAAAAATGTTCCCAAACAGATCATCTGAGTGTTGGAAATGCAAACAAAAGCAAAGAACATATTACCATGCGTGTTGGACATGTCCTGTAGTGAGAAAATATTGGATAAGGACAAAAAAATGGATAGAAGAAATAATTAAACAGGAAATTGAATTAAGACCGGAGACTTGACTTTTAGGTATAATAATGGGAAAATATTTAATGCTACACTTATTAACAGCAGCAAGAATAACTTATGCACAGAATTGGAAGAATGATAGTATGCCATCAGAGAAAAATACGATAAGATACTAGAGTGTACTGAGATGGATAAGTTGACTATGGAGATAAAGGAAAAAGAGGAAACTGATTATTATTTGACGTGAATGTACTGTATAATTGGCTAAATAATAGATATAAAGTTGAATAGAGAAGACAATAAGGTAATAAGGTAAAAGATATAGTGGATCAAGATAGATTAAGCAACATAGACAAGTGTATAAATAGTTAAGATTTATGTATATCGGCACGAAAGCATTGTAATGAATGGAAATGATGTATATAAGAAAAATTGTTTAATAAAAAATTTTTTTTTAAAAAAAAGAAAATGTCCTTAATATATGTACTCCTTTTTCACATCAGCTGTTTTCTCATCATGTCCTATGTCTATGTTCAAAATTTCAAGGGCCACAATGGATAACAGTGATGAAAGTAGGCATCCATGTCTTGTTCCTTTTTTATTTCATGGGGTTTAGTCAATTCCCTGTTAATTATAATTTGTGCCCTTGTAAATATTTATTGATTTCACCAATACAGTAATTTCCCCAAATTCATATGGTCAAAGAAGGCAATTTAGTCATCAAATTCACCAGTGTTTCCTTCTTTATATTAGTTTGTTTAGTTTGTTTATTTTTCTTTAAAAAAAATTAACAAATTTGCAGATAATAGTATTCAAGGACTACTGACAGCTGAAAAAAGTGTATGTATGTATGTATGTATGTATGTATGGTATTCAGCTTTGTTCGGGTATTTTCCCACATCATTATAGTTGTGCTTTTAAAGTTGTAGCAACGTTTCGGCAGAATCTCATCTGCCATCATCAGGATTCTGTATACTGTTTGTCTGACTCAAAGACGAACACTATACAGACAAACATTATACAGAATCCTGATGATGGCAGATGAGATTCTGCCGAAACGTTGCGACAACTTTAAAAGCACAACTATAATGATGTGGGAAAATACCCGAACAAAGCTGAATGCCATGTGTGTGTGTGTGTGTGTATCTTTGGTTATTCGAGTTTTCTCCCGCGTAAGATTGGAAGTATCTAGGCAACGCTTCGATGAAGTCTCATTCATCATCTTCAGGCTTGTGTCTTCAGCTCTGTGCTTCTCAAAGTAATGTGAGCTTGCAGCTGCTTCTTCCTTTTAACTGCTAGTGGGGGTGTGACTTGATTGGGTGGGGGCTTGACTGTGTTCTGATTGGTGAGGGTGTGTTCTGTTCAGGTGGGGGCTTGGTTGTGCTCAGGTTAGTCTTAGTTGCTGGGGGATTTGAGCTGGTGAGCTGTGATCCTGCTGTTTGGCTTCGTGTTCGTGGTTGTGTCTTCATGGTGGGTGTCAGTTTGCTTCATGTATGGCTTGGAGGGGTTTGAAGCAGGTAGTGATGCAGCTGCAGTGCGGCTTCTGGTCCGTGGTTGTGTCTCATCTTCTGTGTGGGTGTGAGTCTGCTTTCTACGTGGAAGTGTGGTGGTAGCATCTTGTGTGGCCCTCGTGAGTGTGGGTCTGGTGTCATTCTTCATGTTAGGTACTCATTTGTTCATGAGGGCGGGTTTTCAAATGGCTGGTAGGTGGGAGGTATCATCTCATTTATTCATGCTGTGTGGGCGTTTTTCTTTCTCTATGGCTTCTCTGATTATTCTGTTGTTGAAGTGTTCGGTTTTGGCGATAGTTCTGGTATTTTTAAAGTCAATCTCATGTCCTGTGGCTTTGAGGTGTTGGACCAGGGAAGAGGTCGGTTCTTCTTTTTTGATTGAGTTCTTATGTTCTTCAATGCGTGCACTTATTCTTCTGTTAGTTTGTCTGATGTATGTGGTGGGACAGGCGGTGCAAGGGATTTCGTATACTCTTTGGTTTTCTAACTCGATTTTGTCTTTAGGGTTTCTTAGGATGGTGGAAGAATGTTGCAGAATGCTGTTTTAATGTTGTGTTTTTGGAGGAACTTGCTGATTTTGTCTGTCATGCCTTTTATATATGGGAGGAGGGTTTTGCCATTCTCTTGTTCTCTGTCTTGGATTTTGGTTGGGGTTTCTTTTTGGATTAGGTGGGTAATCTTCTTTCTTTGGAATCCATTGGCTGTTAGTATGTTAGTGAGAGTGTGTTGTTCGGTTTTTAGGTGTTGTTCGTCGGCAAAACATTTTGTTCCAGAGATGAGCGTCTTGGCTACGGAATTGATCTGTGTTGGGTGGTGGTGTGAGAGTGTGTGTAGATAGTGGTTTGTATGTGCTTTCTTCTGGTAGATGGTGTGTCCTAGGGAGCCATTGGATTTTTTGTACACCAAGACATCTAGGAAGAGAAGTTGATTGTTAGCTTCTGTTTCCATGGTGAATTGTATTTTGGGGTGTAGGCTGTTGAGGTGTGTGAGGAAGTTGTTCAGTTTTTCTTTCCCGTGTGGCCAGATTATGAAGATGTCATCTACGTATCTGAGCCAGAGTTTGGGTTTGTGTTCATATTTTTCTAGAGCTTGTGTTTCAAAGTGTTCCATGTAGAGGTTTGCGATGACAGGTGAGAGGGGTGATCCCATGGGTGCTCCTTCTATTTGTTTGTATTTTTGTCCATTGTAGGTGAAGTATGTATTGGATAGGCAGTGGTTGGTCAGATCTAGGATGTGCTTGGGGGGGTTGTATTTGTTTTGGATGGCTGTCAAGGCTTCTTTTATTGGCACTTGAGTGAAGAGGGATATGATATCGAAGCTCACTAGTAGGTCGCTGGGTTGTAAGATTTGTTTCTTTATGATCTCGATGAACTGGAATGAGTTTCTTACGTGTGAGTTGGTGGATTCTGCATAAGGCTGTAGTTGTTTGGTGAGAAATTTGGCTAGGTTTTGTAGAGGTGAGCCTATGGAGCTGACTATTGGTCTAAGTGGGGTTCCTTCTTTGTGTATCTTGGGGAGACCATAAAGCTTAGGGCATCTGGATGATTTCTCTCTGGGTATGATTCTTTGCTGGATTTCTTCGCTGATGGGGGAGGCTTTTATTTTGGATCTGGTGGTTTTTTCTAGGTAGGTGGTGGGGTCTGTCTTTAGGGGTCTTGGAGCAGGTTGGTTAACTTGGTTTGGTAGTCAGATGTGTTCATAACCACTGTCGCGTTGCCCTTGTCTGCTGGTAGGATTATTATGCTGGTATCTTCTTTCAGGTCACGTAGTGCAGTTTGTTCTTCTTTGGACAAGTTGCTTTTGGATGGTTTGCTGGAGTAGAGGATGTCGGTGATTTCGAGTCTGATTCTATTAGCCTCATCAGAGTTGGTTTTGGTCAGGCTGGTTTTAACTCCGCATATGATGGTTTCTGTGGGGATGTGTTTGGGAGCGACAGCAAAGTTGAATCCTTTAGAAAGGACCTTGGTTTCGGGTTCGGTGAGGATCTTGTCTGAGATGTTGTGCACAGTTTGTTTCATGTGTGGCTGTGAGGGGGGAGGAGTTGGTTTCTGGCGTTGTAGTTTTCTGAGTTTGTTGGTGTGTGTGTCTATCTTGAGGGTGGTCTGTGTTTCGGCTCTCCAGACAGCGAGTTGTTTGGATTTGTCCCAAAGTAAGGGGTGAATCTTGTTGCTGAGTCTGAGGTGAAGTGTGAGGAGATCTTTGTTGATTTGGTCTAGGAGAAATCTTTTTGTGTGAAGTTCATTTCTAATTAGGGCCAATTCTGTTCTTTTAAGGATGTGTTTGGTGGCTGCTGTGTTGGTGTGGAATTTCAATTGGAAGCTTGTGGGAATTAAATTTTGATCTCGGCAGTTGTATAGGAATGCGAGGTCACATAAAATGGAAGCTTTTTGGACTTCAAGTTTTTCATAAGTCCTGGTCAGATGGTGGGTTTTCTTCCTGTAGAAGTGCAATATTTGTTTTCTGAGGTTCTCGCGGGTATTTGTATGTGGATCTTTGGTTATTTCGGTTTTCTCCCATGTAAGATTGGCAGTATCTAGGCAACGTTTCGATGAAGTCTCATTCATCATCTTCAGGCTTGTGTCTTCGTCTCTGTGCTTATCAAAGTAATATGAGCTTGCAACTGCTTCTTCCTTTTAACTGCTAGTGGGGGTGTGACTTGATTGGGTGGGGGCTTGGCTGTGTTCTGATTGGTCGGGGTTGTGTTCTTTTTTTTTTTTGAAACAAATTTTTATTAATTTTAAAGATAAAACAACACATCATTAACCATTAAATACATAAACACATAAAACCTCTTAACATTGTAAATCCTTACAAGTCAAACAAAACATTATTTTTATACAGCATAATTCCAATTTATCCCATCTCCATATGGACACACAAATATCTTTCAGCAAATTTCTCATTATTTCTCTTTACTCCTATTCAATTTCATTTCTCTTCCATATTTATCCATTTTATAGTCATCATATTCTTTTCTTTCTGGCTTGTTTAAATTATTCTCGTCTAACATTCCTCCAAGGTTTTATTGATTCTTTTTTCCTTTTTTTTTTATAAAAAACAAATTTTGTTAGTTTTACCAAAAACACAATACACAAACATACAAACACTAAACATAAACAAAACTAAAAGATCTTTTCTGAAGGTTGTCTGTTCCCGGGTTAAAACTCTTTACACAGACACAAATTCAAACATCATATTCAACCCATATCTCCTTCCATATCTTATTATCATTTTCTTTTTTATATATATATATAAAAACCATTTTTATCAGTTTTATAAAAACAATGCACAAAGAATCAAGGCATAGCAGCTTATAAATTCTTTTCTAAGAAAAAATAATAATAAAAGACCAATAAGGCATAACATTTCCAAATTATAATATCAATATTTCATATAATATTAACTTCATATCTTGTCCCTACTTCTCCTTTCCATCCAAATTATTTATTAATTAAAATTTTATTGCCTTTTATCAATATACAAAATCCAAAAAAAAAAAAAGCATATATATCCTTCCATATCTTATTACCATTTTCAACAACATTCTTTGTCTGTTATATTTCCAATTATCCATTCATCTTTTTTTTCTTTTACTATACTTCTCCTGTACACCAATTGGAGTAACATCTATAACTCATTACCCTAACTTAGAAATACTACATATAGCAATCTTTCTTGGGATTCTGTTTAAAAGATTCTAAAATTACATAATAAATTTTATATTCTAAATATACATATAAAAACACACTCTTATATACCCTCCAGAATCCCTCTTTTAATCTAAATTAAATTCACCCATTATCTCTAAATAAACTTTTTTTCTTTAGGTCTTGCTTCCCCCCATTAAGGCTTCTCCTCCCCCCCTTTCTCTCTTGCTTATTCTTCTCCTTGCCCTTTCTACCCCTTTGCTTTTTCTCTTCGCTTTTCTTGCTCCTTTTCCTTTGCTTTCTAACCTTGCCTCCATCTTTTCGCTCCTTTTTCTCTCTTTTGGTTGTTTTTATAATTCTTAAAATCCCCTTTTTCTTATCCTTTTTCTCCTCCTCTCCGGAAGGGACCCATTGTTCATCAAAGATGGCTTCTTCTTCCTCTTCTTCCTTGTCCCAGTCCTTCTGCTGCGTAATCAACTTTTCAACAGAACATAACGCCATTTCTAAGAATTGAAACAAAGCGCCCAAAGTATCTTCTTTTTTATATTTTTGATATTCAATCTCTAGTTCATCCACAGACGATGCCATTATGAAAAGGGAAACTTTTTCCAAAACAACCACAAGTATTTTTAATCAAAGACAATCAAAAGCAATTAAAAAAAAAGAAAAAAAAAGTTCCAAAAGTTAATACTTTTCTTCCTTCTTCTCTTTCTCTTTCTGAATTAATTTTTAATCAAAGAGGTCCAATTACCATATATCTTCTTTTGGGATCCACAAAGACGTTCTAGACAATCTCCTCCTTTTTCATCTTCTGCTCCAATTTTTTTTTCTCCCTTCCCACTTGCAATGACAATTTTAAATAATCAAAAATCCATACCTCCAGCAGAGATTTTCCAATTTCTTAAATTTTTCAATGTCCAAAAATCCCTTTGTCTCTTAGCTTCAGCTTTCAAGGCAATCCACTTTCAATGTCTAATATATCCAAATATTTCTGCTTTTTCCGTGGGGTGGGAGAATAAAAAAAAAAATTCCCTTTAACAGCTTCCCCGCCGCTTTTCGCTCTTCTTAGGGATACAATGTATCCTCCAGCAATTCAAGCAGCTCAATTCCAGGCAATTTAAAAGGTGTTACTTGACCCGGCTCAGACAAAACTTTCACTCTTCACACTTCCTCCAGCACAGTTCTTACCCGGTTGCTGGCTTCTTCGTGGCGGCCATTGCTGACCGCCGCTCCACCGCCTTGGGAAAAAGGGGTTTACCCGGAGAAGGGGGGGGGTCTGCGATACCCCCACCTCCCTATCCGACTCCCCTCTCTCTTCAGCTGTCTCTACAGGGCAGCCATATCCCCCTGACCCATCTGGATCGGGGGTACCTCGACGGCTAGCACAGCAGGAATCGCGAGCTGTCGCGAATTCCTGCTGCCCCGAAGCCACGCAAACCGGAAGTTGTGTTCTTATTGGTTGGGGGTTTGGCTGTGTTCTGATTGGTTGGGGGTCTGGCTGTGTTCTGATTGGCTGGGGGTGTGTTCTGTTCAAGTGGGGGCTTGGTTGTGCTCAGGTTAATCTTAGTTGCTGGGGGATTTGAGCTGGTGAGCTGTGATCCTACTGTTTGGCTTCGCGTTCGTGGTCGTGCCACATCTTCATGGTGGGCGTCTGTTCACTTCATGTATGGCTCGGAGGGGTTTGAATCAGGTAGTGATGCAGCTGCAATGGGGCTTCTGGTCCGTGGTCGTGTCTCATCATCTGTGTGGGTGTGAGTCTGCTTTCTACATGGAAGTGTGGTAACATCTTGGGTGGCCCTTGTGGGTGTGGGTTTGGTGTCATTCTTCATGTTAGGTACACATCTGTTCGTGAGGGCGGGTTTCCAAATGGCTGGTAGGCGGGAGGTGTCATCTCATTTATTCATGCTGTGGGCGTTTTTTTAATCTCTATGGCTTCTCTGATTATTCTCTAAAAACACAACATTAAAACAGCATTCTGCACAAACAGAAAAATATCCACCATCCTAAGAAACCCTAAAGACAAAATCGAGTTAGAAAACCAAGGAGTATATGAAATCCCTTGCACCGCCTGCCCCACCACATACATCGGACAAACTAACAGAAGAATAAGTGCACACATTGAAGAACACAAGAACTCAATCAAAAAAGAGGAACTGACCTCTTCCCTGGTCCAACACCTCAAAGCCACAGGACATGAGATTGACTTTAAAAATATCAGAACTATCGCCAAAACCGAACACTTCAACAACAGAATAATCAGAGAAGCCATAGAGAAAGAAAAACGCCCACACAGCATGAATAAATGAGATGATACCTCCCACCTACCAGCCATTTGAAAACCCGCCCTCATGAACAAATGAGTACCTAACATGAAGAATGACACCAGACCCACACCCACGAGGGCCACCCAAGATGCTACCACACTTCCACGTAGAAAGCAGACTCACACCCACACAGAAGATGAGACACGACCACAGACCAGAATCCGTACCGAATACAGAATGTTTGGGATACAATGAAGGCATATGCAAGAGGATTAATAATTGACTATACAAAGAAAAAGAACATTAGGAAGAGGCAAATGATTAAAGCTCTAGAAGATGACCATAAAAAACTGGAAAAAGAATTACAGAAGATGCCACAGAAAAAAGATATCAAACTTAAAATGGACATAATTAAACATAAAATGGATCAAGCAGAGAAAGAAGAACTGGCACAAAAAATTAGAAGTGCTAAACAGAACTATTTCGAAGATGCAAATAGGCCAGGTAGATGGTTAGCATATAAGTTGAAAAAAGAAAAAGAGTCAAGGAAAATATCACAGTTAATAGATGATCATGGTCAAATTTGTTATGGTAATAAGGAGAAAAAGGCAATCATTCGAGAATTTTATGGACAATTATATAAACAGGAGGATCTTGAAGGAAAAATTAAACAGTATTTACAAAACTCTAACCTACCTAAGATACCTGATGAAACTTGGAAAATGTTAGAAAGAGCTATAACAATGATGGAATTAACTGAAGCACTTAACAGACAGAACAATGGAAAAGCACCAGGACCAGATGGCTTCCCGGCAGAATTTTATAAAACATTACAAGAATCGTTGAGCATTCCACTGTTAGAAGTCATGAATGAAGTTATGATAAATAAGAAAATACCTGAAACATGGTCAGAAGCTTATATTACACTTATTCCAAAAGAAGGGGTTGACCCATTACAAATTAAGAACTCTAGACCTATTTCTTTATTGAATGCAGACTATAAAATCTTTGCTTCAATCTTGGCAGAAAGGCTTAAAAAATACCTAAATAACTTTATCCACTCTGATCAGAATGGATTTTTACCAAAGAGACAGATTAAAGACAATATGAGGGTAATCCTGGATACATTGGAATATTATGAGGCGCACTCCGAAAAACAAATGGCTTTGATATTCTTAGATGCCCAAAAGGCATTTGATAATGTGAACTGGAGTTTTATGTTATTACTATTGGAACAGATGGGCTTTGCTAGAAAATTTATCCAAGCAATAGAAGCCGTATATTATAAGCAAACGGCAAAAGTAATGATAGATGGAGAATTCACAGACTCTATTAATATTAAAAAAGGTACAAGACAAGGATGCCCATTATCTCCTTTATTATTTGTATTGACCTTGGAAGTTTTAAATAGAAATATTAGGATATAAACATAAAAGGAATGAAAGTCAAAAAGGAGGAATTCAAATTGCAAGCCTTTGCGGATGATTTGGTCATTATTTTGGAAGACTCTTTAGAGACAGCTCTAAGACTCTTGGAAAAGATAGAGACATATGGTGAGATGGCTGGTTTAAAAATAAATAAAGACAAAACAAAGATTCTGACAAAGAACATGTTATTAAGACTAAGAGAAGAGCTGGCAGATTTATTGAAAATTCAAGTTACGAACAAAGTTAAATATTTGGGGATATATTTGACGTCAAGATGTACTACATTGAAAGAGAATAATTATATTAAGCTTAAACAGCAAATAGCATCCGACCTGAAAAAATGGGAAAACCTACAATTGTCATTGATAGGTAGAATTTCAACAATCAAGATGAATATTTTACCCAGAATTTTATATTTTTTTCAAACAATATCAATTAGGTTAAGCAAGGATTTCTTCGAAGAACTAAATAAAATTGTGTTGAAGTATATATGGCAAGGCAAGAAAGCGAGAATAAAATTAAAACTTTTACAGGATGCTAGAATTAGAGGAGGATTTGGCCTTCCTAATTGGGAGTTATATTATCAAGCTGCAAACTTAATGTGGGTTAAAGAATGGATAACGTTAAGAAAGACTAGATTGTTGACATTAGAAGGTCATGATTTATTATTGGGTTGGCATGCATTTTTATGGTATAAGGGAACTAAATCACAGGGTTATTTTAGAATTCATTATATACGGAAATCGTTATGGTTGAATTGGGAGAAAACTAAGAAACAATGTTATTTGAAAATTCCAGTTTGGTTATCAACTGTTGAATCTTTTTCGTATCCTATAACTTATAAGAAGGAACAAACAGTTAGATATGGGGAAATATTGGATGAAAAGGGTGAACTTAAAACGATGCAAAATTTAGAAGAACAAGGTATAAAGATGAATTGGTTTTCATATGCGCAAATACATGCAAGGTATCTTAAAGATTCTAAAATAGAAGGATTTTATGATAAATTGACTGACTTAGATAGGATTTTGACAGGTACTGATGAAAAAGTGATTAAAAAACTATATAGTTATTTGTTGGAAATTAAATTAGAGGAAGAACAAGTTAAAGAAACTGTTAAGCCTGGGTTCCCCAACCAGGGTTAAGGAGACAAGCTAAACAGAATGTGCAGCGTTAGTCAGATAAGCACACAGATAAATGAGTGAGATATGTTTGTATGTTTGTTAACATACAGTAAAAATAATAGATACACTTGTGCTATCAAAAATATAGTTTATTCCATTTATAGCATAGTCAAAAATAACAGTCCATTAGTCATGTATCATTTAGTCAGTCCATTCAAGGATATTCAGTTAGCAAAGTCCGTGTAGAATATCCTATGTCAGTTCACTTACAAATCAGTCCTTTGTTTTCTCTCCCGTTCAAGCAATGCAGTCTTGAGTCCATGCAGTAATTAGGACTCATCAAAGCCAGAGAGAGAGCAAGCTGTCGTCTTGCTTCTTTTAAAGTGCTTTCACAACCACTCCCTTAATTACATTCATATATTTAAAGTTGCAGACACTTTAACTTATAAACTATGATTACATATTTATTATTTTACCTAAACCAGTTAGGGTAAACAATGTTATCCCTAACATTCTCCCCTTTTAGGAAATAATAATAAATATAACTATTTACATCTTTAAATCATATTTGTTACAACTCTCTTTAAATTTGATTACTCCTTGAGCTTTTGTAAATTGGTCTGCAATGTTTTCTTCTGTCATGCAGTATTCCAATTTAATTATCCCATTCTTTACAGATTCTCTAACATTTAAGTATCTTAAGTCAGTATGCTTTGATCTAGTTTTTACAGCAATACTAGTAGCTAACTGTATAGCTGCCTGGTTGTCCTCGTACACAATAATGGAAACTTTAACAGTTATACCCATGTCTAATGATAACTGTTTGTACAAAATTAAGTCAGTGCATAGTAATGACAGACATGAAAATTCCACTTCCATCGTGGACAAGCTAATATGCTGTTGTCTGATTGACCTCCACCCTATTAGTGTCTTACCAAATAATATAGCCATCCCAGATGTTGATTTTCTAGTGTTTATGTCAGTTGCAAAACTTGCATCTGCATAGGCACTAAGACTCAAATCACCCTTTGGTTCTATATACAATGCATGGTTCATTGTTCCTTTAAGATATCTTAAAATTCTCTTTAATGATTGCCAATGACATTGATGCGGATCTGAATTTAAACGTGCCAGCTGATTAACACTATAAGCTATATCAGGCCTAGACCAATTGCTTATATATGATAAGCTACCAATCAAAGATTGATATATAGACTTATCAAATTTCGGACTTTGCGCATCAGTTTGGCAAACTTCCTGACTCATTGGAGTCTTTGCTGGTTTACAAAGTTCCATTTTATACGTTTTAATTAATTGGCAAATTTTATCTTCTTGAGATATCTTAAATCCATTTTTTGTTTTGTTAATTGTCAATCCTAGATACTTTTTAATTTCACCTAAATGCTTTAATTTTATCTTTTTGGCTAATAATGATATAATCTCATTAGCTTCATTATTAGTCTTAGTTATCAAAGCAATATCATCTGTAAATAATAACAATAATGACACCGTTCCATTATTTTCTCTTTTAAACACACATGGATCTGCTAAACCAGATTTAAAACCTATATTGTTTAATTCTTTCACAATATATTGGTTCCACTCAAAGCCAGATTGTTTCAACCCGTAAAGACTCTTTTTGAGTTTCCAACAATCATTACTATTTACTTTATTGTCTTTTAAAATAATTGGCTTTTTCAAATTTATAGTGTGCTGCAATGGTGCATGCAAATAAGCAGTTTCTACATCTAAATGGTTAATGACATAGTTTTTCTTAGCTGCCCACACTAATGCTGCTCTTAAAGATGTTGCTTTAAGACTTGGTGCAAAAACTTCATCGTAATCAGATGCAGTTTGATTAAATCCTTGAGCTACCAACCTAGTTTTATGGGTAACAGTCCCATCATTTCCAGTTTTTACTTTAAATATCCATTTGCACCCAATGGATTTTTCTCCTGGAGGTAATTTAGCATCTTCATATACTTTCATCACCTTTAATGAATTTAGTTCTTTTTCCATTGCCTTTTGCCAATTCTCCTGATCCTTAGCAGGATACATTCTAAGTTCATCTACACTAGTTGGAACTTTAGTTACTTGGCAAACTATACTTGCTTGATATCTATCAGGTGGTCTAGTTATATGTGTAGAATGTCTAGGTATTACAGGACTTACAGGTGGACTTTCATTAATTAACTCTTCTTGATTAACTGTTTCCTCTTGTTCTGGTCCTATTTGCTCTTCTTGGACTTCTTTAATTGGACTCTTCTTATAACAATTCTGATCTTTCTGCCTTTTGTAGGGTTCAATAATTACTTCATTATTTAAATTGCTCTAATCTATTCCATCTTACATGTTCTAGGAATTTAGCACTAGCACTGGTGTAAACTCTAGATGTACCTGGTTCCCAGAATCTATAAGATCTATGATTAGATTTATATCCTACAAAAAATACTCTTTTAGCTGTATGTTGTCCTTTGTGTCTAAGTTGTGAAGGGATATGCACCCATGCTGGTGCTCCAAATGTGTGCATGTAACTTAAATCAGGTTTTGTACCATGCCACAGTGTGAATGGTAATTCACCTGTTGTTGAATTAACAACATTATTTAATATATGATTACCACACATTATTGCTTCTCCCCATAAATTGTCAGGTAATCCTGAATCAGACATCATAGTTCGTGCCATTGATTGTAGTGTTTGGCCTCGTCTCTCTATAAAGGCATTATGTTGTGGCCTATATGGTGCAGACTTTTTATGTTGAATACCTAACATTCTTAGTCTGTTCTGGAATTTATTATTTGTAAATTCCGCACCATTATCTGTTATAAGAGTTACTAATTTCTTTTTAGTTTTTCTTTCAGCAAATTTTATCCAATTAAAGAGATTTAGATACGGTTCAGTTTTGCTCTTCATTAAATAGCAAAACCCATATCTAGAGTAGTGGTCCATTATACTTAGTATGTATCGAGCTCCTCCTACACTTGGTTTTTTCGGACCTATTAAATCAGCAAATACTACTTCTAAAGGCTCTTTGGTAGTAAATCCATCAACTCTATTAGCCGGTTTGACCCTGCTTTTGCTTTGATTGCAAATAGAACATTGCAAATACTTATTACAAGGTTTCAAACTTATTCCCTTAGATAATTCAAAGTTTTCTTAAGCATTTTAAAATTTAAATGCCCTAGCCTTCAGTGTAACAAGTGAATACATTCTTCATGAGGTTTCTTATTATCATAAACTGTGTCAGCCACCTTTAAACCATTATCATTTAACACATATAATTCACCTCTTAAAGATGCAGTAATTTTCTTATCTTCTTTCTCAATTATGCAGTTATCTCCTTTAAAGGTAACTACATATCCTAGTTTAACCAAAATTCTTACTGAAATTAAATTAAACTTAAGTTGTGGTACATATAACATTTTTACATTCTCTTTTATGAAATAACAATATGCTATACCTTAACCTTTAGCTTTCAGTTTCCAGCCATTGGCTAACGATATCTGCTGTGTACTCTTGGACATTTTAATAAAATTTCTGTTATCATTTGTTATATAGTGGGATGCTCCACTGTCAACCACCCATAAATTATTTTTTACAGCTCCATTAATATACATGGCTAACTCTAAATTTTTATTTTTATTTTGATGACTTTTAGTATTCTGGCCAGCGTTCTGGCGCTTTGCTTTTTTACAAAATCTTGCCAAATGTTCTCTTCCTCCACAATTAAAACACTTTTTAATTGCGTATGCAGTAGGAGATTCATTATCTTCTTTTTGAGGTTGTTCCCTCCTTAACTGATATCTTTCAAGTCTTCTTCTGGCCTCTTCAATCAATCTGCCAGTTATATCAGTTAAAGTTAAACTTTCCTTAGGCAAAATTCCAAGGGAAGTGACATAGTTGTCATAACTTTCATCGAGTGAAGATAGAATTACGTAGACTTGGTGTAGTTCAGAGAAAATAATTTCTTTCTCGTGCAGTTCTTGAAAAATGCTTTGCATAGTTTTCAAATGACTAAGCATATCACCATTTGTCTGGAGATGCGTCCTAAAAAGCTTCCGTATTAGATTTATGTGAGCACCAACGCTATCTCGAACATAAATCCTCTTCAGCTTCTGCCAACACCCAACAGCCGTTTGCTCTCTGTGGATATGAACAAGTTGCTGGTCAGACAGTGTTAATCCTATTATGCAAATAGCTTGTTCATTTTTATGCATAAATTCTTCTATTTTTTGTCTATCTTCATCATCCTCTGGATCCCATTCCTCTACGTTTGGTGGGTTTTCAATTATGTTCCACAGACCTTCCCTTCGTAGAAGTAGACTACATTTCATAGACCATGATACATAGTTTGTTCCATCCAGCTTGGATATAAGGGACAAACTTTGTAGATTGACTTGTGCCATGTTTTCTTTATATGGATATAAAACTATAATTAATAAAACACAGCTGTCTGTTTACTGTAATATATAACAACACAAACTCTCACTTTTACATAAATCTGTTTTATCCTAGTTAAACTGACTTTGCAGCTTCTGGGCCCATAACCAGTGTTAAGCCTGGGTTCCCTAACCAGGGTTAAGGAGACAAGCTAAACAGAATGTGCAGCGTTAGTCAGATAGGCACACAAATAAATGAGTGAGATATGTTTGTATGTTTGTTTACATGCAGTAAAAATAATAGATACGCTTGTGCTATCAAAAGTATAGTTTATTCCATTTATAGCATAGTCAAAAATAACAGTCCATTAGTCATGTATCATTTAGTCAGTCCATTCAAGGATATTCAGTTAGCAAAGTCCGTGTAGAATATCCTATGTCAGTTCACTTACAAATCAGTCCTTTGTTTATCTCTCCCGTTCGAGTAACACAGTCGAGTCCATGCAGTAATTAGGCATCATCAAAGCCAGAGAGAGAGCAAGCTGTCATCTTGCTTCTTTTAAAGTGCTTTCACAACCACTCCCTTAATTACATTCCTATATTTAAAGTTGCGACACTTTAACTTATAAACTATCATTACATATTTATTATTTTACCTAAACCAGTTTGGGTAAACAATGTTATCCCTAACAGAAACAATGATTGCTTGGGGGAAGAATTTTGGATATGGGATTGATTTAGAGAAATGGCAAAAATTGTGGTCACAAAATTATAAAATGACAATGTCAACAGCATATAAAGAAAATTTGTATAAGATGTTTTACAGGTGGCATTTTCCCCCGACAAGAAAAGCAAGAATGTTCAAGAATAAATCTGAAAAGTGCTGGAAATGTCATGAGACACCTCATATTACCATATGTGGTGGACCTGTGAGGAGGCCAGGAAATATTGGACTAGAATTCGCATATGGCTGGAAAAAATGATAAAGAAACACATAGATTTGAAACCAGAGATTTTTTTTATTGGGAATCGTACCTGATATATATAATAAAAATTTAAAGTATCTGATTGTAAATGTATTAACAGCAGCTAGGATTGTATTTGCTAAACATTGGAAGAGTGAGAAAATACCATTAGAGGAAGAAATTATTAAGAAAATATGAAATGAGTAGATTGACATTTGAAATTAGAGAACAAGAAAATAAACAATTTTATGAAGTTTGGGATCTTTTTTATCAATGGTTAGATAATAAAATATGATAATAGAATATTTAAAAATTTTGGAAATAATGAATATATAATTTTTCTTGGTTTTGATAATTTTTAAGAATATTTTATTAAGATAGATTTGGTATGATTTCATGATTTGTCGTAAAATAATTTAACTTAATTATAGTTATCTCGCTTAAGTATGAATTAGTAAAATTATAGTCAAATGATTGTTCAATAATGATATTGGGATATTTTATTGATGATGGATAATGTGAGTTATTATGTAATATAATTATTCTGATGACTATGAAATGGATGCACAAAAGGGAGTGGTAAACCAACCGATACACTGTAAATTTATGAAGAATGTTATATTTTTTTTATTTTTTATTTTTTTTATGTCATGTTTTATGTCTTATATGTTTTTTGTCTGTTGTTAAAATCAATAAAACTTTTACCAAAGAAAACCAACAACAACAGAATAATCAGAGATAGAAAAACGCCCACACAGCATGAATAAATGAGATGATACCTCCCACCTACCAGCCATTTGGAAACCTGCCCTCATGAACAAATGAGTACCTAACATGAAGAATGACACCAGACTCACACCCACGAGGGCCACCCAAGATGCTACCACACTTCCATGTAGAAAGCAGACTCACACCCACACAGAAGATGAGACACGACCACAGACCAGAATCCATACCGCAGCTGCATCACTACCCTCTTCAAACCCCTCTGAGCCATACATGAAGCAAACAGATGCCCACCATGAAGATATGGCACGACCATGAATGCGAAGCCAAATAGCAGGATCACAGCTCACCAGCTCAAATCCCCCAGCAACTAAGACTAACCGGAGCACAACCAAGCCCCCACCTGAACAGAACACACCCACAGCCAATCAGAACACAGCCAAACCCCCAACCAATGGGAACACCCCCCCACCCAATCAGAACACAGCCAAGACCCCACCCAATTAAGTCACACCCCCACTAGCAGTTAAAAGGAAGAAGCAGCTGCAAGCTCACATTATTCCGAGAAGCACAAAGCCGAAGACACAGGCCTGAAGATGATGAATGAGACTTCATCGAAACATCGCCTAGATACTTCCAATTTTACGCGGGAGAAAACCCGAATAACCAAAGATCCATATATGTATGTATGTATGTATGTATGTATGTATGTATGTATGTTATGTCTCACCTGTATCCACAGGTGAGAATACAAAGTTCCAGAGTTCAAATATTCAAGCAAAACAAAACCAGACCCAAAAGAGTTAACTGCACTGTTTTCCCAGTCCTTGGCAGTCTTCCCGGACTGTCTGGCAATTCAGAATTGTCCATAAATCACAATGGCCGCTTCAAACGTATTCTTTCGAATCCACAAAGCACTTTGCTCCAAGCAAAGATTGAGAGTCAGCACGCCTCCTTAAATCCCCTGGACGGGTGTGTCAGTCTCTCTCATCAATGCCTGGCTTGACGTCTCCTTTCAGATTGTGATTGACGTTTCAATCTTCTCCTAGTCCTAGCATCAAGCCAACATCCGTCAATCTCTTCCTCGCTCGAAGCCTCTGGCTCATTTTGTGGATCAGCTGCTGGCATGAACGAAGTCGAAGGTTCTGGAGAGGACTGTCTCTCCGACACCCTCTCATCCTCCTGGCTCACATCTGTGTCCTCTGATAATTCAGACTCCACATTCACAGCAGGCTCAAACCTTCCATCTTCAGAGGCATCAGAGTCAAAACTCCTAGCAGGGTCAATCCTTCCAGTCACAGCACACACACACACACACGTACATATGTATGTATATATGTATGTATGTATATGTATATATAATATATAATATAATTATACATATAAAAGCAGTGTGGTGTGACTCAAAAAGACAAGTGTGAGTTGAGGCACTTAAAGTATATTACCCAAATTATGGGAAGTCTAGTTTTTTTGTATTATGCTGTCAAGATTAAACCGCTTTGTTTCTTCAAACCTTAATGCTTTTCAACTTGCCAGTGTGTTGGGGGGAGGGAAGGGGGATTAAAATGCTAAAAATGTGTTTGTGGATTGTGAGCCTAGCAACCATCAAGGTCACCACTGCAGGTGCTTGGGAAAGAGATGGGCTGTTCCCATAACAAAAGGACATGTCATAATTGGTTAATGTGATCATCCGGGGTGGGAGAAAGAGGAAGCTATTGTTTAACTAGGCAAGCATTTGTGCAGGAAAACCAGACTGGTTTTGATTCTTCAGTATCAAAATGGTGCATCCAATAATGTTTTACCTTTGGGAATTTCAAGCTCCCAAGAGTGTTTCTTTATTTTGCGTTCACTAGTTAGAGAGTTGACATATGCATTGTGAGGGCTCCATGTTGACTACTGTGGCCTGCTCTGCACAACACAGTTAAGGACTAGAGACACTAGAATAAAGAATGGCAATGGGTTTCATAGGATTAAAAATAGAATGCTGTGAAGGGATTAAAGGAATTGTATATATTTAGCCTTAATAAAACAGCTATGTTAGCTTAAATATCTCAAGAGATCTTACATAGACAGTAAATAGCTATTTTCCATCCTCCCAGAATGGCAAGAGTAGTCTATGTATTAACAGTTTGGTAAACATAATTACTTTTGGTTTTTTATCAGTATGGTAGAAATAATTTGAGCACTTTAAAATTTCTATGCTTTTATCCATCTAGGGTATCTTTAACCAGTTCCAGTGCAGCAATGACAAAGTGTTACCTTCTGATGCTCTTCGTAGTGCCCTTGCAAAGACCTTTCAAGATGAGCAGCGTTTCCAGCTAGGCATTATGGATGATGCTGCAGAATGCTTTGTGAGTATAAAAGTAGTCGAAAACTGAGAAATTCTATAAAAACAATTCTGCATTTTGCTAAGTTAGTAGAAGCTGTAGTGTTTGAGGAAGCAACAAATAATGAAGCCCCTCCCCTCCCCCCCCCAAAAAAAACAACCCAAGCCTTTTTTTAAAACTAATCATATTGATGTATTTTCCTTGTTCTCTTTTTCTTTGTTTTCTTTTTTCTTGGTTATTTTATGGTTCCATTTTATTTTCATTTGGTTTAAATTTCGTTTTTATTTATTCTGGATTTTTGGTTGTGAGCTGCCTAGAGGACTGCAGAGATTGTTCTCACACTTTATGATTGCATCATTTAGCAAAAGAAATCCAGTCTCAATTGATAGAGGACTACCTATATTAAAAGAAAATGTCAGTATTGACAATATAAAATTAATTTCTAAAATATTGTGATAAAACTGAAAAAGCTACAATATCTAAACAAATGAGTCTCCAAATTACTACAAAATAGGTTATAAAAATGCTTTTCATAATTTCCCTAGGAAGGCGGTTTCCAATACTGTATTCTCTTATAACAAATATTATGATTATTGTTCTCTTAAAATGTCAAAACAAAGCCATTATTTTGTTTATTTTCAAGGCCCTTAATTGTATATTATTCCCAGGGTCAGTAAAGCAACTAGAGGTGTTCAGCTATTGATCTATAATTTGACTATTTAGTTAGAACATTACATATATGCCAAACCTAATTAAATGTTAAAGTTTAGCATAATGAATAATGTATTTGATTCTACTTTCATAGAAAGTTAATAAGTGACATATATATATATACTATATGAGTTGCTGTCAAAAATGATCACTCCTGGTTTTTAAATGAATTTTAGAACATTTAGAATCAAATTTCATACAACTCAATTTTTAATATTAACCCTAATTTCCTTTTCCTGTTTTCCTGGATGTAGGAGAACCTCTTAATGAGGATTCATTTCCACATTGCAGATGAATCTAAGGAAGATATCTGCACTGCCCCACATTGTATTTCACATCAGAAATTTGCAATGACCTTGTTTGAACAGGTACAGAAAAACAACATTCTTATATTAATCCTGAAATGAAAAAATAGATTTGGAAATGAGCAAAAAATATTTTCTTCTGTTAATATCTATTCATTTATCTGATTTAGTGTGTCTGTACCAGTTGTGGTGCTACTTCTGACCCATTGCCCTTCATCCAGATGGTGCATTATATCTCAACTACTTCACTCTGGTGAGTCTCAAGCTTTTTGCAAAAAAAGAAGAAATTCCTTGGCTTAATTTCCCCTTTTTTTTCTGATATTTTAGTATGTATTACCAGCCTTCCTAGGTAAGCCAGACAGGACACATGAATAGATTAGCGTATTCTCCTTTATTATAAGGCTACATTAACATAATCTTGCAAGTCTGAAAGTGCAACTTTCCTGCGGTCTCATTTACATTCTGAGAATTTATGAGTATGTTGTTTCCCTGAAGAAAAACCAAAGATTTTACTGAGAACCTTACAAAATAATCAACCTCACAGATTACAACCCCCTTTTTCTCTTAAACATGGGGACCAATGACACAATAATGAATCTAAAAACAATAACGAGATTATGATCAGCTAGGGAAGAAAGTTAAAGAATTAGGACCACAAATGGAGATTTCATCTATACTTCCAACAAAAGGCCAATATCCAACGAGGGAATGAAGGATTTTAGAAACAAACCACTGGCTTAAAAAATGGTGTTGTCAAGAGAACTTTGATTTCCTAGGCCATGGTCTGCATTACTTACATGAAGAGATGGAATGAGCTTCACAGGAATTGGAAAGAATATATTTGGAAAATGACTGGCTCATCTGATCAGAAAGGCTTTAAACTAAAATTGAGGGAGGAGGGGGGAATCTTCAAAACCTTCAGATTAGAACCTAATTCCAAGTGAAAGCCACTAGTTAACTAATAAGGAGGTAGGGAGTAAAAGAAGAAGGAAAGGAAAAACACAATATAGAGAATGATGGAAAGGATGGAAAACCCATTTACAAAGTAGGAGATATAGTAAATATACCCCAAAATATAAGATGTACAGGTAGTCCTCGATTTATGACCTAAATTGAGCCCAAAATTTCTGTTAAGTGAGACATCTGTTAAGTGACTTTTGCCCCATTTTATGACTTTTTTGCCATAGTTGTTAAGTGAATCACTGCAATTCTTAAGTTAGGAACATACCGTGTTTCTCACAAAATAAGGCTGGGCCTTATTTTTTTTGACCCCCGAAAAAACGGCTAGGCTGTCTTTTCGGGGGTGACTTAATTTCCCCCCCTTTCATGCTCAGGCGGGCAGGTGCTGACGGCTTGGATGTTGACCTTGGCGTTGGTGGGGCACTTCGTATCGGGAGATCTTCCGCCACCATTGCTTTCCCTTCTCCCCATGCTGCCGTGGCATTTAGAGCAACACCGCCGCGTTTGGTGCAGCCACGCGCGGCCAGCCAGGGATCCTTCCTGCAACCGGAGCCACTCGGCTTCAGGCACTTCTGTCGCCACCTTCCCGGGCATCGTTTGAAGACAAAGCCCATTCTTTTAAAAACGATGCCCTACTACCGGTACGACAAAGCCTCCCTTGCCCGAGAGGGCAGCCCAACCCCACATATTGGGCTGCCCTCACAATCTCCTGCGCAGGATCGGCCCACCCCAGGAGAAGCTCCCAGCTGCCATCCCTGCCTGGCGCCAGGCAGAGCGCGAAGAGCTCCTCCTGGGGCGCCCAGCACAGCTGACAGGTGGGCCATCCTGCCCAGCGGTGGAGCTCTCGCCAAGGCAGCAAGCACCTCTTTGCTGGGCCCTCCGCTCATCACACCAGGGCCGTGCCAGAGCCGTGCGGGATGGGCAGAGCCGGGAAAGCGAGCCACAGGTGCACGCCTGCCTGCCAAGCGAAAGAGTCGGGATGACCTGAGCTTGGCTTCCTTCCCAAGTCCCTCCAGCCCAAACCCGAAGGGGCCACCAGAAGAGACCACCCGAGGCAGTGATAGCGCCCACCCATCCGTGGACAGGGAGGCAAGGCAATGGGCTGCGCCGTGTCCTCCTCCGAGCTGAGCCCCGCCGAGTGAGTGCCACTTCCCGATGTCCATGCTGCTGCAGCTTTTGGAGGTGCCAGCACATTTGGAGATGCGTGGGGACAGGGACGGGCTGGGCGAGGGGTGGAAAGGATGGGCAGCTTTGGGCTCTCTCCGCTGGACCCACTGGCCAGGGAAGCAGCACTGCCATCATCTCGCCTCCCTGTCCACAGATGGGTGGGCGCTATCACTGCCTCGGGCAGCCTCTCCCAGTGGCCCCTTCGGGTTTGGGCTGGAGGGACTCGGGAAGGAAGCCAAGCTCGGGTTGGCCCAGCTCTTTCGCTTGGCAGGTGGGCACGCACCCGCGGCTCGCTTTCCCAGCTCTGCCCAGCCTGCACGGCTCTGGCGTGGCCCTGGCGGGATGAGTGGAGGGCCCGGTGGGGAGGCGCTTGCTGCCTTGGCAAGAGCTCCGCCACTGGGTAGGAAGGCCCGCCTATCAGCTGCGCTGGGCGCTCCAAGCACAGCTCTTCACGCTCTGCCTGGTGCCAGGCAGGGATGGTGGCTGGGCGCTTCTCCCGGGGTAGGCCGATCCTGCGCTGCGGCCATGGGAGATTTGTCTCCCCACGTGGTGTTGGGCTGCCCTCTCGGGCAGGGGAGGCTTTGTCGTACCGGTAGTAGGGCGTTGTTTTTAAAAGAATTGGCTTTGCCTGCGAAGGGAAGGCGGCGACAGGAGCGCCTGAAGCCGAGTGTCTCCGCCGGGCTCCGGTTGCAGGGAGGAGGCCTGGCCGGCTGCGCCAAATGCCGCGGCAGCATGGGGAGAAGGGAAAGCAACGATGGCAGAAGGTGTCCCAATACAAAGTGCCCCACCAACGCCGAAGTCAACGCAAGCAGCACCATATCCGGGTATGCAACAAAAATACTTCCTAACGGCAAGCTCCCCCACCATTCCCCCCCATTTCGCATGTTTAATATAGGCCTTAATTTGGGGGGAGGGGCTTAATTTGATTTTATGCCTATAAAACATGCTGGGACTTCCTGTTGGGGGAGGCCGTAGTTGTTAAGTGAATCCAGCTTCCCCATTGACTTTTCTTGTCAGAAGGTTGCAAAAGGGGATCATGTGACCCCAGGACACTACAATGGACATAAGTATGAACCAGTCACTAAACATCTGAATTTTGATCATGTGACCACGGGTATGCTGCAAAGGTTGTAAACTATGTAAAACTATCATATGTCACTTTTTTCAGTGCCATTGTAACTTTCAATGGTCACTAAATGAACTATTGTAAGTCGAGGACTACCTATATATCCAAGACCCACAAAGGACTTAAATGCCAATACACGAATCGTCAAAAGTTAGGGAACAAACAGGGTGAACTTGAAGTACTAGTACATAAAGGTAAATATAATATAGTTGCCATTACTGAAACATAGTGGGATGAAACTCATGACTAGAATGTAAGGATACAAGCTATTCAAAAGAAATATACATAACAAAAGAGGAGGTAGAGTTGCATTATACTTAAACATTCACTACATCTCTATAGAAATCCACAAAACCATGGATGAAAACCTCCTAAAAAGGAAAACAGAATGAATTGCTATAGGAGTATACTACAGACCACCCAATCAAACAGAAGAAATAGGATGAATGTTTTGCTAAACAACTAACAAATGTGTGTAGGAAACATGCCACAGGGAGACTTTAACTACCTTGATATCAACTGGAAAATAAACTCAGCAGCAAGTGGGAAATCAAACAGATTTTTACCAATCTAGCTGATAACTTTGTCTTTCAAAAGATAGAGGAGGGAACTAGAGGAAAAGTTATATTGGATCTAATTCTTACTCATAGAGAAAAAGTGATAAACGGAGTTGAACTTTGGGTGAGAGTGACCATGTTATATTGGAATTCAGTGTAATGTAAACACAAGCAATAGAACATAATCCAGCCAGTATCTTAAATTTTAAAAGAGCTGATTTTAACAAACTCAGAGAGATCCTAAGAAAAATTCTATGGATGAAAATCCTAAAGGGGAAAACAACTCAAGAAGCACGAGAAACTGAAAAATATGATTATAAAAGCCCAGTCCAACACAATACCATTGAAAAAAAAAAAACAAGAAATCCAAGAAGAAACCAGCATGGTTGGACAAATATCTCTCTGATAAACTAAAAGACAAAAAGGATATACAAAATATGGAAATAGGGACACATAACTAGACACAATAGGCACACAATTCTATAGAATAGAATAGAATAGAATAGAATAGAATTCTTAATTGACTAAATGTGATTGGACACACAAGGAATTTGTCTTTGGTGCTCTCAATGTACATAAAGGAAGAAAATACATTCATCAAGAACCATAAGATACAACATGATAATGATAGTGATAGGTTACTAATAAGCAATCAAATCAATACTAGGAAACAAATAAAACAATATAAATTGTAAAGATACAAGCAATATGGTTATAGTCATTAGTAGGAAGAGATAAGTACTAGGAAGGATTAGAGGAATAATACTAACACAGTCTTAGTAAATAAGTTGACAGTGTTGTGGGAATTAGTTGTTTAGCAGAGTGATGGCATTTGGGAAAAAACTGTCCTTGTGTCTAGTTGTTCTGGTGTGCAGTGCCCTATAGCATCGTTTTGAGGGTAGAAGTTGAAACAATTTATATCCAGGATGTGAGGGGTCTGTAGTTATTTTCACAGCCCTCCTTTTGACTCGTACAGTATATGGGTCAACAATGGAAGGCAGGTTGGTAGCAATTGTTTTTTCTGCAGTTCTAATTATCCGTTGAAGTCTGTGTCTGTCTTGTTTGGTTGCAGAGCCAAACCAGACCATTATAGAGACGCAGATGACAGACTCAATAATTCCTCTGTAGAATTGAATCAGCAACTCTTTGGGCAGTTTGAGCTTTCTGAGTTGGCGCAGAAAGAACATTCTTTGTTGTGCTTTTTTGATGACATTTTTGATGTGAGATGTCTATTTTAAGTCTTGAAATATGATAGAACCTAGAAACTTGAAGGTCTCTACTGTTGATACTGTGTTGTCTAGTATTGTAAGAGGTGGTAGAATGGATGGGTTTCTCCTAAAGTCTACCACCATTTCTATGGTTTTGAGTATATTCCAGATTGTTCCAGTCGCACCACGAGGCAAGTTGTTCAACCTCCCGTCTGTATGCAGATTCATCGTTGTCTCGAATGAGACCAATCACTGTTGTATTATCAAACTTAATAGAGGGATCTTTTGAGATGCAGTCATTGAGAAGTGGAGAGATTACACAACCCTGGCGGGCTCCTGTGCTAATTGTACAGGTGTCAGATGTGATTTTGCCTGGCTTCACCTGCTGCTTCCTGTCTGTTAGGAAGCTTATGATCCATTTTCAAGTGTGGTCAGGTACAGCTAGCTGATTTAGTTTAGTTAGAAGAATATCTGGTATGAGGTATTGAATGCTGAATTGGAGTCTAACAGCAGATCCGTGATGGTTTTCAGGTGGGCCAGCAGTATCCTTTCAAAGGTCTTCATAAAATTACATATGTTAGAGCAACTGGTCGGGAATCATTCAGTTCCTTGATGGAAGGTTTCTTTGGCACTAGGATGATAGTAGAGCATTTGAAGCAAGAAGAAACATAGCACATCTCTAGTGATTTATTAAAGATGTGGGTGAAGATGAGGTCCAGTTGATCAGCACAAGCTTTTAAGCAAGAATGAGTTATCTTGTCTGGGCCTGGTGCTTTTCCTGTGTTTTGTCTGTGGAATAGTCCTTGCACCTCATTCTCTGTAATCACCAGAGGTGGTGGGCCCAATGGGATGGGGTATCTGCAAAGATGAAGTCAGGAAACAAGGGCTCATGTACGTGAAGAACTCAAAGTCTGTGAATTCATTGTAGATAAAGCATCTCAAATTTCAGCTCAGAATTGAATAGTTGACAGAGTGATCAGGAGATACGTTAGGCATTAAAGTTCAATTTGCACTCCATTAGAAATCTTGCTTGATTGAAGCATAGATTTTATTCAAGTGCACATTTGCTGAACTTGTAAACTGAAATGCTGTTCTTCCAAATGCTACACTTCAAGAAGCAGCAACAGGTTTAAATATTGTTTATAAAGAAATATGTTTTTATTCTTGTTTTATACTTTTTCAACATTTAAAGCAATCAGGCCATTTGCATGCTGGAAAGACGAGACAAACTGACGCCTGATATGTTTGGAGAGCTGCTACAAAATGCCAGCACAATGGGAGACATGAGAAACTGTCCGGTTTGTATACATCATTTGTATTTAGTAGAAGAAATAGCCCAAATGGGGGTGAGGGAGTATGCACTGAGGGTTGCCTTTGAGTTGAGAGGTTTTTAGTATGCGATTTGTCCGTACAGGTAATCCGTTAGTTGCCACCACAATTGAGTCCGAAATTTATGTTGCTAAGTGCCCCATTTTATGACTCTTCTCACCACAGTTGTTAAGTGAATCATTGCATTTGTTAAATTAGTAATGTTAAGGGGATCTGGCTTTCCCATTGACTTTGCTTATCAGAAGGCCACAAAAGAGGATCACATGAACCTGGGACACTGCAACTGTCATAAATATGAGTCAGTTGCCCAGAGTCTGAATTTTGATCATATGACCGTGGGGATGCTGCAATGGTCATAAGTGTGAAAAATAGTCATAAACTATTTTTTTTCATGAACTGACTGAACTAAGTGAACTGTTGTAAGTTGAGTGCTACTTGTATAGGTAGTCATTGACTTAGAACCACAGTTGGGGCAAGAATTTCCATTGCTATAGAAGGCTGGGATGAGATACCCAATTTTACAATCATTTTTGCCACAGTTGTTAAGCAAATCATTGTAGTTGTTAAGTGAATCACATGGTCAGCACTGACCTATGCTGAAGTGCCTGATCATGTAACTGAGTGGGTGCTGGGATGATCGTGCGGGTTGGTTGTAAGTCACTTTTTTCAATGACATGTAACTTCAAACAGTCATTAAACAATGGTTGTTAGTCAAGAACTACATGTATACCAAATAGATTTATCATTATTTATTACTCTGGGGATTGGATTCACATTGAAAATCCTTAATCCAACTAAAAGAACATTTTTTTAGAAAGTGGTGCATTCTCTGACAGGGGTTTAAAATGTATTGCAATTTCTTCCAATCTCTTTGTGCTGGAACAGCAGCTATAAAAAGTTGCAGCTATGCCAGGTCGAGAAAACTATTAAGAGTGGGTATGACAAAGTCCCACCACTGCCCTTGACATACAGATGGATCAGTGCGTAGAAAGTACAAGGAGAGCAGGTTAGCCTTTTTGGTACTTCCTTTCTGATGCAGTAATAGAATGTGCCCTCTGTTACACAATAGGCAGTTCAACAGAGCTGGAAACCAACCAGAACCAAGCCAAAATGGCTAAAACCAAGTGATATTTATAAAACTACTACAAATATTTCACTTCTAGAGTAAATTGCATAATGAAACCATACAATCTGATTAACTAAAACCTAGCTTAACTCCAATATATGTACGTTCTCAAAAAGTCTTTATTTCAAAATTATCCTTTTCCTTACCATTCTCTTTTAACATTTTAATGAGGGGTCTTTGGTACTCTCTGAGCTTGGTTGTTTTCTTACAAACATTTCATTAGTAACCAGTACTGATGGTGTTACCTAGTTTGGGTAATGAAACATCTGCAAAAAACAACCAAGCTCAGATAATACCAAGGACCCTTCATTTCATCCCTGAGCTATAAATATTCTCCTTTGTAAGGAACAGTTTAATACATGCACAATATTCTTTTTTAACATTTAGGTATATTTGAAGAATTTAATATATTTTATTTATTTTTTGTTAAATTTATTTGATAAAAGTTATAGTTGACTTGGAATAGAATAAAGAACTACAGTAGATTTTTTATTACCTATCACCCAATTAAACAAGGATTGCTGACTGCAGTGTTACAGATAAAGCAACAGGATGGATTTATATTTAGGAAATTACATGTGACAGCACTTATTAAGAGAAAAGGTTTTTCTTATATATTTGGTTTTCAGCCCCTATGCATCACCACAATATAAATCTATCTTGCTGTGGGGCTACTCCAAGTGGGTTGGTTACACCTGTTTATACTCTAGGTGTCAGCGTTCCAGTAACTCTCCATTCCAATTAATAACTTTGAAACAGAAATATCTCAAAGGTACCTTTATTTGGATAGTAACTGGCACATCTGTGGCATCCCGAATCTGAAAGTTCTGGGCTTCCTTGCAAAAGTCAAAACTATAAATCCATCCCCGCTTAGCCATCATCACATCACATGGTCCAATCACCATCCGTCCTAAAGTAAGATTCCCATTTCATTATGCACCACACTCAGTAACCTTGAACCAAACAAAATAATTTTATTTTGTCTAATAGATATACTCAAATGAATTCCCCCCCCTCCCACTTTCTCAGGCTCAATTGTTGCAGCATGGGAGCATTGAATCTCAATATGGCCCCCAAAGCTGACACTAGGTGGTATACTCCTGTTTCTTTCCATTATACAAACCAGTTGCATTTTCAGAAATTTTGTCTGAAACCAAGATAAGTTGTTATCAGGAGATGAAGGCATAATAATACTAAAAAAAGGAATGTTTAAAACCACCAGGAATTAAATATATTGGGTTTCTTTTCAGAGCAATTGTGGAGAAAAAATTCAGATACGCCGAGTGTTGATGAACTCCCCACAGATCATCACCATTGGACTGGTCTGGGACTCGGATCACTCAGATTTGGCGGAGGATGTCATTCATAGCCTGGGCACTTGCCTTAAACTGGGTGATGTGAGTCTTAAATCTTATGGCAATATATACATTCTTGTTTGACTGTGCTAACTGTCCTTCATCTATATGTGCACGTCCCTGTTTGTGTGTTCTGCATTTATTTCAAACATCTTTCCTTCAGCTTAAATAGTTTTTATTAAGTAAATTTAAGTTTTAGAGAAATGCAAGAATTGTACTGAGATTATTCTTCCCTCCCTGAAGCTGTTCTTCAGAGTAACTGACGACAAAGCAAAACAATGTGAATTGTATTTGGTTGGAATGATCTGCTACTATGGAAAACATTACTCCACCTTTTTCTTTCAAACAAAGATTCGTATGTGGATGTATTTTGATGATGCCCATGTTAAAGAGGTAAGAAATTTTGAGAGAAAAGAATAAAATGTTTGAATAGTGATAATGTAAATGTATCTGGATTGTTTTTAGATAAGTTGATAAACTTCCAATTATTTGCAGGCAGTTTATGATAAAACATTCCAGATAGGTTGCATCCACTATTTCTAAAATATCAAAATAATATAAACACATTATTTAAGAGAGTAGGGCAGGATATATGTTGTCTGCCATGTTTCATTATCTCATGAGTTGTTACGGAAAGATCTAACAAAATAACATAGGATCCAGTACAATGCAATGATAGTAAGACAGAAACTTTTCAGCTCTTCTTGGGAGAAGAAGCAAACATTGTAGATCAGGTGTATCTAGCCCATGGGCTGCATGTGGCCCTGGACAATTCCTAATGTGGCCCCACAAGATCATAAACTTGTTAACATTACTGTACATGTTGTTTATATACATTAACTATTTTATATGTGGCCCAAGACAATTCCTTTTCACTCAGTGTAGCCCAGGCAAGCCAAAAAGTTAGACACCTATGTCATAAATAAGTAGTATTTTATTTCTTCTTCACTTATTTTAACCTGGGTGCTTTCTATAGCAAGACTATAGAAAAAGGGGTCATTTCGTTTAAATGTTGAATGCACTCAACAATACTCACTTTCTGCTGGCTGGGAATTAGCTAAATATTGCAAACCTGAATCAGTTTTTTATATAATTAAGTCAGTATTACAAACTAAGAAATGGCTGCTAAATGCCCAGATGCAGGCAATTACGTAGATGACCCTACACAAAAGGTTCCAGGTTTTGACCTTCCTCGTCAGCATTGGTCAATTCTGAATAGGATCCGTACCCAACATTGTGTCTCCCAGGATTCATTGTTTAAGTGGGGTCTTGTCTCTACCACTCAGTGTGACTGGGGTGCTCCTCGACAAAATATCTATCACATTGTGCCTGAATGTCCATCAAGAGCTTGCACCACCCCAGCGTCTGATTTTTTTCAACATAGGCTACCCTGTCCTTGAATGGCTGAGTGGACTGGACATTAACATTTGAACTACTATAAGTCCTTGTATTTGCCATATGCTAAATAAATAAAACTAAGATTATCATTATGCAAACATGTAAATTTCTATGATGCCATACTTCCAATTCAAAAGATTCATTTCAACCCTGAGGGCAGGGGTAGGATTCTACCAGTTCGCACCAGTTCTATAGAACCAGTTGTTATGGTTCCCAGTAGTTCAGAGAACCGGTAAATCAGGCCTCTGGCTGTCCCTGTCCCTGTCTGCCCGCTTCTCTGTTCCCTGCCTGGTCAGTTCCTATTGCAATTGCGCAACATCGTGCCCATGCGTGACCAGCCTGCAGCCTGCTTCTGCCTGCCCACCAGGGCAGCCATTGCTGTCTGCTTTTCACTGCGACACGAGCCTCTTTACTGATCTCCCTACTCACAGGTAAGCCTGCGAGTTGCGCTAGCCCTTCCCCCATTGTCCCCGTGCCTCCCTGAGCTCCCCCAGCCCTTTCTGGGGCTCCCCAGGCCCTCTGCAGCCCTCTCTGAGGCCCTTACCCATGCCCTGGGCCTTTCGGGGCCTTCCCTCACTGCCCAGGACCTTGCTGGGCCTCCCTCTAACCCCCGGGACCTTGCTGCGCCTCTCCCCACTGCCTGGGACCTTGCTGGGCCTCCCACCACCACCCAGGATCTTTCTGGGCCTCCCTCCACTGCCTGGGACCTTGCTGTGCCTCCCTCCACCACCTGGGACCTTGCTGGGCCTCGCCCACCACCCAGGACCTTGCTGGGCCTCCCCGCACCACCCAGGATCTTTCCAGGCCTCTCCTCATCACCCGGGACCTTGCTGGGCCTCGCCCACCACCCGGGATTTTGCTGGGCCTCCCCGCACCACCCAGGATCTTTCCAGGCCTCCCACCACCACCCGGGACCTTGCTGGGCCTCCCCCACCACCTGAGACCTTGCAGGGCCTTCCCCCACTGCCCGGGACCTTACTGCGCCTCCCCCCGCCACCCAGGATCTTTCTGGGCCTTCCTCCACCACCTGGGACCTTGTGCTTCCCCCCATCTCCCGGGACCTTACTGGGCCTTCCCCCAGCACCCGGGACCTTGCAGGGCCTCCCACCACTCACTGGGATCTTTCCAAGCCTCCTCCACCTTGTGCCTGTCCTGGGCCTCCTGCCTGGCTGCTGGCTTGATAGGAGGGGAGGCTGCTGGTTGGAGCAATGGGAAGAGCAGTGCTGGGCTCCTGCGGCAGCGAGTGCAAGGGCATAGGTAGAATTGGAAAAAAAGGCTGCGTGTCTCTGGCGGAAAGAACCAGAGCTCCTTGACACTAGAGCAGCTGCTGCCTCACTCGCGCCTGCTTATCCAAGCTGCCTAGTGCTGCCCTGGTCCTTTCCGCCACAGCCACACAGCATTTAATTCCAATTCTAGCTCCAACCAGCAGCCTCTGCTCGCATCAAGAAGTTGGTGGCCAGGCGGGAGGAGGCCAAGGTGGGGTGCCGTTTCTGGGCCAGTCCAGCTGGCAGATGGGCAAGCAGGCAGCCCTCAGGGTGATGTGGAGATGGCAGCCCACAGCCGTTCGATTTCTCTGCTGTGTTGGGGCTGAGAGGGGTGGTGGAGGTGTCCCGAAAGGGAGGCCTGGAATTCCTGGGGCTTCTTCCCATAGCCGCACTGTCGCCACCCCCGCCACTGCTGTGTTGTGCCCCAAAAGGGAAGCCGGGAACTAGTCCTAGAGCTGCTTCCCATAGCTGGGCCGCCACCGCTGCTCCCCCTCCCGCCACTCCCCCCAAACGCCCATGTGCTCTGAAAGGGAGGGCGGATGACTGTTCCGGGGCTGCTGCCATTGTCCCCTGAAAGGGAGGTCAGGAACTGCTGGGGCTTCCCATAGCTGCGCCACCGCTGCCTCCTCCCCCACTGCTGGCCCCGCCACCACCCATGTGCTCTGAAAGGGAGGACGCGGCTGTTCGCTTTCTTTTTCCACCCGCTTCCCATAACTGCTGCCTCCGCCCAGCACCACCAGATGAAGTGAGCAGCCCCGGGAGAAGGAAGCATCAGTGAGGACAGTAACTCTGGGGCAGTTCGCTTTCTTCTTCTCCCGCTGCCCATTTGTGTGTGTGTGTGTGTGTGTGTGTGTGAGAGAGAGAGAGAGAGAGAGAGAGAGAGAGAGAGAGAAGGAAAAGGAAAGGAAGGGCAAGAAAGAAAGAGGAAGGGAGAGAGAAAGCAAGAAAGAAAGAAAAAGAGAGAGAGAAAGGAAGTGAAAGTCAGAAAGAGAGGATGGAAGGAAGGGAGAAAAAGAGGGAGAAGAGAGAAAGAGAGGGGGAAAGAGGGGGGAAAGAGAGGGAGACAGAAAGAGAGAAAGAGAGAAAAAGGGGGAGACAGAAAGAGAGAAAGAAAGAGGGAAAGAGAAAGAAAGAGAGGGAAAGAGAGAATCCCACCCCTGTGTGTGTGTGTGTGTGTGTGTTTCAGGTGGGCTTCCTAGCTTTAGAATGAGAGAGGGAAGGTGGAAGGGACAGAAAGAGAGAGAGAGAAAGAGGAGAGAGAAAGAGAAGAAAGATACAAGAAAGAAAAGAAAGGGAAAGAAAGAAAAAGGGAGAGAGAAAGGAAGTGAAAGGAAGAAAGGGGGATGGAAGGAAGGGCCAGAAAGAAAGGGAAAGAAAGAAAGGGAGAGAGGAGAAAATAAATACGGATGGATAGATAAATACATGGAAGGAGGGAGGGAAGGAGAGAGAAAAAAAGGAAAGGAAATAAGGACATAAACCCTGGCTTCAGAAGACTTTGAAACAGCGGAGTTCCAGTTTGCAGGGCTTCGGCGGCAAGTAGGAATCCGCGATCGTGCATGTTTTCTGCCTGGGCTCACCGCTGGAGCGTCCCGAGCCATTTGGCTTCGGGGCTACGCCACTCTGTAGAGGTGTGTGAAGAGGGGGGAGATCCCAGCAGGGTCGAGGGAAGCCGCATCTTTCCTCCCCAGCTGGCTAAACTCCCTTTCCCGAAGGCGGTAAGAGCGGCAGTCAGAAATGGCCACCTCAAAGAAGCACTCAGCTGGAAAAGAAAGTGCAGGAGGAAGTTAAGAAGTGAAAGTTTTGGCTGACCGGGATAAGAAGCAACAACTGAGGTATCCTGGAATTTAAATCTTAAAAGAGATACATCGCTCCCAAAGAAGATTCGAAAGCAGTGAATGAAAGTGAAAAGGGAAAGTTTTTTTGTTTTCTCACTCTCCTTCCTTATGTTGACAGCAGATGAATGAGAAATCAGAAAAATCTGCTTTGGCACTAACAGGTAATTAAACTGGATTAAATGCCAAGGGGACAATAAAGATTTCTGAACACTTAAAAAACTTTTTTTTGCTGTAAGTGGGAAGGGAGAGGAAAAGAATAAGAGCAAGATTTGGCTGGAGGAGGCTGCTTGGAATTTAAAAGAATCTAAAGTTAAATCGTAAAAAGATACATTTTAACTGGAACTTTGTAACTAAATAGTAACCCCAGGAAGAGAAAGTGAAAAAGAAGAAAGTGTTGAATGAAACAGCTTGTGAGTATTTGGGTTGTTTGGTGACTTTGGGACTTCTGGAAATTATATTTGAATGATTAAAAACAATTGGGTGGTTTTTTAAAAACTTTTACAATGGCATCACTTGTGGATGAACTGAAAATGGAATTTAAAAAATATAAAGAAAAGGAACAAGAAGGGAAGGGCTCTTTTGGCTTCATTTTTCATTTCTTAGAAATGGCGATCTGTACCTATGAGAAACTACAAGAAAAGACTGTGCAACAAGAAGATTGGGACAAAGAAGAAGCCATCTTAAATAAACAAGTAACTTTATCTGGGGAAGAAAGAGGAAAGGGGGGAAGGAGAATGGAGAATTTAAGACCTAAAAAAACAACCAAAAAAGGGAAAAATAAGGTGAAAAGTGGATATAATGTCAGAAAGCAACAGAAAAGGGGAACACAGAAGAGGGAAATAGAGGTGGAGAGATAAGGGGGTAAAAAAGGTAGAGTGAAGAAACAAGGGAGGGAAGGGAAGAGAAATTATAAAGATTTGGAGCAAGATGTAAAGAAATAGAACTTATTCAGAGATAATGGGTAAAAATATAACTGAAAATGAGATTCTGCAAAGGTACATAAGATTGTATTGTTATACTTGTATTAGAAATAATGTTAGAAAACTGAAACAATTTATGATTAAAAAATGGGATAAAATACTCTGTAATTTAGTGAAACTTTTTGAACAAAATAAATGAAATGAAATAAATGAGAGAATTGAATTAGGAAGGAATGGGAACATTTTAATTACACAATGTTTTAAAATATAAGTGAAATGGAGGGGAAGTAACTACGCAAAATTTATCAGTGTTCCCATAGAAGCATGATACCTATTTGAAAAGTAATGTGTAAAATGTTTAAGATTTAAATGAATATTAATATTAACGATAGAATTGAACTGGTGTGGATTGTTGTTTTAATTATATTATACATTTTTAATTTCTTCTTTTCTTAAAATATAGTGTGTAGCTTTAGAATGTACTAAGCAGAATCCGAATGAAAGTTATGTATTATATTAAGTGTTATAAATTTAGGGGAAAGATATAAAGGCGTCATACTCCAATCAGTGATTACAGGAGAAATTTTGTTTTAATGAGAAAAGATAATAAACAGCTGAAACAGGACAGACAAAGGATATAAGTATAACAATTTACATTGAGATGAAATAAATAAAGTAGAATGAAGAGAGTTAAAAGAGGGGAGAAGCTATATAGAAAATGTAGAATGGTAATAAGATATGGAACAGTATATGAAAATGAGCATGAACTTGAATTTGTGTCTGTACGAAGAGATGTAACCTGGGATCAAGCTGCTTTCAAAAAAGATGTTTTGTGTTTTGTTTGTTTATGTTTGTTTTTTAAAAATCAATAAAATTTTTGAAAAAAAAGAAGACTTTGAAGCAGCACAGCAATCTAGGGCTGGCCTTCAAAGGTCTCAGAGGTCATCTAGTCCAACCCCCTGCTCCAGCAGGAGATCCTTACAGAATCAAAGAAAGCAGGGTTAGAAGGGTGTGTGTGTCTGTCTGTCTGTCTGTCAAAACTCCAAATACAGACCAAGTAGCTCTGTGGAGGTCAGTCGTAAATTAGAACACTTGCTAAGCAACTGGCCATTCAGTGAGGACCACTTACATTTGGTTTGCCAGTCACGTGGCCGCCTGCCCGCGCCTCGCCCTGCCTTTCCCATAGCTCCTTGTAGCTGCCCGGGCCTCACCCTGCCCTCTCCAGGGCTCCCCAGGCCTTGGAAACTGGCAAAAAGCAGAAAACCTCAGTCACAAGACTTTGTGGGATGTTGTAACTGGTCATAAGTGTGTCTGTATGTGTGTGTGTGTTGTGTGTATGGCTGTCAAAACACCAAAAACAGGCCAAGTAGCTCTGTGGAGGTCAGTTGTAAATTAGAACACTTGCTAAACAATGGGCATTAAGCGAGGACCTGGTCATTAAGCGAGAACCACTTACATTTGGTTTGCCAGTCACATGGCCACCTGCCTGGGTCTCGCCCTGCCCTCTCCAGGGCTCCCCAGGCCTTGAAAACTGGCAAAAAACACTAGCTAAGCAACTGGCCATTAAGCAAGGACCTGGTCATTAAGCAAGGACCACTTATATTTGGTTTGCCAGTCACATGACCACCTAGCCACGCCCAGTCAGCAAGTCACTCCCACCCCAGTCACATGACCACCAAGCCACTCCCACAAATTAGGCCACACCCACATAACCAGTTGTTAAGCAATTTGAATCCCACCCCTGCCTGAGGGGTTGAATATCACAAATATTAACCTTTATTGGAAACATTTTAAAACATGCACAATATTCTTTTTAACATTTAGTGATATTTGAAGAATTTAATATATATTATTTGTTAAATTTATTTGATGAAAGTTATAGTTGACTTTAGATTTTTATCTCCTATCACCCAGTTAAACAAGAATTACTGACTGCAGTGTTACAGATAAAGCAACAGGATGGATTTATATTTAGGAAATGAGATGTGATTCCTGCCATAGTTCTTACTAAAAGAAAAGGATTTTCTTACTCATTTGGTTTTCAGCCCCTAGGCGTCACCACAATATAAATGATTAGTTGGTTAATTTTCGGGCCATTGAGTCATAATGAAGTACTTGTGCACTTAATTTTAGTACTAGCTTATAGCTCTTTCTGACAGCGTTCCAAGAAAACTCTTCATGTAATTCAGAACTCCGAGACAAAGTCCATCAAAGTAAGAATTTATTAGAGAAGTCATGTTGGCACATCTGGGGAAAACCTGTATGTGAATTTCTGCGTTTTCCCCCATCCACACTAAAATTCCCACTCTGCCACACTTAGTGACTTCCCCGTCATATGGCCACTCAATCTCCTGTCTCAGCTGCCGCCAAACTTTGGTTACTCCCCTCCAGGTGCCAGCAGCATGTCCTTGATCTCGAGTGAAAGAATGTTGTTACGGCTATACTCCCTTCGCTACTCTCTCGTTTCCACAGCTTGCCCATCCCCCGCTATGACAGCCCTGAAATCTGTCTCAAGATTTATCTGGGACTGACAGGCTGCCTCCCCTCAAGTGATGAGAACATCCTGAAATGAGACAAGGGACAGGAAGTTAGGGATAGGGGCTAACCACTTCTTCCCCCACCACCACAGGGGGCCCCTTTGGCTTCAGGCAACTTGTTATGAAACTGCTTCTTCATCAACCTATCTGCTTTTACATCCCCTCTTAAGGGGATTCCCACTTCAAGTGGATTAAGTATTGTAAACGACCCCTATGCTATCTAGAGTCTTAACATTTTCTTTATTTCATAATGTGTCTCCCCTTACACTACAATTGGCTTGGTCTTAGCAGCTGGTTTCAATAAGCTGCTATCAAACACCGGATGCACTCCCTAACAAGCAAGGAAGACTTAGTTGCACTGTTACTGGGTTTATTACTTTCATTATGCGAAATGGTTGTAGAACTTTGGATCCAGTTTCTTTGTAGGCAACTTTAAGGTATTTAGTGGACAGGTAGACCCAATCTCCCACAAAGGGGGCTTGAGGAGATAGGTGTTTGTCCACCTGACATTTATATTTCTCCACAGCTTAAGTGAGGGCACGCTTGGTATTTTCCCACCCCTGTTTTAATAAGTCTATCCATTTGGTTAGGTACATTGAGGATGGAGGCTCTCTGGGTAACCCAGGCATGGGCACAAAATCCATTTCACTAGTGATTTGGAAGGGAATTAGTCTGGCGCTGCTGTGGACTGCATTGTTGTAGGCTACTTCCGCGAAAGGTAGCAAATCAGCCCAATTTCCTGCTGGTAGTCGACGTAATATCTCGGGTACTGTTCCACCATAGTGTTTGTTCATTTCATGGCCTGTTTATGCTCAGATGAAAAGCAAAGAGAGAGAGGATTCAATGGATCATAGGAACTCCCTCCAGAACTTTGCTATAAATTGGACTCCTCAATCGGAAATTATCTGGTGGGGCATTCCATGCAGTCTATAAATTTGTTTGATGAACATTTTAACCTATTTTCTTTGCAGTTGGTAATCCAGAGCAAGCTTGCTTAGAGAATTAGTCAATCACTGTCCAAATGACAATGTTTCCTCCACTTTCTGGAAGTTCAACCATGAAATCCATGACGATCTCTTCCCATGGCTAGGGTCAGCTACAGATGAGTAGGCAAGGTGGATTTCCTGTTCTCGTCTTCATGTCAGTGCACGGTGGAACAGCTTTTTACAGAGTCCTCTATGTCTGCCTTCATCTTTGGCCACCAAAATTGCCTCCTTGCTAGGTGAAGGATCTTCAGAAATCCAAAGTGACCAGCCAACCAGAAGTTGTGACTGCACTACTTTCAATCTCAGGCTGGGAGGGATGTACAGCTTAGTTCCTTTCCAAGCTAACCCATCACTCAAGATTAGGGTGTTTGGGTTATCCTTTAGCCATGGCTCAGTTGGGGAACCCGCACTTGAGCGCCAAGTGATTAAGTCTCTTGTTTGGTCATTGTGACTCCTGGCTAGGCTTCTGGTGACTTGAGCTGCTTGCTGAGAAAGGAGTATGACTGGATGTACTACTTCCTCCCATCGGCTTTCTCAACAAGGCATCAGCCAATTTGTCCTTCTCTTCTGGGATGTGCCTCAACTCAAAATTGAAACATTTGAAGTATTGCATCCAGTGGACTTGTTTAGGAGATAACTTCCTAGGGGGATTTTAGTGCCTCTAAGTTTTTGTGGTCAGTCCAGAATTCAAAAGGCATTTTGCTGCTCTCTAAGAAATGACTCCTGGAGACAGTCCATCTGACTGAAAAGGCCTCTTTCTCTCATTTGGCCCATCACCTCTCAGTGTCAGTGAGCTTTTTGGACATCTAGGCACAGAGTTGCAGTTGGTCCAGAGAGTTTTCCTGTAGAAGGACTGCAGCAACCGCAACATCACTGGCATCAGCTTGCACCACAAACTGCCACTCGGGGTAGGGTGTTGCAGGATTGGCTCCTTGGAAAATAGTCCCTTTATCTCCAGTTAGTGTCCAGTTTAGAAGTTGTTTGGGCTTGGGCTTGGGGTCGATCTCCTTTGTCTTTAATAGTTCCATAAGTAGCAGGGCCATCCCAGTGAACATGGGAATGAACTGCCGGTAAAAGGTTGCAAACCCCAGGAAAAGTTGCCAATCCACTACGGCTTTAGCTTTTTCCAGGTCCATTTCAATCCTGTTGTTTGAAACTCGGTACCCCAGGTAGTCTAGGGAGGTCTTGTGGAACTTGCACTTTGACAGTTTGGCATAAAGTTTAACTTCTAGGATTATTTTCAACACTTGTCTCACTAGCTTGATGTGTTCCTCCATTGTCTCACTGAAGATGAGAATGTCGGCCAAATAAACTAAAGCTCCCTTCTATAGGTGCTCATGCAGCACCTCATTAATGAGTTGCATAATCACTACTGGAACTCCCTGTAGCCCAAATGACATGTTCTTAAATTGGAAGCTGTCTAATGAACAATTGAATTCTATTTTCCATTCATTGCCTTTTTTTATTCACCTGCGGTAGTCGGCTTCTCAAAGGTCTAGCTTTGTAAACAATTTTCCCTCACTAGATGGTTGAGCATGTCCTTCTTGAGGGAGAAGAGGTAGGTGTTCTCTACGCATACAGTATTTATTCCAAGAAAATTAACAGAGCCTCACCCCGCTCCCCCATCTTTAAACAATACGGGGGCTGCGATCCTAGATTTTGTGGGCTGGATGAATCCTCTCACTAAATTGGCATCAATATACTTCTTCAATTCATCCATTTTCTTAGGGGCCATCAAATATATTTTTGGCTTTGGTAGTTTCGCCCCTAGTATAAATTCTATCATGCAATCCATGGGTCGATGGGCAGAGCACATTGCACTTGTCTTTGCTAAAAGCCTCTGCTAAGTCTAGGTACTCTTTGGGTATCCTTGGGCAACCGGGCAGTACCTCCATGGTGGAGGCCACTTCCTCTTTCTGGCTGCAATTGCTGGGCCCCAAAGATGGCCAGTTCTCAGTCTGCAGAAGGGGCAGTAGTGGCCCAATTCCTATCTTTATTTTACGATAGCCATCTTCCCATATAGTTGGGCAGTTGTCTTGCCAAGCTAAGCCGAGGATGAGTGCTTCAGTCAATTTTGGGGTGACTACAAAGTGTATAATTTCCCAGTGCCGCCCCATTTCTAACTTTTTACAGGTTCGGTAACTAACATCATGTGTGCCCCCCCCCCCCCCAATTAGCGAACTGTCTACTTGTTCAAAGCGGATAGGGTGGCCCAATGTTGTTATCTCTAAATTTTCTACAGTCTGAGAGCTGATTAAGCACTGGGAGCATCCAGTGTCTACTATGGCCTCTAGGTCCACATGGGCTCCTGTCTGGGGAACTTACTATGCAGGACTTTATGGCGAAGGGGCAGATGGGTTCACTTACTATCAGGTCCTCATCACCACTCCCACCTCCGGTCGGGTGAATCTCTTAAGTCCATAGTACCGCCAATCTTGGATCCGGTCTGGTACTCCTCTATAGGCACATGCTTGCCTAAAGTCCTGATCCAGGTCCTCTTTAAAATAATGGACGAAGAGTAACTCCGGCCACTCCTGTAATTTTCCGATTACTCTTCTAAACTCCTATACAAATTCTTTGGGGGGCTGACCACGCAGCTTCAGTCCCTTGATTTCTGCTTCAGCTTCCTCTCGGTTAGTTGTGTCTTCAAATCGCGCCCTTAAGGACTTCATAAACTCATCCACATCTTCCAACTCGGGGGCTTCTTTATCGTGGAGTTGAGCAATCCAATCTGCTGCCCCCCCCCCATATTATCTGCAATGACTGAGATCATGTCCTTGTCTGATTGGTATTGAGCCCTATTTCAATCGATGTTGGCCCAGATTCCGTTTAGGAAATAAACCAGCTTTCCTGGGGTGCCATCAAAGAATTGTGATGCAGGTGGGTCTGCTGCGGCCAGTGGGATCAGCAGAGGGACAGGAGCTGGCACCGACTGGTATTGGATTCCCCCCGGTCTGGGTAAAGGCCCATCTAGAATTTGGTCAGCGGGCAGCAGTCTGGGATGCGCTGGTGGCAGATGACAGGCAGGCTGGGATAGTCCCCTTGCTTCTCCCTGGTGCCTGGGATTGAGTGCCCCAGGGGTCCAGGGTATCAACTGGCTATAGCATTTTGCTGGGTCATTGCCCCAACAATTCGGTGCGAGAGGGAAGGCTGAGTCTTGATCCAGCCAGTGCTGAGTGGAATGAAGCTGAAGCCCCACTTTGGACTGCCATGCTCCCTGACCCTGGGAAGTTGAATATCAATTGGGCTAGGGTCCAACCAGGCTGGATTGGATGTGGGGATGTCTGAGCAGCGGGTCCCACACTCAGCTGATCAAACTTCTTGGATAGCCCTGCAAGCGACTAGCTTTGCTTGGGTCATCATTGCAGTTCCAATTCTAGCTGCGCAGCTGGTCTGGTTGGTTGGGACTGGCTCCTTGGGTTGGGTGCCCTTCCGCTTCAACTACCGCAGTAGCCAATGGATAGCAGATGGCTCCACAAATGTTCTCTGAAATGGATCCGGTAGCTTCCTCAAGGGTCATTGTTCTCTGTTCCATCTTCCCTGAGTCTTTATGTTCCCCATTAGATTAGGGGGCATTCAGCGCTCAGAATACCGGACAGCTTTGCGAGAAGTTGCTGGAATGTTCTCAAGAAGAGATTCGGGTTAATGTCAGCGTTCTAAGTAAACTCTCCATCCAATTCAGAACTCCGAGACAAAGTCCATCAAGAATTTATTAGAGAAGTCATGTTGGCACATCTGGGGAAAACCCAAATTTGAATTCCTACATTTTCCCTCCATCCACACTAAAAGTCACACTCTGCCACACTTAGTGACTTCCCCATAACATGGTTCAATCAATCTCCTGTCTCAGCTGCTGCCAAACTTTGGCCACTCCCCTCCAGGTGCCAGCAGCTTGTCCTTGATCTCGAGTGAAAGAATGTTGTTATGGCTATACTCCCTTCACTACTGTTCTATTCTTACAGCTTGCCCATCCCCTGCTGTGGCAGCCCTGAAATCTGTCCCAGGACGGATCCAGGGCTGACACTTTCAGGGAGAATTTTATTTTATTCTGTATAATTTATCTTTTTCTTTATGTTCTATTTCCCATAATATTTTATATGCATTTTAGATGAGTTTCTGTTTAGTACCTCAATAGGGCAATCACTCCATTATTACAACACACAAATGTATTTTTTTTTCTGAAATCCACAGGACATATAGTAATCATCATCAGATCCATAATTCAAAAGTGTTTCTTGTTCTCTCATATTTTTCAAGAGCTAGGTTTCATAGCCATGTGTTACCACTGGAAAGAAAATTATATCAACTATTTTGATCTTTGTTATAATAGACATATCCTTTCTCTTCATTATCTTGTCAAATCTGCATTGTCTTCTTCCATAGGGGGAATCTCAACTATATTTTGTCTAACTTTATTTATTCATGAGCCTAAGAAAACAACTACTACCTTCCATTTTTTATTGTCACATGTATTGTTCATGAACAATGCTGGTTAAACAATGCTTTTACTGCCATAACATTTAATACAGATTTTTTACTTTCATTTTTAATTTCATTATGACTACAGGTTGATGTTAATAAAATACCTGCAGATAAAATGAATAAATGTATCGTTGGTTAGATATTTCAGAGTACAATCACTTCCACATAAATTGTCCAGTACTCAACATTATTCAAAAACCATTTGTCTGAAATATTTGTATATTTCATTTGTATATTTGTTGAAAATGATAGCTCAATTCTGATCTAGCTTTTCGATCTCCTATCAACTTTATATTGGCAGCAGGTTAATCCTACCTTGAGGAAGATGGGTGCTCTAGAAACATGAAATGTAAATAAATAAATACATAAAATAAATTGGAAGAGGCAAGAAATTGAAAAGAACCTACAGAACTTTCAATAGATAACTAGATTAGGAAGTTATGAAAAATAAAAATTTACTCACAAACTGAGCTGTGCTAAGAGGTTGAATACATACACAAACATATACACACACCTCTTCATCATGTAGTTTTGCTCTACAAACCACAACAGGAACAAATTAATTGCTGCTTGTTTTCAGACAGAGATTCTGGAATCTCTGTAAATGCTTGCTGTGGATCTATGTTTTGCTTTCAAGTATGTTTTGTTATTTTAAGTTCTTAATGGAATAATCTTAAAGAGCTTTTTGAAGTTCTTTATCTTAGACTGGCACTAGCCTTTAATATAATATTTTGTTTGTATGTAATGTTGTTTACAGCATAATAATTGTTTCCCATTGTCAGTTGGATTCTTGATCATCTATTTGTTACGACCAATGTCTTTGTTGTACTTAATTGTATCAAAAATGACCCCCCTCCCATTACTTTTTAAAATATTTTCAGATAGGCCCTAAATGGAAAGATGTTGTTACTAAGTGCATTAAGGGGCATTACCAACCCTTGCTACTCCTTTATGCAGACCCAAGAGGAACTCCAGTATCAACCCAGAATCTACCCACACAGGATTTACCACAGTATAACAGAACTTATTATGATAGTGAAGATTCAGGTAACCTTTTGAAGTTCTACATAAGTTTTTTGTAGTAATCAAGATATATGATATGAATATTAATGGTATTGGCAATAAATAAAGACTTGTGAATATCAGATATCAGCAAAATGGCATAGAAGTGGAATTTAGTTCTTTGCCTACCTGAAATATAGCAAATTATGCAAAAATACTTTATACATTGTGCAGAAATTCAACTAGTCTGAATATCATATGTATTTTTGTACATACAGTAGAAAAAATTATTAGAGGAATAAATATTCTAAAGTCCTTTATGCTTTATTTTTCATAATGTTAAATTTAAATTCTTGAAAAATATAGTAGTATTTGAATGTAAGACTGGTTTAAAAAAAAACTTACATATAAGAAATTATTTTGGATTTATTAGCATTTATTAATAATAAAAATTCAGTTAATGAAAAATTCAAAGTGAATTATTCAGAGAACTGAAGATTTTTTAAAAAAAATAGCTTAACATCCTGCTGAAAGTCTGAATGCATAAAGATAATTTCTACTTATTTAACCACCTCTTTTTTAAAAAATCATCAATATGATACACAGATAATAAAAACATTATCTCTGGGCTTTATTCCCTGCCTGCCTGGGTAAGCAGGACACTTCTGCAGGTTTGGCTGATATGTATAGTATGATAATTTTAAAAATTAAGCCAAGTTGGCTAGATCAGGAATCCATAACCCCCAGTCCGCAGCCCACTACCAGTCTACGACCTATTTGAAATGGTCCACATGAGCGATGGGTAGATGGGCACACAAAGCTACACTCATGCAAGCGATGTGTTCTTGCATACGCACATGAAGCTCCACTTGCATGAGCAGAGGTGATGTAAGTGATACAGTATTGCTGGACAACAAAGAAACATTTTATAGTTTGATCCTTTTTCTCAACATTACCTTCAGATAACTGGCAAAGAGAATCTACAAGGTGGTTGAATGTATGCATAGAGAAGTGTTATGTCTCACCTTTCCAAGGCAGATGAGAAGTCTAAACCGACCAAATACAGGCAGGCAAGAAGATTCAGTATTTACAGAGTTAATTCCTTTAAGCAGGCAATGTTCTTGGTAGTATCACACACGCTGTCTGCCAAGCCCGACAAGATAACCAGAAATATTAATCACGAAAGCTTTCAAGAAACAAGATACACCGAAGCTCAACAGAAAATTCACACTTTGTCCCGTACAGAGTTCCCAGAGAAAACGCACCCACTTTTATCCCCTATGGGGTGTGTCTCCATGACTCAGCTCAGTCTCTGATTCGTCCACGCCTCCTGCGTTGCAGCTCACACTTTTTCCTGCGACGCTGCCTCCGATCAAGCCAGCATTCATCTACTTGATTCTTTGTCACAGGCTGTTCCGATATGCCCTCCTCCTCCTCCTGATTAGTTTCATGCTGTCCCTCTCAGTTATCTGCTGAAACCTGAGGCATAATCAGGGAGGAAGGCATTGCCGAAGAGGAAGGTCCTGGGGAGGAAGGCATTCCCAATTCCTCCTCCTCCTCATCTTCTGAGTCCTCTTCCTCTAACAATGCAGGCTCATGCATCGGAGCCACACACAGAAGGATGATAGAGATGGATTGCAAGATGTTTTAGTGCTCATTGAGCAACTTTTTCTCAAAATTCCATTTTATTTGAGTTGTCAGCAGCTTCCACGCTGCCATCTTTATTGTCTTCGAAATGTAATTAGAAATTAGGGTAAATGTATTTACCCTAATTATGTTAACATTTTTCTCATTTTCTAAAAAATGTTCACTATTTTTAATAGGACGTGAACCTTCTATCTCAAGTGACACTAGAACAGATTCTTCTACAGACAGCTATCTGCATAAACATTCGCACCATGAATCGATGGTCAGCCACTTTTCTTCTGATTCTCAAGGGACTATTATTTATAATGTGGAAAATGATGTGGTTTCGCAAAGCAGCAGGGACACAGGTAAACCTTTTTTTTTTAATTTAGGGATGAAAATCATAGAATTTATGAGTAATAAACTCACTTGGATGTTGGCACAAAACAAGCTTTCAGAATATATTCTTTAACGTTCATTGGCAAATGTTGGATTGCTGTTTCAGTGTTCCTTACTTTTGGCTGCAATGACCAAGGTTAATGGAAATTAAAGTTTAGAAATATCTGCAACTTCACATGTTGGTTTCAATCAGCTGAAAAAAGAGAAAATTATATCTGTCTGTCTACCTATTTATGTAATTAATGTTAAAAAAGCATCCTTCATTAATAATTGTCTTTATATTTTAATTATTGCAACTCAGTACACACAAGTGTACTGTGAAACCTGTAAATAGCATCAACTGACTTGCAGATATGAAAAAAATAAAAATAATTTAGTCAAAGAAACCCAAATTTTTCAGGAACTCTGTATTTTTGTGAGAGATCCTACAAATCATTGGCAAATATTTAAGTGGAAATATTAGCTGAAATTACACAGTAATGCCTTGCTGCTAGGTAAGTTTATTTACTTCTCTTCCCCAATATGTCAATTACTAAAAATGTGAAGTACAAATAGAAAAATTGTGCTAATATGAAATGCTTCTACCTATCAGAAATAGATGATGGGTCCAAGAAGAACAGTAAAAATAATAAATGAATTTGGTCCATTCTGAAAGATTTGTGGATACTACATTGTTTAGGACACCCTCTCCCAACTGGGGTTCTGCAAGATCCTGGAGTTGCAAGAGAGGTCACCAGGTTCTATAAAAGATGTTGACTGACAAAAAAAGTCATGCAGTGAAAGGAATTTTTTGCATGCTGTTCTGCTGTGGTTGTAAACATTATAAAACATGGGTTGTATAGTTTAGAAATAAATTTCTTCTTATACTACATGATTTTTTGTAGGAGATTATGTAGGGGAATTCACATTTCTGGCAGAACTAATATCATTCATTGATTATGTGCTAATTACTATGAACCTGGTACCCTATTATATTTCACATACCTGAAGGCTCACTTCATTCCTTCAACTTCTCCAGCAGGTCAAGCAAAATGTCATATCAAATGGATCCTGCAGCTTAACCAAAAGATGAAGAGGGCATTGGCAGAAGTCTCAATCGGACCCCATGTCAGCCAACCTCAGTCAAGATCCTTTGGGTCTATACAGAATTCTAGTGCAAGAGCTATGGTCTTTATTGACTTGCGATCCCAATTTCTTGGCTAAATGGCCTTCAGTTTCACCAAAGCCATAATTTGATAAGACTTCAATTTACCTCAACTTATCGTTTTTAGAAATCTGAGATAGATGACAATAATACCTTCTAACCCTTAAAAAATATAAACAACTAGTGGCTTTTAAGAAGAAAAATGTAAGGACCCCCTGAGAAGAATTTATTGAATCAATGAAGAAAAAGAAGTCTGCTCTTTTCTGACACCTCAGGTTTCCAGGGCTTCTACCCCATTAGATTCTCAAATACCTCCTAAAGCCTGGGAATTACATTTTCAGAGGATATATGGAGATCCCTCATTATAAGGATGAGGACTTAACTAAATGGCTCTCAGTATCAGCATCTGAAACTAAGACCATTATTGGCTAACTCAGGAGGGGGAAAGGTCCTGGGACTGATTGTTTTCTCACTGGTACACAACAGATATATTGTCACTGCTGCCAGCTACAGTATGCAGGCAGAAACACCTAGCCATCAGAAAACTTTCTCTCTTATCTGATACCATGCTCTCCCCTCTGCATATTGGATGTTAAAGATAATTGGCTGGCTTTACTGCTATGATTTAGGAGAGATGGAAATGACACATGTTTTTCTTTGTTGCTCCTTTTACAGAGACATCCGAACCAGATTTATTCTACCTCTGATTAGTAGATATTCTGATTACCCAGATTGAGTCTATGCCAAGATGCTGGTCATAAATGAACTATCTTTTGTTACAACGCATGTAGCTAGGTTTCATGTAACAACACTGGACCCTGATGGGCCAATTATCTGCAGTGCATTCTACGTAATTGTAATTCATTTAAATTTTAGATATTATCACTTTATTTTTAATTTTAGAATTATCATGATTTAATATAATTTTAGTGTTTATATTCTAATTTAATATATGTTGCCTTCCAGATTAAAAAAAGTTAAGACAGGCAGTTATAAAGGATCAGTAGTGTATGAAGGAAGGTGCAATATCCTGCTTTCAGTTCCTGTAGGTTCTTTATAGAATTTATAGAAATCAATATTAGTTTGATTAAGGTTTTTATTCTACATATAAAATAAAGCTAGGATTTTTTTTTTAAATAATTTTAAAACATTAGTGGATAATTTTTTTATCTAAAGTCTGTGAGAATGAACAAAGCTTTTTTTTAAAAAAAATGCTGAACTATAATTTGTAATGTGTTTTACATCTTTTCTTTCAGGTCACCTGACTGATAGTGAATGTAATCAGAGACATATTACCAAAAAGAGTTCTCTGGCAGACCGTAAGAGAAATAACAACAGGTCTAGAAAGAAGGGGGATGAAGCACAGCCATCTGGATATCACAGTGAAGGTGAAAATGATTGGATTCTTTCATTTGTGTTGTCAGAGTTAGGACTGGATTGCTTTTTGGACTGTATCAGTTCAGAAATTTGATGAAAACAGTCTACTGAAGATGTTTATATTGTTTACATGGTATTTTTCTACTCTTAAAACATAGGAGAGACACTGAAGGAGAAACAGGTACCCAGAACTGCCTCTAAAATGTTGACTGGTACCAGCAAACTAAGGGAATTTAAAGAGACAGTTAGCAACATGATCCACAGCAGGCCTTCGCAGACGCATCAGGGCTCCCCTCATGGGAAGAATCAGACTGAAATCCAGTCACTACCCAGAACTTTGACCATTCACTCTCAAGACTGGGAAATAGAGAGCAACAGTAGCGAATCAAAGTCAAGTTCTTGCAAGTACCGACCACCTTGGAGACCCAAACGAGAGCCGCTAAATATAGACAGCATCTTCAGTAAAGAAAAGAGAAAACAAAGTGGCTATACCCAACTCAGCCCCTTCGCAGAAGATGCAGGTAAAAATGGTCAAGAATAGAATGAAATATATATTTTTCTTTATTAAGAGTCATTGATACTATCCAAACAAATATTTTTCCTACATATCAGTAAACAAAGAAATATGAAGTTAACATTTAATGGTTAACATTGAACATTCAGTTGTGCTTTGGTATTCTGACTTTATGAAATAAAATAAATAATAAAATAAAATAACGTGGATGAGAATGACTTAAAATGGTTCCAAAGGTTCTACATCTGTTTGTGATATTTTTTTGTAACTTTTTCCTTATGTATGCAAAGAAGTATGTATCTTATTTTTATTGATTGCATTTGATGTAAGATTAATGGGCCACAATCAGCAAACTGAAAGGGCCATGTAAGCCATCAAGTCCAACTACTCAATGCATATATCCATATTAAAATATCCCAAAACATATGATAGTTAAGCCTGTGTAAAAGCCAATGAAATGGACTCTACCATTGCTGAGTAATTGGTTCCAACAAATCACAGAATGCTGCTGCTTCTGCAAAAATAGTGAAATAGGCTGATCCTACAAGCTTTAAAATGTATTAATTTAAAGAAAAAAACTATCATGAAAAGAATGTTAAATAAGGGTTTAAGTTTACTTCTGTAAAAGGGTGGTATCCAGGGGTGGGATTCAACTGGTGTTACTACCGGTTCGGTGATTACGTTTTACATGTGCATGCGTGCTTTGGGCGCACACGTGCCAGACGCGCGTGCTCTGCATGTGTATTAACCTTAAGCTGTGCTGCCTGGACAGCTGATAAGCATTTGAAAAGGCACTTTTGTTACTGCTTTTCCAACCTCAGCTGTGCTGAACAAAGCAGCTGAGGTTGAAAAAGCAGGAAAGAAAGGTAAGAGCCCGGGCCGGCGGGTGGGCCAAACAGCAGCAGACACAGAATTGGTTGCTGCTCTTCAGAACTACGGGTTCTATAGAGCTGGGCAGAACTGGTAGCATCCCACCCCTGGTGGTATCTAAATTCAGTTTGGATAAATCTCTGCCTAGCAGTATATCAATTAGATAAAAAGATAAGGGAAATTTGAGAAGGTTTAGAAACCATTAGAGGTTAATTTTTTGCAAGGATGAGAAAAAGTGGATATACACTGTGTGCACAATTATTAGGCAAGTTGTATTTTGGAGGATTAATTTTATTATCGAAAAATTACAGTGCTCTCAGTCAATCCAAAATGTTAATAAACCTCAAACCTGAATATTTAAGAAAAGACAAATGAGATTTTGGCTTTCTTAAGAGAATATCTATGTGTGCATATTGAGCAACTATTAGTATGCAGAAGTATTATGCAACTAAATGAAAAATGAAAATTTTCTCATCTCTATTTTTATTTGATAAAGTGAGAATAATAAACAAACAATCCTAAATGTACACATAAATGTTTCTGGCATTTAAAAAAAAAATCAGTGGCCTATATAGTTACCTTTCTTTTCAATAACAGTCAAAAAGCCTTCCATTCATGGAGTCTGTCAGTTTCGTGATCTGTTGACAATCAACTTTTTGTGCAACAGCAACCACAGCCTGCCAGATATTGTTCACTGTTTTCCTTCACCATAAATCTTCCATTTAAGGAGGGCCCACAAGTTCTCAATCAGGTTTAGGTAAGGTGAGGAAGGGGCCCATGTCATTATTTTTCAACTTTAAGGCCTTTACTGGCTAGCCACGTAGTGGAGTACTTTGATAAATGCAATGGAGAATTGTCCTGCATAAAAATCATGGTCTTCTTGAAAGATGCAGATTTTTTCCTATACCACTGCTTGAAGAAAATGTATTCTAAAAACTGGCAATAGGTTTGGGAATTGATTTTGAGTCCATCTTCAACCCAAAAAGGTCCAATTAGTTCATCTTTAATACCAGCCCATAGCAGTACCCCAACTCCATTTTGCTGACATCTGAGTCGAAGTGAAGCTCTGTGCCCATTATATTGCCACAGGCCCATCCGTCTGGTCAATCAAGATGAGTCATCTCATCAGTCCCATCAAACCTTTGACAAATCTGTCTTCAGATATTTCTTGGCCCAGTCTTGCCATTTGAAGTTATGTGTTGGGATTCAGCCTTCCTTCCTTACTTTGGCCATGTCCCTGAGTACTAAGCATTGTGATGGTTCCAAGTAATGATCCCCACCAAGCCAGAACTCTGAGACTGGAATTCTTCTCAAAGATTCTCTTTATTGGGTACATCATAACGGCACGTTCAAATGTGAAGCCAGCTGTAAATATGTCCTGTGGTTCACTGTAATTAAATGAGTAAATGATCCCCCCCCCAAGGGTCAACAGATCATGTTTCCCAATTGGGTAAATGGCAGGCTCTTCAGGCACTCCCCTCCTTTCTTGCTCAGCATTTGTTGAGATGACCTTGGCTCTAACAGCCTCTGCCTATGTAATGTCTCGCACCTCATAGAATAACATTCCAAACATCTATCCTCCCCCCCTCCATCTGTGTGGCAACTGAGAAACGGGGGGGGGCGGGGGGAGATGCCACAGCCACAGTTGTTTTGAAAGATGACAATTGGCTCCCCTTACAGAGAAAAAGCAAATGAAAGATAATAAACACAGGCACACATTAATTCTCTATTAACCTCCTCTTCCCTCAGGTGGTACTTTTGGTTTCTGAGGATTCTTGTCATGAAATTTCCTAACCAGCCTCTCTGCCCTTACATCCTTACTCTTTACCCAAGTAGCCTCTGACAGGGGGTAACCCTTCCACTGAACTAGATACGGTAGCTTCCCCTTATACAACCTAGGATTTGTTTTACTTTGTAATGCATTTCCCCTTCTACTGGGAGCAACCCAAACTACTGGTCTTAGCTCCAAACCTATTACTGGCTTCAATAACCTGCTGTGGAAGACAGGATGCACTTTCCCCAGTAAGTGGGGAAGTTTTAACTCCACTGTGACTGGGTTGATGACTTTCACTACTGTGAATGGGCTTAGGAACTTAGGGCCTTCTTCTTGCAAGGCCGTTTTAATTTTACGTATTTAGTGGAGAGGTAAACCTTTTCTCCAATGTGAAATGGTCTCTGAGGGGACCGCCTTTTATCTGCTTGCTGTTTTTGAACCTCTGCTACTTTAGATAGCGCTTGCTTTACATGTCCCTAAGCGCTCTGCAACAAATCAACCCGCTCCGTCAGACTGATTGAGAAGGGGGGTTCCTGAGAATATTCAGGCATTGGGACAAATTCCACTCCATTCACTACCTTAAAGGGAGTGAGTCCCATACTACTATGCACTGCATTGTTATACGCAAGTTCAGCAATTGGCAGGAGCTCTGCCCAATTGTTTTGCTGGTAGTTAATGTAACATCTCAAGTATTATTCCACCATTGTGTTAGCTCATTCCGCTGCACCATTGGTACTTGGATGAAAAGCTGAGCTAAGACCTTGGAGGGAACCAATTGCCTACAAAACTTGGCCATAAATTGACCACCACCACCACCACCCCGATCTGAGATGATTCTCCTTGATGTGCTTCAGTAACAACTTCACGAGTTTGTGGGCTGAGGGTAGTTCGGGACAGGCTATAAAGTGAGGCTGTGTCAGAAATAGATCAATTACTGTTCAAAAAACTGTATTTCCATCACTCTCAGCAAGTTCCTCTATGAAATTCATTGCAATTTCCTCCCAGGGTTGGGTTGGCTCAGCTACTTGTTTCAGCAATCCGGGTGGCTTCCCCAGTCTCTTCTTCATCACTATGCAAGTTGCGCAGCTTCTCACATAACTCTCTATTCCTTTTTCATTCTTGGCCACCAAAGCTGTCTCTTGGCCAGGTGTAGGGTTTTGAAAAATCCAAAGTGTCCTATTTGTTTGGCATCATGACTTCTCTGCAAAGCCTGGACTCATAGAGTACTTGGGACATACATTTTGGCCCCCTTTCCATGCTAGCCCATCCCTGATGGTCAGGAGTTGCGGTGGTCTTTGAACCAGGCCTTGAGTTTTTGGGTCAACTCATTGACTTTGCTAACTGTTTTCTGGCTTGTTGCCTCATGTTCACTTGGGCTGCATGCTGAGAGAGAGGGATGGTTGCATTGACCACTTTCTCCCTGCTGTTCTTGCACTGGGGCATTTACAAAAGAGTATCGGCCAGGAAGTTTCTTTCCCCAGATATACTTTAAGATGAAGTTGAACCAGTTGAAGTACTGCAGCCATTGGATGTGTTTGGGTGAGAGCTTGTGAGGGGTCGTAAGGGCCTCTAGGTTTTCAGTGATCAGTCCATACTCCAAATCTCTAGGAAATGCCACCAGGTCATCAGAGCCCATCAAATGGTAAACACCCAGTGCTTCTCAGTATCAGTGAGCTTTTGAGAGGTGTAGCCACTGCTGTAAATCCCTCCCACCATTCTTCTGAAGGAGGATGGCCCTTATGGCTACATTATTAGCATCAGCTTGGATAATGAAAGGCTTCTTGGGGTCGGGGTACTTTAGGGCTGGCTCTTTTGCAAACAACCTCTTTAGTGTTTCGAATGCCGTCTGGCATTCCATAGTCCACTGTAGGAGCTGGCTTGGTCGGGGCTTAGATGCCGTACTTCTGTCTTCAATAAGTCTGTGATCAGCAGGGCTACTTTTGAAAACTAAGGGATGAACTTTCAATAGAAATTTGCGAATCCAGAAATCTCTGTCACTGCTTGCGGGTACGAGGAAGTTGCCACTCCAAGATGGCTTTCACTTTTGCATGGTCCATTTCCACCCTTACTTGACACTTGGTAACCCAGGTAGTCCAAGCGGGTCTGGTAGAACTCGCACTTGGACAACTTAGCATACAGGTTCGCTGCCAGTAGTTTCTTAAGGACCTGACGGACTATCTTGACGCATTCATCAAGTCATCCAAGTAAACTAGGACCCCCTGAAGTGCTTGTGTAGCACTTCATTAATCAGCTGCATGAACACTGTGGGGGCTTCAAACAGCATCACTTTGAACTGGAAGCTTCCAAAAGGGCAGTTGAATGCGATTTTCCACTCATCCCCCTCTTTCATCCTGACCCGGTAATAAGCCTCTCTCAAGTCTAGTTTGATGAATAGCTTTCTCTTAGCCAGGTGTATCAGCATGTCTTTCCTCAGAGGGAAGGGGTACATATTTTCCACACATACTTTATTAATCCCTCTAAAGTCTACTCATAATCTCATAGTCCTGTCTCCCCCCCCCCCTTAAAACTGGAGCTGCCACTTGGGATTTCACTAGTTGGATGAAGCCTCTGGCTAGGTTCCCTCAGCTCCCTAGGGGACATGGAATACATGTTGGGCTTAGGCAGCTTCATCCCTGGTATGATTTCGATTGCACAGTCTGGAGTGCGGGTCCTCTTTGAAGTGGTAGATGAGCAATTGTTCAGGCCAGTACCGTATCTTCCCAGTTGGCCCTCTGGAACTCCCTAATGTATTCTTTCACTAGCAGCCCCTTCAAGCCTTGTATCTCCACCTTCGCCTGCTGGACTCGCGTCTCAATTTTGAATCCATCCCATAGTTCCTCCAGGAAAGCCCCAGCATTCCTCAACTTTGGTGCATCTTGTCATGGAGGTTTGTCACCCTCTCCATGGCCTCTCCTTCCAGATTAGTGGCTACAGTATCCACCATCTTCCCTGAGTCTTCTTGAAGATTCTCTTTCGGCACATTCAAATGTGAACCCAGTTCTAAATATGTTCTCTTTTTAAATAAATGTATTTAATTAAATAAAGAAAAGAGTAAATGATTCCCTTCCCCCAAGTGTCAACAGATCACGTTGCCCAACTGGGTAAATGGCAAGCTCTTCAGGCATTCCCCTCCTTTATTGCTCAGCACTTGTTGAGATGACCTTGGCTCTACCAGCTTCTGACAGTGCTTTGTCCAGCACCTCTTAGAATAGCATTCCAAACCTCTATCCTCACCCCCATCTGTGTGACAACTGAGGAGTGGTGGAATGCCTCAGCCAAAATTGACAAACACCTTGTATTTCTGGGCACTCCAACTAGGCTTCAATTCTGGAATATGCCAGCACTGGAGGATAATGGGTTCCTGGCAGCTTCACATTTGATTCTTCTCAAACCTTTGGCAGTTAATGTGCATCTTTTTTTTTCTCAACGTATTTCTTGTGACCTTGTAGATTATTTGCAACAAAACGTGTTAAGCCTGGGTTCCCCAACCAGGGTTAAGGAGACCAGCTAAACAGAATGTGCAGCGTTAGTCAGATAGGCACACAGATAAATGAGTGAGCTAAGTTTGTATGTTTATTAACATGCAGTAAAAATAACAGATACGCTTGTGCTATCAAAAATATAGTTTATTCCATTTATAGCATAGTCAAAATAACAGTCCAATAGTCATGTATCATTAAGTCAGTCCATTCAAGGATATTCAGTTAGCAAAGTCCGTGTAGAATATCCTATGTCAGTTCACTTGCAAATCAGTCATTTGTTTATCTCTCCCGTTCGAGTAAAGCAGTCTTGAGTCCTTGCAGTAATTAGGGATCATCAAAGCCAGAGAGTGAGCAAGCTGTCGTCTTGCTTCTTTTATGGTGCTTTCACAACCACTCCCCTAATTACATTCCTATATTTAAAGTTGCAGACACTTTAACTTATAAACTATGATTACTTATTTATTATTTTACCTAAACCAGTTAGGGTAAACAATGTTATCCCTAACATTCTCCCCTTTTAGGAAATAATAATAAATATAACTATTTACATCTTTAAATCATATTTGTTACAACTTTCTTTAAACTTAATTACTCCTTGAACTTTTGTAAATTGGTCTGCAATGTTTTCTTCCGTCATGCAGTATTCCAATTTAATTAGCCCATTCTTTACAGATTCTCTAACATTTAAGTAGCTTAAATCAGTATGCTTTGATCTAGTTTTTACAGCAATACTAGTAGCTAACTTTATAGCTGCCTGGTTGTCCTCGTACACAATAATGGAATATTTAATCTTTTACCCATGTCTAATAATAACTGTTTGTACAAAATTAAGTCAGTGCATAGTAATGACAAACATGAAAATTCCACTCCCATCGTGGAAAAGCTAATATGCTGTTGTCTGATTGACCTCCACCCTATTAGTGTCTTACCAAATAATATAGCCATCCCAGATGTTGATTTTCTAGTGTTTATATCAGTTGCAAAACTTGCATCTGCATAGGCACTAAGACTCAAATCACCCTTTGGTTCTATATACAATGCATGGTTCATTGTTCCTTTAAGATATCTTAAAATTCTCTTTAATGATTGCCAATGACATTGATGTGGATCCGAATTAAAACGTACCAGCTGATTTACACTATAAGCTATATCTGGCCTAGACCAATTGCTTATATATGATAAGCTACCAATCAAAGATTGATATATGGACTTATCAAATTTGGGACTTTGATCATCAGTTTGGCAAACTTCCTGACTCATTGGAGTCTTTGCCGGTTTACAAAGTTCCATTTTATATGTTTTAATTAATTGGCAAATTTTATCTTCTTGAGATATCTTAAATCCATTTTTTGTTTTGTTAATTGTCAATCCTAGATACTTTTTAATTTCACCTAAATGCTTTAATTTTATCTTTTTGGCTAATAATGATATAATCTCATTAGCTTCATTATTAGTCTTAGTTATCAAAGCAATATCATCTATAAATAATAACAATAATGACACCGTTCCATTATTTTCTCTTTTAAACACACATGGATCTGCTAAACCAGATTTAAAACCTATATTGTTTAATTCTTTCACAATATATTGGTTCCACTCAAAGCCAGATTGTTTCAACCCGTAAAGACTCTTTTTGAGTTTCCAACAATCATTACTATTTACTTTATTATTTTTTAAAATAATTGGCTTTTTCAAATATATAGTGTGCTGCAATGGTGCATGTAGATAAGCAGTTTCTACATCTAAATGATTAATGACATAATTTTTCTTAGCTGCCCACACTAATGCTGCTCTTAAAGATGTTGCTTTAAGGCTTGGTGCAAAAACTTCATCGTAATCAGATGCAGTTTGATCAAATCCTTGAGCTACTAACCTAGCCTTATGGGTAACAGTCCCATCATTTCCAGTTTTTACTTTAAATATCCATTTGCACCCAATGGATTTTTCTCCTGGAGGTAATTTAGCATCTTCATATACTTTCATTACCTTTAATGAATTTAGTTCTTTTTCCATTGCCTTTTGCCAACTCTCCTGATCCTTAGTAGGATACATCCTAAGTTCATCTACACTAGTTGGAACTTTAGTTACTTGGCAAACTATACTTGCTTGATACCTATCAGGTGGTCTAGTTACATGTGTAGTACGTCTAGGTATTACAGGACTTACAGGTGGACTTTCATTTATTAACTCTTCTTGATTATCTAACTCTTCCTGATCAACTGTTTCCTCTTGTTCTGGTCCTATTTGCTCTTCGTGGACTTCTTCTTTAATTGGACTCTTCTTATAACTAGTCTGTTCTTTCTGCCTTTTGTAGGGTTCAATAATTACTTCGTTATTTAAATCTTGCACTAATCTATTCCATCCTACATGTTCTAGGAATTTAGCACTAGCACTGGTGTAAACTCTAGATGTACCTGGTTCCCAGAATCTATAAGATCTATGATTAGATTTATATCCTACAAAAAATAATCTTTTAGCTCTATGCTGTTCTTTTTGTCTAAGTTGTGAAGGGATATGCACCCATGCTGGTGCTTCAAATGTGTGCATGTAACTTAAATCAGGTTTTGTACCATGCTACAGTGTGAATGGTAATTCACCTGTTGTTGAATTAACAAAATTATTTAATATATGATTACCACACATGATTGCTTCTCCCCATAAATTGTCAGGTAATCTTGAATCAGACATCATAGTTCGTGTCATTGATTGTAATGTTTGGCCTCTTCTCTCTATAAAAGTATTATGTTGTGGCCTATATGGTGCAGACTTTTTATGTTGAATTCCTAACATTCTTAGTCTATTCTGGAATTTATTATTTGTAAATTCCGTACCATTATCTGTTATAAGAGTTACTAATTTCTTTTTAGTTTTCCTTTCAGCAAATTTAATCCAATTAAAGAGATTTTGATACGTTTCAGTTTTGCTCTTCATTAAATAGCAAAACCCATATCTAGAATAGTGGTCCATTATACTTAGTATGTAACGAGCTCCTCCTACACTTGGTTTTTTCGGACCTATTAAATCTGCAAATACTACCTCTAAAGGCTCTTTGGTAGTAAATCCATCAACTCTGCTCTTACTTTGATTACAGGCATTACATTGCAAATACTTATTACAAGGTTTCAAACTTATTCCCTTAGATAATTCAACAGTTTTCTTAAGCATTTTAAAATTTAAATGCCCTAGCCTTCGGTGTAACAAGTGAATACATTCTTCATGAGGTTTCTTATTTTCATAAACCATGTTAGCCACCTTTGAACCATCATCATTTAACACATATAATTCACCTCTTAAAGATGCAGTAATTTTCTTATCTTCTTTTTCAATTATGCAGTTAACTCCTTTAAAAGTAACTACATATCCTAGTTTAACCAAAATTCTAACTGAAATTAAATTAAACTTAAGTTGTGGTACATATAACATTTTTACATTCTCTTTTATAAAAGAACAATATGCTATACCTTGACCTTTAGCTTTTAGTTTCCAGCCATTTGCTAATGATATCTGCTGTGTACTCTTGGACATTTTAATAAAATTTTTGTTGTCATTTGTTATACAGTGGGATGCTCCACTGTCAACCACCCATAAATTATTTTTTACAGCTCCGTTAGTATACATGGCTAACTCTAAATTTTTATTTATCTTTTGATGACTTTTAATATTCTGGCCAGCGTTCTGGTGCTTTGCTTTTTTACAAAATCTTGCCAAATGTCCTCTTCCTCCACAATTAAAGCACTTTTTAATTGCGTATGCAGTAGGAGGTTCATTATCTTCTTTTTGAGGTTGCTCCCTCCTTAAATCATTTCTTTCAAGCCTTCTTCTAGCCTCTTCAATCAATCTGCCAGTTATATCAGTTAAAGTTAAACTTTCCTTAGGCAAAATTTCAAGGGAAGTTACGTAGTTGTCATAACTTTCATCAAGTAAAGGTAGAATTATGTAGATTTGGTGTAGTTCAGAGAAAATAAGCTCTTTCTCGTGCAGTTCTTGAAAAATGCTTTGCATAGTTTTCAAATGACTCAACATATCACCATTCATCTTGAGATGCGTCCTGAAAAGCTTTCGTGTAAGATTTATGTGTGCACCAACATTATCTCGGACATAAATCCTCTTCAGCTTCTGCCAACACCCAACAGCCGTTTGTTCTACATGGATATGAACAAGCTGTTGGTCAGTTAAGGTTAAACCAATTATGCAAATAGCGTGTTCATTTTTATGCATAAATTCTTCTATTTTTAGTCTATCTTCATCATCCTCTGGATCCCATTCTTCTACATTTGGTGGATTTTCAATTATGTTCCACAAACCTTCTCTTCGTAGAAGTAGACTACATTTCATAGACCATGATACATAGTTTGTTCCATCCAGCTTGGGTATAAGGGACAAACTTTGTAGATTGACTTGTACCATGTTTTCTTTGTATGGATATAAAACTATAATTAATAAAACATAGCTGTCTGTTTACTGTAATGTATAACAACACAAACTCTCACTTTTTACATAAATCTGTTTTATCCTAGTTAAACTGACTTTGCAGCCTCTGGGCCCATAACCAGTGTTAAGCCTGGGTTCCCCAACCAGGGTTAAGGAGACCAGCTAAACAGAATGTGCAGCGTTAGTCAGATAGGCACACAGATAAATGAGTGAGCTAAGTTTGTATGTTTATTAACATACAGTAAAAATAACAGATACACTTGTGCTATCAAAAATATAGTTTATTCCATTTATAGCATAGTCAAAATAACAGTCCTATAGTCATGTATCATTAAGTCAGTCCATTCAAGGATATTCAGTTAGCAAAGTCCGTGTAGAATATCCTATGTCAGTTCACTTACAAATCAGTCATTTGTTTATCTCTCCCGTTCGAGTAAAGCAGTCTTGAGTTCTTGCAGTAATTAGGGATCATCAAAGCCAGAGAGAGAGCAAGCTGTCGTCTTGCTTCTTTTAAAGTGCTTTCACAACCACTCCCCTAATTACATTCCTATATTTAAAGTTGCAGACACTTTAACTTATAAACTATGATTACTTATTTATTATTTTACCTAAACCAGTTAGGGTAAACAATGTTATCCCTGACAAAACGTTTGATGGTTCTGTGATCACACTCCAATATCTTACCAATTTCAAGGGTGCTGCATTCCTCTGAAAGACTTTTTACAATTGTTTTCAGAGTCAAGTAAATCTGTTTTTGGCCCATTTTGCCTGAGGAAAAGAAACTGCCTAATAATTGAAATAGGGTGTTGATCTCCTTAGGCCACATTATACAAATATATATCAAGTTTATATAGCTTGGAAGTGGAAATATGCATAAAAATGATGACAGGGTCTAAATACTCACTTGCCTAATAATTGTGCATGCAGTGTATAGCATCGAAAAAGATTTAAATCTGTCTTTTGATTCAGCATTTTTATTATGCAAAAACTAAATAGGTGTACTCACGTTATCACACAAAATAAATAAGTAAGGTACATTATAGCCTAACATTATGGTGAATCTAATTACGGATTTAAGATTTAATATTATAAAGCAGAATGGTACCAGGGTTTTTTTTTGCAAATATTTGTTTATTCAATTATTTTATAGCCTCCCTTTCTGTCACAAACTCAAAGAATGTATGTAGAATTTCCTGCTCATATTTAACTCACAACATCAACCTTATGAGGTAAATTGGCTGACTACCATACTCTAAATAAGACCTGGTCTTATATTTTGGGGGATTCAAAATGAGCATTAGGGCTTATTTTCAGGGAAACATGATATCAGGGTAAGCAGCCCGACTACCCCCCAACACACACACAAAAGGCAGCAAGTGCACAGGGGCTGACTTCTGGCAGCAGCTGCAGCCCACTGGCCACTTGGTACACTCTGGAGCTGCACAGCCTGTGCAGTGCAGGTGAGTTGATTATGTGTCCAAGCAGCAGATGGCAGCAGAGGCATGGGGGGAGGCACCCGATCTAGATGCACTACACAAGCTGTAAGCAAGCCAAGAGATGGAGGCAGGCAGCCATGGGAGGCTTATCTTTGCATTTCTCAGCTTGCCTGTGGCCCAGGCGATGCATCCGATTTGTGTGCCTTTCCCCTGCTCCAGTCCACTGACTCAATTGTTTCATAGCCCGTGCAGTGCCTCTGGATAACACGGCTGCCCCCTCGCCTCTGCCTGCTCTTTGGACAGGTAATCACTGCAAAGGCTGCAATTGCTGTTGGCCCCCATCCCCTAGTTGCCCACCCCTCCCTCGGTTGATGGTGATCTTAACTAGAGCTTATTTTGGGGGTAGAGATTATATTAGGAACATGCTGGAAAATCAAGCTAGGTCTTACTTTTAGGGAAATGTGGTAGAAGTTCAAAATCAGCCAGTGAGCTTCTGGGGCTGAAATTTGTGCTTCCAGAAACTGAACTGTATTGGAATGCTAAGTGAAAGAATTCCATTTACCTTTTATTTCATATAATATCTTTGTCAGCCAAAGAATTTATAGAAGATGAGCTGAAGGAGCCAGCATGTGAAACAAAATCAAGGCGGTCCAACAGGTATAAACAATGGACTTTAGGGCGTGGTGCACATCACAGAATGGATCAGCATCCTCGTCTGATCCAAAGGATGGAATCTGGCTATGAAAGCAGTGATCGCAATAGCAACAGTCCAGTCAGTCTGGATATGCCTTTGTCAGATAGCTCAAATACCTCTAGGTATGTTTCATTAAAATGTATTTTAATTGTTCTAACGTTATTCTTAAGTGTCTTAATACATTATTTTACTGGGAAATTATTAGGAACTACTGTGTTTCCCCGAAAATAGGACCTGCCCCCAAAATAAAGTAAGTCCCACTTAAGAGCCTGTGCAGCTGGCCACCTGCCCATTCTGTTTGGCTGCTGCCAATACAAGGCAGGTGGGGGTGTGCTGCAGCCACAAAATGAGGCATGGGGGGGGTGGAGGATGAAATGAGGTGGGGTGGAGGATGATGATGCTTCTCCTTGCCACCACAACAGTGCAGAAAGCTGAGCAATGCACCAGTGTCGTGGCCATTAAGCGAGGTGGTAGTGGGGTGGAGGACGAAGCCCCTTGGCCTGCAGAGCCTGATGCTGGTGAAGTGAGATGGTGGCAGCTGGAGCAGGCCTCTTCACTCAGTGGCGGTGGCCAGTGGGGCACCTCCTGCCACTACTCCCATTCCAACACCAGTTGCCTGGAGCCCTTGGGGGATTTGCCTTGCACTTCTCCCCTCACTTTCCCAAAGAATCTTCACTAACCTGCTTTCCCGCTCCGTATCTATTAAACTTCCTGAACAGAAGATCATGGAACTTGTAAACAGCACTGGAAGTGTAAAAGTTACTAATGCTAGCTTTATTCTCAGTGAATGTGACTCCACTAATTCTTAGAGGCATTTTAAATCAACCCAGTTAAAGGATTATTGAAAAGTTTCACTCCATATGCCTTCGAGATGTGTGCACCTTAACTGTCAGAATTCTTAGCAATGGCTCTATTAGTTGGGGAATTCTGGCAGTTGAAGTCCACACATCACAAAGCCATCCAGTTTGGGAAACAGTGGCCTGTGAGAAATTTATATAAGAACAAAAATGTCAACAGCATCTGCATTAAAATGTACATAGTGGATATTTGATATTAAAGCAAAAGCACCAGGCAATATAATAAACCAGAACTAAGAAGCCTATTAAATGAAGACATTATGGTCAAATTAACACAACAAATGTGGCATTGAAAAAGCCACAAATAAAATGGATGCTGTCTATTGAGGCTATCTAACTGAACTCCAAGAGATTACAATAGATGGCAGTATACGTATATTTTAGTATACGTATATTTTAGCACCAGAATTTGGAGATATTGAACCTGGCCAGTAGCTAAAATAAGAAATCATCTCACTTATTAACTGTGGGATTGTCAACCAACTATTTAGTTGGATTTGGTTTTGATTTGGTGGACACCATTGCCATAGCCATTTTTTTCAGTTCTCTTTAAGAAGGAAGCAGTTATTGAGTGCTCAGAATGCTGCTTTCCAAGGGTTCTTTATGTTTTCCTCTGTCACAACTGACAGGCAGAAAACATCTGAACTCCTTCATATTCATAAGATTGAAAGTGGAATTCAAATGAGTTTTGGCAGCCAGTCTGTTTAAGAATTTCTCATGTAAGTTGAAGCTTGTGGAAGATTTGTTTGTCTAGAGCAGGGGTCAAACTGGATATCTTGGAGGGCCAGATTGTGGGCTGGTAGATGGGGAGACAGGACGGACAGCCTCCTGCAGCACCCTGCTGGCCAAAATGGGGCAACAGGAGGTGTGGGCAGCCCCCATATGGCCTGTTTTCGGCCTAGATGGCATCCTACAGTACCCTGCTGGCCAAAACTATTAACACTGCCACATTATATTTTTCCATTTCCTTTTTCTATGAGAAATATTGGTGATTTAATGTAAATTGACGCTTTTAGTCAATTTTAGACAATCCAAAAACCTACTGATGCACTTAAATATATAGAGAAAGATAGAGCGATCGTACACTGTCTCTCAGGTGCCATCTCTAGGGCAAATTAATTTCAAAACCATGTGCCAGGGCTGCCTCTGTTCATTTCCTAGGAAAGAAAAATCCTCAGCTCCATAGATTTAGAGAAATTAGACTTCTGGTGGTGATGTGGGACCGAACAACACAGGGTGACAGCACTTTGCCTCCCGTTGCCGAAATCCAGCGATCCATGACCATTCAAGGCAAAAACCAGCCCGGGGGGGGATAGCAAAGAAGAGGGGAACCTTCGGAGCCGTAGCGGGAAGGTGTGATCCTCAACAGCGCAAGCGGAGGAGCCGCCGGAGCTGGAGAGTCGGACTTTAATGGCCAACCCAGAGATCTGACATCCTGCAAGACAGAAAGGGAAGCAAAGAGAGAGAACAGTGTGTCAAAAGCGGTGAGAGCGAAAGAGTTTGGTTTTTGGGAAAGTGCTAAGAGACAGAGAGCCCAGAAAGTGACAGTAAAAGTGAAAGTTCAAGGTTGGCACATGGATTGAAATAACGAGGAGAGCGGAACAGGGAGAGGAAGAAAGGGGGTGCCAGCAACTGTGAAGAAAGAACAAAAAAGAAGAAAAAGTAAGATTATCTGTGTTTTGTTGGAGGAGGTGAAAGTGGTTAAACTGAGAGTGTGGTTGAAATTCCTCGAGCTTTCAAAAGAATAACATTGTTGCAGAAGACGAAACAAAGAAGCAGAGGAAAAAATAAGGACAGGAGAGTGACTGTGACTGCACAATTGTAAGAGCTGGACATTTGGAAAGTGGAAAGTTAAAATTAACTCTTTTAAGACTACAGTTTTCAGCACTACAGCAAGATACAGCAACCTGATTGGAGTTTCAAAAAATAATTTTGTTCAAAATCAAACGTCAGGTTAGAATATTACATTTAAAAATATTGTGGTTAAATTTCTTTTTTTCTTTACTTCTCTTTTGGTGGTGCATTACATTCAATGTTAATAATATTAAAGCATTTATGTTAATATAGATAACATTGAATAGAATTTAAAGAAGAGTTTACAATTAAAGGGTTGGTTCTGCAAAACAATTTAAAGAAAATAATATAATGAACGTAAAAGGATTGTAAAAATTGATACAACTTGGATTCAGTTTGTTTTTCTTAGCAAAGTATAATTGTTATCAAAAGTATATTGGGATATTGAACTGTGACTTTATAAAATTATATTGATTGTTAGAAATAGGATATTGATTGTACAAGTATATCTTAAATTGCTAATTAACTGTTTAAATATTTAATTATACATTTAACTATTTAAAATATTAAGTTATAAATATAAGAGAAGTATATAAGAATAATTAGAACCAATAGAACAATTAAATCATTATTATCAGTGTTATTTTGATGAACGGGATTGATTAGTAAAATTACATAGCATAAGTAATCTTTGCAACTTAGTGGACTTCCCGAGGTATAATAGAAGATACAGAACTGTAGATTGCAAGGTAAGGAAAAAAAAAGAAAAGAAAATAGAAGTAGAAATCAGGAGAACATTGAATGGTATTGTGGGAAAGGATAGAAAAAATACTAAGACAGCAACACAAAATACTGCAAGAAATGACAAGTTCCACGACAACTACAGTGAAGACTGGGAAGAAACCCGTTCCAGAAACAGCTATACCATCCCCATCTACACAAAGATCTTTAGAAGGAATGTTCACAACAGACAAAACAACCTCTGTGATGACGCACAGACCATGCAGGCTACATTATTATCTATACAAGAAACAATGATAAAGCTACAGGAAAAAATGTGACTAGGAACCACAGAGAAATGAAGATAGAAATGGAGGAAATGAAAAGATTGCAAATGATTGAGAAGAGAACAGAAAAAACAGAACAGAAGTTGGAATCGGTGGACCAGAAAATGAAAGAACAGAATAAGGAAGTGGAAAACACTTTGATCCAGCTGGAAATGGAGAGAGCCTCATTCTACCTGCGATTTCAGAATGTGGAAGAGACGAAGGAAGAAGACTTAACAGCAATAATGGCTGAAATAATCACAGAAGCTCTCCAAAGAGGTAAGAGTGAAATAATTAACGAATTGGACGAAGTTTACCGGGTTTACACGAATTATGCCAGAAGATTCAGATTGCCAAAGGAGGTCCATATCTGCTTTGCACGAAAAAAAAAGTGAAAGATATAATCTACAAAATCACCAGAGATGAGCCTATGTCCTATAGAGGAAAAGAAATTATTATGCTAAAGCAAATCCCAAAAAGAGTGCGTGAACAACAGAAAGAATATCGCTTCCGGACGCTCGACTTAATAAAAATAACATACTGTTTAGATGGATAACACCTGAGAGAATGTTGGTGTTGTGACAAGATTAAGATAGATACCTTGGAAAAAGCTCAAGACTTCCACACCCAACTGGTAGGAACAGAAGAAGCGGGCAGCAACAGAGAAGAATTGTAATCGAGCAGCCAAGAAGACCAACAATTAGAAACAAAAGAAAAAGAGCAGGAAGGAGAGGTAGAGAAAAGAGAAGAAAGACCACAATAAGAGAACAGAGTAAGAACAAAGGCACAAACAGGAAAAGAACCACAGGAACTAAGTAGTAAAAACAAAGAACGAAAATGGAAAATAATTTGAAAATATTGTCAGTAAATGTAAATAGACTCAATTCTCCATCTAAACAAAATCAAACCTTAAAGAAATTGGTAAAACAAAAAATGGATATAGTGTGCCTCCAGGAGGTACACATTAGAGCTCAGGATAAGAAATACCTACAATATAAAAATTTAGGAAAACTCTATGCAGCATTAGCGGAAGAAAATCAGCTACCTATAAAGAAAATCAATATAAAATATGTTACCAGTGGTACCTGGCACCCTCAAGATTAGCGAATATATACCCAAACTTAAGTCTGACTTGCTGGAAATGTAAGCAAACATGGGGTACCTTCTTCCACATTTGGTGGCTTTGCCCAAAAAGTAAAAAATACTGGAAAAAAATTAGAATTTGGATGAAAGAAATTACAAATATCCAACTAGAACTTAAGGCCAAAATATTTTTGTTGGGAATGTTAAAAGAGGACTATGCAAAAGAAATGAAATATTTAATTCTCCATATAATTATGGCAGCAAGAATTGTGTTGGTACAATGCTGGAAGGGTACCAAATGCCAACAAAAAATTTGATTATTCAGAAAGTTCTTGACTGTGCTGAAATGGACCTACTTACACAAAAACCTAGGGATAAGGAAGACTCAAGACATAGTACAGGTTGGGAAAAATGGCACAAGTGGATTAAGGATAAAAAAACCAGGGAATTAAAAAACAAGAATTTGATAAATGAAGTGGTTAGATTAAGAGTATTTACCAAAATCAGGAACTGAATATTAATAAAATTGTTTTCAATAAAAGATCACACCGTCTTAGTTGAATAGAAACATAAACATTTTTTATGTTTATTTGTTATGTATTTGTATATTGATTTTGTTTGTAATGAAAGGTTGTATTCTATGTATTGTACATATTTTTCTTTTTAATCTTTAATAAAGTTTATTTTAAAAAAAGATTTAGAGAAATTACTTTTACCAGGAACAAGCTGAAAGCAACAAATTCCAGGCAAGTTCTGAGGCAAAGCGCATGTCAGCCCTCAAGATACCTTCCTCTGTAGCTTTTCTGCTATTATTTCATTATTTCTCTGGGCTGTCATGACAACGGTGGGAGGGGGGATTTTGCTAGGGAAGAAGACTGGAGGTGTTTGCATTCCTTGCTGGGCTAGCAAGGGGAGGGGGGATTCTTTTCTTTAACTTTCCGTTTCTTGGCTATCTTCTGTCCTCTTTTGCGCAACTGCGAACTTTTATCAAAATATGTCAAGGTCATTTGACAAGACACCTCATCACCATCTGGAGATGACCACATGAGCTTATTCAGAAGTTTTAATTGGAAGAATAATTTGAACTTTGGGGAGTGGGAACAAACCTAATTCTTTGTATGTGGATTCTACACGCCAATTTCTCAGTTTCGGAATTGATTTGTAGCTTCCACTTTATTTTCCAGTAAAAGGATAACTTTGCTCTACACCATGGAGTCTGAGTATTTCTTTCTTGGGATCTAAAGGGAGCACAGCCTGACAGCGCAGGGAAACAGTAACTTGAAATAAACTGTACAGCCCCCAACCCCCTTGTAACTAGGTAACTAGAGGCTACTGCATACCGGAGCTAATAGACATGGCCTTGGGAGATAAGTGAAATCCAGGCCGTAGTTCAAAAGCTACAATGAAAAATTATCCATTGATCCCTCCCCGCTTTTCTATGTCAGCAAGCAACATGCTAGCTGACACCCTGGTTGACAGGAGTTCCAGTTGGCATTCATTGTGGATAAGAATAGCATTTTTGTAAGCCAGCCACTGAAAGGAAGGGATAATTAATTCTTTAATCATATATCTATTATACATCCAAAAGTCTTAGTCACCTTGCTTTTGAAAAAATACATATAGGATTATGATGCAAATGTTTAATTTTTCAAAATAATGTAATTCAGTAGTAAACTTAGGACTTTTACTGCTACTTTACAAAGAAAAGTGAAAGTGTTTCACGGGAAAATAAAGGATTTTTTTTCTTTTTAAAGGGATATCAAACGAACTGGAGATTTTATTCCTGCCTGGCATAATATTCCAAAATCACATAGCAGTAGCATCTTGGAAGTAGAGTCTGCCTCGTCTACAACCTGCAGGAGAAAAAATAAATACTCTTTTGGTAATGGTAAGGTTTCATTCTCCAAATACTTGCAATCCTGGATCATATTGTAATTTCCTCTTTTTCCTAGGTCATTGTCCTGTGTTCCCAGGTGGCATCTGACCAGGAAAGGGACCTTGAATGTATTGTGGATAGCCCAATATAAACTCAGTGTGTGCCAGCAAGAAAAAGTTAGACTATGCTAGTAATCACTAGGAAACTACCAATATCATTAGTAAAACTACTCATAAGACCATACTTTATGAAAGTGGACTTTAAACCCTAGATAGTTCAAATAATTGCAAACCACCAAAATTTACAGGTAATCTGTACCACTTATTTACAGCCACTATTAGGACCATAACTTCCACTGCTAACACGCAATTGCTAAGTGAACTACATCTGATTTTATGAAATTTTTGCCATAGTCGTTAAACGAATCACCACGATCAATAAGTATATATGGTCATTAAGTGAATCCAGCTTCCCCCAACTTTGCTTGTCAGAAGCCCCTGCCAAATGGTTTCCCCAAGATGCTGCAAACATACTAAATGAATGCAAGTGCCCAAATTTTGATCACATGCCCATAGGGATGCTGTGACAATTGTAAGTGTGAGGATTGGTCTTTGTCACTTTTTTCAGCACTGTCGTAAAGGTGGTTAAATAAATAGTCATAAACAACTACCTGTAGCTGGGAAAGGCAACGAAAACTGAGGCAAAATGAGTAGGGAACTACATCAATTCCCTTATGAAAAATGCCAATAGAATTTGGAGCTTTTTATATGCGAAAGAAGCAACACCACCAGCAGCAGATGATATTAGGTACTGCACCCACAAAAATACTGTATGGCTGAATCTACAACCATTGTAAACCTAACCTAGAAGACATTCTATAAACTGTTTTTACTTCCTTGATAAACCTTTCATTGGGAGCTATTGTTTGACTCAAAATTTCTATTAGCTACAGTTCATTTAAGAAAACTAGCCTTATAAGAAGCACAGAAAGCAATAAATTTAAAGAATGTAGTAATTAAATAATGCTTAATAAGATGAAACATTTTGGGTTTTTCCCACCTCTAAAGGTGGGGAGATATTTGTTTCTTCCAAGAGTGAACTAGATGAATTACAAGAAGAAGTAGCAAGAAAGGTCCAGGAGCAAGACTTCCAGAGGAAGCAGGAAAAGGAACTAGAGGCAGCCTTGGGCTTTAATCCCCACCCAAGCAGATTCATGGATCTGGATGAACTGCAAACTCAAGGTAATATGTGTATCAGATAATATGGGCTTGGAAAAATTATAATAGAAAGCATACTAATCTGCTATGCATTCAGAAAGAAAAACATATGAACTGCAAAAAAATTTTTTGTAAAGAATCGTTTTTTGACATTATTTAATAAATCAAGGTAAAAAAAGCCCTAGTAGAATAAAAAAGACAAAAGAAAAAACCAATTCAAAATAAAATAGTAGCAACTATATACAAAGGCTTCTTATATATGTAGCTATGCATGTAAAATTTATTTCAATAGTTACAGAGTTTTATTGGAATTATCTATAAGATGAGACTGGAGACCAAAACCTATGAAGAATGGCTGCAGGATTTGGGTTTGGGTCTAAAGAAAAAGGGATGACAAGCATTTGAGGGGCTTCCACAAAGAAGAGGAAGGGGTCCAATTCTACAAAGCCCCAGAGGGCAGGGCAAGAAACCATGATTGGAAACTAACCAAAGAGAGAAACAACCTGGAATTAAGGAGAAACTTCTTAACAGTGAGGACAATGCGGACAACAGTGAGGATAACAGTGGAACAAGCTTGCCTTCAGAAATCATGAAAGCGCCATCACTGGAGGTTTTTAAGAAGATTAGACAGTCACATCTGAAATAGTATAGGTTTTCTTGCTTGCGTAGGAGACTGGGCTAGAAGACCTCCAAGGTCCCTTCCAGCTCTATTCTATTCTATATTTAATGTACTTCTGTAAGCATCGTGTTTATATATCACAGGTTTTCAATCTACTGATTAATTGGGACCATAAATTTATTTTTTCAATATTGAAATAAACATTGGAGAAACTTTCTTAACAATAAGAATGCAAAGGATAATCCTTTGCCTAGCCTTCCATTTCAGTGGCTCTCAAAAGAATACCATAGGACATTACAAAGAAGTTAAAATTAAAAAAAAAAAACATTCATTCATTCTCCAATTGCCTAATGATTTACTCAGTACAAATGTATTCGGAAACACTGAACTTTCAGAAGAATAAATAATATCATCAAAAGTCAGCATAATTTAAAGCAGGAGCATACCACCAAGAAAAAAATACTTTCTTATTTAGATTTAAATTTAAAAATATGTAAAAATCTTAATAACATATTCAAACCTTATCTAATATAGATGCCGCTTAGAAATCATGGGATTGAAAGAGAGCTTAGAAGTCCTATAGTTCAACCCCTTGTATAAGGCAGTAATAATTAGACTATTACAGCAAAGGCTTATCCAGTCTTTATTTGAAGCCTTCAGTGATGAGCAATCACAGCTTCAGGAAGCAAGCTGTTCCACTACTTAATACATAGCTGTAACAGTCAAGAAATTCCTTCTTATTTCAGGTTTCAATTTCTCTCTACAAAGCTTCCATTCACTGGTTCTTATCCTAGGCTCCATACCAATGAAGAATAAATCCATACCCTCTTGCTTGTGATGGTCTTCAAATATTGAAAGGCTGCTCTCATGACTCTTTTTAGTCCTCTCTGGCCCTTTTCTTTTAATCATTTTTCATAGGATTTAATTTCCAAGTACTCCGTGTGTACTGCAGCTCATTATTAAATTGATTTGTAAAACTGGGTTTCATTAGCAGGTTAATAAGACCCAGTTCCAACCCTCTATGCTGTATAACTTCCCTTGTTATTGTGGAAATTATTTTATTTTAATAATCAATAGTAATCATAGGATATTTTTTATTCCAAATTAACTATTTCTCTCGCTGTCTCACCTATCCCTTAACCATTAACACAAATCCATGATCCACTGAAATTGGAAATTCCGGGAGGTACATTGTAACAACAAATTGCTACATTGCATCTCTGCTAAGCTATCAACTGACGATAGCAGAATAGGGCAAGCTATCAGGAAATTGACTGAGTCATGCACTAGAAACAGCACATACACCACATACCTCAAGCCCATACCAAGGACCAGTCCCCCTTATAAAACAAGTCTCTGTACCCAGGGGAAAGATTAAAATTTTGTAACAACTGGCTCTGTGGGCATGGAAAGGTGGGCGTGGCCATGTGACTGGGTGGGTGTGGCTTTTGGGGGGGCAGTAACCCCCCCATTTTGGGGCCTTCTTGGCCTCAGGGAAGCCCCAGGGGGGTGGTTTTGCTCCCAGATGGCTTCCTTGGGGCTTAGCAAGGAAAAAAATGGAGCCTGTGTGGGATGCGCAGCACCCCACTCCACTCCATTTTGTGGCCTTCTGGGCCTTAGGTAAGCCTCCTCCTGGGAGGGGCGTTTTTGCTCCCAGGAAGCTTCCCTGGGGCCCAGAAGGTTCCTGGGCAAAGCAGTAATTAAGCGAGGGGAATCCTGGAACAGCTGATCATAAGAACAGCTGATCGTTGGGAGGGGAAGAAAAAGAACTACCTTAAGGAGTGACAGGGCTGGGAAGAATGCAGTCAGCGATGTCGGGCATGCTCACAATGTTGCGCATGCATGATAAGGACTGACTTGGAGGGGGGGCGGACAGAGAGGGAGGGAGCTAGCCAGGGGCACGATTTGCTGGTTCTCTGAACTGTGCAGAATCATAACAACTTAGCTCTATAGAACCAGTCCAAACCGGTTTTAATCCGTGTCTATACCCCATTTTCTCCGTAGCTGCTCCACGAGTGTGTGCCTCTCAATAAATAAATTGCTGCTGGTGCTTGCAATATCCAAGCTTAGAAAAGGGACCTAGAACATTATTTTAACATTGTACATGTCTTTGCTTCTGATACATATTTCTAGCATTGGTTCCAGAGGTTTCAAAGAACTAAAGTTCAGGATATGTAATCTGCAATATGAATATTAGAAAAAAGTCTGGTCACCCAGAAGGGTGGGTATGGGAGGTGGCTGTTTAGATGAAGAGGCAAAGAAGTCTGGAATGGAAACCAAGAATGCTGCCCTTTCAGGGAGGACTGGTGGCTTTGAGAGGCCTATACAAGAGGCAGATTCAGTCTTCCAAGAGTCACTGAATCAAGAGCAGAAGGGAGATTGTGCTGCAGCTTTGGCTCTCTGCAATGAAGCTATATGTAAGTATTTATTAATTGCTTCAGCTTACTCTATTTTGTACAGTTTACTAATATCTACTGTGTTTCTCCAACAATATGGCCTCTCCCAATAGGAAGTCCCAGCATTTTTTATAGGCATAAAATCAAATTAAGCCCTCCCCCAAAATTAAGGCCTATATTAAACATGCGAAATGGGGGTGAATGGCGGGGGGACTTGCTGTTAGGAAGTACTTTTGTTGCATACCCGGATATGGTGCTGCCTGCATTGACTTCGCCGTTGGTGGGGCACTTCATATTGGGAGACCTTCCGCCACCAATGCTTTCCCTTCTCCCTGTGCTGCTGCGGCATTTAGAGCAACGCCGCAGCCTTTGATGTAGCCACACGCGGCCAGGCAGGGCTCCTCCCTGCAACCTGAGCCCGACAGAGACACTCGGCTTCAGGCGCTCCTGTCACGGCCTTCCCTTCGCCTTCGAAGGCAAACCCAATTCTTTTAAAAACGACGCCCTTCTACCAGTACGACAAAGCCTCTCCTGCCTGAGAGGGCAGCCTAACACCACGTGGGGAGGCGAATCCCCTGGGGCCGCAGCGCAGGATTGGCCTGCCCTGGGAGAAGCACCCAGCCACCATCCCTGCCTGATGCTGGGCAGAGCGCAAAGAGCTTCATCTGGGGTGCCCAGCGCAGCTGGCAGGTGGGCCCTCCTGCCCGGCAGCGGAGCTCTCGCCAAGGCAGCGAACGCCTCCCCACCGGGCTCATCCCGCCAGGGCTGTGCCAGAGCCGCGCGGGCTGGGCAGAACCGGGAAAGCGAGCCGCGGGTACGTGCCCACCTGCCAAGCAAAAGATCCGGGCTGACCCGAACTTGGCTTCCTTCCCAAGTCCCTCCAGCCCAAACCTGAAGGGGCCACCGGGGAGAGGCCACCCGAGGCAGTGATAGCGCCCATGAACAGGGAGGCAAGGTGACGGCCTGCGCCGCGGCCTCCTCCGAGCTGAGCCCCGCCAAGTGAGTGCCTCTGCCCAATGCAGAGTTTTGAGCTGCTGGCGCATTTGGAGATGCATGGGGACAGGGACGGGCTGGGCGAGGGTGGAAAGGACGGGCAGCTTCGGGCTCTCTCCACTGGACCCGCCGGCCAGGGAAGCAGTGCTGCGATCACCTTGCCTCCCTGTCCATGGACAGGTGGGCACTATCACTGCCTCGGGCAGCCTCTCCTGGTGGCCCCTTCGGGTTCGGGCTGGAGGGACTTGGGAAGGAAGCCAAGCTTGGGTCGGCCCGGCTCTTTCATTTGGCAGGTGGGCACGCACCCGCGGCTCGCTTTCCCGGTTCTGCCCAGCTTACACGGCTCTGGCGCAGCCCTGGTGGGATGAGTGGAGGGCCCGGTTGGGAGGCGCCCGCTGCCTTGATGAGAGCTCCGCCACCGGGCAGGATGGCCCGCCTGTCAGCTGTGCTGGGCACCCTAGGTGAAGCTCTTCGTGCGCTGCCCGGCGCCAGGCAGGGATGGCGGCTGGGCACTTCTCCTGGGGCAGGCCGATCCTGCACTATGGCCCCGGGAGATTTGCCTCCCCACGTGGGGTTGGGCTGCCCTCTCAGGCAGGGGAGGCTTTGTCATACTGGTAGCAGGGTGTCGCTTTTAAAAGAATTGGGTTTGCCTTCAAAGGCGAAGGGAAGGCGGTGACAGGAACACCTGAAGCCAAGTGTCTCTGCCAGGCTCTCGTTGCAGGGAGGAGGCCTGGCTGGCTGTGTGTGGCTGCGTCAAACACTGCGTTGCTCTAAATGCCACAGCAGCATGGGGAGAAGGGAAAGCAACGGTGGCGGAAGGTCTCCACCAACACCGAGGTCAACATCGAAGCCGTTGCCACCCTCCTGCCTGAGGATGTAAGGGGGGGAATTAAGTCACCCCCGAAAAGACGGCCTAGCCGTTTTTTCAGGGCTCTCAAAAAAATAAGGCCCAGCCTTATTTTGTGAGAAACACGGTATTAACATAACCCAAGTTAACAGAATTAACAGTTTAATGCAAACTAACATTCAGAACTGGAGCGATGTAAAAGATGTCTTTTTCTGATTTTTTTTGTTATTTCTTCCTTGTAATATCAGAATATACTATTCTTTTTTTATTACTGGGGTTCCTTCTGTTGAAAGGTGAGCAAGGCAGATGAATTCTCGATGCCACCTATTCTGCTAATTATGCTTTCCTACATTTTCTCCTGCACATAATTTTCTGAGTTCAGAAACTAGTTTATCAAAAAATTTTAATAAAGCATGAAGTTGCTCAAACATACAAAACTAAAAATGTATACAGTCGTTGAAATATCAAGAAGATGAGGAAAAGGAGGGGTCATTGTTTAAATATGTGCTGTAACTTTTGGGAATTTGTGCTGCTGCATTTTTTTTATTTTCATATCTCATATTTTTGATTGGCTAATTCTCCTTCCCATCTTCCATTCTCTTCTTGCTGGTTAGCAAGGTTGCAAACAAACTGGCTTTGGATGATTAACAGCATTTGTTTCTAGAAATCTTCTATAATGGATTAACAAAACAAGAAAGCAAAAGCAGACTTCATGAAAGCTTGCCAGCAAATGTCTCACCTGGCTGCCTGTTATTGGGTTTCAGCTAACTGGGATTAGAGACAAGTATTTGGATTTAAATGGATAGTTACATGAGGGTTACAGTGACTTAAGTCACCAAGGGCATTTCATTAAAAAAAAACCATTCAAAATCTTGCTTAATTTTACTATTTTATTTCTCATTAACTTGTTTGGACATGTAGCTAATATTGTGCCTTATTGGGAAGAAATGCATCCTTGTGAACTTTTTCATGGCAGTATTTGCATGTTCCTTTTTATTTTTTTGTTGCATCATTACTTTTTTCTCTCCTTCCCCGAGTTTTGCTTTTGTTTCTGCTATGTTTTCTTTTGCTTTTTAGCTAAACTAAGACTTGCCATGCATGATGTCAGCTCTAGCACTCAGAGCAGAGCTCTAATCGATAAGAAGCTGCAAATCTATGTCCGAAAAGAGCGGAGCCTTCAGGATCGCATGCAGCAACAGCAACCTGTACAACCGCCACCCACCTGCCACCCACCACCGGGCGGCAACATGACCCAAACTACAAGGTAGACTAAAAAAATCTGCCATTCTCCAGATCTGAATTGGGCCTGATCTGGAAAGAAGCATTGAACAATAATTTTCCCCTGTTATTAGAAACCTAATTATTTTACTCAGATCTTTTTACACTTTGATGCAGGGTTAGTATCTACAGTATGGATCCAGCTGGGAAGTGACAATATAATTGGGAAACTGTGAACCACATAAATTCAAAAATAAGAGGGCGTACATATTACTGCACAGAAATTATGTGTGCCAAAGTTCTCTGTGAAATCTTTAAACAATAGCTACTCCTTCAGTTCTTTCTATTGTTTGTTTCTATGGCTTAAAGTGGGCATTAGTTCGGGATAAGTATCTGTATCTGTGTCATTAGCAGCTTTCCTGAACTATTTAGAATTTTAGAAATGCCTGTAAATTTATTAAAAAGAAAAAAAACCCAGAAATATCACATTGGCATAAGTATTCAGATCCTTCATTCGATACTTTCTTTATTGAAGCACTCTTGGCAGCAGTTACAGCCTCAAGTCTTTTGGGATATGGCACTAGCTTTGCACATCTGGACCGGGGGATTTTCTGCCATTCTTTCTTGCAAATTCTCTCAAGCTCAGTCAGGTTGGATGGCAACCATCAATGGACAGTCATTTTCAGGTCCCTCCTGAAGATGTTCAATAGAGTTTACGTTAGGGCTCTGGCTGGGGCACTCTAGGACATTCACAGAGTTGTCCCTAAGTTACTCCTGTGTTGTTTTGGCTGTGTGCTTAGGATTGTTGTCATGTTAGAAAGTGATCCTGAGCACTGTGCAAAAGGTTTTCATTGAGGCTGTACTTTGCTCCAATCAGCTTTCCTTCAACCCTGACCAATCTCCCAGTCCCCTGCTGCTGAAAAACAACCCCCTAACATGATGCTTCCACCACCATGCTTCACAGTTGGGCATATTGGGCAGGTGATGAGCAGTGCCTGGTTTCTTCCAGATATAAAGTTTAGAATTGAGGCCAAACAGTTCAATCTTAGTTTCATCAGACCAGAGAATCTTGTTCCTAACAGGCCGACAGGCCTTCAAGTGCTTTTTTGCAAACTCCAAGCAGGCTTTCTTGTATTTTGCACTGAGGACAGGCTTCTGTCTAGTCACTCTGTCATAAAACCCAGATTGGCGGAGGGCTGCAGTGATGGTTGTCCTTTTGGAACTCTGTCCCATCTCTACACTTCTCAGAGTGGCCTTTGGGTTCTTGGTCACCTCTCTTACTAAGGCCCTTCTCCCTCAATTGCTCAGTTTGACCCTGTTACTAGCTCTTGGAGGAGTTCTACTTGTCCCAAACTTCTTCCATTTGAGAATTATGGAGGCCACTGGGCTCTTAGGGACCTTCAGTGCAACAGAAATTTTATTGTAGCTTTCCCCAGATCAGCCTTGCAATAATCCTGTCTCTGAGCTCTGCAAGCAGTTCCTTAGACCTCATGGCTTTTGATCTGCTACAGTAGGCATTGTGAGGCCTTCTATAGAGAGATGTGTGGCTTCCAAACCATGTCAATCAATTTAATTTACCACAGGTGGATTCCAATCAAGATGTAAAAACATGCCAGCAGTGATCAAGAGACACGGGAGGCTCCTCAGCTAAATTTCAAGTGTTATTGCAAAGGGCCTGAATACTTAGGCCAATGTGACATTTCAGTTTTCTTTTTAATAAATTTACAGATATTTCTAAGCTTCTGTTTTCACTTTGTCATTGTGAGGTCCTAAGTGTAGATTAATGAGAAAGAAATGAATTTCAACAAGTGTACAATCAGACATAACAAAATTGGCAGATGTGATAGGGGTCTGAATACTTTCTGAATGCATTGCAAGTTAAATCCACCTCTCACACACACAAAATCACACATACACACAGAGAACAAAGAAAGATTTGTATATACACATATATAAAGAGAAAAAAATGTTTCTTTTGATCTTGACACTACTGTATAATTGCATGTTCTTCTTAGCAGCTTAGCAGCATCACACTATTGATTCATATTTAGCTTGTAGTCCAGATCATTTTCAAGTGTATCAAAGCCCATATTCTGCAGGCATATTTAATTTAAAAAAAACCACCATTCCAGTGTTGAACTTTATCCCTGGCAAAATTAATTTTGCTGATCATTGTTGATTGTTCCAGCTTGTCAATATCCTCCTGAATCTTTATAATTTCAAAGGTTCTCTCTATGTTTGTGTAGTCTGCAAATTTAATATTTTCTAACCACTCATTTAAGTTTTATAAATATGTTCAAGAGTGGAAGTATAAGAATGGAAATCCATACACCAATTGACATTTCTCTCAATTTTGACACAGGGCCATTTGAATTAATTGGTGGAGGGGCATTCAGTCAGCCACTTTTGTACCCATGTAATGGTAGCACAATTTAGCCCATTCTTATCATCTTCTCTACAAGAATTTTATGAGAGCCTTTGCCTTACTTTGAGACCCTTACATTGTTGAAGTCTACCACATTTTTATTGCCAACTAAGCTGGTCACACTATCAAATCAGATTCATTTGACATGATTTATTCTTGATAAACCCATGTTGGTTTCTAATAAACAATGCTGGTTTATAAAATTATCACCTTAATAATCTATGCTACTTGAGGTCCTGCAGTAGGTACAGATATAGAAGATGCTATATCCTAAACTAACCAGGTATTTTTTTTTAGTTTTAATAAAATTGGAATATTATTCTAAATAATCCTTTCTGTTTGGGTATAGTTGTTAGTTTTTAATTCTTTTTTTATCTTAAAATTAGCAAAAAAAAAAAATTAGGAAATTACCATGTTTTGACAGTGCAATCAGAGTTTTCTGAATGACTGTAAATAATTGTTTGGAAAATATATGTGGGAGTTTCCTGCACTTCCAAAATTACTTTTGGTTATTTGAACTTGAAAGATTTTAGAACAAGCAATATTTTTTTCATAAGCAAAAGAGCTAGAATTTTTCCCTTATGATTTCTCTGAAAGAGACCTGGATATTTTTATACCAAATTGTTCATCATGATATCTTCAATTATGTATCATAATAGTAACGTGATAGCCAATAACAAGAATATGGCCTTAAGCAGAAATTATAGCAAACTATAAATCAGCATCAGATATACATTATTAGCATCTCATTAGGATCTTTATCTGTTTACAATAATGTAAACAACCAAGTCACAGCTGTCAACTCTTTAGAATTGAATTCTTCCCAAGAACCCAGTATATTGTAATGTATTGGCATGGTATATGTGGAATCCTTGTGGCCTTTTGCAATTGACAGATTTTCTCAGTAGCAGCCAGTAATGATTTAGGCTAGATTTGGCATTTTTATTCACTTATCAAGTCCTTCCCAAGGACCTGGGATAGGCAGACGTTGTTTGTTAAAGTTGTTGTTATAATATAGGAAAATGACTAGTTTAAGGATCTTTTCATGTAGTTTCCAGCCTTCTCTTTCTTTTTTGCAAAACTACATATTTATGGTCAGGGACTGCATGCATCATTCAGAGGGCAATGAAGTAAAACGTTTGGGCCATCTTTTCAAAATAATGTTAAACTAATTTTCATTTACTTTGAACCAGTTTGTTTATAGTGGTTAAGGCACAAGGTGTAGTCGTATTTGGGCATCAAATGTCCTTGGGTCATTCACTCTCTCTCAGCCCCAGATAGGGGGCAACAGAAACCATTTCTGAAGTCTTATTGAGAAAACTGAAGCTGCTGTCAGGAATTAACACTGACTGGAAAGGTGCAAGCAAAAAAAAAAAAAAAAAAAGCTCGATTAATATTGCCTCAATTTTCATAATTGTCCTTGTGGTTTCTGGTCATGGGAAAATAACTCACCCAGCATACATTTATTATTACAATCCCTTGTTTTTACTATCAAAGAGTTGTGATATTTATAATAAGTGGAACTCTTATTAAAGAGTTTTTCAGAGTTTGTTCACAGCAGTGCAGGTTGTTAGCCTAATTTAAACGTACTTAGTTGTAGTACAATTATGCATGAAAATAAATAAATAAACTGATTTCCCCCATACTATTTTATGCATAATTTTATAATATTCATTTAAAAATAAACATGTTATCTAATTAACATTAGTGTACACCATTTCTATATATGTAGTCACTATTTCTCAGTAGACATTGATTGCATCATATTGTAAATGGTTGACATTTTTTGAACATTTACAGATGGTGAAAAGAGGAAAAAGAAGAATTCTACTATAATGCGATATGTGATTGTAATTCTGGTACAGTAAAGAATTACATGTTGTCCACGATGAGGATATTTTCCATTTGACTCATCTTCAAAACTTCAAGAATATATTAACATACATACATTCCTGAGGTTGAAATTGCTGATCATATTTTTCAATTAAAAAAATATTTTTACCAAAATAGATACTTGTTCTTAGTGCCATTCTGATACCAGAAAAATTTCTTATCAGGTTATCAATTCTGTATGCAATCATGCAACAATTTTACACTCACAGATACCTGATACTCTGATAAATTTATGTACCTTTTAAATTAGTACTAATGTTGTGTACCTTTTTAACTTAGCCTAATATTTCTAATTAGGAATCATCAGTCACTGATGATGATCTTATGTGTGCTTCAGTAAACAGACTATCCCACTCCAAGTACTGCTGAAACAGAAGAGAGTGCTGGAACCTAGCAAAGAAGCAGCACCTGGGTCAAGATCCTACATCCATCCACTTGCTTCCCATCCTGAAAAGAAATCATATTCCAAACCCATATTTCAACCTCTTCTTGAGAACAGACTGAACTTTCAAGCTGCATCTGTTACTTTCAATGACCAAGCTACTACTTTTTCTTATAGACAACCTGGTAGTGACCAGTCCATTCAGACTAAGACTGAAATTGATGGTGATGTGAAACTTGCTTCTCCTAGCACTTTAAAAGATTACGAAGATCACAACAGTGACATTAAGATCAAGAACCTACATAATACAGGATCCCCTCTCACCTCCAACTGCAAAATGAATTTAACTATAACAAACTCTGAATCATTACCTACACTCTTCCCCTCTTCACCACCATTGGAAAGTCCACCTGACAAAAAAGGCCAATCTAATCAGCTTTTCAATTCAGGAAGCATTTCAGAATGGCCTAGTGCTGCTGCACCTGGGGACTATCATGGTGCAATATTGCCTTCTCTTCCCCCTCTGCCTCATTATGCTCCAGAAGAATTAAAGATGACTGGGCAACTTGGGGGTTTACATCATCCACAAGAACTTGTCAGTGGGGATTCTTTGAAATCTGAAGGTGTAAGTAGCAAAAGGCCTGTTCTTTCTATTGCAGAACAGTTTCAATGGTTGGAGGGAAATTTCCAAAGGCTAGATACATATGAGGAAAAAAGGAAGGCAGCTACCTGTCATGATCAAAATACTCCAAAGTTACAGCAGGAATCCTACAGTAGTCATTTTTACCTCAAGCTGTCAGATGTTGGAAGACAGGAGAATGGAATTGCACCTGCTGAAATGTTGGACACAAGTCCAAAAACAAAATACACCAATTACAGAAATCCTGCTGGCTCGATTTCATCTGTGGCTATAGAGAACTGCACAGATCATGTTAACAATTTTAGCACAGCAGTAACTCAGCATAAGAATGCCAGTTGTCTTTTGATACCTGGAAACAAATCACCTGTGATTGGTCAAAGAGCTTTTGAGGACTACCCAGTGCAGAATCAGGAAACAGTACAGGAGGTTTCTGAGCTGGAGTCTCTGTACCAGGCCAGCATGCAAGTTCCTCTGTTGAGAAATCTGGACAATTCCAAGCTGGCACTGAACAAAACAGGTAAAATTATGTTATAATTTTATGTATAGTATTTTCTTAGGGTTAGGTTTAGTTTGCATTAGGCTGACTGATACATTAGGAGAAATGTACTACATTTCCTAAATATAAAGTATTTGAGCACAAACATTTTTGAAACAAGGTTTGTTAAAAATATGTGCCAGCATTTTTATGTTATATTTAACAGAACTGTTTTGATGCTCAACTGTGTTATTCTTTATTTACTGCACAACATTTCTTTTGAAAAGGACACTGATTAAAACTCTCAAAAACTGACACCTCTCTTGGAAACAAAGTTTTTTGGGGGGCAAGAGTATGTTGTTCTTTGTGATATCTGATCCTCAGGGAATTGCCTTGCAGCAATTCTCTCCTCTGATCTCTGAAATAAAGTATATCTTCTTACTTTTCTATGTGGAATTTCATTTTATGTGATTTAATCAATTTCCCTGAGATGAAAATAGGAGAAGCTTATAATAATAAACAGAAAAACTGACTTTAATTTTGGTGAATATTTAGATGAATGATTTAGATCAGCAGTCGCCAACTGGTGGACCGCGGCCCATTGATGGTCCACGAGAAAATTTTGGTGGTCCGCAGAGAAATGTCACCCCCAGAGCACCCCCCCCCATCCAGGCAGGGCAGGAACATAAGTCTATGCCACCCACATGGTCCGCCCTCCCCGCCTACTCACTCCTTACCTAGCAAACTTGCCTGCTAATTTGATATTTTTCCTTTTTCCGACCATCATCTATTCTTCTGTGCTGGGAGATTTAGATTAGCTAGAAAGCAGGAAATGGTTGGATTTCTTGCTTTCTAGCTAATCTTTAGATTTTCAACTCTGCTTTCAAGCAGAACCAAACCTTCCTTAGGACTGAAGCAGTGCAGACTCAGCTAGCAGATGGCAGAAACACAGATCTCTAAGTGAATCTGTGATTCTGTGAGCAACTCAATCTGCCTGCCTGCTTTGTCTGATTTTGGGTAAAAGTTGCTCTTTTTTTATAAAAAATTCAACATTTTATATATTTATTTATATAATATTTATATAAATAAATATTTATTATTTTTATTACATACAAGCCATGCCCAGCCAGTCATATGACCACCAAGCCACACCCACAAATTAGGCCATGCCCACAGAACCGGTTGTTAAGAAATTTGAATCCCACCTCTGTGTTTGTGTGTGTGTGAGAGAGAGGGGGGGAGGGAGAAAGGTTAGATCAGATCTCTCTCTCCCTCTCCCCCTCTCTCTCATGAACTGACATTTATTTCCTGTCAGTTATTATACTTCCTCAATTTTCATTTTAGGGAAATTAATTAAACCATATAAAATGGAACATTAAGAGGCTATATTTTATTTCATGACCTAAAAGATCATGCAGGCAGAACTTCAGTTTAATCTTCTTTATTTTTTCCTTCCTCTTCTCCCCTATATCAGCAAACTTGCCTACAAAAAAGATGTACAGGGGTCTGTCAAGAACAGCAGAACCTGCAAACAACATCTGTGGAAATATGAGTTCTCCTGATCCTAAGATACATGTAAGGATATGCTTGAATGGGAACTGGGTTATGGGAATGCTACTTGTACAGATGGAACAAATGTAAGGTAATAAAGTAGAAATATTATTTACAAATGTTAACATTAAACATAATGTTTAGATAATAAACATTTCAGATAGAGTGTTTACAGTTTACAGTTAATGTAAGAGATTATTACTAATAAGATCTTAGATACAGTAGCAGAATATGTAATCCTATCGTGTTTTTATTTTAAGTTGATGATAGATTGCTATAGCTTACTATTGCAACTGATTACAACATAAAATGCATCTTTCTACCTTGAGATATTTATCAGAATCCATTATAACAGTGAATTATTTAGATAGGGCCACTTCTTGTAACAGTCCTGGGGGTTTTCCAGGTCTTTTTATCATTGTTGCACATATCACACCGCTTTTCACATAGCTTTCAATGTCCTTTTTCATTGCTGGTCACCAAAATTGGCTTTGCACCAGATGCCGCAAATCCAGACTTGCTTGGAATCATGATTTCTTTGCAGAACTTGGACTCGGAGGGGTCCAAGTTTTGGACCTTTTGATGCCAATCCGTATTGAGAGATTAAGAGTTGTTGGTTGCAGGAATCAGAGGTTGGTTTGCAGCTTGGCTCTGAGCTTTTGAGTTAGCTCTTCCCCTGGCTTGATCGATCACCTCCAAGTTTGTTGCTTCGTAGTGACTTGTGCTGCCTTCTGGTTGATGGGAATGATGGCATTGACTTCACACTTAATCTTTGTACTGGGGCATTTGGGACAAGGCAATCCGCTAGGAAGTTTTTCCCTCCTGGGATGTATTTCAGTGTGAAGTTGAATCAGTTAAAATACTGCGCTCATTGAACTTGTTTGGGAGACAGCTTCCATGGGGTCCTAGGGGCTTCCAGATTTTTATGATCAGTCCATTACATCAAACAGCACTTGGCTCCCTTTTAGGAAGTGCCACCAGGTTAATAGTGCCCAATGGACTGCAGAGGTGAGTTTTCTAGAAGTGTAGGCACATGGTTGGAGCTTCCCCTCCTTGTTTTTCTGGAGGAAGACTGCCTTTCTGGCTACATTGCTGTCATCTGCCTGAACCTTCTTGGGGATTGGGTGCTTTAGGACCAGTTCCTCTGCGAATAGCTGTTTGAGTTTCTGAAATGCTCCCTTCACGGTCCACTCTAGCTGGATACACTTTTATATGGAATCTTCCTTTTTTAAAAACTATCATCTCTTACTCACATTAAAGCCTTAATTTTTCGCTTCTTAGCTTGTCTTCCATATTCCTCTTTTAGATTTTCGTCTCTATCTACTTGACCCTTCTTCTTAAACATTTCTTCCCTCTCTAATATATTCCATTGTCTCATTATCCACTCACACCCCTATCTTTCTCTGCAAAAATTCTCTTTGCAATTCCAATTCCTGTTTAACTTCCCTTATAAGTACCCTTCCCTTGATTTACAGCAAGGGTCTTTAAACTTGGCAAGTTTAAGACTTGTGGACTTCAACTCCCAGAATTCCTGTGTTAACATGCCTGGAGGAGGAAATCTGGGAGTCCACAAGTCTTAAAGTTGTCAAGTTTGAAGACCCCTGCTTTACAGCAATCATTATCATTTTTATTTCTTTTTTGTCTCCAATTGCTCTTTCAGATGGCTCCTTCTCTTCCTTCTCTCCAGGACCTGTCTTGTGTCTCAATTTCCAGCTCTGCATCCATGCTTTGTATTTTATTCAAAATGTCCTCATATCTTATCAAAGTATCTTTTATTTCCTGGATTTCCAACACAATTTCGTTGAAAATTCCACTCATTTTTGTTTTTGTTTGTTTTATTTCATTCTGGCTAATTGTCCATCCTTTATCTAAACCAAAGCCACTTTTCAAAGTAAAAATCCAATATCCAGTGTCCAGGAATTTTTATGTCCAAAAATTAATCAACCAATCTGTTCATTTAAATGGTCCAAGGTTGAAATCTTCACAAATCCCTCTATTATTCAAGTCTAATATTGTAGTTTTCAGGGGTCTTTTAATAATAAAATTCTCTTATTTCCCACTTTTAGTTCTCCATAAACCAGGCCATTAAAACTTTGGAAATCTGTTGTTTCTTCCTTTGGCGCAGGTGGTGCTCTTAAATCAATTTCCACTTTGTCTTGCAAAGATTTTATCTTGCAAAGAATATATCAGACTTCACTGATATATTCCAAATATATCCAAAAATGAATATTATGTTCATTTTTATATAGATTTCAGCATTTTTAAAAAATGCCTGTCCAAAGTCTTATCCAATCTAAAAATCCACTTTTCTATATTTTTAACAAATTTATTATTTTCTTCCTTTACTTCCTTCCTTCCATTTTTAGAGTTATAGCATTTTGCTCATTACTAATTAGGTTGCTGCCACTTTAAATATAATTATGAGTTCCAAACACCATCACTAACTCTACTCCTGCACCCTTCTTAAGTTAACTGTTTCCGGCTGTATGGCGGCCAGCAGTGTTCCAATATTTGAGAACGCCAAAGAGGGGGGGCAGTCTCTTTTCCAAAACACCTGAAGGCAAGACAAGAAACAATGGATGAAAATTAAGGAGAAATTCAACCTAAAACTAAGGAGAAATTTCTTGACAATGAGACCAATCAACCAGTGGGAAAACTTGCCTTCAGAAATTGTGGTGCTCCATCACTGGAGGCTTTTAAGAAGAGCCTGGATAACCACTTGTCAGAAATGGTATAGAGCAGGGGGGTCAAACTCGCTGGCCACAGCCATGCCCAGTTTAGCAAAGGGGGAAAAAGTTATGATATGTCACATGATGATACCATGTTTGACACTCCTGGTATAGAATTCCTGTTTGAGCAAAACCTCTTCCAACTTATTCTTTCCCTTCAGTTCTTCCTTTCCTTCTGATGAAGAATCCTGTTTAACAAGTTTGATGAATAAAACACCTTTAGCCTAAGAAATAATTGTATTTATTTTTATAATTGTGTACCACCACCTCAATAATTCTACACAGCTCATAACTATCAAAGCAGATTCAACCTGGTAATTAATAAAAACCTGAAATGAACTCAGTCCATGATGGTGTAGGAATACCTGACTACTGTGATTCTGTACATTCATTTACCATGGAGTTCTCTTTCTGAATACAGGTGCCATGTACTGGCCAAGAGCCAGAAGAGGAAACCTACAGTGCAGAGAACTTCCGTCGCATTGCACGCAGTCTCAGTGGGACAGCCATCACAAGCAGAGAAGAGAAACTTGCTTCTTCTCCGAATTTTGTAAGTAAAATGGTTGAAAAGGAAATTATTTGAACTGCTGCATTGTATTGGTTTAGTGTGATTGCTAAAAGTTTTACAGGAAGAATACCTTGTTCTATATTCATCCTGTAATCTTATCACATTTTATGGAAATACTTTCCTGCTGCTGTACCATTTGCAGGTATGATAATTAAGATTCAAAGGCCCTTTATTTAATTTTGCATTTCTAGTGCTAGGATGTTCTAAATCTAAACTACTGACTTATTTTCTAGTACATTCCCTTTGTGTTTTCCTCCTTCTCTTTCTGTGTAATCTGTACATTTTACTAGCACCTGTGGAGAAAACTATTGTTTTTATTACTATTAACTTAGTACTCAGTAAAGTAACATCAGTAAAGGCACCACCAGTTGCTGTGATGTCAGTTCATTTGTTCCTTTTCAATACAAAGGTCCAAAAAAGGTCCAAAAAATCCAAAATATTGTTTCTTGAAAAAAGCTGTAATTTAATATCTTTTCACATTTTTCTGCTGCTTTTTTTTTTTTCTGAATATTCACTGCTTCTCTCTTCAAATTATGGAATGCTTATTTTTTTACACTCTTCAGCCAGCTGATTCTTAAATACACATTACTGAGTTTAGAGTTGAAAAGAAATGGATCAATTTCTAAAGAATCTCCAATGAAAAAAAATTAGTAATTAGTGATTGACATATCTTCCTAAAAGTTAAAATATGAGCTAGTTGAACCTGAAGAATGGATATTTCTCAGTCTGTACATTACCATTTAGAATCTTTGAGGAATCTGTCTCTCCATTTGTCATAACACTAAGATGCTACAACCATGAAGAGAAAAATGACTACTGTTAAGGATAACATTGTTTACCCTAACTGGTTTAGGTAAAATAATAAATAAGTTATCATGGTTTGTTGGTTAAAGTGTGTGTAACTTTAACTGGATATTAAAGGAGCAAGACAACGGCAGCTCGCTCTCTGGCTTAATGATCCCTAATTACTGGATGGACGGAAGAGAGAAAGGAGTGTTGATTTCTCAATGGTGAGAAGAGATAATACGGACTGATTTATTGTAAGTGAACTGACATTGAATATTCAAGACGGACTTTGCAAATTGAGTATCCCCGAATGGACTGACTGAAATGATACATGAATAATAGACTGTTTTTGACTATGCTATAAATCCTAATGGAATAAACTATATTTTTGATAGCACAAGCGTATCTGCTTTTTACTGAGTGTTAACTAACATACAAACTTATCTCACACATTTACTTGTCTGCCTAACTGACTAATGCTGCACATTCTGTTTAGTGTGTTTCCTTAACAATTGGTTGGGGGACCAGGCTTAACAAAGGTTATGGGCCCAGAAGCTGCAAAGTCAGTTTAACTAGAATAAAACAGATTTATGTAAAAAGTGAGAGTTTGTGTTGTTACACGTTACAGTAAACAGACAGCTGTGTGTTATTAATTATAGTTTTATATCTATATATAGAAAACATGGCACAAGTCAATCTACAAAGTTTGTCCCTTATATCCAAGCTGGATGGAACGAACTATGTTTCATGGTCTATGAAATGTAGTCTACTTCTACAAAGAGAAGGTCTGTGGAACATAATTGAAAACCCACCAAACGTAGAGGAATGGGATCCGGAGGTTGAGGAAGATAGTCAAAAGATAGAAGACTTTAAGCAGAAGAATGAACAAGCTCTTTGCATAATACGACTAACACTATCTGAGTAGCAACTTGTTCATATCCACGGAGAACAAACGGCTGTTGGGTGTTGGCAGAAGCTGAAGAGGATTTATGTCCGAGATAACATTGGTGCTCACATAAATCTAACACGGAAGCTTTTCAGGAATGCATCTCCAAATGAATGGTGATATGCTGAGTCATTTGAATACTATGAAAAGCATTTTTCAAGAACTGCATGAGAAAGAGCTTATTTTCTCTGAACTACATCAATTCTACATAATTCTGTCTTCATTAGACAAAAATTTTGATAACTACGTCACTTCCCTTGAAATTTTGCCTAAGGAAAGCTTAACTTTAACTGATATCACTGGCAGATTGATTGAAGAGGCCAGAAGAAGGCTTGAAAGAGATCAGTTAAGGAGGGAGCAACCTCAAAAAGAAGATATTGAATCTCCTACTGCATACGCAATTAAAAAGTGTTTTAATTGTGGAGGAAGAGGACATTTGGCAAGGTTTTGTAAAAAAAGCAAAGCGCCAGAACGCTGGCCAGAATACTAAAAGTCATCAAAAGAAAAAGAAAAATTTTGAGTTAGCCATGTATAGTAACGGAGCTGTAAAAAATAATTTATGGGTGGTTGACAGTGGAGCATCCCACTGTATAACAAATGACAACAAAAGTTTTGTTAAAATGTCCATGAGTTCACAGCAGATATCGTTAGCCAATGGCTGGAAACTGAAAGCTAATGGTCAAGGTATAGCATATTGTTCTTGCATAAAAGAGAATGTAGAAATGTTATATGTACCACAACTTAAGTTTAATTTACTTTCAGTTAGAATTTTGGTTAAACCAGGATATGTAGTTACCTTTAGGGGAGATAACTGCATAATTGAAAAAGAAGATAAGAAAAATACTGCATCTTTAAGAGGTGAATTGTATGTGTTAAATGATAATGGTTTAGAGGTAGCTAACACGGTTTATGATAATAAGAAACCTCATGATGAATGTATTCACTTGTTACACCGACGGCTAGAGCATTTAAATTTTAAAATGCTTAAGAGAACTGTTCAGCTATCTAAGGGAATAAGTTTGAAACCTTGTAATAAGTATTTGCAATGTTCTGCTTGCAATTAAAGCAAAAGCAAGGTCATACCGGCAAATAGAGTTGATGGGTTTACTACCAAAGAGCCTTTAGAGGTAGTATTTGCCGATTTAATAGGCCCAAAAAAAACCAAGTGTAGGAGGTGCTCGATACATACTAAGTATAATGGACCACTATTCTAGATATGGGTTCTGCTATTTGATGAAGAGCAAAACTGAAACGTATCTAAATCTCTTTAATTGGTTAAAATTTGTAGAAAGGAAAACTAAAAAGAAATTAGTAACTCTTATAACAGATAATGGTGCGGAATTTACAAATAATAAATTCCAGAGTAGACTTAGGATGGCAGGTATTCAACATAAAAAGTCTGCACCATATAGGCCACAACATAATGCCTTTATAGAGAGACGAGGCCAAACACTGCAGTCAATGGCACGTACTATGTTGTCTGATTCAGGATTATCTGACAATTTGTGGGGAGAAGCAATAATGTGTGGTAATCATATATTAAATAATGTTGTTAATTCAACAACAGGTGAATTACCATTCACACTGTGGCATGGTACAAAACCTGATTTAAGTTACATGCACACATTTGGAGCACCAGCATGGGTGCATATCCCTACACAACTCAGACACAAAGGACAGCATACAGCTAAAATATTATTTTTTGTAGGATATGAATCTAATCACAGATCTTATAGATTCTGGGAACCAGGTATATCTAGAGTTTACTGCAGTGCTAGTGCAAAATTCCTAGAACATGTAGGATGGAATAGATGAGAGCAAGATTTAGATAATGATGTAATTATTGAACCCTACAAAAGGCAGAAAGAAAAGACTAGTTATAAGAAGAGTCCAATTAAAGAAGAAGTCCTCGAAGAACAAATAGGACCAGAACAAGAGGAAACAGTTGATCAGGAAGAGTTAGATAATCAAGAACAGGTAGTAAATGAAAGTCCACCTGTAAGTCCTGTAATACCTGGACATTCTACACGTATAACTAGACCACCTGATAGGTATCAAGCAAGTATAGTTTGCCAAGTAACTAAAGTTCCAACTAGTGTAGATGAACTTAGAATGTATCCTGCTAAGGATCAAGAGAATTGGCAAAAGGCAATGGAAAAGGAACTAAATTCATTAAAGGTAATGAAAGTATATGAAGATGCCAAATTACCTCCAGGAGAAAAATCCATTGGGTGCAAATGGATATTTAAAGTAAAAACTGGAAATGATGGGACTGTTACCCATAAGGCTAGGTTGGTAGCTCAAGGATTTAATCAAACTGCATCTGATTACGATGAAGTTTTCGCACCAAGTCTTAAAGCAACATCTTTGAGAGCAGCTTTAGTGTGGGCAGCTAAAGAAAAACTATATCATTAACCATTTAGATGTAGAAACTGCTTATCTGCACGCACCATTGCAGCACACTATATATTTGAAAAAACCAGTTGGTATAAAAGATAATAAATTAAATAGTAATGATTGTTGGAAACTCAAAAGGAGTCTTTATGGAGTGAAACAATCTGGCTTTGAATGGAACCAATATATTGTGAAAGAGTTAAACAATATAGGATTTAAATCTGGTTTAACAGATCCATGTGTGTTTAAAAGAGAAAATAATGGAACGGTGTCATTATTGTTATTATTTACAGATATTGCTTTGATAACTAAGACTAATAATGAAGCTAATGAGATTATATCATTATTAGCCAAAATGATAAAATTAAAGCATTTAGGTGAGATTAAAAGGTATCTAGGATTGACAATTAACAAAACAAAAAATGGATTTAAGATATCTCAAGAAGATAAAATTTGCCAATTAATTAAAACGTATAAAATGGAACTTTGTAAGCCGGCAAAAACTCCAATGAGTCAGGAAGTTTGCCAAACTGATGCTCAAAGTCCCAAATTCGATAAGTCCATATATCAATCTTTGATTGGTAGCTTATCATATATCAGCAATTGGTCAAGGCCAGATATTGCTTATAGCGTTAATCAGCTGGCGCGATTTAATGCAGATCCACATCAATGTCATTGGCAATCATTAAAGAGAATTTTAATATATCTTAAAGGAACAACACACCATGCATTGTATATATGGAGCCAAAGGGTGATTTGAGTCTTAGTGCCTATGCAGATGCAAGTTTTGCAACTGATATAAACACTAGAAAATCAACATCTGGGATGGCTATATTATTTGGTAAGACACTAATAGGGTGGAGGTCAATCAGACAACAGCATATTAGCTTGTCCACGATGGAAGCGGAATTTTCACGTCTGTCATTACTATGCACTGACTTAATTATGTACAAACAGTTATTATTAGACATGGGTGTAACTGTTAAAGATTCCATTATTGTGTACGAGGACAACTAGGCAGCCATACAGTTGGCTACTAATATTGCTGTAAAAACTAGATCAAAGCATACTGATTTAAGATACTTAAATGTTAGAGAATCTGTGAAGAATGGTCTAATTAAACTGGAGTACTACATGACGGAAGAAAACATTGCAGACCAGTTTACAAAAGCTCAAGGTGTAATCAAGTTTAAAGAGAGTTGTAACAACTATGATTTAAAGGTGTAAATGGTTATATTATTATTATTACCCAAAAGGGGAGAATGTTAGGGATAACATTGTTTTCCCTAACTGGTTTAGGTAAAATAATAAATAAGTTATTATGGTTTGTTGGTTAAAGTGTATGTAACTTTAACTACAAGAATGTAATTAAGGGTGTGGTTGTATAAGCACCATAAAAGGAGCAAGACAACGGCAGCTCGCTCCCTGGCTTAATGATCCCTAATTACTGGATGGATTGATGACTGCGTTTTTTCCTACTGGAGCGGAAGAGAGAAAGGAGTGTTGATTTCTCAACGGTGAGAAGAGATAATACGGACTGATTTATTGTAAGTGAACTGACATTGAATATTCAAGACAGACTTTGCAAATTGAGTATCCCCGAATGGACTGACTGAAATGATACATGAATAATAGACTGTTTTTGACTATGCTATAAATCCTAATGGAATAAACTATATTTTTGATAGCACGAGCGTATCTGCTTTTTACTGAGTGTTAACTAACATACAAACTTATCTCCCACATTTACCTGTCTGCCTAACTGACTAATGCTGCACATTCTGTTTAGCGTGTTTCCTTAACATTGGTTGGGGGACCAGGCTTAACAACTACAACAGAATGAAAATTGAAAACAATGGTATGTTTTCAAAGATGCATGGAGGTGCTTCAAATGTTCTGGTTGGGACTGTTCTGTTCCAGATATCAACCAAAATGTGGCTATTCCAAGCAGGAATGGTTCAGGGAATAGTTGGAAAAGGCCAGAACTGAGGAGTTTACTAGGCCATGTCAGTCATGAATTGCTAACACTTTAGATGATAGGCTCAAGATTCAGAAGGTCCTTGACAGACTAGAACATTGGGTCCTATTCAACATTGGATCCTATTCATGGTGGTGGCAGCAACAGCTGAGGAGAAGGAGCAAGGCAGAGTGGAAAAAGAAGACAGTAGAAGATGGAGGAGTGGGGAATGGGGACATTAGGGACGTGCTACAGCAGCTGAGGGGAAGGAGAAAGGAAATGCACTGGGAAGTTAGCAGCAAATGGCTTGTGGGCATGCTATTAGACTGTTGGGTAGCAGCAGCAGCAGCAGCAGCCAAGAGGAGGGAGCAATAGCAATAATACTTAGACTAAAGCTCAGAAGTTTGACTTTTGAGGGTTTTACAGAGTCAGCATATTGTCCTCCTGTCCCCAAAAAAATTTGGGCCCTCATTTTATCAACCTCGGAAGGATGGAAGGCTGAGTAAACCCTGACCTGCTCCGAATCAAACTCCTAGAATGAGCAGTGAGTTAGCCCTGCAGTACTGCATTCTAACCACTGCATCACCATGGGTGCTGAAACTGCATGTGTATTATTTCTGCTACAGCAGAGTTCTGGGGAATGTGATATTGTAAGTGCATTTTTTTCTCATCATATTCTAGTAACTTTTACTGGCCACCTGTTTGCCCTTGTTAATCCCAATTTTGGTATTTATTTATTTATTTCTCTTTTTCCTTGTTTTAAAAGGAAGTGTCCAGTGAGAGGAAACTATCAGTAGAAGCCAGATCCTATTCTTCCAGCACTACTTCTCTTTCCTTCCCTCCCAATTTGCCTCCTGTGCTCCCCTTCTATCCTCAACTCTCTTCACCTGAGCTGCAGCATTTCTCCCATGATGCTCCAGTGATTAGTATGGTGGGCAAGATGCAAAGACAATCAGGTAAATGACTGGGCTTTTAAAAAAACCTATTTCTAACCATTTTTTAGAAATACTAAAAGAGAAAAAATATTAATATAGAAATATAAAATTGAAAAGTAGAGGTGGTATTCAGCAGGTTCTGACCAGTTCTGGAGAACCTGTAGTTTTGAGTAGTTTGGACAATCAGTAAATACCACCTCTAATTGGCCCCATCTCTTCTCTGCCTCCCATTGAGTCCCAGCTGATTGGTTGCCCTGCCCAGGAGAACGGAGCTGGAAAGCAGGTTAGTGGGGTGGGGAGGGAATGGGGATTTTACAGTATCTTTGCCCACCAAGCCACACCATGCCACACCCAAGCCACGCCCACAGAACCAGTAGTAAAAAAAAATTGAATCCCACTACTGGTAAGTTGATAAAGAAGAGAGAGATCCTGGAAAACAATAATCAAGTAGTACATTTGTGAGTACTATAAATGAACAAGTCAATTACTAGATCATGACAGACAAACCTTATTGGCTTCTGCAATACAGTAACTAAATTACTGTATTGATCAGGGAAATGCTGTATACTTTACTTGGACTTCTGTAAGGGACTTGACAAAGTAGACCACAAACTCCTTGGTAGGATAAAGCAGTGTGGGATAGACAGCACCAGGACCAGATAGATTTGTAACTGGCTGACCAATCACACTCAGCATCAATGGAACTTGAGATCGTGTTCCAATACAGAATTGGTATCTTCACACACTCACCCCATTCGTTTGGAGGTGGTGATAGCTTTGGCACAAAATCCTGACTGGAGACCCCTTAAATGGGGGGGGGGGGGATCCCAATGTTACAATGCACAGAATTGTTATATGCAAAAGGCAAAAGGTCGATTGTCCTATTGGTAGCACCTGAAGTACTGTTCCAGGATTGGGTTAGTTCTCTCACACGCACTGTTAGTTAGATGGGAGGAGCTTAAGCCCTGGGCAGTTCCAACAGTTTCAAAAATTCCCGCCAAAACTGTGATGTAAATTGCACACCTCTTTCTGAAATAATGTGCTCAGATGCACAATGCAACCTATACACGTGTTGTATGAAAAGTTTAGCTAACATCTTTGCGAAGGAAATCTTAGAACAGAGTACAAAGTGCACCTGTTTTAAAAAAAGGTCAGACCAAATAACAGCGTTCCCTCTACTTTCAGGCAGTTCCACAATAAAGTCCATAAATATTTCTTTCCACGGTCCCTGGGCCTGGCTTATATTTCCTGCTGAGGAATTTTTCCTGCTGAGCTATTCCAGGCTTTCATTCGCTGTAGTTCTTCTGTTATGAGTAGTGTAGAATTAATTTCTTGTTTTGGATTGGTATTAAATATTGGTATTAAATATACAAAGACTCAAACTCCTTTCCTGGTATGGTTTTTTTTTTTTTTTTGCTCTTCAATTAAAGATAGGTAAAATAATATTTTTCAATTGGTTAATTTTTCAGGAAATCAGAATAATATCCCAAAGTGTCTAACTGTGCCAGGCAGGAATGCAGCTTTCCACACAGAAGATAAATCATGCATGCCACTGAATTATGGGAACTCCATTACCAAACAGGACCACTCCTCACAAAGGCAAACATCTTTGAATATATTTTTAGACAGTGGAACATCAAATGCTTCCAACCACTGGCTACAGAGAAGTCATGCTGGCCAAGAGCTAGCAGCAGCCACAGATAGTGAAGCAGCACATGGGGAATCTCCCATCCAGATGAGCAAGGACTCACAAGAGTCTCTGCCCCAATGGCCGTTGGCTCTTGGTGCTCTAGGCTGGCGGAAGTCTCCTGGCAGGAGTTATGGGACAGTCTCACAGGGGGCTTCAAGACACAAAGGCTTTCAGAGTTGCTTTCTGATTTCCCAGCAAGCCAAGGTCCGAGGCCCAAAGCGTGTCGATATGCCCCCGGATGAAGATTGGCGACAGCACACCTTTACTCCACAGCCGGCCATAAGAAGCTTCTTTGTCCGCTCTGGAAATGCCCTGTAAAATCCTGGGTTGTGCAGCAGTTGCGTCCATGCACAGCTATGACTGCTGAGATGGCACCCTTCTGTTGGGCTACTACTTTTGAAAGGGGCTCTTGTCTGAACTGAAGATACTGAAATGCAATTGATAATAAGGTAGTGAGATTTTTTTTTCAACTAGTTGTTGCCAGTTTTGTCTTTAAAATAGTTATGATTGCCGAAAACTAACTGCACTTTATTTCTTTGTATGTATTGCTGTTTTATAACAACCTTTTCAGCAATTCCATTCCTAACCTTTTGCTATAAGAAATGCTCAGTTGCAGTAGAACAGAGGGCAAGATTTGCATTTGGATTAAAATTAAATCCTCTTGATGTTTTCTATAGGCTGTATTTGGTGAATTTATGTATCATGTTAAGTAGCACTAGAAAGCCTATGTGCCAATTTTCAATTCAGTGTCATGTTCTTCTGCTCCATTATATGCTGGGAGGAAGATTTCAGACCTTTCTAAGAATTGGCCATGTTCATAATTTAATAGGATATAGGCACAGATGACTCCTATTGGGGCTAGGGTGGGAGTGGTACGAAGATAAGGCACCAGCCCATTTCTCATTTTTTTCAAAGTAGACTACTAGGATTTGAAGTAGCACGTTTAATAAACACAGAATCACTGTAACTATTTAGGGTCTGACATACTTGCCTTTGTAAGTTTTTCAAAGAAATAAATGAAAAAGTTATGTTTATTGAATGATTATTAATTGCTTTCTTATTTTCAGAAATATGTCTCCCAAACTGGAGTAGTTTTTTCATTGTTCATTTTTTTCTCTTTGTGGTATTAAATATTTTATGGGTTGACTTTTATGTTATTTTGTGAATCTAGCTAAAGTAAGGCAATTTATGTGTTTTATAAGATTATGATTTACGATAGATTGTGAATGATGCAGACAATTTAAAGGCTCTGGTAAAGAAGTTAGTGTCCTCATCCTGTTTTTCATTCTTTTTAAGATTGTCTTTGCTTAACTGAAAGTAACATAGAGTACAATTGTAGGTGTGTCAGGAAAGCGACAGCTCAAAATGACAGACAGGTCATAGCAGAGAGCTCTGACAAAACATGATCCAATGGAGAAGAAAATGGCAACCCACTCCAGCATCTTTGCCATGAATAGCCCATGGATAGTACCAAAAGGCAAAAAAATATGACACTGGAAGATGGGCCCCTCAGGTCGGAAGGTGTCCCATATGCTACTGGGAAAGAGCAGAGGACTAGTAGCACCAGAAAGAATGAAGCAATTGGACCAAAGCTGAAAGGATGCTCAGCTGTGGATGTAATCAGTTGAGCCCCCAAAATCCATGTATAATATCAAAAAAATCATCTCACTTATTTTTGAAGAGCACCAGAGCTGCCATCCTAGATTTTGCCAGTTGGTTGAAGCCCCTAGCTAGGTTTATCCATGAAGTACCTGAGCAACTCCGTCTCTTTGGGCAATATGAGGAATAAACAGAGTGAATTCGAAATCCAAGTAAATGAGGGCAGATATGATATTGTTGCATTATGGAAATGGTTCACACAGCTAGATTCATACAGCTAAATGATTTAAAAGAAATAGACCAAATAAAAGAAGTGGAGTTTCTTATATATATATATAAGAAATAACTACATCTCTACAGAAATAGAGCACAACAATGATGAAAATTATCCTGATGCATTTGGGTCAATGTTAAAAGGGAAAAATGACATTGCCATATAGGTCTTTCAAAGATCCTGGAGCACTGGGGAACTGCCAGAGGACTGGAAAAGAGCTGATGTAGTTCCCATCTTCAAAAGAGGAAAAAAATAGATCCAGGAAAGTACAGACCTATCAGCCTGATCTCAATACCAGGGAAGATTCTGGAAAAGATAATCAAGCAACGAATCAACGAACACCTAGAAGCAAACAAAGTAATAACCAAAAGCCAACATGGGTTTGTTAAAAACAGATCATGCCATGATGCTGATATCCAGGTTTTGCTGTGGCTTCAGCTTTACGTTCTATCCCAGACATTGTTAGGTTACGTTCTCTTGGAAGCATCCAAGTAGGCTGCATTAAGTTAAAGTGGTTTAATGTCAACTATTCAAGTAGCAAACCCAAAAGAAGGAAACACTCTCAGGAGATTTGAATACCTAAAAGTAAAACTTTATTGGATAAGCCATATTGGTACTGAAGAAACAAAACCAGCTCTGGTTTTCCCATGCAAATGCTTGTCCAGTTAAACAAAAATTTCCCCTTCTCTCTACCCCGGCTCCAATTAAGAGATATTATTTTGTTATGGAAACAGTCCATCTCTTTCTCAAGCACCTGCAGCGGTGATCTTGATGGCTTTCGTGCTCCCACGATCTCTGCATACATTTGCCACATTCCATTTCCATCTTCCATCCCCCTAGTTCATTGGCAAGTTGAAAAGCATTAAGATTTGAAAGAAGCAAAGTGGTTCAAATCTTGACAAATGCTAAATTAGCAAACATTACTCTCTAATCACTTTCAGGAATAAACTGATTATTATTTCTAAGCTCTTAGAGACTTAGAAAGACAAATTGGAAAACGTAAGATCAATCCCAATCCAAAACGAAAGACAAATTTAATCATAAGCTTAGAATTTAAAGAATCTGAAATAAACTGCAAAAAGCTAAACAATATTTAATCTTAGAAAGCTATAAATTGACTAAGGGTCTAAACAAAACTGGAATACTGAAACTTTTACAATATGATTTTGGAATTAATTACAAAAACAAACTGCTTTTCATGGGAAATGGACTCTGTTTTGGTTTTTACAAGACATAATAAAGATACAGAATTTCATAATTTCAAAATTTATAGAGAGTTTTAAAAACTGGACATGCTTACATCTTCTAAGTGTAGCTCTATGATAAAGGACACGATGATGGGTATACAGTAAACAACACTATGCAATGCACACAGGAGTACAAAACAAGTAACAGCCTTTGTGACAATAACGGAACAGACACATATCAGGCAGCAGGTTTATAAAGTACATGATGTGCTAAATTAAGGCAATTGTATGTGAAAAATAAAAGATCCTGATCAATCAATGTATACTTAATTGTCTAGGATAATTTATATTTTTGTACACTCTTGATAGCTGGTAGTGACAGTTGTCTGTTTGCAGCTCTTGTTTTACTTTCTGAGAGTGCTTCCTACTGACCCACGATGGCCAAGAGCAAATGTCTGTAATCCCCGCTTGTGTCACTTGAAATCATGGTGGCCAAAGTCTTGTGGTACATCTGTGTGAACAGCTGTTTTATCTGTACCAGATCAATCTGTCCCAAAAGAAATAGAATAAAAATATAACATGGAAGAAATTTAAAGAAATTCAGGTTTAAAGGAAGGACACTACAGTAATCCCCAGGTTACAAGCATTCCCTTAGTGCATATTCAAAATGCTCCCTAGTGTTTGGAAACAAGTCCCAAAACTACGAATCTTGCAACACCAGGGCACTTGTTCGTCCTTATGAACAACTGCAGAGGTTCTGCAACATTCGTCCTGAATATTGCCGGCCAAAATGGAGCTTCCAAAGGATGGATCTGCCCCTCAGAAACTCTGTTCAGGCCTCCAGAGGCCTCACCTGGCATGTTGCAGGCTGAAATAGCTCCACTGCAGGAGGCCCGCATAGGCCTGAATGGCTCCATTATATTTGTAATTCGAGGACTACCTATACATATGCTAATCTCAGTCACATGAGAGCTGATCTTTGGACAGAGAACATGCACACTCAAAAGCATTGTTCAGCATTAGAAATGCCAAACTACACCTTCCACTACAGTATTTTAATGGTTTGCAGAATTAATATGTGGGGGTGGGAGTTGTTTTTTGTTTTGTTTGTTTTCTCAAATTTTGTTCCATTGTACTTTACTAATTTATTTGATTCTTTTTGTTAGTTCTTATTGTTTTTGTTTTTATTTTTTGTTTTAAATATGATTTTACATTGTGTAAGCCGCCTTGAGTCGCCATGGGCGAACAGACGGCAATATAAATCAAATAAATAAATAATATAAATCAGCCACCAATGACTGTAATAAATAATGGCTTCAAATTATTGATATATGTATGTCTATAAAATACATTTTGTATGTTTTTCAGATTTTTTTCTTTTATAATTTTGCATATTCTTTTTCGTTTTTGTTGTTATATTTGGTTAATCTAAATGAAAAGAGGAATTATACTCTTATTTATACTTTTATTTTAAAAAATGTCCCAGTTTATATCACTTTATATCATGTCATTGTGAGCAATGGGATTGGCACATTCCTTTTACTTATATTTTCAATGAGTCAAGAAGAAATCTTCTGGATCAAGTAGCATTACCTACTTTAATTACTTTAATTTAAAAAGCCAAGTTGCTTATAGGCAACAGCTACTTTCTAAAGCGCCAATGCTCATTACTATGAATTTTTCAACTGACTTTTTTGCTGTCATTATAATTATTTATTATTTAGTATATGGCATGTGTTAGCCAGGGATCACCGAGGCAACTGGCTGCCTCTGTGAAAGGAATTTTTTCAGGCGGTGTTATCTTTACTCGTGGGATGCCTGATCACTGGTAGGCAACTGGGGGAGGCTCCTTTCTTGTCCCTTCCACCGTTTATTCACTCACGGGAATCAAATCACCGAGCTGCCGACCCGTCTTATCATGTGAGCCACCATGGCCCCAATTTTTATACATTAAAAATATATAAAAGAATTTCTCATGACGATAAATAATAACAAGAATAGGAAAATACAGTTTATCCTCAACTTCATTTAATAACTGCTATAGTGGCAGCAAAAAAAGCGACATGACCATTTTTCACACATATGACTGTGACAGCATCCCCATGGACATGTGATTCAGATGCTTGGCAACTGATTCATATTTATGACTGTTGCAGTGATCTAGGTTCATGTGATCACCTTTTGCAACCTTCTGACAAAGTCAATGGAGAAGCCAGATCATTGAATAACTAACTTAACTACTGCAGTGATTCAGTTAACTGTAGCACGAAAATGGGGCAAAATTCACTTAACAATTGTTTTCTTAATAACAGATATTTGGGAGTCAATTATGGTCATTAAATCAAGGATTACCTGTATGGAGTTAAGGACAATTCTTACATTATTCTAGTTTTTGTTGTTATTTTTCCTCCCAAAAGATGTCAGTTTGTTTTTAAATTGAATTGAACAGCTTATATGTCATATTAAAGGTATAAAAACCTCTTAAATGACTTATCATGATCTGATTTATTTTACATCTCAAAAATCTGGCATTTTTAACAGGTGTGTAGATTTTTTTATATCCATTGTGCAACAGCAAGACACATTGCTATATATACTATGAGAAAGTAAGGATTCTTACCTCACTACGAGTTACAATAATTCTAACCAAGGTAGAATCATCTGTGCCAGCTCCTTTCATGGCATGATAAAGTCTTTCTGCAAAAAAGGCTGGGCGATTTAGAGCACATTGTACTGGAAGAAAGCAAACCCAAGAATATGTCCAAGTTAGCACTGGGAACTAAAAAGAACAGTTTCCCAGGCTTACGGCAGAACTTATTAAATACAAACTTTAGACACAAAACTTAACTTTACTATAAATTGTAAATGTTTGTCTTATTCTTTTTCCTCTCCATTATAACATTTAGACCTGTGATTTGTTCTTCCCAACTTCTGAATATAGGCTTGGAATTATTACCGCGCCCCTTTTTTAAGAAGATAAATGAATGGAAGCCAGAGATCACTGTTTGTGGCCCGCCAGCTGCCAGCAAAACAGACTTGGCAGAATTGGACAATGAGGAAGTTGGGGAGAAACTTAGGCCAGTCCTGGAGTCTGGGAAAGACTCTGCATTGGAAGCAGATATAGGGCCAGGTCGTCCGACATTTCCCAGTTGCCTTCTGAGTCAGAGATAAGTGGGGAAGAACAGCTGCAGCCTGTTCCAGATGTGTGTATGCACAGAGCTATCAGGAGAGGAGAACAACAAGAAATAGGGGCCGACTCAGAAGAAAGGCACACGTGGACGCTGAATGGTCCCTTCCTGGGGAATAAATAAAGCAAAAGGGTAGCGGTGGTTGCAGGAGACAACATTTCATATTTCTTTAGGAAGATTTGCTTATTGTGGTTCTGCCTCACAGAGACGCCTTGCAGGAATTAATTTACAGCTTTGTGACTGGAAGCCTGGCCAGTCCTATGCATGGACTGATAAGGTCTGTTCTTGCACTTAACCCTTGGAAGGATTATTGCTGGGACTTTTCTGTGTGTGAATGCCATGAATCAACAGCAACTAAATAAAGAGGAGTTTTTCGGGACAAGAAGTCTGTTTCTTGGTTCTACTAAGCCTGGGTCAGAACCTATAGAGTTAGGTGAGAATATATAATTAAGTTTGTTGAGATTTGTGATTTCATTTTTAAACTTGGTGTACTATATAATTGGGCTTCTGTCAGATTGGAAATCTATCAGAATGGAGGAGAGGGAAAAAAACAAATCAGAGGTAGCAAAACTCCAATTTTTAGAACTAAATTCCTGGTATTAAGAAGCCCTTGCTTGCAAGCTGGCTCTCCCTTTCTACTAGCAATCTCAAGTTCTCCAGAAAAACAACAACAGATGATCATGGGTATTAGCTGCTCAGGTGGCAACCAATTTAAATGATATAAAATAATCATCAATAAATATTATCTAAAACAATAAATATTATATAAACAGTTGGAATATTATTAGCCAATTAACTTCACAAGGTCCTCGTTTAACCTTATTTCTCCTCTGAATTATTTATTGCCTCACAAAATTAGATTAATAAATTGATAATGAGATAAAAGTATGAAAAGTTCTATGTCTATTCACCAAACAATAGTTTATTTTTATTTTTTCTTCCTAAATTGTAGTAATAAATTATGCCAAATATCTTTTTAAGAAAACAACACAACTACTACTAAGGATAAATACTTGGAAATGAAAACTACTGGAAAAAGTGGGAGTGCTTCCATTCTAGCTCCCAGCCACAGGACCTTTTTTAGTGGAACTACTTATTGAAAAAAGACCCTCTAAAACAGGGGTGTCAAACTTGCAGCCTGCGTGCTGGGTGTATCACGCACTGGCCATGCCCACCCCCGGTTTAGTGAAGGGGGGGATAATGTGTTGTCGCAAGTTTGACACCCCTGCTCTAAAAGGATGCAAATGACCAGCTATCTGCAAGGAATATCCACTCCCTTCCCCTCCTCATTGTGCTGTCAGAGCTGAAGAAGCTTCTTGGATGAGAAGCGAAACATCTTCAAAGAAAAAACAAGAAAGTCCAGTTGCCTCCTGAAAAAGCATCTTTGGGATACTTATTAAAAAATATCTTCAAAGAGAATTCAGTGCTAGCCTAAAGTTTTTTTCCAAGATATTTGTTAAATAAGATAATTAAGCACATTTATTCTTACATTACATAATTTCTTCTGCTTTTAATTCCCTGAGAGAAGATATTATAAACCTTGCTTCTAATCAGTGGCATCTTTCAAAAACTAATTATATTTGTGGATCCTTGAAAATTAAGTTAGCAATAAAATTAAAAAAGAAAAATGTGGGAAAAAAACTTACAAATAGTCTTCAAGCCACGTTCTACATTTCCTGAAAATTCCCGACCAATGCTGCTTAATAAATCACGGTTAGCTATCTGCAAATAAATGTCAGGAAAATGAAAAAAACTGTACAAAGAATGTTGGTGCACCAAAATCAAAATTTGCCTTTTGCAGGCAAGCGTTTCCTCGTGGTGCCCCACTCAATCTTCCCATACCTGTGAATAAGCTTCCACAGTGGCTTTCAGCTGGGGGAAACTTCTCGATGCAAGGATCATGTTGAAGCAAGACTCATCTGTTCCCAGCTTTCCTTCCCCAGCTTGGTAAAGTCGTTGTGCATCCTGCTGAGCTTTTTGATAATCTACAGTTTGATTCTCGTCCCGATTACCCTGCAAAGAAAAACAATGTATCATGATCACTGCACACTAATTTTCACTTTGTCATCCAGCCAGGTACATTTCTTGTTTTAGATGGTAAATAAAAACGGACCATAAGTGAAATAGCATAGGTTCTCACAATTTTCCATAGACTGTATTTTCCCATAGGCAAGTTGACCCTTACAACACAAAATCTTTGGGAAGCAGTGAGGAGAGATGGAAGTCTAACAGCTGGCAAAACCATGACAGATTTACAAAGGATTAGCAGTTGTAGGTGTATTGTTGATTCAAGAAGATGCCAGAGCAAGGCTTTCAGAAGTGCAGCAGAGGTGTTAGGAGAAGAAGACCCATTGAAGAAAAGTAGTGCTGTGGGATAACTTCCATAGGATGCTGAAGAGCAGAAGCCAGCTATCATAACTGTCGCTTACAAAGTGATGGCTTCCATAGGTCCCCATAGGTCCATCAGAATGGCAGGAAACTGCCATTCTGATGGAAGGGGCTTGATATTTTTATGACCTGTATCTTCCTGGGCTAGGGAGGATGGAGGGATTGGCTTGGGGCCATCTGTTTTGTCTCAGCTCCAAAGAAGAGAGAGCAGTGCATGAGAACAACTTCTTATCACCTCCCCAGCCTAAAGTTCTCACAGCAACTTGACAACTGGTGATTGGCTCATGTCAGACTGAGCAGGGGAGGGGCTTGAACAAGTAAATTTTAACTTAATTTTCTAGCACAGGAACTTCAGATCCTGCCTAATGTCTTTGCTATCACTATCTCCCAATAAGGTCCTTTGCTGATGAGAATGAAGGGGACACATGCGTCTTGGGCCTCTGTTCTCATCGGCAAAGGCTTTTTGCAAAAACAACCAGAGCCTATAGGGATGCAATCTCTCCTTCCTGTAGGCCTTGGCAAGCCTTTGCTCAAGGCCAAACTGCAGCAGAGGCTGGAAAGGAGACATTGAGATCTAAGTAAGGTGGAGACTTTGATCATTGAGATCTAGGTAAGGTAAGTGACCTGGTTGGGTAGGATGGGGCGGGGGGAAATCTGAGATGTCTCAGTGGGTCGGGGAAAGTACTAGGCCCTCCATGGTCTTTCCCACTCTGAGATACCTCATGCACTTAATCAATCAACAAATGAGTAGGTGAAAGCAGGGAGTGATCACATTTAAGTTACATGATTCACTCCTACAAATACTCAAGTTATGAATGTAATAGGCTGGCTCCATTACATTCATAACTCAAGGACTACCTCGAGGAAAGAAATAAAATGAAAAGAAATGCTATAAGAAAAGCATTATTGAACATATTTTGAATCACATAACTGAAATGTTAATTGTTGAATAAATTCTGTCATGCTGCACCCTGAAACCTTTCAAGTAACTTGACCAAAAATAATGGGAGATTTTTTTTTTTTTAGTTATATAACACATGTTAAGGGCCATCTCAATCCTCTGCTCAAGTATAGTTTTATAAATTGTTAAATGCTTCAGGAAGCCAATTTCCTTCTTTCCTTTAACTTTTTTAAAAAACTGATCTCAAAATTCTCTACCATATTTTCCCGAAGATTGCAAGAAATTTCTAAGTTCTTATGTGTTTGTTTACATTTGGATTGTTTCAAAATCAAATATAGTTTGCTGTATCTATGGAGTCCCCATGGCAAATAGAAAGATGCACTGATAAAACTTTTATCAAAAAAACAAAAAGAAAGATGCACTGATTTTTCAGTGGCCCTATATAGCACGAGCACTAGTACAGACTTATATACCATTTTACAGTCCTCTCTAAGTGGTTTACAGACTCAGCTTATTTCCCCCAACAACTTGGGTCCTCCTTTTACACACTTTGGAAGAATGGAAGGCTGAGTCAACCTTGAGCCTGGTGAGATTTGAACTGCCAAACTCCAGGCAACCGGCAGGCAGCAGAAGTAGCTTGCAGTACTGCACTCTAACCACTGCACCACTGCGCCACCGTGGCTCACATTCAATTTGAATGTGATGATTATTATTATACGTGTTTGTGTTTGCCTAATAGCATTGAAACAGATTATCTTTAAAAAAAATAAATGAACAATAAATATTACTTGCCATGCAGACATTAAATAGTTAGGTAGATACATAAGTTCAGAAATCCCTTGTAGAATTATATGGCCCACATTCCAAGTGGTAATTTTTCTCTACAGTTTTAACTGGACTTTTTCAAAACATAGTAAAGAGCATGAAACATTAAACATTGGAAATGATGAGTGACTAATTTCCATTTTTAATGAATTCTTATTAAAAGTAATTTTACAAAGAACACAGTGTGACTAATTTTTTTAGAATTCAGTGTTTTTCACTGTTTATATTGTTAAATGATTATATTGTTAAATGAAATAGATGACAGGAAGGTAAAAATTAGTGGATGACAGCAAGCACCCAAAGTTTCAATATAAAAATATGCTTCATAAACAAATATATTGTGAGAGAATGTGGTTGTTATCTCACCTGACACATAGATACAAGTAATCGTTCAAAGTGACCAGATGTATCAGCTCGAATATCATGTTCAATATCTCTTCCAAATTCACTCTTGTAACATTTGACTATTTCTTGAATGTCCTGATTTGTTCTTGTGCAAAGAATTTCAATCAATACATTTTCCTGGGTACCTGCACCCTGAAAGCAGAAAAACAAAGTTGTTGTATCAGCACCAAAAAGAGTGCTAGAAAAATCATAATGTAGGCTAAGCTGCTTTATATAATAGTATATACTGCAAACAGAAGCCACATTATGCAATGACCAACTACCAAATAAATCAGTATCAGATTCTATCTTTGTTCACCACCTCCTCATAATTTTCTGTATAGCCCTGGTTGGTTCTACTTCCTGAGATTCCTTAATGTACATTACAACCTTCCTAGCTGTGGAAAGACAATTGGCCACATAAGTTTGGAAAGAGTGGAAAGCCTCAAAAGCTTTTTTATATGTCAGAATCTGAATGTCCTTTGGCTTCTCTGACTTCTTTTAAAATAGTAAATTCCTCAATTATAGCAAAGGAGCAAATTTTAACATTTTGGATTTTCTTCCTTTTTCTTAAGAAATCTTACTGTTGTCAATCTCAGTCTGATTTATTTTTGTGCCTTTTGTCCCTTCTTTCTACTTACTGCCCCATCTTCCTGATGCTTTTCTTCACTTTCCAGACTCTACTGCCTTTATTAATGTCTCTTTCTTCTCTCCCATACAAATTAGCTCACGACAGGGGCACCTGTGGTAGCCTGGGAGGGGCTGGGGGGGGATCCATTGTCTCCAGCAGAGGAAGGTGGGCCAGAGCCATGCCCACCTGGCCCTCTAAGGTCAACCACAACCCTAATGCGGTCCTCAATGAAACAGAGTTTGATGCCCCTGTCCTGGAGATTCCTGCTCACTCTCCTTGGCCAGGTTGCTCATGGTGTGTGTGGGTGGGCAAAGTGTGTGGCCAAGCTGAGGTGCTGCAGGTCAGTCCTCCACTGTTTCCAGGGTGGCTCTGTGGTCCAGATCTCACCACCTCACTGGCCAGATCTGGCCCCCAAGCCTTGAGTTTGACACTTCTGCTCTAAAGTATCTTGGTGGTTTTATTCTTCCTTAGAAGGAAAGGATAGCATAGGAGGATCAGAAATCTTTGACTTGATTCTGATCAATATGGAAACCAGTTGAAAAAATGGAAATAACAGGGACATTTCAAAGAAAGTGTTATGCAATGCAGGATTCTTTTATTTTAAGGTGAGAAAACTGAATGCAAATATCTATTTTAGATATAAAGTGGAGAATTTTATTACAGCAGTAGTGAATATGATTCGTAGCAAGAGAAGCAAGCCATAGAATGAGCTCCAAAAGGGTAGGAATTTAGTATCAGAGGGGAAGTCATATTGGTGTGGCTCGGAAAAAGTTATCTATAACCTTGAAAAACTTCACAGTACAGCTAGTCCTCACTTAACAACCCTTATGGGATCAGCCACTCCACTGATAAGCAAAGTAGTCACTAAGTAGGAAATCACTTGATTGCAACTTTGCTTTTCAATTGGAAAAAGATAAGACCAGTCAGTTTCACACTTTTGTTTGCCTCCTAACCACTCCCCCAACCTTTGGAAGCCTGGCCTGGGGGCTTATTGTTCTATACACACTGAAAGCAATGAGGCCATGCTGCTGGGAGCTGCAGGCAGGCTATGCAGCCAGTCAGTAGTGTTCTCTTGCAATCCTTTCTCCAATGTCTCCACTTTGTGAGGAAGGGAAGGGAAAGGGGAAAAAAAAACCCATGAGTGATTTCTGTAGGTAATCTCTCCTTTTCCTGCCCCTTTCCTGCTGGTGGTGCAATTCCACTGCTCTCAATATGTAGAACAGCAAACAACTTATTCTCTTGTAATCCTCTCTCCAATCTCTGTTCTGTGGGTTAGCCAAAGGAAAGAGTGCCTACAAAAATTGATTAACTTACACACACACACACCATTCTTCCAAAGGGCAAGGAGGCTAGGTAGCAAACAAAATTTGAAAGGGTGAAACCAATTAATTTTGTGTCTTTCCAGCTACGTAGCACAGTCACAGTCATGTCCCACTTAGCAAATATTCTGCTCAGCAGAGCTGCTGGTGCCAATTAGAATTATCCAGGAGGAGCTACCTGTAATTGTGAAGTTACAGCCCACTCACAGTCCCTCTCTTGTCAGCCTTTCCAGATAAGGAATCAATATTTTATCTCAAGACATCCTTACAGCTACATAATAAGAATGTGATTGCCTTCAAACCTTCCTTATCTAGGTTAAAAAAATGTTTGTCTTGTCGAAACTGAGATATCTAAGCAAAAGATGTATGCCAGGAAAATGGAAAAGTTAAGACTATTATCTCTTCAATCCAAGGTTAAAGCTGCAACTTTCCAGAAAACTAAAAAGAAAATATATAGCCCTTATGGTTCAAGGAATTATTATTTGTGAAAACAAACATAAATATCCTTACGACATTACACCAGGATTATTTTTAAATTTCTGCATAATTAACTTGTTTTTAACTGAGTTTAATATCCATTATTTTTATATAATCCAATCTATTTGATGAAACTGGGAACTTGGTACAATAGATACCCCCAAATTTCCCTCAGAAATTTCTATCCAACAGTGATCTTACATTGTTTCCACGTATCTCCTTATATAAATACAACTTACCAGCAAAGATATTATTTTGCTACAAAAATTGACATAGTTTTTATCTAAGTGAAAATTTACAAACATTTTGATCTCACTGCTTTTGCACCTCATATTTTTAAAAAGTAAACTCATACCTTCATTGCATGCCTTAAACTCCAGGCATCATAATAGGTACATGGCATGAACAATGCAAGGATCAGTTCTTCCATATTCCCACTAAGCTCCGACTTCAGGTCTTTAATTAAATCCTGTCCAGTTATCCAAATAAGTATCAGAAAGAAGTACATTCACAATGCCTTAAACATATATTTTAATATATACTCGAGACAAAAATTAGCTAGATAAGATACATTTCAAACAGATAATAGTTTATTTATTTTACATTTTTTATTTATATTAGGAGGCTCCAATTATTTAACTATTTTAAACAATTACTTTTGATTATTTAGTGTAAAATTTAAATGCAATATTTAATTAGTAAAGCAGGACTGGAAAACAATAATAATTTAATGACCACAATAGCAACATTATTATGAATGGGCTGCAATGCATAGGTATACTTACCACAAACAATAGAAACAAATAACTAGCAATTAAGAAAACATAAATAAATAGAGCAATGTAAAATATCAACCCATAATGCAGGCAATTCAGATATTCTCAATTAAACTGTCAATTTTCTACCTGGCTCACCCCAATCTAGATTTGCATTTTATTAAAAAGCAGTTCATAGCTTCTGAAAAACGTCTTGTACAAAAAGACAACCTCTGCATTTCCTTCCTCTGCACAGATTGGATTACAATGGCAATTTGGGCCAGAATTTCCAACACTAAACAATGTGATCATAGTGCAAAGTCACATGACCGCATTGCATAGCGATGGCAATCCCAGTAGTCCTAGTTGCTGTTGTTAATTACAGAAAAGTATGGGTCATTAAATGGGAAGAAATGGGAGCCCCAAACAAACAGACTGGTGAATGAGGCCTCTGGTAAGAGCTATAGACAGGCAGGGATATGCCAAGGTGGGGGCAGGTGAAAAAGCAGCAAGAGCAGGAGTGATACATCACCTCCTGCCAGGTTCCCCATTGACTTTGCTTCCAGGAAGCCAGCAAGGAATGTCAAAATCATGATCACACGACTGCTGCTTGCTGCACTGTCATAACTGCAAGCCAGGCATTAAAGTCACATGACTGCAGGGATGCTGCAATGGCTGGACCTCATTCAGTGCCATCAAAACTTTGAATGAATGAACCAGAGGACTATCGGCATGTGCTGAGTGCAAGCAGATGGTCACACCCAATTAGCAAAACATTTGAGTGGTAATTAATTTCTTACTTCCTTGAAATCAGATGAAGAATGGAAAGCAGATTTACAAATGAAGTTTTAATTTGTACATAAGTATAACTTGATCTTGAAAATTGTAGCACATTCAGAGAGACTATAACTGAATTATTGAGTGTTCATATATTAAATATAGAATATAAATGATAGAATATAAAAATGAGTATGAATCTGAATTTGTGTCTGTACGAAGAAATGTAACCCAGGATTATGCTGCTTTCAAAAAAGATGTTTTATTTGTATTTTTTTTTCTCTTTGTGAAAACTCAAATAAAATTTACAAAAAAAAAAAAAGATCACACCCAATTTTACAATCTTTTTTGCAATGATTATTAAATGAATTGCTCAAGTTATTGTGAATGAATCAAGCTTCTCTTACTGACTTTGCTTGTCAGAAGCCAGCTGGGAAGGTTGTAAATGGTGATCTCATGACTCCAGTTTGCTGCAACTGTCACAAATATATGCCAGTTGCCCATTTTTGATCACATAACAGTAACAATGCTGCAATAGACTTAAGTGCAAGAACCAGCTGTAAGTCACTTTTTCAGTGCTGCTGTAACTTTGTCATTAAAAGAATAGTTATAAGTCAAGGACTAACTGTATTGGAAAAATATAGCCAACTATACCTTGCCATACATAGTCTTGAAAGCAGATTTAATTTGTTGCCTCTGATTATTTGAACGGTTGGAAACAACATCAATGATTGCTTGCTCATCCGTACCTTGGAAGCAAGAAATACGTATAGTCAATTTTATATCATAGCCATTCCTCCATTCCACCCATGAAGATTAAATCGAGAAAGCATTTAAGGCTGCCCTTCACCCTCATTTTTGTTCTTTAGATCTGTGGTGCTTATGCCAACACGTGAGCCTTTGTTAATTAACAAATGAGACTGTGGCTAGCAAGATTGCTTTGGGCACAGAAATTGGAACATATTTTAAAAGGCTACAATGAATGGACAACATACTGATGTGAACAAGCATATTTCTACTATGTCTGCATATATTCAAAAATGTACGGAGAATGTTAATGTTCTTCAAACTATTGTTATACAAGCAAATGAGAAACCGTGAATGTCTCAAAAGTACAGAATTTCTTTCAAGATCCTATTGACCCTAAACATATGTGAAAAGGTACTTGGGTTATTACTGACTATAAGGCAGCTTCCCTGACATGTAAGGGTGACACAGATTTTCTAAACAAGCTAAATACGTTTTTGGGATGGCTTGAGGCAATGTACCAGCAAGGAAGGCTGTACCCCTTTCTTATGAACAGGTGCTCAGGTTTGATACTACTGCCATTCGGAAGGTCCTGCGGAAAGTTAATACTCAAAAAGCTGCAGGTCCTGATAATATCCCTGGGCAAGTACTTAAGGAGTATGCTGACCAGCTAGCCACTGTTCTCATATATCTTCAATCTCTTGTTGCATCAAGTTATGGTTCCATCATATTTTGAAACTGCAATCATTGTACCAGTGCCCAAAAACTATAATCACATGCCTTAATGATTACCATCCAGTTGCACTCACTTCCATTATGATGGAGTGTTTTGAGAGATTGGTAAAGGATTATATGGCTTCATGCCTTCCCCCTACATCTGACTCATTACATTTGGCCTATCAGAAGAGCCACTGTATAAATGATGCACTTTCCTGTGTGGTTCATCTCAGCTTGGTACACCTGGAGGAGAATATTTATATGCAAACGCTGTTTGTTGATTTTAGTTCAGGGTTCAACACAATCATTCCTCAGCATTTGGTGAACAAACTGAGCCTATTATGTTTTAGTACTCCCTTATGTAACTGGGTACTTGATTTCTTTATTGACAGGCTCCAGTTTCTGTGAGTTGGAAGAAAAGTTTCCAGCTCCAGCTCCTTGAGTACAGGTTCCCCACAGGGCTGTGTCTTGAGTCCACTACTGTTCAGCTTGATGAACTAGGACTGCTGTGCCAAATCTGCTATGAATCCTATTGTGAAGTATGCAGATGACACAGCAGTGGTGGTCTTATCCGGGACAACGATGAAGATGTTCATAGGGAAGAGGTGAAGGCTCTGGTGGACTGATGCAATAAAAGTAACCTGGTTCTAAATGTTAATAAAACAAAGAAGATCATTCATGAGTCATGGTGGCACAGTGGTTAGAGTGCAGTACTGCAGTTCAAAATCTCATCAGGCTCAAGGTTGACTCAGCTTTCCATCCTTACAAGGTAGGTAAAATGATGACCCAAATTGTTGGGGCAATATGCTGACTGTGTAAACCATTTAGAGAGGGCTGTAAAGCATTGTAAAGTGGAATATAAATCTAAGTGTTATCTCTATTGTAGATTTTAGAAAGAGCCAGCATAGTCATACTCCACTCAGTATCAAGGATACAGCAGTAGAGGTGGTTAACAGTATTAAGTAACTAGGGGTGCAGATAACTAACATCTGAATTGGTCTCTCCACACGTCATCCTGAGTGAAACGTGGAAACCAGCGTTTGCATTTCCTGTGTTGGATGAGGACAGCACATCTTTCTCCTTCTGTCCTGGCCACTTTTTACAGAGGCACAATTGAGAGCATTTTAACAAACTGCATCACTGTTTGGTTGGTGGCTGCAGTGCCTCAGATAGAAAGTCCATACGGAGAGTGGAAAGGACAGCCGAGAAGATTATAGGAAGCTGCTTATATACTGCTTATAGCCATGATGGCGAACCTATGGCACATGTGCCAGAGGTGGCATGCAGAGCCCTCTCTGTGGGCACACGAGCTGTCGCTCAGCTCAGTTCTGCCGCACATGTGCATGCACACCTCCCGCCTAGCTGGTCTTTGGGGTCTCTGCTGCACATGTGCGGGGCTGAGGCATATGTGGAGGGGGGGCGTATGCACAGGGGGTGGAGCACATGGGGGGGATGCACGCATCATTGCATTTTGGGGGTGCAAGTGTGTGTGCTTTGGGTACTTGATGCCAAAAAGGGTAGCCATCACTGGCTTATAGTTATTCTACAAGGTATTTCAGAAGTGTAGCGTAGGTCGGGGTGGTCAAACTCGCATCGTCATGGCAGTGTCACGTGACATATCGGGACTTTTTTCCCATTTGCTAAACTGGGTAAGGGTGGAGCCAGCACATGATGCATCCTGGCCTGTGGGCCACTAGTTTGACATCCCTGATATAAGTGCTCTCACAAAATGACTGCTAAAACTAGTAAGAAATATCCATTTATTAGGAGATAATCAATCCATCAAATAATATTTATCTGGTCAATGACCAGGAGTAAGTAATGCTTACTTCCTGCCAACTTCAGCAAACATCAGCCACTACTTGACCTTTGCCTTTTTTTCTGAGCAGACAGGCATATTTCTGAGCAAAACACTGGAGTACAGTTCTCCTCCATATATATTTTTTAAAAATATTTCATGAGCATCCTGTATGTGAATTCCAGCATCCCTCTTAGAAATAAAAATGATTTTTAAAAAACATTCTAAATAAAGATAGGGTTTCCCTTTGCAGCACATTCACTTTTCATTTAAAATTAAAATAATTTAAAATCTTTTTTTTTTTAAATAAATCCATGGTAGGAAACCAAGAAAGCAGATGCCAACTGTCCTGGTGACCAAGATAGGCATCTTAGTGGGTCCAAGATTTTGGACTGGGTCTCAGTCAACTGTGGCAAAATGTCTGTGCATTTCGATTTTCACAAGTGTATCACAAATACCATAGATATCACAGGACTTCTTAAAATGTTTTTCAGTAGTCCAGACTAAGGGAGAAAATTTACAAATGTGTAAATGTCAGGGGAAAGTCAATTTTCCTTTGCTGAAGTGCATCTTTGACTAGTACATTACTCTAGCAAACAGGTCTATGGAGATTCTCAATCATCTAGGTTATGGTTGTCCCAAAGGCATTTTTTTCAAAAGCCAATTGGACTTTCTTGTTTTTTTTTCTTTGAAAACATTTTCCTTCTCATCTAAGAAGCTTCTTCAGTTCTAACTGAATGATAGGAATGAAGGAATTTATATTCTTTGCAATAATCTGGTCATTAGCCCTTTGAAGGCAAGTCATTAGCTGTCTGGGAGTCATTGAGACCACTTAGAAATGCATGTGTACACTCAGGATAGCCTGAATCAGAGTGCAAATTGATGTGAAAGCTTCCTGGGACTGCTAAAAGGATTGAGTTATAGACAGGAGATAGTTGGCATGATCACCTTTCCCCTCTCTCGAGTGCCGGCTGCTCAGTTTTAACACAGATGGCCTCTCTGCTCTTCTCTTTTGAATTGTGAAGTTGGAAGGGGGTTAAGGATTAACCATTAAGGATGAAGGGATCTGCAGCCCTCACCAAAGCCAAAACACCTCCTTGCAACCTCACAATTCAAGAATGGAGAGCAGTCACCTCCCTAAGAAGAGACCCAAACATCACCATCTTGCAGCCTGATAAAGGAAGATGCAGTTTATCCTGAACACAGAGGACTACAATGCCAAGGTGAACAGTTTTCTGAAGAACAGTGTTACATATGGGAATCTGAAGAGAGATCCTACCAGCAATTATAAGAAAAGGGTCATTGATTTCCTGCAACAGCTACTAAAGGACAATCCCATTGTCAAGCCATAATAGTATACAACCTTTACCCTGGGGAAGTCAGTAAATGCATTTGTGAACTCCCCAGAATCCACTCAGACCAATTTTCAGCATCATCACCTCAGTCACATACAACATTTCAAAATATCTAACCAAAATATCTCCTCTGGTTGGAAACACCACCCATCACATCAACAACTCACAAGATTTTTTCAGCAAGGTTTGGAAACTAAAATTGGATTCAGATGAGACAATGATTTCTTATGGTGTCACTTCACTCTTCGCTTGCATTCCAACAACTGAAGCTGTCATGATAGCAAAGAAAAAATTACCGTAAAACAGATCTCTGCCTGACCACTGTCTCTTTTAAATATAATGAAAGTTTCTACAGACAGAAACACACAGCTGCACCATGGGTTCACCTGTGTCCCCCTTACATGTAAGAAGTAGAAATCAAAGTGCTAAACTCCATCACAAGAATTCCACCATTCACTGGTATAAGAATATGAATGATACTTGGGTCAAGATTAAATGCAGGAAGTGGAAGTCTTCACAAAACACATCAGCTCTGTGGAGAGGTACATTAAATGCACATAGGAAGATGTAAAAGAAAATACTCTGACTTCCTTGGACTTAAGGAAGACAGAAGCCTCAACTCAAGTATATAGAAAACCCACACACATTTACATTTTGATTCTTTCCACCCACTGGAGCACAAAACGGGAGTGACCAGAACCTTACACTACTGGGCTCAAGGTTTGCCTATCAGCAAAGAGGGAAAAGAAAAAGAACTAAAACACATCAAGGAAGCCTTCAGAACTTGTAGCTACCTCAACTTGACCTCCATCAAATCCAGAAAAAGATCCAGCAGATACAAGAAAAAGGTCATTGATTTCCTGCAACAGCTACTATTATCGATTACTTTATCTATTATTCCTTCATAATAGATAAAGAAGAGAACAACAAATGAAGCAATTCCATATGTTTGCAGGAGTATTTGAAAAGATCAGGAGGATTTTCAACCAACATTACGTATGAGCACACTTTAAACCCAAAAATACATTAAGCCAGAAGCTTGTCCACTCCAAGGATAAAACTCCAAGACACAAACTGAGAAATATGGTAATGCAATGCAGTGAGACGTGCAGATTTATATATTGGGGAAACAAAACCACCGCTTTAATTATCTAAGTGCTAGAGCCCACTGTAACTACATAGCCAAAAAGGTGTTAAGAATTGTAAACCTAATCTTACGTAGCTTTTTCTCTGGTAATATCACACTACTAACTAGAGCATACAAAACATTTGCTAGACCTATACTTGAATACAACTCATCTGTTTGGAACCCACATTACGTATCTGATATTAGCATAGTTGAGAAAGTCCAGAAATATTTCACAAGAAGAGTTCTCCGCTCCTCTACTCATTGCAGAATACCTTATACCACCAGACTTGAAATTCTAGACCTAGAAAACCTTGAATTACGCCATCTTCAGTCTGATCTAAGTAAGGTATATAAAATCATGCATTGCAATGACTTACCTGTCAATGACTACTTCAGCTTCAACCATAATAACACAAGAACACACAACAGATACAAACTCAAGGTTAACCACACCAAACTTGATTGCAGGAAATACGACTTCAGCAACAGAGTGGTCGATGTCTGGAATACTCTACCTGACTCTGTGGCTTCTTCCCCAAAAACTTTAACCTTAGACTGTCTACTATTGACCTCAACCCTTTCCTAAGAGGTCTGTAGGGGGCGTGCATAAGAGCACCAACATGCCTACCGTCCTTGTCCTATTGTTTCTTTTATTTTTCTTTTATTTTTCTTATACGTATCCATGTATTCATAACAATGTTTTTACTTATACCTATTATCTTGTAAGCGACTGACAAATCAAAATAAATAAAGAATAAATAAATAAATAAAAACCCATCAGGACACAATTTAGCAGTCCATCTGCATCTGAAAGACAAAGCTCACTCTTTTGAAAACAGAAAAGTTCACATTCTTGACTGAGAAGACCACTGGTTTGAAAGAGGGGTCAAAGAAGCCATCTGTATTAAAATTGAACAGTTGTCACTCAACAGAGGGGAAGGGAACAAGATATCACCTATGTCTTGTAGAACAGTCCTTTCAGCAGTCACAAGAAGTTTCCACACCTGATTTGCATTCTGATTCAGGTGACTCTGAGGGTACAGATAAATCTCCAAGTGGCCTTAATGACTCTCAGAGACTGATCTTCCAACTGCTAACCACCAGATGACTGCAAAGAATATAAATCCTTCCATTCCCTATTAGTCAGTCTGAAGTGAAGAAGCTTCTTGGATGAGAAATGAAACATTTTCAAAGAAAAAAACCAAGAAAGTCTCGTTGCCTTTTGAAAAGCATCTTTGGGTCTAGCAAACAGGATTTATCTCAGTTGTTATTTTTATTCACCTTTATAGGTCAGTCTGTCCCCAGCATTTTTGTCCTTTGACACTGTTGCCCAGTTCTCTTTTTAAACAAGCTGAACAATTGAGCCATGAAGCAGAAAATAATATTGCCAGCAACTCTATTGCACAAAAATTGCATATCATTATTTCTAAAAGCAGTAATAAAATATCTAGAGAAAGCAGAAGTAAATCTGTGGCTTTTATGCTTAAATCTAAATGTAAAGACCTCATAAATATTCCAAAATATAAGAGCTCTTACCAAATCCTTTCATAGCTTTGCGCAAAATTTCTGCATCCCTCCCTGCATCAAAGTTAGGAGCTGGTCGAATTGTGCCTTCCATGCTCTGAGTTAATGCTGCAGGCTGAGAATGAAAATATGTTATTACAAAACTTTATTCTTATTAAGAATTTGTTCAATTTTAATAATCAAATATTGATTACTACAATGTGACAAAATCAGTGGACCAGTGAAATGGTGTGGATATAATTTACTTGGGTTTTGGTAAAGCATTTGATAAAGTAGACCACAACCTATTACTTGATAAGATAGAAAAATGTGGTTGGACAGAATCATCACCAGGTAGATTCCTAACAATTGCATTCAACTTGTAATCCTTAATGGAACTGCATTGGAAGTATGCAGTGGGGTACCCCAAGGCTCTGTCTTAAGCCTGGTACTCTTCAATATCTTCCTTGTAGCATGGATTAACTACAAAAAGGCATTCAATTCTCTGCCACATGATTGGATAATCAATTTCACATGCTGTTGTGCAAATGGAATAGACAACAGGTGGAAAGCAGAGGCAAGACATCCCCAATAAAGGAGTGGTTCTGCAGGTGGTGACCACAAACCACTTCTCAGGTCCTATGCTTTCTGGCTGATGGTTTGGTCACTTTTGAATGCTGGCGGTGCTTTCACTCTAGTGGTAGCATGAGACGGAGTCTACAACCCACACAAGTGGCTCAGGTAGTGCAGCTCATCCAGGATGGCACATCAATGCGAGCTGTGGCAAGAAGGTTTCCTGTGTCTGTCAGCGTAGTGTCCAGAGCATGGAGGCGCTACCAGGAGACAGGCCAGTACATCAGGAGACGTGGGGGAGGCCATAGGAGGGCAACAACCCAGCATCAGGACTGCTACCTCTGTCTTTGTGCAAGGAGGGACAGGAGGAGCACTGCCAGAGCCCTGCAAAATGACCTCCAGCGGGCCACAAATGTGCATGTGGCTGCTCAAATGGTCAGAAACAGACTCCATGAGGGTGGTATGAGGGCCCGATGTCCACAGGTGGGGGAGACTGGATGAGGATGATTACTATAAATACCTGGGTATCCTTCAAGCTGATATCAAGCACACTGAAGTCAAGAAAAAGATTAGAGGTGAATATATCAAGACAGTGAAGAAGATCTTAAAATCCAAACTCAATGAAGACCAGAAAAATAATGATAATGAATCACACCCTTCATCCACACAGCGACATTGACAGACCTACCTACTAAGGCAAATAGGTGGGTATGGATTGTTGCAAAAGAGACCAAATGCAGAACAGAATGGAGGCAAGGGAAGACAAAGCACTATATGGCCAGTACATTAAAAAAATAGCAGGGAAAGTGTATTATAACAAGACCTGGCAATGGCTAAGAGCAGGAAGTTGATGAAGGAGGCTAAGGGTCTAATTCTGACTGCACAAAACCAAGCCTTAAGGACAAATGCATACAAAGCCAGAATTGAAAGGACAAGAACAGACAGTAAGTGCTGTCTATGCAAAGAAGCTGAAAAAACAGTGGCCCACTTGGTAAACTGCTGCAAGATGCCCAGACTAACTACAAGCAGCAGCATGACAAATAGCAACCATGTTGCATTGGAAGATCTGCAAGAAATATCATTTGCCTGCAAGCAAGAACTGGTGGAACCATGAAATAGAGAAAGCCATAGAAAATGAATTGTTCTGGGATTTTAGAATTCAAACAAACAAGCATCTGCCACATAACACCTCAGATTTAGCAATTGTCGTAAGAAAGACAAAACAGTTTGGATAGCGTATGTGGCAGTGTCTGGAGACAGTAGAAAAGAAAGAATTGGAGAAGATAGCAAAATACAAAGACCTACAAATAGAAATAGAATGACTGTGGCTAAGCCAAGCAAGAGTAGTACCAATAATAGGTGCCTTGGGTGTAACTTGAATACCACTGGCATTGACAAATTTGCATTCCGTCAATTGCAAAAGGCAGCTTTACTTAGAACAGCTTTCATTCTGCAATTATATCTGTAACACCATCAAACATCCAGATCTGCCTATCCCGGTCCTTGGTAAGACCTTGATAGGTAGACAAAAATGCCAAATCCAGTGTGAACATCTGACTGGCGATGATGATGATGATGATGATGATGATGATGATGATAACAACAACAATAACAACCCCACAGCTGATTAACACCTGTCTGGAAAACTTTGGGATCAGCAAAAGTATTTGTACATTTTTGAAAGCAAATATATAAAAATGGAAAACAGTTTTAACAACAAATGAGGAGAACATTGGTGAAATCAACATCAGGTAAGGAATCTTTCAGGGGGACTCATTTTCACCACTACTGTTCAGCATCATATTCATTCCACTGAAAAAAATCCCACAAAACACAAAACCAAATCTCAAGCCAACATGGCAAGATAAACCATCTACTATACACGGATGACTTAAAAATGTACGCAAAAAGCTCCACAGGACTTAAATCAACACTCAACACAGTTCAACTATTCAGCAGTGACATCAAAATGAACTTTGGACTTGAAAAATGTGCTATATTATCCATGCAGCAAGGAAAAATGCAAAAAATAGAAGGAATAGAACTGGGAAATGGAAGCCTAGTGAAAGCATTAGCAAAGGATGATGGTTACAAATATCTAGGCATATTGGAAGAAGATAATATCTTGAATGGAAAAGTCAGAGTCAACACAAAAGGAATACATCAGGACGATCTGCAAAATAATAAAATCAAAACTGAATTATGGAAAAAAAAATTAAAGCCATGAATACATGGGCAGTTCCACTGATACACTACTCAGCTGGAATCATCAACTGGACTTTGGCTGAACTCGAAAACTTGGACTGGAAAACGTGCAAACTTTTGAATATGTACCATGCTTTACATCCACAAAGTGACTTCAGCAGGTTGTACCTGTCAAGAAAAATAGGGGGCAGAGAGCTGTTGCAAATCCATCAAACTGTATAAGAAGAAAAACAAAGTTTGAATGATTATGTGAACCAAAGTACAGAAAAATTGCTGCAGGCTGTGAAAACGGAGGACATTATAAAAACAACAGAAACAAAGGCAGAATATAAGGAAAAACAGCTAGATGACAGATTAAATAGATGGAAAACCAAAGCTTTGCATGGACAGCACATGAAAAACATTGCAGGAAAATGTGATGTCAACTTGACAAGAGCATGGCTTAAGATGGGAACCATCAAGAAAGAAATGGAAGGTTTAATTACTTACTGCTCAAGAACAAGCACTGAAAACTAATGCCATGAAACTAAAGATACAAACATCCAACAACAAAGTCGAAATTGTTTCACATTTAATATGTGAATGTAGAAAAATTGCACAAACTGATTACAAAGCTAGACACAACTGAGTTGCTAAATTAATCCACTGGTCATAATGTAAAAAATACAACTTATCTGTATCCAAAAAATCATGGGAAAATAACGTGGGAAAAGTTATCAAAAATGAGAAGATGAAGATCTTGTGGGACTTTCGAATACAGACAGATTGTCATTTGGAGCACAACACACCAGATATCACAGTTGTCGAAAACAGAAACGTACAATTTATTAATATCTCTGTCCCAGGAGACACCAGAATCAAAGAAAAAAAACTGGAAAAAATCATGAAATATTGTGACCTGGCCATTGAAACTATACAATTATGGATGAAATATGTAACCATGAGACCTATTGTCATCGGGGCACTTGGTACCGTGACCAAGAATTTTATAAAATATGTCAAGAAATTGCAGCTTCCTGCAATAACACCAGCAGAACTGCAAAAAACTGCGCTTGATACTTAGGACGCTGTCAGCAACCCATATCAACTATTAGCACCAATCAATGGTATTTTTAATGCATTTTTGAATGTTCAGTTGACTGAGTTTCATGTTTAATGAATAAAGTAAATAGTAATAATAACAACATCATCATCTCAAAGGGCACACTTGGTGGACCATTAGGCTTTTTCTGCTATCAGTTTTCTGTGCTTCTATGGAACTTAGAGATTGTTATGGTCTTGCTTGTTAAACTTCAAATTATGCAAACTGAATTCTAGTACTAATGCTACCAAGAATAGACATTTTTTAATCTGTTAATGGTGATAATCTGCTGCTGCCATCTCTTCCAGCCACCAAAGGTTTGCTCTAGGGAAGGAACAGTTAATATATAGGAAAGACAACGAAGAAAATGCAACCTAAAAACAAATGTGAGGATGAGAATGATATTTCACACGGTGACCCCAGATCAACTGATTCACTCGCTGAATAGCTACAGGAAGGCAAGCTAAGTCAACGAAGAATAGTTTACATTACAATAACTACCATTCACCCAATTTGAATATAATGACAAAACTATGTTCTTTATAGATCAGAAAGTCAGGCTAGTTGGAGTGAATGGTTGGAATGGGTGTGGTTTAGGTCTTTTTAGGGGTTTTACTAAAAGGGAGAATTTACATATTCCAAATGATCAAAAAGTTTAGTATGCTCTCCAAATGCTGTTTTCTATGTGAGAAACCCATGATCCTTTTGTCCATTGAGCCCAAGTCGGCCTTAACGTTTAGGGAATGGAAGAGAAACAAGGAGCTTCCGTGTGGGATACATATTGAAGTGGTTAGTGAATAGCAACCAATATGCAAAACTAGATATTTCATTGAAACAAGTCACACTAATGAATTTTATCACAGTAAATAACATACCTGCAGAGGTGTTGATGGTGTTTGTCCACCAGGATACCCAGCTTCAAAAGAAAAATATAACATATGTAATAAATATCTTACTTGCATAACAGATTATGACAGGTTATAACAGAGAACATAACAGATTATATCAGGGCTTACAAAGGAGCCTGTGTGAGAAACCTCTCTTTCAGAACTACCATATTTTTCAGACTATAAGACACTCTGAACACACCTAGCTTTTGTGGAGGAAAACAAGGGAAAAAAATCTGCCTCTGTCTCCCAAGCAATTTGCCTCCTAACAGCAAACAGCCTGGTCAGCTTCAGCACAGCCTGATTTAGCATGAGCAGCTGATTGTTATTTGGACCAGCCTCCTGACAACCAGATGTTTCAGGCTGCAAGGATTGCCATCACCTATCACCGTCTCCATGCACCCCGTTTTCGGCTTCCGTGTGCCCCATTTTCAGCCTCTGCTGAAAACAGGTCGTGTGGAGGCAAGAAAATGGGGCGCTGATAGGCAGTGGCGATCCCTGCTGCTTGCTGTTTGCTGCAAGGAGGCAAATTGCTGGGAGGCAGAGATCGAAGGGTGGGGCCAGTGGGTGGGTGGGGCTTCAGCAATATTTGCTGTATAAGCTGCACAGACATTTCCACCCACTTTTTTTTGGGGGGGGGTCTTATACATCGAAAAAATACAGTAACTATTCATTTGATATTACAGCCTGGAGCTCTCCAATTTTTTACCCAAGGTAATTTTCAACAGTAACTGAAGCTATCTAATTACACTTGAGTTAAAAAAAATGGGAATAGAGTTGGTAGTTGATCTAGCGCAGCAATGAACATATTATAACTCAAGGGAATTACTATGATTCAAGGAAATGGATAAATCTAGTTTAGTGAAAAGAAGGACTGGGGGACATGATAGCAAAGCTGCCCCAAAGAAGAGGGAGCCAAGCTATTCTCCAAAGCCCCTGAGGGCAAGACAAGAAGCAATAGATGGAAACTGATCAAGGAGAGAAGCAACCTAGAACTAAGGAGGAATTTCCTGAGAGTTAGAACTATTTTTTTTTTTGAAAAGAATTTTATTAATTTTCTACAAACAAACAAGACAAACAAAACATTAAAACATCAGCTCTCATATGTAGATCCAGTGTATCGGTTGGTTCATCAGTTTTGTGCATTCATTTTGTAGTCTCAATTACAATTATGTTACATAACAACTCATATTGTCAATCCAAACTTATATATCCTAATATCACTAAAAAAAAGAAATTTTTGACTATACTTTTAATCATTTATGCTTTATGAGATAACAATACTTTAAACAGTTTATTCTATAACAAATCATATAATCATACCAAATCAATCCTAAAAACACTTTATAAATATTGTGTCAAATAACAAAGGCAAGCAAAACAAAATAAAGATATTCCTTACTGTCTAGCATTCTAAATATTCTATTATCGTATTTTATCATCTAGCCATTGATAAAAAAGATCCCAAATTTCATAAAATTGTTTATCCTCTTGGTCTCTAATTTCAAATGTCAATCTATTCATCTCAGCACATTCCAATATTTTCTTAATAATTTCTTCCTGTAATGGTAATTTCTCATTCTTCCAATTTTTAGCAAATACAATCCTAGCCGCTGTTAATACATTTACAATCAGGTATTTCAAATATTTACTAAATGTATCAGGTAAAATTCCCAATAAGAAGATCTCTGGTTTCAAGTCTATGTGTTTCTTTGTCATTTTTTCCAACCACATGTGAATTTTAGTCCAATATTTTCTAGCGTCCTCACAAGTCCACCATATATGGTAATACGAGCCGGGTATCTGATGACATTTCCAGCATTTTTCAGATTTGTTCTTAAACATTCTTGCTATTCTTGTCGGGGGGAAATGCCACCTGTAAAACATCTTATACAAATTTTCTTTATATGCTGTTGACATTGTCATTTTATAATTTTGAGACCACAATTTTTGCCATTTCTCTAAATCAATCCCATATCCAAAATTCTTCCCCCAAACAATCATAGTTTCTTTAACTTGTTCTTCCTCTAATTTAATTCCCAGTAAATAACCATATAATTTTTTAATCACCTTCTCATCAGTACCCATCAAGATCTTATCTAAATCAGTCTGTTTATCATAGAATCCCTCTGTTTTAGAATCTTCATCATACCTTGAATGTATTTGCGCATATGAAAACCAATTCATCCTTTAAGTTTTGGATCGATTTAAGTTCACCCTTTTCATCCAATAGTTCCCCATATCTAACTGTTTGTTCCTTCTTATAAATTATAGGATAGGAAAATGCTTCAATAGTCGATAACCAAACTGGAATTTTCAAATAACATTGTCTTTTTATCTTCTCCCAGTTTAACCACAAAGACTCCCGTATATAATGTCTTCTAAAATAACCCTGTGTTTTAGTTCCCTTATACCATAAAAAAGCATGCCAGCCCAACAGCAAATCATGCCCTTCTAATGTCAACAATCTATGCTTTCTTAATGTTATCCATTCTTTGACTCACATCAAACTTGCAACTTGATAATATAATTCCCAATTAGGCAGGCCAAAACCTCCTCTAATTCTAGCGTCTTGCAAAAGCTTTAGCTTTATTCTCGCTTTTTTACCTTGCCATATAAACTTCAACATGATTTTATTTAAATCTTCAAAATAGTCTTTTCCAAGCCTAATTGGTATTGTTTGGTACAGAAATAGAATTCTGGGTAAAATATTCATCTTGATTGTTGAAATTCTCCCTATTAATGACAATTGCAAGTTTTCCCATTTCTTCAAATCTGTAGCTATCTGTTGTTTGAGTTTAATATAATTATTCTCTTTTAATGTGCTACAACTTGCTGTCAAATATATCCCCAGATACTTAACTTTATTTGTAACTTGGATTTTCAAAAGATCTGCCAGTTCTTCTCTTTGTCTCAGTAGCATGTTCTTTGTCAAAATCTTTGTTTTATCTTTATTTATTTTCAAACCAGCCATCTCACCATATGTCTCTATCTTTTCCAATAACTTTGGAGCTGTTTCTAGCAGGTCTTCCAGAATAAAAGCTAAGTCATCAGCAAAAGCTTGTAGTTTGAATTCTTCCTTTTTAATTTTCATTCCTTTTATGCTTTTATCATCCCTAATATTTCTATTCAACACTTCCAAAGTCAACACAAATAGCAAAGGAGATAGGGGACACCCTTGTCTTGTGCCTTTTCTTATATTAATAAAATCTGTAAGTTCTCCCTCCATCATTACCTTTGCTGTCTGTTTATTGTACATGGCTTCTATTGCTTGAATAAATTTTTGGGCAAAATCCATCTGTTCCAATAGTGATAACATAAATCTCCAGTTCACATTATCAAATGCCTTTTGAGCATCTAGGAATATCAAAGCCATTTGCTTTTCAGGATGAGCCTCATAGTATTCCAAAGTATCCAGGATTACTCTCATATTGTCTCTGATTTGTCTCTTTGGCAGAAATCCATTTTGATCTGGATGGATACATTTATTTAAATATTTTTTAAGTCTTTCTGCTAAAATTGAAGCAAAAATTTTATAGTCTGCATTCAATGAAGAAATAGGTCTATAGTTCTTAATTTGCAGTGGGTCAGCCTTTTCTTTTGGAATAAGTATAATATAAGCCTCTGACCATGTTTTGGGTATCATCTTCTTTAACATAATTTCATTCATAACTTCTAACAGTGGGATGCTCAATGATTCTTGAAATGTTTTATAGAATTCTGCCAGAAGCCCATCTGGACCTGGTGCTTTCCCATTATTTTGTTTCTTAAGTGTTTCATTTAATTCCATCATTGTTATATTGCTTTCTAGCATTTCTTCAGCCTCTTTAGGTATCTTCGGTAAGTTAGCATTCTGTAGATACTGTTTGACTTTTTCCTCATCAATATTCTCTTGTTTATATAGTTGCCCATAAAAATCTTGAATAATTTCCTTTTTCTCCTTATTACCATGACAAACTTGGCCTTGATCATCTATTAGCTTCAATATTTTTCTTGATTCCTTCTCCTTTCTCAATTTATATGCTAGCCATCTGCCTGGTTTATTTGCATCTTCAAAGTAATTCTGTTTAGAATTTCTAATTTTCTCTGCCAGTTCTTCTTTCTCTATTAATTCCATTTTATGTTTAATTACATCCAGCTTCAATTTAATATCTTTTTTCTGTGGCATTTTCTGTAATTCTTTTTCAAGTCTTTTATACTCATCTTCCAAAGCCTTAGAAGCTTGCCTTTTCCTAATATTCTTTTTTTCTTGTATAATCTATTATCAAACCTCTAGCATATGCTTTCATTGTATGCCAAACATTCTGTGTTGAAGTATCTTCTTTTTTATTTTCTCCAAAGAAAAAAGCCAATTCCTTCTCCATCTGTTGTATAAAATCTTTTTCCTTTAAGATAGTATTATTTAATGTCCATCTCAATCTTTTTTTTTTGTCCCTTCCATTTAATTGTCATTGAGCTATCATCTGCCCAAGTACTTGTTTCAATATTTGTTTCTTGAATATTGGATATTAATTCTGTTGAGATCCAAATCATATCTAATCTGGACCATGATAAATGTCTATTTGAATAAAAAGTATATTGTTTAGCTTTAATATTTCTTTCTCTCCAAATATCTTTTAAAGTTAGTTCGTCTGTCATTTTAAAAAAAGATTTAGGGAGAGCCTTTTTATTTTGCTTTGTTGTTGTTGCTATATAGTCCAGTTTACTGTCCACAATTCCATTAAAGTCTCCCATCATAATTATATTAACATAGTCTAGTCCAATTATTTTCATGTGTAGTTTTTTATAAAACTCTTCTTGTTTATCATTCGGAGCATAAATTGCAATCAAGAGTATTTTTATATTATTGTCCATTATTTCCACCATTAATACTCTTCCGTCTTCATCCGTGTAGATCAGTTTTGCTAGGATAGCCTCTTTAATGTATAGAACCACTCCTCTTTTCTTACACTGAGTCAAAGAAGTAAATATTTTCCCCAATTTTGGCTGTACTAACAATTGCTCATATTGTTTTTTAATATGAACTTCTTGTAGACAAATTATATCGAATTTTAATTTCTCTAATTTATGAAAAGTTTTCCTTCTTTTAACAGCTGAATTGAGTCCATTTATATTCATTGTAATCAGTTTTTTTTCTTCCATGATTATGCTTTATATTTAGGTCTAACAACTCTCGTGGATCTCACTTCACGCCGTTCTTTACTATCTGCCTGTCCACCTACAGCTCCTTTCTCTTTTTCAGTCTCCAGTTGTTCCTCTTGAAACTCAATTAATGAGACCTCTTTCTCTGCCTCCTCTTCTCTTCTTCCCAAAAATTCTGCATGGAAAAGTTCTGCTTTCTCAATTGAATCAATTCTATGTCTCTGCTCTTGCCACGTAAACATTAATCCTTCTGGAATCAGCCATCTATAATTCACTTCGTTTTCCAGTAGCATTTTGGTCAGAAATCGATATTCTCTTCTCATCTCTCTCACTTTTCTGGGTATTTGTTTTAAAACCACAATCTCTTTGCCTTTGTATTTTAATGTTTTCTCTCTTACCACTTGTAATATTTGTGTTTTAATGGATTTTTTGGTAAATCTAATATGGACTTCCTTTGGTGGTTTATTTCTCATCACATATCTTGTATAAACTCGATATACCTCATCTACTCCATTCATCATCTTTTCCTCTGTAATTTCCAAAGCATCTGCCAAAATTTCTATCATTATCGCAGCCAAATTTTCTCCTTTTTCCTCTTCTATATTTTGAAATCTGAGATAAAATTCTGACCTTTCCATCTCCCACCTCAACATCCCACTTTTTTCTTGTTCAACCACTGTTAATCTACCGTCAATATTTCCAATCTTCTCCTCTCTTTGTTTACCTTCTTCCTCAATTTTTTGGAATCTCTCCTCATACTTCACCATCATTTGTTTAATATTTTCCACTTTTTCATCAGTCTTCTCCATTCTTTGTTCAATGTTCTCTATTCTTTGTTCAATGGTGTCTGATTTTATCTTGAGATCTTGAATTCCTTGCATAATCATCTGTAAAGTTACTTTTTCTTGTTCTTTATCTTGCTTCAATATTGTCTGAATTAAACGTTGTCCTCCAGCTGGTGGGGATGCAGAAGTAGAAGTAGAAACGCCAGATGATATTGGTTTCCTGCTCATTTTAATGCTTCCAAATCTTCAAATTCTTTTTAACTTTTAATCCAACTGGTGAAATAGCCAATTATAATCCAAAATGGAAAAATCCAATAGTAAAAGGCCCAAAACCAAAGAAGAAAAAGAAAAAAGGAAGAAGAAAGAAGAAAGATCTTCAGGTTCTTCTAAACCCTAATCCAATTACGAAGTAGTCCACCATAAAAAAGGAAAAATAGAGAGAGAAAAAAAAACCCAAAATAATGATATTGGTTAAGAGAAAAAAAAAACAAAAATAAAAAAGGAAAGAAGAAATTCCTTCAGGTTCTTCACACCTTAATCCAGTTGAGAAGTCTCAATGATCAAAAAATAAAAACAGAGTGGTCCAAAAACATGGACAGAAAAAACAAAAGGGTCCCAATAAAAGTAAGGAGAAAAAAAGAAAAATAAAGAAAAAGCTCTGAGGCTTTCCCTTTAAAATAAAAAGCAAAAATAAGAATATTACTAGAATTGAAATTTACAAAAAGGCTGGTGAATAGGGGTATCCCATATATATATATATATATATATATATATATATATATATATATATACCAAGCCTCAAGTGTTGAAATATTGATAAGAGTCCAGGAAAACACCTGTAATAATATTTTGCTGTGCTCTCCCTCTATCTTATCACATTGAAATGTCCTTGAGAAGGAGTCTTCTTTCAGTTCTCTCCAATTCAAATAAAATATTTTCAAGCCTCTAGTTGGCAGTGTTACAAAGTTTCTTAATACTCTTCTCCCCCCCAGCCAGAAAAAAAGGATAATTTATGCAAAAAAAAAAATAGCCAAAGGGAGCTTCTATCCTAAAAAAATTAAAAAATCAAAAGGAGCATAAAAATATATGTAAGAGAAAATTCAATCCAGTTACCTACAAAGTCACACTAAAGTCCCCCCCCAAAAAAATAAAAAGAAAAAAAAAATCCAAGCCTCAATTTGACATCACTTTAAAAAACGCCGCTCATACAGTTTTTGTCAAAAAAAGATCTCACAGGTTTCTTCTCTATTCAGGATGCCCTTTCAAGTCTCAGCAAATTTACAACACAAAAGAAGTTTCTCACCCAGCCGACACCCTTTCACTTCCAGCCACTTTCTTTCCGGAGCTGTCCCGACTTCAGCAGCTATGGAGGTTGCCTCTCCGCCACCAGCAAAAGGGCTTCTCCCGGATCAAACCAGAGATTTTGCGATATCTCTGGGATCCTGGGACAGTGCCCTTCACAATCCCCATCTCTACGGGACGGTTTAGGTCCATTGGGACCGACCAGGGGCGAAAATATCGGCTGCGATCTCAGAGCCCCGAGATTGCAGCTGTATCGGCAAAACGAAGCTCCGCCTTCTCTGAGAGTTAGAACTATTAATCAGTGGAACAACTGTCTCCAGAAATTGTGGGTGCGCCATCACTGAGGTTTTGAAGAAGAGACTGGATAGTTACTTGTCTAAAATGGTATAGGGTCTCCTGCTTAAGCAGAGGATTGGACTAGAAGACCTCCAAGGTCCCTTCCAATTCTGTTATTCTGATATTCAATGCTTTTAGCAAGACAGGGAAAAAGACAGTCCTATGTACTGTCATGAAGCCCATTTATTACAGCTGAACAAATTTTATTTATATCAAGTACATACTACTGCTAAAATTTGTTGTATTTATGGACACACACATTGCACCAAAGCAACATAATATATAAAACACAAATCAGGACTCCCAGTAGCTGTCAACAGTAAGAAAGTATGTACATTCTCCCTAATGCATTTGATTCTTTTAACATAAAAATCACTTAAATCAGATTTTATATTAACTGCTATAGGTTTTTTGTTCTGTTTTTGAGCTTAAATTATTGTTTGCTTTGTTTTCTTTGTCATGACAGTGAGAACAATCAACAAGTAGAATGGCTTGCCTTCAGAGGTTTTGGGTGCTCCAGCACTGAAGGCTTTTAAAAAGAGATTGGGCAGCATTTATCCAGAATGCTATAGGGCAGGGATGTCAAACTCAAAGTCTGTGGGCTGGATCTGGCCCATGGAGTGCTTGCAAAAACAGAGCTTGGGGGACTGCACATGGTCCTCCAAAGCTCTGTTTTCGCTGGCAGAAAGGTAGCAAAACAAATTAAAAACAAAACAAAACAAAAGGAGAAATGTTTCCCCTCTGCATTTGAGCATGCAAGAAGGGACTAGAAAGGAGAAAGGGAAAGATGAAAGACAAAGAAAAAGAAGGAAAGATGGGAAGAGAGCAAGGAAAAATAAGGAAGGAGGGGAAGGAAGAAGAGAGGAAAATGAAGAGGGAAGGGAAAAGGAAGGAAGGAAGGAAGGAAGGAAGGAAGGAAGGAAGGAAGGAAGGAAGGAAGGAAGGAAGGAAGGAAGGAAGGAAGGAAGATTATGAGAGGCAAGGAGTCCTGCTTTAGCACTTGGCTACCACAGGTGCCCATCCCGACACAAGTGATGTTGAGAGGGCCATGCCCCCAAGGTCAAACACAACCTTGATGTGGCCCTCAATGAAATCCAAGTTTGACACCCCCTGCTATAGGGTCTCCTACTTGTGCAGGGGGTTAGACTAGAAGACCTCCAAGGTCCCTTCCAACTTTCTTACTGTATTATTCTGGAATGGCAGAAGGCTCACATGCTCTTCCTAATTTTTGTACCAATTTTCTTTATTCTCATGTGAAATACTGTACAGATGCATTTCCACTGAGCAACATAGCATTCATTGTGATCAGCTTCTAAAGCCACTTTTAAAAGCTACATTAAGCAGAAACCACAGAACTGATTCCAAAAGTATGCAAAACATCAGTGGACTACAATGGAGCTAAGCCTGTGTACAGATACTGTTTCTTGAATCAATGTCTATGCATGGGAACATATATTAGGCTGTAATGCAATTTACTTCTAAAGAAACAAAATATGATTATGGTTTCTTCTTATTTGAATTATACCTGATATGTGCATTGAACTACTTCCACCATAAGTTTGGGATTGAGGCTGTGGGTAGCCAAAACCAGAGCCAGAGGGGGGTACTCCAAAACCAGCACCTGGAAGAAAATGCTTATTAATTTGCAGATTAAAATTTAAAATTTAAAACTAAAATATATAAAAATACAATTTATTCAAAACAGTTTCATTACTAGCAAAACCTGTTTTCTAATTACTGCTTCTCTTATCCATACAATACCATATCACCTAAATTTTATATACTTGAGACATAATTTTTTCTTTTCAAGTTTTATGTTAAGATTTATCTTTACTTGTAGACATTTTTCCTAACATGTCTTCCTTTTTTTTTTAAACAAATTTTATTAGTTTTACAAAACAATACACAAACAAACAAGGCATCATAACATAAAAGATCTTTTCTGAAAAAACCAATAGAACATACAAAATAATTCCAAATTATAATATATATATTTACGTTATCTGTTCAGCTTCATATCTTATCCCAACTTCTTCTTTTCATTCTATTATCCAAATTATATTTCTTGCCAATTAAAATTTTATTGCTTTCCAAAAACAATACACAGACAAACAAAACATAGAACATAAAAGCATAAAACATCTTTTCTGAAAGTTGCTTGATCCCGGGTTAAAACTCTTCGCACAGACACAAATTCAAAAATCATATTCATTTTATATATCATTCCATATCTTATTACCATTTTCAATTTTCTATATAGCTTCTCTCTCTTTTATCTTTCTTAGTTTTATTTTTTTTATCTCATCTCAGTTCAATTCATAATACTTATCATTCTTTGTCTGTTCTATTTCCAGCTATCCATTCATCTTTTCTCTTTAAACAAACTTCTCCTGTACACTGATTGGAGTATGACACCTTTAACTCTTTCCCCTAGCTTAATAATACTTAATATAACACTTAACTTATATTGGGATTCTGTTTAGTACATTCTAAAATTACACAATGAATTTTATGAGAAAGGAAAAAACACAATAACAAAGAAAAAGCATATAAGAGCAGTATCAATGTCATTAAAAAACTAATCATACATATTAATACTCATTTATATCTTAAGTATTTTATTCTAAATACACATATAAAAACACAATCTTATGTACCTTACAAAATCCCTTTTTTCAATTAAATTTACCCATTGTCTCTAAATAATAAGTTTTGTTTCTTTAAATCTTGCTTCCCACCATTAAGGCTTCTCATCCCCTCCATTCTCTCTTGCTTATTCTTCTCCTTGCCCTTTGTCTCTCCTCCTCCCTTTTCTTCTTCTGCTTTCCCCCTTTCTGTTGTTTTCTAACCTTGTATCCACCTTTCACCTCATTTTTCTCTTTTTGGGTTGTTTTTTCAAGCCTTAAAATCCCCTTTTTCTTTTCCTCTTTCTCCTCCTCCCCAAATAGAACCATCTGTTCATCAAAGATGGCTTCTTCTTTGTCCCAGTCGTCCTGCTGCGCAGTCAATTGTTCAAAAGTACATATCGCCATTTCTAGAAATTGAAATAGAATGCCCAAAGTATCTTTCCCATCTTGTTCTTCTTTTTTATATTTTTTATATTCAATTTTTAGTTCATCCATAAAGCGATGCCATCATGAAGAGAATTTTTTTTTCCAAAACAACCATCCAAGTGTTTTTAATCAAGAATAATTCCCCAAAGTTCCAAAGTCACCAAAGAATCCAAATAAACTATTTCTTTTAATATTTTTTTCTTTCTTCCATTTCTCTTTCTGGGGTTGCTATTTGGTCAAAGAGTTCCAATTAAGATATATCTTTTAGAAGCCATATTAATATTTAAAGCTCTTTAAAATTCTAGGCAATCTCCTCCTTTTTCAAATTCTGCTCCAATTTTTTTTCCTCTCCCTTCCCACTTACAGCAACAATTTTCCTTTAAATGTTCAGAAATCCATACCTCCAATGCGGATTTTCCGATTTCTCTTAAGGTTCTATCGCTGTCACATTCGGAAGGAGAGTGAAAAGAAAAAAAAAAAAGCCTTTCCTTTAATTCACATTCGCCGCTTGACACATTCTGGAAATGATGTTTCTTTAGCAAGTTTCAAATTCCAGGGTACTTTCACTGTTGCTTGTCCCGGTCAGCAAAGATCACTTTCAATTCTTCACAGCTCCTCCTGCACTTTCTTTTTCCGGCTGAACTCTTCTATGTGGCGGCCATTGCTGACCGCCGCTCAGCTGCCTTTGGAAAAGGGGGTTTCGCTGGCTAGGGAAGAGAGGTGCGATAGCTCTCGACCCTGCCAGACCCCCCCTGTCTTCGCCACCTTCTACGGAGGTGGCTTAGCCCCAAAGCCAAATGGCTCGGGGCACTCGGGCAATGAACACAAGCAGAAACTGCGCACAGTCGCGGATTCCTGCCTGCTCCGAAGAGCTGCAGACTGGAAATCCCCCCCTAACGTGTCTTCCTAATGGTCAGCCTGTGATAAGCATCAGATATGTAGAATCTTTAAACATGACCAGGACTTGATTAATATTTGATTAGGAAACAAGTGGCTGGTATGTATTTAATGTCGTCCCTCCATTTTATTTCACAAAAATCCATTATTGTTATACACAGTGATAATACCAGGATAGCAGTCACACTACCTGTTGCTTAGATTTCTTGAAATATCAGACACATAAACATTCAGCACTCGGAAATCCACACTGCAAACAGCACTTAGGAACATACCTCCAGGATAAGTTGGCATGCCACCAGGCTGAGGTAGTCCAGGGTATCCAATAGATGCATGAGGATACCCACCAGGTGCGGCTGGGTAACCTGCAATCCCTGGGAATTCCCCAGTTGGTGGAGCTACATTATATTCACTGCCTCCTACAGGTGGGAAGCCTCCAGGCACCGCAGGGTAAGAATACTGGCTAGCAGGTGGATAAACAGACTCCTGTCCTGTAGGCTGAATAGAAACAATTGGAAAACAGATTATATTATTCATTTAATTAAATAGCATGGGATGCTAGAACTATAGATATTATAGCCAGCATGGTAATTCTAAAAATAATGTCCACATGCCTGGGAAGCTTCTCTCCTGAGGTTGGTTTCCTTACAATGATAGATGCTTTTGGACAATCTTTCTCATAGGCAGTATATAGCTCATTGTGGCAATTTTATGAGACGTTTTGAGGGTATAATTATTCCTTAATCATCAGTTAATGTTTTTGTTACATGATAATCTGTATCTGAAATTCAGAGTCTTATTTGGACAGGGAACTTAGCCCAGCACATATCTCAGCTACATTATTAGATACACAAGCGAAGAGCAGTTGATAAGTTCTGCTCAACTTTCCTTAGGCCTAATTTTTTTCTGTTAAAAAATGGGGGTAACAAAGACCAGACTTGACTCCAGATTGTAATATTGTGGAGAAAATGCTTAGAAATCCAACTGGAGGAAAGACTCGGGACCACCCCAATACATCTTTGTGTGTGCATGTCCAACCAATCATAGAATCTATTTCATCATGCCGATGTGTTCATGTCCATGCGCATTTGGGTTTGAGTTTCCTCCCAGTTAAAAAGTCCTAAAAAACTATTCCTGTACATGTTCAATCTCGGTCAAGCTTAAGATCCTTTCTTAACAATTTATTTCCTATTCATGTTTCAATTTCTTCTATAAAAGTCCCTTCTCTTTTATTCTACAATATCAACTTGATAGAATAAGAGGTTACTTGATTTAGAGGGCCATGAATTAAGATTTGGACGGCACAGCTATTTATGGTATGACAAAGTTAAAGTAAATGTAAATAACCATTTTGTTAGAGTAAGGAATAAATATAAAACAAGATTTTCTTGTAAAGGTGCCTCTTTGGGCAGAGTTACAATCTTTGTAGCATTCCCATAATCAAGTGATCAAAATTCAGATGTTTGGCAACTGGGTCATACTTATAGCCATTGCTGTGTCCTAAGGTCATGTGATAACTTCTTGCAACCTTTTGACAAACAAAGTCAATAGGGAAGCCAGATTCACTTAACAACCCATTTTCTAACTTATCAACTGCAGCAATACACTTGGCAAGACAGAAATGTTGGGCTCAATTGCAGTCATAAGTCGATGACTACCTGTATTTATAATTGAAAGTAAGATTTAAATCAGACAAAAAGAATTATACGTTTGACTTTGTGAAAAATGAATTGGAAATCCTACTGCATGATAGAGATGAACACATTATTGATTAGGTCTATAAATTGTTATTGAAACTGAATTTGGAGAATGAATATTGGAAACATTGCATGGGCAAGAAACTTTGGATATAATGTAATGCTTGAACAACGGGAGTCTCATGCCCCTGTTGGAATCTGAGGAGGAAGATGAACAGCTGACAGGAAGTAGGAGTATGGCTCCTTTGGTTGTAGTGGAAACTGGGGAAGGGCAAAGTCCGGTTGGGCAGAGCAGGGGAGACGTAGAACGAGAGAGAGGGAGTTAAGAGGAAGACCTAGGCCCACCCCCTCTCCATCCTAGGACACGCAGGGAGGAACACCTGGGAAGAGAGCTTAAAAGAGATGCATGCTGAGTGAGGCAGCAAATGTGAGTTTATCTTGTGTTGCCTTTGGTTATCTGTGTTCCTGGCATCCTTCCAACTATGTTGAGGTATTGGTGTGCTCCTGCCCTGCTGGACTAATTTTACCTCATTTTGCCTTGATTGGACTTATAGTTACAATTTTTGTTGACCATGTTTGGTCTTGATTCTTTGCAGCCCAAGGCTGTTCCTGGGAGAGTTTTTCTCCAGCCAGAAGGTAACCAGGATATTGGGGGAAAAGTTGGAGCTAATAAAGGGACTCCGACTGATTATCTGACTGTGTTGACTTTGTGCCACATCCCAGGTCAGCACAGGAAGAATATGCGTACAAAATTATAATTTAAAAGAAAATTTTTTAAATTGGAGTAACTGCCAGAATCCTGACATGTAACTTTGGTATTTAAAACCAGATAAGTTGTCAAGAATGTATAAAAGTATTTCAAATGAATGTTGGATATGCAAATGTAAAGAAGGGACCTTTTATCACTTAGGGTGGACATATGATGAAGAAAAGAAATACTGGAGTAGGATTCACATCTTAATACAGAAGATTGTCATAGTGAACATAAAGATAAAAATGGAACCTTTGCACCTCACAAAAACTGGGAAGAATGATTTCAGAAAATGACTGGTTCAACTTATCAGGAGGGATTTAAACTAAAATTGAGGGGGACAGGTAACCAATCTTTAGGATCTCCAGGACCCAATTCCAAGTAAAATAGAATATAATTATTTATTGGCCAGGTATGTGTGACTGGACACACAAGAAATTTGTCTTGGTGCAAATGCTTTCAGTGTACATAAAAGAAAAGATACATTAATTGAGTCAAGAATCATCAGTAGAACACTTAATAATAGTCATAGGGTACAATAAACTCCAAGAAAACCAATCAAATAATGAAGGAAGGATCGATGGAAAGGAAGACAAACTCAAACATCAAATAGGAGATATAGTAAGCTAGTGTCAGACATAAAGATCTCAAATGCCTATATACAAATGCTCAAACTTTGGGGAACAAATAGGATGAGCTTGAATTATATACATATAATGTACATATAATAGTAGATAATAGTAGATATTATATAGTTACAATTCCTGAAACTTGGTGGGATGAAACCCATGACTAGAACACACCAATAGAAGGATAAAAACTATTTTTTAAAAAGTCCCAGATCCCATAAAAGAGGGGGTTGGAAGTTGCACTATATGTAAAAGACTACTATATTGCTACAGAAATGCATGGAACCAAAGACGAAAACCTCCTAGAATGCATAAGGGTCAATATAAAAGAAAAAAGAATCACATGGCCATAGCTGTATACTACAGGTCACCCAACCAAGCAGAAAAAGGAAAGGATACTTTTTGCTAACCAATTAACAAATATTTGTAGGAAACACACTATAATAGTAATGGGAGAGTTTAGTTACCCTGATATCAACTGGAAGACTAATTTTGTATCAAATGAGAGCTCGAACAGGTTCCTGAACAATCTAGCTGACAATTTTGTTGCTCAAAAGGTAGAGAAGGGAACTAGAAGGACTTTTATACTGGACTTCATTCTTACTAACAGAGAAGAAGTAATAGAGGGAGTTGAAATTACAGGAACCCTGGGTGAGATTGACCATGTCATATTGGAATTCAATATAATGCAAACACAAGAAATAGAACATAATAAACCTAATAAATATAAAATAAACATAATAAATAGAACATAATAAAACTTCAACCTTAGACTGTGAGAACAAGGAGTTCCACAGTTCAAAATATACGGCCTCCCAAAAATACACAAAGAAGGCATACCTCTCAGACCCATAGTCAGCTCCAGAGAAGCACCACTACAAAACCTAGCTAAAAACTTAGCAAAAGAGCTACAGACCCATGCTGAAACAGCAGCTTCACACGTACAAAACTCATACCACTTCTTGGAAATGATCAAAGATCTACACATGGAACAAGAAGATCTGCTTGTAAGTTTCGACGTGGTTTCACTATTCACTCAAGTCCCGATAAAAAAAACTCTTGATATCATCAAAAATAAATACCAACCAGCTAAACACCTCATAGAACTAGCAGAACACTGCTTAACCAACACATATTTCATATACAAAGGACAAAGATACAAACAAATTGAAGGAGCCCCTATGGGATCACCACTGTCACCCATCATTGCAAACCTGTTCATAGAAGAATTCAAATTCAGAGCCCTGGCTAATGCCACCCACAAACCCAAACTATGGTTAAGATACATCGATGACACATTTGTGATTTGGCCCCACGGAAAAAAAAATCTAAACAATTTCCTAACACACCTAAACAGCACACACCCCAAAATCAAGTTCACCATAGAAACGGAAACAAACAAACAACTACCATTCCTAGATGTACTAATCTACAAAAAAATAGATGGCACACTAGGACACACCATATACCAGAAGAAAACACACACCAACCGCTACCTCAACGCCCAATCCTACCACCACCCAGCACAGATAAACTGCGTGGCCAAAACACTAATTGCCAGAACCAAACGCCTGGCAGACAAGACACACATAAAGACTGAACTATGCACCCTGACTAAAGTACTGACAGCTAATGGCTTCCACAAAAGCAAAATCGCCGGCTTGATCCACAAAAACACACTGAGACATAATGGAGACCTAGAAGATGAACAGACCTATGGAACAGCTGTCCTGCCCTACATAAGAGGTACTACAAAATCAGTAAGATACTACACAGGCATCACATCAAGACTGCCTTCAGAACAGACAGAAAAATAGCATCCATCCTTAGAAACCCCAAAGATAAAATTGACCTGGAAAACTGAGGCATATACGAAGTCCCCTGTGCATCATGCCCGGCCACATACACTGGACAGACCAATAGAAGAATAAGTACCCGCCTGGATGAACACAAAAATGCAGTAAAAAGGCTGGAACACACTTCCTCACTAGTCCAAGACATGAAAGCCACAGGTCATAGCATCAACTTCAATGGCACCAAAACCCTAGCCACTATAGAAAACCCCAGCCACAGAATTATCAGAGAAGCCATAGAGATTGAAAAAAGACCTGAAAGCATGAATAAAAGAGATGATTCCACCAGACTGTCAATTATTTGGAAGCCTGCACTCACAAACAAAAAACTCTCCACACCACAAGCTAGGCAAACACCTGGGCACAAACAGGTCCCCCCTGATATCTCCAGCTCAAACACACCCCAACCAGGCACCCAGATGAAACCTAGCTTTCTAACAAATGATAGCCGTCCATTTACTCGGATCCAAGCTGTACTCCTGCCTCCAATACAGGAACACAATGTTGCCAGCCAATCAAGACAAAAAAAGCCACAAAACAGACAGAAGATATTAGAAACACCAATCAAGCAGAACACAGCAAACTCCAAGACCAATAAACCCAGACCAAGATTCCCAACCAATCCGGATGAAGAAAAAACCATTCTGGCACAGCAGCAGGCTAGCCCCAAATTTAAAACTGAAACAACTGTAAAAGTCTGACTCACAGACGAACAAAATACAGAAGCCTGATGATGGCAGATGAGATTCTGCCGAAACGTTGCTACAACTTTAAAAGCACAAGTACAATGACGTGGGAAAATGTCCGAACAAAGCTGAATACCATACATGTAAGTACTCGCGAAAACCTAAGAATATGAATATATATATATATATTTCTTATATGTATCCATGTATTCATAACTATGTTTTTACTTATACCTATTATCTTGTAAGCAATTGAAAAATAAAAATAAATAAATAAAATAAAAATAATCATATTGGAGTCTTAAGCTTTTAAGAGAGCTGACTTTAACAAACTCAGAGAGAACTTGGGAAAGATTCCTTGGCTGAAATTCCTGAAGGAGAAAACTGTTATGAGTTTGCACCAATCCAACCAGCACACAAGTAAATAATTCAGCCTGATTCATTCATAGAAAACAACTTCTTTACATACAATAATATAAAGTATGATGCATGTATACAATACCTGTGCAGCAGAAGCCAGAACCAGAACTCAGAATCTAGAAGTCATAATCATAGAAGGAAAGATTTACAAGTACAAACTAACTCTTATATATATATATACAGATGAGTCAAGCTAAGCCACGCCCAGGCTCTGGGCTGTCTGACATGGCTCACAACAGATCCTGTTTCTTAGTCAACAAACAGTTCCCATTGGCTGACTTGTTGTTATGGCTATCCCAGCTCATAATTTCTTACACACTGACAAAACAACTCAAGAAGCTTGGGAAACACTGAAAAATATGATCATAAAATCCGAGACCAGCACAATATTACTGAAAAAGAAAAACACAAGAAGAAATCAGCATAGTTGCACAAAGATCTCTCTGATAAACTGAAAGACAAAAGGGATAAATACCAAAAATGGAAAGAGGAATACATTAAATAAGGCAGCAGATAGCCGGAATCTGCAAATATGAAGTCAGAAAGCAAAGGCTCAGAATGAACAAAGACTTGCAACTAAAAGACAAAGTTAAAAAAGTTTCTTCCAACATATAAATAATAAGAAAAAAAATCAAGGAAACATTTGTCCACTAAAGAGAGAAGATGGCAAGGAAGTAACAGGCAGTTAGAGAGAGGTCCCTTCCAACTCTGTTTTTGTTGTTATTACTAACTTTTCTTTTGGATTTAATGGAAAAAATTGGAACTTTGATGTGTTGATGGTAACAAGATTACTTTAGACACAAAAGTGGAAGGACACTTTTATTCCTACAATGGACGAATGGTTGCAAAGTTGATGGAGTTAGCAGAGATAGCCAAATTGATTGCTTTGATCAAAGAAAAAAATACAATTACTTTTATTTCTATTTGGAAACTGCTTCTGGACTTTGTGCTAGAGGTGGAAAAAAATGAAACTTTGATTTTGGATTTTCCTGATTAGATAAGTTTGTTGCCTAGTTTACATTAGATGTAAAAGCAAAAAGTTGAGGTTTAATGCTATTTTTATTCTATTATGTTATTATTATTCTACTGCACCAAAGGGAGTTGGAAATCAAAGCCTTCTCTTTTTCCCTTCACTTTACAATTTTCCCTTCCCCTTCCTCTCCCTTATTTTCCTATTATTTTCTTTTGTATTTTTATATATTTTATATTATAAATTAATAAATTATAAAAGAGAAAAAAGAAATGAACAGAAAATCATTGCTACTTATAGTTTTCTTAATAAATAGAATATATGAGACTTTATTTTGCCAATCTCAAAATAGATTCAGACCAAACGGTGGTCAGTCAGGTTTATTTCATAAATTGCTTGATCACCCTCTTTTTGAAACTTGGTTTCCCATGCCCCAGCATATAATAAACAAATCAATACTTGCAGGATAACCAGGAAAAGATGGGTAGCCTGATGGAGGATATCCTGGATATGACATTCTGTTAAAGTAAGAAAAAAAAAACACTTAAGACCTGTAGAATTTCATCATTTCAAGCATAGGAGTACTAATGAACTCACAGAAGGGAGAGAAGCAGCATATAAAACTCCTTTTATTCACATCACTTTTTAATTGTGTATTTATGTGTGTGATATATAGTAAAACCTGTTCCTAATAATTTTATTTGTTTTTAAATTTTTTCAAATGAATACTTTAATTTTTAGGAATGCATGAAAAAAGGAAGAAAGGAACGATGAGCCTGAGATTAATTCATTCCATCATTATATTTTGGCTATATTATAAATGAATCATAGCAACCATGTCTGCCTGACAGCTGACTACCAATGGGAAAGAAATTGCGCAGAGAAGCAAGGATTTTCAGCAACTCTGTTTAAGAAAAAGGCAATGTTTTCCCTCCCCATTGTGGTGCTGAAAACTGAACTGAAGAAGCTTCTTGGATGAGAAGTGAAACATCTTCAAGGAAAAAACAACAACTCCAGTTGCCTTTTGAAAAAGCACCTTTGGGACAACCATGATATGGATGAGGGAGAATCTCCATAGACATTTGCTGAAAACTGTATTTCCCAAAACAGCTGGAAATCAAATTCCTGGGAGTGAGAAATATTTATTTCCTTGTGAGGAAATTTATCTCCCTTAGCTCAAAACTTCTCAGAGGGAATAGGGTGTGTAATGAAGGCATTTCCATGCATTCACAGGTCTACTTTATTTATTTATTTATTAGCTACCCATCTGATAGCCAACATATCTAGGGAAACAACCTATTCTATTCAGTAAAGTTAGTACAGTTAGTAAAGAAAGACTGCTAACCTCTGTCTTCGAGCAGCTACGCATTTTAAGGAAGCAGAAAGGAGCACTGACAATGAAGAGAATGACTTCATGCATTTTGATTATTAGTTGCCAGCACTATAGGTCAAATTAAGGAGAGAGATTAAACACAAAGGGAAAATTTTCCTGATGAGTACTTTAATTTAGCATGCTATCATTAATTTACGAACCGCTAGAGAAAAGCGTCAAACTCAAGAGTAGCGAAAAGGCCTTAAATCATTTTCACGTCTGTACTGACTGACTTATTTCAGGCGCTTTTATTCCGCATTTTCGGTTCGTGAATGACCTATATTCACAATAAGAAAGTTTGCTTAATGATCTGAAGGGGGGGGGGGGGGAGAGCATCAAATGGAAAGAGAGCGGAGTGAGTTAGCTGGTTACAGGCAGAGACCTGAGCCCCTCTGACTGGGATATTCCCCCCTCCCATAAAACAGCATTTAAAAAAAAAAAAAACAAGATCCAGAAAACTAAAGGCAGGCACACGCCCTGTGAGAGGAACCTGGAAAAGGAGGGGAAAGGCCCGTCTCTAGGAGAAAGGGATTGTCTCTGCTGCCTCAGACGGAATACTTCCCGGCTCGGCCTCCCTTAGCCCTGCACTCGCCTGGAATGTGGTTAAGAAACTCGGCGTCCCCTCCGACCGACGACGCTCAGTACGAAGAGCAAAATGGAGACGGGCGAGGCGAGCCGCTTCCGCCCCTTTCCTGGGCCGAGGGCAGGAATGTTTTCGCCCCGCCTGCCCCACCGGCCTTCCGTCTTCTCTGGGTAACGCGAAGAGGAAAGTGAGATCCTCCGGAAGGACGAACTTCAGAATCGGCTGCGCATCCCTGTCCGTCCTCGTCCAGACACTGAACCGGACTAGACTTCTATGGAGACCGGCTGCGCCTCAACAACACCTTCCGCCACTCATCGGGCACTGTTACTTGAGCGTTAGTCTTCATATCTCTCTTCGAAGGAATGCAGCACTGCCGCAAACCTCTTCGGGAAAAAATGCGTATGTGCTGGGTCGGGAGTCAACCCTGTTAGGCTTTAGGCCCTGCCTCCCACCTTCAGGAAAGGGGGCACTTGTCTGGTCAAACGAAGGGTGTATAACTGCCAGCCCGCAATTTTACTTGTTTTATAATCTTTGCCAGTTATTAAGTGAATCACTGGTGTTATTAAATGACTCTGGCTTCCCCAATAACTTTGCTTGTCAAGACCACATGACCGCAGGACACTGCAACCTTCATAAGTCAGTTGCAAACATCTGAATTTTGATCACATGCCCATGGATGTGCTGTAATGAAAAAGTAATAAGTAACTGTTTTCAGTGATGTTGTAACCTGTCACTAAATAGATTGTTGTAAGTTGAGGACTATCTGTATTGAACTACACAAATATCTACATGGGATCTTGATGAAACTTGTCATGCTTCTAATCTCATTTCTGTATATACAGGTGAAACTCAAAAAATTAGAATATCGCGCAAAAGTTCATTTATTTCAGTAATGCAACTTAAAAGGTGAACCTAATATATGAGATAGACTCATTACATGCAGAGCAAGATAGTTCAAGCTGTGATTTGTCATAATTGAGTTGAGTATGGCTTACAGGTCATGAAAACCCCAAATCCACAATCTCAGAAAATTATTGTGAAAAAGTTCAATATTCTAGGCTCAAAGTTTCCCACTCTAATCAGCTAATTAAGCCATAACACCTGCAAAGGGTTTCTGAGCCTTTAAATGGTCTCTCAGCCTTGTTCAGTAGCAATCACAATCATGGGAAAGACTGCTGACCTGACAGTTGTGCAGAAAACCATCATTGACACCCTCCATAAGGAGGGAAAGCCTCAAAAGGTAATTGCAAAAGAAGTTGGATGTCCCCAAAATGTACATAAAGAGAAAGTTATGTGGAAGGGAAAAGTGTGGAAGAAAAAGGTGCACAAGCAGCAGGGATGACCGCAGCCTGGAGAGGATGGTCAGGAAAAGGCCATTCAAAAGTGTTGGAGACTTTCACAAGGAGTGGACTGCGGCTGGAGTTAGTGCATCAAGAGCCACCACACATAGACGGATCCTGGACATGGGCTTCAAATGTCATATTTCTCTTGTCAAGCCATTCCTGAGCAACAAAATGTCAGAAGCATCTTACTTGGGCTAAAGAAAAACAGACCTGGTCTGTTGCTGTGGTCCAAAGTCCTCTTTTCTCATGAGAGCAACTTTTGCATCTCACTTGGAAATCAAGGACCCAAAATCTGGAGGAAGAATGGAGAGGCACACACTGCAAGATGCAAGATGCTTGAAGTCCAGTGTGAAGTTTCCACAGTCTGTGTTGATTTGGGGAGCCATGTCATCCGCTGGTGTTGGTCCACTGTGCTTCATTAAGTCTAGGGTCAATGCAGCCGTCCACCAGGAGATTTTGGAGCACTTCATGCTTCCTTCCACAGACAAGCTGTATGGGGATGCTGACTTCATTTTCCAGCAGGACTTGGCACCTGTTCACACTGCCAAAAGCACCAAAACCTGGTTCAATGACCGTGGGTTTACTGTGCTTGACTGGCCAGCAAACTCGCCTGACCTGAACCCCATAGAGAATCTATGGGGCATTGCCAAGAGAAAGATGAGAGACATGAGACCAAACAATGCAGAAGAGCTGAAGGCCGCTATTGAAGCATCCTGGTCTTCCATAACACCTCAGCAGTGGCACAGGCTGATAGCTTCCATGCCACGCCACATTGGAACAGTCATTGCTGCAAAAGAGGCCCAAACCAAGTATGGAGTACATATGCATGCTTATACTTTTCAGAGGTCCGATATTGTTCTATGTACAATCCTTGTTTTATTGATTGCATGTAATATTCTAATTTTCTGAGATTGTGGATTTGGGGTTTTCATGAGCTGTAAGCCATCATCATCACTATGACAAATCACGGCTTGAACTATCTTGCTCTGCATGTAATGAGTCTATCTCATATATTAGGTTCACCTTTTAAGTTGTATTACTGAAATAAATTAACTTTTGCACGATATTCTAATTTTTCGAGTTTCACCTGTAAAATTCAGATTTGATAATCTTTGCCTCCCAAACCATGAGACAGGTATCTGTAGAATTTTAAAAAGCATACTTGGAAAAAAATAGAATGAGAACAGATGCAAGTAAATAGCTCAAGTCCATAGAGATTGTATCAAAGCAGGTACAATTTGGCAAAATATGTTGAGAGAACTACAGGTTATTGTGCAAAAGTTCATTTATTTCAGTAATGCAACTTAAAAGGTGAAACTAATATATGAAATAGACTCATTACATGCAAAGCAAGATAGTTTAACTTTCACCTTTTAAGTTGCATTATTCAAATAAATTAACTTTTGCACGATATTCTAATTTTTTGAGTTTCACCTGTGTAATAAAAAGATTTATTAAAGATTTGTGGCGACAGAAAACTAAATAGCCATATTTTTCTAAAAAACAAATAAATTCTGGTTATTATTCTGGACCTTTGTGGTAGCTAACTGACAATCTCTGCTTTACTTTTTGATATGCATACATGTGTACAATCTAGGGACATTACCAAATTTGAAATAATTAAGCTGAACTTGTTTTTCTATTTGTCATTTCTTCCTTCAGACTTGAAGATGGTAAAAAAAGAAATCGTCTTTTCTCTGTCATGATTAATCAGATTGAAACTTCTTGTACAATTGGATCATATGGGGACCATGATTCAGGTGAAAAGGCAATGCCACTTCACAAGAACATGCATATTTAAATGATTGCGTATGCATCATCTCTTCCATGCTGTTTAAAAGTTAAAATTCAGGCATCCCAAAGGCGATACAATGCTATTCAAGTAGAAGCCTGCAGTGGCTAAAAAAGCACTACAGGCTTCTGCTTTAATGTTATTGCTAAGATGCAATCAATCAATCAATCAATCAATCAATCAAGTCAATAGTTTTTTTAGTAGACATCAATAACCATAGTTCTGATTTTCTCTAGTGCTTCCTTGGGTATATTATAAAATACTCCTTGATAAACTGAGTATTAACAAAGATGTGATTTTTACAACAGTGACAAAAAGTAGCTCAGGACTAGTGACAACTCAGATGCTCTTAGTTGTGTTAATGTAATTATTACTTGATCATTAGCCAGCTTCAGCAACAAACAACATTGAGAAAATAACATAGAACATGAAAGATGAAAGGGAAGTGCTCATAACACAGTCAGCCTGTGGAGCAAGACAGTCCCCAGGGAGGCCAGGCCCTGCACACTCACCATCTCCTGTACTAGGGATCTAAGGCTGACCACCTTCCAGCTCTGATAGCCACCAGGTTGTAGATCAGTGCCCAGTTGGCATGGGCCGGGCTGAGGTGCTGCAAGCTGGTCCTTCGCTGTTTCAAGGGCAGCCCCGCGGGCCAGATCTAACATTGCAGGCCGGATCTGGTCCGCGGGCCTTGAAGTTTGACACCCCTGGCTTAGGCAAAGAAGCAGGCCATATCAAATTAAACACTGTCTGGTTTAGGATTCTGTTCCCATAACAGTCAATCAGTATCTTTGGAAAGGGCCAGTAAATAGCACCTCCCATTTATATTACTCACTGAAGAGAAAAATCTTGAACAAGATCAGATCTTTACAATCAAGATGCCAATTCTGTTCCCCTATCGATTCTGGCAGCATTACTGCAGTATCTTATATGTTGAGAAATAATGTTTGGTTTATAACTCAAATTCCCAAGCACATCTATATACTACTGTGATGTGGGAAAATACCCGAACAAAGCTGAATGCCATATATATATATACATACATACATACTATGACTATATACTACTGTGATGTGGGAAATACATACATACTATGACTATATACTACTGTGATGTGGGAAAATACCCGAACAAAGCTGAATGCCATATATATATATATACATACATACATACTATGACTATATACTACTGTGATGTGGGAAAATACCCGAACAAAGCTGAATGCCATATATATATATACATACATACATACTATGACTATATACTACTGTGATGTGGGAAAATACCCGAACAAAGCTGAATGCCATATATATATATATACATACATACATACAATGACTATATACTACTGTGATGTGGGAAAATACCCGAACAAAGCTGAATGCCATATATATATATACATACATACATACTATGACTATATACTACTGTGATGTGGGAAAATACCCGAACAAAGCTGAATGCCATATATATAGATATAGATATAGAAATATGATCACCTGATTTCATCATGCATTAATCACTAGACCATCTCCCACTTTCTCACTAGATAGCCAAGTTCTCAAACTTCTTCTACTGAAAGGAAAATCCTTGATTTTAAGAATATCTGTTCTTGCTCAAGAAAAGGGATTAAACTCCCTTTCATGAGCTCCTTCCTTGAAACCATAATTCTATAACAGAACAGTCATTGCTTTCATTTTCTCCAGGTCAACTACCTAAAGGAATTTCCTGAGACCAAGGTTGTTATTTTCATCTAAGCCACATATCTACAATTTCTGCTGGCAAGTTGTGGCATTGTGATACAAGAATGCATTTCTTTCAAAGCTCTGTTAACTTTCTGCATTCATAGCACAGTTGAAACATTGGTTATTTGAGAAGTATTCTTCTTCTGCCTTGCCCTTCAACAACATCTTGTTTATGCCATATTATTTTTTTTTACCAGTAAGCTTTAGTCCAATAGGTCTCTATCCTGAAAGAAAGTAATATATAAGACAGCAATGCAACAGAGATTAACTTTTTTTTACAATGACTATCCCTATATTCAGCTAAATCATAAACATACTTTGGTAGAAGTTTGGAATAACATTTTGAAAATCTTATTTTTAATTAAATTATTCTTTCTTTCACACTCGAAGCTGCTAAATATTTTCAAAAACAAATTCAAATATATTTCCCTAGTAAAAAGCAAGGATCCCTACAAATTTATAGAACTAGGTTAACAATACACAAGCAAGAAAAGAGGAGCTTAGGAATTTCTTGATCATTTTTAATGATGATCACCTTTCTGACCATACTTAAAAGAGGGAAAAAAATGATGAGAAAGATTAATTCAGCAGTCAGTTCAGAAGATAAAATCCAATTACGGAGTCTGGGTTGTGCAAAGAAATTGCACTGTTTCTTCAGGATGTCTTGTGATGGTTAAGATTTCATTACAGGTTTAAGATTTTTTCATTGAGTGCAATCTGTGATTGGGTGAGATTTGCCAAATAGGTTACCATCAGCAGATCCTAAGGAGGAAAAAAAAGAATATACTTAAGAATCTTTCCATTATACAATATTGTTCAGTGGAAGTAGTAATTAGAAACAAATCTGTAACTTTGTCCACTCGTTCATACCAGTAAACAAACTTATTTTTAAAGCTTCCAATTCTAGACTGGCATAAATAATCTAGTTTAAAAGCACTCTAGATGGGTATTAATGATCTAGATGAGAGAACTGAAGGGGAACTTATAAAAATTGACCAAAATTGTGAAGTGTTATCTGTTTCCTTGGAAGGCAGGAAATGTAAATGGTCTCCAGAGAAGATATCAGAAAGATTGATATCAATCCAAAGCAACTTCTAAATTGTATAATTTAAGAAATCAGACAAATGTTTATGGTAATAATTAAAGATTATTCCACTGGAGATGTAACGCAGGCTTGCATATTAACACTTACCACTAATTTGAACAACAATGTACAAGCTCATCCATCCATAAACTTAGTACTACTTACAAGTTTACTCCAAGGACTTACATTGATATTGCTATTCAACATAGTCTCAAAGTCCTCTGGCGAAATTTTTGGAACTTGATTTACAAGATCCATCAGGAAGCGACCAACAGTGTTGTCAGCAGCCACTTTTCCAGACTAGACAAAAAGCAGAGAGATACTATTTTTTAAACATTTTGATATATCATCAACAGAAAAAATGAATATACACAGTTTCACACATTTCCTATTAGCGCATATTTTAGCCACAGCACATTTACCAGCACATCTTCTGCATACTGTAGTACTGTGCTCAGGGTATCCTGAATCTGAGCAGAAGCTGTCCCCACTTGCTGAAGATCACTTGACAAATTAATCACTCGATTTGGGCTAAAGCAAGTCTTCATCACGAGATCAACTGAGAACAGAGAGTAGACATGAGTCTGTTAAACACAGTTATGGTCACAAATACTACAGTAATAATTTAAGTAAACCATTAACTTTCTATAATTACTGTAAAATAATCCACCCTTCAATGGGAACTCAACTAATCTTTAATACTAGATACTTCAGTCTAAAAAGAACATTGATAAACAAAGATTTTTTAAAGGACTGGGGATGGAGTCTATAAAAGAACTGGATATGCTTAATCTGGAAGGAAGAAAACTGAGGGGAGCCTTGTTACTTATCCTATCACTGCCAAATATTTTTTATCAAAGACAGTGTGCCCTCACTAGAAAGGTACTGACAATGGCATGCTTAGACACTTTGCCCTCTATGGTAATGATAGGAATCTCTAACAAGATCTCCAACCACGACTGCTTATGCAAGTGCTGAAATTGAGACAGTTGTACATGTACTTCTTAAATGCCCCATTAATCATTCTCAGAGGGCAGAGCTAATCACTCTTCTAATCTTAAATTATTCAGGCTGGTCTCAAAGGGCAATTATGTACATCCTATTAAATGACCAGGCCTGCCATCTGAAAAATGGCCAAATTCAGTGTTATAGAAATAGTTTGTTATATAGTAATTTGTATGCTCTATTTCTACTGCAAACAGAATTGTTATACTGTGGATGGTATACATTTTGATCTATGTCTGTAATAAACTAAAACAATATAATAATACAGTGGATGCTCTATGGTAGTTTATTATAGGAATATGCAAAATTCAATCATTTGGAAACTTTCCTGTTGTTTTCCTCTTCAAAATGCTATATAGTAGAGTGCTGTAAGTAAAATCAGCTTGTAGATTTTCCAGAAGAGGAAACAGACAGTCGTTCATTGTGTTATCCAGCCAGATAAGGCCATACTGGCTTAAAATAGATTTGATCCTTATCTTGGTTGTGGTTTGCACTCAGGTAATTGCTAAGCCCAACAATTTCCAATTGGAAATAACTGAATATACATTTTAGTAGAATAAGTCAATATTTAATAAATTTAATAAAAAGGACTAAAAGATAACATGACATTTCTGTCAGGAACAGTATTTCTTATTTCTTCTCCTCTGCGATGAAGATGCAGCTTTAGCCCCTCTTAGCTTTATTTCAAAGCACTGACATTTAACTTCATTGCACAGAATGTATAACCAATCACAGAAAACAGAGTCTAATCATTATGTCACACTATAACACACTATGCCATTTTTGGTGACATGCCAAGCCTCTGGAAGTCGTACAAAGAGACCTTGCTCTCATACAGTCCATGGGGTGTGTGTGTGTGTGTGTGTGTTTAGGGAGTGGGTGTATCTGAAAATCATGCATTTTCATGCAATTTTTTTGATGCTCCAGAAAACCCCAAAGAGCAGGCCCCCTTACGCAACTTCCAGAGGGTCCAGAGAGTGAAGCCAAGAGAAAAGTCCAGAAAAGCGGTCCACAACAGGCCCTTTTTTGTCTGTGGGTAAGGTTATATGACACCCCAGCAGAATCAAGGCATTTTCTGAATTTTCGACACTCTTTGAGTGTCAAAAGATCTAGCCACTCACTAGGTTTCATTTCTTGGTTATGCAAATCATCAGGACAAAAGCAGCAGCACTAAATCCATCAATAATATAATGCTTACCTCCTATCCGCTCTGTATCATAATAGGCATACTTCACAGTGAGAGGAGTAAACATTACCCCCATAGTCTTACCAGGAACTCCCATTGTAGTACTAAAAGAGAGACAATTTTTCTTAGCATGTATATTCCAAATAAGCCTTGATACATAAGAGTTGCTTTCAACTCTTATTAAAATACTGGTTCTGAAAAATACATAAGTGACCATATATATGCCCTACATGAACATAATTGCCAGAATGTCATAAGAGAAAAACAGCAGGAGCTTCTCAAAACATTGGAATCTCAATTTATTCTTTTAATGTTATTTTTGCTATCTAATATCCATCTAGTGTTCTACTGTAATGTTAAAAAGTAGGATGGGATAAAGTTCACACTTTCCTTTTATAGACTATAAAACTTTATTTTTTTACTTTTGTTTCTTTCGAGCAAAATGCAGATGAATTGTTTTTGCAAGTACCTGACATATGCCTTAATGCTCATACGTCCATTTTGTAAACTGGTGTCCACAGTTAAGTGAATTGGATTGTGAGCTTCCCGACTGTAATATTCATGGATTAAAACAGAGTGTTCTGTGATATCATGTCCAGTTGCATACCTGCAAAAATAAAATCGGCTTAAGACAATTAATATTTGCACATAGTGAATACATTAATTCAACACAGAACATTTAACAGTTGCTATGCTGAGAATATAGACTAATATATTGCTACTGATGTGTATGTTATTATCTTGCCTTTTTATTTGAAGTTATTTTATATACTACAATATATATATATATTAGTTTTATCCAATACTATCAGAAAGGTAAATATTACCAATACCTCTTCTCAGAATGGACAAAACTAATGAAATATAAATCTGATACAAAGTTACCTGAGATTTCAGTAATCTTTTGCAAATTAACAAAGGAATTTTTAATTACTGTTTTTGGTTGTGGATAGGATTGCACTGCCCCAGGCAGACCCAGTCCATAATATGGAGGTTCTCCTGGACTGGCAGCTCTAACTCAAAGAGTAGATAGTAGTCCTGCACAATGGCAAGTTGTGTACTATTTATTATTTTCATGTCCTTCTCAGTCACCCATGCCCTATTCACCTCTTGTAGGGACTACTGTAATGTACTCTATATGGGGTTGTGCCAAATAGTATTTGGAACCTTCAGATGGCTCAAATGCAGCAATTTATGTTACCTCTTTTGTGGAAACCATATTGGTTACCAATTTACTTCCGAGTACAAATCAAGATTCTGATTATCACCTTATATGGCTTGGGGCCAGATTATCTGAACAACTATTTCTTACTCTCATCTATTAGGGAATCACATCTAGTGACACCCAGGAAAAGAGGCATTCTCTAGTGGCTCCCTCCCTTTGGAATATCATTCCCCTAAAGATAAGATTGGCCCCCACTTTGATACTCTTCTGGAAGGCCCTTGAGACATGGTCAGTGGCCTAGGACCTCAAGGCAACATGGAACTGACCAAGCGGTTGGTGTTGGTTCTGCCTGTTGTTGCCATACTCCCATGAAGATAAGAGAGGATGTTAAGGGATTTTTACCTTGTGGGATTTTAATATTATAAACTACTATGGGTGCATTGGGCTGCCATATAAATATATTAAATAAAGGATATACTGCACATCAGAATCTGAAGCAGAAAAAAAATGAAAGTGGACGGTGGCTAAAATGATATTTAAAACAATACTTTCAAATTTGCAATGTTACAAATATAAAAGAAAATGCACAAGTTCATGCTATCTGCTGGAGACTTTTTTTTACAGATTCTGAGAATCTATCATCTCAAAAAGTTTTGTGACACTATTTTAAATCAATCAGAAACTTGTGTGATTATACAGTTTTATCCCTGGATACTCCAAGGATTAAATTGGATTTATTAACAACAGATAGCATGATCAAAGCAATATGCCACAAACGTTCAGTGAATATGGAAAACTTATCAACTTTAAGGAGCAAGCAAGCAATCATCCCTAAAAATAATTTGGGGGGGGGGGGGGGGAGAGAGAATACAGTCAAAGTTTATCCTATTAAAGAGAGCCAAACTATTTTCCAAAATTCTATAAAAATGGAGGTGTATTGTTATCAAGACCAGCACTGTTGGTTGTTGGTATCAAGACAAAGTTGATGCACCGCATTTTTTGGACTATAAGATATACTCCCCCCCCCCCAATTTAAGTGGGAGGAAATGTCTGTGCGTTAAGCCTATAGAGCAAATGTTCTGTTTTTGGCCTCCCAAACCCTCCACACATCCTGTTTTTGGCCTCCTCGATGTTGGGGAGGGCAAAAACAGGACCCGCGAAGGCCTCTGGAGGGCAAAAATGAGACGCACGGAGGCAAAAAAAAAAATTTTTTTTCTCCTCTAAACCTAGGTGTGTCTTATGGTCTGGTGCGTCTTATAGTCCAAAAAATACGGTAATTGTTTAAAGAACTATTTTATGGCACTCTATTAAGTAAAGATAATCCTCTTTTTCGAAAAGCTGGATAGACAAATTTTGGTAGAATGAAGTCTTACCATCCCAGAATGATTTCACTAGGAGACACTTTCTTGTGCAATTCATACATATTCTTGGCAAATTCCATGTCCACTGCAACCTGAAAGTAAACAAAGTTCAATATTCTGCAATATTCACATTAATTCACTGATAGCCAGAGGACCTTTCCAAACCTCTTATCTACTTTAAACCTGTTAACCTGAGAATAAACTCACCACTCTGAGTTTGGAAAGTACTTGTCTTTGACTGATAACTTATCTCTGATGCAAAAAAAATAAATAATTCACAGTGTTTGTCTTCCTGAATTCCTTTATAAAGTTACTTATATGGCTTCATGAATTTAGGATAAAAAACATTCATTTTTTCATCTTTAACAAAGTTTGATTGTAAAGAAAATAAAAGAGTACCCTCCAAGGCCCATTATGTCAATAAACAAGTAACTGCTATTCATTCCAATTGATTAAATGGGGAAAACTGATTAAGAGTAAACCTAATCCCTGCCATTCACTCCGTGTATTATTTTTTTAACATAAGTACAGTAACTACTTCTCTGTAGCTCCACGCTCAGTAGAAAAAGCAAACTCACAAAATGAACACATAAGATATACTTTAGCATATATGGAAATCATGATATGTATAGGTATTGGCTTACAGTATAACCACAATTGGGACCAGAATTTCCCTCATAAGTCATTGTAGTCATTCAGTCAAATCAGATCAATATTACGACCATTTACATGGTCATTAAGCAAATCCACAGTTATTAAGTTCTTCCATTCTTCTGAGATTTTTGCCGAAACTGGCAAAATCAGTCACAAATTATGATCACATGACCGCAGGGCACTGCAATTGGTCACAAATGCCAGCAGTTGCTAAACAGCCAAATTCCAAGCTCATGAATATGGATGTGGTGCAATAGTTATAGGTGTGAGGGCTGGTCGTAAGTGAGAGGATTAGATATTTTTCTGCACCATCCTAACTTCAAACGGTTCTAAGTCGAGACTTCCTGACAACACTTAGAGTCAGGCTTTTCCCAGTTTGGATAATCAGTAAAGAAAGATCCTCAACTTCATTTGTAGTGAAAAGTATTCTTTACTGAAGTCAAGTGGATACAACATAGCAAAACCAAATCTGAGAATTTCCAGCATAACCCCAGTAATTTTGCCTTCTCCCAGAGCTTTTCCTCCTGGTCAGGTCTAATGAGGTTCCAATTAGGTGTTTTAGTAGCAGTTCCACATTTTGGCACCTCTTTGAATGGGCATTTCACATTCCATTCCCAGGATTGTGTCATTGGATTATGTTGTCTCTGGATGGCCCTCTGTCCTCCCTTTTTTTGTCCTCCCCCCTGCCTATCTCCCCATCCCCTCCCCACATTTTATTGCAGACTATCAGCAAAGCAAAGCAAAGCAAAACAGGGCTGAAGTGGTTTGGTGACACATAGATGCAAAACTTGACATATACTTTGTTTCCCCAAAAATATGACCTAACCCAAAAGCAAGTCCTCCCCTGATTTGGGCGGGTGGGGGCTAATATAAAACCTACCCCCAAAATAAGCCCTAGTGAAGGGCTGGGCATCACACGCCCAGGAGGCAGTCCTTCCCTTCCCTGGTCACCTTGACCCCTTAACTGCAGCCCACAGATCAGTTGATCCAGTGAGGGCCGGGAGCCCCGGGTGCCTGGAGATGTTTCCTGCAATGAGGCAGAAAGCCATGGGGCCCGTTGGAATCAGCTCCTCCTCCCCGCTTCTACCCAGCTGCTGCTGCTTCAGAAAAGAATGAAAAGATTATGAAATGTGTGTGCTTATGGTAGAAGCAAAGCACAGCCTGTCCCTTTCAAGCAATTAAATGCCTGTGTGTGTGAGAGAGAGAGAGAGAGAGAGAGAAATGACCGAGGGGAGTAACAAGAATTGCAGGCAATACTGTTTGAAAAGGTTTCCTCTCTGCCGTTTCTCTGTCTCTCTCTCTCTCTCACACACACACACACACACACACACATATACACGCAGCCATTTGTTGAGAAACGGCGGAGGACAGGCAACCAGGTAAGGGCACTGACCCTCTAGCTTGCACCAAGGCCTGGCACCTTCATGGGCAACCCCCATCTCGTCCATATGAAGCAGCGGCCGATGTGGGCTCCATCTGCTGGTTACGAAGTGGGATTGGCATGGCCGGTTCTTACCCGCAGCGTTAAAAACCACAGCCAGGATCAGCAGGCCAGACATGGTGAGCTGAAGGCACTACACACACGCGGGCGCCACCCAGGAAGAGAAGAGTGTGCCGGAGCCCAAACACTGAGCATCACCAGCCTCGGAAACCAGAGATCTTGCAGGCATACTGGCCAGGTAAAGGCCACCCAAATCCCTGGGCTGCCTGCAACTTGAGTGAACCACACAGCAGTCTATCCCAAACTAAACAGCGGGAAGGCTTCAGGAGTACAGACAGGAAAAAAACCCTCCCCATTTTCCTGCCAATCGCCAAAAAGGCTCCATCCTGAGCCTTCAGCATTGCAATCCTGGTATACCCCCAGCTTTGTGGCGCTGCTCCGGGCCTTGCACAGCGCCGGGAGTGGGGAGGCCATTAGAGGAGCTCCATGCGGCCCCCACCTACTTCTGTTTTGCCTTTGTCAGGGTGGTAGGCACTAGAAGGGTGCTGTCCTTGGCTGGGCAGTCCTGAGCATCGTCCCAAAGCCTCCCCACCGCAGCCATCCGCCCCAAACCAAGCAGTGGGAGGCTTCGAGGCAACGCTCCAGATATTGCCTGCAATTCTTGTTACTCCCCTCCGTCATTTCTCTTTCTCTCTGTCTCGCTCACACAGAGAAAGGGGACAGGCTGCTCTTTGCTTCTACTGTAAGGCTCCCCCTCAAGCCTTCAGCGTATCCCAGGATTGCAATGCTGAAGGCTTTGGCAGGAAAATGGGTAGGGGGATTTTCCTGCCTGTCTTCCTTTTCCCAAGTCTGTGCTGAACTTAAGAAAAGAAGGACCAGAAGGAAAATCCCCCTTTCCATTTTCCTGCTGATCACCAAAAAGTCTCCTCCCCCAGCAAGCCTTCCATGTATCCCAGGATTGCAACACTGAAGGCTCGGCAGGAAGACATGCAGGCTCAGATCAGCAGAGCTACTGCCTTTTTCAGAACCTGAACATCCTCCTCAAAACAGCTGAGCTGAGCCTGCATGTCTTTGCTAAGCAGCTTATTTTGTTTTGCGGAGCTGTTTACCTAAGACATGCAGGTTGTTTTGCAGAGGATGTTCAGGCTCTGAAAATGGCACAGATCAGCTTTTTAGTGAGGCCATGGAGGCGCTAAGCAGGAGGGGCAGCTTGCCATTCCCACCCTTCCCCAGGTACAGGAAAAAATTGGGAAAAATAAGACCTGGTGCCTTTTTTTGGTGGTCCAAAAACTGTAAGAACCGGTCTTATTTTCAGGGAAACAACAGTGCATTTCTATTTGATAAATATGTCGGCCCTGGATCCATCTTGATTCAGATTTAGGGCTGCCACAGCGGGGGATGGGTACGCTGTGGGAACGGGAGAGTAGTGAAAAGGGAGGATAGCCACAGCAACATTCTTTCGCTAGAGCTCAAAGACAAGTGACTGGAACTTAGAGGGAAGTAGCTGGACTTCACGGGAGTTCAGAAATTGAGGTGGATTGGAGAGAGTGACTTGAAGGTCATCAATAGGCGCAGGGTGTGAGTTTTAGTATGGGGGGGGAAATGCGAGAATTCAGATTCGGGTTTTCCCCGGATGTGCCAATATGACTTCTCTAATAAATTCTTACTTGGATGGACTTTGTCTCTGAGTGCTGAATTCGGGATGGAGAGTTTAGTTGGAATGCTGACAAAATACTTTAATAATCTGCAATATCAAACAAGCTGGTAAATTAAGTGATGAAAGTACAATGATATCACAAGATCTTGAGTTCATGTGACAAATTCGCATGTTCAATGGAATGAATTTGTAGCAATAGAGTTATGATAGCAGTGTTCCAATATTGAGTGGAACATGATAGCAGTATTCCAATATTTGAGGGGTTTCCACAGAGAGGAAGGGGTCTAGCTATTTTCCAAAGTACCTGAAGACCAATAATGGATGGAAACTGAGCAAGGAGAGATTCAGCCTAGAAATAAGGAGAAAAGTTCTGATAGTGAAAGCAATCAACCAATGGAACAGCTTGCATTCAGAAGTTGTGGGAGCTTCATTAGGAATGATAGTCACCTAACAGTTGGGTTGGCAAAATATAAACCAGGATAGTCATTTAATACTGTTGTATCTTTAAGAGAATGCTGTAATTGTGATTGGCTGAGGTTCCTCCAATGGCCATAAGATGGAGCCAGAAACCTGGTTTGTTCTCTTCTTGCATTTCCTTTTAGCTTTTGCCTGATCGTCATTCTGCTTGGATTGCTGTGAGTCTTGCAAACTGTTAGCAAACTCTGTTTACTGAACTTTGTTTATGATACTGGACTTTGTTTTTGGATTATCTCTGGACTGATACTAACTGCTTTAACTGTGTATGATTTGGACTGTTTGTTGGACTTTGTTTACCCGTTTACTGGAAGTAAAACCTACATTTTACTATTCAGCATATCTGTGTGCTGGTTGTATGTTATTCAACATCACTCTCAGTACATTTCCCTGAGTGCACTCATTCTCCTAATGGGGAATACCTCAACAAGCTTCATCACTGGAAGCTTTCAAGAAGAGACTGGACTGCCATTTGTCAAAAACAGTGTAGGGTCTCCTGCTTGGGCAGGGGGGTTGGACTCTACCAGGTCCCTTCCAACTCTGTTAATCTGTTAATCTGAATACACCCCAAGGTTCTGAAGGAACTGGCAGACGGGATCTCAGAATCACTGAACTATATCTGTCAAAGATCCTGGAGCATTAGGGAAGTATCAGAGGATTGGAAAAGAGCAGATTAGTTCCCATCTTCAAAAAAGGGAAAAAATGGATCTAGGAAACTGCAGACCTATCAGCCTGACCTCACTCCCTGGGAAGATTCAGGAAAAGATAATCAAGCAACAAAGCAGCAAACACCTAGAGGGAAACAAAGTAATAACCAAAAGCCAACGTGGGTTTGTCAAAAACATGACAAACAAATCTTATTGCATTCTTTAACAAACTGGCAATATTAGCGGACCAGAGGAATTCTGTGGATATAATTTACTTGGACTTCAGTAAGGCATTTCATAAATCTACTACTTGACACAATGATGACAACAATAAACAAAGCAACATTGTCATTCAATACATTGCAAGCATATTGGAAAAGCTCAGGAGGATCTTCAGCCAACATAACCATATGTACACACTTCAAACCCAAGAATACATTAGGACATAAGCTTGTCCACTCCAAGGATAAAACTCCCAGGCAGAAACTGAACAACATGGTATATATGCAGTATAATGCAGTGAGCCATGTGCAGGTCTGTATATTGGGGAAACGAAATAACCACTTCATAAATGCATGATACAACATAAGAGAACAAACACATCAGGATTAGATTCTGTAGTCCACCTTCATTTAAAAGACACAGGCCTCTCTTTTGAAGACAACAAAAGCATATTTTGGACAGAGAGGACCACTGTTTTGAAAGAGTGTTAAAGAGGCCATCTATGTCAAAACTGAACAGCCCTCTCTCAACAGAGGGAGAAGGATATGACATCGTCCAATCTACAACAGTCATTTCAATAGTTCCAAGAAGCCTCCACACCCATTTGCATTACTCAGGTGACCCTGATGACAAATAAACCTCCAGATGACCTTAATGACCTGCTAAAAGAATGCATATGACCAGCTGTCTGCAAGGAGTATAAATCCTCCCATTCCCCACCATCCAGTCAGAGCTGAAGAAGCTTCTTGAATGAGAAGCAAAATGTTTTCAAAGAAAAAACAGAAAGTCCATTTGCCTCTTGAAAAAGCACCTTTGGGAGTTTCAGACTATACCAATTTTGATAAAAGACAATGGCAGAAGGATATTTAAACAATGGCAGAAGGATATTTTTAAATTAATTTGGCAAAATAAAAAACCAAGAATTAAATGCAAGCCTTTATAAGATGCAAAGAAAGGGGAGGTCTTGGGTGCTTAAATCTAGCCTGGAAATATCAAAGCTGCTGCACCACTCTGCTGGCCGAAAATGGGACACATGGAGGCCCCGCGAAGCCCCCAAGTGGCCTGTTTTTTGGCCTCCTCAGCCTCCAGCAGCACTCTGCCAGCCAAAAATGTTTTCTGCCGGCAGTGCTGCAGGTCTGGATTCAACTATGTGGCCTCAAGTAAGTGCCTGATCTGGATAGAAAGCAAGCAACATCCGATGTTAATACTACAATTTAATGCCAGATTTTACCCAATGTAGGTCCATTTAATCTACAACTGGGGTGTCAAACTGGATTTCTTTGCGGGCCGGATCAGCATTGTAGCTCTCCGTGGGCCAGGGAGGCTAGGAACAGGAAGGGGGGGAGAGACAGAATGGATGGCTCCTGCAGCACCCGGCTAGTCAAAATGGGGCATGGGGTGGCCACACACATCCCGGTACCCCGTTTTCAACCTGGATAGCCTCCTGCAGCACTTTTCCAGGCTGGCCCCATGGGCCAGATTTAAGCACCAGCTTGTTTTTGGTGCTGCTGGAGGCCGAAAACGTTTTGGCCAGCAGAAGCACTGCAGGCTGGTCCTTTGATATTTCCAGGCAGACCCTGCAGGCCAGATTTAAGCACTGGCCCACAGGCCTTGAGTTTGACACCCCGATCCATAATCAACAATCTATAATTGACAAGCCATTTCTATTTACTATCCTGGAAATTTACCTCTGCTGTTAGATCTCGTATTATCATGTTATCTATGTTGTTGTATTTTTATTATTAGTTGAATAATAAAAATATAATAGTATAAATAGCTTTTCTGCCTGGAAAAGCAATTTACTGTTAAACAATGGGATATAAATTTAGAAATAAAAAGTTAAGTGGAGAATGAAGAATAAGTAATAAATGTTTGCCAGTAACATCTTGTAGAAGAGATAGGAAAATGGTTATAGTAAAGAACTGTGGAAAGAGAAAAAAATGCATCTCGAGCCTATGTCAAATACCAAACATGGCCACACCCACACCCGACACCCCCACCATGACCACGCCCATTCCTGGCCACACACCACCCCCACCACCAAGGTCAAACACAATCCTGATGTGGCTCTCAATGAAATCAAGTTTGACACCCAACATTATTTTTTAAATAATTAACAGTTAATGGTTGACTTGATTAATATATTATATTTCTATATTTGAGATATTTTTAAGAAAATATCTCAAATATTTGGGGGGGGGGAAAGACTGAAGAAGCACAGCAAATGAACTTAGAAGCACATTTCAACTTTATCTTAAAAAAAGATTGTGGCTAAGCAATGAAGCTTTTGCTGCGAAAAACTAGCCCATGTAGGTGCTTAACTGGAGAAACTGATTTATTGCACACCCGGGGGGAGGGGGAACACAGTCACAGGGGACTGTAATTACACATGCCAGAATCGGCCTCAAATAGGTCATGCCAGTATGTTGCTCCTAATGAATTCTTTGAAGTTTTTTGAAGACTCAAGGCTCATGATTTAATTAGGGCCAATCCTGACACTAGAACTATTTGAGATATATTTTTCAACACTCAGTGTTGTAGGTTGAGTGTTGATTTTACCTATGTTGGGCACTCTATTTTTTTTCTTTTTGTCTTGTTTGTAATTTTTGTTTTTTATTGTCTCGGTAGTTGAAATTGAATTTGAAATTAAAAAAATATTCTGTTAAAAGTGTCACACCTAAGCATTTGCATTACAATTTAGGATATCCCTTTTCAGCAATAATACTAAGAAAACTGTTAATTGTGATAAAGTGTTTTTTTCTGATGGGACGAGTCCATCAGGGCAACCTTTTTGTTATGATAGTTTACCAGTTCAAAAGGGGAGAAAGACCCAATTTTAGGTTTCTGAAATTTAAGTCAAAGAATTACAAAAAACTTAAACCAAATCTCTGATTTTGGTACCTTCCTAAAAGTATCTTCTTACATGCATTTAAGCTAATGGCAAAGCTAACATTGTGATCAAAATAACACACACTCACCTCATCTTCTGATTCATTATGAGGTACTGAGAAGCAGTTGGTGACCTCTACAGAATATTTGTCAACTGTGCCTACAAAGTGAGAGAAAAAAAATTTTCCTAAGAAAAATTATTCCCAAGCAAAGGCCTAGGAACATCCAAGGAATAACTTGTAACTGAAGATAACATGAGATTTATATATGCTGAGAAGTACAATACAGCACAACTTGAACCCCTTCAAGTTCAACCTCTTTACAATACACAGAAGAGAATGATTTTATAGTGATATTACAACAATCTTGATGTATAAGTATGTGTTAAGCCTATGGGTGAAGTCTGAGAAGAATGAAAAGGAGGCTATTTGCTCTCAGCAAGTTACAAAAAGAATAAATTTCAGAAACTATATTCTGCAACTGAACTGCCTTCTAAGTTTTTTAATGTACTTAAGAACTTTTAGATGCTGTAGCTAAGAAATGTGCATGTAAATAAAGAAAGCACGGCTGGAAATCAAAGAAGCATCCTGGTTTCATTTTACTTCTTCAAATCTAACATTTTGTTCCTATTTAGAAAATGCATATCAGGGCTAGCTTTAATTCCCATCTACTTTGACTGAAAAATGAATGGAACAATGAAATTCATGTCTAGTATTTTATGTAGGAAAAGAAAAGGCATCAATATGCTTAATCCATATTTTTATATTTCATATTTTGTATTTTTATCTCTTATGATTTTACTGAAATGTGATATGAATGTGCCATAGAAAAAATAACCCAATGCTGTAACAAAACTACAAAATATAAAGATTCACTTCAAATAATATTTTTATTAGAAATATAACCTCCCCACTTTTAATTTGAGGCTGTGAACACTAAGTTGCCTTTTAACCAAATAATCACATGAAAAATTCTAACATACTATATTAAATGCTACAAAAATAGTCTCACAGGAGACCATGAGATCCAAGTCCCACCTTAGCCATGAAAGCCAACTGAATGACTTTGGGTCAGTCATTCTCAGTCCTACCCACTTCACGGTGGGGGGGGGGGTTGTGGGGAAAACAGGAGAGGCATGAGGATTTTATCTTACAATAATTGGTACAAATTAAAATGGACAGCTTTCAGTGATGCAATGAAATGTGGTTCCCTAAACCTCCTCTAAAAACTGCTGCCCAACATGTTGTAGAAGGTACCAGAAGCAAGCATATCTAATTCTCTTTCTCCTCCTAATGTCCCCACATCAACCCTGTGAGGTGGGTTGCGCTGCGGTTCTTAAGTCTTTCAGAGTCCAGGGTTCCAGTGGAGGTAGTTTTAAGAGAATGACTGGCCCAAAGTCACCCAGCCAGTTTCCCTGCCTAAAGCGGGACTAGAAGTCGGTTTCCTGGTGCCTTAACCATTACACCAAACTGTCTCAAACTTACGCACATTATTAATTTAATACACCCTGTCCAGAATCTCAGTTTCCAAAGTGTGCTCCACGGCACGCTTGAAATGCGGCACCTTTGAAATGGACAGGCGACAGGCTCCCTGTCTCATGTCTGCAATAGATCAAAGCGAGGCACCTGGTGACCGAACCGGGTCTTCTCCGCAGGCTACCCTTCCCACCGCCCTTTCTCTACTTCGTGCCAGGACCTCGGCGCGGGATACGCTGGGCTTCCTCCTCAAAACCCCCTGGCGTGCCAAAAGAGCAGCTAGCGGATCTTCGGGTTCGGCCGCCTCCTCCTCAGCTGAGAGCGCGGCGGTCCTTACCAAGCAACGTGCCGATAACGCGGGCCGCGCCCTCATTGCGCCTCTCAAAGCTGTCCACGATAGAGGCCAGCACCACCGGGTGGAGCCGGACCGCACGACCACCGGGAAAAGGCGCCGCCAGCGCGGGAGGAACAGGAGGCGGCGGCATAGCCGCAGGAGGAAGGACGGTCGGCATAGCAGTGGTCGAGGAGGTGTTGGGGGAAGAAGCAGCCGGAGGCGGTGGAGACGGCATGGCGACGCTCAGGGAGGCCCCTGGCACCCCCACCGCAGCCGCCATTTTTCGGAGAAAGGAAGTTCGCGAGCTCTCGGGCGGTGACTGGGCACGCCTCCCCGAAAGGCGGCTGCTAATAGGTTCTTCCTGCTGCTTTTCTACGGGCACTTTCCCCAATCAGGAGCGAGTTCCGTGAGAATAGTTCGGTTTTGATCGTTCCGTGAAAAGTGCGCGGGTGGATCCTCTGCCTGTTAGCGCTTTTGTTTCCAGAGCGGTTAAGATGTTTTATTTAAAACTATTGAGAACATTTTTTTACTCTCTAACTTCCATTTTGGTCAATGTGGCTGGCGGAATAGCTGATCCACGAATATTGTTATAACAGCTGAAGCGAAGAAAGGGGTTTATATTCAATAAACATATATTGTGGTTCTCAACTTCTGCAACTATTTAATATGTGTGGGCTTCAACTCCCAGAATGCCTCGGACAAAATGTTGCATGAGGCATTCTGGGAGTTGGAGTCTGCACATTTGTGACCGAAATTGAGAAACACTGAATCAAACTATTACACTCAATCTTAAAAGACTGTGACAATTTGATACTATATCTTAACAGCCATGCTTCAAGACTATCTTCTGGTACTTTTATTTAGAACATACCTGCAATTGCTGAGTTGTTTAACAAAAACACCATTAAAACATGTATACACCACTAAATTTTAACAGAAAGACTATAAAATTAAAATGTGAACCATAATCCAAGAAAGTGGAATGATAACTTCCTGTACCATTTCTTCCTTTGCAGAAGCATCCTGCGACTGTAGGTTGTTGCCTATTTGAAAGATTTGCACTTACCTTTGGAAAGTTATCCCTTCCCTGGTTTGGGTGGCTCATAATAGAACCACAACAGTGTTGCTTTTATAGTACTCCTTCCAGATGCTTTGTTTCAAATTTTAAGCTGTGGGACCTGCTACATTTTTTAAAAAAATCTGGTTCCACAAAACCTTACATGTGATATTCCCGCCCAGACCCCCATCTGTTCCAAGTGAATTTTTTTTTTAAGGTCTCTCACAGAACCAATGATCCCATTGGTGCAGTTTGAAAAACCTTCATAGGTTTTTAATAGATTGCCAAGTGTATTTCTAAGCAGCAATGTATATTCTTAATCTTTATTACAGTTCCTTTCCTATTATTTCTGCTATGTATTTTTGCTCTATTCCAGTCATGGGAATCTCTTATCAGATTTATCAGGTTTGCCACTGTTGGAAGAAGCATCCTTCTGGGCATCACATTGGAAACATGGAAGCTTCTTGGAAAGATGGTTTGTTGATGAACAGGATGGCTTCCTGGGCAGAAAAGGGAAGAGATGCTGAAAGCACCTGGGTTTTATGCCCTCTGTTGCAGGGGTCTCCAACCTTGGCAACTTTAAGACTTATGGACTTCAACTCCCAGAAGTCCACAAGTCTTAAAGTTGCCAAGGTTGGAGACCCCTGCTCTGTTTGGGCTTTGAATTTGAGCTTGTGGTTCTGATTAGTTGTCAGACTCCCAAAGGGCCATGCAGGGGTAACATTGTAGGTTGTCTTTTGAGTCCCAGGCTTGGTTGACTCTTGCTGGGTGATGATGTAATGAAAGGGCTTTTGGCAAATCCTATTATGGCTCTGCCTGAAGGAGGTAGATCTTTGTTATGTAGAAAAGATTGGCCCAGGCCTTAATGGCCCATTAACAAAGCTTGGGGGTGACTTTCTACCTCTTTGAGTTTCTACTTTTCTTTTAGGGGAAATAGTCTGACTTTTTAGTATATCCTAAAATATTTCATTCTCCTAGGAGGGGTAGGTTTTAACTTCCAACACCACTCTGTATTAATTGTTCAAGCTCATCATTTCTCAAGTGCTGCCCTTATGTGTGTGTGTGAATGCCATTATGTATTGAATGTCATACACCCGGACTTTGTAGTATTGTACTTGCCAACTTACAGTTATTTTGTATTTTGATTTATTTTTCCTTTTTTAAAATGATATTAATACATTACAAATCACTGCAGACTGGAATATAGAAACCTCTTTATTCTATTTTGGTATGGGTTGATTGATAAGTTTTAACATTCCTAAACTGCCAGTTAAAAACTGTTTTTCCTGTCCAGGTTAAGACAGAATAGAAACTGTTTGTCTGTAGTTTGTCTACCAATGACAGAGAAAACTTGTTAATTTGGGTCTGGTTTGTCTCTTTGTGAACTCTGAACAAACTATTCTCATTAACATGCTAAATCTTATACCACTACTTATGTGAGAGCCATTTAAATGGACATACATGTAACAAGTTTAACTCCATGTAACTGATTTCCAGTGCAAAGAGTAAGGTACTTTTGTCCTGTCTAATCAACTTTTCTTTTGTATTTTTTTGAAGTGTTAATTATAAAAGAAAATGAAAGCTGAAGATCTTGGTTCCCCTTTGAATGAGAAGAATCCTTTTTAATTAGAATGTTTTGAATAAATTGTTTTAAAATGATCTTTTTGTCTTGATCTGTTTCATTGGAAAAATACACATAATAAGGCGTGAATCTAGAGCCAGATTTGGCCTTCAGTGCATAAAAATCACTGGGGTTTTGTTGCAATAGTACAAAATTACTTTCTTTATTCTGACTGCTTTGCTCCCCACAATCAAAGTCTTGAATATTAGCTACCAATGTTCTGATTTTTTTTAGAGGTCCAATTTTGTTCTGTGTAGTTTTTATATGAAGTCCCTTCATTTCTCCTCCATACAAGATTTATGTTTTGACTAAGCATATTCTTATTAGTCCTTGTATGCATGCCAGCAGTTAATAATTTCACTAATTTAAACCAGGGGTGTCAAATTCAAGGCCTGAAGGCCCAATTCAGCCCGCGAGTTTGTTAGATCTGGACCGTGGGGCTTCCCTGGAATCAGGGAAGGACCAGCCCACGGTGTCTCGACCCAGCCCAGGCCGACCGGGTACCAATCTACAACCGGCTGGTAGCCATCTGGGCTGGAACGCAGGGCTTTAGATCCACGGTGCTTCCCTGAAGCCCATGAGGGGCCAGCCTGGCCCTGCTCCCTGGGTGTGTGCTCAGGTGGTGAGTGCGCCTGGGACCTGGCATCCCCAGGGACTGCGTTGCCCCACAGGCTGATTGCGGTCTGAGCGCTTCACTTTCACCAGCGCTCACGTGCTTGCCACATCCTGGAGTGCCATCGCCTTCCCCACCCCCACTGGCCCCCACTATGAGAAGGGCGGGGAGAAAGCTTGCTGGAGGATGAGGTTTGAGGGAGGGAGCCTAGCACACAGAGGCTGCAGCATGGTGTTGACTGGCTGGGCTGCCTCACCACAACCCCACAATCTGTCTTTGCCTGCAGCTGCCACGGCTGGGACAGAGCAGGTAGTTGTGCATCTGGCAGGCCCTGTGACCATCCGAGCATCTGGTTGCTGTGATGATCCGGGTAATGGCACTGAGGCAACACAGACAGCTGGCAGTTCCAACTGTCCTTTTATTTCTCCAAATTTCCCCAAATGCTCCCACGTTTCTGGCAAGTCCCAGAGCAAAGTGATCACACATACACACACACCTGAAACAGCCTCTGGCTGCAAATAGTCGAGACTGTGAGCACGACTATTGCAAAGCAATATACCCAGCAGAACAAGTTGAGGAGTCCAGGAAGCAAAGGACCAAGGCAAGTATGCAGAAATCCATAAAGAATGCAAGGAATTCAGGAAAGTTCTAACATTGGCACTCAACACTCCATTAATTCAGTGTTTGTTCCTGACAAATGCCCCTCTCCACAATGTCTCCTTAAGTCCCCAGGTATGCCTTGTGAAAAAGGGCAAGGGAGCTCTCCTCCTGAGTAGCTGGGTCCGTCTGTGCTATTTTTGCCTTCTCTCCATTGTCCGTGCTCGAGGATCAGGAGAGGGTGGTCCCTGCTCATCGCCTGAGCTCTGTCTCTCATGTTCTGTAAGGTCCTGCATCTCCTCCTCACTCAAGAAAGTAAAAGCTCTTGAAACTTAGTATTTCAAAAGGAACCTTTTATTGAGCTGAAGTGATAGCAGAACAAAGGCAAAGCAGACTCTAAATCCCCTCAGGCAATGCAGTTAGAAATAAGGCATTAGAAACCCCTCCCTCCAGTCCAACGCGGATTTAGTCAATCCACAGGTTTGGAGGTTATTGTAACAGCAATCCTGAGAACCAGATAAGCACGCATTCCCAGGGTCATCTTCCACCAGCTTTTGGAGTGAAACAACCCACATGGCCCTCCCCCTTTGTACATTCCCCCAAAGGTGAGAAAATCTCAGGGTGCTTAGGTGCCAGGATAAAGGTTATAAAATAGCAGTTGTCAGTGGTATAAAATAATTACATTCGAAGTTCCCTCCTTCCCACCAGTTGAATGGCAGTATCACTTTAGGGATCTGACATGTTCACTGCTTAGCCTCTCTTGATCATCCTGCCCGTTCCTCCCTGCCTACAAGATGTCCCAATCCTGAAAGGCCCTGGACTGACTCGGCTTGCTTCTCCCCATTTTCCTCTGAAGCCAATTAAGCTGCCCCCTCGATCTCTGTTGGCTCCAGTTCTGGCTCGTCTTCCCCCCACAGATTCAGGCTCCAACGGGGGAATGACAGGTGCCTCAGCCTGCTGCTTCAAACATCAGCCTGGCAGTCGTAGGGCTTGGACCCACCTGCACTGTGCAGACTGTGATCTCCACAGCTGCCACTTGGGGATAGAGGCTCTCCGTCTTTCCCTTTCACCAGGGCCTTCACATGAGTGGGTGGGAGGGGCAGTGGGCAGCAGGCTTGTTGAAGAATGAGGTTTGATTGCAGGGCAGAGTGTGCAGTGGCGATGGTGACCAGCTAGGCTGCCTCACAGCAATCCCTCTGTCTTTGTTCCTCCAGTGGATCAGGCCCCGGCACCTGCCCTGGTCCCCTTCCCTTCTGTCAGAGACCCCTCTATCCCCCCCCCAGCCTTGCCCAATCTGCCGAGCAACATCAAAGCTGGCCACACATCCCCAGCCCACCTGAGGGCAGCCACAATACTGATGCAACCCTCAATGAAATTGAGTTTGACACCCCTGACTTAGACCATGATCCCTGGTATAAAATCCCCTGCCTTCCCCATATATGTTGATGAATGTCAGCATGTGAAAGGTGGTGAAATAAATACTGCTTTACCACAATGTTTCATGTAAGACACATTATTGGCAGTTTTGCAGACATACTTTTCCAGTATTTTTAGCCATTGTTACACGCTTGCCTAACAGCTGGAGCTAGGGAGGAGGAGAACAGAAATCCTAAAGATTCAAGTGAGGTATTCCATTTTAAAAAGCTAAATGGAAAAAAAAGCTGAAATTGGTCTGAGCTTTAGGAACATCTGTAGAAGTCAAAAAAGTCAAGATGGCAACTTTGACTACAAGATTAAAGTCCTACGCCTTTTTATGTGTCTCACGCTATATTTAAGGAGGTAGAGCTTGCAGTTACTATTTTGACCTTTTTTTACACTCCCCTCCCCCTATGACTTTTACTGACCCATGTTTTGGGGACTGTTTGCCAATCCTGTTGCAGAGTAGCCTAATGCATAGGCATTTTTTGTGAACAGGAATGAACTTAGCAAAGTTTTACGTTTTACCTTCACAGACAAGCAGTTTAGTTTTGTTTCCAGCGTTGCCTTGAAACAAGAGATAAATCATGACACTGAAGGATACCTAAAGACCTTTTCCTGCTGGTGCTTGCTGGGAAAACCATTTGGATGGGATGATGTGGACCTTTGGGGAAGCGGTTGCAGTGGTGAGGCCAAGGTGGTGGGCATATACGTACATGGCCTTCTGACACAACTGCAGAGCAGGGAATCCCTGCCCCAATTTTGGAAATACCTTGGGAAGTCTGTGCAGCTATCCAAATTGGCAGGCAGGGCAGATATTGCAATGGGGGAAGAAGAAGGGAGCCTGGAAGATATCAATAATGCCAACTGCAGCCTTTGAGATCAGTGCCCCCAATCTTTCTGGCACCAGGGACCAGTTTGTGGAAGACAATTTTTCCAGGGACTGGGGGCGAGGGCAGATGGTTTCACATGCAACTTAGATCCCACACATGCCAGATAAAGCTTTCCTCCCTTGCCTGCTGCTTGAGCGGCTGGGTTCCCATTCTTATCTGGGATGACAATGAAGATGCTTATAGGGAAGAAGTGATGGCTCTGGTACAATAAATTAACCTGGTTCTAAATATTAATAAAACAAAGAGGATCAGTGTAGATTTTAGAAAGATCCAGCAGTCATACTCCATTCAGTATCAAGGATGCAACTGTAGAGGTGGTCAACAGTATTAAGTTTCTGGGGGAGCAGATAATTGCAATCTGAACTGGTCTATCCACACATCATTTTTAGTGAAGCGTACAAACGAGCATCTGAATATCCTGCATTGGATGAGGACAGCACATCTTTCTCCTTCTGTCCTGGCCACTTTTACAGAGGCACAATTGAGAGCATTTTAACAAACTGCATCCTTGTTTGTTTTGCTGGCTGCAGTGCCTCAGACAGAAAGCCCACACAGAGTGGTAAGGACAGCTGAGATTATAGGAAGCTCGCTTTCAGTTATTTGGAATACTGCTTATAAGCGCTATGTGCTTAGAGCTCAAAGCATCATTAAAAACCCTACACGCCCATTTTACGGTCTGTTTCTGTTGCTCCCCTTTGGGATGAGGTTTTGAAGTATTTTTAGGACTAACAGATTCTGTAACAGCTTTTTTCCCTATGCCATCCATCTGGTAAACTCACAAGATTCGTTTTTCTCACCATGTACATGTACACATCTGAACTAGTCTGTTGTTTGTGTCATATATGTGGGTATATGCATAATTTTGCATTTATTTAGTCATGTTTATATAGTGTATATTGCAGTGATCTTTTGAGAGCTGTATGCAATGAAATTTTAATTAGTGCACATTCAAAGTGACAATGAAGTTATTCTAAGTTGGGGACCCCTGGCTTAGATGATACCTAATGAAAATAGTATAGGTGCACATGGCATTTAGAAGAAATAGTGCTATTCAACCTATAAACTGCCCGGGGAGGGAATTCCTCTGGATCTCTGTACTATGCCTACCATAAGTATAAGAGCATAGCAAAATTTTACTTTGCTGTCTTGTTTCTGTAGTGCCCAATTCATATAAGACTACGGAAAATACCATGGTTTAAGTAAGTTGCATTTTTACAAGCCTTTTGTTACTCTCTGTGGTTTTCACTGCCTTCTGTTCATATCCAAAGTGGTTTAAAACAGGGAATTTCATTTTAATAATTATTCTTGTCTGAGGAATAAATACATTTCCTCATTCCTCTTATTTCTTTAAATTCATGTCTACTCACTTTATGACTAATAACCAAAGCTGTTTATGAATGTAGCAATTGTCCTGTTGACCTGGCTGGGGTGACATATACTGAATGACCCCATTTCAATGGACACAAGGAATGAGACAAAACATGAATGCAAGAGATAAAAATGGAAGAAGGCTGCTACCTAACATGAAGCTACACTTGTCTATTAGTAGGAATAAGACCATGTTAGAAAATGTTACCTACAAAGATGAATAAGACACCTACTTATTGTCAGCTTTGGAAGTCATATTTTACTTAGAAGCTTCCACACTGCCACATTTTAGTGCCTAGTTTAGTCAAGGACAAGTTATCCTGCACCTGGGAAGGACTGGTTGAAGGAATGTCTCCAGTTGGGACGACCGGGTGATTGGACCATGTGATGGACTGATGGGTGCAAAGGATGTGGTTTTGATTTTCAATAACGAAGGGAAAACCCAGAATTGTCAGATTTGAGTTTTCCCAGATCTGCCAACATGACAACTCTAAAAAAATGGAACTTTGAGAAAATGCTTGCCTTGGAGTTTGTTGCGTTGGAATTTGTTACTTGGAATTCTGACACTTACCTTGGTTAAAAGGAATTCAATTGCATCTGTTTTATATAGATAAGAGTTCCAAAGCCACTTTTACAAGCCTAGTTAATAGCATATTTTTTAATTTTGTTGTGTCATGGTTTCTTTAATTACTGTTTAATTACATGATTTTTAACATTACTGTCAAGCAATGAAATGTATCATTTTATCAAAGCATTACAGGTAGTCCTTGACTTACCATAACAGAGCCAGAATTGCAGTTGAAAGTTCTGTGGTTAAGTAGGTCATCATGTGACTATGCCCAATTTTATGACCTTTTTGTGGTAGTCATTAAGCAATGGGTGTCTTTTGCTGGAAACAAACACTGGATTCCAGCAAAAAAACAAACAAACCCCAAAGTAAATTGCAGTCAGGTGACTACAGGATACCAACAACTGTAGATGCAGGCCAGTTGCTGAGCACCCAAAATGGCACCCATGACTGCAGGGTGGTGGGGGAGAGGCTGTCAAAACTGTCCATCCAGGTCATAAGCCTTTTGATGAGACCACTGTAATTTCAAACTGTTGCTAAGCTATCCATCTTAAGTCAAAGACTATCTCTGATTGGTTTACTTAATCACATAATTCCATTTTCATTTAATCAGTATACAAGAATAAGACTCAAGATATAGTTCATAGCTGTACTCCTGAAACAATCAGGAAAAGATTTGGGAACATCATTTCATATTCTGAATCAGTGCATTGAAGGGTAATAAATTATTCTTTTAGGCAAAATGAATGGATGAGTTGAAACAAGATGAGAGTACAGAAAAAGTGATGGGGACATTTGGAGAGCAGAATAAAATTGTGTATCTTGACTTACAGCAGTTCATTTAGTGACCAAAGTTACAATGGCACTGAAAAAAGTGATTTATAACCTTTTTTCATACTTGTGACCGTTTTACATAATGTACCATCCCCAGGGTCACACGATCACAATTCAGATGCTTGGAAACTGACTCTTATTTATGACAGTTGCAGTGTCCTCTGATCATGGCAACCTTCTGACAAGCAAAGTCAATGGGGAAGCCAGATTGACTTAAACAACCATGTTACTAATTTTGGGTTCAATTGTGGTCGTATGTCGAGGACTACCTCCAGTGAAATTTGATTATCTGCTTAGAAAAAGGTCAATTTTGAATCTGAGGCCTAAGCATGCGTCTTTCCATAACTGGATGTGGTAAAGAACAGAAAAGCATAATTTATGTATAATGAAAAACTGGAAGAACAAGGAAAGTATACAACCAGAACGTGAGATTTTGATGTTATTTAAGAGTTAAGGTAGAACTGGAGAAAGAAGGGAAAGAAAGAAATTGGAACTGCAAGATGCAAAAGTATGAATTTTGTATGAAAAAATATTTTAATACACTGAATAGGAAATTTGGAAGGAAAGAGGACGTGGAAAGTGCTTGAAACAAATCTTTCTTGTAATAGGAAGTAGGAACAACACTTGGTAAAATGAAGTGAATAAGGCTGTGGATGAGAAAGAAAAAATATAAAAGAATGACTGCTTTAAAGATGATTATAAGGTATTGTATAACGTGTATAGAGTAAAGCTTCAATGAAAAGAATGTTTCCATTGTTTTACAATGTGCATGGGGACATGTATCAGAAATACATGTGCTGCAGTTTTATATACAGGTGATGTCATATTGGTGAGAACCTGTATCATCTGCAGTCAATTTAAGGTAGAATATATGATGAAACAAGTAAAATATATTAAAGACCAACAGTTTGATAGAGAAAATGCAATGAATATAAATGGTAAAAGGTCAAGTAAATAAATGCATGGGTGCGTTTTGCTGGAATCTTTTTAAACTTGGGGAAAGAGCAACATTTTAAAATATGTAATTATTGGTAAAAAGATAAATTGTCTGTTGCAAAAATGAATGGAAAAATATGCTTTTGATCACCTTGTTATATACAAATGAAAAATTAATATATCAGGAAATACTTTAAAGTTGAATACAATAGGAATAGATAAACTTAAGTCTATGTAGTAAAAGCAGCAGTATTAGGGTTAAGAATAAATGGTACAAAAGAATGCAGACTGACCACATTATGACCAATATGAATGAAAAATGTTATGATCATTTCATCATAAAGAGAAAAACTATCAAATTTCAAACAAATATATATAGATAAAATGAATTGGTTGAAAGAATAAGAAAGTAATGATTGGATGAAACTGATCAGATCTGCAGAAAAAGGTGAGAATTTTAAATATAAATAATGTATAAACAAAGAACGTTTGCACAGAAAGTATAGGAAGATATAGTAAATCTGGACTTGACAAATATGTACAGATGTTTGTTCATTTATTATTTTGTGCACTAAAGTAAGAGGTTTGGAATATTTTCAAACTTGTTAGTTAGCTTTAATTCTTCTAATGCTGTTTTTTTATCAATACATATTTTAATGCAAAAAAATTCCTTTTACAATTTTTTTCACTGTTATTAAGTCATTCAAGAAATACAAGTACTGAAAAGCCTCCTTTTAAAAATATGCAAAAACACACTATTAATTATCAAGTGTCAAGAATTAATTTAAATGTGGGCCATAATTTGGATCTTTTTGGCATAATTTCTAAAGATAGAAGAATGGACAACACTGTAAAATAATACCCCAATCACAAATTATAGTAATCCTTCAAGTTAATTCCCATAATGATGAAGGCAGCATCCAACCCTTTTGTATCATGGTATCATAAAATAGATTGAACTTACTAATAGTTTTTGTCATGTGCCCTTTGGCAGATTACTTTTATAGATTAATAGAATGGTTATACCATAATACTATCCTCACTCCTTCAAGGACATCTAATTTACCACGATCCTCATAGAAAATAGCCAATTGAGATCAGCCAGAGCAGTCTTTTAGGATAAAGGAATGATCATGATAGTAAGTAGACTTTAGGAATGGAGATTTTTGAAGTCAGCTCATGAGTTGTGTGTCTGAGAGGAGCAGGAATTCAACCAAGCTTACAGCCTATTATAGGGACACAAAGTTAAACTAATCCTCATTCCTTAACCACTTTTTGATGTAATTAATTAATAGATGAATCACTTGATAATAAATTGAGGGCTTTAAAAAAATATTTGTAAAGATGGAAGTGGAGATGAAAGAGGCAATTAAGATGAAAAGCTCAGAAAACAAGTAGAGGTAAAACAAGTTAATGACAAAGTAAACTTTTTCAAGAATATGATGTCAGGATTTCGGCAGTTACTCCAATTAAATCATGAGCCTCAAGCCACACTCCCAAAACTTCAAAGGATTTATTAGAAGTTAATATGCTGGCATTAGCCTGGGCGTAGCTGACTCTGAGATATGTAATTCACTATCACCCTTGATCCTGCTTTCCCCCCCAACCCTCTGGGTGTATTACCCAATTAAACACGTCCATAGCCAAGTCATCAATCATGCTCTCCAATTAGATTTTTGCTTGGCAGAAGCTTCAGTCATCTAATCAGTCTCTGAAGAAAATATGAATGGAATGTACTTTCGATTCCACTGCTGCCTGCTCTTTGAAACTCCCCCCCCCATTCTTTCTGTTGACAACTATAAAACGTGTATACAAAATATTTTATGAGTTGACATATGACCGGTTTATAGACAGAGAGTGGAAAAAAGAACTAGATAATCTAGTTCTATTGGAATTGAGAGAGAAGGAATTTGTTTGAGACTTAAGAGTACTCCCAAAGGATTCTGATGAAAACATTAGAGAAAAGTTTATTAAAGCCTTGAAAAATTTTTGGATTGGAAAAAGGAGGATACAGAAAATTAATAAAGTATTTAGAATAAATTCTAAATTTGTGAGAACACAAAAAGTTCAAAGGGGTGCTTTGATTACTTTATCAAGAAGACAAGAGATCAAGTTTTACAACAGATAATTCTTCTTAAATAAATTCTTATTAAAGTTTTGCATAAAAGAAGAGTTTGGATTTTTTTTTTTTTGACTAAGACTTTAAAGCAGAAGATTTCATTCCATGGGACAAATTGTAACGTGTAATCTTTACTTTTAAACAGCAGAGGTCTTAACTAAATTTCATTCAGAAGGCCAGGCAATTTCTAGAAAATGTTTGGATGAGATCCAAATAGATGTATTAGTGGAGGTCAAGGCTGTCCAACTCACGGCCCACAGGTCGGATGTGTTGCACTGGCCACACTCACGTCTGGTTTAGTGAAGGGGAAAAAAGTCAAGATACGTCATGTGATGACATCGTGACAACGCAAGTTTGCTGTCAAACTTGTGGCCTGAGGGCCAGATGCTTTAGGCATTGGCCATGCCCATACTTGGTTTAGCAAAGGGGCAAAAGTCACAAAATGTAACATGACAATGCTGTGACGAAGCGACTTTGACACCCCTTCTATAGGTAGTACTTGACTTAAAACAGTTCATTTATGACGTATGAAAATGAAAAAAGTGACAGGACCATTTTTCAGACGATAGTTTCAGCATCCCCACAGTGATGTGTGCAAAATTCAGATGCTTGACAACTGACTCCCACTTAAGATGGTTTCAGTGTCTAGGGATCAGGTGATCTTTTGCAACGTTCCAACAATCAAAGTCAATAAGGTACCCAGATTTACTTAATAACCTTGTTACTAACTGAACAATTATTACGATTTACTTAAAAGGTTGTAAGATGGGACAAAATACACTTAAGCAGTGTCTCGTTTATCAACAGTAATTTTGAGCTCAATTGTGGTTATAAGTCAAGGACTACCTGTACAGAAAAAGTCCAATAGGTATAACAAGAACCTGAAAGGGATGATACTGAACTAAGTACTACAATATCAATTTTTAAAAATATGTTTTGCTTGATAATGGATTATAAATACTTAAACGTTAAAGAATCTTGGAAAGGGTTCGCCCTAATGCACCAAGCAGTTGAAAGAGGTAGCAGGAAGTTTTATATTTTCAGACTTGCAAAATTCATGTCAGCCCTCCTAGGTATATCAAACAGGAAATATTATTGGATGAGCTAAATCTACTTTACTATAAGACTATCCTAACAGAATCTAGTCACCTAGATAAGATGGACAATGCAGAAATCTGACAAATAAAATAAATAGTAAATTTGTTGCAGTGGATGAAAATTAATTTGCACAGGATTCTTACACTGATACTGGAAATTTATGCCCCAAATGAAGAAAATATATATTTTTATAAAGGAGAGGAATTTTTTTCTATTAATGATTGATTGGGGGACTGGAATGGAGTGATCGCTCCACAACTGGACAGAATGTCTGAGAAAAACATTAAAATCACTCAAGACAAATTACCAAAAGTTTTGTTTGATCTGATAGGTAATTTAGGACTCACTGATACAGGGAGACAGAAAAATGGTAATTCAACAATGTATACTTGCTTTCCTGAAAATGAAAAACACAGATTTTTTTTTTTCAAGAATAGGCATGATTTGGATTTCAAAGAATTTGGCCACTAAGATTTCCAAAGTAGAAATATTACCAATATTTTGAGTCATAATCCATGAGTTTAATGTATAAAAGAAAATCTAATTCTTTTAGATGGAGACTGAATACAATGTTATTACATCAAGAAGCAATAGTGGAAGAATAGTGGAAAGAAATTGAAAGATTTTTTGAAAATAATTTAGGCAAAGGTACTGATTTAAGAATGGTCTGGAATGCAAGTAAATATTTTATTAAAAGTTATTTTACACAATATAATAATGAACTGCAAGCTATCCTGGATGAAATAAAAAGAACTAAAATAATCTCCAGAGAACATAAACATATCTCAATAAATTAAGATTCTACAACAGCTATTATATTTACTAAGAGAAATGGAAATAAAAATGAATTATAAAAAGTTAAAAAATGAATTTGCAAATAAACCAGGGAAGTGGCTAGCATATAAAATACAAAAAGTAAAGAAAAATCGTATTGAAATTATAATAGAGAGATACTTTATTAATAGATGGTATGCCAATACAAACGGAAAGCATTCCATCAATATTCCAATTTATACAAGGAAATGCCATTTCATCAGAGAAAATAGATAAATACCTTAAGTAACAAAATTTACAGAGGATTACTGAGGAACAAGGATAGAGTATGAAGGGACTTACAACAAAAGGGAAGCAATAAAAAGAAATTAAAATTAATTAAGAAAGGTACCTGGACCAGATGGATAATGAGGTTGTTTTTAAAATGTTTTGAGGATGAATTTTACAACCTTTCAAAACAAGATGAATTCTATCTTCTAGGGAGGAAAGATGCCAAAGAGATGAATACAGAGTACGCTGCAGTTATTTCAATAGAGAAAAGGAGATCAAACTCTGAATCATGTAATACAGTAAATTTTATCTTAGAAATATTGTAAAATACTGTATAATTATATTTATTCTGCTCAGCCTCTGCGCCCCATTTGAAACTAAGTAAAAGCTTGTAGGGTAATTATAGAATGTAATCATAACATTTTATATAACAATCAGCTGCAATTCTTTTACTGTAAATTGCATTTATTTATCTTGCACAATTATTTTCCAATGTGAAAAGTCTTCAGGGTGAACTCATCTCAGTAAAATAGTTCAATACCACACACACAGACAACCAATTAGGATTAACAAATGCCCCTCATAAATTGTTTCTTGAAATAATCTGCATTATTTAGTTTCAAACTTTGCCTTGAAAATACATACTAAATGCTTATTTCAAACTTCCTTTAAAAACAAGGATTTCTAAATTCTTATTGCAGCTTAATCTTCAGGAGTTTGGGGAAAATCTTATCTTTACTTCATTGGTTCTTGCTTTTCACTTACAACATCTGCATACTTATGGAAAATGTCTCCTCCTTGACCAGGCAAATTCTTTTTAGATGAATAAAGCACATTAGGGAATAGCTCAGTACAACCTGGGGTTTAGTATATGAAGAATATATATGTACTTTTTTAGAACAGTTTTTCCAAAGATTGATGAACTAATCATCTTTTAATTTAAAATATATCTATTTTTCACCATCAGAAAGTTTGTCTGAAAAGTTTATTTGAAACTTTCTGAACACTTAAAGCAACATTGCTGTAGATATTATTAAAGTGTCCAGAGAGAACTAAACAAAATCAAATTCTTATAAATTACAAGTTTTTGCTTTTGAAAGAGCTTAAGTAAAGAGAAAACATGAAATATGTACTGCAAGGAAATCTCCAACATTTCATGCAAGAGCAGGCAAGATGTAAAAAGCCACCTAAATTCACATATTTATATACTGAATCATCAGAAAAAAGTATTCTTTAGTAAATCTGTACATCCAAATACACTTGGGAGCTACATCTAAGTTACATCATTTAATGTTTCATACACTTGTTACCCTTTTAAATCATCAAGTAAACATTCCAAACTGGGGGTGGGCTGATGAAAAGAAAGAAGGAAGGAAGGAAGGAAGGAAGGAAGGAAGGAAGGAAGGAAGGAAGGAAGGAAGGAAGGAAGGAAGGAAGGAAGGAAATAAATCACTGTAGACATTCATTTTGTTTTTAAATCTAGACCTCCATGTGTTGAATGCTTCATCTTCATATAGTTTGCTTCCTGACATATAAAAATTGTACTGCAGAAAACTCCTTTATTATTTGTTACATTTCTTTGGATGGGTTTTAGATATACCGTAGTTCAATATACTTTTTGTAATGGACAAATGGAAACTTGGTCCTATTAAAATGAGAATGCATGCAAATATTTGACTTAAAAAAAACAAAACAAATGCATGTATATTTTATAATAGGTAACATTGCAAATTATTAGGGTAGCACCCGTGTTTCTTCGCCCTATCAAATAACACTAAAGTTGAAGGGAAGAAATCTTTCCAGAAGAGTTATTTTTTGTACCAATAACTTACTAGAAACCGCAAGAACCATCTTCCTTTAGAACTGAATGGAACAAATAGTTAAATACAGTTTGTCCTCTTCACTGAAGAGAGCTAGACTATTCATCTTTATGAGCTAATTTTGGGAAGATAAGCATGTACTGTGGAAATGCCTACTGAATATAATCCACACATTTGCTGAGAACATTTGGAAAAAGTCAGTAAGAACCTAGGATCAATAAAAACAGATGTTGCTTTAAATGATCCACAAGAGAGAGACCCACAGAGTGCCCAGTGCCACACACAAAAATTTTCCTGCGCTTTTGGTGTGCAAGTTATATACTCTTTTTCCACCCCACACACTAAAATGTTAACTATTCCGGTTTTCAGTTCTTTTAGTCAATTTTCACATTCGTGTAGATTTTTCGAACAAAGGCACTTGTTCCCATATAGCCAATTGCTCCTGCAAAAAATAAATAAATTATGTTATATTATAACTGTGTGTGTATGTGTGTGTGTGTGTGTGCGTATGAGACTTATTTTCGAGAGTAACTTTTAAAAGCAGGATTCACTATTGAGTAAATATAAATTGTACAACTGAACAACAACAAAAAAGATGCTGTGCAATCTTTTAAATTTCAACAAGATGATCTACCTAAAATTCAGCTAACCTATAAGTACTGTTTTGTTGTATTCTATATTCAGCTTGGACTGAGAATTTGGCATGATGCTACATACCAGATGCGTGCCTCTTTAAATGTTTGGATTAAACTGCATTAAAAATGTAATCAAATTGGAATTGGTAGCAATTCTGAACTCTCATATGTCAAATATATTCAAGATCCTATTTCTCTTAAGCTGTAGCTTTTCAACAGCTTTATTTCTTTATATATGAAATATTCTATTTTATACCAGGTAAGTGACAGAACTGGTTATACAGAGCAGTGCAGTTGCAAAAATACTTGCAGAAGCTACCAGTGATTAACAAAATCAAACAACTGGGAGGGGGCATTTAGGCGACCAATTCCAATTCTCTGCTCAGTGCAGCAATCTAAATTAAAGCATCTCAACTAAATTAAAACATCTCCAACTACTGAACACACCCAGTGCTCCTATAAACTACATTTTGAAAGAAATCAGTGTAGCTCAGCGATATCACATGGGTCATGCTTGGGATCCCCAGAACTGTCGTAGCTATGTTTTGAAAATGACTGAAACATTCTGCTCATGCTCAAATATATGCTTATTTATTTCCACAATTGCAGGATTCAAGATATACTGCAGAGGTGGGATTTAGCTGGTTTGGACTGGTTTAGGCATACCTGTTGTTAATTTTCTGCGCAGTTCAGCGAACTGGTTGATCGCACCACTGGCTAGCCCATCCCATCCCATCCCACCCAGCCCCTCCTTAGCTTGCCTTGGCTGCTTGCCTGGGGAGTCATGCCTGGGGCCCAGCTATTCTCTGGCTCTTCACCCAGGCCCAGCCTTAGAACTGCAGCACCACCTCAGCCCTGCTCCCTGGGCGTGTGCACAGGAGGTTGTGAGTGCCCAGGGCCTGGCATCCCTGGGGACTGCTGCTGAGTGCTGCACTTCACCCAGGACACCGGCCCAGCCCTCATGGGCTTGGAGCCTCCTGTGCGCACGCCCAGGGGGCGGGGCTGAGGTAGCAGCGCAGATGTAAGGCTGGCTGTGGTTGGCACCGGCGCCTCTATGTCTCATTTACTGGCCTTTCCCTGGGACTGCCCTGCCACCACATGGGAAAACCATGTCCCTACCTGTGCGTGGAGGAAGGAAGAGGTAGCCAGCGTGCCATGGGAAGTAGGGGATTGCAAGCCACAAGGGCTCTGGGGGGGACGTGGAAGGCGAATGGCAGTGGCGTGTGACTTCTGGCATTGCGGGGGGGGGGGGGGGCGGAAGCAGAACTGCCTTTTCGGCATCAGGCATGGAGGCAACAGAAAGGAGGGTGGACAAAAAGGGAAGCTCCACAGTTTTTTTTTTTTTTAAATGGGCAGAGGCTTCCCATTTTGATTCCCTTCCCGTCTTTGCCTCTGTGCCTGACTGCGTGACTCTCAGCCCACCTCTCCAAGCTGTGCGTGTGTATGTGTGTGTAAGATCTCCCCCTTTGTAACCTGGTGCTGTGACAATGGAGAGGAAAACATTGGGATAGGCTGCTTGCAGGCTGAGAAAAACAAACATTGCAAAAAAAAAAAAGAGCTTTTGTTAGTTTGCACTTTGCAGCCTACCATCACAGAAATTAGTTTGAGTGTCTGTGTGTGTGTGCATACGGGGGCAGGGGGAGGTGTTACACTCTGTTCAGCTTTCAAGCTCATTATAGGCTGCAAGCTAATGAAAGCTCTATTTTTGCAATGGTTGTTTTTCTCAACCCTCCCAGCGCAGCCTCTCCCAATCTTTTCTTCTCCAATGTCACAGTGCCAGGCTGCAGGGGGCACACACACAGAAACAAATATACACATGCACAAGCCTGGGAGATTTGAGCTAAAAACCATGCTGAAACCACAATGGGAAAGGGGTCAAAATGGGAAGTCTCTGTTGGGAGCCTCTGGCAGCTTTAAAAAAAAAAAAAGGAAACAAGGGAGGGACAGAGGGATGGACAGAAGGAAGGAATGAAGGAAAGACAACTTGGTTGGAGATGCCCCAGTTAAAAGGAGAAAGCAACATTGTATTCTGTTTTTCACAGACAGAACTTTGTTGGCAATCCAAGTTAACATTGGTATTCTTGAATTCTGAGCTCTTCAGAATGTATCCCCACCTTGTGTGTTGCAAATACCTATTTCCAGTGGAGAAAATAGGACAAAGCAGAGTGGGGAAAATATTTTCCTTTGCTATATTTCCAGTCTGAATTAGATCATGGCAGGTTCCCTACAGGAGAGCCCTTTTAAGAATTATATATTATAGAAAAGCAACTAACTTACCTCTGTTCCTAAACGCTAAAGCTGTTGTACATAAAAAACAGAGGAACTCCAAACAAATATCAAAGGCAACATTTTGACAATTTTCCTCTCCTGGTGATCTCCCATCCTATTGCTGAGGATGCTTTGATTACAAAGCCAGGTCTCCTCACATGGGGAGGGAGTGGATCTCTCTCTGACCCACATACTTTGCCCTCCTGCATATACCATGAGCAACATGTCCAAGAAGAGTGAGCACAGCAGCAGCAACCTGAGCTGTAGGGTCCCCGTGCCCTGAGAGCTTGAGAGCCAGGCTGGACTCTTGCCTGCGCTGCTGCCGGGGGTCCTTTTCATGGCCTGAGAGGGACGGCGAGGCTCCTCTGAAGGACAAGTGTTTGGCTCTCACCTAGTCCCACCTTCCTCTGCTGGAGACAATGGATCCCCCCACCAGACCTGCCTGGACCACTACAGGTGCCCTCCCAACATGAGCAATGTTGACCTGGCCATGTGCTGCCACCCCCACCATGCCCACTTTGGCCATGCCTACGCAGTCACATGACCACTTTGGCCATGCCCTCCCAGCCAGTCTTTAGGGCAGAGAACCGGTTGTTAAATTATTTGAATCCCACCACTGATATACTCTTTTTGAACTACCAAATTGTTTGCTTCTGTATTTTCAGAAAAAGCTCAGGGCTCAACAAGGGGGAAAAAGATCTGCCAGTGTTTTGCTCAGCAAAGTCATGTTATGTAGCCTATACCAAGTGTCTATGGAAACCAAAGCAAAGGAAAAATCATTTGGGAAATTTTAGTTCATGAAGCAATCAGTTCAGATACTTCCAGCTCCCAGAGATCGTACATAGTTTTTTTAATGGCTTCTTTCATTTTTCTCTTACCTTGTCTACCTCATTTTTTCCCTTCTACTTTCTGACCTCTTCTGATTTATTTTTTGCTCATTGAACTGGGGAACAGAATAGGGTGATAAAGTTAAATTGCCTTTTTTTCCCTCTACCCCCACCTTCCATTTATATTCCAACATTTATTTCCTCTTGCCTGATCTTCCTGTTTATCTTTCTACAAATAAGTTACTATGTGAAGTTATACACATACAGAGATATTTCTAAGGAAAGCTGAAAGAAGATAGAAAGAAATATCTGTGACTAAGTAATAATTGTATAAGAAAGTGTTTAAGCTTGCAGTTGAGAGATCAATTGGTTTTGCAGTTGGGATGCCTTAATTTATATGCAATTAATTCTAAATCTAATAATTCATTTCATTTCTGGCCTTGGCCTTGACTATTTTTGAGAGCATTCTTGTCACTCAAAGACCTGTGTTATCCTAAGCATGTTATATGCTTCCACTTTAAACCTTATGTGTAAAAATGAATTCCTATAAAGATATATATAACTGGCTATTACTTATGTAATCATATAGCTATTGAAATCAAATAATTTTATAGTTAACAATTCTTTAATATATTCAGAAAACTAAGAATATATTTGCAAAAATATATTAAGTAGTTTAAAAGGATAAAATTTGAGAACTAAAAATTCTGAAACCATTGTGATCTTACCACACATTATTCCTAGGGCTGTGCTAAATACTGCCATATAACCAAAGTAAAAAGATGTCTGAAACAAACCATACATCCTGGAGAAAAAAACAGAAGATAAAACAAATTTTAACACTCCCGAAATTAAGAATAGTTACAAAGTTGTAATTGTGTTATTTTAAGATGGATGTAAAATGTAAAATTACGTACTTTGTCTTGAAAAAGTAATAATAAAAGGAATACATATAAACATAGATTGCAGTTGAAGCAGCAGAAAGAAAACTCGTCCATTGCCTGAAAAACATAAATCAAGAATATAATATTTTGACCAATAACATAAAATGTTCCATGACAAAATTTGCAACACATAATTATTCAAATTTAATTAACTATTCTGAGTTTCATAAAAAAGTAAAGATAAATATTTTACAAATATAAAAAAAACTCTTTCATGTTTTGTTCAGTTTCTTTTACAACCTAAAAGAGACCCATGTTCAGTCTTGCTTTTTAATAGTTAAAATTGAATAAACATATTGTACTTACCACCGATAGTCCTCTGCATTCAATAAAAAGTATGTACACACAATTGTCACACAAACAGTTACAATGCAAAGGATGACCAAAACTAACATCATGAAGCCATAGACGTAATAGATTTTGTAAGCCCAGAAGGAGGTGAAAATAAAATACCTAAAGAGAAAATAAGTATATTTCAAATATATACCTCTAGTTAATCTGATATTTCATTTTACTGGCAAGTTGTTTTTATAAAAAAAAAACTTACATTTCAATGAAAATTGATCCAAAAGGGAGAATACCACCAAGGCAAACAATAACAGCTGGTTCCATAAACCTGGAAAAAAAAGAACTTAATTTCTCATTTAACCAAGGTCAATGGGAAAAAGTCACTTTAACAGAATATTCCTACTGATCTCACTGAAATCAACAGAAAAACACCATTGATTTTTAAAATGCACTACATGTAAAAATCTAAAATATTTTGAATTCTTTAATAAAACTCAGCCTATGAGAGCCACAGGTCTGTCAGCTCTAAGATTAATTACAAAACAGTTGCAATATTAGTTTGTGTAATATTGCACAATATATTGTGCAATGTTAGTTATGTTTTGCATGGATGAAGGCATCTAGCCCAGTGGTGGGATTTAAATTTTTTTGCTACCGGTTTAGTGGGCGTGGCATGGCTTGATGGGCATGGTGTGGCTTGATGGGCGTGGCCTGGTGAGCATGGCAGGGGAAGTTACTGTAAAATCTCCATTCCCACCCCACTAACCTGCTTTCCACCTCCTGTGCAGGGCAACAAAAGAAGACCCAGCCAATCAGCTGAGGCACAGAATAGATGGGGGCGGGGCCAGTCAGAGGTGGTATTTTCTGGTTCTCTGAACTACTCAAAATTTCTGCTACTGGTTCTCCAGAACTGGTCAGAACCTGCTGAATACCACCTCTGATCTAGCCCCCGCAATCTGTTTAAGAAAGAGATCAATGCATCCTTTCTCCTATTAGATGCCATCATCTTATGCTTAGATAATTATCCAGAAATCCCCATAAAGACCAACTAGCCTTTAAAGTAGGGTAACATACTTTATCAGATACATGAACGCAGACAAATTTAAACTTTACCATTTTTTTTCTGGGATTGGACGAGGAACAGCATTTACTCGGCAAGGAAAGTTGGGCTGACCAGAAAGATTTCGTCCAAGTATTGTTCCAACAAGATTTAAAGGAAGAATAACAAAAAAGCAGATGCAACAAACAGCTACCTGTTAAATCAAATAAGAAGAGATATAAAATATATTCATTAAAACAAAATCAACCATTATTTTAACAGCAATTAATCATAAGAAAACATATTGTTATTCAAAATAGATAGGCTAAATGTTGTTTCAAGTTGATAGTAGCAACCTTCAAGCTTTGCTATGAGTTGGATGAACAGCAATGCCCCTCCCTTTACATTCCCACTCACTCCATAAGAAGCTCATTTGATTGGCAGCCTAGTTGATTGGCAGAATATCCCTAGTAGCTATGTGAATTTCAGTCCTCCACCTTTATCCTACAGATGGAATCTCTACTTCTTGGCAGATGTAGATTCTGCAAATTACTCACCATTGTCCCAAAAGGAATAGCTCTTGATGCATGATAATAAATGGCAATAAAATTAATGAAGAAAGCTGTGCCACACACCATTGCAGGAATAAGGAATGCTCCAATGAACATTTGCTTTATCCATCTTCTTCCTGGCAATCAAAACATTACATGCATATATAACTCAGGATTATGATTATGAACCTTAAAATTCAGTAGTAGGACATAACTTAACTGGCATTGTAACACTATTTAGACTAGAAATGATGATGAGCTCTCAGTACCACTTTTCTCTTGTACCTAAAATAAGTGGATCTAAAATAAGGCTACAACTCAATATAATATTTTCACAAATCTTGCAAATAAATGCAGTTTAAGGCCCTGAAACATCTTTTTATGTGTCATTAAAAAACATATATTCTAAAGATATTTATCATTTCTTCTTAAATTTGGACAATACAGGAAACTTAATTTGTTATAAATCATGAAACTTCAATTTTCTAAGATCTATTACTCTTTGAAACTAATTTTAGTGAAGAAATTAATGTATATTATCTTCCTCCTCTCTTGTTCAAATGTTTCTCCTCTTGGAAACAGGATCTGAAGATAACTCTCCCAGGAATTATCGGGGAATTTATAAATCCCCATCTAGGGTGATACTGAAAATTCCAACCCCACAGAAAATTGGCCGCACGTGACTATCTCATATAACAGGACCTTGCAAGCAAGAATGCCAGCAATGAGTTACATCCAGAGAGAGTAAGGTCACGGATCCAATCTAAGTTTGTCACCAGGACTAAGAGCTTAAGTCTTCCGAGCTTTTGGGCTCGTGCTGGAGCCCATGCTCAGGGAATTTTTCTCTACCAGAATGTGTGCTTTGGCCTATTCCATGCTTAGCATTTCTTTGATGCCTCTTTTTTTAGTTAGCTATTGATTGGGATACTGATGGCCGGCCATCAAGTCGTTGGCTGCTGTTTTCTTGTCCTGCGAAGTCCTTGGCCCACAAGTACTTGAGAAGATGGTGGTAAATCAGCACTCCTGTTGATTGACAAGGGGCCTGTTTCCCAGGTTTCAATCATTCCCCTGGTTATCTTGGTACCTGCTCGGCCAACAATCTTGTAACAGTGACATTGAATGCACGTCCTTGTTCATTGAAATGTGAGGCTACCAATGAGTTCAGATTTCCTCATCTGATCACTTGCGTTCTTACAGTCTGGTGGTTAGCTTCCTCCCCATCTGTCCTACATAGTCACAGGAATAATCAATACAGAGGTAGATTACAGAAGTATCTCCCACCTCCAAGCAATCGTTACAATGCATGATTTGTCCTTGTATAATAGGCTCTGGGCAGTGCACGATGCCCATTTACAGATCTTGGAAGCTGCATTCTACTGTTTCTAAAATGTTGATTTGTGGCAGGGTGGTCTTGTACTTTCTTTCTTCTTTCCGTTCTCTTGCGTGTTCCGCAAACAACATAATACGAGCTTGTAGATAGCCATTCTTGCCTGAATTGTTCATTAGGTATCTGCTCTCCAGTTGTTTAGCTTGCTGGGAATACAGTGGTTTATCACCCTGCCAAATAGTGTTTTGATGCAACTCTTTTAAAATCAAATGTTCTAGTTCGTGCAAGACAGTTTCTGCCATGACCCTTGATATTGGGGATCCCATGGGTGTCTCTTTTATTTGCTAATACATTTTACCTTTTGAACATAAAGAAGATATGTTGACAATACTGGAATAGCTTCATGATTTGTGACCTGGTTAGGTTGTTTTGATCTGTGTTGTACTTTTCTAGTTTTCTGTCTATTACTTAGGATGCTAGGTGGGGCGGGAGGGAGGATGGAATTAGGGACACTATGTCAAAGGAGAATATGATCCCACCAGGAGCCCCATTTAAGCCTTATAGTTTTGTCAAAAAGTGTATGGATGATGTAACCATGCTGTTTGAGGGTGGGATCAGAAAATGTAAGCATTGTGCCAGCCATTGGCACAACACTGTGCCAGCAGCTACTCATTAGTAGCCTCACATTTCAATGAACAAGGACTTACATTCAATTTTGCAGCTACTGAGAACTGGTGGCCAAGTAGGTGACTGACCTAGATTGGATCCTGCAACATCATCCTGGAACACGTATATCTGCCTTCATTAATGCTATATTAATTACACTGAGCCAATTTCCTTCCTCAATTTTAAATAACTATAACCAAAAGTATTTATTGTGCACCACATACTATGTAGCTGCAAAAGGGTAAGAAAATGGTTTGAAATACATGAATTGTCTTAAAAATCTGAGAATGGATGTGAATCTCTGAACTGAGTACGAAAGTCTCCACTATTTATTTAAAAAGAAAGAAAAAGAAAGAAAAAATACTAATAACATTATAAATAAATAGTAATATCTGCACCATACTATTGTTGCAAGGATTTATAGTTGATTTAACCACAAGAATCAGTGAATGCAGAATAATTCCTCTCTGATGGCCTATAATCTTGAAAGAACTCTTTCCTCTATTCTTTGTTGTTCAGCACATTTATACATGACAAGGACAAAGGTTGAAGGTCAGGTAACAAAAACCTAAGCTGGAGAGTATTACCACAGAGAGCAGAAAATGTATTTATTTAGAATAGAATAGAATAGAATTCTTTTTTGGCCAAGTGTGATTGGACATACAAGGAATTTGTCTTGGTGTAAATACTCTCAGTATACATAAAAGAAAAGATACATTAATCAGGAGTCAAGAATCATAAGGTACAACACTTAATGATAGTCATAGGGTACAATAAGCAATCAATCATACTAGGAAACAGTTAATATAAATCGTTATAAGTATACAAGCGAAAAAGTTACAGTCATACTGTCACAAGTGGGAGGGGATGGGTGATAAGGAATGATGACAAGATTTAACAGTTATAGTAGTGCAGACTTTGTAATAGTTGAACAGGGTTGAAGGAATTATTTGTTTAGCAGTGTGATGGCTTTCGGGGAAAAACTGTTCTTATGCCTAATTGTTCTGGTGTGCAATGCTCTATAGCAGTGGTAGTCAACCTGGTCCCTACCGCCCACTAGTGGGAGTTCCACCTTTCATGGTGGGCGGTAGGGGTTTTGTCCCCTACTTTATAAATCACCATTACTGTGGAACCGGTGGGCGGTTAGAGAAAATTTTACTACTAACAGAGATACAAAAGTGGGCGGTAGGTATAAAAAGGTTGACTACCCCTGCTCTATAGCGTCGTTTTGAGGGAAGGAGTTGAAACAGTTTATGTCCGGGATGCGATTTAGTGAATGGCATATCATATATGGACTAAGAATATATATTAAGAATTCACCTAGATTAGTAAAACACAATAAAATATAAAAGCTAAAAATAACTATATTCAAATACCAATGTCTAGGCTGTCTAAGCAAGTAAGTATGTATGTATGTATCTATGTATGTATGTATGTATGTATATATGTATATTTTTTGCTTTCATTATCATGTACTCAGTTTTATAACACACACAAATATATGGCAACGAAAGCAGAAAAATATTATTCTGACAGACTGAAATGCTATTACCAATCAAGAGGCAAATATATAATCTTGCATGTAAATATGATATTCAAAAGTATAAGAATGAGATGGGAGAGATTTGCATTGTCATTTGCACATATGAAAAGGATCTATGTCCTTATGATAAACTCCCTAACTATGAACTTAGTGGTACAGTACAACTGCTAAAAAGATACATGCAGTCATAGTCAGCATTGAGACTGACAAATAAAAAAATGAAGGTCACTTGAGACAGACTATGAAATCAGAACTACAAAGAAAGAATCAAGAATTGCTAGAATAAGAACAAGATTAATATAAAATGAAGCGAAAAGATCAGCTGATTGCACATGTATTTAATTTCCAATGGTTTTTGTATGGAGAGTAAGAGAAAGATTTAAAGTAAAATATTCTTCTTTAGCTACTCATAGTAAAAAAAAAAAAAAAAAAAGCTCTTCCTACCTAAGAATAGAAAGGCAATACAATCCCAAAACATTATAATGGAAAACAAAAAATCAAGTCAATGGGAAGGGGAAGAAATAAGTGTGAACTGTATATGGTGGGGATACACTTAATTAATGGACAAAATCTATATTAAGTCCAAACAGGAGACGGATATATTTCCATTATTATAAACAGTTCTTTTTAATAGTACTTTTGAGCCTATCAGTTATTATCAGTTTCTTACCAATACATGCTAAAAGCCATAAACTCATCTTCTTAGAACACAGTATAACCACTTCAAATAATGTTTACCAGTGGTGAGATTCAATTTTTTTACTACTGGTTCTGTGGGACATGGCTTGGTGGGTGTGGCAGGGGAAGGATAATGTAAAATCTCCAGTCAAAGGCAGTATTTGCTGGTTTTCCAAACTACTCAAAATTTCTGCTACCGATTCTCCAGAACTAGTCAGAATCTGCTGAATCCCACTTCTGATGTTTACTTTATTTTAAAAATATTAGTCTGTAATATTTTCAGCACTGGATACTTGGTGAGAGACAAATAGTGCATTTCTCAATGCACTTTGCAGGACTTCAAGTTCTCCCTGCACGCATGTATGTAGATTTTCATCTGGTTGCTTCATCAGCAAAATATTGTTCATGCATGAACACATATGTAGATAGACCAAGAAAACTCTTTAAGTAGCCTTGTCTTGTGCTAGATTGCAGTATAAACAATAATCCGGAAATGCTTTACCTCCTTGCCTGGCATAAAGGCTTCCTCCAAAGTAGCCGTTCACTGGTGATGTTGCAGCATAAACAAAAATAGCAGTACTTAACATTGATCCCCTCCTAAAATAAAAAACATTTTTTGCTACACAAATGACTGCAAAAAGAAAAATAAAAGTACAGTATAAAAATAACGTTGAATACTTAATTTTACCTAGTATACCACTCAAAGAATGACTGAGGGAAATGTACAACAACAACAAAAATAATGAAAGGAATTTTCTGCCTCAGAATGCCAACAGCTCATCTTTGATTAGATATCCCATCTTGCAAGAATGAAAAAATATCTGTTCAAAACAATTCTTACTGAAAGTGTATATTCTCATTTAGCTAAACTTTCGTTCTTGAGTTGAAAAGAGATGGCTATCATTGTCATGGTTAGTGTTATCCCAGAAATAATACAAGCATTATGATGCTATGATGCCACTACAGTTTTCTTTCCACAGTTTTCAAACTACAGGATATATATTGCACATCTGAGTAGAAACACTTGTTCTTCGCACACCCAACTCAACCAGGGAGATATATCAATAAAAACAGAGTGGCAGAAGAAATTTATGTTCTGTCTGAATAGGAAAAAGCATATAGCTAATAGCAAGTAAAATAATTTTACCAGAAAAAAATGATATTTTATTAATTGTTCTCCTCTATTTCAAAGCCATCCCTGCTTCTGCCCCTATTAGCATCTCTCTGAGAGTGTACTGTTCCTGCAGCTTTTCTGATTTGTCTCTCAAAGGAATCTAGCAAAGGAAAAATAACTTTATAGTGCTCTGAATAATACCCATATTAGAAAGAAGAATAAAATGTCCACTATTTGGTCAGTAGGCAACTAGACTGGATATATGTGAATACTTTATCCATATCCATATCTTGGGAAAGTTTATCTTTTATGGATATAAAAATAAACACAGAAGCAGCATCAAGGTTTTTTTTTTTTACAGAAAAAAAGTATTTTCACTGCTGCTTCTTAATATGTTAAAAGTAACTGCTTTTCTATATTCAGACAAAAACACAAAGAAAAGCATTTAATGGTATCACATTCGAATAATACTGAATTTCCAAATATCCTACAACTTATAGTAACAATCGTTAATTTGTTAATAGATATATTTCTTGAAATATGAGCTAATAACAGTCTAAATGTAATACTCTTTATTAGATATTGACCAGTACAAAATTTTTTGGAGTACATAATACAACTGTTGTTTTATCAACTATCATGATTTTCTTGGTTTACCTTGTAGAATTCAATATGTACTATTGTTAATACTTTTAATGATTTGGACCACAAAATTATATATCCTTCTATTGACTTTAAGTACTGTATTTACTATTTTATGATTTGTTACCTTGTGAAGAATATTTAACAAAATCACATCAAAAGTCTTTTCTATTGCAATGCCTGGATAATTTTGAATCTTTCTAACCTAGAAGATCATCATACATTATTTTTCTCTATTTATTAAATATTTTCTATGCTTTTACCCTGAAAACAACTTGATGATTTACATTAAAAATATGCTTAGATGTGGACCAATGCCAATAGCCTCAGCAAATAGCGATATATCTGGGAATAATGGGAACTGAAGTCCATTATAGCTGGATGGCATCTCAACTGATTTAAATAAGCTAGAGATGTTGTCATATCTTTGGCTTTGATACTATTTTATCTTTCCATCTTAATTTTGTTTAATGTTCATTTGTGTCTCCAGGAGCTTGCTATATATAATTTATAATGGTAAAATGTATGCGTGCAATGATCTGCATGAAATGTCATGACACATGTACAGAAAAGGCAGGGCTTGCTTTGTAATACTGAAGCTATGCTTTATTGTTCTGGCCCCCCACCATGAACACTGCTATTTATGGTTCTGAAATTTGTTATACTATATTAAATGTTTTTATGTTAATAGCTAGAAAAATGATTTGACTGTACAGAACCAAGTTTTTAATAAGATTCTTTATTTGCCTGAAAGAAAGTTTAGGTTTACTCCCAATAATTTACTTCTACGGTAATATTGGAGGATTGTTTTAGATTTTGCTCATAATATGATAACAGGTGGTGGTGGTGAGGAATGTTTCTTCAGATCTTCAAGGGGAGAGGGGATGATCTTAAATATAGGAAACATTCCCACTACTAGATTTGTGCTATCTTCCCACCTGTAGTTTGTACATAAGCCTTATGGGGTTCAATGGACTATGTTCTATTCAAGGAAGAGAGTTTAGGATCTAATTCAACATTTTAAATTTAAAATATGTATTACCATAATTTTTATTTTACTTATGTTAAAACTCTGAGTCGAATAAATATATGAGCATTATCTATGTATCTTCTGGTTGTACAGCTATTTTTCTATCTTTGGAAAACTAGTGCTCCAAAAATAGCTGATATACGGACCCATTGGACTTTACCAATATATTTTTAATATAACTGGAAAGTAATACTTACTCTGTATATAAATCTTCCAGCATGGCAACAATGATTACTATGAAAGAAACTGCAAAGATTTGGCAGCCAGAACCAATAAGGGATGAAAATATTAAAGGATGACTAGATGGCCTGAAAACATCGCCATGAACTTGTTTCCAACCATATTCATCTCCTAGATCTCTATCCTGCACAAAACACAATACATTCATTCAAAACAAGAAAAAAGCTAATTGCCAAACCACAGTCTAATTCAGTCTATAAAGTATCACCCACTCTACTAAAACCCCTTCTAACCTGCATGGATTTTATCTCCTTTCTCCTTACTCTCTCCTTGCAACAAGAGAAAGCTAAAAAGCTCACATCTTTGGTCAATAGCTTAGGATAATCTCTGATCAACAACTTGCAATCACTACATCAGTGACATTTTTTGGAGAGATACTGGTGATGGGGAAGGGAGCACTAACCCATGTTGATACTACTGTAGAAAACACATGCAAGAGGATGCACAAAACTGTATTAAGTTCTTCATGCTTGCAGTATATATCAGTATATTTTGACAATAAAATCATTTTGAATCTTCCTACCTTTATGTCAAAGCCATTTAAACTGTATACCAGCCCCAAATTAGGCTATTCCCGATTGATGAACAGTGCACAATAAGTAAAAATGTAACCTGACATTTTTATCTGTGGGCTTCACATTATTTTTTAAAATTAGGAATACCGTATATACTCAAGTATAAGTCGACCCGAATATAAGCCGAGGCACCTAATTTAACCACAAAAAACTGGGAAAACTTATTGACTCGAGTATAAGCCGAGGGTGGGAAATGCAGCAGCTACTGGTAAATTTCAAAAATAAAAATAGATACCAATAAAAACTTTCACTAGGACAGTTGAGAATAAGTTTGATGTTCACAATTTCCTCTTTGAAAGAGACCAGTAAATAGGGAACAAGAAGATGAAGAAAAAGAAGTGTGTTTTTTCACACTTTTCACACTGCAGTGAACAAAAATGGCATCATAGGAACAGGCTTATTCTCAGCCCAAAGGTTTGTTTCTGATTTCTTCCCTGATTTAAGGGAAATTTGGGAAACGATCTCACTATCATGAAAGGTTTAATTGATTCATTAACCCAAAAGATGATGATGATGACAGTGGTAGGCAGGAGTCACTCTCTCCCTTGCAAGAAAAAACCAAGAGCCGTTCTTATGATATCTCTCTCTCTTTCTCTCTCTCTCCCCCCGAATAAAGTCAAGCCCTTTCCAGCACGCGTGCGCAATCCGCCACCGCCCCTTTGCACCTTGCAAATGCAAAACCCCAGGGTTTTTGCATTTGCAAGGTGCAAAGCGGCGGGGGCGGATAGCGCGCGCGTGCTGGAAAGGGCTTGACTGTATTACGGGGAGAAAGAGAGAGAGGGAGAGATCATAAGAACGGCTCTTGCTTTTTTCTTGCAAGGGAGAGAGTGACTCCTGCCTCCCACTGTCATCAACATCTTCTTCTTTTGGGTTAGTGAATCAATTAATTTGGGAAATGATCTCACTATCAGAAAACAACGCGAGCTGCCACCACCTCCTCCTCCCCCTCCTCCCAAGTGGACTGAAAGCAGCTGGAGCTGAGGAAATGAAGCTGAGTGGAGCCGAAGCAACCTCAGCTCGTGTTGTTTTCTCAGCCTAGAGAAAGGGGAAGGGGGCTCATCTGGACCAAGGGTGAGCCTCCCCCTCAGTTTCCCCTGAAGGATCTTCCGTCGCTTTTGCCTTCTCCCTACATCTTCCCTCTGTTAAAATCCCCCCCACACACACACACACTTATTTTCGGTCGGATAGATTTCGTGTCTGAGCATTCTCACATGGCGGTGGATCTTCTCCCCCCCTAAAAACAGTTAAAAAAAGAAAAAACAATATATCCTCAAGCAAGAACTTTTCTGCTTCCGATTACCCCCATGCTTAAAAGTTGCAAAGGAAACACGGAAGCAGGGAAGCGGCTGCCCAGCTCCGGAGCTCCACACCATTTTTTTTTCAGAGGGGAATCTGACTCGAGTATAAGCCGAGGGGTTTTTTTTCAGCACAAAAAATGTGCTGAAAAACTCAGCTTATACTCGAGTATATACGGTACATACATATTTTCAGGTTGAAATTGATTCCTTTCAGAAGCTACAATTGGACAGAATCAAGACTAAAATTAAATTTGATTCAAAATGTAAGTAAACATATTTCATATGATTATTCCTCAAATAAAACTTATTTTATTTTCTTAGTTGCAATTTTTAAATGAGATTTGGAACGCTACACAATGATTTGGAGATTAAGAATTATGAACCCTTGCTCTAAAAGAAAATCCAAGTCCAGATAATCTTCTGCAATATTTTTTATTACTTCATTGTATTAGTGGAGGAGTCTGAATTCTTTGCTAAGGAAAATAACTAGTTCAAACAATGTAGTTACAAAGAAACCAGAAAAAATGTAAAGCACAAATATTATAAAATGTCATGTTATTATATCTCTCATATCTGCAAATGAAAAATTTGTTAGTCATTTTCTTATTATCTCTAGACCCCAAATTTAGTCTCTAATTTAGGTTTAAACACAGACTTAATTGTCTATGTTTCATTAGATGGTTGAATGCATACACACGAAACTTAAATGCAAAAAGGTTTTAGATATGGAGGAGTTAGGGACTCTTATGCTGGCTAGAGAATTTGGAGGCATCTGTGTGTCAATAGTAAATTGCCTGTTGTACAAGTCGAATGTCTCAAATTTAATCCCTAACAAAGAAATATATTTTTTGAAAAGGATAGACTCTATCAGATAATACCTTATTAAATAGGCAACTGGCCTAACTAGTTACGTAAATCAGCTGTCCAATGAATGTAATCAATTTGGCCCCAGACATAGATCAGTGGATCAAGTCTTGAAGAAAAGATATTTTTTTCCAATTTTTTACCATAGCATGGTTAAAAAAAAATAAATAATGATATATGAATATTTATCCACCTTCTTTGCCAAATAGGTGGATCTCAAAATCTGCTCTACCTTAAAACTCTTAAAAATTATTTGTTGTGAGAATACTATTCTAATTAAAGTATTGCATATATTAAGCATATGATATATTAAGCATATGACAGAGCAACCAGGATGATTAGGGGACTGGAAGCTAAAACATACAACGAACGGTTGCAGGAACTGGGCTTCGCTAGTCTAGTAAAGAGAAGGACCAGGGGAGACATGTTAGTGGTCTTCCAATATTTGAGGGGCTGCCACAGGGAGGAAGGGGCCAAGCTATTTTCTAAAGTGCCTGTAGGCCAGACAAGGAATAATGGATGGAAACTGAACAAGGAGAGATTTAACCTGGAAATAAGGAGAAACTTTCTGAAAGTGAGAACAATCAATCAATGCCCTTGGAAGTTGTGGGAGCGCCATCAGTTGAGACTTTCAAGAAGAGATTAGACTGCCATCTGTCAGAAAGGGTGTAGGGTCTCCCGCTTGGGCGGGGGTGGTGGACTAGATTACCTACAAGGTCCCTTCCAATTCTGATTATCTGTTATCTGTTATTTTAAAAATAACAACCAAAAGTATAGATCCCATCTACTGAGATAAACTTTAAAAATAACATCCTGTCAGAAAAGATTTTTAAATCATTAAGTTATTAAAAATACTTAGAATTTTTATGCTTAGGATACTCTGAACTTATAGAACTGGTCACATTAATTTATCACGTTGGACTCCATATCTAACACATTCAAGCTTTCTGCATCTAGGCTTTCTCATAGACTGAACAGATATACATTTAAGAGTGAATATAAAAACAAAAGTTTTACCATATCATCCATTTCTTCTTCTTTACTATACCGTGCATAATCTTTCCTCAGAGTCCTCATTAAAATCATAGAAACTAAGCCCACCAGGAAAATAACCATCATAAAGGAGTTGAAGATTGAAAACCAATGAATCTAAAATAAAAAGTGGACACTCATTAATATTTTTATTTACAAGCCCACAGATCTATATTTATGGAGAAATGTTCTAATCTAAGGGATGACATTAACTGTTTATGAATAGAAAGGACAATAACTAATCTAAGATTAGTAACTTGTTCAAATTTATTTGAACATAATTTCAAAAAAAATGAAGTATCTATGGCCCATTCTTCAGTTGAACATAATTTCTTCAGAAGCCAGGTCATAAATTTGCAGCTAACTTACTAATGTAATTTATTAGAAAGCCAAAACCAGTAATTTTTCACAACCTGAGTATGATATGAAGATGAAGATGCCCTGAGAAGGTACTGCTCTCTAATTAAAATATATAGAAAGGATATCCTTTGCTCAAATAATTAATGATGTTGTAAAAAGGAATTACAAAAGTAAGGAAGAATGGATACTTAAAGTCAAGTCTATTGAAAAACCACTCACACCAACCAAATACTCCACTACTAAAGTTAATAACCCAACCTCTCACAAGAGCTGTGTAAGAACACTATTTAGACGAGGACAAAGCAACCCTGAACATAAGAAAAAGGATTAGTACACAGGGGGGAGGGATACAAACCACGTATATCCTATTTACAATACAATCCTTTTCAAGTAATTCCAAGAAGGCTCCATACCCATTAGCAGGTGACTTCAAGTGGCATAGTGATTGATTACATCCTTTATCAATATTAAATATTAATAGAGCTCAACTCCAAGATTGGAAGATATAAAATAAAAGTGAATTTTGGTTCCTTTATAGTGAAGGAATATCCTATTCCTTCACTAAACAACCTACAGGCCAGTATCTCTACTCACCTAAAATGTGGACAAATAACTAGCAATTTTACAATATGAGACTAATCTGATCCTGGACAGACATATGAACACCACAGCCCTTGCTATCTGGGATATTTTATTCAACATTGAGATCAGAAAATGAAAGACCTAAAAGTACTAATTGTACATTGATGGATTGAGATTGAACAAATTTGAAGTTTTGAACTTCTGGAGGTATTTTTCACAGTACTGGGTCCTTCAAAAAGCATGCCACATTTGTAACCTAAAACATCTAATGCAATATTGAAATAATTCTAGGCTTTTTTCTTCTCTTCAACATTTAATCTGGTAGCCATGAAGCTTTTGAAACTAAAGATCTAATGCAAATCTGTATACTTTTAGAATTAGTCTAAATGCAATTTTCCACATTTCCAACTGTTTTTTATTTGGCTTTTAAAATAAAGTTGATGGACAGGTTTGGTTAGTTGGTTGATAGATGATTTGTTACTGGCTAACACTAAACTTAAACCTTTCTGGAGTTAGACTGGTGGGAATTTAAGAGTTTTCTGGAGTTGCCTTTTGAAAACTGGCTCCAATTGAATGCTATGTCTTTAGGGATATTTTTGGCACCACCACAGCCAATATTAAGAATAAATTATACAAAGCAAAAATTAAATGTGTCATTGTTTCTAAGTATTTGAACAGAAGCAACTGTTCCCTGGACCCAGCAGATTATACAGGTAAAGCTTACCAATGGTGGTTCTATTTGGAAAATTATATGAAAAAAATCCATGATGTAAGAGAATTTGCTCTTGTGGTTCCATGGAGACTTAGTCTCAAAAGAACACATCCTCCTGGACAGTGCATTCTATGAAATACAGAGTATTTTTCTTTGTCCTCATTTTATGGTCTTTCAGTGTTACTAGGATACATGAAAACTACCGTTATCCAATCCAGATAAGAGATATGCATGTATATATGCATGTGTTAGCCAGATCTCCAACATGGGTTCTTCAGCGTGCTTGTTATTGTCTGCCATAGTAACGGGGGGGGGGGGGGGAGGCTTAGTATTTGGGATGGGGAAGTGAGCTGGTATAGTCCTATGAGAACTGAAAGGGTGGTTTGCGCTCATGAAATATGGCACTGCTGAAGGGAGGTATGCTAAATTATCCAAGTGTGAGTTTCACCAGGACAAGGGTGATTACCTGGGCTGTTGCATTTTGCATGAGGGAATGCAGATGGACCCTGAAAAAGTACGAGCAGTCACCCCCTCACACTAGAAAAATTGCAGAGTTTTATGGGTTTTGCAAATATTTATAGGCAGTTCATTCCTTCTTTTGCTAATATTGCATTACCCATCACTAACCTTTTGAAAACTAAAGGAGAATCCAAGCTTAAGCCTAGTCAACCCCTTGGAATGCCAAGCAGCCTTTGAAAAGCTCAAAGGGCTGTTTGTGGCCGAACCCGTATTTAAACATCCCAAAACGGAGGACCTGTTTGCGGTCCAGGCCAATACTAGTGATGTGGCTACCTCTGCACATGCCCAGGCTGGGAACCTGTTGCAGAAGCTTCCCCAACTCATTGCTGTCTGAGACTGAAGGCAGCTGCTGACTGCTAGCCTGCCCTGGCCCCATCTCTGCCTCTGATGCAGAGCCCTCCTCCGGATCTTCCTCAACCTCAACCTCCAGACCCGGCCCAGGTTCCTCCCCAACCTTCTCACTACTGTCTGACTCTGCTACCAGCTCCGTCAGCTGCAGGTGGGCCACAACACTGTCCTTTTGGGGTATACTTTCAAGAGGCAGGATACAAGCTTAGCACTGATTTTTACTGCCTTTCTGAGGGGCATGTGACCTTTCCTCAAATCTGGATGATTTCCTTAGGGTATCTTGTGAGGTGAGTGAGAACAGCTGGTGTCTGTAAATGGTGCAAATGGATCTAAGGATTGCTTCTCCTGGGTGTGCTCTTTCTGGAGAGCTCAAATGACCTTTCTGCTTTATGAGCAAGAGTTGGCTGCTGATAGCTATCATCGCTTTTTAACTATTTTCATTCCTCAAGGGGCTCTGGCACCCTGCCTAATTTGTAACTCTGGCTTGCAGGTATTTTTAATCTAATGATTGGTATTTAGGTCAGCTTCTTGCAAGCAAAGAAGCTTTTTGTATTTTTGTACAGATAATCCTTGCCTTACAACAGTTCGTTTGTTCATTTACTAAAAAAAGTGACCTATGACTCTTTTTCACACTTACAACCGTTGCAGCATTCCCATGGTCAAAAGAGTCCAGGCGAGAAGCGCCACTTGATGTGAGTGATGTCGAGTTGGCTACGCCCATCCAGTAACATGATCACCAAGCCAACACCCACCAAACCCACAGAATTGGTTATTAAAAAAATTGAATCCCACCCCTGGCTTCACCTGATTCAAAGTTGTTTAGTTCCCATATCAGAACTACCTCAGGAAAAGCCTTTGATTCCCCTCCTTAGTGGAGTGGATCGAACAATTGCAACACACTTGGCCAGTCACATGTAACGTGCTGGATAAGGCACATCAGACCCATAAGAAGCAGGCTGATAAAAAGGTCAAACTGAAATAATTCCAAGTAGGGGATAAGATATATCTATCCACAAAATACTTACAAAACTACCCAAAAATCAAAGAAATTGGGACCTAAGTATGTATGACTTTCTTCATGGTCAGAATCATTAACCCGGTTACTGTGCAATTAGAGCTGCCAACAAACTTTAGACAGATCCACCCTGTGTTTCATGTCAGTTTACTCACTCAAGCTTGACAAAGTACCTCCCCTTCGGCCTACAGAGCCTGCCACTCCAGTACCCCCTCCTTATAGAAAGAGAGCAACACTTTGAAGTCAAAGAAATTCTTGATTCTAGAAAATGGAACAGGAAACAGCAATACCTGGTTGCTTGGAAACATTCCCTGCCTTCACAATCTGAATGGATGGACGGTTGAAACATTCGGGGCCCAACACTGTTTCAAGTGTTTCATAAGAAATATCCCAATAAACCCTAATGTTTGCGCTGTGGTTCTGTTGGACTCTATGTGTTAGTTTGCATTTTGCATTTCCTCCTTTTACAGAGCTAATGCCCCAGTGTTGTGGTTACCTGGCAGCAGGTGCAGATGGCTGAGAAGAGCGAGGACTCTGATGAAGGGCCAGGACCACCAGGGAGTAGACTGCTGCCTTCAGAGATTGTGGGGGCTGGCAGCAGTGATCAGGAGGTTCCCAAGGAGCCTGTGCCAAGTGTACATGCAGGAAGGATTGCTCGGAGGAAAGAACAATGACAGCAGCAGAGATGACTCGGGAGTAAGGCTGCAAGGTAATGGCCCCTCCCTCAAGAGGATAAAAGCCAGGTTTGGAAAAGTGTTCTCTGCAGACAGCAAAGAAGCTCTTAAACTCAACTGGTGGACATCTCAGTTCGTGTTTGGAGAAATCTTGTAAATTAGTTCTTATCTCTGGGTTTTTGGCAACCTTGACAAACAACCTGGCAAGGCTCCTTCTAGTCAGAGCTAATTAGTGGAAAGCAGCCTTCAGAACAGAATTCATTATTAAACCTTAAAAGGTGGGGGCTGCTGCCTTTGTCTGTGTTTGTTCTTTGGGAACCTGGTTGGGTCAGAATACCCTGTTGCAGGAGGGCCAAATATCAGCCAGATCTCCAGCATGGGTTTCTTCAGCATGCTTGCTATCGGCTGCCATAGTAACGGGGAGGAGGGCTTCAGGTATTTGGGATGGGGAAGTGAGCTGGTGTAGTCCCATGAGAACTGAAAGGGAGGTTTGTGCTAATGAAATATGGCACTGCTGAAGGGAGGAGTTTACATTCTGTCAAAGCCAAACATCCTGAGACTCCAGGTGAGAGGAATACCTGAAGATGAGCCTTTCCACATCATCATACTGGATGTTGATTTGACTCGATTGGACCCTGGGGGGGGGGGATTTGGAGTGACTTTCAAACTAACTTTCACATGTTTTGAATCAGATCTTGCCTTGCTTTCATTGCTATTGCTTCAAACTTATTAAAAGTACCTCTTCTCTAAATCAATGGAGTTGAGGGTTTTCTCTCGAGTTTTGAATGGGGAGGCCTGACTGTATGTATGTGTGTGTATGTGTGTGTGTGTGTGTTTATGTATGTAACCAATTTCTGAGTAACCTGTGGAGAAAGAAAAACTACTACTACCACTTGAATGACAAAAAGCAGCTTCCTTTTTGGCTTCCGGTTTCACGTGGCTTCGGGGCAGCAGGAATTCGCGACAGCTCGCGATTCCTGCTGTGCTAGCCGTCGAGGTACCCCCGATCCAGATGGGTCAGGGGGATATGGCTGCCCTGTAGGGACAGCTGAAGAGAGAGGGGAGTCGGATAGGGAGGTGGGGGTGTCGCAGACCCCCCCCTTCTCCGGAAAAACCCCTTTTTCCCAAGGCGGTGGAGCGGCGGTCAGCAATGGCCGCCACGAAGAAGCCAGCAACCGGGTAAGATTGTGCTGGAGGAAGTGTGAAGAGTGAAAGTTTTGTCTGAGCCAGGTCAAGTAACATCTTTTAAATTGCCTGGAATTGAGCTGTTTGAATTGCTGGAGGATACATTGTATCCCTAAGAAGAGCGAAAAGCGGCGGAGAAGCTGTTAAAGGGAACTTTTTTTTTTTTCTTTACTCTCCCACCCCATGGAAACAGCAGAAATATTTGGATATATTGGACATTGAAAGTGAATTGCTTTGAGAGTTGAAGCTAAGAGACAAAAGGATTCTTGGACATTGAAAAATTTAAGAAATTGGAAAACCCTTGTTGGAGGTATGGATTTCTGATTATTTAAAATTGACATTGCAAGTGGGAAGGGAGAGAAAAAAAAAATTGGAGCAGAAGCTGAAAAAGGAGGAGATTGCCTAGAATCCCTAAGGAAGATATATGGTAATTGGACCTCTTTGATTAAAAATTAACCCCAGAAAGAGAAAGAGAAGAAGGAAGAAAAGTATTAACTTTTGGAACTTTTTTTTTTTTTTAATTGCTTTTGATTGTCTTTGATTAAAAATACTTGTGGTTGTTTTGGAAAAAGTTTCCCTTTTCATAATGGCATCGTTTGTGGATGAACTAGAGATTGAATATCAAAAATATAAAAAAGAAGATACTTTGGGCACTTTGTTTCAATTCTTAGAAATGGTGTTATGTACTTATGAAAAGCTGATTACGCAGCAGAAGGACTGGGACAAGGAAGAAGAGGAAGAAGAAGCCATCTTTGATGAACAATGGGTCCCTTCCGGAGAGGAGGAGAAAAAGGATAAGAAAAAGGGGATTTTAAGAATTATAAAAACAACCAAAAGAGAGAAAAATGAGCGAAAAGGTGGAGGCAAGGTTAGAAAGCAAAGGAAAAGGAGCAAGAAAAGTGAGGAGAAAAAGCAAAGGGGTAAAAAGGGCAAGGAGAAGAATAAGCAAGAGAGAAAGGGGGGGAGGAGAAGCCTTAATGGGGGGAAGCAAGACCTAAAGAAAAAAAGTTTATTTAGAGACAATGGGTGAATTTAATTTAGATTAAAAGAGGGATTCTGGAGGGTACATAAGTTTGTGTTTTTATATGTGTATTTAGAATATAAAATTCATTATGTAATCTTAGAATCTTTTAAACAGAATCCCAAGAAAAATTGCTATACGAAGTATTTTTAAGTTAGGGTAATGAGTTATAGATGTTACTCCAATTGGTGTACAGGAGAAGTATAGTAAAAGAAAAAAAGATGAATGGATAATTGGAAATAGAACAGACAAAGAATGTTGTTGAAAATGGTAATAAGATATGGAAGGATATATATGTTTTTTTTTGGATTTTGTATATTGATAAAGGCAATAAAATTTTAATTAATAAGAAATAATTTGGATGGAAAGGAGAAGTAGGGATAAGATATGAAGTTAATACTATTTGAAGTATTGATATTATAATTTGGAAATGTTATGCCTTATTGGTCTTTTATTATTATTTTTTCCTAGAAAAGAATTTATAAGCTGTTATGCCTTGACTCTTTGTGCATTGTTTTTACAAAACTGATAAAAATGGTTTTTATATATATATATAAAAAAGAAAATGATAATAAGATATGGAAGGATATATGGGATGAATATGATGTTTGAATTTGTGTCTGTGTGAAGAGTTTTAACCCGGGAACAGACAACCTTCAGAAAAGATCTTTTAGTTTTGTTTATGTTTTGTGTTTTGTATGTTTGTGTATTGTGTTTTTTGTAAAACTAATAAAATTGGTTTTTTATAAAAAAAAAAAAGAATCAATAAAACCTTGGAGGAATGTTAGATGAGAATAATTGTAAACAAGCCAGAAAGAAATGAATATGATGACTATAAAATGGATAAATATAGAAAAGAAATGAAATTGAATAAGAGTAAAGAGAAATAATGAGAAATTTGCTGAAAGATATTTATGTGTCCATATGGAAATGGGATAAATTAGAATTATGTTGTATAAAAATAATGTTTTATTCGACTTGTAAAAATTTATAATGTTAAGAGGTTTTATGTATTTATGTATCTAATGGTTAATGATGTGTTGTTTTATCTTTAAAATTAATAAAATTTGTTTCAAAAAAAAAAAGCAGCTTCCTTTTTAATGGTCTATTTGGGGTAAATTCAGTTTGAAAATTTGACTTGAGATTATTTTAGGCTAACTTATGTATATGATTTATTCATTGAACAAATAAATTGACACTGACCACCTGTTATTCCAGTGCATACTTTGTATCACTATTCAGTAAATATTCATTTAGCATATTTATATTGCCACATTATATATAAATGAACTCGACTCATTTATATGAGGACAGATTAATGAAGACAGAAACATATGTATGTATATGTGTGTGTGTAGCAGTGGTGGGATTCAAAAAAAATTACTATCGTGGATGTGGCTTATTTGGTGGGCATGGCTTGGTGGTTTTGTGACTGGGTGGGCATGTGATTGGGTGGGCGTGGCCAACTTGACATCACTCACATCAAGGGGTGCCTTGCCTGGCCTCTCCTTGCCTCAAAGAGATACAATTTCCCTCTCTTTTTATTTACTACTACTGAACATCCAAAATACACTATTTAATCCTATGTATATCTGCCATATATTACATAGCATAGTGTGTGTATAGACACACAAAAAGATACATTATCTACTATATATACACTGTGTATATGTTCACACACACACACACACACAGAGCTCTTCTAAAACTATACACATTCAACCTCACTGCGTTTGGAAAAACACACCTATAGTTCACTTTCTGCCACACACTTATCTATAATTTCTGTACATTAGAACATTGCACACGGCTTCAGATTTACTTCCCTAGCCTACAAATGACTGTTAGACCCAGGAGATGTCATGGATTGAATAAAATGTGGTAAAACTCACTGAACAAACACTCTTGCTAGCAACCAAAATTTTGGTCTCAAGTGAAGGACTATCTCTGCCTTCTGCCTTGTCCTAGTAAACTCTTCTGCCAATTTTCCTCTCTGTTAGAGGCACTAAAATAATCCAGATTCCAGATGATATAAGATCTCCTGCTGAAGCAGGGGGTTGGACTAGAACAGGGGTTTTCAAACCAGACAGCTTTAAGAGTTGTGGACTTCAACTCCCAGAATTCCTCCTCCAGTCATGTTAGCTCAGGAATTCTGGGCGTTGAAGTCCACAAGTCTTAAACTTGCAACATTTGAAGACCCTTGGACTAGAAGATGATCTCCGAGATCCCTTCCAGCCCTAGCCTGCTGTGCTATTTCAAAAAGTATTCTGAAGCCAGGGTTTATGTCCTTCCTTTCTATCCCTTTTCTCTCTCTCCCTCCCTCCTTCCATGTATCTATCTATCCATCCATTCATCCATATATCTCATTCATTTTCTCCTCCCTCCCTCCCGCTCTCTTTCTTTCTCTCCCTTCCTTCCATTCCATCTATCTTTGTCTATCCCTTTCTCTTTCTTTCCCTTTTATTTCTTGTCTCTTCCTTCCCTTTCCCTCTCTCCTCCTCTCTCTCTTCCCCCTCTCCCTCCCTCCCTCCCTTTTTCTCTCTTCCTCTCTTTCTCTTCCTTCCTCTTTCCCTCTCTCTCTTTCTATCCCTTCCTTTCCTCCTTCTAAAGCTAGGAGAGGAGACCCTCCTGAAACAAACACACACACACACTTTCAAGCACACCCGGCAGCATCGCTCCATACAAGGGTTCTTCCTGGCCAGTCTCCAGTTCCACATTGCCTGGAAAAGCTGGCAGGCAAGGCTTCTTCCCCTCCCACTTTTGGGGAAAGGAAAGGGCTGAGAACTTCAAGCGAGGCATGTGCTGCAGCCTTGCGTCCTCCTTCCACCCAATGGCAGTGCTGGGCTAGGGAGTGGTTTGGCTTTCCCAACTTCCTGAAACCTTACCTTCCTCCTGCAGCTAGTGGCAGAGAGAAAGGCAAGCCAGGCAGGTCAGAGCTGTTGCCATTCACTTCCCTGCCACCCCACATCTCATCCCCCACCTAGATTCTCCGGCAGCATCTGGGGCTCGCCTGCCAGGAGGCGGGGGAAGCGACCAGGAAGTACGAGGCTATGCTGCCTGTATCACCCTCTGCCAATCACCCCTCCCTCACCGGGCCGAGCATTTTGGCAGTTGTTGGGGGGTGGGGGAGCTTCATTTGTTCAACTTGTCCCACCATTAGGCCCCACAAAAAAAGGAGGATGTTAATACAGCCTGACAAGAAACAAGAGTGGCGGGAAAGATGCGAGAAGCGCCAAGTCCACACTCCCACACAAAGCCCCTTAACTGCCACGCGCACTTGGCCCCGCCTCCCGCTGCACCACTTCACTCCCGCTAACCATTTCCTTGGTTTCCCAATCGTCTTTCCACACAAACTTCCCCCACATGACCCCACCAACGAGGTCCCTTATTGGCCCACCACTCAAGCAGCAGTAGTTGTCAATTTCTAGCATTATCTCTGGGTATTTAGTTACAGCCTCTTTGGGCAATAAGGAGGATCAAGGATACACGGAAAGATGGGAAAAGTTCGCCATGCTCACCCTTTCTCTTAGCGCTCACCCATGCCTGCGAGCACCCTAGTCCCATTAATACGCCATTCTTCTTAAAGCCAAGCAATCCTATTCTTCCATGAAACACACCCCTCCCCCTTTAAAAGGGTGGCAGAGGGAAAGGCAAGGCAGCCAGGGCAGAGCCGTTGCCACTTGGCTTCCTCCCGTCAGCTTGCATCTCATCCCCTGCCCGGATTCTCCGACAGCTGCTGAGGCTTGCCTGCCAGGAGGCACGGTGGGGGGGCAACCAGAAGCACGAGGCTATGCCACCTGCATCGCCCAGGGCAGCCGCCCCTCCCTCACCAGGCCAAGCATTTTGGCAGAGTGTGGGCCACCGCTGTGACATCAGTGCAAGCTCCCTGGGCTGGAAGGTATGGCTGATGGCGGGGAGGGAAGATCTGCTCTAGCAAGGCTTCACTGCCTTTTGGGCCCTGCTCTGGGCTGCCATCTGCTCGACCTCTGCCCCACCTTGGATCCTGCATCAGCCTGCGACAAGGGGACATGCCACTTCCAGGCAAGCCCAGCTAGCGGATAGGCAAGCAGACGACCCTCAGGGGAGCCATTTGCTCTCAGGCCTCCCACATGGAAGGCCCCATGGAAGCTGAAGCTGGGCCTGAAAGGCAGCCGAGCCTCGCCATGCCTCCCCCCCCCCCCAGGCAGCCCTTTGGCTGACCACAGCAAACCCAGTGTAGATCTTCTTTCCCCATCATCAGCATTAGGGCTCACTCACAGCATTCTCACAGTGGCTGCCCGCACTCACCCAAAGCGCACAGGTTGGCAGGAGGGAGAGGAAAGGGGCGGCAGGCAAAGGGGTGATGCAAACAGCATAGCATTGTGCTCCCTGGTCACCTCCCCACACCCACCCCTAGCAGGCAAAGTCCAGCAGCTGTGGAGAATTCAGGCAGGGGGTGAGATACAGGCTGGTGGGGACCAGAGAGGCGACGGGTCAGCCCTGGCTCGCCTTTCTCTCTGCCACCAGCAAGCCAGGCAAGCTGGAGGCCGGGGGCAGTGGGAGGGGAAGCTTGCCAGGTGGCAAGTGCCACATGGGATGGAGCCATGCCGCTGGCAGCTAAGCAAGCTAGACAGGCCCTAGCCAGCGCCACCTGGGATAGGGCCGCGCTGGTGTGGAAGCCAGCCAGCTGAGCCTGGGAACTGTGGGGGCCCCTGCCTAGATCCAGGAATGGGGGAGGGGGCTAGCGCAACTTGCAGGCTTACCTGTGAGCAGCAGGCAGGTGCAGGCACCACATGGGAAGGCTAAAATGGCAAGCCACGAGGACCCAGCGTGCCACATAGGAGGGGAGGAGTGACTGGATGGGGCAAGCCATATGAGCATTAGGCGAGCCACGTGGGCAAGCATCGGGCAGGGCGGGGAAAGCGAGAGAGAGGCGACCGTGTCAGGGACGTGGCCAGCCAGAAGTTACTACGGGTTCGGCAACCCACACAAAACCCTTCCTACCAGTTCATGTGAACCGGTATGAACCGGCTAAATACCACCACTGGTGTGTAGATAGGTAATCCTCAATTGAGCTCAAAATTTATGTTGCTAAGGGAGAAAGTTGTTAAGTGAGTTTTGTCCCATTTTATGACTTTTCTCATCATTTGTTAAGCGAATCACTGCAGTTCTTAAATTATGTAGTAACACGGTTAAGTGAATATTGTTTCCCCATTGACTTTGCTTGTCAGAAGGTCTCAAAAGGGAATCACATGACTCCAGAACACTGCGACCATCATAAATGTGAGTCAATTGTAAAGCATCCAAATGTAAACCATGTGGCAATAGAGATGCTGCAAGTCATAAATGTGAAAAATGGTCATAAGTTTTTTTCCCCAGTGTTTTGTATCTTCGAAGAGTCACTAAATAAATACTGTATACACCCACTGTATACTGTATACGCACACTCCAAGTCCAGAAAAACACAGAGAAAACAAAATTAATATGGACAGGATCAAGATCAAACAACATGGCATACTAATCAGAGACATTCCTGACCTTGCCAATGTTAGCCAATTTTAAAATGTTGAAATCAGCTTTAAAAATGGTTTGAACTGTACACTGTTGGACCTAAGCAGTAGTGCAGTTCTTAAGTCATTATAAAGAATTTTGTAAACTTGAGTTATTTAGCATTTTTAAAAACTGATAATGCAGGGGTCCCTTATCCTTTTGGAGTGGTGGACATATATTTGGAATAGATTTTTGTACATCTTGAGTACATAATGGATAATTTAAAAAAAAACAGTTGCCAAGGTGATTATGGCTTGTACCAAAACTTCATTTACCACTAAACTAATTAGTGAGATTACTTCCCAATATCTTTTCTCATCTATCTTACCTCTGGGTTTGGGGGAGTGGGGAGAGAAAAACAGAGTTCCAAATAAAACATTTGGTTGTAGCCACCCATCATTTTATACAAGTGCTTCTTTGGTCTACTTGATACCACTAAACATTTAGGGAAATAAATATTTCATTTCAAACTAGTATTTTGCAATATGCTAGCTTCCCATTATTAAAAAAAAAACCCCTTGAGCAGCAAGGAAAATATCACTGGGCACTATCTTAAGTACATAGTTTTCAATATAATGAAATATAAAAGAAGCCTACCCTGTGTTGAAAGAAAGATGGGTCAAGATATTTGTCAAATCTATCTTCAAACTTCACATCTGACTTTTTCCATTTCACCTGGAGAGAAATTACATTTATAAATCTGACACACTATATTACAAATCAATAAAATCAACCAAGTTCCAATTCCAGATAACACTAAGGAAAACATCAACTGCTAACATACCTTTTCTAGCAAGCCATTACTTTCAAGTTTTAATGAATGATATTAGTACACAAGAAAAGTTATTCTTTGTTTTTAAATGTTTTAAACTATAAACTACCCAGAGTCACTAGAAGTCAGTAGCAATTTTATTTATTTTTATTATTAAATTAAGCAAATGTAATGTTCTACAAGAGATTTTTATCAAAGAACTACTCATTCAATGTAATGAGAGAATGAACTTGGAAGATAAGAGTGGGAGAAATGCTGCCTAGGGAATGATTAGATAAAATGGGAGGAGCCCACAACTGAGTACAGGTAGTCCTTGATTTACAACCACAACTGAGCCCAAAATTTCCTTTGTTAAGTGAGACATTTATTAAGTGAATTTTGCCCCATTTTATGACTTTCCTTGTTTCAGTTGTTA